>CM059835.1:41760480-44160480 GCA_030444775.1 Atalantia buxifolia | reverse complement strand
CCTCGATATGTTTGTGGTTAGGTCACTCGGACCTCTCGGCACGTAGTTATTGATTGCCCATGGGTTCATTAGGTTTGAGTTCATTTTCAATGGATTTTGGGTATAAGAGATATTATTTTTTCGACCCCTATGTTTGGCTTCTTCATTGGTGCGGTGTGCCCTTTCTCGGAATCATGTGCGGAGTCCTTTTGCTTTACTTTATTTTATGGCAAGTCCTGGAAGGCCCGTAATGTTTTCTGGTTTATTCTCGGTCTTTCCTTGTTGATATGGTTATCTTTCAAGTGGTATCGGACCTCAAGCTTCTTTGGTTCCGTTTTTGGATTTAAGCCTTCCGAGTTGAGGGGATTTTTCGGTTCTTAGATTACGAGAGGGTTTGTGAGTTATAGCTTCCCCTAGAAGGTTGATTCGATTAGTTTCTTGGATGAGGTTGCCTCCGAGGTTATGAAGGCGACCGTGGATGGTTGCTCTAAGGGCAACGAGGATGGTTGCTTCGGGTGGTATTCTCGAGATCATCAAGGTGCGGTTTTGGTCGCTTTTGGATCTTTTTTAGCCACCAGTGATACTTTATGTTGAGCTCATGGCTGCTTGTGAGCGGTTGGAGCTTGCTACTCAACTTGGTTATTTTGTGCTTGAGGTGAAGTCGACTCGATTCACAGTTGTTTCATGGATTCACTTACGAGGTCCTTTTCGCTAGGATTATGCTAATTGCTGCGTTGGATGTGCTCTTTGATATCTTTATCTCTTATTTTGGTTAGGCATGTGCTTCGTGAAGCTACCTGGTGATTTCGGCCAATTGGGCGTGCTCTCATCGAGTTAGTCGGTGTTTCTTTTGTCCTCAGAATCTTCCGTAGGCTTATCTAGTATTTTTCATTTGGATGCGCACGTTGTTCATCACGTCGACGCTAACATTGATGGCTTTCCTTTTCTTTTTGTTGTCTTTATTGTTCTTTATTTATTAGTGTGTATTTTCATTAACTCTAGGAGGTTTGGTTTACGTCCCTCTTCTTATGTATTTGCCACATTTTTTAATTTGTATTACGGGTAGAAGTCCCGCCTAACCTCTAACCTCTTGGTGGTTTTTAATTAAAAAAATCAACCCATCCTACAATAGATTTTGAAAATCAAGGAAGAGTAGCTTTTTAAAATTTGATTTTGAGAACCAACTTTATATTTAATAAGATTATGTATATATATTCTCTCATATATTTAAAATTCTAAAATTATCCTTATTTAATTAGGAAGTAAAATTATTAAATTCAAAGAGATATTATTATAACCAAACCCTAATTATATTGAGATAAAAAATAAAAAAATTATTTTAGTTTCAATTATTAATATAAATCATAAAAATATCATACATATTTATAAATGTGTAAAAAAATTTATTAAAAATCAAGTCCATTTTACTCATTTATAGCAATTCAATAAGAAGGTTTTTGCCAAACACAAACAACTTTTTTTAAAATCCATAGTTCGCTTAAAAAAACTTTACTATATGTTTGGTGATTCTTTTTACATCTAATTATTTTTATAATATAGCTAATAACAATTACTTTGAAAGCTACAATATTACTAAATTGGCCCATATCTAATAAAAATAATAATTGAAGCGTGATCCAATTTAAAAAAGTTAATGGAGAAGAAATTTGTTGATGCCGAAAAACGACCTCAACATCTCGAATTTATTTTCTTTGGGGAATAACAGCGTGAATCCAAGTTCAAATGTCGTCCGATCACAACTTTATATACCGCCAACCAGAAAACATGGTTAGGATACTTTGGTAGTTTTAGGTGTAGACCCTCCGATGCTTAAGTTAGAAATAATGTATATGGGGAAGAAAAATGAGAAGAAAGAATTGTGAAAGGTCCAAATCAATGAGTTTTTCCGGTTCGGACTAACAATCTTGTAGGGAATAATAAATAGAAGTTTTTGGCTATTTTTACTCACCCCTTTCTATGTTGCGCTCTTGGTTTAAATAGCCCTTGGTCGTGGGTGGTTACCACCTTAACTTTAGCCCACCTTTCTTCAATTGCGAGTGGTTAATAAATGGAAGCGGTTTAAGAAATCGTGGCATACAACTTTTCTAAAAATTAGGCCACGTTATCTTAACCATAACTTCTCACGTTAAGCTAATTCTGAGTCGAGAAAAATAAATTTTGAGGTCGGATTTCTTCATTTCTAGGTAGACTGGTAAATTTCTGGTTGCTCATGTAGGCTTAAGGTTGTATTTTTAATCGGATCATTTATATAAATCTCAGGTCGTATTTATAAACCAAGTTACCAACATAGGCTCCATGTTGTACTTATGAGATCATTTCGACACTAATGAGTTACGAGCAGATTGAGGTCAATCATATTTTTAAACATTTCCAAAAAAATCCAACCCAAAACACCGGTCCCTTAGTTTTCAATACTGAAAGTCATTCTTTGGTGTTGGAAACTAATAGAAAAATTTGTGCGAACCAAATACCGGTCCCTTTAGTTTTCAATACCGAGAAGACATGAACAAGATTGAAAACTAAATAAAAAGAAAGAGCAATATGGCCGTAAGTGGTGGATGTTGGAGAGCGGAACAAGAAGGATGCCAAAAGTAGTAGTTTTACAAGTGTTAAAAAATTTGGCAAAAAGATTGGACAAAAGAAAAGGAAATTAAAAAGACAAAACAAAATAAGGTAAAAATAATAATAAAACCATAAAGGCAAATGAGATCACGTGGGTGGGAGTGTGTGAATTAAAAGCACACCTTTTTCAAGTTCTCAAGGTATTTGTCTCCTATGACAAAGGCTTCTATTTTCCATATAAATTCTTTTACATTGAAACCCACGAGAAAGGTTACACTGCGCCCGTCTTCTATGCGAATATGCTAAACCCACCAAAATGGAACTACTTGGTGAGTGCCTTGCACCCTTCGTTCCCATTTTGTTTTTTTTCCGGCTTCTCTCTTTTCGTTTTTTCTTTTTTGTTCAGCTTGTCTATTTTTTTAATAAAAACCAAGTTAATTTGTCTTTCTTTGTTGATGCAGAACCAATATTTGGCTGAATGATGTTACCCTTTGTTGACCAAAGAAAGTTCGAATCCATTTGGGTGAAGAAGATCCGGTGAGTTGTCTCAACTTAAACGCCTCCGCTTGTTGCATTCGTATGTATATTAAATGTGAATTTTACTGGGCATTGGGATTATTGTGTTTTGTTTTGTGTTGGATGTGATCTTTGGTAACGAAAGGTTGTTTGGAATTTGTTGTTGATATCTTGGGTGTTAGTATTGGTTGGAAATAAGGGTTCGTTAAATGTCGTATTGTAGTGACTCACAAACCTGCGAACAGAGAGTTCTTTGGATGGGCCCGGTGATGTTGGGTCGGGTGTAGATGATAATGGCAAAGTCGGGGAGATAATGTAGAATTAAATTGTAATACGGTCAAAAATAAGTCTAACCAAACAGACGCGGAGATGAGGTGATTGAGGAATCGAGTGGTTCACGGTTTGAGGAGGGAGAGATGAGCATGAAGAATATGGCGTGAATAATGTAAATTTTGATACAACAGAAAAAGAGATTGAAGAATTGAGGAAAGAATATCATATTCCCGACAATATTACACTAGGGTTATTAGGCAAATATGAGATGGCAAGCAACTTGGGTAATGGTGAAAGCGCAATTTATATGGAGATGTTTGAACTTGGTTTCAGGTTACCCATTCAACCTTATTTTGCCCGAATGTTAGTGAGAATTGGCTTGAGTCCAGTCAGCTTGACCCAAATGGTTGGAGGGTTTTAGGTGGTATGTTGTTGTATGGTATTGTGACAATTTTTTTGAACTTGCAAGCGCACGAATCTATTGTAGAATAGATCAATGGTGACGATTGTCGATCCCACGAGGAGGTGGATTTTAATTAGGTGTAGAATTAATTTTGTAAGTGGATGATTGGATTTGTGGGAAAATTGATTTAAACTATGCTAGAATTTAAATTGGAATGGCAGAATTAAATTGAATTGGAAACTATTATAATGAAGTGCTTGGGTATCTGGATCCGTATCAACATACACCATAGGCTAAATATTCCTTATTAATGCCAATTAAATCATGAGGGGGAAATCCACACCTCATGAGCCACACTCTAATCAATATGGTGCTAAAGGCTTATCGTGCCAAATAATAATAACCTTATACTAGGGTACCGGTGAAACTAGGACGGTAACTAGACAAGATTATTATTATTTGTCGACGAAAAGTCAAAACCTCCATAGAAATTAGAGGGGAAGAGAAAATAAATTTACCAAATAAAGCCCATGACACATGTTGAAACTTCACCTTCAACCCAAGCTTGAAAGAAAATTAGCTACTCATAATTGAATTAAGGGTAAAATAAGAATTTATTAAAATACATAGAAAATACAAGATAGAGAAGGAATTACAGAAAACTAAGTTCAAAAATGGATTCAGGGGTATCAAATTAGGGGGAGAGACCCCCTTTTTATAGATACATTGAGTAAATCATGGTCATCGGATTAAAAATAGTTTGGACGCAAAGGATTGTGCCAAGTCATCAATCAACAAAGACGTGGTTTGACTTCGGGTTTGACCACGCGGTTTGAAGCGATTACGCGGTATGAACAGTGTCGTGAAGCGATCTCGTGAAGCGATGCAGCATACATGTGAATAGTATCATACGTGTGAACAATGCTATTTTTCTTTTTATGCTCCTCTTAAGATTTTCGACTGCCCTGAGTTCAAAAGTGATGCCGTTTTGCTATCCGATATCTCGTTCATTGTGAAATGACCATGATGTCCCTAAAATACATAAAATACATAATTAAAACAAAACACTCATAATTAAATAACAAAGGACTTAAATAAATAAAATTAGAGATGTTAGTGAGACTTGAAGTGTAAAATGACAAGTTTCTCATTTATAAATATACACTTTCTAACACTCAACACACCCCCAACCAGCTTATTGCTAGTCCCTAGCAAACAAAGTGAAAACAAAATTAAAATCTAAAATGATTTTTTTTAAAACAATTGTGTTTATTCAATCAGGCTAATGATAACAATCAAATAAAAGTATTAGCATTATCTCCAGTCTAAAGAAACATCACACCCACATCAACCATCCACATGAATCAACCTAGTAGATTTTGTCAAAGCTATTTTCAAAAATGACATGTCAAACCCCGAAATCTCACCAGTAGTAGTGACACTCTCACAAAGAAATTAAACTCAAAAAAATAGTCACTCTAATGAATGGTAAATTGAGAGAAAAATAATAAGGAAGTAATATCACACGCTCTTACCAAAATGAAAGAAATACACCCACAACTTAGAAATAACACGATCTCAAGTCAAAAAAAATGCTAGTCAACCCAATTTGTTTACTTATTATTTTTTTTTTATGCACCACTACATCTTTTTAGCCCATATAACTAGCTTCTACTTCAGACTATAGTTCCTTAAAATCAAGGACTTTTATTAGGATGTAACGTAGGCTAGGGACATGGCTAATAAAGAAAGGAAAATAGAGAAAAAAAAATATATATTTGAGAAAAATAATATCTTTTGGAAACTAAAAAGTGTATTTCACTTATTTATTATTGTATTATATCTCTCTTTTTTTTGTTCTTTTCTCTTTTTTTTTAAAAGAACTTTGTTTTCTTTTTTTCTTTCTTTTTTTTTTTGGTATTGCATAACTTTACTAAACAAAACAATTATTTATATTTTTCTCAAACATGAATAGGTGATGGAACTTGTAAGATATCGGGTAATACTCCAAATTGGAGTGGGCCAAGATGATAAGTTGACAAAGAAATTTTCTTTTTTTTAATAAAAGGCTCAAAAGGGCTAACTATGGATATTTCACATGAGGGATGGCTAGAAAGACTCAAACGGGTCAAAGATGACATTTCCATCATCTTTTAGTGCTCTAGATAATCCTCCATATCTACTAGTTAAATGGACATTCAGATGTAGTAACACACTTTTTTTTTAAAGCAAATTTTTTTAAAGAAAAAAATTTTTTAAAGAAAAAAAAAAATTTTTAAAGAAAAAAATTTTTAAAGAAAAAAATTTTTTTAAAGAAAAAAATTTTTTTTTAGAGGGTTGATTCAAAAGAATATAGAGACCGCATATAAAATAGTAAACTGTTAAGTTATATGAAAAATGGGCAAAAAAACTACTCGCAAGAAAAAAAAATAAGAGGCTCAAAAGCTCACTTGGTATTCATTATAACATATCAATTTTTTCAAGCAACTTATATTTATCTCCGACATCAATATGTAGAGTAACAAACATAGTGTAACATCACTCAAGACTAAAGATAATACAAATACTAAAATTCGAAAGTCATCATGTCATCTAAAAATAAAAATAAAATCACACTATTTTTTTTAAACAATATTCTACCCCCTAACCTATTCTAAATATGAAAGAAAAATATGTATGTATAAATGTGAAAATAATGCAGAAAAATTAATTGGAAAAGTTATACTTAAAATGATAGAAAAACAAAATCGTTTTTTTTAACTAAGAAGATGCGTTTCTAGAGGCACTACACTCTATATTCAGCCATCTTCGACTAAAAAATTTGAAAATGCATATTTATAAAGGAGAAGTCAAAAAGAAAAAGTTAGAAAGATCACAAATTTTTTTTTTAACTTCCAAACTAAGAAGATGCGTTTCTAGAGTCATTACACTCCATATTCAGCCATCTTCTACTAAAAAATTTAGCCACGGTTAGTCTCTACAACAAAAAATTAGTAAAAACTTAACCAACATTCCACAATTGTCAACTATCCTCCCATAATGCAACGAAACATTGTCCTCAATGTTTTAAAGGAAAAGAAGTAGAGTTTAGAAGACATCACCTGGGTGGTGCAACACCTGAGAATAAAATATTTAAAGCGGAGAGTTAAATCTAATTTGTCCTTCTTATTACGGCTCCATGTTACCATCGTTATTTGTACACTCTAACACCAAGGTCCTAGGATCGGCTCGATCGATAAGCTTGTAACAAATCAAGTAGCTCATTAGCAGTGTGAGCACAATAAAAAGTTTTTTCGCTGTGGAAGGAATGAAGTAGTTTTTTATTGCATGGTTAAGAAATATGATAAAGTCATCATAAAAGTTATTGACATTTAACAAACCAATGGGTTTCTGATGAATGTGCAGATCAGCCCAAGATGCTAATGTGATAAGTGCCTCTAGAGTTACAAGATCTCTTTGGTAAGAAAATAAAAGCATTAGCATGATTAAGCATTTCGGTTATTCTTTCTTTCATACTTGAGACAACTAACTCTTCTTGGTCGGTGAGTAAGACAAACAGTTCAAAGGTTTTAGGGCTTGTGGTATGATGCCTAACACTTGACTTCCTCGACAAAAGCAGCTTACGAGACCAATTTTGATAACCTCGGTTACCTCCTCCATACACCAAGTGTAATTTTTCTCTACTATGCTTCGACCAAGATCTATGGCCGCCTCAATGAACTCTTTATATTTGCCATAGTTAAACGCAGAGAGCACACAAATGTTCTTGAATTGTTTATTGGGGGTAGCTGCCATTGGGATACTTCTCAAAAATAATTTATGAGTGCAAACGAAAAGAATCATATTTAAGGATCTTGGCGGCAGTGTGTCACAGCTATGAATGAGGTATCATGTCTATATCAATTAACGTGTAAAGCACATGACTTGAGAGTCAAAAAGGAAAAGCAAACAATGATAAAATAAAATTATTAAAGACAATAATGCAAATGGTAAAACAACGGTGAAATAAAATAATAGTAAAGTAAAAGGATATTTACAGGTAGTTGCAAATGCGGCTCACATCTTTCTCTGGTTTTACATCCGAAACGACTTCAACGCCATCTATGGGTCGAGGATAGGCTTCCCATCCAATTTTCTTATAAACTGGTAAACGGGTCGTTTATAGTCGATTCCCGAGATCAGTATCGTGAATGTTCTTTCTCGGAATAATGGTCATAAGCGGAGAATCGCTCCTTGTACATATCCACCGGGATGCGTTTCAAGAGAAAAAAAGGATACCATCTAATGACTCCTTATTCAAGCTATCCCTAATGAATTGAATCTCGCGTCTTCTCTGTTATCGACACCATTTCTAAATAACATCGTTTTTATCGCATATCATTTCGGCATTCGAACCGAGTTTTATAGATTGTAAGGAGGACATTATGAGAAACGAAGGGAATCGATTGTGAAGCTTTGCTAAAATCTCGTTGTTGTCCATTCTTTCGTCTTAGAATATCAGTTATTATGGGAAACTGAAGTAACCGACTTGATTATCACGGAGTACCGTTATCCGCCACTTGATCGGAGTGACAAACTAAAATATACAAACGGAGTAACAAACAAAAACATACAAAGAAAATCACAATTGTCCTCTTATGGAATTTACTTCAAGCTCCAACTGGATGTTGTACACACTTCTCTCAATGTCTCTCGAGTTGGCTTTTTAAATCTTCAACGTGGGATATTAACTCTAGTGGTTGTAGCTTCCAAATACGATGTGTTTTATAAAATCATATCCGCTTCGAGATGAGATTGGACACGTTGAAGTCGTTTAAGAATGTATGATCTGTCTCATGATTAAAAGTGATAAAAGAAAACTTAATGGTTAAACAAACACACTTATGCACAAATAATTTCAATTAGCAGAAGAATAGTAAAAAGAAAGAAAAAAATCAAATCATCGAAAAGACAGAAAAATCTCAATTCAAATGTGGTGGGTCACTTAAATTTATTTCGGTATCCTCTCCATGTGGTTAGTACTCTAGATATGACTCTAATCTTTGACCATTACCTTTAAACGTGACACCGTTTTTTGGGTCTTTAATTTCAATTGCCCCATGTGGAAAAACAATATGAATAATGAAGGGCGGACCATCGAGAGCGCAACTTACCCGGGAATAAATAACGAGAATTGAATAAAAGTACTTTTTCGACCGAAGTGAAAGATTTTCTCATAATCTGCTTATCGAAAGACTTTCATTCACGCTTGTAAACCTTAGCATTTTCGTATGCATCGTTGCGAATTTCTTCAAGTTCGCCACTGTAATAGTCTTTCGATTGACACTTGCTGCATGTTAAAATTGAATTTCTTGATGACCCAAAGACACACGATGCTTGAGTTCCACAGGTAGGTGGCAAGCTTTTCCATGCACTAGCTTGTAGGGTGACATCTCAATTAGGGTCTTAAAAGTCGTTCTATATGCCCATAGCGCGTAATTAAGTCTTAATGACCAATCTTTTCTGTCCGACCTTACTGCTTTTTCTAATATGTGCTTTATTTCTCGATTGGAGATCTCAACTTAGCCACTTGGTTTTGCGGATGATACATGGTCACCACTTTATGAGTGATAGAGTACTTTGTCAAAAGTGTTTTGAATGATTTGTTGTAAAAGTGGGTACCACCATCATCGATTATTGCTCAAGGGAATTCAAAGCGTGAAACAATGTTGCTTTTCAAAAACCCTATCACCACTTTATGATCATTGGTTCTGCATGGAATTACCTCTACCCATTTTGATACATACTCAACAAAGAACAAATATGTATTGATGGCCAAAAGAAACGGAAATAGTCCCATGAAGTCGATACCCTACACATAAAAATCTCAACCACTAAAATTGAAAAGCAAAAGTCAGTAAGCATCTCGAAATATAGTTGGCTAATAAAAACCACATTGTATAACTTTTGTCCCCTGTTTTCTTGGCGTTGAAATGGCCTCCGCAAGCTTGTTCATGGCAGAACGAAAAGATATTCTGAAATTCATTTTCTGGGGCACATCGTCTAATAATGTGATCTGCACAATACTTGAACAGATAGGGGTCATCCCAGAAAAAATTCTTTATTTCCGCAAAGAATTTGGCCCTGTCTTGCTTGATCCAATGTTCGGAAGTTTACCCGTAACAAGATAATTAACCATATCAAAGCATACCAAGGTAATACTTCCACACTCATTAATTGCTCATCAGGAAATGACTCATTCAATATTAAAGGTTTCATTATTGTGTCAAAATGGAGAAGAGAGAGATGGTCACCACAACATTTTCTGTCTATTTCTTATCTTTGAATTCCAAGTCAAACTCCCGCAAAAGCAACACCTAACGAATTAATCTAGCTTTTGCATCTTTATTTGTGAGAAGATATTTGAGAAAGCATGATCTATGAACATAATAATTTTACAACCAATGAGATAAGATCGAAATTTTTCTAATGCAAATACTCTTTGCTAGCATTTCTTTTCAGTAGTTGAATAGTTCAACTGTGCATCATTTAATGTCATAAGAGCATAGTAAATAATATGGGAATTCGATCAACTCTTTTTCCTAATACTGCTCTCCTGCATAATAAGTAGGACTAACAATCTTGTAGGGAATAATAAGTAGAAGTTTTTGGCTGATTTTTACTCACCCTTTCTATGTTGCGCTCTTCGGTTTAAATAGCTCTTGGTCGTGGGTGGTTTCCACCTTAACTTTAGCCTACCTTCTTCAACAAAGATGGTTAGTGGTTAATAAATGGAAGCGGTTTAAGAAATCGTGGCATACAACTTCTCTAAAAATTAGGCCACGTTATCTTAACGTAACTTCTCACGTTAAGCTAATTCTTGAGTCAGAAAAATAAATTTTGAGGTCGGATTTCTTCATTTCTAGGTCGGATGGTGAATTTCTGGTTGCTCATGTAGGCTTAAGGTTGTATTTTTGAATTGGGTCATTCACATAAATCTCGGTCGTATTTATAAACCAAGTTACTAACATAGGCTCCAGGTTGTACTTATGAGCAGATTGAGGTCAATCATATTTTTAAACGTTACTAGAAAAATCTAACCCAAACACCGACATTAATAATTGAGGATTAATAGATTGAATTTGGGTCCAATAAGAGAATAAATTATATCAATCTTTTAAAGTTATTGTGTTATGTATTCATTTATAATTATACCATCAATATTCGATCACACACACACACACGCCTATATATCTAATAAAAATTAACCACAACCTTATAAAAAAAAATCAACAAATTAAAAGTTTAGAATAGCAGTGAACCACCAAAATCATCAGATTTACATCATAGCTAAGATGCTTCTAGAATATCAACTTATAGTTATAGTCGAAATCTGAGTCGTTTTTACATTTTAGATGTCTTGATCATCTGAATGCCATAACTTTAATCTTATTTGTAACATGTAAGCTCTATGAAAGTTTTTTTAAAAAAAAATTCATTAAATTAAACTTGATTAAGGATGGAATAAAGGAAAAGCTAGATTACTTTTCCCACAACGTCAAGCTGAATAATTTATTCATTTTTCTTTGCCTCTTTGATTCACCAAAACGTAGTGTAAGTGCATCCATTTACGCCAAGATTATATGTGTGTGTTTGTGTAGCACTCCAACCAGAATCATTTACATCTCATTCTATTAATCAATATGGCCAGCACATTTATGCCAAATTCTAGAAACTGAATATCTTTTAAAGTTAGAAGTTAAAATCTAATTTTTGCTATGTACATGATCTGTTAATTCGAGAGATTATTGTCAAATGTGAGAGTAGTGGTTCGAGTCTTATGAACTCAAATTCTTCCTCAATCAAGTATATGATTGAGTGGAGCTAATTTGTAGTCTTTCTTCCTTGTGAAATGCGAGTTGAGAGATACATCCTTCGAATATTTATGAGGATTATTTGTCTAGATAAGTGCTTCATAAAATTTAACGTAAACTTGTAATCCCGTTATTTGTCCGATTGTTAAATATTTATGAGAATTATTTGTCGAGCAAGTATTTCATAGAATTTAATGTAAAGTTGTAATCTCAGTTATTTATCCGATTATAAATATCAGTAATTGTTATCGATTATCCAATTGTATGATGTAAATATATGATGAAATATCAGTTGTCAAAAAAAAAAAAAAGATCATAATCTTCTCCTTATTTGAGTTTTATTGAGTTTTAAGGATCTTTTACTTATTGTTTTATATTTTTTAAAAATAGTGCATGTTTAAAATTTAATTACTTTATATTTTTATACTTTTAGTTTGTTAATCACCAATCCACGTGAGTATTAATTACTCACTAAAGAATTTAAATCAAGAGAGAACGTTGATAATCACTTGATTCAATTCCTATCTGAATCAAATATTTAACAGCATAATTTGATTTCTTAATTACTTTTATGATCATTTTCTTAATTATTTAGACTTTAGATATGGAGAGAATCTCTCCAAAGCCTTTTTCAGAACGAAAAGTAAACAGTAACTAATTGGCTATTATATTTTCTTAAGTTCAACTGAAAATTAAAAATCAAATGATTCATGTTCGTGGCCGGCGTTTCATTCCTTAGTTCTTCATCTGAAATTTACAGTAATTTAGATAAAGAAAAGGGGAATTTAAGCTTGTATAGCATGCGTTTGGGACAGCTGCGCTGTCTGCTCCCCATCTTTTATTTTGGGAATATTCCCCAGAAGCTGCTGCCCCAAACGCAGCCATAGTCTTAGAAAATGAAAATTTGTCACTGTCGCTATTCCCTAATCTCCTCGCAGCCAAAAAACAAAGGAAGAGATACATATATCAAACTAGCTGAACACAGCTAGCTAGCTAGACAGTAGAAGCAGAAGGCCTTGCTATACGTGTAGGGCGATCATCTCCAGCCATGATTACAACAATTTTGGGCTCCAGGGCCGCCGGAGGATCTATCGCTTCCGCAGATTTTTCATCTTTTTGATCACCGGACGATGACCCCGTTATCGATGACTTGTCGTGACAGCAAGCAAGAAACATTAAAGCAACAGCTATGACACCAAAAACCAGCAGCAGACCTCCAAACATGTACGGCAGCGGAGAGTTCCACTGCACCAGGGCAGCCCCGCCAGGCGCCGTTAAATTAGTTGCAACATGTCTCATTTTCTTTTCTCTCGAATCTTTATGTGCTTGCTATCTTTGAGTATTCTAACTTTTTTTTTTCTTTGCTGAGTTAGAAATGGGGATTGATCAATGAATTTATATGAGTAACTTTGGATAATGCACGCAATAAGATAAATGTCATGGCTACTTTTGTTTACATTACGCAAAAGTGACCTTAATTCTTTTGAAATCAATATTGTGGATGCTTTTGATCTTGCTTTTCGCAAGCATACATGTCGGTTGATTTATTTATTATTCAAGTGGAGGTGGTGAAAATTATGTTTTGATTCCAAATTAAATTCTCTAATAATAATTATTAATTAATGATGAAAGTGCCAAGAAGTGATCTAGTGTTTATATTGTATTATCCGGATTTCAGGATGTTGAAAATAATGTTTAATCGATTCGGATAAAAATAACTTATGAGTGAAAAGGCACCAAATTAGAGACCTTTCAGCATCATCCATTACTTAATTCCTCTCCCAGATTGATAGCCAATCATCGCGATATAAGTTTTTATTAAGAAAATATATTGATTTATGAGTAAGGATACAAGAAAACGGATTATTATTATTTTCAACAGAGTAGTTCCTAATCAGTAATATTACAAAATATCATATGACATTTTGTCCCTTTTTTTTTAAATTTTAACAATCTTTATTTTTAGTTAGAATTCTGACAATAAGGGAGTAACTAAATATTATGAAAACCATAGAAGGATAAAACGCAAAATTTAATTAAATTAAAATTACGAATATCTCGTATGATATAATAGTTGTCGTATTACCTAATTCAAATCTATAAAGATAAAACCCATTTAATTTATTTGAACTTTAGTTAAAAATAGCATATGATCAAAAGGGTGATCCTTTGAAAGTTTAGTTACCGTTGGTAATGACAGTTTTTTTTTTTTTTTTTAAATAAGAATAACATTTCTTTGATTACATGTATCGTTTTATAAAGTTCCAAACGAACGGGAGGGATATTTTGACAAAATAGCCAAGGGGCACAAATTCCTTCACCTTGCTTTGTGGTAGCATATAATCTTTTTGATACGCTGATCATCTTTTCGAATTCAACACATATAGCTCGAGTTAGCATTAAATGAATAAAGCAAGCCGCAATGGAATATAATATTATCAAGGGATACGGGGGCTCATGATTTGCTCTAGCTATGTCCTATGTGCCATTTGCCAAACTAAATATCTCCTTTCGGCCTATTGCGGTTAGATTCCAAAGCAAATCATAGATGCTGTATTGCCTTTGCCGTGGTAGTGAAATTCCAATGCAGGCTTGCGGGGTAATTGGAATCTGAATCAGCACTGCTCGCAGGCGACCTTAATTTCTCTTTTTCAACGGATCGAAAAGGTTTGGTAGTTGTAACTTTTAAGTTACAATATACTAATTAGTTGTATCTTAAAAATTATTGTAACTGAACGTCAAATCAAATAAAGCGTTAAATAATTTCTTTACTTAATTTATTACCTTGTGTTTATAGAATAGGATTAGCAAATGGACAATTACAAACATGGGACTAGATTTAAAGAGGCATGTGCAAGTGTTTGTCTTATTTTTTGGACTTTTCCCGATTCTTAATGTTATCTTTTTACGCAAAGATTAATTAATTATTTTGATGTGCAAATATGATACAAACTATTAAAATAATTAAAATTATCTATTTAATTATTTAATTTTATGATATTAGTTAATTTTGAACTAGTCAAAATTAGTTGCACTTATTTTGTGAAACTACATTTAATTAGTAGAGCATTATGTGAGAGCATGCTTAGTGTCACTAATTTTTAGGTTGTAATCCTAAATAAGTTTTATTATATAAAGCTTGAATAAAAAGTATCATGAGTTTATTATTTTGGCAATATAAAAGTTGTAATTAGGAGTTTATTGATTTCTCGAATAATCAATACTTATTTGGAGCTTTGAGTTTCCTCGAATTAACCCCATTTGTCATCTAATTTTTCTATTTAATTTGATTTCTCTTTATAAACTTTAGTGTTCGTATCAAAATATCTTGACCCAAAAATCATTTTTAAAACGCATGAGTCATGACCATAAAATAAAATTAATTGTTGGGAGAGGGAGAGAGTAAATGATATCATTTGATGGACAAGTATTATGACTCTTTGTCACAATTTACCTTTTAAAAGAATAAATTCCAACTATGAAATGAACTTGGAAGTTGGAAGTAATGCACATGGTTGAGAACGAAAAGAAGGAATAATCAATAATGCATGACGAGAGGATGTAAGTTATATCATATGTAATTGATATTAGCCTAAAATTAATTTTTTAAATAATTTAATTGTTGTTTATCAAATAATTAGAAATTATGAAAAATTAAACAGCTATACCCATGAAATTTTCTTTTTTTTTTTTGTGGGGAATATTCCATTATTAGTATCTAGCCAAGAGGAAAAATAATGGAAATTGAACAAGATTCCGAATTCCTGGCAATTTGTATTTATTTTGACTTATTTGAATCTTCACTTTATATATAAATAAATATCATTTTTTCCTAGAAAGCCCGTACAAACGGTCCGGTGTTTTCGCCACGGTCGGGTCCGGTTGGTTTTTCATAACAGTCAAAAGTCTGCCGCCAGATTTGTGCATTATCAAATTAGAAAACTCTTGTGAAACATTTTTCAACGAATCACCATTTGACTAAATAATGTCTGTTTTTCCTCGAACCCCATTAATTTACAACTGCTACGCTTTCTTTCTTCTTTTTCTTTGAATAAATTATCAAATTCTTTTAGGAGCTTCAAATGGGCATCTTGGGCAGATCGGGCTTGGTGATCAATTGGGAGTATGAGTCATTCCCTGAGGCCAAAGACTTTGTGGCACTGCCCTTCTTTGCCATCTTCTTTGCTGCAGTTAGGCTCTTTTTGGACAGATTCCTCTTTGAGGTATCATTTTAATAACCAGTGTATACATATTTTGTTCGTATTAATTACTGGTTTTTTTGTTGGTTTCAATTTTGCCTCACTTCTTGTTGTGACCTGTAATGTAAATACCCAAGTGCACTATAATTTTATATTTGCTCTTCTACAACTTTGGAAGTGTTTGATTGCTTCTGTCTAATGTGCAACTCCTTTTTCTTTTTTCTTTTTTTTCTTTTTTGATTTCCAATTTGTTCAGTATCTATGGTTTTGAGTTTTGACAAAGTTAATTTGTCCTTTGAAACATTTATCTTCCCAAAAAAATCAAAATCCTCGTGTTTGATAGGAAGTAGCTGTTCATGTTTGTTGCAGATTTTAGCTAGAAGAACTATTTTCGGGAAGGGACATGCCAGAAATGATTTTGCGACAAAAATTAATAGGAAGAAAATCAATAAATTTAAAGAGTCGGCATGGAAATGTGTTTACTTCCTTTCTGCTGAACTTTTGGCGCTAGTTGTCTCCCGCTATGAACCTTGGTTCACTAACACTAAGTACTTTTGGGTAGGGCCTGGAGATCAGATTTGGCCTGATCAGAAAACTAAGTGAGCTCTACTCTGCTATTTAGTATCGCTGAAGTAGTAATATTTCTTATTGTTGTTTCTTGATCTCCTCCCATGATCAAATCAATGTTCGTATAGCTATCTAGCTGACTGGAGCTATTCTGAGTTTCAGATTAAAATTGAAGGGGTTGTACATGTATGCTGCCGGATTCTACACATACTCAATACTTGCTTTGCTATTTTGGGAAACACGGCGTAGTGATTTTGTGGTGTCCATGACTCACCATATAGCAACTGTCATTCTCCTAGCATTGTCTTACATATTTAGGTAGTGGAAGAGGCTTCAGTTTGCTGCTTCTTTTCTCTTTTGAAACTTGTCTGATTCAAAAAATGTATAATTGGATGACTCTGTTTTGTTTTTTGTGTTGACAATGATTAATTAAAATTTTAGTTATCCAATATATTCTGTTTCCATCTTTTGCATCCTTACGATCACCTCTTCCTCCTGAAGGTTCACTCGTGTTGGTCCAGTTGTTTTAGCCTTACACGATGCCACCGATGTTTTCTTAGAAGTTGCAAAGATGTCAAAATATGGTGGGTTTGAGCGGATTTCTAGCATATTTTTCACCGCTTTCGTTTTCTGTTGGACTGTACTTCGCATAATTTGCTATCCTCTCTGGATTCTTCGGAGTACAAGGTAACTTCATCCTTTAGCATATATTATAATAGCAGTCATGATCACTGATGTAGCTTGAGTTCATTCATAATGAGATCGTTCAAGATTAAACGACAAATAGACGCTGCCTTTCCTTTCCACTTAACATTGTTCTTTCTATAACAGCTATGAAGTTATTCTTGCCTTGGACATGGAGAAGCATGCAGTAGATGGACCTATTTATTATTATATTTTTAATACTCTTCTGTTCTGCTTGCTTCTTGTTAATATTTATTGGTGGGGTTTAATGTTCGGGATGGTCGTGAAGCAAATCCAGGCAGGAGGCCATGTTAGCGATGATGTTCGGTCAGGTAAGGAACACCATTTCATTACATGATGTGTCACCATTTCATTACATGATGTGGTACACGTAGATGAAGTTTCTTGAAAGATTTCCATCTGTAAACTGCTTTCTCCAACTGTGTTGTGATGCTGAATTTGGTTATTGATTGTTATCATTATTATTATTATTTCCAGATTCTGAAGATGAGAATGAACATGATGATTGACCATCAGAGAAGATTATTGAAGTCCACAAATATTAAGTAGCTGTGCCGAGTGTTTGGGAAATCACAGTTTCATAATTTTGTTAGTCAGTTGTGTGCATTTTGTATATTTGAGACAGATTCATTAGGAGACTTCGTATTATTTGGACCGTTTCCATCTTCATCTCTGGCGCCCTTATTAGATGACTATATAACAGTATGCATATCCTAGCGAGTTATTCGTTCACCGGCTATGTAATTAATGATTTTTGGCAACAATCCAAAGAATCATCACCGTAATTCTATGTCCATGATTAATTAGCAATATGAAGGATGCATGCATGTGCCATTTTTTTTCCCCACAAAGTTGAATTGCTGAAGGAGCTCGACAGACTATGTAAGAATTGGTTCTGCTTTCCATCACAGGCACATTGATAACTCTTAGTTGAGCTGTACTCGATGTGTTTGTTTGTTGTACTGGGTTAATATTGGAAACAAGGTATCTCCATCAATAATAAGGTGATAAAGAAGCCACTAACACTAAGGTCTTGGTTTAAATGGTGGACTTGTTACCTCACCGAAGTTTCGGTTAAATGATTTGAGTCTATGTGGGAATTCAGAACATTTTTCCTTCAACAAATGCGGATAATCTCTCCAAATATTTGTAAGAGGAAGCAGATCTCTATACTATATAACAAATATATGTAGCTAGGATTCACAATGTATGTGACCGTCATTTGTGACAATAACATATCCAGGGAGTAATTATATATATGTATATATTTTTAATAACAGATCGATCAGATTGTGCCTTAAAACATCTTGCCAGATATGCAATATGGGTCATCCGATTTCGGGTCGGGTAAGAAACAGTTAGGATATTTAATAACTGTCAGAAAGTGTACCGCCAAATTTCTGCAACTGCCAATTAAAAGAACCCTCGTGTAACAACATTGTCCACCAAGCATCGTCACCAAAAGAAATGTCTTGCTTCTTTCTCTCTGAAAATTCCCATTAAAATGATTCTGATCCTCTCTTTTCCTCCTTCCTTTCTGAATTGATCAAATTCTTTCCCGCGCTCCAAATGGCTATTTTGGGAATTTCCAGTTTCGTGATCAATTGGGAGTACGAATCATACCCGGAGGCCAAAGACTTTTTGGCACTGCCATTCTTTGCCATCTTCTTCCCTACTGTTAGGCTCGTTTTAGACAAATGTGTATTTGAGGTATCATTTAATTACTCGTTTATTTTGTTTGTGTTTCTGGATTTTTTTTAATTTTATAATTTATAAACTTGAATGTTATTTTTTTTAAAAAAAAGTTAATTATATAATTGTTAAACTAGTCCCGGCATTTTGATCCTTTAAGCACCATTTTTTCTTGCTTGCAAGATCTGGAATAGATTTTCATTTATGATATATAGAATCGTAGAAATCAGATTAAGTTCGAAAACATATATATTCTTATTCCATACACACAAGTATATTTATTCCATTATCCGTACAAATAAATTTTCACATCCTTGCGATAAGTGTAATATTTTGTGGCTGAATGTTTGAAATTTCAAAACCATATTACTTTGCATATAAATTTATAAGAATGAGAAGATAAATTTAAAATGTGCATGTGTAATGTATTTGGCACAGATTTAAGGTTAAAAGCAGGAGAGGAATGGGTGTAGAAGTTAATGTATGAGCTTTTATTTAAAACTTGCTATAATTGAATATGGAGCATGTTCTGATGAAAGTATTAGTGGACATAGTAGAACAATATAATTAACTGATGGATCGAGCTAAACACTCATGCTCACGGACTCGTGCTCATGCACATTTCTACCATGACCAAGTTGCAATGTCAGACAACCAAGGGTCTGGAAAAGCTTTCAGCAGGAATATCACCTCACTGTCTTACTTGGACTGGAGAATAACATCTAAGTTTGTTTCTGTTTCAACCTTAGGGATCTATACTCATGAGTGCACTGAAACTTTTACATAAGACTCTATTTTTCTGAACTTGAACATTGCTTGTATTTGATCTTTTTTATGGCGTCAAAATATGTTAGTTTGCTTCTGTTTAATGTTCTAGTTTCCATGTCTTTTTCTTTCTAGTTGCAACTTGTTCTGTGTCCATTGTTCGACATGTTACTGTGTCCATTGTTCGACATGTTATCTTCTTTTTTGCAACTTTTCTTTTTCTCAAAATCCTTTTGTTTGATAGGAAGTAGCTGTTCATGTTTGTTGCAGAATTTAGCAAGAAGACTGATTATTGGGAAGGGGCATGCAAGAATCAATTTTGGGACACAAATTAAAAGGCAGAAAATCAATAAATTTAAGGAGTCTGCATGGAAATGTGTTTACTTCTTTTCTGCTGAGCTTTTGGCACTAGTTGTTTCCTATGATGAACCTTGGTTCACTAATACAAAGTACTTTTGGGAGGGGCCTGGAAATCAGGCTTGGCCTTATCAGAAAACAAAGTAAGCTCTACTCTGCTATTTGATATTGCAGAAATAGCAAAATTGCTTATTGTTGTTCTTGATTCTTACATAATCCATATTCTTAGTTATGATGGATTTCTTGTCTGTTCAAAGTAGTTGACTGGCAGTTTTCTTGATCTGCAGATTGAAATTGAAGGGATTGTACATGTATGTTGGTGGATTCTATGCATACTCCATATTAGCTTTGCTCGTTTGGGAAACACGGCGTTCAGATTTTGGGGTGTCCATGGCTCATCATGTAGCTACTGTAATTCTCATTGTGCTTTCTTACATATTAAGGTATTGGAATAGGATTCAGTTTGCAGCTTGTTTTCATTTTTGGGTAGCTTTGGAAGTTGACTGATTCAATACTGCAATGGTATAACTCTGCAGTTTTCTATTATGCTAAAACAATATTAAGTTTTGACGTATGTTTTGATTTTTGTTAATAATGATCAATTGAAGTTTTTGTTCAATAATATGCTCTTTCTGCCTTTTGCATGTAAAGATTGCTTCTTCCTCCTGCAGGTTCACTCGTGTCGGTTCAGTTGTTTTAGCTGTACATGATGTTAGTGATATTTTCCTAGAAGTGGCGAAGATGTCAAAATATAGTGGCATTGAATGGATTGCTAGCATATCTTTTATTGTTTTCGTTTGCTCTTGGACTGTACTTCGCATAATTTACTATCCTTTCTGGGTAATTTGGAGTACAAGGTAAGTTCAGCCTCCAGCGTAATAAGGACCCCTTAATACATGTTGGATTTCTCAATATCTGATATATCTTACTTACAATAGCACAGAATCGGAAACAATAATGTAGCTGAGTGTCCTTGGAGGACAAGATACTACTTTTAGTCTCATTCTTAGTAGGATTTGATGACTGATTTATGAACCTCCCTACACTATATTGCAAATGAAGTTCTGGAAAAGTGAAGATACAATACTTAAAAGAATAGAGAAAAATTTACTTGAGCCAATTTTTGAAACCATTACTCAGCAAGAAGATCACTGTATGGTTTTCACAAGGCATACCTCTTGTGTAATCCAAATGGCATGACAAATGTTTAGTATACCCATCAGCATTTATGGTCATATTGGTGGTTGAGTGACATGTGCCCAGTGCCAGTGGTGACCTTCTACCGTACAATGCAGTTTACATGAAAAATTTTCTTGCATTCCTTGTTCGTATTGGTTCAAAGTAGTATAATCCCCGCATTTTCTTTTTATCTCTTTATCACAGCTATGAAGTTCTTCTGAACTTCAATAAGGAGAACCACCAGATGGATGGACCCATTTGTTATTATCTTTTCAACACTCTTCTAATCTGGTTGCTTGTTCTTCATATATATTGGTGGAAGTTAATGGTTGGGATGGTCGTGAAACAAATTCAAGCAAGAGGCCAGGTTAGCGATGACGTCCGATCAGGTACGTAACATGATTCAGTACATGGGTTGGATTTAAGGCATTAAAAATTATGTAATTATATCAATCATACGGTAAAAACTTTGGGATAGCATTAACCAAGTGACACAAACAATGAAATTGACCACTGGGAATAGCATGAATTGATATAATGGCGCTATTTGACCATTACATCCCTGGTTTAGAAGACCAGAACCAGGGCATATTTTTTGGTGTAACCAAACAATTGCACAATATTAGCCAACAATTTGAAGCCACTTTGAGAGGGCTTGACAATTATGATGAATTTGGTGCCGTTTTCTTAACATTGCTCAACTAGAAGTCTAGAACAGTGTACTCTTTTGAAAAATATTTTTCGTAGGACTTACACAGTGTGTTCTTATTATTGTAATATTGCAAATAAATAATGTTTTTGCTTCCCGCAGTTGAGAAGCTAGTGTTCACATATTTCGTGTTACGGTACATTTAGAGGAAGTTTCCAGAAAGATACCATTTGTAAATTGCTTTCTCCAGCGGTGCTGTGATGATGTGATCCTGAATGAATTTATTTATTTATTTTCTTAGATTCTGAAGATGAGGATGAACATGATGATTGACCATCAGAGAAGATCAATAAAGTCCACAAATAGCTGTGCCAAGGTGTTTGAGAAATCACAGTGTGACCATTTTGTTAATAGTTTTCTTTTAAAAAGTTTTCGTTTTCACTCCATTTTTGGATTGATGTTGCCTTGTTCCTTCATCATGCAGATGGGCCTCAACAGAGGCATGCTCATCTTTATTTCAAGGTTCTCATTTCCACGTGTAAGTTGATACAGTTAATCTACTTAGAGATAGCAAATCATGAAATCACTGTATCTGAAGGGGTGTGTACATTGCCGATTGTTCTATGAGACAGACTAGAGTTTTGAGCTGAAAAGTACTAACTTCCCGAAAGACCTCATTCATGATTTGAGTTCCAGCCAACGTCAAAATGCCATGCTTTAGATGATTAAAAACTAGTTAAAATTGTAATTTACAGATGTTACATTTAGCATGTTTTGAACAACTTCATAAGCTTAATGCGTCATTTTGTTGCTTTTTCCCGCGTTCAAATCTGGGTGAATTGTCTTTGAGTGGATTTGTTGTTGGAACTAATGTAGACTATTCTGGTCTTTTTCTACCTTCGAATTTCTCAAAACAATTTGAAGGTACAATGAAAGCAATTCTTGCCACTTTGCATAACGAACAACACTATTTCAGGGACATAAATCTCTACTTGGTTCATTGCTTGGTTTTTACTTTCTGCTGGTCTTACAATAATCAACAGGTTACATGTCTTTATTATTAAAAAAGAATAAACTTCAATTTTTTTTTTTTTTTTTGAGAAGAAAGTAAACCTTTCAATTTACCTCTACTTAGAACGATAATTTTTAATTTACTTTATAAAAGTGTGAAAACATTAATTTATCCCACTTACTGTTAAGAATACTTTAAAAAAAAAAAATCACTGTGCCCTTCATTTGCTTTCATCTTCTGAATAAAAATAAGGGTAAATTAAGGTTTTCAAATTTTTGGGGGATAAATTGAAGATTTTCATTCTATATGAGGGATGAATTAAAATTTATCCATTAAAAAAATAAATTTTAGAAACTCAAAAATTTATCAAATGTAGATACATAGACAATCAATCAATTGGAACCTTTTGTAGATGACGCAAGATACGTATATGGAAAAAGAATATGAAAATGTGCATTAGAATCCGATGCTTTAGTGATATTAAACCGAAGAAATAGAAATTAAAACTTCATGAATCAGTTTGAATATATAAAATCTCATTAAAATTAAGGCAAAAAAGAAATGGAAAATAAAACTTCATTGATCAGATTGAATTGATTATATGAAATCTCATTAAAACTAAGGCAAATGGCTTGCTAGGCTCAACTTTGATTAACAAAACGTTTTATGTGATTCTGATTTTTTCTTTTTTGTGGTCTACTCCCCAGTCCCCACTTCACAACTTCCTTTCTGGCCTTACTAGCTGCAGATATAATTTAATCTTTGACTTAAACTTCATAAACTTCATCTATGAAAGTTCTAATTGGCTGATTAGAACTTGAGATTGTAGTCTGCATGGGATGTTTTTCTGAAGCATTCCGAGGGCACTAGGAGAGTATGTCCTAGTATCATTTCCAAATTCCAATATCCCTCTTTGAACGAGGCTAATCAATCAACACTGCTATTTTGCTTAGGTGGTAAAACTTTCACAGTTTCAACTAGGGTTGTTTCTTTATGAGAACTTCAATAAAAAATTGCATCGTTTAATAGTAGATGAGGTGTTGAAATAGGGCGTTATAACCTTCTCTCACTGTAGTGGTCTATATGAGAGAAAGACCACGAGTTTGATGCAGGGGCTTTTAGGAATATTTCCGATCATTTCAAGATCTTTAGAAGGTTAATAAGAACAAAAAGAACAATTCATTGGCAACAATGTTCCCGTTTGCTAATTAATTATTTAACAGACACCAAAGTAACATCTTTGTTAAGCTTTAACCTATGGACTCTCGGACCTTTCTATCAGGAAAATCTAATGTTGCCTTAAGTACAGCATTTTTTTTTCCACCTTTGTCTGACTTGGGAGTTCTTTTCTATGTTTAAGATCCCAGATTGATTGGAAAACATAACTGGGTGATCTCAAAGAGTTTCATAGCCTGGTCTAGAGATCAGAAGAAGAAAACATAAAAAGGGGGCTTTAGCGAGACTGATGTGGTTTCTTGGAATCACACTTGACAACTTGAGCCATGATGGCATTCGAGTTGTTTCCAGGGCAGTTCAGTTTCTCAACTCTTTACTTATCCCTTGCAGGCACTCATGAATTCCACTGGTTAACAGAGAGACGCATTCAAATCCCTTGAAATTATTTACCAATGCTTTGTTTTTTTCTTTTTTCTTTTCCTTGGAGATCTCAGTGGAGATTCTGTTCTGTTTGGTAGGGCACTCGAATAAAAACTATTGAACAATATAGTTAGGCCACCATTACTATATGTATTTCCAAATTATTCGACTGGTCTGTGTCATAACATGTGCTAGGTATAAACATCTTCTCTTTCTGGGCATCAATAAAGATGATTGACACTCAGAAAAACCAATTTTGAGGTTGACATTGCATCTAGGAGAGCCCATGTGTTGCAAAATTACTTGTGCTCTAGCTTGTCTCATCAGCTGATTATAGTTCTTTATTAGTGCCATTTTTTCCCCGTTTTGCACTCTTTTTTTTTCTTTTAATTTCTTTTTGGAGGATTTATGCTTTTTCTGTCTTTCTCCTATCATTGAAATTTCTTCCCTTACTGAGAAGATTAAAAGACAAAAGCGTTCTTAGCCAAAAGTAATGAGAGATAGAAGCATGTGGTGAGAAATTATCCATGGAGAATATGTCATTTTGTTTTGCAGTTGCCCTTTTGTTGAGACTATGATGGCTACTTGGTGGCTTGGGTTGTATGACCATTCACAACAAATAAGAATCTAAGATCAAGTACTTTCGTGAGTGGGGGAAAAAAAAGAACTTGAGCAAGCCAATGGTTACACTGCTATAGATACTTGATGTGAAAAGAATGACATTTGAGTTTCGGCTTTGGTAAATGTTTTTTTTTTTTTTTGAATGTTGTCTAAGAAAATTATGGATCCATCCAACCGTGGCCTCTAGTAAAGCCTCTCATTCCACTTCATTCCATGTGGTTGAGCTTTGTTTCTATTTCTCCACATGAATTTAAGTTGCAGTGACTTACAATTACCTTATCTAACACACATTAATGAGTAGGACTACACTTTAAAAAATTTCATCCCAAATGATGTGGTATTTACTACTCTACATCATTACTCTACGTCAATATGACTGAAGAAAAATGAGACATTATGTATGATATGCCAATTCAACATTTTCCAACTATAATAGATGTAATATTCGCGGTTGGAGATGCCCTTATTTCATTCATCTGTCACATGCTGTTAATTTATTTCATTCTGTAGGCTTAGAATTTATGAATAATCGGCACGTACACACTTGGAATTTGTTAGTAGTTCGAATTCGACAATGAATTCCCTCCTCTTCCCCTTGCTACATCAATTTAAAAAAGAAATAAAGGCAAAATCCTATATTCCCTTTATTATTGAAGAGAAAATCCGTCCGATCTGCTTACCATGGTCATATGATTCCTTTCTAAGGAGCGTGTCATCTGAATCTCATTTATGCTTACGAATTCCTTAAAAGCATTGCTTATTGCTGTTCCAGAGTATATTCCTGTTCCAGAGTATGATTCACTGAATTCAAAGTTATACTTCAGTAGCACAGAAGTTTGACACCAGAGTACTGATTCGTCATAATCTACATGAGAAATTGAGAATTCGAGTTGGCTACAATGAAACAAGTTGATATTCCCAGTGGTCTCGGAAATTGGAATACTGAAAAAGTTTTTTTTTTTTTTTAAAAGGACTTAGGAAAGTTGCCTCAGATACATGCATCTGTCTGAACTCAGCCATCAACTTGATGAGCATAAATATTCACTGAATGAACTATTGGCATGACTTGGATGGTTGGATTATTAGCGATTGACAAGTGAGTATTTTGGAAATATTTGGAAATCAAGTTACTTTCCTAGTAGAGAAAACCAGGAATACATGTTTGTACTCATCACTCATGAATCAGACAGACTCAGAATTACCAGCTTTTGCTCTGAGGTAATGTTATGGCCTGGGAAATTGGTATTTGGAGTTGAAAAATGTTAGCTTTGTTTGGGAATTTACTTCATAATCAAGTAAGTGGATATAAACTAAATTGTCCCGATTGAGTGCTTTGTGTGAGTTATATTAGATCTGTAAATACCGACCAATGGCCGTGCAGAAATGGGTACTGCAAGTAAATAAAGTGTGATCACGGAACAACTAAGGACTTAAAACAAAAGTTGGAAAACTCACTAAAGCTTGAACAGACGTAGTGTGGGCACTAGATACTGCTGTGCTTTGGATCTATTATTCCTTTCCCTTAGGACCCTTTCTAGGCTTTCTTTAGATGTGGGTGAAATTTGTTATGCTTTATGCACATCTTCCCATTGGAAAGGTATAAAGTGTTAAAGTACAGTGCTTGATTCTTTATCTCTTGTTGGACGGAAGTTTCAGGATAACATTTACAACTTCGTTTGTCTGTTTGTATTGCAGTGGCAACAAGATGAACACAAGTTTAGCGGAGTATAGAATGGTGGTGAAGACAAGAATTTGCATGACGTACTGAGAATTATCCCCACATATCGAACAACTTGGGATACAGTGGCAAATCTAAATAAATTAATGCATAACCCATCACCTAATTAGAACTTTAGAAGTGATTTGTTTTCCTCTTATTTTCAATATGATGGAACAATGCTATAGCCATACTCTTCTATTGAGAACATCTCATCGACTTCAAAATCCATTTCTGTTTTCCTTGCAAACCTGCCCTTGACTCGAGGTCGAGCCTCTGCATAGGCCTTCCTAGAGGCATATCTTATTTTCTTCTCGAATCTCCTTGCTTTTCTTTTTTCTCTGTATCTTAGGACCTTTGCCTCCCTGTTCATTGGAGAGAATTGCAGGGGCACGAAGAATGAAAAGTTTGGGAAGAGGTCATTCGTCCCTTTTGAATATTTGATGTATGAACTTGAGATGTCACTTCTTGTTGCCTTTGGTAAGATGCCAGACACGGGTACCTGGATTTGGAATTGGAGTTAGAATTGAATAGAAGAAATAGCTATAATATAATACCTTACCCGCGATAGGAAATATTCGGAATATGGAAGCATTCCTTATGCAGATAGTGCATAACAGCATGGAAAAACCTTACAATGTACGAGATCAATCGAACTGTGTAATGTTAGAGATTCATACAATTAATGTTACGCAATGATTGGTAAAAGAGGGAGGATGGATTAATAAAGATGATCTTTTTGTTGATAGGTGTGATTTCTAGTAAACATGTTTATGAAGCATTATGTCTCATACCTTCTTGCTTTTGAAACTTTCTACTTGTTTACTTAATTCGGAGATGTTTCTAGAGGAAAGCATAAGACTAAAGGATTATTAATACTAATATGCCACTGAAACTGATTATATTAATGAAGTACCTCAAAAAAAAAAAATCCTGGAACCATGGAAATAAAGTTGATTCCTGAGTATCTTTAATCAAGACCTTAATCTAAAATTAAGTTGAATGCCCCACAGAGAACAGAGTCAATATGGAATTTTCAGGATCATTAACGAAGAGAAAATAGACTGCCATCAAAAGAAAAAAGAAAAGTACATGAAGTCGTCAAGTTAATAAACTTAAAGCGAATTTCTAATGGAAATAATGGTGAAGAGTTTTTAATGTTTTAAGTAAATATAAGAAATCTTACGGTCTGGCTAATTGAAGGGTTGTTATTGAAAGCAGCTTTTGAGGCTTCATACTTCCTACTAAAGTATTCATTCTCTTGCTGTTGCTGTTGTTTTTGCTGTTCTTCTTTATCCTTCACTTGAAAAGGCTGAACTGGCACGACATCATCGCTTCCATTGTCTCCCCGATGAGTGCACTGTAGTTGCTGCAGATTGTTTTGATCTCGGCACTCATGCTTCGTGCATGAGTTGTATTCTATACCAAAGGACTCATCTAGCTCCTGAACATATGTGTATCCACTATTCATCTGGGTGTCATGGTTATCAGGCTCAAGTAACAACCAAGAATCCATCTCATCTTCATCTACTTCATCAATTGTAGGAGCAGTGACTTCTTTTTCAGTGTCAAAAATGGGGTCTGGCAGATAAGTACTCGAGGGTGCAGTGAATAGATCTGAGGAAGGAGGTGCTGGGACCCTAGCATGGTGGTGGTGGGCTAGGAAGTTGGCCAGGTGTTTATCAGCGTCACAGCTGAGGCGGAGAGATGCAGCATCAGTGTTGCAGGAGAAAGCTGCTTGTCCATCCTCACATGCAGCGGAAACCCACACGCGCTCATGTGGTAAGGCCATGGAATTGTAAGCATGAACACGTTCATCGCAGCTGTCACAGAAGTAAGCTAAGTGAGTGCGGCAGTAGAGTGGACTAACTGCTGCTTTACAAGTGTTACAAATACGCATCCAATCACCAGGATAGCCATCTCCATCTCCACTAGAATTTGCATTCAACATAATTGTTTTATCAGGTACATGCTATATCTGAATTTTGTTTTGTTTGTGTAGTTCAGTTGTTGTGAGTAGGAAGGGAAGGTGTGAAGTAGAAAATGGTTGAGTGAGGCACTGCAAGTAAGAATGTGAAGGGAGAGCGAGAATCCAAAAAGCGAAAAGTTTCAGGTTTACTAGTGGCTGAAAGAGGTTTCCGCATGATCTTGTGGCTTAGCTGTGTTTTTCAGGTGGGGCAGGGAATGGGGTGAAGGTTCTTTTGTGGGGTTCACACTTTTGTTACTTTTTGTAATCTTTATACACGTCTGATTTTTAGGCTATAACAATTTACTGCTCAGTATAGGATCTGGGGGAAAGTTGATGTAGCTGGAAATGAAAAGAATTTCTTGTGGTAGATGTTGGTAGAGAATTATAAAGAGCAACCAAAGCAATAGAAAAGTCACAAAGATTCAATGTTCAATATTAAGGTTTCTTACCACTTCTCTTACATGTATGCTGAAGCATCAAGAGACAGAACATAACATGGTATCGAACAAGTGATGATCACATACACTTGATTGAAATATCTTTCAACTAAGTAATCTTCCCAGGTAACATGTAATGCACATGTACTGTCCCCTGAAAGTTGTCTATGAACTGTACACGGATTATGTATTGAAGAATTCCTTTCAGGAAATGGATGTATGTGAACTCTTTGACATCATCCTAGCACAGGCAGTTAAGGATCACGTTGCTTTGTTGTGGCCTGGGACGGATCTATTAAAGGACAAATATGGACCATGGCCCTTGTTAAAAAAAAAAATTAATATTCAATATTTTATAGTATATTAATAATTACTTATTTGCATTAAAAAAATTTTAAATTTTTTTGAAAAAATTCTTTGGCCCCCCAACCAAGGTTGACTTGTGGCAACATAAGGAATTTAAATACTCTGTATGCCTGTGTGTGTGTGTTTGTGTGTGTATGGATTATTACATATACAATGAGACAGTTGCCATTCAATTAACAAAATAGAAATCAATTAGTTTACAATTGCTTAATTAAGCAGTTTCTAAAATGATATTGTCAAGCAACATACAACAAGTGTTTAGTTTGTGCACTGATGTATATACCCGAGCTTGTGCTTCTTCCACCTTATTTTTACCAAAGTTTCACAAGGCATTGCGGTATGTATATACTCACATCCTATTTTTTGGAACTCATTCTAAACAAATAGGTTTGGTGACTGGTTTTATAAGGACGAACACTCAAACAACCATGTAGAAACTTGTTTTTGGTATCCATTAATGGCTGCTTGTGTCGGAATGCCGCTTCGAATGATTTGACCATCTACAAGCGCATCCAAGTAATGCATAACAAACACCAGACAATCATTGCTACAGGAGATAGAGTTTGATATCGAATAACTAAAAATACAATACAAAGAAAGAAGACAATATTTTTTACATGTTCTTTTGTTGTGGGGTGTCTAAAGCTCGCATGGCTTTCCACTAACGAGTTAGACAAGTATCATCAGAACGTGAATCATACTATGATATCTTATCTTGAATCGGTGGCATCATAACCACAAATGGCAAGAACTCCTTCTCAAATGTAGTTTCATTCATATAATATCATTCATATAATATAACATCGAGTCATACGCAAAAATTGTCTCCTGTAGAAGGTCAAACTCTCCCAATACTCAATGTTCTTATTTAGGATGAAGCGGAATATACACCTATAGAAAAAGCCATGAACATCATTAAATGAAAAAAAAAATTATAGTCAAAAAATCAAAAAATATAGGCTACTTACTTTGGAAACATTTTTCCAATGAACTACACATTTGAGTTTTTCACCCTTGGCATAATTAACAGTATAGTTCGTAGCATTATCTATCTAAACTTTTCAGGGCTGATCACATAAACTAAATATAGGTGCTCTGACTTTTGCCAACATTATATAAAACAAAAGGATAACTGTCTTATACATTTTATATATTCCTACATGTTTTATAAATGTAATAAAAAACTTACTTGATATGTATTGTCCATTATGGCACATTGATGCATATCAAAAGATGAAGAGTTGATCAAAGTGTGTCACAGAGCATTAAAAGAGAATCCAAGTACTAGAGGATAATAAACCAACAGTTATTATATGCATTATTTAACATATTCATTAAAGTACTTAACAAAAATTATTGTGCTAGATATCCATGCTCGTGGTTTGCATAATCGGTGGAAGAAGTGTTTATCTGCATCATAGATAGGCCACCTTATAGTTATACTACGCATAAGAAGTAACAAATGTGTTATTACATAACAACATGAATAAATGTAATTAACACCTAAAGTGGAAGAGTAAAAGAAACCTACGGCTCCATTTTGTCATCATGCATCCAATCATCAAAATTTATTGGATCATTTGATTTAGTTACTGTATCTTTTCGTGACTTCTTATGAGGGCCAATGTAAGGTGTTCTAGCATATACTGATTTTTTTCTCTTTTTTCTTAGATAATGTTGTTCCAGTAGACCACATTCTTGTTTTTTGCATCATTTTCTAAAGTGAGACTCAGCGGAAAGTTCATCAATAGTGTTAATTATATCAGGCACTGAGGGAAGAGCATCACAGACAAGTGGCTGTATTACGGATAAATACAACAAAATTTAGAATTCCCTGCACAATTATTGTCAAATGAATTTAAATCAATTGAATTTAATATTATAAACTTGAATAGCATTTGTATCTTTATCTTAGTTAGAAGCCATTGAGGTAGGAGCATTATATAAATGCATTATAGATAAATGCAACAAATTTTATAATTCACTATACAACTGTTGTCAAATAAATTTAAATCAATTGAATTAATATTACGAACTTGACATCAATTTTATTTTAGTCTATGTCAGAAGCCACGAATGTAAAAGAGTATCATCGTAGTGGTGATTGTATACGTAAAAAATATAAAAACACAATCTTGACAATTCTTTTTAGCTTAATTAAATTTTGTAAACCTGATCCATGAGACTATCTTTGCCTACATCAGAGGTACTACAAACTCCTTAAGTAATTTCGTCATTCTCCATACGTCTTTTGTAATCTTATCAAGCTTTTCTTCCAAAATATCAATCTTTTGCACAATTTTTTCAATCTTGCTTAACCTATCATTAATTTTCTAAAATGTTGGAGCAACATGAACACCTATGGAGATATGACAGGGCGGAGTGACCTATGAATATGTTTTAAGATATACTATTAAGTTACTTTGATAAGTCAAAATCTAAAATTGTCTTCAAAGAAATCAATTGACTTACAATTTTGCTTCTTTTTTTGGGGAGTGTTGTGGTCCTTTGAAAAGCAGATGCATTAGGTGACATAGGAAAAGTCCTGTTTATCATCAGTAACAGTTGTATGCCTATTGTATGTGACAAAATATGGTTCGTTGTTAGGCTCATGCTCACTCATAACATAGGTTTCGCCAAGAACTATAGTATGTAAGGGTGTGCAATCTCATTACTTCCATTGCTTCTAATGGCATGCAAAACCATCACTACTGTAAACTATATAATATAGATGTCAATAAAGTTACACCAATAAAGTACTCATGCTTTAAACAAAATAACTTATGATAACACTTTAAACTAAATAAACGTGAAATACTTATATTGTCTTTCTCTTTCAAGGATTTACTTATTACATCAACCAGAATCTTATTTTTACAAAACCATTTAAGAATTCTTGGAACCTTCAAATCACCCTGTTCAATTGTAAATTTTTTGCTAAATTCTGCAACGATCTCATATGTCCACAACTTTAATGTTATAAGACTATATCAATGCCATACGAAATTGATGTATTTATCATAAGAAAAAAAATTAAACAAGCATCCACTTGAAAGGCAAATGGGAAACCATAAAAAATATATTTCTCTTCCGCACTTGGATCCAATGAACAGTTCTTTTGTTTTTCCTTTTAATTGTATTCTTCAAACTCAACATTGTTGTTTTGAAAGACAAGCAACCCCAAGGATAACTATTAAATTCCTTAAAATTGACTAATAGACGAATATGAAGGTCGTCAATTTTATTTTTACGCTTCTTTCCCAGCAGTGCAGACTCCAAGAAATATACCATGGTAAACTTTACCATCAAGATATCATCATTGGACTAGGCCATTGAAAAAGCTTTTTGCAATTGCATTTGTGAAAACTCACGATTAACTCTCATGAACACATCACATACAATATCAACATTGTCTTTCTTATACACTAAAAAAACTATGTTCTTTGTGGCATTTCAGTCATGTAATCAAGGCAAACTCTAGCATTGAAAATTTGCACTCTTTTTGTTCTATCTTGAAGTACATTGCCTTATCAGTTGATCTTACATGCCACAATAATAACACGTGAACAATTTGGCCGAGAATTGTAGATCTTAAAGGTACGCGAATTGAAATGACCAAAGCATGTTTCCTTAAACATTTCATAGTTTTTGCTTCGTGAGACATTCCTTTATAAGTGAAAGTGCCCTTAATGATGACATATTAGACACTTTCACTAAAAGCGCCTTCTGATCCTCGTTATTTGCATTATCATCGAATGTCATGATCTTTTTAGAATATGGTCCAAAACCTGCATTATCAAGGAAAAAAAGGTTTTAACTAGAGGTTAAATAGGTTCATAAACTAATGAGTTTGATTCAAATTCTAAACTACATAACAACTTTATTTTTTCAAGACAAAAATAAATTTATTTTATGTTGTTTACTCATAGTTTTGATCAAATAAATAACACAAGTTTTTAAATCAACAATAGTATGCCCCATTCTTACTTAACTAGGACACTGAAAAGAATTAACTACTAAAACGTAAAGGGAAAAATAATTATTTTAGCCTACTTTATTCTTCTTTATTAATATCCACTACTACAAAAATGAGTTTTACTGACACCAACTTAGTGTCAGTAATCACTTTTACTGACACTTATTAATTGTGTCATTAATGCTCAAGCCAGAACGCACTGACACTAATTTTTAGTGTCAGTGATTTTGGTGTCAGTAATTTGTGTTATTATAATATCACAAAAATAATAACACTATAGTATTAGTATTTGATAATACTATTTTACATGTCAGTAATTCGTGTCACTATAGTATCGCCAAAATAATGACACTATAGTGTTAGTATTTAATAATACAATTTACATGTCAATAATTTATGTGATTACAATACTTAGTGTTAGAATTTGGTGTTGTTATGCTAGTTTTGGTTAATAGTATATATTTTTTTTAATTATATTTTCTTATTTGTTTTACAATTAAAAAAACTCAAAACCTATTAGGTATACCAAATCTCGCAAAACAATTCACATAATAAATATCCCAAACTCATCACTTAAATTAACACAATTCAATTACATTGTTTGGAGAAAAAAAATAATAAGTACCAAACTAAGTTTTTGACAACAAATTATTAAATTAGTTTCAATAAACATTATCCAACAAAAAAAAGTGCAAGGTCACTCAATATCAATCTGCGACTTCATTTTTTCCTCATCTGCAAGTACATAAAATCAATTAGTATACCAAACTATCAATTATTATAATTATAGCTCCAATAATAAATTCATAATTCTGGAAAAATCACTTACAGCTCCTGTAATCAATGAGTCTTATAAATCAATGGATTCCTATAAAGTGAAATAATTTTTCCAGTACACTTATATTTAACAATATTAACCATAGCTATAAAAACTACTAGAGGCCATGAATAGTCAATACAAAATATATTGGATTCAACAATTATATTTCTAAAAACTAAAATAGATTATATGCATCTACAACCAATATTGAAATAAAATATTAAAAACTGCATTATTACTCTTCCAGTTTAATAGTCTAGTGACCAAATGCTAATTACATCGAATGCTTTCACATTGTCAAATGTAGTGGTAATTTAAGCTTATTTTAATATTCTAAGCCAAGTCTGTTTATCTAATTCAATGGATTTGGTCGTCTATGGCATGCCAAGACTAAATTATTAATCATGAATTCAGTTTGATGAGTATCACAATTTCATAGAAATACTCTGGCAAATAGTTTATTCAAATTTACGTAAGAAATAAATATAATACGTGTAAACTCAGTATTTTGTTCTTATATGAAAAACTTATAAATTAATAATAATGTACGTATTAATTTGCAAACATTCCACTCACAATTAATCCTGATCAATCCTCAATCACTGGAATGTCTTCTAATTGATCAGGAACTGATAGTCTTCTTATAAATTAGAGAAAATTTTATAAGAAACTGTGCAATCGTTTAAAAAAAAAGGTAAATTCAAAACTGTATATAAAGGCAATCCATATTTATTAACTCTCTATATCAAATTAATATGTATCTATCATCCGCATGTTTTTAGGGATTCTTTCTATCTTTGACAACTTTAGCTTAAAGCTAATCAAACAAGGATGAATGTTATAGTTTCATCCACTATTTTGTCAATCCCTCTTTTAAATAAATAAATAAAGTATATAAAGTAAGCTAAAGTAATAGCCAAGATTAAAGTCAAGTAGGAAATTCTTTCAAGCTTTATAAATAAATAAATATACTATATTGTAATCCAGCTTTAAAATTAGGCCTGCACGACACCAGTTTCTTTAGTAGTACATAAGCAATTGGTGCACCATATTAAGTAATAAATAAATATAATTAAATTTAAACAAGACATTGACAGTTCTAGAAAGCAGCCATATCTTTAGTATGGTAGGAGCTTTGCTAAATTTTAAGATGCATATTTCTTTCAATTATGTCTCCCCCAATTGGACTACCAATAGAAAGAGCCCTGTGAGGATGATGTTTTTGAACATCAAGAAGTTGCAGCCCCACTAATCTTCAACTTTGAAGCTCGGGGGCTTTTCTAAATCAGCTTGCTCCTCTATTTTTCCCCTCCATAGCATGTCCTGAGTATTATTATTAAACATTCTTACGTTACAAAGACCAACAAAAGCCAGAAATTAAAGAAAATTCAATTTGGTATTTGAATGAAATGAATGAAAATGAGTTTTGTTTTTTCTTTTGGTTTCTTAATTCTTACCAAGTGGAAGGTCAGAAGGCTCTCTTGAATCAAGCCCAGTTAGGGTTTCATAAGGAGAAAACTCCCCTTTTTCAATTTGTTGCTATTGCTTCCTGTAAATAAATAACAAAGTATCTTCTTTTTATTTTTTAAAATAAAAAATAAAACAAAGTTACCAGAATCAAGCATTGTAGCAGCCACAACTCTTTGAGTAGGTTCAGCAATCAACTGGACTTCGTTATTGGAGTTGCGAAGCAGGACTATGCTACCATCTACAGAGAACTGCAGAGCAGCACCGGATGAGACCATGGGTCTTCGCGTCGAGCAATCCATACAATTATTTTATTTGCTAGGTTGCTGCTGTCAATAAGTCATATTCCAACCTTGAAGCCATTGCCACTGGTGTAAAATCCGAAAGCAAAATGGCCAGAAGGAGAAGGCCAGAAATTTGGAGACGAGTTTTGTGTAAAGGGTGGAAATAAAAAAGAGACTCAAAAATTTTGAATAACCAGAAATGAAATTCAAAGAAAAAATGAAAAGTACAAAGATTGAAGAGAGCAACGTGCCTGTACTAGTATGAAACTTTTCTCTCAGCAGTTTCAGTGCCTATAATGCCTCTTACCCATGCCTAAAAGAAGATTGAATTACGCCTTTTACCTTGTGCGGTTGACGACAGTAAACGAAGCTGGAAGGAGAACGAAAACAGAGGCAACAAACAAAGCAAATAGAGAACGGCTAGAAGTTGCAGCGTTGGTACGTTAGAATGAAAGTGATAGCGGAGGCGAGGAGGGCGTAGGTGTTTCGTAGCAGCGACAGCATGGTCATTCTCTATCGTTCACGATAGAGAAGAAGAAGTCATGTAAGAGAATGGATATTAGGCAGCGGCTGTGGCGTGGGCTCTCCTGCATAATAAAGAAGGAGAATTAGGGTTTTGTTTTTTATATGTTAAGGTTTTATATAACATTATGTCTCTAACTTAAATCTATAGGGTTTAGTGGTTTGTGGTCTATATTTAAAACTTTAACAGTTTTAGAAGTTCCAAGTTCGAGTTGAAATCAAAACAAATTATAATTGTTTTTTTTTAATCTCTGATACATTAGTATCAGTGATCTCTGATATTTAATTTACTGACATACTAATATCAATAATTTATGACACCTATTTGTTAAAAGTAGAAAATGGTGCATAGTTAAGTAATTACTGACACTTTTTTTAAAGTGTCAGAAACAAAGTGTCAGTGAAAGTCATTTTTGTAGTAGTGATCAAAACTTCTGGATTCTTGGTAAAGGTTTGTAATAAGCCATCCAACGATCTTCTTTTAACCAAATTCCTCATTGTTTGCCCAACAGTCAGTCCCTACTTTCCATTCTTATCCCCATCCAAAACCTGCAACCTATTTTTAATTGTATCAAGTGGCATTGCAATCAAAGCCAATACACCACCAACCATGGCTGCGCTCACTCCTTAAAACACCATCATAGTTTTTTAAATTGGCCTAATCATCATCATATTACCCTTGCCGTCGCCATCTTTCCTGCTCAAGAAGCAGGTACTGTGCAAACTTCAAAGGCTAGCGTAATACACTAGTATCATCTCTAATGATTAGAATCAGTGAGTCTGAACCCGAATAACCACCTTTCAACTTCAAATATAAAAAGTCCTAGAAAGTATACCCAATTCAATTTAGGTACAAAAACAACAATCATTTACCTATTTTCAACATCAATAAAAACTAATAATTTCATTAAAATCACCAATTAGTCTTCGTATCATTTTTAGCAAAAACCCTAAAATTTTTCATTAAATATTTGAAGCAAAAAGAAGAATACCAACAATTACTTACCTAGTAACTAATGACAAATCTAAGACGAAGTTGTGGTAAGACTGATAAGACGGTGGTGACAGCAGAAGTGGTGATCGTTGGTCGCAGGTTGTCTTGTTTTAGTTTACAAAGTTTTTCTTTCTTTTAGTTTTTGATCTTGCTCGACTTTGCTTCACTTTAGGATATGAGTCTAGTTCTGTGAGGATTTAATTGAGGTTATTTTTGTGTCTTCTCTGATTTTTTTAAATACATATGTATAAAATTAAAGAGTGTTATAATTTGAATCATATATGCAATATTTTGGAGAGAATGGGGTATATCCATGCAATTTCCACCTTTTATTATCATGCTAAGCTAAGTTTTGCCCCATCAATTGCTACAGATTTAACTTCGCTACTCTTAAAATATGATCAGCTGCCTTAAATAAGCACCATGCTACTTCCTTCAATTGATAAATTTTATTGAGAATTCATCTTCCTTTGACAATACATTACAAAATTTTGTTGAGAATCCATCGTCTTCGACAAAATATTATACTAGTTTTACAGCCTTTATGATCATTTCCTAACAAATTCTTGAAAACATTTACATCCTTTGTGATCATCTCTGAACGAAATCATAAAAAATAACAAAAACTAAATATAGTATCCTGTATGGAAATATAGTTTAAAATAAAATATACCTTGCAAACATGGACTAATCTCCGGATGCACGACAAATTTTACTTGTAAATCTCCTGCTTCAGGTTCTTTTTCTAGGATCATCTTGCCCACGCCTCCCATTACCCACTCATTAATGATGTTCACACTAATCAAGCCACTGCTCAACATTTGTTTCAGTATCTTCCCCCTTTTTTTAGCATGTTGACAAGCCAAAGTCTGCGAACTTGATGACCTTATTAAATCTGCTAAAAGATTGAAAAAAAAAAATCATGTGAATCAACCTGTGGCGTATCCTCGATGTCTTTTAGGCATTTAAACAAATAGTTGGTATAAGCAGATCAGGTACTTTCACGAACAGCTCTGGAAGTTGAAAATGTTAACGCTACCATCATTTTTCAAACCTGTAAGAACCCTGAAGCTGTCAGTGGTAAGCTTTAATGATGATTATTCGATAATCTGGCGGCGGTCACATGTGGTAATAAACCTCGACGATACGTTGGTGCGGGAGAGAGTATGTGAGGTTATTGTTTGTTTTAGTTTCTTCTTGTTGCCAGCGCCGCCCAACGGTTAGAGTTAGGGTCGAGTGGAATAAGCGCCCGACCTAGCCGGGGATGGCAAAATTGGGTCCGGGTGCAGGTTGGTATTTAGGTTGCCGGACCAGGATACTAAAAAAAATGTTGTACCGGATCCGGATTTAAACCCGAATTTATTACTTCCGGGTCCGATACGAGTTTAACCCGAAAAAATCTGGGTTTCCGGATTACAGATTTTAAGCCCGAATCACTTAATCAACCAAAAAACTACAGAAACAAAATATAAATACAAATCTCACTTCTAAAAAGATCAAACACAAATACTGATTCTAATTTCAATGATTCAAGTCCATAACATTCACAAATACCGATTCTAATTTCAATGATTCAAATCCATAACATTCACAAATACAAATCCATAGCATAGATCTACAATTTAAACTAACGATTCGCAGATTCAATATTTACGAACTTTAAGAATTCGGATCCGGCGAAGCAACGAATGAAGGCTGATGATGATGAACACAGCGCCACAGCTGTGATTGCGCGAAGACGGACAAACGGTGACCAAAACCCATGAAATAGATAGAAAAGCGACGACCGGCAATGATGATGAACATGAAACACAGACGACAATGATTTGATGAAAAGAAAAGTTGAAGAGAGGAAAAGAATGCTTTGCCTTGGCTAGGGTGGCTGTGAAGGTGCAAAGATAATGAAGATTAGACGAAAGAGAAACAGTTGAAGAGAGGAGAAGAATGGCTTTGGTTTGGTGGCTGCGGCTGTAGAAGTGGGGATTAGGGTTTTTATTTTCTATTTATACTATAAAAATAATTAAAAAAAATATTAAGATAAATATTTCCGGGTCCGGGTTCCGGATTTCCGGATCAACCCAAACCCGGAACCAGACCCGCATATGTGCGGATTGATAAATTTAAATCCGGATACCAAATTTATTTTATTCCGGTGCAGGTTGAACCCGGCCCGGATTATCCGGGCCCAGGCTGGGTCTAGGTTAAATTGCCATCGCTAGCCTAGCCAGCCAAATAATTTTTAATTCATTGTTAAAATTATGAAAATAACAATTTGTTCGTATTTTTTATTCAAAACATTTGGGAAATTGAGGATATTTTTGTCTTATGAATAAAAAAATGGGGAAAAAGTTTTTTTAATCCCTAGAGTTTGATATAATAACTCATTTCATCCTTACTTTCTAAATAATAGCTCGTTTCATCCTCATTTTTTAAACAATAGCCTAAAATACCCTTCCGTGAATTTATGATTAGTTTATTCTATAATTCATTGAGGGCGAAATAGGATTTTCAATAAAATAAATGCAAAGCTTTTTACAATAAAAATCTAAAGAATAATTAAATAACATTTGACTTTTTGTATAAATTTAAAATTTAAGGATAACTTAATAAAATAAGATGATACTAAAGAATATGCAACGTGTGTGTTCATTAATTTTTTTTTAATGAAGTCCACTAAATAATAATAATTCTTTTCAATCAGGAATCTTTGTCTATAGTAAGGTCAAGAATAACTAAAAGATTAAAAAAAATTACAATCTGATACCGTGTATTTTATTCTGTAGTATTTTTAAATATATGTTGTTATGTATTTAGTAAATATATTTTTAAATATATGTTGTAATTATTTTTGATAGAATAACAATACTAATTATTTATTTATTTATTTATCTATCTATCTCGACCGTATTAAAGTTAAGGATAAGCTAAAGGATAAAAAAATTATTCTAGTGCTTATGAAATCTATGTTTTTTTGGTCCTAAATATATATTTTACATATTATTTAATGTTATTATTGTTTATTTATTAAGTTATCCTTAAAGCTATATTGTTTTTTAATGTTTTAAAGTTATTTTAAAATAATTTATCATTATTTAAAAAACTTATTTTACCCTCAATGAATTATACAATATAATAACAGTAAATTAATGAAAAGGTGTTTTGGGCTATTGCTTAAAAAATAAGAATGAAATGAGCTATTGTTTAAATAGTAAGGATGAAATGAAATATTGTATCAAACTTCAAGGGTGAAAAGGACATTTTCCCAAAAAAAAAATGGAGGTAAGTTGATATTTTGATAATTTTGGGATACTGAAGATTTTCATTCTAAGTGAGATAAATTAAATTTATTTAATCTGAATTACGAAAGTTCAATGCAACCTGATTTTTATTTTTTTGTCTTTTAATTTTTAAAGATAGAGGTTTGGGCAAAATTGGATTGAGTGAGGTTTAAATATGATCTAAATGATATAAATTTACATTTTAAAAATCAATTAATTAATTAGTTAATTAATAGTTGCATAACAACAACATGAGAACCATAATATAATACATAAATAATGTCTGAATTCATAATGGACATTTTAGTAACATAAAATTTTATTCAATTAAGAGTGTTTGAAATATATTTTAAAGTGTAAATAGTTTCACCATAATCTTATAATTAATTTTATATAAAATTGTCTGATCATAGTACATTGTTAGAAGGTTTAAGAGTACAATCATATGAATTAATTGAGAATGTTGTTTGGAAATGGCTTTTCTAGTATTTACTCAAAAGGAAAAAAAAATAATAAAATCTAAGCCGAGGTCGACGTGAGTCCAGTGAACCCACCTAGACTAATTTTTTTTAAATTTTGTTTCTTTTTTAATTTTATTTTTATTTAATAATTAAAAAATAAAAATCCAAAAAATTTAATCCCTCGCTTAAAATGTAGAGTGAAGTTGGGAAATGGCTTTGATGCCATCTAAACTGTTTTTTATGGAAGCACTTAATTGTCATTTTCAAATCCGCTTTTAATTGAAGAGACGTTTTACTTAAGCACACCTAGGCCTACACCTGCAATAGCTCTTTTTGCGCATTTGTTGTTTTTAGTGTTGATTTTTTGTGCTTCCTTCTATATCGCAACTTGATTTGATGCAATGCTTAAAGGATAAATTTTAAAATACATAAGAGTTAATATAACTAATAAAGTGTATGTATGACATGCATATTTAAAATTAATATAATCAACCTTTACATAATAATTTGTTAAAATAAATACATACACATCATAATATAATATCTCTAACATATTTTAAAATTTCTATATTTAAGGTGCATCGGTTGCTAAAGTTCTAAAACAATTTTTTACTTTGTTTATACCCTGGGAATAGATTTTATCGTGCCTGTTTCTTCAAGAATGAAGTATCATTTGCATTCGGATGAGACTTACAGTCAGTAGTTGAATCGATTAAAATTGCAAACTCATCTCGTGATTTAATTAAAAAAAGTTAAAAAAATTCATGCATGTTTTGTTTGCAGTGGAATCTCTAGGTTTTATGTTTGCATGGAATTCAGGTTTTATTTTGAAACCGACATCAGTAAATAAAAGATATCATCAATAAACACTAGACTGAAATACTCTGTATACGATGGACAGTTACAATCAAAGATTCATACCTCCAACATTATGACTATATATGCAATGAAATTGATCGACATGCTCATTTCTCGCCATTATGGCGACATCACGTACCACCTCATTTCTCGCCATTATGGAGACATCACGTACTACCTCATGCTTAGAAAAATGATCATCATTAGCAGTATTATTGTTAAGTAACCATACAAGAAGTTTTTCGTCTGTTTACCAATGTGCGCTTGGTAGTTGAGCTTATGCTTCTTCCATCATCTTATTGATGCCTTGAAATAAACCCAAACCCGTGCCCTAGTTTCACAAGTATAATCCTGTCATCTTCTTAAATAGGCACCAAAGCTGCTGCTTCATTTTCTTTATTCTCTCACCTTACGTTGATCAAAAAATGAACAGCTAAGATTTCTCGATTAAATATCATAAGTGGTGGATGATGATCTATAGCGATTGTGTGGACCCTAAATTGAATTCTTAGAACATTCCTAAGTTATAAAATCTCTTAGGAACAAACCACATATGCAAAACCTTCACCAGTTGAGTCTCACCAACTTCAATGATACTTCCTCCTTGACATTTCTCTTTATGCACATATACTACTCAAGTTTCCAACCTGAATCAAATCTATAAAGAATCAGCTTAAAACCAGTTAAAATAGACTCTCCTATCACTACATGGTAATGCGAAACCATAACCAAGACTCTCATTTTTTATCCGCATTCGTTCTTTGAAATAAAACATTGAACTACTTATTAGGTTGCTTCTTGTTGCAAATCCATCTTTCCTATCAATTTCATTTTAATTTTTGACGGTCAACCTTACATCCCTTATACATGACTCTTAATCTAAGAATTCATAAAAATATTTCTCTTTCTTCAATAGTTTACATTCATTCTCGTTAAAAAATATCAATACTAATTTGTTTGCGATTTCCCCTTGAATCTTTTTCATTCATAACTCTAGGGATGTTTATAGAAAAATCACCTTAACAAATAGCATTTTTTCCTACTCGGGTATTCTTGCCCACGCCTCCTATTCCCCACTCATCAGAGATGTTGTTCACACCATTCAGCCATTGCTCAAAATACGTTTCAATATCCTCCCCTATTTTAAGGATATACAACCCTGTGCTGAAAAGCCGTCGGCGGATTTATAACCTTATTGAATCTGCCAAAAGATAAAAGATCAATCATGTGAACTAACCTGTAGCGAGTCCTCAATGTCCTTTCGGCATTTCAACAAATAGTTGGCGCACACGCAGCCCAAGCACTTGCACGATGGTCTCCTGGATTGAAAAAGCTGATGCGCCAACATTTTCGAACTCGTAAGACTACCGAAGCTTTCGATGGAATCTGGTGGCAATCATATGTGATATTAAAGCTAGAGGATACGATGGTACAAAAGAAAGTATTTGTGGTTATAGCTTGCTTTGGGTTCTTCTTGACGCCGAGGGGCGGCGTGGGCTAGGGCAAAATAAAGTCTTAACCCAACCTAACAAGAATTATTGTCTATTGAATAACGTAAATTAGCCTGATCTCATAGAACTGGCTATTAAAATTATAGTTCTTTTTTTCAATTTTTTTTTTAAAATTATCAGCTGCACATGGGCAGCTTCCCTTTCATTATTAAAAGTCCATCTCAATTCATAAAAATTTAAGTTCGAGGATTCTAAACACAGCCCGAGAGTTACGGGCTTTCTTTTTTGCCAACCCCTTGCTGCCGCGTTATTTCCAGCTCGGGGGGCACAAGGTAAAAACCCGCTGGGATACGAGGATCGTTGCTTCCATATCACATCCCCAAAGTCCCTGTGCTTCTAATAACACCTGTTTTTCATTTGAAAAATAGCACTTACCAAGTGCAGCAACATGCAGGTAAAGAAATTTTATATCTTGGGTTGTTAACAAGCATGCTCGGCTCAACACTGTACTTTAAGAAGCTCTCATAAACATGAACTAATATATTGCAAATTATTCAAGGCACTGTAAACAAGAATCAAGTGAATTATAGTGGTTTTACCACACAACTGAATCTTTGTATGCAAAGAAACATCTAAACTTCAAAAAATTATAGATGACAAAAATTAAAAATGGTTGCCACTGAACGACACACTTAACCACCAAATCCAAAGCACAACTGCTGAAACTACTTCAAAAGCAAGCATCTGAGCAACATGTAACAAGGAAAATCTATTGCTTTCACTTCCATTTCCACTTCTAACTATAATATATGTTGCAGGACGACTGATTTACAATTCAAATCTGCTTAGTCAACCTGTGTATTACTGAGAAAACTTTGAGATCAACTTGTCAACATGAATTACGATATCGTCAATGCGGGGGCGAACAGCAGGCTCGGGCTGAAGCATCCATCTCACAAATTGGTGGAGAGCATCTGGATATGGTGGATTAGGTCCAGTGGGCCATTTTATCTGTGCATTTAAAATGGCCAATTGTAGGCTTCCTCCAGATTCTCCAAGTGCATACTCAAATGGAGATACTCCATACCTGAAAAGACAATATCAGGTACAAGTAACAAGAAAAACTGATGCAATGACTACAATTATGGACACTAAACAGATCCAACTTCAATAAAACAGGAGAAATGCCAGTATGACAGAGAAATAAGAACACAAAGTTTACAGATCAAATAGCCATGAATACTCCAATTAATCAGCTATTTGACATACTGTAAGAATAAATCAACAAAAAGCAAATGCTCAAGAGTTGAATAGCAGAGACTAATACAGGTTACGTCTGAAGAATTTTAGGCTTGCTAAATGCTGAAAAGAAATAATATTTACATTTATCAAGTCCTAGGCCAATAACCAGATTTGAAAGAGTTAAAACTCTAAAACAAAACCAATAAAGTAAAAATCCAATTACATGAGTTAAAACTCATTAACAAAAACAGTATAATCTCAATCCAAAAATAATGAAAAACAAGTCCATAAAGCTTCATGTCCTAGAGCTTCCAGCAAATTATTCTATGACTTTCTTTGATTTGTATAACCATAATAAATGTAATGTGCAGTTCAATATAGTTTGAGTTTGGACACTTTCATGCACAAAACTTCTCACTCTGCGGGAAGCATGTCTATAAAGGTTTTTACATTACATTTGATACATACTCTCTTAAGTTTTCTATACATGCAATAAAATTTTACTAAAAAATAGAAAAGAAAGCATAGAACTTGATATCCTCACACACCAATATAACAGAAAGTCCAACTAAATAGTTTCTCAATGTCAAAACAAGAATAATCACTGGAAAAGAGATGGATCAGTCCTCACATTATTGCATATAATGTGCATCCTAGTGACCAAACATCAGTTCTCTCATCAATATCTGCATGACTTGGACAGTCCCACAGCTCAGGAGCTCGGAAAGGTGCAGAACAATGCTCAGCAGCCCATTCCTACAAGATAAAACCGCCAAAACCTCCAATTATGAGCACAGTGGAGGATGTAGTGAGTTGAAATGAGACAGAAGAATGAGCTTATATGTACAAGTCGATTAAAACAGAAAAACATCACACAAGCATAATTAGAACAATATTCAGATTTCAGAAGAATTAAGAAAAATAAAGGGAACAATATGCACCTGCAACTGTAACGCCTCTGAACGAGAGCGAATTTGCTTTCTCGCAGGCCGAGCACTCCCAAAATCCATCAATATTGCAAGTGGTGGTTGCCCTTTTCTGTGGGTAATAAGAATATTACCAGGTTTGACATCATTATGGGCATATGGAGGCTCAAGACTGTGCATATGCTTGAGTCCTGCACAAAGCTGTAGCAGCATTGTTTCTCAGTCATATATAAGTTCCAAAGCTTTGTAGAATGCACAGATGAGCCATTTTTACATCCAGGAAGCATCATCTAATTTTCTTATTCGGTCCAATGTAGAAATTACAAGAAAATCCACTTTTTTAGTAGAATTTTGTATTGCAAAGGGGAAAAAAAATGAAATTGCTATTCACCTGGTAGAAAATTTGAAGAACATCTGAGGTAGAAAAGAATTCCTTTTTAGCTTTCATCACTTTGACATGGTCCAGTAATGTTCCATCCAAATGGACTGGAAATAACAAATAAGCTTCATGTTTCCATGATCCTTCTTGGTTGGCCTAACAAATAAAATTAAATCAATCTTATAAACTAAGCATATGAGCTTAATAGAGGGAACGATGAAATCACATTAGTAGCAGAAAAATTTCAGCTCCTCAAGGCACATAATACCATCTGTAATCAACCATTGTTAGCGTTGGCAACATTAACAATGTCAATTTATCCAAATATTATAAAGAAGATGAGACAACAAGGTAAAGAGAAACCATAGACTGGGCAGGAAGTTCCCTTTAATTACAGCATAAGCTGTATAAATCCTTCTGCGGTAAGCTTGCTTCACAGAAAAGAAATACTGATATTTTAAAAATAAAATTTGTTTTCAAGGAAAGTCATCAGTATCAGCTCCAAATTTGGTCCACTGCCATGAAAACTTTGGTAGAATATGTGGGGACTAAATGAATTAGATGTCTGTTTCTCTAATCTGTAGTGTCCAATATCATTACAAACATGAAGGAAATAATGCAAATGTAACACAAGTTTTATTTTGTACCTTTCAACAACAGCCATCGGGATGCAAAGGCAACATCAAGCACCAAGAATGGTTCTATATGTAGGTAATTGCATGCTTTACTACCTAAATTCTGCTTGGATAATGTGGAAAGCAATTACTTGTAAAGTACCTTAACAGCAATGATGGCATGATCGAGTAGCGGAAGCAGATTACGATGACTAAATAACGATGAAACACGAATCTCCTCCCGGACCATCTCAAGCTGTTCACTGTTCTGAATGAGAACTTTCTTCATTGCATAAGTTCCATCATCTGCACGATAAGTAATCAATGTCAATTTCACACCTTGCAGATTCTAAGTTAACTTTCACTGACAAAATGAATAGGTACACTTCCAGAGATTCAGATCACTTTTCCTTTCACTTTCATTTTCATTCAACAGCTACAAATCTAAAAAAAAATAAAACTTCAAATTACAAAAGACAATTGCGCATATCTATTTTCTCGAGATTCTTAGAAAATCAAACTCTAAGAAGTTATGATTCATATCTTGTTATTAAATGAAGTGCACTTCATTCTAAATTACATAATTACAACAAATCAGTCAAACTTCACTCAAATTATACACAATCCGCGGCAGAATCCTCTCACATTCAAGCCAATGAGTACAGATCCAAAAGAACATAAATTTAGGAAATTGGAATTTCGGAAAATAAGATTTGAAAGAGAATGAAGGACGAACCGGAGAGATGAGAAGGATCTTTGACTTTATTAGCGAGGCCACCGGAGGCAGCAGAGGCGTCGGTATTGACCATCTCCTTGACCAAATACACGTAGGCGAAGCCACCCTCACCGAGCTGCCTCAAGATCCTGTACCGGTTCTCGTTGATCCACACGTCTCCTCCTCCGTTTACGGAGTCGTACAGCGCGTTCAGCCCCGAAAACGAACACCCCATCTCTCTCTATTTTTCTTTTACAAAACGACGAGAAAAGATGTAAAATGACTTTCAATTTCTCATTGTGGATCTCAGATTCGTTGAGAGGAAATAAGTTACTTTTTTTTTTTTTCTGGATGGTGATTGGTGAATAAGTTACTTCATGTCAACGAGTTTCGATGATCCTGTTCGATTCTGTATGTTTATTTTATTTTTAGTTTATTTTATTTTATTTTATTTAAATTCTTTCTCGCTCGACGGTAGCTCGCTGGTTTACTTGCAAAGTTTGGGTCGTGGGAATCGAACACGTTGCTTACCTTTTGCCACTTCAGTTTTTCATGCATGCACTCCCTTGTTTGCGCAGATGGAGTGGACTCATCAAAATATGCTATGCTTTATGATGTCAAGGTGCACCTTGCCACGTACGATCATGGATAGTCTTTGATTGAAAAAAAAAGAAAAAGCGCGTCTCGAGAAAAATTTGCCTAAAATGAAAATTCTTCGTGATTAATTAGCCAAATACAGATTTTTTTATAAACGCCCTGCAAAGATAAACTATAATTAGTTTTCCTTTGCTATTGCTTAAGCTTTATCATATGTTATTCAAGACAGTGTTTGCCGATCAATCATCAGGATTCCCACAGAGCTACTAACTGTCAAATGCTTCAATTGTGTCCTCTTAAATTCACACATGCTCAATCTGGAGGTCAACGCTACTGCCTCCAAGTTCACAGTTATAATTTCAATATCTAATCAGTCTAGCTTCGCAGCATTTGTTGGAATGGCTGGTTGTTGTTGAGTAATGCAATGTATATTTCCACCTCCCAAAACAATTTCCCTTGCTCCTTCAATTCCTACCACCTGAACCCACCAGCCAACAGATAAGTTCCTTTCAATAGAAATGATATGAGAACAAGGTAGTCTGCAAAGTGTTTGAAGATGAGCTGATTTTTCATGTCCTTGCATATTATGATATACAAAGATCATAGAAGTGATATATATTCAATGAAGTTAGTTGCTTACTTCATAATTTGGAAAGGCTTGAGACAGGACAAGAACAGCTTCATCGTCCCACTTTTTGTCCCCAAACTGTGGTGTGATGATTCCTCCATTTGCAATGTAGAAATTTACATATGAAGCAGCAAGTCTTGTACCCGCAAGTCTTGGTTTAGCCTCACCATCCTGTAGCAGATCCATTGAAGACCATAAAATCAATGGCCAAGAAGATTTAACTTTTAATTCTTTGCACAAAAAAAACATATAATAGAGCATAAAGCGTACATACAGTTCCCAAGTCTTAAATGCATAACACGATACTACTCTGCTGTTAAATTCATGTTATTCCCAAATGATGGAACATGAGAATTATGAGTGTATCTGCATCGCTAAGTTTGAAATTGAAAAAGATACACCAAACAAGTTGCTTCACCCACCCTCGTTACAATTGCTGTTGTGCACTTCGATAATTAACAACTCGGGCAAATTTTAGATACTACGCTAGCATTCATTGTATATAGAAGTAAAGATGAAGAGGCATGAATGACAAGTTGTAGCACTCTACAATGCTTGCCTGATTAAGTCCAGCAGCTTCTTCGTCTGTCATATAAAGTGGCCCTGGTACATGAAGTTTAATTATTTGTAATTTCCGACCTCTGGCATCAGTAGCATCAGAGAGAATAGTCAACGCCTCCACAGATCGTTTGTACTGAGGATCTGTTTCATCGTCAGTCCAAGACAGCAAGACCACACCAGGCTTTGCAAAACAGCACATATTGTCAATATGGCCATTAGTATCATCATCACCTGTTAAATTAGCACAGCAGATATTTTCGGTTTAAAACAACATTAAAAAGTGACGAGGGAAAATGTCTTAACAGACCTCTGTTACATATTCTAGAGTACATCAAAGAAATGAGTGTTGACAACACAGAACATGAGCTCAGAAAAGAGGGGACTAATCAACTTCCGAAAGAACTAGTTTTCTGTTCAGAAAGATTGTTTAAGCAAAGTATTAGCAAAAGCTTTTGTATCCAAAGCCCAATAAAGAAACTATCGCTTTTTATGTCGGTTGATAGAGATGGATGCTTAAAGATAATTTTTCTACAGCATGATTCTGCATTCAAATCCTAAAAGAATCATATGTAGAATAATTAGAACGAGTTAATAATAACCATTCAGTTAACCAGAGGCAATTCTAAACTTATTAGCAACAGCTTTTGTTATCCAAAGCCCAGTGAAGAAACTATCCCTTTTTATGTTGATTGATAGTGATGGATGCTAAAAGATATATTTTTTCAGCCTGATTCTGCATTCAAATTCTAAGAGCATCATATGTAGAATCAACTAGTACTGGTTACAATAACCATCCAGTTAACCAGAGGCAATTCTGGAGTTGCTCCAGAGCTAGAAATTATGAGTTCTATCTTTAGTAGGAGAAGTAAACTTCAAAATTTTCACAAATATGTTCAACTGAATATACAGGCAATATAAATATGTTGTCCCGGCAACCAAGAAGTCAGAAGTACTCCACCACACTAAAATAATTTCAAAAGAAACTAGACCATTCATGACACAAGAAAAGACAATAAAAGAAAGAGTAATGATACAGCCACAAACCCTTGTACAAACTTAGTTTGAACACAATGATTTGGCATTAACTTATTGGTTGAATGAAAATACAAAATAATAAAAACAAATCATATGGACCGAGAGATATTTAATCCAACCAATTTAATATTATTACTCTAAAAGAAAAACAGAGATGAACTAATTATGAAGAATAATGGTATCTGAATACAAAAGAAGTTTTAAGCTACTAAAATGAGCAAACACATGAATCATACCAAATAATCCACGAGGCAACCATATAATCTTCGTGACTCCAAGATATGCCTTAAGTTCATCCTCTATTTGTTCTTTGGTCAAATGTGGGTTCCTGTTTTTGTTCAAGAGGCACTCCTCTGTAGTTAGGCATGTACCTGAAAGAGAAATATGAAATGCTCAACTAAATGAAAGCATGATGAGAACCAACACAGCCTTTTGCAACTTGTTTAGGCACTTTTCTTGGAAACCAGAGTGACGGCAAATTTTATAATGCAAGAACTTCAACACTCCAACAAACTGACATAGAAATAAACTTGCAGCGGATCTCTGCCTACCGTACTCCACGAACTTTAACGGACATGAGACAGCATAAGACTAAATACAATATTCTTCAAGACAAGGTTGTAGTCTCTCATTTACCAGGGATAAAAAAAAAATTGCATGTTTTCATTGCTTGAGCCTTGAGGGTTTTAAGAAAAATTTCAGTGAATAAGGAAGCAAATGTCTGGAAATTTCAGAATGCACTTTCTATGAGAGATCAGCTGTTTTCTTTATTGTATCAATTGAATGCATTATCCTTTAACACACTAAGGACTGATGAGAATGTACTCTCCAAATCCTTAAGCAATGTACCCTGCAAATCCTTCAGCATAACCAAAGGCAACAAGTAGTCATGTCTTTTTGAAAATGTGGATATTAAAAACTTTTAAACTTGTTTAATAAGAATTGGAATAGTTCCAAAACTTTTAAAAGGCATATACCTCCTTTCTTTACAACATTATCTTTCCAGAATCTAATTAAACAATATATTGCCTTTACCTTCTCCATCCACATGGATGCTTCCCCCTTCAAGAACCATAGAATGTGGAAATCTAGGAAGCCTCTCCAAATTCAGAATCTAACAAAAAATGATAAAAGGGATCAAATGCTGGCATTACTATATTAGCAGTGTCCTTGAAGAGAAAAGAAAAGGAAAAAAATCCAACAAACTGAAACATGTTTTTGTTACACAAACCTTCCTTGCCACTTGGAGGTCAAGACTCCAGTCTCGGTAACAACCATCATCAACCCCTGAAAGTTCCAAGAATAATGCCTTTTAAAGAAGGCACTCAGTGAACAGAACTGTAATCCAATCAAACAGAGATTATAATCACTGCAACTATAAGTAGTCCAGGAAATATTTCTTTATTTATGTAATAGCAGTGGGATCGGGCATTTGTTCTTCCAACATTGATAAAGCTACAGGAAAGAATATTCATCCATGGTTACTCTGATGTACTGATATGCTAACAGTCTTATTTAAGGATGATATAAGCAACACATGAACAAGACACGCCATCTGGTATCTAGTTGCAGATTCATACCCTTTATTAAACCACGCTTGGACAGTTTTGGGGATATATTATCAGAATTTGGAAAAACGAAAAAACTGACTCCAATGATCTTTGTAAAAGGATATGAGAGATAAGAAAAGGTCCAAACTCAAAATAGATTTATAAATATTAGCTTCTGCTGTTGCACAAGTATGGCCTTGTATGATTATCCATTGGTATCCACATTAGAGAAAGGAAGTGAAATGTCATTTTCAAAGACTATATAATTCTTAATAGCCATAAAGTTTGGACTGTCTAAAGCTCACCTCCCCAACTGTTGAAATTCCAATCAATTCCAGCAACCTTTGGTGCTCGAGCACCTGAACTTGCGCTGCTTTTATTAACAACAATCTACAATGGGAAAAAACAAACATTGGTTCAGAGGCCAACATAACCTAGCAACCTAGGATCCATCTGAAACAACCAACTCCAGGTAAGATTCTTCAGTAACAAAAGGGAAGCTCACCGTTGGCCCGGTATCTCGAAACCAGGAATCGTTCATGCTCATCTCAATAACCCTGATATTTTCGGGTAGCTGACTCCGTGCATTCTCCCACTAACAATGCATTGAATCGAAAATTTTTAACTCAATTTGAACAATATTAAAGGGCTTCCATCACCTGCAACTTTAACTAACCTGAGCAGCACTAGCACAGACAGTCACAGGTTCAAACTTTGAAATAGCTGTTGCTACCTTGGCAAATACCCTTTGAGCATGAAGGGCATCATCTCGCCAGTTATCCGGACGTTCCTAGTAATATGCATACTAATTGTCAAAACAGGCTATACACATATTAAAACTTAAAAACCCCAAATTTCCAAAAAAGCAGAAACATCTAAAACAAAACAAACAGCACAAGTAGTCCAAATTTGTTAAAAATTGATTTTAGCCAAGGATACTACAATGTTGAACAGTCAATTTAGGAAGCATTTTCTTTAAAAAAATACAGCAATAACAACAATGATTATAAAGCAAACCAAAGAAATACAAACATAAAGCACCAAAAGGGTTCGTTTTGGTTCACGTGATAACAATTTAAGATGTAACAAATTGAAGAAAAGCCAGAGGAGAAACCATGTCGCAGCAAGATGAAAATAAAAAAATGTGAAATAATTGAACAGAACGTACAGGCCAACCCGTCCAGCACTGTGAATGGGGCTCCCACTCAGCAGGCATGAGGTATCCATGAAGAGCCGGGGTCCCGTTCATTTCCATTTTCAGTTCTCTTTTTCTCTCACAAACAGCCCACTACCCGTGCCCTAAAACTAAAAGGAAGCAAGCTGTAAACGACACTGGGAGTGAATGAAAATGAATCTGGCGTAACTCCTATTTTCTAACAGGAGTTTATGGAAAGGGGGTACCGTCGGCGTAACTCCTATTTTCAGTTCTCTTTTTCTCTCACAAACAGCCCACTTCTCGTTTATGGAAATGTGGGTGCCGTCTGCTTAAGTCCGATTTTCTAACAGCGCGCGTATAAAAGCGTCGAGCCCACCAAAGGCAGAGAGCGGCTCCCACTAAAGCTCGGAATTGAGGTGTTAGAGTTTTCAATTTAATTTATTGCGAAAGAAATTATAATTATAAAATAAAAATTAATAATATATAATAAATATAAAGTTTAAATAATAATTTTAATAAAATTATTAAAAAAATAAAAAAAATTATATTATATAAATAAAAAATTATATTAATATAATTTTTAAATTATATTAATTAATATTTATTAAATATTTTAATATTATAATTTTAAATTATAACGACTCAATTTCAAATGTATCTTAAGTGAACCGAAGGTACAATATTAAATAAAAGAAATTTTTTTAAATGTTACCCTTATAACTCAAGCACTCTGTCACTGCTATCAAAGTTTGGGCTCACAATCACAACTATGGATAAGGGCGATGTCCAATCATTTTATTAAACGTGGTTTAATTATTTTCATTTTCAGATATTATTCTACTCATGTGTTTTTTATTCTATAAACATTATAAACAAAATAAAAATGTTGTCATTTTCGTTCTCCAAAATGTTAGGACCAGTCCACGCTCATTTGCTTACTTTAAAACGTTCCAGTTATTTTATTACAATCAAAATTCATCAATCACCCTTGTGAAATAGAAAAAACAACATAAAATATAGAAATGTATCTCCAAAAAATTTTCTTTTTAGTCATTTTTAACATGAGTTTAATTTTCAAATAACATCTTCAGCATAATTTTTTTTCCTTAAAAGGTAAGAGGTGAGCAAAGTCTAAATCTATTTTAAACCTTTTACCTTCTTTAAGATTTGAATTCGAGTGGTTAGTTAAATAAAATTATTTAAAAGTTACTCGACCACATTTTTAAAGGCATTTTCATGTAATTTGTTTAGAAAAAGAAAATGATATTTTTCATATGATGTTTATGGAAAAAACAAACTAATATTGTATTTCTCTTCAAAAAGAGTAGTATATAAAAATGAAAGTTGTTTGATAGTTTATCTAGAGTAAGTTAATGAGTAATAATATATATTTTAAAATTTTATTTTAAATTTCATCATAAACGATGTGGTATGCGAGATACTATTTATTAAGTAGTTAATAATTTTTTTATATATTTAAAATAAATTAATTATATTATCTCATCTATAAATAAATAAATGCTATGAAATCTTAAAATTAAATTTTAATGTTCAACACTACTCGAAAACAAAAATTTGGTATTTCCATTTAAATACATCAAATGAGTTGCATTTCGTTCCGTTTTTGCCAAATGAAAACATTGGCCAAAAACAACAGAACAACCTCTTGTTGTCTCTCCCTGTCTCTCTCTTTAGTTAATAAAAAAATAAATAAATACTAATGACGGGAAAAAAGTTGGAAAAAGGCACCATATCAGATTTCCATATACAGTATGTTAATCCAGTGATGATGGAGGTGTGGGTGTGTGATGTTAAATCTCAGCCATACGTTGTAACATGATTGAATGAGTGACGTTCACGTTCGGTCGTCGTTTAAGGGAAAGGAAACAGAACACGTGGTGTGGGAATTTTACTTCAATTTAGTGACATTGAGATATTATTCCCTACTTTGATCCTAACATGCCAAATGAATCGGGTCGCCCAAGGCTGTAATTGACTTGATCAGATGTTCATACAAGCCCGCCCAACTCAAGTTGCTGATGATTTGGGCCGAGCCAGTATCGCCCCCAGGCTCGACGGGTAATTGTAATATTATATCATTTGGCATTAACAAATGAAAGAGAAAAAATTTTAAAAAAAAATTGACTAAACAAATCAAATACATTGACAAAGAGGAAATTAACTTCCACAGCCAGAAGACACAAGCTGTTAATATGTAAAGCCAACATTACAATTTGCTTGACTGTAACTGTGATAGACTGACTGGCACATGATCTTTTTAGTCGAAGCGTAAAGTTTTGACAAAAATTGCTTGTAGTTAAAATTTACAAAGCCGTTAGCAAAATCAACTCATTACTCCAAATTAGAAAACAAGACAGAACTGGTATTTCAATCTGCAGGAGTAGTTCTTCTTCCAAGCAATAAGGCAAGACATAGTGTAACACTTTGCTGCAAAAGAGAACTAGTATGTCGCTTCATCTGCAACATCCAAAATACTTGGTTACTATTCATGAATGCAAGACAGTAGATGAATGCAACATCAAAATGCCAATACAAAGAAAGTGCTTACCATCATTGCCATCATCCATGTTAAAATCGTCTTCGTCATCATCAAAATCAATGTTCTGCAGGAATGCACAAAGCATCAACAACTATTTCTTTGTATCAATCTTTTCCTGTTTTCTTTAATAGTTGTTTTACAAGAAAAACTTCACACAAAGTCATTAATGGTCAAAGGGCAGATCCACAAGCCTACAGAAAGCATCCTGTTGAAGCAAAGCTCAAAATAAGGAATACTGACCCTTATACATGACAGCTATTAAGAGATTGATTATCAAAACAAAATCAAATAAATGAAAAATGAGCAAGAAGAGTGAAAATAAGTTGCTTTTATCACAAAACAAGCATCAATTGACTTGAAATATATCTGTTTTTGGACAAATTTATTCTATGCTCTCTAATAAGAACTCCTATAGCCAGCTAAGACAGATGCCTGGGACATGGCATCTTGACCAACAAGTAAGATGCTCTCCAGAGAATAACCATCCAAGCAACAGTGTATCATTCTTCTCAAAGGCAAAAACGATAAAAATTATCAGTCAAAGACACTAAGCTTTCTGGCCAAAAATGCACCTTAACAATACAGAAAATGCAAACTTCATTCTTCATGGCTCATGCTGTCACTATTAAATAAAGGCGAGAAAGGAAGGAAAGGAGAAAAGGAAAGATGCATCCAGAAAACCAGAAGGCCTGCATACGACCTGATTTGCCCGCATCATATGGCTTTCTCACCCAAATTTAAAATAGTAAAATTTGAACACATTGACAGCAGTAACAATATAGAATGATGCTAAGGTAAGAATCCCTATAAATAAATAACAGTATGGCATTTGAGTGAAACCTGATTGTAATCTCCATCATCACTGAATTCTTCTTCAGCTTCTCCAGCCGCCTCATCATCATCTTCATCTTCATCTTTGCCTTCTTTCTTTTCCTTTTCATCTTTATCCTCTTGGCCCTTTAGATAAAGAAAGAATCACCAATATGGAGTTAGAATAAAACCAAATAATCTACCACAGAGAAACTGAGGATACCAAACAAGGAAATATAAGTTTTTCCAGAGAGTTTTTTCTCAAAAGTATTGCACCAGAAACATAAGACCGCATCACATAAGCAAAATAGTTACCACATTGAACAAGCAGATAAGTCATCACTACCATAAATTCACCTGAAAATCCTGTTCAAGCTTTTCAAAGAGATCCAACTTCCTCATCCCTATCATTTAAACAAACGAATTGGTTAACTAAACCTTTGAAAGCCAAATATTATAAGAGAGAGTTGATAAATGACAAAGCATAGATAATTTTAATTCAGAGGTTCATTTAGGATATATTTGAGATTGAGGTGCTAAGGCTTTTAACCGGCCACCATTATAAATATCATCCATAGATGAGAAAGAAAAGTGATCAAAGCTTGTATTTAAGAAAACCTATATCTGCCTTATAAATATCATCTATAGTTGAGAAAGAAAAGTGATCAAAGCTTGTATTTAAGAAAACCTATATCTGCATTCCATCGCACTCTTTTTGGATTTCGCTGCTCCCTTGAATCTGAAAGTTTATTTCACCATCAGATCAGTCTGAAGCTTTAATTATAACATGTATTCTCACAAATACCACTACCATATTTCAATGAGTTGTCTAGTTTGTCTACCTTTAACCAGTTCTCCAGGAAAATTATTAGAACGGAGCTGTAGAAATTGGTTAATAGATCCACGATTTGATGAAACTTTCAGCTTATTCCAGTCAGAATATCTTTCCATGTCCGCGCTTTGGCTATCTGACATCAAATTCATGAAGAAGGCAAAATTGCCACAACTTAAATAATAATTGAATACAACAAACAAGATGTCCTAAAAACAAAAACTAATTCACATTCTAGCATATTAAGAACATTGCAAGTTAAAACGAGCCTAAATCATGAACCATGCTTTAAATATTGAATTTCCACCTATCCTTCTCTTTCTGTCTCTTGCTAGTTTCCACTAACAAACTAATACATAATACATAAAACATTAAAGTAGTTGAAGCAGTTGATGCTCACTCTTTTCAACATTCTCTTCGAGAAAGCAAGGAGAGGATTTCCAATAAGTTAGCAACCTTGAATTCCAGAGAATTAAGTTCCTTTCAATTGGTATATTTTTGTGGTCAGGCAATTCAATCTCCTACATTTAAAAAATAAAAGCTTTCAAATAATTTTTTTTAATAAAAAGTGAACGAGCCTAATTTTAGCTTTAGCATTTAATCATAAGAAACTGACGCATGAAATACAAGTGTGCAACCAAAGAGGGGGGGTGAATTGGTATTTTAAAAAATATTCTAACAAAACCACACAACAATCCAATCTAATGCCTTAATCAAATTAAAAACAATAAATTCAATCAAGCACAATATTAAAAGAGAGTAAGGGAAGAGAAAGCAAACTCCAAGATTTTTACGTGGTTCGGCTATCCCCGCCTACGTCCACGCCTCCAAGCTCACCGGGCTTGAGGATTTCACTAAGCAAGCCTCCAAGGCTTCAAACGCTTATAATTGACTTCCAAGGTGTCAATGGACCTTTACATCTCTTAACCCAAGTGTATCCCAACACTTACAATCTCTCAAGGATAAAGATTACAAAAGAATTTTTCTCACACAATTTGTTTGATCACAAATGAAAGCTCAATGTGTGAATGAATAAGATGAATACAAGAATTTAAAGCTCAATGAAAGTTGTATTCTCAATATTTTGCTCAATGATAATCGTTGGAGTTCTTGTTGTTTGAATTGGATTGAGCTTATTTATAGTTGGAGTAAAACTAGCCGTTGGGGTATGCCAAAACGGTTCGCCGTTAGTCGTTAACGGTTAACCGTTTATTCTCAAAAGTTACCGTTGGAGCCAATTCTTCAAATAAACGGTTTCTTTGTTTGTCACTATCGGTTCACCGTTAATTTTAAACTTGTTGAGGTTAATTTCGAGAATCATCATTTTAACAATCCTTTGAAGAAAATGCTTTTCGAAATAATCGGTTAACCGTTTTTAGTAAACGGTTCAAGGTTAGCAATAATCGGTTCACCTTTTTCTATAAAGCGGTTCAAGGTTAATTTTAATCATCATTTTAACAATCTTACTTTCTGAAATAATCGGTTAACCGCTTTTTAGAAACTGTTCAAGAGTTAGCAATAATCGGTTCACCTTTTTCTATAAACGGTTAGCCATTTGCTATGCATCTTCTGATGGATCGCTAAATGAACTATTTTCAAAAATACAGTTTGACCCCAAAACTTTCCATAACTTCATTATGGCCCAAAACGTTATACATTTTGCAAATAGGTCCAATTTCAGAATTTCTAAAAAATATTTTGTGAATCTCAAAACTTTCTGAAATTATGAAATGGCCCAAAATGCTATGAAACATTTCAAATAAATCCTTCTCCAAAATATCAAGTAATACTTGTTGATTTCAAAGTTTTCAAAAATCTTTCAATTAAACCATAAACTTGAAAAACAACCAATTTCATAAAATCATTTTTTCATTAAATATAAAACCTTTATAAAGTAAAAATAATGATTTATTTAAAATATATGAAAACAATTTAAGCTTTCAAAAACTTAATTATTCTTAATTTTATTTGTTATCATCAAAATCAACATTATGTTAACATAAATGTTAACAATCTCACCCTTTTTTTGATGATGACAAATCTTTCATGTATTTAAAGAATGATTGAACAAATTGCTCCCCCTAAATGTAAGCTCCCCTTACAATTTGAGCTTAAAAGATTAATCATTCTTAATCTTGTTTGTTATCATCAAAATCATTATGGAAATATATATGTTAACAATCTCTCCCTTTTTTATGATGACAAACTTTTCATGTATTTAAAGAATGATTTCATAAATTGCTCCATTTAAATGTAAACTTCTCTCACAATTTGCCAATTAATTAAATTAACAAATTTAAATACATGCATTTTTCTCCCCCTCATCATCAAAAAGAAAAAATTAATTGGCAAAGAAAAAGAGTAGAAATTTTTTTTGTAAATTTAAAAACATTTATTCTTCTCCCCTTTCATCATTAAAAAGAAAACTTAAGGAAAAGAATAAGAGTAGCAAATTTGTTACCCATGTTGTCCGAGTAGAAATTTTGATAGAATCTCCCATCAACAATCATCATCTCAAATACAAATTTAGTAATATCACTCTCAAATCATCATCATCATATAATCCATCAACCATAAAAGGATCATGAACTATTATTCCATTAATTACCAAATTAGCAACTCATAACATAAAATTATCATATAAAACACCCATGTAATCAAATAATCATCATATCTCAAAATCATCAAAATCATCATCGCATATCAATCATCAAAACAATACTCAAAATGCATATTATTCTTCTCCTTTTGACAATATCAAAATGATATATTATTTTGTCTCCCCCTTTGGACAACAAAAAAGTTCAAAATGCATAGTATCTAAAATCATATTGTATGCTCCCCCTAAATATATGGCCAATTTAAAATTTTAACCAAAATGATTTTATCAAAAAAAAATCATATTTATCTCCTCATTTATAATAAAAAATAGATGCAATTAAAACATGATCATAAAAAATAATTCGATGAAGATATTATCCATTTTGAGCGAGCAAAAATTTCGACAAAATCTCCCTTAAAAATGAACAAATCCTCAAATACACAACATGGTTCAAACACTTCCATATAAGTTTAAACAATTATTACAAACCAACAACTCTATCAATTCTTCAAACAACGCACATATAATCATCAATCATCAATCATCAAAATCACCAAGAAATCAAATCATCCCAAGCCAAATTTTTGAAAATTGCTCTTCGTAAAGAGGTTTTGATTTGTTTACCAAATTGGCATGCAAAAGTTATAAGAACATATTATCAACTATCCAAGCTCCATAATTACTAATAACATTTTAGAAATCAAGACAATTAAACTTATCAAAGATCTAATGTGACATTTCAATATAACTTAAAAAATATCATAAGCTTAAAAATCTTGAAGTATATGAATTTCTCCCCCTTTCGATATCATTTAAAGCAAGTAATGCATATTCAACAATACATCAATAAAGCACAAAAAAAAATACATCCATTTGCCAATCATAGATTGCATATGATCAAACTTCATCAAAAATAATGTAATTATCAAGGTATATTCTTTATCATCAAAACTTAAGTAAAGCATAAGTACATAATGGCAATCTATAGATCATCAAAATCAACATAACTATTAAGATAAGCCATCATTATGAGCTTAAAAAAAATAAGTGATCATATTCATAAGTGCAATAAGTCATGTGTGCGAATTTTATAAATGAATGATGATATAACACAATTAATGGCATATGAATTCACACATTCATAAGTGATGAACAAATATGGAAGATGAATAAATGACATGAAACATGATGATAGACAATTAAAAAGATGAAATTAAAGACCATACAATCATCAAAATCAAACAAAGGCATCATGATAAATCACTCAATGTTATACACACTGATAATTCCATCAAGTAAACATACAAGCATACTTTCGCAAATTCAATCTATTATCCATTTATCATGATCTACTCAACATAATAAATAGGCAAGATAAGCTTATCCATTTCATGTTAATGCACTTAATGTTATGATACCAAATGAAATGTTAAATATTTACTAAGATTAAAAGACCATCACTTATAATCAATAAGGCAATAATTGTTACTAAAACAATTAAATCATCTTGCCTCATCATTTTCTCCTAGTTCATGATCAAGTGATTACTCTTACAAGCTCTTATCAAGGAACTCTCCACCATTCCTTGTTTGTGGTACCTACAAAAAAAATATTCAAGTTGTGCCTTTTGGTACCCAAATACTCTTGGGTCCTTGAGTGTTAGCAATGGTTCCTTTTGGAACCCAAATACATTTTGCTCCATAATATGCATTTCTTTTAACTAGACATCTATTCTTCATGTGACCATTTTGATTGCAATAATGGCATACAATTTGATCATTAATGGAGGTAGTTTTAACAAAATAACTCTTATAATATTTTTGCTTCAAATTTGGCTTATAACCAATACCTCCTTTGTCAAACACACATTTTTGTGAATTAAGCAAGTTATCCAACATCTTTTGCCCATTTGTAAATTTTAGCACAATCTCCTTTAGATCATTGCTCTTATTTCTAAGCATTTCATTTTCATTTTTCAACTCATTCACATGTGATTCTAAATGCTCATGTGAAGTGCTAGAATTCTCATTTGATAATGCAACTCTATTATGCAAAGTTTTATTCTCTAATTCTAGTACTTTAATCTTTTCATTTAATGAATCATTGCATTTTTGTAAACCATCTTTTTCATTTTTCAAGTCATCTACATGTGATTCTAGATGCTTGTGAAGTGCTACATTTCTCATTTGATAATGCAACTTTACCATGCAATGTTTTATTCTCTAATTCTAGGCATATAATCTTTGCACTTAGAGATTCATTTTCATTTGTGAGCTCTAGCATTTTCTTTTAAGACATGCATTCTTTTTACCAAGTTTCATCCACTCATCATGCAATTCTTTAAAAGCATCATGTAATTCATCATAGTTATGATCACTTACCTCATCAAGCTCGTCATCCGATTCATCTCCAATTGCCATAAGTGCCAAATTTGACACTTCATGAGATTCCTCCTGTTTGTTTGTAGTCTCTCATACACAACTTCAAGTTTTCTCCATATTTCATAAGCATTAGAACAATTTGAAACTCTATGAAATTTCTTTTTATCTAAGACACAAAATAAAGCATTCATAGCCTTGGAATTTAAAGACATATTCTTCCTATCAAACTCACTTAAAGCATTCTTCCTAGGAATGAATGAACCATCACAAACTATTTCCCATATTTCATAATCTAAGGCTTGTAAAAAAGATTCTCATCCTAGTTTTCCAATAAGGATAATCATTTCCATCAAAAATGGAGGTCTAGTGGTAGATTGGCCTTCCATGATGGTTGAGCTAATTTAGGTTGCTATGGATCTTTAACTCTAGACGATTAAGTCTACACAAGAGCCTTACTCGATACCAAATGAAATACAAGTGTGCAACCCAAGAGGGGGTGAATTGGTATTTTAAAAATATTCTAACAAAACCACACAACAATCCAATCTAATGCCTTAATCAAATTAAAAACAATAAATTCAATCAAGCACAATATTAAAAGAGAGTAAGGGAAGAGAAAGCAAACTCCAAGATTTTTACGTGGTTCGGCTATCCCCGCCACGTCCACGCCTCCAAGCTCACCGGGCTTGAGGATTTCACTAAGCAAGCCTCCAAGGCTTCAAACGCTTACAATTGACTTCCAAGGTGTCAATGGACCTTTACAACAAGAGATTATACCCAATCTCTTAACCCAAGTGTATCCCAACACTTACAATCTCTCAAGGATAAAGATTACAAAAGAATTTTTCTCACACAATTTGTTTGATCACAAATGAAAGCTCAATGTGTGAATGAATAAGATGAATACAAGAATTTAAAGCTCAATGAAAGTTGTATTCTCAATATTTTGCTCAATGATAATCGTTGGAGTTCTTGTTGTTTGAATTGGATTGAGCTTATTTATAGTTGGAGTGAAAACTAGCCGTTATAGATCGTATCGCCAGAAAACGGTTCGCCGTTAGTCGTTAACGGTTAACCGTTTATTCTCAAAAGTTACCGTTGGAGCCAATTCTTCAAATAAACGGTTTGCTGTTTGTCACTATCGGTTAACCGTTAATTGTAAACGGTTCAAGGTTAATTTTTAATCATCATTTTAACAATCCTTTGAAGAAAATGCTTTCTGGAAATAATCGGTTAACCGTTTTTAGTAAACGGTTCAAGGTTAGCAATAATCGGTTCACCTTTTTCTATAAACGGTTCAAGGTTAATTTCCAGAATCATCATTTTAACAATCCTTACTTTCTGAAAATAATCTCCTAACCGTTTTTAGTAAACGGTTCAAGGTTAGCAATAATCGGTTCACCTTTTTCTATAAACGGTTAGCCATTTGCTACAAAGTCATCTTCTGATGGATCGCTACAGTGAACTATTTTCAAAAATACAGTTTGACCCCAAAACTTTCCATAACTTCATTATGGCCCAAAACGTTATACATTTTGCAAATAGGTCCAATTTCAGAATTTCTAAAAAATATTTTGTGAATCTCAAAACTTTCTGAAATTATGAAATGGCCCAAAATGCTATGAAACATTTCAAATAAATCCTTCTCCAAAATATCAAGTAATACTTGTTGATTTCAAAGTTTTCAAAAATCTTTCAATTAAACCATAAACTTGAAAAACAACCAATTTCATAAAATCATTTTTTCATTAAATATAAAACCTTTATAAAGTAAAAATAATGATTTATTTAAAATATATGAAAACAATTTAAGCTTTCAAAAACTTAATTATTCTTAATTTTATTTGTTATCATCAAAATCAACATTATGTTAACATAAATGTTAACAACGCATGCATATTTTTATCCAAGTAAACAAATTTTGACCTCACTTAAAAAATCTAAAAGTCTAAACAACCATTGGATGCTAAAAACTCAAAAGGAACAATAAATAAAGAAAATTTATTACTTACAGGAAAAAGTTTAAAAGGTTCTTGTTTAGCGAAGCCAAAGCCACCGCCGCCTCCATAGCCACCTCGTCCACGTCCACGCCCTCTATACGCCATTTATCTGCAAAAACATAAAGAATGAAAAAATTAAAATTACGAAGGAAGCAATAAATTAATTGATTAACGATTTTTTTTATTTTTTTATTTTTAAATGAAGATAAAGAAGCGTTTAGAGGTTTAACTGAGCAGAAAAAGGAAAAAACGAGAACTATTTAGTGCTGGCAGTTGTCGTGATGAACCGGTGATGAATGAAAAGTTTATGCAGTAATAACATTTGGGTCGTTAAGGTTTTGTAAAACTACAACAATAGATGTAGTTCTATAATCATTTTCCAGGGTACCTGAGAGAGTGACAGGTCATCTAATGTCTAAACATGAAATTGTCTATCGTGATACGACATGTCATCTTATTCAAAATAATAATACGACATATCGGAGATAAATTTTGGAAGACAAATCGTCTCTAAATCGAGAAGACATTGGGTAATTAAAGTGATAGACGACAAACCGTATAAGGTTTTAACCGACCAGCACGCAATGTTGATACTGGTAAATTCAGGATTCATGACAATGAATTACTCTGTTATGCTACATCGAATGCTCGATCTGAAGACAATAGACCTTGCCCGAACGATGGAGTAATCTGTATTCGTCCGTAGCCATTAATTTTTGGGCCTCCATTATGTTATATCGAACCATGCAATTTTCTAACTTTAAAACCATGCACGTGTATGGTCTTATATACTCAATCACAAAATCAGATTTGGATGAAACCGATCGAATTTTGAGTTATTGGATTGGAAAAAATGACGTGAACTTATGATTAAATCCGATCCGATCCAATCCGAACATATTCGGTTCGGATTGGATAAAAAATTCATTATTAAGCTACAGCAGCTGTCGAGGTGGAGCAAGCTACAGCAGCTGTCATGGTGGCCGGTGGAGCAAGCGGAAGCAGCGGTCGAGTTGCAGTAGATCGTGTCGGCGCGTCGCGGACTCACGATGACTTGGCTTCGCGGGGTTGTGCTTTTTGTGCTTCTGTTCTGTCTGTGACTGCTGTCTCGCCGTCTACAATCTGTGTGGGTGTTTGACTGTTCAGTGAGTGCTGCGCATGTCGTGTGAGTGATGTGTTGTGTGTGTGGGTGTGTGTGTGAGTGAATCACGATGGATTAGGTTTAGATTTGGTGCCTTTCGTGTGAGTGTTGTGTTGGTTCATGTGTGCGCGAGGGCTTTGCTCGTTAGAATTTTTTTTTTTTTTTCTTGTCAACCCAATCCCATTGGGTTTAATGCAATTCAATTACGATCCAATTGCATTGGGTAAAATACCACGTAATTGGATAAATAATCCAAGTCGATTTAAATTTGAATATTTACCCATGTCTATCCAAACAGAAATAAGACAACTGTTATAAAAATAGAATACATACATACATACATACATATATATATATATATATATATATACTTCGACAAAAAACTAGAGATCCATGTGGGGAGTGATGAGTGTATCAGCATGAGATTGTTTATGTTTCTGATACTTGACTCAATATGTATAGCATGACTTGCGTATTAATTTTTCTTTTTCAACGGACAACTGCAAGAGTGATAAGGATTAAATTTTCCAACATCTTTGTCAGAAGAACATCGCTAAGCATCAATTATTGACTTGTATGTTGAAAATATGATTTAAAAAAAAGTGTCAAAGTGGTGGGTGGTTGAGCCACCATCTTTGAATTCAAAGACGGTGGCTGGCTGGCCATTGAACAAAGAAAAATGGGTAGGTGCTGCCCATGTAAAGTTGAAAAGAAAGCCAAAATTTTGGCTATAAATAGAGGAGTTCTCCTCCTCATTTATGGCATCCCAAAATTCCAGAGAAGCAATCCAATTGAGAGCATTCAATTGGTGAATGTAAGAAAAGCATTGAAGGCTTCTAACATGGAAGAGAAATGTTTTTAAGCATGTAGTTATATTGAAGGAGCATTTGACTCCTCAATATGGATATCACAAATTTGCTTTGTTAAGGAATATTTATAGGAATCATGTATTTGGGGCTTGGGTGAGAGAAAATTATTTGTAAGAGTGTGGTTGTAATAATTTTCCATATAGTGAATATATTTTCTCTGGTTGTCTCTTAACAACGGTCGTGGTTTTTCTCCGAATTTAGAGTTTTCCACGTAAATCTTGTGTTGTTTGATTGATGTATTCTTCATTTAATTTTTTCTGTTAATTTGTTACTTGACAAATTACTTGGAGTAATCTTGGGAGGAAGCTCAATTTCCTAACATTGTAGCCAAGCATAAAGCATTCTTACCCAAATATGAACAAAGCTTCGCGGTGTTGTGGGGTGAGTGCTGTGTTATGTCATCTGTGTGAGAGCTTTGTTCGTTAGACTTAATTTAATTTTTCTAGGGGATTACTTTCCGATCTAATTGGATAAAATGACAAATAATTCGAAAATTGAAACACCATATATGAAAAGGTCTTGTCTTGTGAGTTTTTTTTTCCATAATTTTTTTATGCTTATTATAAAAGAATTTTTTTAAATTTTTAAGGCTGTATTGAAAATTGAGAAAGAAATAAAATCTTTGTATTAATAATTAAAAAAACATAGCTGAAAATGATCTTTTATTTTAATTTTTTTTTCATTTTAAAATGTAACTTGAATCCATTTGAAAATGAAAGTGATAGTAATGAACTAATGATATCATTAACTTGTAATATTTAGTAATTGAATGAATAATGCTAACCATCCCAAAATTGTTATTGTATGGCAAGATGTTAATGCCAAGGCTTTTAGAAAACAAGTAATAATATACTGAACTATCTTAGAAAAAATAAAAAAAGACTCATTCCTAAGCTCATTTTCTTTTGAAGAAACATAAAACATAAGAAAGGCAAGAATAGCAATATTTTTCATGACATGATCATGAAATGGACATGCAAGTATGCAGCCATGTTCGAACTCCCATGTAAGCTAATAGGCAAAACAGAAAACAAATCCAAAAAGCTATGCATGTCCCTCGTGTCTTATTCTATTTGGCGGCTGTTAAGATCGAGGGGGCTGGAAAATTGCCAGGGCGATTGTGAGGGATAGGCAACCACAAAGATTAAATCGCAATGGAAGCAATCATTTTGCATGAAACTTGCTGCTAACAGATTCGTAGCCGGGAACATTAATCACTTCCAAGAAAACAATTATAAGTTTACAACAATCCAGATGTAGTGAAAATTAAGAAAATAGAGCAACTGGAAGACGTAGGACTGTACCATCGCCAAAAGATGCCATTGTCAGAGGTGAAGAAATAATTTTCTGGGCAATGTTGGTAATGTCATCCAGCAAAGCGATGTGTTCGAGAACGCTTAAGAATTGATCCACAGGCTTCCTGGGAAATGAAACACTCATGCTATGAGAAACAAAATTCATATTCATGCATTGAAGCAATATTATAAATGTTCGAAAGTAAAATTTTCCAAACTTGAGGAGCTTAGTTGGAATATATGCAGACAACAATAGAGGCATCTACCCCAGACCTACCTCTCTCCATATGTCAAAATCTGCCTCCCTATATCTTCTGAAACAATCACCTTCATATCAATGCCACACCATAATTATGCTCATGATAGCAAAGCAAAATGAAAAGCAAATTAGTAATAAATGAAAGAACCACAATAATAGTTATGTATGGTGAGAGGGGATCACACTCTAGATTCCAGATTCATCAAAACTGCAGATTTTGCGGCCTCTTTGGCATGATTAAGCAGTACCTGGGTAACTGACGTGCACATACCAGAGTAAAATTTGCAAAATTAAAAAGAAAATAATGTCAAGACTTGCTACAGAAGAAATTTGTCTCCCATGAAAACACATAAAATCGAGTAGCTGTAAGCAAACCTTGTCCAGGTGTTGCAATTGAAATTAACTCTCGCACAGCTAAATCTACTGCTTTAGATACAAAATCTGAACCTTAAATCCACAATTATCGCTAGTAACTTTGGGAGTTTTGGAAATTCTGACATGCAGGAGTTGTTTGTGAAGGTTATGCATAATTGTCATTTTTTCAACTGAAATTTAGGTGGTTTCTCCAACCAGAGTTGTAAGTTTGAGAGTATGAATTGGGATTCAGCTTTTTGAAATTATCTATAACATTTACTTGTTCATGCGAATTTTCTCTTAGAGTTGGTAAGGTCAGACATTTCTGCATAGAATGGTCAATAGAATCACAAACATGACACGAAATATTTTAAATTGACTTTACATGATCATTTTTTTTTTCACTCTAATACTCTTATTTTTTGGCTAAGGACGCAAATTTGCCTTAAAGCTCATGATCTTCTCTAAGGTTGTACATGCCTCCACTAAATAGAAATAATTGGAGTTTACTCAATAACTTATAAGACCCAACTGTATCTCAGTATTGTGCATTCTCTGCTATATAATTAAGGCAATCTAATGCAGCTTCAAGACTTTTGTCTATAAACTCATCATTATACATTATTTCAACGACCTGTCTACTTTGGGATGTTAGTCCCTCGTCGAAATAAAACACTAATCTCTATGTTTCAAAACCGTGGTGTAGACAAACGTTTAATAGCTAGAGGTTTCTCCTGACTTTTGAGTGAAATCAGTGATTTGTCTTTTGAAAAAATTTGTTATGTGGGGTGGAAAGAACTTGTTCAAAAATTGTGCTTGCATTTCATCCCAAGTTTTAATTGATCATGACCTAAGATTTTGTAGCCAAGTTTTAACTTTTTCTTTAATGAGAAAGGGAAAAACTTAAGTCCGATTATATTCATGCTATAATTTTTTATCAGTGCAAGTGTTACAAACTTCCTCAAATTCTCTCAAATGCAGGTATGGATTTTTAGACTCAAAACCATGAAAACATGTAGAAGTTAAATAATACCAGGTTTGAAATTAAAACGAGATGCATCACGAGGAAAAACTATGTATGATGGTGTCCCTATTCTAGTAGGATGCAAGCAATGTCTAAGTGTCATAGGTTGTTCATGAAGATTTTTTAAGGTTTAGTTATCTCCATTTTTTGAAAAGTTATCAGTCTCGATATCGCCCATGTCTAAGGGTGGTGAAGGTGATCTCCTCATTAATCTGCTACTATGTGAGTAAGACCAACGTTGCATGCAATGGTAATGATATGTGGGTGTGTGTCAAATAAAATTAAAAAAGTGATGCACAAACAAATGACTAATGCATAGAACACCAAATAAAAATTGCACAATTAGAACAAAATGAAAATTAAATAAGCAAATAATATAAATAAGTACTAAATAAAAATAAGTAAACCGAAAATTAATTAACTGAAGTTAAAATAATAGGCAGTTAAACTAGCCATATAAACAAAGTGATTAAAGGAAACATATAACACAATATTAACAATTTAGGCGGTAATAGAACCAGTCATATAATAGAACATAAATTAATTGAGAAATAAAAATTACATAATTTAATGCACAGGAATAAAAATAGAGAAACTAAAAATAAATTAATTGAAATTTAAACAACAATTTAGGCGATTGAACCAACCATATAAATTAACAACAGAAAAAAAGAAAAAAATACAAAAATTAAATGAAAAATTACGGAAAATATTCTTTCTTTCTTTCTTTCTTCTTCTATTTTCTTGTTTTCTTGTGTAATCAATTTTCTTATAATATATTTTAGAAGTTTGTTAAATTAAATAAGTGTTTTGTTTTTCAATATGAGTAGCTAATTTACTAAGCGAAAGTGAAGGATAAAGCTCAATGATTCAAATTATTGAATTAATTATTCTTTCAAGTGAGTCCTAAAATTTATTTTATTTATTTGTATTTTTTCTTTACCAGTTTATTTATGTCATGTTAATTTATAGATTTAGATTTCCTTGGATCTATATGGTATTTTGACATAATGTCCACACTCTAATATAATTGTGGCACATTAGGTATTTGATCTCATATTTATCCACATTAATGGTTAGTTAAGAATTAAATGACATAATAATTAACTGACAAAATAAATGCAAAATACAAATATGAGAGAGTGTTATAACTTCAATTTGAAATCCAAGAGTAGATCCCGTAACCTTAGCATATTTTTAAATTGATTTCTATCAATTTCTTTTCTTACACTTAGTTTAATAATTGACTACTAAATTTTCAATTCCTTGTGGTTCGACCTTGGACTTACTAAATTATATTATAACTAAACACGTTTATACTTTGGAGTAAATAATACTTTTAAGTCGTGTCACTATTTAAGGGTACATTTAACACACCATGTTGCATTACACTGTATTAGCTATATTATAATATGGTGTACTGTATTAGAGTGCATTACATTAAGTTGTAATGCAATACTACTTTTGGTAGGATAGAATGTATTGTATAAAATAATATTATTTATATTAATATTAAAATTACATTAATATTATTTAATTTTATTAAAATCCTAATTTATATTAATATTAATATTAAAATTAAATTAATATTATTTAATTTTATTAATATCTTAGGATTTTATCATTACTTTTTGAAATTAAGTATAAAACAATTATTTTTGTATATTAATTTTTATAATGTAAAAATTATTTACTAATATACTACTATTAAAAAATAAAATATTACAATAATATGATATAATATTAATAATAATAGATTATTATATAATTTATTTCTATATATTATTTATTATAATATAGTACAATCATATTATAATGAAGTATAATTTAACAGTATATTGTAAAAATAAATACTTTAGAATTATATAAATTATATTGTATTAAAAAATATAATATTAAATTATAAATTGATATTTATTTATTAATGTCAAATATTATTGTTTAATTTAGATTTATTTTTAAATTTATTATTTTAGTAAATAATAAATGATTAAATAAAATTAAAATACTTTTTACATATTTAAAGTAAAATAATTTAAATGATTTTATGTAATGAAAGTAAAATAATGTATTATCATTTACTTATCAAATATTTAGGTTTTTTGCTATCTTAAATTATTATTTAGATCAAATTTATTTAATACACCTTTCATTATATCAGCCATCTTTTTTAAGCAGTGCAGTGCAATCAGAAAACTCAATCAAACATAAGTTAGCAATACAGTATATTTTTGTTTGCTATTGGGCTTTGGACCAGTGGCAACCGGTAATGAACCCACATATAAGTCCAAACTTCAAAGTGTCAGCTTTTATATTACAACTCAAATATTCTCCTCCCAATACTAGTGAGAGTCTCGGTTATGCTATAATAAATTGATCTAGGCTAGTCTCATCAGATTTATAATGATAAATATCAATAAACTTTTGATTATAAATATCATTTTGGAAAAAAAAAAGTGCATATTTTGTTTGTTTCCTTTTCATACATTCATAATATTTTATCTACTGTCCATTCCCACCCAAACTTTTAGAAGATTAATAATAATATTAAGTACACTTGGATTAGAACTAGCTTAACACTTGGTAATAAGCCTTTGTAATTACAATTACTTTCAAATTTTGGGTTTATTCCAAGCCAGGTCTGAGAAGAATATGTCCGGGCTAGACTAAGGCTTCTTTTTCCTTTGTCATCACGATTTGAAATTTTTTTTTTGCTGATTTACTTTCACCGTCCCCAACTCAAATTATAAGCAACATGAAGTATATGTATATGATTAATTTCGAATAATCTCTCTCATAAAATAATATTCTTTAAGTTATCGCTTATCTATATTTTTATAAAGGAAAAAAAAACATTTTCATCAACTCAATTTTTTTTCTTTTTTCTTTTTTCTTAAATAAAAATGAAAGTAAATTAAAATTTACAATAATTTTGAGAGTTTTTTTTTTTAAATTTTTCATCACTGGTGGGTAATCTGAAAATTGGTGATCAACGTGGAGCTTAGAAGTATGTACCCAATGTTATAATGCTTGACTTTGATGTGGGCTCATCATAAGTCAACCATGTTAGAATTTTTTATTTTTTATTTTGGATAAGAACCATGTTAGATTTTGATAGTCCTTTGCATGGCAGGGTTCTATGAAATATGGATACTTGGATAGGCTTCAAAAACCGTCGGCTCCAGATTTTATAATTACATGATACACAGTGAAAACAAATCTTGTCATCCCCGGCTCAGGTCAACTGTGAGTTGAAAAAAACTTGTATCATATTGGATAACTGCTAACAGCCGCTTTTGGTTTTGGATTAGACTTGATGGGCCTGGTTCAGCATTGCGTTTGGGCTAGAGCGCTAAATTATGATTCCACCCTCCCACCCCCCAACCAAAACAAAATCCAATCCTGTCGGCGCGTTTGATTCCATCCAAACACAATGCCCCACTTGTTCTCAATGTAGAAAATTCACAGGAATCCAAACACTTCTCCAAAAAATCCCCAGAAGCCTCTGTTCATTTTGATTCCTAAGAATTCACTGTTCCAAAAAAAGAAAAAAAAAATCAAAGAAAAGGTATGCTTATTACAGCTCGTTAATTTGGTTGGGTAAATTGGTTTGGTTCATGCATGTCCGAATAATATTTGATCAATCAATTTTTGTGAGGTTTTATGTAATTTAATTCTCAATGTCGAAGGAAATTTTCTTGCCTTGAAGTTGTGTTTTTGAGATAATTCTACATGAAGAGTTTAGCCAATTGAATATGATGGCTGTGAAAATGCTTCTGTTTAATTTCACTCATCTGTTAAGGGTGTCTCCCTGCATGAATTGAATGTGTGTCTTTGCGTAGATTGTAATTAGTTTTATGGCGCTAGATTGATTATGATCATAGCAGCTGCTTTTTGGGGTGAGTGGATTGCTTTTATTTAGGAATTAGGAGATGTTGTCTGTGCTTTTAATAGGCTTTGAAAAGGCTTGCTTGGTATCGAGGTTAGGTAGCAGTAGCTTAAAAATTGTAGTATTAAAGTTTGATAAAATATTAGCTATCGTTTGGAAGTTGAGTTGATTTGATCCATCATTTGTATGATGAGAAACTTATAATATCTTTACTAGTTTTATCAAAATTATTATTTAAAAATTACGTTTGCTATGTCCTATTAACTTTTTTTTCATAATTACATTTTTTTTATATAAAAGCCACAGCACCTCAACCAACCAGGCCTAATATTGTCTCATTAAAAGTTCTGCAGTGTGTGGAATCTTTCTTAGTTTTACTGACTTGAAATATGCACTCATGATCCTATATGCCTATTCAATAATTTCTCTTTGTTTAAACGTGACTTTTTAACTTTTGTTTGCCATGCAGCAAGGGAAGGAATATATATTGTGGAACTTAGATGGCTCAGGACACTTTTTCAGGTGCTGATTCGCCGCGACGACGACCTGGTCTGTTGCGAGATCAGGTTCAGTTGGTTAAGAAGAAGGACTCTGATCGCTATGAGATTGTTCCTATAGAAGATACATTGTCATTTGAAAAAGGTTTTTTCATAGTAATTCGTGCATGCCAATTGTTGGCTCAAAAGAATGATGGGATAATATTAGTTGGAGTAGCAGGTCCCTCCGGAGCTGGAAAGACTGTCTTCACAGAGAAGGTGCTCAACTTTATGCCCAGTATTGCTGTGATAACAATGGACAACTACAACGATTCTAGTCGTATCATTGATGGCAACTTCGATGGTAATTATGATATTCTTTTATGTTGCCTGGGTACCATTTTAATATTCATCTTTTAATGATTCCAAAATGAGCTTTTTGAATATAGAGGATATACATGTTTGTTTTCGGTCCAAATCAGAGCCTCTATTTTCATTGCACAGACTGTTTATAATATTCTTTTTGTAGATGATAGAATAAAGAAGCTCAATCGTGTACTCTAAGCCTATTGTGGGTCTTCATCTGAACCCATTATTGATAGTAGCCAAGGCATTGTTGAAATGATCTGGATCTCTTGTCTTCATTGACTAGATTTTGTAGATAGGCCATTATATTTGCCACCCACCATGGATTTAAGACTATCAAGAGCTTCTTTAAATGTTGATTGTGCACAAAATGGGTTTGCTATTCATTTTATTGTGTTGATTATTTATCTGGAAATTAAAGTTTATTTGAGTTTAAAATATTCTTCAAACCATCCAATAGGCCTAGGTTAGCTTAGTTTATTCTTTTATCTGTTCGCTTCATTCAAGATACTAATAGAATTTTTTTTTTTGCAATTATCATAAACTTCTGATGATGGTAGTTTTATTTGAAATTTTATTTAAGTTTGTTTAGCTCCTTTGTATTTTCCAGATAGATTTTTGAGTATCATGATTGAAGATGAGCGAAGGATGCATGGTAGACCTCTAATTGCTGTAGTGTTTTGAAACAGACCCGCGCTTGACAGATTATGACACACTGCTTGAAAACATTCGTGGTTTAAAAGCAGGGAAAGCTGTTGAAGTCCCAATTTACGACTTCAAGTCTAGTTCTCGCATTGGTTACAGGTTGCATATATGTCCTTGTCTCTTCAAAATGCTTTTTAGGTGTTCATTTTGTGTCAACTTTTTGGCCTGTGCATGATGGGACCAGAGAGTGAATAAAGGACAATAGGAGTTGGGAGTTTTGTTGTGGCTAATATATGTTTGGGATTGAGGTGTTTTAGCTTTTGATCCACAACTGTTATGAAATAAAATCACTAGCTGTCAAGTATAAGTACGTGTTTGGTTGATAAAACATTAGCTGCCAATCAAAAATTGGTGTTAACAAATCACATTAGCTGATTTGCTCTCAAAATTAATTTGAGGTGCAACAGTCACAAAATTACACTAAGGTTACCACAAAATTTAATGTTTTAGCTTATGTGAACTTTTACTTGATGCTCCTTTGTTTGTCTAAATGGTCTTAATTTGTGGTCATATTGATGTTCCTAACAGGACACTTGAAGTCCCTAGCTCCCGCATTGTGATTATTGAAGGCATATATGCCTTAAGTGAAAAACTGCGGCCTTTGATAGATCTTCGTGTATCTGTTACGGGTGGAGTTCATTTTGATCTCGTAAAGCGAGTTTTTCGTGACATTCAACGTGTTGGCCAAGAGCCTGAAGAGATAATCCATCAAATATCTGAGACGGTTTTTACACTTATCTCATGATAAGATTGTTTTCTGTTGGCTTTCTTATTGAGTTTCTTCAGTCATTCTGTTGCCAATTGTAATTGATAAAGATTTTCTTTTTTTCCTCCTTTTACTTCCATCCTAATATAGCAGTTTCAAATATTTCTTTTTTTGCAGGTGTATCCAATGTACAAGGCTTTTATTGAGCCAGATCTCCAAACAGCTCATATTAAAATCATCAACAAGTTTAATCCCTTCACTGGATTTCAGAACCCAACTTATATTTTGAAGGTTAGTATCCATGTATCTTTTTCAGATTAAAATTTTTTCCATTAATGAGTTAAAGGTGCCTTGTTGTGACATTCTTCTCTAATTCTAGCACTGAGTGCTTTCTATCGTTGTAGTCAACAAGGCCAGTGACAGTGGATGAAATTAAGGCTGTTATGTCCAAAGAGCATACAGAAACTACAGAGGAAACTTATGACATATATCTTCTGCCACCCGGCGAAGATCCTGATGCATGCCAATCATATTTGAGGATGAGGAACAGAGATGGCAAATATAATCTCATGTTTGAGGTAGGATGATTGTAAATTTATGTCTCTTCTTCAAACCATAATATGTTTCAAGAATAAGCTTGATTAGCCTTTGATGAGAACTTCATGGCATTTAGAGTGCCTCAACCTCTTGTTTGAAATATCTGATCCTGAAAATTAATCCAGATTTTATTACTTCATGCTTTTCCCATATTATTTTATGAACAAGAAACTTTTTCCCATCTCTCTCAGTGCGTGCATGCTGGTGTGCATAACTAGAAGCTAAGAGTAACATCACTACTTTGCGGAGTGCACGCTTTTACAGGTCTCAAGAAGTCATGAATAACATCATATATATATAAAAAATAAAATTCAAGAGCGCATAAACCTACAAATAGAATATCATCAATAAGCCCAAATAGTTTTGTACTTCAGTTCTGTTCTGAGTTTGTTTAGATGTATCTTCTCTAGAGAGTCATAGATGTTTAGAAAATTTTAGAGTTTCTGACCAGTTTTACTTGTTCTCAGGAGTGGGTTACAGATAGTCCATTTATAATATCACCCAGAATAACTTTTGAAGTTAGTGTCCGTCTTCTTGGGGGATTGATGGCTTTGGGATATACAATTGCAACAATCCTGAAAAGAAGCAGTCATATCTTCTCTGATGACAGGGTGTGCGTGAAGACTGATTGGTTAGAACAACTTAATCGGAAGTATGTGCAGGTATTGTTTCATCTAATTCAATCATTTGCTCATCTCTCCCTCCCAACCCTTTTTTTTTTTTTTCACTTTCATTGTATTCCACTGAATGTCTTTCCTCAGAGTTGGGTTCAGCTTATTATCTTTCTTACCTCATAATCACATGCCAGTCTGTCTTACTTTTTCACTGAATTGTCTGTTTCTCTATTCTTAACATCATTGGATGTCTTCCCATGGTGGCAGAGTACTCTTCTTCTGTTTATTATATATCGATTATACATAATTGTAGCTGGAAATGGGATATGATGATGATGAGGCCATGTATGAAGTACATTTACTCTTTTTATTGGACATCTGAATAATCATATTTTAATGGTGGCGTATCTGTAATTGTGTATCACAACAATCATTGAGGTTTGTTCGCATCCATCTCGAATGGTCAGAACCTTAGGTCAAGCATCTGAAATTTGCCCGATGAGTTTAGTGTCAGTATTCCTTTTTCATTCATTTGAATTTTAAAAATTAGTTAGATCAACCACTTTCGTCTTTGTTTTTCCTCTATTTCTTATATAACATTTGGGTAATCATGCCTTGTTTCTGGACAGCCTAGATATTGCTGGAGCATCTTGTTGTAATGTCACTTGTTGGAGCTGGTTGAAGTTTGGTGCTAGTTGAAGTTATTAGGAATTCATTTTGTTCAATTGTAAAAATATTTTCATCAACTCAGCATCTTTGCTGCAATCAGTGGCATTACTAAGCTGCTGAACACGTGGTCTTAAGTAAAACATCTAACATTACAGCTGTCTTATAACTATTTTTTTAACCCTTTTTTTCATAATTTAAAGGATATAAACTAATGGTAAAGTCGTTTATCCTATATGATTTTTGGATTGCTTCATTCTTAAAAATTGCAAAGCTGCCGCTGCATTCAGTAATTTTGCAAAGCTTATGCAAATAACTATTTTCTTTGTCTGGAATGCCTGGTATATTAGATAAATGTTGCACTGACTAAATTTTTCATATGTAGGTTCAAGGTAGAGATCGTTTATATGTTAAATATGTTGGAGAGCAGTTGGGCTTGGATGGTTCATATGTTCCTCGCACTTACATAGAACAAATTCAGCTGGAGAAACTTGTGAATGATGTTATGGTATAATCTTTTCATCTGATTATGCTTGTTTGCCTACATTTACTGCTGCTAACATTATCAATCTGTAGGCCCTGCCAGATGATCTGAAGACAAAGCTCAGTATAGATGATGATTTGGTTTCAAGCCCTAAAGAAGCCCTTTCCCGGGCCTCTGCAGACAGGAGAACTAAGTATCTCAGCCGGTATTGTCTTTTCCTAGTGGCAGTTTAATATTTTTCCTGTTGGGACGTATGACTGAAATACAATTGATGTTCCCATTAATACACTTGTTCCCCAAACTTTCCATTTTAGTTTTAAATCATGTAAGTTTGTGCAAAAACTCTTTCAGTGTCTCTATAACGAGCACTACTGAAGGGCATTTATCAAGTATTTTTCGTATAGTTTGGAAAATACTGGAACTGATTTGTTTCTTTTGAATAAACTGTGTACATAATGGCAGTAGTATATCAAATTCATTTTCAAATCAGCGGGAGAAGAATTTGACAAAGCTAGCAAGAGTTGCTGTTAATAATAGAAGGTTCGATGGTAGGACACCAGAATCACCTGCCACGCTTGCAAACCAGGTCAGTATTAGCGTATTTTGCACTGAAGGATTCTAGTGGCTGTCTTGGTTGTATACTGTGAAGATCGCTTTGCACCTGATTTCCTAGAAAAGGAAATGCAGATAAAAGAAAGCAGGGATTAGCTTTTATTCGAACTTTTATTTATTTATTTTTTTCCTTTCCTTTCTGGTTATACCTTTGGCATAGGGGAGTTGATATCATCCTTACCACCAACAGAAGAGATAATTATATACATGATGGGGTTGTTTTTACCTCCTTTCCCCTTAATACTTGTTTCTCTTTAGTTTTTCATTTGTTTTCTGGATTGTTTCAGGGAGTCATTAATCAACTCTCTGAGCAAATATCGACACTGAATGAGAGGATGGATGAGTTTACATCTCGTATTGAAGAGATGAATACGAAGTTTGCAATCAGGAAAGTTTCGGCTAGCCAACAAAACTTAGCTTTGCAGGCTGAAGCTTGCAATGGCTCTGGACCAACTTCTCTTTTCATGACTGGCTTGGCTAATGGTTCATTAACTGGATCTGTGCTGCCCAATTCATCATCTTCTTCCCAGTTGGCTAGGGAGTCTCCTCTTATGGAAGAGGTACAATGATCCCCATTCAATTAAGCTTTTGGTAATAAATGGAGATGGAAAAATCATAGTAAGAATCTTATGGTGGACGTTCAGAGTTCCATGTATTAGGCTAGATTGGACCTTAATGGAAAAGCAAAAGACATAATTAAGAATATGATATACATATAGAAGAGCCTATTAGAAATGTTGGAGAAATAAATTTCTGATTGCTCTTTCTATCTCCTAAACAGGTTCTGCTCGTTGCTAGAGGGCAACGTCAAATTATGCATCAATTAGACAGCATAAGTAATCTTCTGCATGAATACTGGGGAGAAAGGACTCGTCAAGAGAGAACAGATCGGCCAAGCAGGGTGATTGATGTTGATTCCATTGGTGTCCCTTTAATTTTAACTTTAGCAGTAGCTGGTTTAGGCCTCTTTCTCTTTAAGGGTCTGACATTTCATAAGTGATCATCATGCCAAGGGGCTAAATTTACTGCATGCTGTTGTATTTGTTGTGATATTATTCTCTCAGAGAGAGGGAAGCCATCTAAGTTGCCTTGAGCTTCAATTGTATTTGAACTTGATGCCAGCGGCCATATCTGCTTCCGAGGGTAAAGTTGGGCGGTCAGGCGCCCATATGGTAACTGTATATCTTTGACTTAAAAAAAAAAAAAAAAAAAAAGTGATTCTGATAATTTTTCCAGAAAAGCGGCTTTGTTGATGATCATCGATGTGAATACAATTGTTGTAAATATGTTCTAGTTCGTATGGAGTGGGAACTGGGAAGCTTTTCAACTCATGCTGCGGAGGATATGACAAATCAATGTACCACGTCTGTGTTTACTCACCTATAATAAATGAGGAAAATGCCAACCCATGCTGCTGAGGATAAGACGTCAATGTACCAAGTCTGTTTAATCACCTGTAACAACTAAGGAGAATGTCTCTAATACCTTTCTTTCTATTTCTACTATTTTAACCATCCATAGATGGGGCCATAAATTGATTTCTTTTAAATTTTCACATTAATAGATGGGGGCATAAATTGATGAAACCTGCCCATTATTTGTTTCCAACAAGTGGTTCAGGTGGGGTTCATCACTGGGAACAATGACCGTTCCTCTGCATTTGCGCGCGTTAGGCCTCTAGCTATTATGCTGGATTCACTGGAAGTAATCATCAGTAAAAGTTGCTTGGAAAGGGAAATAAGAGCATAACAGAATATATAACCATATTTCCAGAGATTTGCACTAAAAATTAGATTTTTTTGCAGTTTGCTCTTAAAAAAATAAAAATAAAAGGGCTACGCCAGCACACACACAATATACCCAGATATGAGAGACATGACAACCAACCATCTCAAGCAACAGAGACAAACTGCATATTACATTCGACAAAATTAGAGTACATTACTCAGCTAGAAAGGGAAGGTTCTTAATCAAACATATCTGTAAGTACAATCATCTTTGCTGGCTTTAAGTCTAGTTCATCAGAAAAGAGAGGATGCCAGTTCCTTCACATCCTCTACAATGTGGGTATAATCAGCTTTCAACTTATCTTGTTCCTCTTGTCCTAGTTCTCCCTTAGTTGGCTTAGTTAGCACCAAAACACAGCATGTTGGCCTCTTTGTGGCACCTGCATTTGCAAGATCCTGATGACAAAATAACCAAAAATAGGACGAGGGAATGTCAGCACACGGATGGAATTGCTTGTGGCATAATATAATGTAACCCTTCGGGAAATGAAAAAAGAAAAGTATATAAGGAGTTCCAGAGAATAAGGGTAAGCGTAAATTTCAGTTTAAGGATTCTGCTTCAATAAAAAGGAGATAAGGAGCCCTATTAAAGATGCTGATGCTAAAAGTAAAAGCAGGTAAGCTAAAATTGTGGGGATGCCACAACCCCACTCTCAAACACATGCACACACACCCGAAAAAATGTATAAATAAATACAACAAATCTAGATAATAAGAGAAAATTTCACAACGAAAAAGTAAATGCCTAGAGAGATGAGAAGAAAGGAATTCTATATAGGCCATACCGACATCCACACTAGAGGATAAACAACATGCGGCATGTGATGCCAACTTATAATGAAACCCAAACAAAAAGATAAAATAAATAAAATAAAAAAAGGAAAAAGAGAAAGAAGCAAATTACTGAATTACCTCTTTTGAAGCAACATAAATGTAGGGAATATCAGACTCTTCACATAAGATAGGAACATGAGTGATGACATCAATTGGACTAATGTTCCCAGCTATAACACATAATCTGCACTCATGAAAAAGAAGGGGAAGGGGATCATTCACAATTCCCACGCAACTGAAGGAATGTAAGTTGTCATTTCTGTAATACATATCAAGAATGTATGATCAAAGTAACATCTCAGAAACATATGACCCAAAAACACTTTCTTTTTCTATTTTTTCTGGAGAAGAAACAAAAATTCATTCTTAATTATATCACCAAAACTACATACCAACACTCATATAATCTCTCTACCTTTACAAAAAGAGGAAAAAAAAAGAGAACACATTGATAATTGTCATCAGTTAAGCATAAGAATCACAAAGCTCAAAAACAATGCTAAACAAGAGCTTGAAAGTTCTAATTTACACTATGACCATGGCCACTGACTTAAAACCCATACCCCAAGTAATATTTGTCATTCATTCAGAGGAACAAATAGAGCCCCAATTAACTTCATTTACAGAAAGAAAAAAGCATAAATATCGGAAATACAAATAACTGACCCTTTATGACCACGGCGGATACTTTTGACCACTTCCTTCACTCCTCTCTTCAAGCATTTGTGTTCAGCAGCTACAATAATACAAAGCCAGTATTGTAACATTAAAGAATCAAACAATCAAAAAGTGTACCGAAGTTAAATCATTTCATCAATATACTGAGGACCATCAACAACCCATATAGGATTATCACTTAAAATCTCAACACATGCTAAAAAACATAAAAACTGAAATACCCCAACAATGTATTTGCAGATATATACCTCGACGGACAAGCTTGAGGGTTCTTTTGGAGAGCTTCTTGCCAGCTAGAGGTTTAGCAATGGGAGCAAGACTAACAATCTTCTTCTTCTCATCTTTATGTGGGGTTCTCTCTGCTTCGCTGTCGCTTCCCATTTTCTTCTTTCAGTTCTCTCTCTCAATGAATTGCACGAAACAGAGACTAGGGTTTTTCTTTTTCAGTTATGGGCGCTGATCATTTGACTTTGGCAGCTTAGTATTCCTAGGGTTTTAGCAAAGAATCTCGGTGTTGCCTCTCACGTCTCACGTGCATACTCTACAACTCGTGCGAGTTTCAACCTAGCAGTGATAATTCGCCACGTGTCGGCTTTATTTGGCCCAAAAGTATGACTAATGGGCTGAACCCAAATGAACATCACAGTTTAGGGCCGCGAAATTTTATCTCGTGCCTGGACTATTATAAGCTGAAAAATAAATTTATTGTTGATATGAATTTTTTTGTTCAATGAATAGGTATTTAGTTAGCGTTTATATTTTGAATTGAAGTGAACATCTTGAAAAGTGAAAATTCTAGAATTAGAAGTGTGGAGTGAGAATGAGAGTAAATTGTTTACTTATATGAAATGGGAATATAAAATCAGAATAAAAATCTAATTTATATGTTTACTTTGTCTTAAATTAAAAGTAAATGATTTCAAATTATAATTTTATCCTTATTTAAAGAATTATAATTTTTATTACAAAAATAATAAAAATATATTTTTAAAAAATAAAATATTTATTTTATTATATTTGTAAATTAATAATAGTTTAATATTCTTAATTATGTGAATTAAAAATTATTGATAAAGCAACACAATTGAGACATTATTATTAATAATATAGCACAAAATTAATATTTTCTTCTAATAAACTATTTGTATTATTAATATATAATAAATATAATAATATTATATTTTCAAATAAAGATAGGATATAGTAATATTATTAACTCTCTATGAATATGATAATATTACTTTTTAAATTATTTTAACTTAGAATCAATGTAAATTATTATTTTTAGTTAAATATAATAATATTATGTTTAATAATATTATTTAAATAAATATGATATTATTTTTTAATTAAATTTAATTAATAATATTATTTTTAATATTATTATTTAAATAAATATGATATTATTTATTTTATTAAATTTAATTATATTAAATTTAATTAAAAAAAGGAAGAGGTGAGAGTGGAATCCCACTCCTGCCTACTCCTTCACTCCAAAAACGGGTGAGACCTAAGGATTGGGGTTTCTACTCTTACCTTGAAAGATGTAAGTGAATATTGGAGTAGGAGAAATCTACACTCCTTACTCCCGTTCCAGTAAGTAAACATAGCATTAAAGTTAAATAACTAAAAGTTTTAGAAAGATAAATAGGTTGGTAAAATCTCGGGCAAGCCTAGGCTCACCCCGACTCGAGCTCGACTTTTTTCAGGCCAGACCTAAAAGCCTGAATTTATGTGTTATATATTTTTTTTAATTTTTTCACTATATTTTACAAATTTATAATGTATATAATTTTTTATTAGATTATACTTTAAAAGTTAGGCTAAAAGGATTTAGACCTTTAAATATATATTAAGGATGGGTTAAATAAATACTAAAAGGTATATTTTATTTAAAATAAAAAAAATTTTTTAACACATTTATCAGGCTTTTGGGCTAGGTATAGATTTTTTAGGTGAAGCTCGAGCTCGGTGTAAAACACCTACACTCAGTTCAAGTGGACTTTTTCTACCATCTTTCCCTATAACCACAAGCTTTTCTATAGAAATTATTTTACACAAACTAATTTGGGGTGGGGGGGGGGGGGTTCACATATCCTCTCCCAAATAAAATTTGGGTGGAGGTAGATATCTCCCCATTAATATGAGGTGGAGATAATAAAAATAATAATAGGTATATTAAGACTATTTGTACAAATTGATGTGGTATATTTTCTAGTGCCACATGGCTCATCATATATTTTCTTTATAATCTTTTAAATGTGGGATACACATAGGCTTGGCAAAATCTGGGTCCGGTCCGGGTTTTGGTGTTGCCTGGGACCGGACCGGATGCTTGAAACACAAGTCCGGACCCGGGTTAAAACCCGGGTTTTCCGGGTCCGGTCCGGGCTCAAGACCGGCACCCCCGGGTCCGGGTTTTTGGATCCGGGCTTCTAAGCCCGCATGTAATAATTTTAATTTTTTTCTTCTAATTTTTTTTCTTTCATTTCTCTAACAATGCTTACTTTTTTTTAAAAAATAATCAAATAAACTCATTCAATCTCATGCTTTAAAAAAAAATAGTCAAATACAAATATATAACATACTAACAATGTAAATTTTACACAAATAATAAATAAAAATTGTTTCAATCTACTTTCTAATACTTAAATTCATCCAATTTCTAACATAAACTCATTCAATCTATATAAAAAAAAATAAATTAAATTAAATTTAACAACACAATAATCACACAATAAATCTAAATAACATCCAACATATCATAAATTCATAATTATATATTTATGTATAATAAATTTATATATATTTTTTGTTAATTTATTAAAAAACCGGGTCCGGGTCCGGGTTCCGGGTTTTTGGTGTTAAGCCCGGACCCGGACCCAGAAATATCCGGGTTTGAAATTCTCAAACCCGGATCCGGGTTTTTATGAGTGCGGTCCGGGTTTTGCCCGGACCGGATCACCCGGGTCCGGGCCGGGTCCGGTCCGGGCGGGCTTTTTTGACACCCCTAGATACACATGGCAATGAGTGAATACAAAAGAAAAAAATGTGTTATGATATATATTATTATTTACAAATTCTTGTGCAAATATTATTTATACGAAGTAACGTAGAAATTAATGTGTCAATATTATATAATTACCATATGTCCCAAATTTTAAAGCACATAAAAAAATATAGAGTGCATTTGGGATTGAGATTGAATAGCTGTAACTTAAAAGTTACAGCACTAAAGTGTTTAATAAACACTAGCTGTTGTACCTTTAAAATTATGTTGATGTAGTTTTTCACTTGTATTATGGAAAATCTATTATATTTTTAATAATTTTATCAAAATTATTATTTAAAATTCATATTTACTATATTTTACTAACTTTTATTTTATAATTGTAATTTTTTTTTCGCAGTACCTCAATCCCAAACACACCCATAATATGAGATACGTGACGATCATATAATATATTACCACATCATCAATTGCACAGGCATAGTTTATCTAAGAATTAGTACGCCTAATATTATGTTGTAATTGAAATGGAGTATAATTTTATATTAACTTGGAATTAGTTTTATTTCATAAATATAAAAGCTATGAATTAAAGTATCTATGTAACCTCCAAATCTGGAGGACTACCTCAATAATTTCTTGTTACAGTTCGGTGAGGCAGCTGTCAAGATGGAGGAAATAATAGTTGTGATACTTCAGGATTTTTGTAGGTTAATTAATTGCCTCATTAATAGATAAGGTATTGGCCAATTCGGGATACATCAGAAAGGTTGATAATATGAGCACGATGGAAGTTCTAAAAGCATGCATGATCGCAAGAAAAAGGTTTTTTTTTTTTTAAAAAAAAAGACTTCTGTTACCAGTTGTTTTAAATTTTTAAAGATTTTGTTCCACATCTATACAGTATGAATGATTAGGACTCCATCTGATATGCGGAGAAAAAATTGCAACTTATCCTGAGAAAATCCATGCTCAAAAAAGAAAGCTTGGAGACGCCATTTGTGGGTTTGCCTATAAATGCAGGTGCATCATCAATATATTAGTATCCCGTGCTCCCAACTCCTTAGATAGCCATTGACTTGCTCAGTATCAAAAGGCATGCCGTCCGCAACTTTTCTATTCATCATCTTCTTCTTAACTTTGCCTTCTCTGTTTCTTTCTTACAACTTAATTTGATAAAGCTGGCACTCCCTTCGACCACGACAGGCACCGATGCCATCGCTTTTGATGTTGCCGGCGGAGGCCCGTACACTGGCGTCTCCCATGGTAGAATTCTCAAAATACATTAATCCCATTCTTGGTTTTGTAGATTTTGTTGTCACTGGCGAAAGCTGTTATGTTACGGCTCGAATAACCCTTTGCTGGAACCCATTCGTGGCCGTTCGTTGGGTTTGGGGTTTGACTGTTGATCGGACAATCTTTACATAGCCGATGCTTATTTTGGTCTACTAGTGGCATTAAGTTTCTTACCATGTTCTGCGGCATATTCTAACACTAAATTTACATGTGCATGAGGAGCAATACTTTAAAATTAATCATGGACTCTGATTAATTAGAGAAGGGAGAAAAAAAATAAATTGAAACACTTTTCACAATTCTATTAGCTACAAGAAAGCGTAAAGGTTTTGGGCTTGCTGCTCCTGAACCTCTTACATCAAAGATTTTTGTCGTGTTCACTGGAACGCCTGATATCATTAATGGTGCTTCACTCCCCGGATTAAGAAATTAAAATCTGGAATCATAGTCTGACGGCGTTTACTTTAGAAAATAAAAGAATAAATTAGAATCAAAATTATAGGGTTTACTCAAATTTAAGAATAGGGAATGAAAAATTGATTTCTAAGAAGATGTGGGAATCAATCTCCCATTCTTAAGATTGGCCATTTTACTCTCCCGTCAATAAAATAAAAAATACTCATTTTATCCTTAAATAAAAAATATTATAATTAATTAATAATTCTAATTAATTAATATATTTTGAATTATTGTTGTTGTTGTTATTAATGATAAAAATAATAATAATTAGTTAATGTATTAATGTTAATTATTATTATTGTTATCAATGATAAAAAAATTTACAATTAATTAATATATTAGTATATATTTAACAATAATAATTATTAACAAAAATTTGAATAAATAATCACAATAATTAAAATAGAAAATCATAATTATGACAATAGTTCATTAAGTACTTTTAAAATTTTTTTACAATCTAACTCATTACGATTCTGATTTTAAGTCAAAGTAAATACATTAATGACAATCCAGACATTCCGATTCTGATTCTTATGGTTAAAGTAAATAACTTATTTTAATTTTCATTCCTCATTCTTATTCTATCCCATTTCGATTCCAGCCTAGTAACTGTACCATAATAGGAATGGAAAACGAGAGTACTGGATAGCCATTGATATGGCAAATGTGCTCGCTACTGCGTCTCTGGGCTGTAGTTCAAGAGTATAATGGGAAAATTTATCTTGGATCCGCAATGTTAATCACCTACGTCGGAATTATTAGCTGATTCAGTATTTTCAGATTTTCAGTGCTCTTTACTTTAGCATGAGCCTTGCTAGCTGTTTACTATGAGTCATATAAGAATACTACACTTTGACATATACATTTCTATTTCTTCCATTCTTCTAAACTTTCTGAAAATTGATGTAGGTTTTGAAGATGCTACGTAACAGAATTGAATTATTGTAGTTTGAACTTTTGTTGTTTAGTATATTATGTACGAAACAGATCTCCATTTCATAAGCCAATATTCGCTCAATGGTCTCCCAGAGTTAAGCCATCCAAAGATGGTAGAATGCCGATCTGTATTGATATTTTGAAATCCACATCCGCATTCATATTTGGATATACACACACAAAAAAAAAAAATCAGATGCGGGTATTGCCTTTACAGCTTGCAAGCATATTTTTCGGATATCCAAATCCGCATGATAAATTCAAAAATAGTTTAAACTACAACAAATTCACCTAAAAAAATAAAATAAAATTCAATCGTAATTCAACAATCAACAATTCAACACCTAAAATAATTTACAATAACACCATAAATCCACAAATAAAAATACTATAACATAAATCAAACATAAAAATAACAAAATAACATAACTCCAAGTCTATATAGATTCCATTTTAAAACCATCACAAATAAAGGCACAATCACAAATCCACATAGGTTTGATTTTTTTTTTTCTGTTTAACTAGAACCGGATCTGAATCCGTGCAGATCTTCAATTTTAACATTCGGATCCGTATTTTTTATCGTGCAGAGTCAAATTGCTATGGATCTAAATCTTTCGGATCTTTGTTAATCCAAGCCAGACTTGGATTTTTTTACTATTTGAAGCCACCTTCTAATAACTGTGCAAAGTAGGTTCCATACCCTAAAAGAGTAGTTCCTTTCTTGATTCTCGATCTTGATTCTCGATCTCTCTACCTAGAGATGGCAAAAAGGGTCATCGGGTTGTATTCGTGTTGTGTCACATTTAGGTCGATCCAAACCTAACCACTTTAATAATCATGTCAAAATATTAAGATCCAAACCCAACACGGAAAAATAATCGAGTTACCCAATAACCCACTTAATATCTATATATTAAACAAAATTTACATCAAATATTTACATATTATTGTACATAAATAATTTATCAATATTATAAAATGCATATATCTACTAAAATATTACATATTTACACTATTGACATTTTAATTATATATATGTGTGTGTGTGTGTGTAAATAATATTATATATCGATATTATAAAATATACATATCTAACAATATTTTACACATTTACATTATTGAAGCTCTAAATATATATAAAATTTTATAAATAAAATAATATGTTTATATTCATATTTTCAAAAAATAAAAATAAAAGAGAGAATCATCTCTAATATTTGAGTTTTGATAATAAGAATCTACAAATTATTTTAAAATAGAAAATATAATCGGGTCATTGATCAAGTAAATGGGTTAAGAATTTTAACCCTAACTCGACACGGAAAAAAATCGTATTAAATGGGTCAAGAATTTTAACAGTTGAGGTTCACTCAGAACCACCTCGTGGTTCAGACAAAAAAAAAATCGTGTCGACCTGGACCCAACTCATTTAATAATCGTATTAAATTCAACGACCCATACCTATTTATTTGTATCATGTTCATATTGGGTAATCGGGTCATGTCTAATTTTGCCAGCCCCATCTCTACCTATAAATACCAGCGCACAGGTACATGTTTGTGTATCTTCATTCCAAAAATGCTCATAATATTTAGCTTCAAAACTTTGATCATGCTCTACATCTTCCTTTTTGAACTCCCTTTGCCTTCTACGGATCTTTCCACCCCAATCTTAATCTTCAACAAAATCATCCTACCAAATACCGCTATATGTCCTGAATCCGTACTTCAAAAGCCTTTTAACCTTTTTGTTCTTCGGATTGTACTTCACAAGCCTTTCGGTTGAATCCCCAGTAGCAGCTGCTCTTGAGAATTTGACTGCAAAATGAGCTGTATCTATGGAAAACTACCCATTATACTATTATAAAATGTTCAGCACTGAATCCAAGTCCTTTAAACTAGGACATGCATGCATGTGTAAATAAACGAGTCCAGTTAATGGGTTGACGTCTAAACCATGAAGGAAGTGGAAGGGTACTCTTTCTGCAATGGTGGCTAGTTGTGTTGCAAGACCTCCATTTTTCCGACGACAAGAAGCGCCAGAAAGGCATCGGCAATGTAGAGATCGCCTGTCAAGCTGTTGAAACTTAAGCCCAATCCCTTGTACCCTTTTGGTAAATAAGTGAATGCAAATCGACAAAACCAACATGAGGTCCCATGGTTGTTAATGGTACTAATGGGAGCTTCGTGAATGACGGAGCTGAGAGAACTGTTGAATGAATAGAAGACAGGACAAAGACGATCACGGAAAACATTTCCTAATCTGCTTAACGGAAACATTAAGGAGGGAGCTGTAAACTTTCAAAAAGGCTTTTTAAAAATGTTTTGACATAGACCTGAAATTTATACAACAAATTGAAACAATCTCACAGAGTACACCCTGATAGTTCGGCTTTGTGGCAAGGGCGGATCCAAGAGCTTTTTATCACTCCATACTAATTTATAAAATTATTTTCAATATTCATATAAATGTCAGTGCATATAAAAAAATAAAAAATTACATATCAAACAACCCAATGTCAAAACTCTCAGTACAATATTATATTTAATAAAAGATTGACAACCATATAACAAATAAGTTTATAATATAAATTATTAAAATTGTACCATAAAAAATTAATTTTGAAATTATTTTTAATTTTATTGATTAAGAATGTGAAATCTTTCAATAATTTGATATAAATAAAGAAAATGAACAAGTATGACTGTGAAAAAAAAAGAAATTATAAAATTTTTAATTGCTACTATATATATATTTTAATTTTCTATAGTCAAAGCTCCATACAGTCATAATATTTGGAATTAAACTAATTTAATTACCATGAGGAAGTTATAATTTAATAAAAGTGCATTTACAAAAATTATTATTTTGACTTAATTATGCTCAAAGCAAGTGATGCAGAGGTAAAATATACACTACACTAATAATTAAGTAATAGAGCATATCAAATCAAATGTATAGATATTGATAAAAGGAAGAGACATAATTTTAAAGAAATTAATACATATATTTATGTAGTGTCGAAATTATGCAAAGTTATCTTAGAAGTCTAAATGTTTGCATTCTATTATGTTTTTCTTTCTATGTAAATTTTATAAATATTGTATAAGTATTTAGTAACATTTTAAATAATAAATCTTTGACCCAAACAACTTTTAATAAATATTTATTTCATCTTAGGCTTTTAAAATAATGTATCATATATTTTTTTTACAACATACAAATAAACTCTATAGTCAATAAATATATAATTTAACCATTTTATAAAATAAGTCACTAACTCCAATTGAAAAAAAAAATTATGGACATAATTGAAAATAAAATACAAACTTTATTATTATATAAAAATGAAAAAAATAAGGGGGGTTGTGAATGATTATTTCCTGGGCTAGAACCCGGTCTAGCCCGGGCGTAGCGTCCGCCCCTTTCAGTTCTTAGCCAACCTGCAAAGATGAATGCAAAGAGAAGAAAGAAAATGCATTTCTTAATAAAAATGGGGTATATTCCCCGTTCGTCTGTACGGTTTGGCCTAATTTTGAGATAAGTAGCGTCGATGGTGTGATAATGCTATGCCTTGCGAAAAACCGCCTTCCGGTTACCCGGTTTCAAAATCAAGGCCCAAGCACAGAACAAACCAAACATCATGTATCATTTCAAGAAATTTTATCTGAAAAAAGAACATATAACTATTTTTGTGATTTAAAACCAAAAAAAAAAAAAAAATCTATTTTTGTGATTCCAATCGATCTTCAGCACATACTGGTGACTTCACAAGGTGGTGACCGTGAAGTTTCATGCGTGGTCTACTTTGTGAAGAATTTGTTGTTTAATAATGTGCAATCTGCCTAAACAGAAGCAACAGACATTGACTTTGACTCAAATCTGTCTACGTTCCCTATCTCTTGGTTCAACAACTTTAACCGATATTAGCCCCACTTACCGGTTTTCCAAACTTGAGGCACATTTTAGGGTACCCTTTTTGTAGCATCGACCTTGTCATCTATCAACCCTGAATTTAAGGTTGGTTCCATACCTAGAAATAACCAACCCGTTTCTTCATTACGGAATCTTCATTGTGTCATCTGGTATCCTGCTTGATTTTTCATCTCTACCAGTACACTTCAGTTATTGGTTATCATGTCTATAAATACCTGCATGATTGTGTTATTCTTCATTCCAAAACATAGCTGTAACTCTCGGCTACAAAATGGCAGCCACGCTCAGCCTCTTCGTTTTCGCCTTCTCTTTGCCTTGGATGGTTTTTTCTATCCCAACTTTCACCAAGATCCCATTTCCACCAAAAGCCTTTGGTGGAGAATCCCTTGCCTTTGAGCCGCTTGGTGGAGCATTCTATACTGGAGTTGCTGACAGTAGAATTCTCAAATACCAGGCCCCAGATGGTTTCACCGATTTCGCTATCACCGCACCAACAAGGTAACATATTAAACATTGAACTAACCATCTTCATGGATTTTTTTTTTCAATAATACCTGACTCTTTCGGCTTTGATACAGGTCAAAGGCAGAATGTGATGGCACCACAAATTTAGATTTGGGACATCTGTGGGAGGACATTTGGTTTAGTATTGCACTATGCAACAAGACAGCTCTACATCGCCGATGCTTATTCTGGCCTTCTGGTAGTTGAACGTAATGGAAACCTAATGGAAGACTTGCCACCCAACTTGCGACCGGTGCAGAAGGACAAGCTTTCCACTTCTTGAACGGTTTGGATGTTGACCAGGGCACTGGAGTTGTCCATTTTACAGATGCTAGCGGTGTCTACGATTTCATGTTCTAACTCATCCACATTCTTAACTTTTTGACTGCACCAAAGTCAACTGAAACTGTTGCAAATTGTTACACAGGACTATCGTAAAGCTGAATATAACGACTCCACTGGAAGATTACTATCGTATAACCCAAGGAGCAGTCAAGTTACAGTATTGCTAAGGAATCTCACCGGCCCAGCAGGGGTTGCAATTAGTGTAGACAGCTCGTTTCTTCTTGTATCAGAGTTCACTGGAAAGTGGAAATAGGACTTTGAAATATTGGCTAAGAGGTCCCAGAGCTAACTCATTCGATATTATAAACTTCCAGGCAAAGCCAAACAATATCAAGAGAGACCCAGGCTCGTTACAGTCATTTTGGGAGGCAGCAATCATTACAAGACAACCTGCAGGAACACCTGTGCCGATAGGTCAAAGGATCAGTGCATTTGGTGCCGTCCTGGATACCATAAGTTTCGAGGCACAGTATGGCACGACTCCAATCAGTGAAGTTCAACTGTTTGGTGGTGCATTATACATATCTTCACAATCAGCAGATTTTGTTGGTGTTCTCAGGCCTTGAGGCAGATTTGCTGTAATTGCAGCTTGAGTTGTAAGAGCTGCAGCCGAATAAGTTGCGTAATAAGGCAGGGCTATCCCTGCCCTGGGCTCATAAATGACGCTTTTACAATGCTTCTTTCGCTTTCTTCAGTATCAGCAGTAACGGATAGTTCAGAGGAATAGAAATGGAGGTAATGCATTTAGTCTAAACTGCATCCCTGAGTCAAAATCTCATAAGAAAGTCCTTACATATCATTGCCAAATCCCTAATGGCTGAAAGTATTTTCCATACTCTCCCTTGGTGGGAATCTATGAGAAAGTGTACATGCCCTTAATAAAGCCTTAACAGATCGGTGAATGATTACAGATTACGACCAAAATGATAGTTATGATTGAAAATTATATAAAATTATAATCAGAGGATAAGCGTTAATCACTTTCATTAATTCAAGTGACTCAGATTTAACTCATTTGCGTTCTAAAGTCGGAGCACAAATCATCGTTAATATTTATATGCGAGTATGTCAAAAAGGCAATTTACATTAAAACATTAACAAGCCAATCAAGTAGATAACATTATGAAAGACAGGTAACCAGCAAGCACTAAAGAATTAATGCCAGAAAGATGAGCATATATGAACTTCACATATTCTTTAATTCAGCTAAACAGTCTTGGATGCCTTCCAAATTTGCATTGAAGAGGCCTGCAGCACAAAATAAGAATATCTCATGAAACAAATATGGGATTTTGACTCCATAAAGAAAAATCAACTCTATGAGACAAATCACATAAACATGAGTACTGTTACCTTTGCCACGGTTCATACCACAAAAATCTCTATCTGCATTGTTAACCCTCTCCACTTTAACATGCTGCATATCATTCATCCTTTTCGTCTTCAGGTTGTGCATTTTCATATGCAGCTCTGATGCAGTTTTTACCATCTCTGCAGGAGGCAATTGTTGAGAATACATAGTATTACAACTATAATACAATTTTCTATCTAAACATTTTGTTCTAGAAACATCAGCAAATATAATCAACTAAGAGTTTAGACAGTTTCTGTTGGCAGAAAGACTTGAATCTTCAGCAGTAGAAATTCTTTTATTTATTCAGTGGCTCTTAAGAGTTGTCTCACCGGCTTAAAAATACTCCTTGGTGGACCCAATACAACGTATAACAAAAGCAGAAGTCTCAATGAAGTGGACTAGTTCAGAGGAGCCAGTTCTTTGAGTAAACTTATCAAATTAGTATACTTCAGCAATATTATTACTTCCCTTTGTTTAAGCTGCTAGCTAGATGAGATTAATAAGAGAACGGGCGCCAACCAATTGTGGTGGTTTCCATGAAGACTTCAACAGGTTAAAACATTAACATATCAAAAAATACTAAGAATTCAAGGGAGAAGAAAATTTGTTGTCTGAAGTATAGATTATTATTGGACAGTGCTCTCCAATACCATGATCCATATTAAATCGCCAAGCCAAGGAGTGTCATATAAGCAGTTTACATATGTGAGTTACTGAAAGAGGCAAAGAAGAATCAGTACGACCCACCAGCAAGGTTTCAAAAAACTGACCAAGAAATTACAAAGGCTTGGATATCTTAACAGCACTAAAATATATTTTATCCAATAACTTATATAAAGTAGAAAAATCTGCAATATGCTCAACCCACTTTCCTAAACAACACATTTTTTGAAATAGATGGAAGCATTAAAAGTGGATGTCATTGCAATCTGAAATCGAGAAAACATGAGGCTGAATAATTAACCTTGGAATAGGTCATGCACAGAATTTTGATCATATAATTGTAATGCCTCAGTAACAAGTCCAGCAGAGCGATCAGTTGCAGAAGACTGCTTTTCCAATGCTCGAAGCTCTCGACTGAGCTCAGAGGATTCCTTTCCAACCTTAAGAGTGAATTTGCAATGCAATGAAAACCAATTTAGACAAGTAAAAAAAAAAAAAAAACACTTGAAATGAGAAATTCAGACTATTTGAAAATTTGTTTTACCACAGCAAGCTTATCCCTCAAGGAATGCATTTGCACATCAAGATCTGAATCATTAAATGCATCTTGGCACAGTGAGCTTTCACATGGTAATTCATTCTGGAAAGAAAATTCTGAGGCATGTCAATAATATAAATAGAAAAATTTACTGCATATTCTCCATCAAATAAATTTAAATACCCGGTCGTTCATAGCAATTTCACAATTAACAAAACACTGTTCTTACATTATTCTCCTAGAAGAAGATATCTCATTATCACCAGATAGTCAGCTCATCATAATTTCACCATTCTCACGTCTATTGCAAAATCTTGACAATAAGCATTCCCTATGCTTTTCTGCCTATGAGACTTTTACAGCCTGTCCTTCTCCAATAGTTGATAAGTCTACTTAAAGGTTAACTTTCAGCATCCAAACCTTATAGCTGCAACATTAATTCTCTAGGATTACCAATTTAAAAAATGTTACGCAAGCAGTCAAGCTTGTCAATCAGCATATCAAAAGATATTTTTGATATGCAAAATTGTGAGAAGTGGCTATGTTGCTGTGCAAAGCAGTCAAGTGGATGTACAGAACCTCAACTGAAAAAAGTTTGGCATTCCCTTCATAAGTTTATCTTTCAAATAATTCCTTACCCTCCCCAACATTTCCTTTGAAGCATACTGACCATAAAACTAAAATAATAATAATAATTTCCAAACTATGCCGTTAGAAAAATTTAAACTATCCATGTTCATGCGAACTGATGCATTGCGCATTGCCTTAATGGATCATAGAAATAGAACAAAGAAAAAATGGTTATGAGAACTAGAAAACTTGTATAAACCATACTTCTTTGAAATAAATCCCAAAAACTAGAAAACTTGGATTGAAGAAAATGAAAAATAACAATAGGTCAGACTAATCAAATTTTTTTTTTCCTTTGAATTATATGAAGATTCTACTTTCTAAATTTCAGTTTGATCCAAGAAAGAAAAATAACATGTTTACCAATTGCTTTGCACTCTTAACAGGTGTATGAGAAGATCAAATCAAGAAGAAATAGCATAGCACCCCACTTAACTGCTTTACAACATTGCAATAAGCATTACCATACAAACACAGAATAACAAAGTCTCATCAATCACCATTAACGCATGTAAGGAGATAAATTGAGGGAAGAATATTATGGAGATACACATAAATAGAAAATAAATTTGTCATGCAATGTGCCAATGACCAAATAATATCCAATAAACAAAAGAACCTACACTTTTGGGTAAAGAAAAGCCTTCGGGAACAGAAAAACAGTGATGAAGGCAATACTTCTCCCACACACTGAGTCGCTTATCCAAAGCCAACTGAATCAAATTGCGGATATAAGCAACACCCTATCAAAGTATCATAAGAGAATCACAAAGACCAAAGAGTTAGCAGACATAAAACACAACCACAAAACAATCATAGCTTCATAATCCAATAATTATCCATATTAACTTCTTCAAATATATATATATATATATTTTACAATAGTCTCTTGCGCAAATAACTTTGTATCACAAATTACCACCAAGGCGTTTATTAATGTGAAATTCTTCAGTAGTCCACTTCCCCTGAATGAAAAAAATCCCCTTAAATATTTAAATTTAAAACAATTAATAAAAGAATTAAAGGAAAGAAGTGACTTGGAATTCATAAGGGATTTTTTTTTCTGTTCCTTTTCGATATTTTAGGTCCGCTTCACCTCGACGGTTATGCCATGATATACTTAATGACTATATGCAATGTATAGACTTCCCAACCAGGACATATTTGCTTACTTGAGGAACATAATTTCTTTCTCTCTCTTTCCCCCTTCACGAGGTTTAAATTGAAAAAGAAAATTATGGGCTAGTTAATAAATTAAGTTGCAAAAGTGGTGGATCTTTACCTTGCTTAGATCTTGAGACTTGTCCGTGTCCTCGGTTCTCAAAAGGGTCGATGCCTGCCTGCAAAAACAACGGCAGCACAATTCACAGTCAGTTCTTTTTTTTTAAAATACAGAATTAAAAAAAATGACAAAGAAATGGAATTTGAATAGAAAGAGAAAGAGAAGGGGTGAGAGAGAGTACTGGAGATAGAAATTGAAAGCTTCGTCGACCAAATCGTCGACGGTGTTGAGAGTTTCGTTGATGAAAAGTTGTGGGTTTAGGTTTAGAGAATTGAATACGGCCTCACTTTCGCTTCCTTCCATTTCTCTCACTCAAGATATCTCAGCTTCTTTCGCTTCCTAATTTCTACAGAAGCAGAGAAGGGGAAATTTTGAATCTGCTATTTAGGGCTTTAATTTTAGAACACTGATAATTTTCCCGCCAAAAATTGTAGGTTGGTGAAAACTGTCTCCTGTGATTGGCAAAAAAAAGATAAAGAAAATGCAAGTGGTATCTGGCCACTTTGCACTTCACTGCGACTCCTCTTTTTTTTTTTTTTTTTCTCTTTTATATATATATATATATAATATAACTCGTGCTTTTTAATTTCTTTATAATTTAAAATGGAAAAATTGTAGCAATTTCATCACTCGTTATTTTTATTTTTGAATATTTATATGAAGAAAATATTATTCAAAAAAGATAATAATGTCATTGGGTTAAAAAAAAAAAGTATCAGAAATATGGGCTTTGACACTAATTTAAAAGTCATTTGTCACGTTTTAGTTGATCTAAAATTTTATAAATTTGTTTATCAATTTAAAATGGTGCAAGGTGCCCGATGTGATTTTTTTTTAATGCAAATTTATACCATCTCATTTTTAATTCGATTAACTTATAAAGAAATATAAAATTATCAGTTACTTCTTTATACAAATTTTTAAATTTTCAAGTTTATAAGCAGAATAGCGGTCAGAGTCGGATGACCTCCATAAAACTGGTAAGCCACAAAAAAAAAAAAAAAATCTAATTTTTGTGGTAACAACTTTTGTGTGTGAATTATCAATCAACGCCAAAATGTTGTCGAAATTGCAAAAAGCATCAGATAGGGTGCGGCTATTTTTGCAGAACAAACCGCTTTCAACAGCATGGTTGCAGTTTCAGTTACAGAGGCACTTCCATATGGAGAGGAAGAATTCTTCAAAAGTTCAGGGTTTGTACGATTTCTGTAAAAAGACCTTTACGCTCTCAGGGACACCGCCTCCCTCTTCGCAAGCTGTACCCGATCTCTGCTCTCTGTTGGGTATTTCTCCATGTTCCATTTGCTCTTCAAGTTTTTTTCTTTTTTCTTTTTTTTTGGGGTCGAAGACATACATATTTATAAGTTTAGATGTTAAGTTTGGTCAATTCTGTTTCTGGGTTTTGCGGGCTCGCTGAATTTTGATGCGGGTGGTTTGTTTTTGAACTGAAACTGAAGAATTTTATATTTTGCATATTGGGATTTAATGCAATTCCTTGATTATTGATGTATGTCATTGTACAGGATATATGAATTAGTTAAGAAACTACAGTTAGTATTTGTATATCAAATCTATTCCACATTATTATTCGTTTATAACTTACAGATTGCATTTCGTCTTAGTTCATATGTTTGGAAGTGACTACACGACACTGACCTTCCATATCATCAGCAATTGTGGCAGCAAATTTTTCCATGACAAAAGATCTTAGGATTCATCGACTGGCCGAAATTTGTCTGGTAAAACATATTTTACATGCCGTAGGTTGCATTGCGGCAGTAAGACCAAGAGTACGGATCAATTAACCGTTCCTGATGCTAGGCGGCTTGAAGGCCTGTTATAAAATAAAATCAAATTAGTTATCTATTGAAAACAAGGACAGGAAGGGATGAATAAAATCAAATTAATTATCCAGAATGAGTAGAAAATACATATTGTATCACTTATTTCTATCAGCCTAAGAACAGATTTTCCAAGCTTGTCTGTTAATAACGCTCAATTTATAATAAGTAATATTGAGCCAGCTTTGGATATCACTTATAAGTAATAAATATATTAATGGCTGTCTTGTATCGATGCCAGGTTTTACAGCAATTTATTCGTGAGAATCCATTAATCCATTTCCCAATTAAAGATTGTTCTTAGTAACAGTTAGAAAGCTTGAAACATGAAGTGATATTTTGATCATTAGGAGTGAAATGCATCCCATTCTTCTGATGAATACTAAATATTAGCATTTTGCAGATACAGTTGGCCCTGCTGATGTGGGGCTAGAGGAGCAAAGTTCAGATGATGATCGAGGGCTTGGTTTTTCTGGCCTTTATGGACTCAATAGGGTAGCTCGATGGGCTCAACCAATTACATATTTGGATATTTATGACTGTGATAGTTTTACGGTACGCAGCGTTGTAACCAAGTCTTCTGAAACAAATTCATTCAGGCTTTTGGTTCTTGATTCTCTGTTTATTATTATTTCACATGCTTGATGCCATCTCTTTAGAACAATTTCGCAGACATAATATTTGCTGCTACAAACTAATGCACAAAATTGTGGTCCTCATCTGCTGTGTCTATTGCATTTCAATTGTACATATGCTCAAGATTCAAAACTGTGACCCTTCTTTCAAGCTTGATAAGATATTGTTCAGTAATATCATTTACAGCTAGCTAATGCTGCTTTTGAGCAGCCATAATGAGCACTATATGATAGTAAAATTGGCCATAAAATATTGTTTTATGTAGTATTGGACTGATTAAAATAAAGCTCTTTCTGAAGACAGATTTTTTATTTCATATGCAGATGTGCATATTCTGCTTTCCAACATCCGCAGTTATTCCACTTCATGACCATCCTGGGATGACTGTGTTTAGCAAAGTTCTCTATGGGTCTATGCATGTAAAAGCCTATGACTGGGTTGAGCCTGCACGTTTCCAAGAGACCAAGGGACCAGGTTATCATCCAGGTTCGACTTCTAAGCTCACTTTCATCTTTGAAGATAATAATTGTTGGGGATTTCAGGAATCAAAAGGCAGTTCTAGCTTTGATTTTTGCCCATAATTCTTCTGTGAAATTTTTTGTGCCACGCTGACCTACATCCATGAATCAAAAAATTATTCCTATGATATGTTTTAATATAATGGGGGCAGGTTGCTAATATTGCTATCTTTATGATTATTTCTCTATGTTTAACTGCCCTCATTTATCCCATTTAGTGGTCATGTTTACATGACCTTTTACCAGAGTTTCATCATCAGCGTGAGAAACCTCAATTCAAAATGTCTTTTGTCAATCTTGGCTGTGATTAACAAATTATAGAGAGGCAATATTTTGTGTGAGATTTACTGTATTCTTTCTTGTACAGTCGAGATATTTTCAGTCAATGATTTGTGAGACTCATATTTCTTGCTTCTGTTTCCAATTATTAATGGTCTAGAGATTGTAGGCTAACAACTTACAATTAAATTTCTCCTTTTACAGTGAGGTTGGCAAAATTGGCCACTGATAAAGTTTTAACCCCACAATATGGGACATCGGTTTTATACCCAAAGAGTGGGGGTAATTTGCATTGTTTTACTGCAGTCACCCCCTGTGCTGTACTTGACATTCTCACACCTCCTTATAATGAAGATGCTGGCAGAAAGTGTACTTACTACGTTGACTACCCTTTTTCTACCTTCTGTAAGTAACTTACCTAATTTCTTTTTCTTTGCCTTCTTCATTCTTTGCATGCAGTTTGAAAACCCACTAATCATGCTTTTCCATGTGGCTTGTTAAACACACTACACTGCAGCTGCAGTAAATGGAGCTGAGGTGAGCAATGAAAAGGAGGAATATGCATGGCTTTCTGAGATAGAGACACCAGATGATCTCTACATGCGCCCTGGAGTGTATGCCGGCCCAGCCATTCAGGTCTAGCTTGTACTAAGATGATCAGATGAGCTCATGCTTCTAGTCACTTTGGTCTGAGATGCGGGCACCAGAGAGTAATCTGTGAGATGGTGTTATGATCAGTGACTGACATGCTGATGCAAAAAGGTTTATAGATGGTTCTACGCCATTCACCAACAAAGAATCTGACTCGTTAAATCACAGTATAGAGTTCTCTCTAATTTATATTAGGCATCTACTTTTACCTTCATCATTATTTAAGGTTGTCCTTGTAAATTAATTGGCTCTTCTATTGATAATCTAGGTTTCAAATTAAAGCAGAATACTATAATCTTTCCTGGAAAGATAGATTCCAACTCGTGTTACAGTTTCGCAGTTTCGAAACCGGATACACACTGATCTTGCAATATGGAACTTGTCTATTTATCTATATTGATCATCAGTTTATCACTGTGGAAGATGATTTAGCGAGCACTAGTGCCGTGAATTAACCAAATTAACCAATAACACCATGTGCCGTTATAACTCATCATAAGGTGAGCAGCGTGCAGAATTAGCCTCCGTTGGCGGCAAATTTGAGTGGCCCGTGACAGTTATCACCCACTAGATCATTACTCCTTTATTCTTGAGAATCTGTAAATTATCTGACGTTTTGTCTTTAAAATGGGAGTATAGGACTTGTATTGTGCTCTGAATTTTGTGAACAGATGAAAGTGCATGGATCTCAGAGTGTGGTAGTGTCCATATTGCCAGACTATTTAAAAGCTGCTCGTTAGTCGAACCTATAGAAGTTCATCAAAAGGAAACCAGCAAGAAAATGACGGTACAAATGGTTTTTGCTTGTTCTTACCGAACGATGATAGCCATGTTTATGATGGAGAGGGAAGTCATGCTTCTCATAACACATTACAGATATTTCATAAAAGGCGTTAATGAAGATACACTGATCGACTACTGGTGGGTGCATGATATTATCAGACGTTGCACACACTTGGAAGATTGACTAAGGACAATAAATTCTGTATGGGATGATTCACATCTCAAACTAAACACAGTCCACGCTCAAACAAATTAGTATGATCACTTTAGATCTTGAAAGCAAAGTTTATTCAGAGATAAACAGTTGTTTCCATTGAGATGGAGAATGCATAGTTTGTTCGTAACGCACAATCAATTGTGTTACAGTGGTTTAAAAGACATCTCAGCTGACTGACCTACAAAAAAATCTCTCCAAGCTTTCCTAGGTTTACTGGACTCATAGCTTAGGCAATGTGTCTCGTGATCCTGAACTTGAACCAGTATCTTATTCTGATTAAAGAAGCCACAATTTGTATCTTTTCCCTAGGGTGATCTGAAATCTTGACCAGCATAACGCACATTTCCAAGTTCCTCTTCGATGCGCAGAAGCTGTAACAGAACCAAGGATGCAAAAAGGTGAGTTAATTCTATTCACAAAGAAGATCGGAAAATATAACCAAAAAGAGAATGCAAACAAGACCAAAAGCCTTTTTATTAGAAACCCACTAAATCTTTAGGGGGTAAGTTGTCCGCTGGTTTCTTGGTGAGTTTAACTACCAAATTCGAACACACATTAGTTTGTTTCGGCAGGCATGATGCAGATGCTCTGATTTCATAACAATCCAATGATTTGACGTCGTATGTTTTAGATCATCCATTCAGATAGTTGGAAAAGGGCAACACATGTCATCCACTTGAACATGTTATATCTACAGGGAAATTCTGAATTGTCGGATATGGGTGCTACTGAACTTAAACTTATGAGATTTATCTTTTTTTGGGGATTGCAAGGGGAGGTCGGGTGGGGGAGAGGGAATGCAACCCACCAACTTGCAACAAAACAGAGATGGGGATAAGTTGAAACAACTTTGATTGTACCTGGTTATACTTGGCCAATCTCTCACTTCGGCAAGGAGCACCAGTCTTGATCTATAAACCAAAACATACAACAGTCAACTTTAGGACATAAATGAAGAATATAATGATCATGCAGTGTATTGGAATTTGTGTTTTTCTGTCTTTTAGCATTGCTTAAGGGTTTCAGCTACTACCTGTCCGCTGGCCAAACCAACAGAAAGATCAGCAATAAAATTATCTTCAGTTTCACCACTTCGGTGGCTGACCATCACACCCCAACCTGCAGATTTAGAGTCAAGTGCTGCTTGGATGGATTCAGTCACAGTGCCTATCTGGTTAACCTGCACCAGAATTTAGAGAAAAAAAGAAAAAAAAATTAGCTAAATGCACCATCAATGTGAGACATGTCTATGCATACTATGGACATGTCATAGAGAATTGTAATTGAGAATCTGAAATATTAATTTTGCTTTGGTTTAAGTATAAAAAACAAAAGGAGATGCAAAAGTAAACAGAGGCTTAAATCTTCTTGATCTTTGCCTGCCCTTGCATGGATTTGACAGTGGGAGTAAAAGAATGATGCTTATTTCATTTTCCTAGAAAAGAAATGTAGATAGCATCATAGTAGTAACTGTCAAAAATTCAAGTTCAATGCATGAGGCTAAAAACATGCCAGGAAATGAAGGAAACAGTGAAAGAAGAAGAAGAAAAACAATATCAAGTTGATGAAAGAAACGATTAAAAGCAAGAAAATGATGGAAAGCACAAATAGACTCCATCATATGAGGCGTAATGGAAAAATCAAGATCTAATTTGAAACAGATGCTTTACCTTTAGAAGTAACCCATTGCACGACTTTTTCTGAATGGCTTCAGCTATTCTCTTTGGATTTGTCACCAAAAGGTCATCTCCCACAAGTTGAATATCTACTGAAGACTGCAAGGAAGCCCATGAGCTCCAATCATCTTGGTCGAAGGGGTCTTCAATTGACACAATAGGGAAATCTCTGACAAACTCCTTGTAGAGATCACCAAGACTCTGAGCGGACAACACATGAGCTCCATCATTTGGTTGTTTCTTGAAGTTCAGATCATATTTCCCATCTTTAGTGAAAAACTCTGAAGCTGCAACATCCATTCCAATTTTGATCTGCAACATCAATTTAGCTCCTTAGGTAAGCGAAATATTTTAGATGCAAAAGAATAAACAATGCAAATAAGCATAAAGCACCCCACATACCTTGCCAGTATAACCAGCCTTTTCAATTGCATCAGTAAGCAAAACTAGCCCCTCCCTGTTATCCTGAACATTGGGAGCAAAACCTCCTTCATCTCCAACATTGCAAGCATCTTGCCCATATTTTTCTTTGATAATCCGCTTCAATATATGATAAACTGCAGCAGAAACATAAAATCGTTAACTGCCAATCAACTCTGAAGAATTCAGAAGTACTCTAAATAATATGCTAATGAACATCTACATTTTCATATCAAAATGCATCAGCAGTTAACCATGATCATAGACACACTAGCTAAGGGACATTAACATTTACAAGCTTGACATCATTGTTGATAATGATTCATAAAAGTTAAATGCATAAATGCAGTCCTTGTTATCTGAGCCTGCAAAGATTAAGAAAAGTTAATCCTCATACAGTAATTTATGTTGATAAGGTATATGCATGATTACAAACCTTCACTACCCATGCAGAGTGCCTCAGCAAATGAGGTTGCACCAACTGGCAGTATCATAAATTCTTGCATGGCCAAATTATTCCCAGCATGATTGCCTCCATTAATCACATTAAAAGCTGGCACTGGCATGACAAGCTCCTTTGTCCCTGACAATTCCTGAATGTGCTTGTACAAGGGCACCCCTTTCGCTCCAGCACCAGCTCTACACACGCTAAGAGACACTCCTAATATTGCATTTGCCCCCATCTTTGACTTGTTTGGAGTCCCATCGATCTCCAGCATTATAGCATCCACCTCAGCTTGATCTCTTAATAAACAGATACAAATAATATCAGAATCATACAACCAAGAAGGAGAAAACTCTCCTCATATTCATAACAACAATGCTGCAATAACAAAAGGATTCATTTATCTTCGTGTTTGATCACTAGAAACAACTACCACCTCCTAAAGTTTCAACTAGACAGACCACAAATTCTTCAAAAAGGACTCCTAATTTCATAACATCAACTATGCTGCTGCAAGAACAAAAGGATACATTCTTCATCAAGTTTGATTGCTAGAAATAGCTACTTCGGATAAATGCACTACCACCCCTAAATTTTCAACTAATAATAAGACGGATACCAATAGTTTCAAAATTCGTCAAAAACGCCTACAAATTTGAAAACCAAACCGAATACCTGATATCAACGCCGACGAGCTTGGGACCCAGAATGTCGTTAATGTTCTTAACGGCATTGAGCACACCTTTACCGCCGTAAACACTCTTATCTCCGTCTCTGAGTTCCAATGCCTCGTAGATTCCAGTAGAGGCCCCACTGGGGACAGCCGATCGAAACAAATCATCGGTGATCAGATCAACCTCGACCGTCGGATTTCCCCTGCTGTCAATGATCTGTCTGGCCTTCACCGACTTCACCTTCGCCGAGGACGGCGCCGTAGAAGCCACGGAGCATTGCACTCTCACGGGGCGGTAACTCCGAGGAGGCGTTGACTGTTTGAGCTTCGAGGAAAACAAGGGTTTGGCGGCGGGGTTGGTTAATGAAGAAGCCATATCTGGGTTGGGAAGTCTGACTGAAGAGCGTGTTTGGAGGGAGGGAAAGTGGGAGAGAAAGTTTTAATATAAGAGGGAAAGTTGGTGAGAAAAGTGTGGGAAAGTCCGGTAAGTGGCGATGAAAGCAAGCGGCGCTCTAATTTGAATAGAAATTTATTTGCCTGCTGGCGTTTAGTGGGTTTGTTGGAGATACTTTAAGACTAAAGCGAGAGGGCAGGTCAATGTTCCTCAAGTTGGGTGTGTGTTCTGTCTTTGTCTTTTAAAATACATAAATATTTAGATTTTTTTAAAAAATTATGAATTAAGGTTGATAAATTTAAAATTGGTGTAATTTGCATGTGCATGATTAAAAAAAAAAGGGAAAGGTTTTTGAAATACTAAAAAAAAAAAAAACCCTTGAATCATCAATAATGTGGGTGAGTGGGATTGAGATTTATTTGTATTATTATTATTTTTATTATCTGTTGTGAAAAATAAGATATTATTTTTAACTTTTGTTCTTAGAAGGAAAGTAAACATTTCATTAGTTCAAAGTGTCGAAAACATTCATGATCTTTGTTGGTATAGGAACCGGCCGTATTATGTCATAAAAGTGGCTTACCTAAGGAATAAGCATGGGCATTACATGATCTGTAACAATTTGGAAATCGATCCGGTGGCTTTGAATTTCTGAAATTATCCATCAAATCTCTGCTTTGCAACTCTATCTGTTGTTTACCAAACTTGCAACATCTTGACAATCAGTCTCCCCAATCACATAATGAAAACCTACGTTCCTGGCCACCGCAGACCCCAAGCTAAAGAATTGAGAATAAGTTCAATTGGGCTTGGAGATGCTGTTTATAATATAGAATTGAGCCCACTTTTGAGTGCTGGGTTAACTTCTGACTAATGGAAAAAGTCGGGGGGTGGTGACTGATGGTATACTTATTACTGATGTCCCTAATTTAGAACTAAATTCAAATAATTAAGAATGGAAGCTTGATTAGTTGATAGCGTACATTAGATGTGAGTTGGGATGGGGCTAGGGTTTTTCAGTCCGGCCTGCTCCCATCCTTGATTTGTGAAGGGATTCATATTCACAGTACATCCCTTATTTGAGAGAGTTGATTAAACCGACCCATATCACTAACGACCCATTTTTCAAATGAATTTTGAGATCCGAAAATCAATCATATATATTTAGATGCAAAATATTTTGATCAATTTGACAAATAATCGAATCATTTTAGTTATAATAATATACTTTTAATAAATGTAGCAGCAGAACAAGAATTTCGATTAGGCGTGTGACCCTAAAAGATAAGGAATCTAAGAGTTTAAATTGTGATTTTCACATAAAAATAAAAATTCCATTGTTGAGTCCTTATTAGTTGTCTAACATTATGTTTAACCCTATCGTCTAAGAAGACCACACCACTAAAGCTGAAGTACGTAAAAAGTTTAAACAATATTTAAAGTTGTTGATCTTGAAGTGGTCACAACTCACTGACTCAGTAACTAAAATTATTAATCACCAAAAATAAACACTTTTTTTTAGAGGACCAAAAATAAACACTTAACAAAAGCATACAGGAGATTATATAAATATATAAGTTATGCTGTGATGTGAAAACAAGCTAGCATCTTCTTGAAATTACTTAATTATCCTGCCACAAAGAAAATTAATTTTTGGAAATCAATGTCAGTGGCTCATGCCAGAACTTTTACGGACACTGAAATATTGAATGACAAGAAAAATTAGAAAAAGAATCACAATATAGCAAATGAAAGAGAGAGGGGAGGGGGGGAAGAATCTTAACAAGAATTTCTTCTTTCCCTCTGCCTTAATCAATTCCTTATTCTGTGGGAGTCAAGAGAGGTGAGACCGTGAGAAAGGGGAGTCAAGAAGGAGCGGGAAAAATACAATGAAATCATTAAAATTGGTGACGAGTAATATCAAATGTATCCTTTAAAAGTTAGTATTTTCTACAAGGTGATACATAGTTTGATTATTTATTTCGGATAAGTTCTTGACTTTTTACACTTGTTCTTGACCTGAAATATCATTTTAGATAAACAAGCAAATAAATCCTTGTTTCTACATGCCTTTTTCTTAATTGGTCAAATAAATTAATAGGTCCGACCAAAAAAGGATTAATTGTAATGAAGTTGAAAAATAATTTTAGTATATAGCCTCCAATACTCAACCTCTATGTGAGATGGTCACACTTACCCTTCAATAATTTCTTTTGTTTGATTATTGCTTTAAAAATAATAGAGACAAACTGAGATATTACCAGTTTATCAGGATTGAATTAAGGGTAGAAACAAATTCTAAAACTATTAAGGCTAAAAAAATTCTATAAAGAACGAAATTGCTTGTAATTCTTCCAAATTGTAGTAGTCTTTGCATTGAAACTAAATACGCGGATTTAGTTATACCCGGCAACTATTGAAGAAATATCCTATCTCACTCACTTTCCTACTTTCACTAGTATGGTAAATAACCAGGAACCTGAAACTACGTGTCCATTTCGAAATTTAAATCCAAGTCCTAGTAAACGATTAGAAGACGTATTGACATCACATTCGTAATGAATGAATTCTATCAATTTCTCTATAAAAGCACTTGCATATTCTTCTTCTTATCTTCTTTTTGATCTTCTTTTCATCTTCTCTCTGTAATCTTTTCTAGTCTTAGGGTTAGGGTTTCTCCACAATGGCTCGCGCAAGCAATATCTTTGTGGGTTTTCTTAGCTTTTGCTTTCTTATCCTAGGCGTCGTCGCCCTCGGTTTCTCTCTGGCCATTCACTTTCATGGCGGCACAGCCACAGCATGCCAAAAATCCCTGTACACCCCGTTACTTGTAACGGGTATCTTTCTATCTGTGCTGTCTTTGATGGGGTTGATCGGTTCTTGCTGCAAGAACAATTTTCTCCTATACCTTTACTTGATTGTTTTGTTCTTGCTGATTCTTGGCTTATGCATCTTCGCTGTTTTTGTGTTTGCTGTTACATCTAATAGTGCCGGCAAAGCTGTATCCGGATTAGGGTTTAAGGAGTATCGGTTGGGAGATTATAAGAACTGGCTTAAAAATCATTTGGTGAATGACAAGAATTGGAATGAGATTAGGAGTTGCATGATTGATTCTCAAGTTTGTAAGAGTCTTGAAAGGAATGCTAATAATAATCAGACGGCTGCGGATTTTTTCAAGAGAAATTTGTCTCCAATACAGTCTGGTTGCTGCAAGCCACCTGTTGCTTGCGGGTTTGAATATGAAAACGATACGTTTTGGATATCGGCGACATCGGTCAGGCCGGCTGTGAATGACGGCGACTGCTCTGCATGGAGCAATAAGCAAGATGCGCTGTGCTTCAACTGCAACTCATGCAAGTCTGGGGTTCTTGTGAACATCAAGAAAGAGTGGAAGGTTTTGACAATAATCAATGTCTGTGTCCTCATCTTTATCATCCTCATCTACTCCTGTGGTTGCTGCGTTTTGAGGAACAATCGAAGTGATAAGAGATTTAGTAGATATAGATACGCCGCATAACCAAATCATATATGTATATAGTTAATTTATTTGAGTTTCATTTTTTATTTGAATTAATCACATATGTGCCTAATGAAGTAGGGTGATAATCAATACTTTAATAGCATCTGTAACATATGTGCAATATAACGGAATCAATTTATTATGATCACTTACTTTTAATTAACATGCCCCTATTTTGATGGTATCTATAAGTCGTTGTCAAATACATAAATCCATGGACAGTTTGAAACTGAATTTTTATTTTTATCTTTTGTTTCAATTGAAAGGAGCGAATTTCTCATATAGTATGTTCCTCGCTTCCTATTCTACACAAAATTTGAATCAATTCTCGAGATCTATTTAGAATTCTAATTAATTATGGAGATCTACTTATTGAAAAAGTTATGCATGGTCATGTGATAAGCACCGAATAAAAAGAATAATGTTCCAAGAGTTTCAAGCACCAATAGAATTTTCCAAATTTACCAATTTTTACTGAGTCGTGATATAGCTCCACCCCGTACCCATCCCCGATATTTTACGTATGTCCGCGTCCCCTCTCCGTCCCCATCATAATTATTTGAGAGAATCCACATCCCTTCCCTGAATAATAACAGGGGATCCCCGAGGGTCCCCGATCTCCGAATAACTAATACATTTTTTTTTATTTTGAGTTAATCATATTAAAATAAAAAATTCAAATAAAAGTAAAATTCGAAATATATCTTACATTAATATCCATTACAAAAGTCACATCCATTAAATTAGTCAGTAACGCAACATGCAAGAGATACAAACTTCTTTTACAAACTATCATGAATAAATTAATAGTTTAATACAAAATTGGTAAAAAAATCAAATTTAGATTCAAAATTAACTTTTTCAATGGTGGCGTGGACACTTTATAAATGTTATTCCATTTTGCAAAGATAATAGTTAAGTCGGAGCAAATCAAGAGTAAATATGAGATTATATTAGATTAGATATTAAAATTGTGATTCGCGGCAATTATAACATCTAAAAATAAATAAAAAATAGATTTAAGTTAAAATATTTAATGAATATTAAAATTAAAATAAAATTTTTGGACTAATAGAATCTACCCGGTCTTTTTAATGTCCTAAATAAAAATTTAGGACTTTAATTAGTTAATTAGACCTAAAAGTTTAATAATATAAATATTTTGATATTTGTTATTTTTACCAATATCTATAATTTTATAATTCAAATTTTATTATTTATTTACTAGTAATTTTAAAAAATAAAAATAAAATTAAATATTAAAATGGGGAAATGGGTAGGGGATGAGGATTCCACCTCATCCCCGTCCCCTCCCCGAATAAGAAATTGGGTAAAAAAATTTATTGTCCCTTCCCGAATAAGAAATTGGGTATGAAATTATTCTCATACCCTCCTCGAATAGATGATTTTTGCCATCACTAGCAGTCAACGAGGGTTGAAATTAGATGCAATATATTGATTCAATTTGGTTTGCTTTCGGAAATTTTTAAGGAATTTTATGTAAATTTAATTTATTGATTGTCTCCCTCAAATTTATATTGTTTCTAGATCATAGCTCTATTAAATTTATTTTTACCATGAATGGCTCTTACCGAATTAAAATCTCCACTATAATGATGGTTACAACAATTTAGAAGTGAAGTTGCAAACAGTTAAAATATTGCATTTCAGGAAAGGATCTGAATCTCCAATAAAGCGAAGTGGATTTATTTATCTTCTTATGAATTTACGAGAAGTTATTATTATTATTATTATTTTGAGATATATTAAACTTGTTTAATTGTAGTCATTATTTGTAGAATGTGATGCTCACGGTCGCTTGCCTAATTTTGCGGAAATATTTATATACTTGAACCAAATATTGGAACTAAGAAACATCCAAAGTCATAACTCAGGTTTCCTATTGGAACCAACTTACACTATCCCGAGGTTTTATGGAAACCTGAGATTCCGTGTATCCCAAGCTACTAAAATTTCCAAATCCGCAATGCATGCGGTTTACTTCTCTATAAAAGCACTTGCATATACACTCTTCACTCGTTTCTTCGCTCTCTGTAGAGAAAACCAAACCTGGGGATTTGCAAACCTCTCTTTACACCACACAACAAAATAATGGCTCGCTCTGGGGACAAAATCTTCGTATGTTTCTTTAGCTTCTGGTTTCTTGTCCTCGGAGTCATCGCCATCGGTTCCTCGCTCTTAATTAACTTGCCCGGTGGCCCAATATGCCAAAAATCTCTATACATGCCATTACTCGTATCGGGTATCATTCTATCTATAGTGTCTTTGATGGGGTTCATGGGTTCGTATTGCAAGAGCAACTTTCTGCTAAGTCTTTACTTGTTTGCGATGTTCTTGTTGACTGTTTGGTTCGTCGTCTTCGCCGTTTTTGTGGTTATTGTCACGACTGATGGAGCTGCTGAAGCTGTGTCCGAGTTAGGGTTTAAGGAGTATCGGTTGGGGGATTACACGAATTGGTTACAAAGGAATTTCGTGAGCGACAAGAAATGGAAAGAGATTAGGAGTTGCATGATTGAGGCGCATCAAGTTTGCAGGAGCCTTGATAGGAAACATGTTGTTGATCAGACGGCTGAGGGTTTTTACAAGAGAAACAATTTGTCGCCTGTTCAGTCTGGTTGCTGCATACCACCTGTTGCTTGCGGGTTTCAGTTTCAAAACGCAACGTGTTGGATACCGCGGAAATCAGGACCAGCAGCAAAAGACAACGACTGCTCTGCATGGAGCAATCATCAACAGATACTGTGCTACAACTGTGATTCATGCAAAGCTGGAGTTATTACAAATGTCAAGAAACAGTGGAGGGTTTTGGCAACCATCAACTTCTGTCTTGCTGTCTTCATCGCCATCTTCTACTCCGCTGGTTGCTGCGACTTGAGGAACAAAAATCGAAGAGATCATGGCAAATCCTTGAACCAATGCCTCGTTTAGTTATTAGCTATTTAGATGTGTATGTACGTAATTTGTTATATCATAAGCTATGTAATTGTTTTTGAATTAAGTGCCTCGAGAATGGATAGCTCACTGCCAAAAATTGGATGCATAGATCTGTAATATATATTTAATATTGCTTGATTCACTAATTTACTTCATCTATATATGGTTTCTTATTTCTTATGGAAAACTGAGTTTTAATTTTTTTTTCGTTTTCGGTTTGTCCTATTTTTTTCCCTCCTTTCTTACTTAGGAATTGAATGATCTTTAGTTACATATCTTTGTTGAATTAAATTTTACACATAAAGATCTTGCATGTGATCTCTTTGAGATCTTTGCTTCATGTTTTACTCAATTCGCTAAGTCTCTTTCTATGATTTTGAAAAGTAACAGAAGGGTAGTCGATATTTTTTTTGTTATTTTTTACATAAAAGTAAGAGTTTTGGAAAATTCAAATCCATTTTGGATAATGCTTTGTGACATGTCATGAGTTGGATATAAACTTTGTAACTAAATAACGTGGAATATGACATGTCATTAATTGGTTGGCACTATAAAATTATTATCTCATTAAGAGTGATGATATATAAATTAAGAGTGATGATATATAAAGTCAACTATTATTAAACACATGATAATCAGTGATTGGTGACACCTCATTTGAGATTTAAACTTTATACTTCCCAACTTTACAAATGTATCATCAACCTATATAGCTCTATCATCCCTCAATATTCGAATTAGGTAACTAGTTAAAAAAAAAACTACTAGAAAATCACTCAACTAAAACCAAAAACATAATTGATAATAAATTTCACCGAATTCAAATTCTCATTAGATATTTATATAAGTAATTTGGAAGGATTTTTTTTGTAATAAAACCTGTAGTTAATGGTTTTTATTTTTCTTTTAAAAATAACGTGATAGGTTTTAAAACCGCCTTATTATGGGGTGATAGGTTTTAAAACCGCCTTATTATGGGTTGTGTTACGACAGCTAAAATTTTCTTTTTGATTAATGTTGAAGCAAATTAAAAGGTCTGGTGAGTCCTCAACGTGGGTTGCGACAGGGGTTGCCCTTTATCGCCTTATCATTTTATCTTGTGTACAGAGGGTTTTTCGAAATTAATTAGTCCAAGCGGCAGTTACTGTTATGGATCTTCATGGGATCCGATTTGGTCCTAATTTGGTAATGTCCCACTTAGCTGCTTGTAAATTTGATCCTTTCTCGGGCTTCGGTGGCTGATTGCTTCCTTCATGGTCCTGTTTGGGATTTAAACTGCCGGTTGATGTTGAATAAATAAGTTGCAGCAGCAGCAGCAGCTACAACAACAACAATAATAGTAATACAAGTGAGATTATGTTATTGGACGGTCGAAGAATATAGCAAACTCTATTTTCAAACTAGAAAATTTTAGCCTTCTGGGGGCTTAACTACCACTCTTAGAAATATGAACGCATGGAGTTAAATGTTTTAGTGTCCATTTTCTGGTCAATAATTATTTTTTACAGGAATATGACAATTTTTACTTCAAAACTCCGTAATTAAACGTGCTGAAACTCGAGAAATTCAAAAAAGTTGCAGCAAACACCTCAATAGATAATCAGTTAGCGGCGTGCTAGTATCATGGATGGTGGAGGCCGAGTGTGGTGAAGTCATAACGGCGGAGGCTCGGGTTTGGCCAAGTCAACTAGTCGAGTGTGCGAGTATTGTATCATCTAGCAGTTACATCAAAACTTAGGCACAGGTCAGATTGAGTCCCAAGGTACTAAAGGGGAGATTATTGATCTTCTGATTGGTTTTTTTGAGGAATATGACAACCTTTACTTCAAAAGTGAGATTCTTGGCCTTATGGGTGCTAGTGACCACCCTTAGGACTAGTTCATTCTTTGAGCACCAATTCTTGTGAAAACCTTTAAAATTCTGTAATGAAGCATGCTAAAGCTGGAGAAATTTAATGCCTTGATCCAATGAATTGTATCAAATTGATTATTTTACCTTTAAAAACTAATTTAAGATTAAAAAAAAACAGATTTACCAATAACAAAACAAAAGCAAAAAATCGAGAATTGATTTCATAAGGTGATCTATCTTAGCATTATCTCATTTTAAATTATTTAATTGTGAACTAATTATGGAAATAAAATAATTGATAAGATTTTAATTAATCAGTTGTGTATGTGAATGCTGAATAGATGATATCGTCAAACTTTTAAGTAGGGGTGGGCATGGGTTGGGTTGGGTTGGGTTTTGACAAATCCAACCCAACCCATTATTAAATGGGTTAAAATAAAATCAATCCAACCCAATTAAATAAATATGTTTAACTCAATCTAATCCAACCCTTAGATAATCGGGTTGGGTTGATTATGTTGAAGACTTGAAGGTTAAATCAAAATAAAAAAATTAAATAAAAAAATATATGAAATTGGAAATAAAACTGATTGAAATCAAATATAAATATGTTATAACATGAAGTATTTGACAAAGAAAATTGAAAAACCAACTATATTAAAATTGAAAAAATTTCAACAACGAGCTTCTAGACTTTGTTCCCGACTTCCCGTATCTCTTTTTCGAATTCCAAATTCAGACCTTTTAGATAATTAGCTAGTATCATGTCCTGTAATAAAATTAAATTAATTTATAATTATGTATTGTTAACTTGTTAAGTATTTACTAAAAAATAAAGAGAAATTGACAAAAATAAAAAGAGAATAAAAAATAGATTAGCCATTTAGGTCTTTAGGATTTTATAATTAAAATTATTTTATTCTTATTATTATTTATATGGGTTGGGTTGGGTTTGATGGGTTCATCATAATTAACCCAACCCAACCCAATTATTAATTGGGTTAAAAAAAATTAACCTATAAAAACTCACTCAACCCGTCAAAATTTAATTGGATTGGGTTGGGGTTACCCATCCCTAATTTTAAGGGTGTCAAGACGAAAGTGGAACTACGTTAAAATTTTTAGATACCTGGTGGACAACTAAAACTTCTAAATTTTTCTTGTGTATTTTTGTTGAAGTGTAAAAATATTTTCCCTCCTTAAAAATTTGTCATAGATACGATTTGTAATGAAGCTTTTGAATTGATGAAACTAATAAATACGAGGAAAGAAACCAGAAACTTGTTGTCCCTTTTAATTGTGGAAAAGTTTTCAATCCAAACCCTTGTAATTCAAAGAACGTACTCATATACACAATGCATTCCATCGGTTTACTTCTCTATAAAAACAAATCAAGGGTTTAGGGTTTCTCCACAATCAATATGGCTCGTTCTTATGACATTTTTTTAGGCTTCCTTAGCATAGGCATTTTTGTCATCGGCTTCTTCGCCCTTGCTCAGTCTTATGGCGGCACAGGATACCAAAAATATTTCTACAATCCTTCTTGCGTAACGATTTTCTCTGGGCTACTTTTACTGGGGTTTATCTGTTTGTGTAGGAAGAGCGATTGTATCCAAAATCTTTATTTAATTGTGTGGTTGTTTTCGGTTCTTAATTTGCTTTGCTGGCATCTCCGTTTTTGAGGTTGTTGTTATATCTAAAGGCGCCGGCAAAGGCTTACCCGGATTAGGGTTTAAGGAGTATCAGTAGGGAGATAATAGAATTGGCTTAAAAATCGTTTTGTGAATAATGACAAGAATTGGGATGATATTAGGAGTTGCATGATTGGCCCTAAAGTTTGTAACAGGCTTCTTGAAAGGAATGTTAATGAGTCGGCTGCTGATTTTTTCAAGAGTAAATTGTCTTCGATAGAGTCTGGTTGCTGTAAGCCACCTATTGCCAGAGGGTTTCAGTGTCAGAACGCTACGTTTTGGATAGCGCCGAGTTCATGCCCAGCAGTTCATGAAGACAGTGACTGCTTAACTAGCATGGAGCAATCAGCAAAACACGCTGTGCATCAACAGCGACTCATGCAAGGCTGGGGTTCTTATGCATATCAAGTCACGGTCCAAGCTTCGGTATATCTGCTTTCCCTGTCTTTATATCTTCAGCTTCATCATGTCCTGCGCTTTAATCAAAATGGAGTTACATAGACAGATGAGTACGTTACACAGACCAAGCTTGAATCAAATTGATTCACAGCCTTCCATTGTGTAAAATTCTATTAAATTTGCGCCTCTTTATTTTATTATTATTATTATTTTCTCTTAAACTAGATCTTGTTCGTTTTATCATTATAATAAAACCATGAAATTCGCACAAAGATTCCTGTAGTTTTGTGGACTCACACACACACACGTACATATCGCATGTAACCCTTGAGAAATTTAAATAAAACCCACAAATGGAAGAAGCAATAACACGAAAAAGCAACACAACGGATATTTGCAGCCAATTGTAGCTTTTTATTACAAGCTTAAACACCCCATCAATACCATATAAGCCTTTAGTAAAAGAGTAGGGATAAACGGAGAGAATGAAGAAAAAAAGAAGACAGAAACAGCAGCACATGCTGCTGTTTCATGAGTTATTAATTCTTTCTTCCTTATGTGGCCCTCTAGAGTTAATAAAAGAAGATTTAAAAATGGCAAAAAATAATGAAATATCTTCTTGTCTCAAACGTGATCCACTCGTCCATCACATTATCCAGTCATCCCAACACTCACTCCGTCCCCAACGCTCTAAACAGTATCATCTCTTGTCCCGAACGCCTGTGTATCTGCTCTACTAACAATCTACAACGGAGCCGCCACCAACAGAACAAAAGCCATAACCTTGCAGTCAGAGCCGCTGCCACCACGCCGACCTAAAATGGAGTCAATAGAGCCACCGCCACCACGCCCAACACTTAAGAAAAAAATTCTAACAATTTAAATATATAACACACATCTAGCGATTGTTATAAATTTAATCCATTCTTTTCTAACAATTTAAATTAAAAAATTTCTAACAATTTAAATATATAAAACACATCCAACAATTTTATAAATTTAATCCAATACTTTCTAATACATAATTTAAACTAAAAAAAAAATTCTGACAATTTAAATATGTAAAACACATCCAAAAACTTTTATAAATTTGATCTATTACTTTCTAATAGTTTAAATTAAAAAATTTTAACAATTTAAATATATAAGACACATCCAGAAACTAATTTATTTGAATGTAACGCGAGAGAGAAAGTTACCAATTATCCAACAAAAACTTCATCAACTGCCTCTATTGTTGGCGTGTTTGTTGGCACCAAACACAAATCTTCGAATGCAGATCTTCGGGATAATTAATGGCCACTAGTTTTATTTCATTTTTTTCTGCTAACGAACAAGTACAGATCTGAGTTCATTGGGTTTGACTGAGTTCGTCGGGTTTGAGATAATGGTGCTTTTTCCCATTATATTATTACTTTCTTTCTTATGCGTTCGTTTTCGCTCATTATTTTAATGTATCAGCTCATTATTTTAATCCTTTAAGCATCCAAAAAGAAGAGAAAATAGGACGCACGAAACGGCAGCACATGCTGCCATTTCTGTTGTCCTTCTTTCCTCATTATGGACGCTTAGCATTTTCCTTCGTAAAACAAGAGATAATCTAACACCTCACTTGACGGAGTGTCAACCAGATAATACCAAATTATTGCAGAAAAAAAAATCTTAGCTTAAATATATAAGTAGTGGGGTAACTCTCAACTCATGAGCTAATTTTTCGTAATACGAGTGAGGATCGATTATCTGAGAAATACTTGTAATTTTTAAAATAATTATTGTTACTTGTATTGTAGAAATAATCAGTTATGAAAGAAATTAGTTAAACATTTAGTATTTTTTTTTATGTATTTGGTAAATTTTACTCTCAAATTGTTGTAAGAATTTAAATGAGTAAATTGAATATAATGTTGAATAAAATTTATTTAAACATTTATGAACATGTATATAAAATATTTTTATTGAACATGTATATAAAATATTTTTATTATGTACATATAGTAATTGATAACTAAAATAAAAATTTTATATTGTTAATTTTATTTTTATTTTATTATCTCAATATAATCGATAATAATTGTTAACATATATGTTAACATAATGATTTTGATGATAACAAACAAGATTAAGAATGATTAATTTTTTTTTAAGCTCAAATTGTAAGAGAAGCTTACATTTAGGGGGAGCAATTTATGAAATCATTCTTTAAATACATGAAAGGTTTGTCATCATCAAAAAGGGGGAGATTGTTAACATTTATGTTAACATAACGTTGATTTTGATGATAACAAACAAAATTAAGAATGATTAAGTTTTTGAAAGCTTAAATTATTTTTCATACATTTTAAATAAATCATTATTTTCACATTATAAAGGTTTTATATCTAATGGAAAAATAATTTTATGAAATTGGTTGTTTTTCAAGTTTATGGTTTAATTGAAAGAATTTTTGAAATATTTGAAATCAACAAGTATTGCTTGAAATTTTGGAGAAAAACTTATTTGAAACGTTTTATAGTATTTTGGGCCATATCATAATTTCATAATGTTTTGGGATTCATAAAGTAATTTTTACAAATTCTGAAATTGGACTTAATTGTAAATTTTATAACGTTTTGGGCCATACTACGGTTTCGTAACGTTTTGGGGTCAAACTGTAATTTTAGCAAACAGTGCACTGCACCGTTCTGTAAAGCGGCATTCGGTTATGCTAAGCGGCAATCCGGTTATGGGGCGAAACTCTCCGGATGGCGGCAATCCGGTTTGTAGCGGTAATCCGGTTATGGGTGAGAAAGCACGGGCATAAAGCGGCAATCCGGTTGTGCTAAGCGTAATCCGGTTATGGGGCGAGAAAGGTTCTGGAGTATAAACGGCAATCCGGATATCACAAGCGGCATTCCGGATACTCAAAAATTCAAATTTTTGCCTTAACGGTAACATGCAAGCGGAATTAGGATACCATAAAGCGGTAATCGGTTATGAGTAAAAAGTGAATAACGGCTAGTTTTTAGCTCAACTATAAAAACTCAAAGCCAATTCATTTTCAATAACTCAAGCAAGCAAAATCAAAGAGCACACAACATATATCAAGCTCTCAAATCGCAAATCAAAAACATTGAATCATCTTTTGTTCTTCAATTTGTTTATCTACTCTTAAAGAGAGTTTTGTTGTAATCTTTATTTTTCTCATCAAATTTGTGAGTGTATAAGTGTGAGAAACACTTGAGTGAAGAGATTGGGGGATAATCTCTTGTTGTAAAGGTTCATTGACACCTTGGAAGTCAATTGTAAACATTTGAAGCCTTGGAAAGGCTTGGATAGTGAAATCCTCAAGCTTGGGTTGCTTGGAGGCGTGGACGTAGGCGGGGATAGCCGAACCACGTAAAAATCCTTGAGTTTGTTTTCTCCTCCCTAACTCATTTATTATTGTGCCTTTATTGAATTTATTGTTTTCGAATTTATTAAAACATTAGATTGAATTGTTGCGTGGTTTGCTTAGCTTAAATTTAAAATTTCAATTCACCCCTCTCTTGGGTTGCCTAGTTAGTATTTCATTTGGTATCAGAGCGAGGTGCTCTTGTGTAGACTTAACCGTCTAGAGTTAAAGATCCATAGCAACTCAAATTAGCTCAACCTTAATGGAAGGCCAATCTACCACTAGACCTCCATTCTTTGATGGCAATGACTATTCTTATTGGAAAACTAGAATGAGAGTATTTTTACAAGCCTTAGACTATGAAATATGGGAAATAGTTTGTGATGGTTCATTCATTCCTAGGAAGAATGCTTTAAGTGAGTCGGATAAGAAAAAGATGTCTTTAAATTCAAAGGCTATGAATGCTTTGTTTTGTGCCTTAGATAAAAGGAATTTCATAGAGTTTCAAATTGTTCTAATGCTTATGAAATTTGGAGAAAACTTGAAGTTGTGTATGAGAAGACTACAAACAAGGAGGAATTTCATGAAGTGTCGAATTTGGCACTTATGGCAATTGGAGATGAATCGGATGATGAGCTTGATGAGGTAAATGATCATACCTATGATGAATTATATGATGCTTTTAAAGAATTGCATGATGAGTGGATGAAACTTGGTAAAAAGAATGCATGCCTTAAGAAGAAAATGCTAGAACTTACAAATGAAAATGAATCTCTATGTGCAAAGATTACATGCCTAGAATTAGAGAATAAAACATTGCATGATAAAGTTGCACTATCAAATGAGAAATGTAACATTTCACACGAGCATCTAAAATCTAATGTAGATGACTTGAAAAATGAAAAGGATGGTTTACAAAAATGCAATGATTCATTAAATGAAAAGATTAAAGTACTAGAATTAGAGAATAAAACTTTGCATAATAGAGTTGCATTATCAAATGAGAATTCTAGCACTTCACATGAGCATTTAGAATCACATGTGAATGAGTTGAAAAATGAAAATGAAATGCTTAGAAATAAGAACAATGATCTAAAGGAGATTGTGCTAAAATTTACAAATGGGCAAAAGATGTTGGATAACTTGCTAAACTCCCAAAAATGTGTGTTTGACAAATGTGGTATTGGTTATAAGCCTAATTTGAAGCAAAAGTATTATAAAAACTACTTTGTGAAGAATACATCCATTAATGATCAAATTGTATGTCATTATTGCAATCAAAATGGTCATATGAAAAATAGATGTCCAGTTAAAAGAAATGCATATTATGGAGCAAAATGTATTTGGGTTCCAAAAGGAACCATTGCTAACACTCAAGGACCCAAGAATATTTGGGTACCAAAAGGCACAACTTGAATTTTTTTGTAGGTACCACAAATAAGGAAGGGTGAAGAGTTCCTTGATGAAGCTTGTGAGGATAATCACTTGATTATGGTCTAAGCAAAAATAATGAGGCAAGATGGTTTAATTGTTTTGGTAACAATTATTGCCTTATTGATTATAAGTGATGGTCTTTTAATCTTAGTAAATATTTAACATTTCATTTGGTATCATAACATTAAGTGCATTAACATGAAATGGATAAGCTTATCTTGCCTATTTATTATGTTGAGTAGATCATGATAAATAGATAATAGATTGAATTTGCGAAAGTATGCTTGTAAGTTTACTTGATGGAATTATCAATGTGTATAACATTGAGTGATTTATCATGATGCCTTTGTTTGATTTTGATGATTGTATGATCTTTGATTTCATCTTCTCAATTGTCTATCATCATTATCCATCTCTTATATATGTGTGAATTCATATGCCATTAATTGTGTTATATCATCATTCATTTATAAAATTCGCACACATGACTTATTGCACTTATGAATTTGATCACTTATTCTTTAAGCTCATAATGATGGCTTATCTTAATAGTTATGTTGATTTTGATGATCTATAGATTGCCATTATGTACTTATGCTTTACTTAAGTTTTGATGATAAAGAATATACCTTGATAATTACATTATTTTTGATGAAGTTTGATCATATGCAATCTATGATTGGCAAATGGATGCATTTTTTTTGTACTTTATTAATGTATTGTTGAATATGCATTACTTGCTTTAAATGATATTGAAAGGGGGAGAAATACATATACTTCAAGATTTTTAAGCTTATGATATTTTTTAAGTTATATTGAAATGTCACATTAGATCTTTGATAAGTTTAATTGTCTTGATTTCTAAAATGTTATTAGTAATTATAGAGCTTGGATAGTTGATAATATGTTCTTATAACTTTTCCATGCCAATTTGGTAAACAAATCAAAACCTCTTTGCGAAGAACAATTTTAAAAAATTCGGCATAAACTTGGGATGATTTGATGTCTTGATGATTTTGATGATTGATGATTATATGTGTGTTGCTTGATGAATTGATGGAGTTGTTGGTTTGTTATAATTGTTTAAGCTTATATGGAAGTGTTTTAACCATGTTGTGTATTTGAGGATTTGTTCATTTTTAAGGAGAGATTTTGTCGAAATTTTTGCTCGCTCAAAATGGGTAATATCTTCATTGAATTATTTTTTATGATCGTATTTTAATTGCATCTATCTATTTTTTATTATAAATGAGGAGATAAATATGATTTTTTTTTGATAAAATCATTTTGGTTAAAATTTTAAATTGGCCATATATTTAGGGGGAGCATACAATATAATTTTGGATAATATGCATTTTGAACATTTTTGTTATCAAAAGGGGAAGACAAAGTATTTTGATGATGTAAATTGAGGGAAGTAATATGCATTTTGATCATTTTTATGGTTGATATATGATCATGGTAATGATTTTGAGATATAATGATGATTTGATTACGTATTTTTTTAATATGATGATTTTATGTCATGAGTTGTTGATTTGATCATTGATGGAATGATGATTCATGATCATTTCATGGTTGAATGGATTATGTGATGATTTATGTATAGAGTTGGTTTGTATGATGATTTATGATAATTTGGGAGTAATATTGCTAAACTTGTATTTGAGGTGATGCTTGTTGTTAGGGGAGATTCTATCAAAATTTCTACTCGGACAACATGGGTAACAAATTTGCTACTCTTATTCTTTTCCTTTAAGTTTTCTTTTTAATGATGAAGAGGAGAAGAATAAATGTTTTTAAATTTATAAAATTTTCTATTCTTTTCTTTGCCAATTAAGTTTTTCTTTTTGATGATGAGGGGGAGAAGAAAAATGCATGTATTTAAATTTGTTAATTTAGCTAATTGGCAAATTGTAAGAGAAGCTTACATTTAAGGGGAGAAATTTTTGGAATCATTCTTTAAATACATGAAAGGTTTGTCATCATCAAAAAGGGGGAGATTGTTAACATATATGTTAACATAATGATTTTGATGATAACAAACAAGATTAAGAATGATTAATTTTTTTTTAAGCTCAAATTGTAAGAGAAGCTTACATTTAGGGGGAGCAATTTATGAAATCATTCTTTAAATACATGAAAGGTTTGTCATCATCAAAAAGGGGGAGATTGTTAACATTTATGTTAACATAACGTTGATTTTGATGATAACAAACAAAATTAAGAATGATTAAGTTTTTGAAAGCTTAAATTATTTTTCATACATTTTAAATAAATCATTATTTTCACATTATAAAGGTTTTATATCTAATGGAAAAATAATTTTATGAAATTGGTTGTTTTTCAAGTTTATGGTTTAATTGAAAGAATTTTTGAAATATTTGAAATCAACAAGTATTGCTTGAAATTTTGGAGAAAAACTTATTTGAAACGTTTTATAGTATTTTGGGCCATATCATAATTTCATAATGTTTTGGGATTCATAAAGTAATTTTTACAAATTCTGAAATTGGACTTAATTGTAAATTTTTATAACGTTTTGGGCCATACTACAGTTTCGTAAAGTTTTGGGGTCAAACTGTAATTTTAGCAAACAGTGCACTGCACCGTTACTGTAGCAAGCGGCATTCCGGTTATGCTAAACGGCAATCCGGTTATGGGGCAGAAACTCTCCGGATGAAAAGCGGCAATCCGGATTTCGTAAGCGGTAATCCGGTTATGGGGCAGAAAGCTTCTGGAGCATAAACGGCAATCCGGTTGTGCTAAGCGGTAATCCGGTTATGGGGCAGAAAGGTTCTGGAGTATAAACGGCAATCCGGATATCACAAGCGGCATTCCGGATACTCAAAAATTCAAATTTTTGCCTTAACGGTAACATGCAAGCGGAATTAGGACCATAAACTGTAATCCAAGTTATGAGTAAAAAGTGAATAACGGCTAGTTTTTTAGCTCCAACTATAAAAACTCAAAGCCAATTCATTTTCAATAACTCAAGCAAGCAAAATCAAAGAGCACACAACATATATCAAGCTCTCAAATCGCAAATCAAAAACATTGAATCATCTTTTGTTCTTCAATTTGTTCATCTACTCTTAAAGAGAGTTTTGTTGTAATCTTTATTTTTCTCATCAAATTTGTGAGTGTATAAGTGTGGGAAACACTTGAGTGAAGAGATTGGGGATAATCTCTTGTTGTAAAGGTTCATTGACACCTTGGAAGTCAATTGTAAACATTTGAAGCCTTGGAAAGGCTTGGATAGTGAAATCCTCAAGCTTGGGTTGCTTGGAGGCGTGGACGTAGGCGGGGATAGCCGAACCACGTAAAAATCCTTGAGTTTGCTTTCTCCTCCCTAACTCATTTATTATTGTGCCTTTATTGAATTTATTGTTTTCGAATTTATTAAGGCATTAGTTTTAATTGTTGTGCGATTTGCTTAGCTTAATTTTTAAAATCCCAATTCACCCCCCCTCTTGGGTTGCCTAGTTAGTATTTCAATAATAATAACCACATTAAAGTTAATGATTTTATATTCTAATTAATGAGGATAATTTTATATTTTTATAATATACATAAGGATGAAATTCTATTAAATATAAAAGTGATTTCTTAAAAAATTTATTTTAGGATTGAGTGATTTTACTTAAAGTAATATTTTAAAAAAATCAAATAGCAAAATTAACTTTTACTTTTTGAAAATTACTTTTGAATCTTTCAAAAGCCATCCCAAATGAGCTCTTAGTCCATGGACTTTTATTGTTATATAGAATATTGCTAAAGAGTAAGTTCTTGAACTAGTTTATAGGACATAAACTCTCCTAAATATATTTATTTTGGGTTACAAAGCCCAAGAATAAAACTAAGATGGATTATATGCCTAATTCGATGTATACCTATACTCAATTGTTGAGCCTTAAGTTTGTCTAAAATTTTATAAAATTGGTGCCTTTTTATTTTTTAATTTCATTTATTTGATCTTAAACTCCTTTCATTCAATTTGAGAAGAATGGATAGAAAGAAATTAGATAAATTCAGAGGAAAAAAAAAAGAAATAAGTCTTAAACAAAACAAGGAATATATTTAGTTTAGGAAAAATTAAATCTTGTCTTATACATGAGACCTTTCCCAAGATTGAAGAATAAATAAAGAGAAAAAAACAAGAAATAAAAAGGAAATAAGTCCTAAACAAGGCTGCCCATATAATCTAGGGTTATTATCATTTTACTATTTCAGAAATTGTCAAATATCAAATGACTACAAGAAGTATTTGTTAACACAAATATTTCTTTAATATTGTTTTGATGATAACAAACTTGATGAAGATTGATTAATTCTTTAAAAGTCCAAAATTTTTATACTCTTTCAAATCACAATTCTCATATCATAAAGGTTTTTATATTCTATGAAAAATGTTTAATAAGCAATAGCATAAAATTGAAAAACCTTGAGTATTTTGAAAATGGTCAAAAACGGGAGTATTTTGAAAATGATCAATAACGGCTCGCCGACATTCCTCAATAACGGTTCGCCGATATCGAACAGAATTGAGAAATCAGGTTCTGGAAGATAACGGCTCGCCGACATTGTTGATAACGGCTCGCCGACTTTAAACAGAACTGAATCTTAGTCTCTGGATACTAACGGCGACCCGACATGAAGATAACGGTTCACCGACCTGGAATGGAATTGTGGAATTAGCTTCTGGAAAATAACGGCTCGCCGACATCAAACAGAATGGAAATCCGACATGAAGATAACGGTTCACCGACCTGGAATGGAATTGTGGAATTAGCTTCTGGAAAATAACGGCTCGCCGACATCTTTTGATAACGGCTCGCTGACTTCAAACAGAAAAGAAGTTTAAGCTTCTGGACACTAACGGCGATCCGACATCTCTATAACGGCGATCCGACATTTTGAAAAACCAGCCCAACGGTCATATTGACCAGTCAAACGGCGATCCGACATCCTACTAACGGCGATCCGACAGTGAGCAAAAAGTGAATAACGACTAGTTTTCAGCTCCAACTATAAATAAGCTCATTCAAATTCAAACAACTCTTAATCACAACACTACCATTGAGCTTATATTCGTGAACAACCTTCATAGAGCCTTAAAAACACATTCTTGCTTCATCAATCTCATACATTGGGCTTTGATTTATAATCTTAAATATTGTGTGAGAGAAAAATAATTTGTAATCTTTTGTTTTTGAGTGATTGTAAGTGTTGGGATACACTTGGGTTAAGAGATTGGGAATTATCTCTTACTGTAAAGGTTTATTGACACCTAAGAAGTCAATTGTAAGCATTTGAAGCCTTGGTGGCTTGCTTAGTGGAATCCTCTAGCCCGGAAAACTTGGAGGCGTGGACGTAGGCGAGGTTGGCCGAACCACGTAAAAATCTTGTGTTTGAATCTCTTTTCCCTTATTCTTTTATTATTGTGATTTATTGAATTTATTGCTTTCGATTCCATTAAGGCATTAGATTGAATTGTTTTGTGATTTGCTTAGCTTAAGTTTTAAAAACCCAATTCACCCCCCCTCTTGGGTTGCATACTTGCATTTCAATTGGTATCAGAGCTTGGTTCTCTTGTTAGGACTTAACCGTCTAGAGTAAAAGATCCATGGCAACCCAAAATGATTCAACCTTTAGGGAAGGACAATCCACAACTAGACCACCGTTCTTTGACGGGAATGACTACCCATATTGGAAAACTAGGATGAGAATTTATTTACAAGCACTAGACTATGAAATTTGGGAAGTTGTATGTGATGGTCCATTCATGCCCTTGACTAAAAACGAAGTAGGGGAAGATATTCCAAAACCTTCACGGGAATGGAATGATTTGGAGAAGAGAAAAGCTTCTCTAAATTCCAAAGCTATGAATGTCTTATTTTGTGCTCTTGATAAGAAAGAGTTTCATAGAGTGTCCAGTTGTGAAAGTGCTAATGAAATTTGGCACAAACTTGAGGTCGTGTATGAAGGCACGAATCAAGTGAAAGAGTCAAAAATTAGTAGGTACACTCGACAATATGAATTATTTCAAATGGAACAAAATGAGAGTGTATATTCTATGTATACTAGATTCACGGACATAGTGAGCACTTTAGGAGCCCTAGGAAAAACCTTTTCTAATAGCGAGAAAGTTAAGAAAATCATTAGGTCGCTTCCTAAAGAATGGAGACCAAAAAGGACTGTCATTGAGGAAGCCAAAGATTTAAATGTTTTACCTATTGATGATTTAATTGGCTCTCTCATTTCATATGAAGAGGATTTGGCAGCAGAAAAAGGGCATGAGGAAAAGAAGAAAAGCATCGCTCTCAAAGCCTCAAAACATGAGAGTGATGAGGAAAGCGAGATGGATGATGAGGAGCTGGCAATGTTGGCTAAAAGATTCAGAAAATTTTACAAGAAGAATAATGAGCAGAGAAAGTTCAGAGGTTACAAGAATAAAAAGGAGAAGAAAGAATCAATCACTTGCTATGAATGCAAGAAACCCGGACACATACGACCGGAATTTCCTCTCCTCAACAAACTCAAGAAGAAAGCTATGGTGGCCACATGGGATGATAGCGATGAGGAAACAAGTGATGAGGAAGAGCAACAAGAAATGACAAACTTAGCTCTCATGGCTGTTGGAGAAGAATCATGTGATGAACTTGATGAGGTAAGTAGTCTTCCTACATATGATGAATTACATGATGCCTTTAAAGAATTGCATGATGAATTGATGAAGATGGGTAAAAAGAATGTTTGCCTTAAAAAGAAAATGGTAGAGCTTAAAAATGAAAATGAATCATTTAGTGAAAAGATTACTTGTCTAGAATTGGAAAATAAAACATTGCATGATAAAGTTACATTATTTGAGAATTCTAGTACATCACATGAGCATTTAGAATCACATGTTAATGACTTGAAAAATGAAAATGAAATGCTTAGAAAGAAGAGCAATGATCTAAATGAGATTGTGCTGAAATTTACAAATGGGCAAAAGATGTTGGATAACATGCTTAACTCTCAAAAATGTGTATTTGATAAAGGAGGACTTGGGTATAAGCCTAATTTAAAGCAAAAATATTATAAGAATTACTTTGTTAAAGCTACCTCCACAAGTGATCATAAAATCGTTTGTCATTATTGTAATCAAAATGGTCACATGAAATATAGATGTCCTGTGAAAAGAAATGCATATTATGGTGTCAAATGCATTTGGGTTCCAAAAGGAACCGTTACTAACTCTCAAGGACCCAAAAAGGTTTGGGTACCTAAAACTTGAGACTTTTTTCAGGGCTTGAAGAAGAAGAATAAGTGGTACTTGGACAGCGGGTGTTCAAGACATATGACAGGGAATTATTCTTGGTTTTCAAGTTTTACCAAGATCAAAAATGGTGGAGAAGTATCATTTGGAGATAATTCAAAAGGAAAAATTCTCGGAATTGGTAATGTTGGTAAAATTTCCTCAACTCTAATTGAAAATGTGTGCTTAGTTGAAAATTTGAAATACAATTTGATTAGCATTAGTCAATTGTGTGACAAGGGTTATAAAGTTACTTTTGATAAATCAAGATGTGTTATTGAGAATGTATGTGATGGAAAAATTCTGTTTGTTGGAAATAGATATGGTAATGTTTATACAATTGACATAGAATGTGCATCCAATCATGATAAATGTTTTTCCGCATTGCATGATGATGGTTGGCTGTGGCATAGAAGATTAGGTCATGCTAGTATGGATTTGATTTCAAAAATTGCGAAAAATGATTTGGTTAAAGGTCTTCCAAAAATCAATTTTCAAAAAGATAAAATTTGTGAAGCTTGCAAATTTGGAAAACAAATCAAAACTTCTTTCAAAAGTAAGAAAAATATCTCTACTTCAAAACCTCTTCAATTACTTCACATAGATTTATTTGGTCCTTCTAGATATGCTAGTTTAAGTGGCAAATATTATGCTTTTGTAATTGTGGATGATTACTCTAGATTCACATGGGTATTGTTCTTAACTAATAAGGATGATGCTTTTGATGCATTTAGAATTTTTTGTAAAAAGGTTCAAAATGAAAAAGGTTATTCAATTACTTGTATTAGAAGTGACCATGGTGGAGAATTTGAAAATCATGCATTTGAGAAGTTTTGTAATGAGTTTGACATTGAGCATTAATTTTCATCACCTAGGACTCCTCAACAAAATGGAGTTGTAGAAAGAAAGAATAGGGTCTATTCAAGAAATGGCTAGGACCATGCTAAATGAAAATTCTTTGCCAAAATATTTTTAGACCGAAGCCGTTAACACCGCATGTTATGTTTTGAATCGTGTGTTGATTAGACCTAATCTTAATAAAACTCCATATGAGCTTTGGAAAGATAGAAAACCCAACATTGGCTATTTCAAAGTTTTCGGATGCAAATGTTTTGTTTTGAACACAAAAAGATAATCTAGGTAAATTTGATTCAAAATCTGATGTTGGTATTTTTCTTGGCTATTCAAACTCAAGCAAAGCTTATAGAGTTTATAATAAAAGAACTTTGGTTGTAGAAGAATCTATGCATGTCACTTTTGATGAGTCTAATCCCTCCTCTGCGGAGAAAGGAGTTGTTGATAATAATGCAGAAGAAGAACATCAAGAAGAATCATCAAATGACAACCAAAAGGATGCACCTCATGGAATTCAAGAAGAGCATAATGAAGAAACAAATGCAGAGCAAAATGGAGGTAATTCTCAAACACTCCCCAAGGAGTGGAGGTATGTCTCTTCTCACCCTACAGATGTAATTTTAGGAGATCCCTCACGAGGTGTTACAACTAGATCATCACTTAGGAACACTTGTGAATATCTTTGCATTTATTTCTCAAATTGAACCAAATCTCTCTTTGATGCGGAAAATGATGAGTCTTGGATTATGGCAATGCAAGAGGAGTTGAATCAATTTGAGAGAAATAATGTATGGGAATTAGTCCCTAATCTGGAACATCAATCATTATAGGTACTAAATGGGTATATAGAAACAAAATGGATGAATCGGTGTGGTTGTAAGAAATAAAGCTAGATTAGTGGCTCAAGGTTACAACCAAGAAGAAGGAATTGATTTTGATGAAACATTTGCACCTGTAGCTAGATTAGAATCTATTAGGATGTTGTTAGCATTTGCATGTTATAAAGATTTCGTTTTATTTCAAATGGATGTCAAAAGTGCTTTCTTAAATGGCTATATTATGGAGGAAGTGTATGTCAAACAACCTCCTGGTTTTGAAAATGAAAAATTTCCAAATCATGTTTACAAATTATCGAAAGCATTGTATGGTTTAAAACAAGCACCTAGAGCATGGTATGATAGGCTTAAAAATTTCTTGTTGGACAACGGTTTGTCGATGGGAAAAGCAGATACAACTCTTTTTATTAAGAATAAGAATCAAGATATACTTGTTGTTCAAATTTATGTTGATGATATTATTTTTGGTTCTACTAATGAATCTTTGTGCAAAGAGTTTTCATCTTGTATGAGTCAGGAATTTGAGATGAGTATGATGGGAGAACTGAAATATTTCCTTGGACTTCAAATCAAGCAAAACAATTAGGGAATTTTTATAAACCAAGCAAAATATGTCAAAGATTTGCTAAAAAGATTTGGCATTGATGACTCAAACACCAAGAGCACTCCAATGAGCACAACGATTAAGCTTGACAAAGATGAAAAAGGTAAAGAAGTTGATATTAAAAAATATCGAGGTATGATCGGCTCTTTAATTTACTTAACCGCAAGTAGTCCTGATATCATGTTTAGTGTATGTTTGTGTGCAAGATTTCAATCATGTCCCAAGGAATCTCATTTACATGCTGTTAAAAGAATTTTTCGTTATTGGAGTGGAACCATAGATCTTGGTTTTTGGTATCCTAGAGGAACACATATAGATTTAACCTGTTATTCGGATGCCGATTTTGCTGGTTACAAAGTTGATAGGAAAAGTACTAGTGGAACTTGCTATTTTCTTGGTCATTCACTTGTTTCATGGTTTAGCAAGAAACAAAGTTCGGTTGCACTCTCAACCACTGAGGCAGAATATATTGCCACCGGTAGTTGTTGTGCACAAGCCCTTTGGATAAAACAAACTCTTAGAGACTACAGCATTAATCTTGAACAAATTCCTATCAAGTGTGATAATACTAGCGCCATAAATCTTTCAAAGAATCCCATTCAGCACTCTAGAACCAAGCATATAGAAATAAGACATCATTTCTTGAGAGATCATGTTCAAAAGGGAGACATTGCATTAAAGTTTATTTCTATAGAAAAACAACTTGCCGATATATTTACTAAACCTCTTGGTGAAGAACAATTTTCAAAAATTCGGCATGAACTTGGGATGATGAAATTTTCACATTAATATTTCTATTCATGACATTAAGTCTACAAAATTGTCTGATTGATTGATATTTTGATGGTTTAATAGCTATGAAATGCTTAAGCATGATAAACAAGTGATGAGTTTGCTTTATTGATTCTTGAATACTTCTATGAATTGAATGCATGTAAAACATTTTTGAATGTATGTAAGTTTATGAATCATGCATTAAAATGGCCTATAAAACATTTTTAGATCAATTAAATGATCTTGAAATGTATTATTTTTTGGCCAAATACTAAACTAGATGTACGAAATCATAAGTTGTAGAAAACGGATTGCCGTTATTTCAATAAACATTATAACGTTTTGGGCGAAAAATCTTGGCAAGCATTCTGGACGCTGTCGGTTCGCCGATATCTCAGATAACGGCTCACCGTTTTCGAAAGAAAATTTGATACACATTCTGGACACTATCGGCTCGCCGATATCACGCGATAAGTGAACATGACTCGTCTTCTTCCTCACTTCTTCTGTTCACTGTTTTTCTCTCTCAACCCGCGACTGCTCACGATTTTCTTTCTTAAATCAGTCATTCCCTCAGCCATTTTGCTTCGATTTGAAGCTATAGAGACCTTTCTCATCATCTTTAGCATCCTTTTAACCGATCAAAATTTGTTTTTAAAGCTAGAAATTGAAAAATCCTAAAATCAAAACCCTAGAACTCGCGACAGCATCCTTGTGCAAATTGGCTCAAATTTCTTTTAAATTTCGTTCACTATCTCTCTTTAAACCTTCCATCTCTCTTTCTATTCGTTTATTTTCTTCCAAAAACAACAATGGCTTCACGACCAAGGCGTACCCGAACCAAAAATCTTTGCGTGACCCAGGTCCTCCTCGGCCTTACCGGGACTTCGAAAGTCTCCATTTTCGCAATGCTGACTCCGCTCAGCGTTTTCACGATAAGTTCACGGGAAAACCGGTAACTCCCTCCTTTTTTCTTGATATTGAAGAATTTTCCGATATTACTATTTGTGGGAGTAGTATTACGCACATGCTTAGGCATTGGAATGAGGCCTTTAGTATAGAAGAACATGTTTATGAAAACCTTGTGCGTGTCTTTTATTCCAATATGGAACTTTCCCCCTCTAGGTAATATCGTGTTATTACATATATAGGAGGAGTTCGCATTGAGTTTAATGAGGAAGAATTGTGTCGTATTCTTAGGATTCGTTACGGAGGCATCGATATTTATACCACTAGGAAGGAGCTTGATTTTAGTGAATTAAAATCATAAGGATAGATGGGAACATTTGTAGACGTAGAGATCTATCCAATGACATATGTTCTCTGTCCTTTAGGTCTCAGTTTCTTCTATTTCAGGTTCGAGTTATCCACATCATCCTCCAACATATGGTCACACCTAGACAGGGTCATACCGATGAGGTGACTAGGTTAGATGTCGGTATACTAGACTCCCTCATCCGTACACGAAATGTGAGCTTATCCTACATTATCTTTCGTCATATGTTGTCCACTCCTAAAGTGACCAACCGGTCCCTTCCATATGGCAGCATTATTACTAGGATTTTGAGACATTTTGATGTTCCTATCACTGAACCCGTGTATGTCGAGACCCGAAAACTAGGTCGAGATATTATGTCTGCGATAGGTTTCTTTAAGAAACGTGGGCAGTGGGTAAAAACAACCTCCTCTAAGAATGAAGACACCTTACTTGCCCCAGAGGATAATCGCATGCTCAACGATAACTATTCCGCGGATGAGCTGCCCGACTTTCATCTTGGAGCTAGACCACGTGTCCCTCGCCGAAGCGATAGCAGCGGCACCAAAGCGGAACCCGGAAGGAAGAACAACGGCGGCGGCGGCGGCGGCATCTTACCGAGGATGATGTACCCAGCCGAAGCAGCGTGCCTCTGCGCATCCCTGCTCATGAGGCCGTCTTGGCGGCTCTTCGACAGAGTTGATACTCTCTCCCAGCAGCAGCAGCAGCAGCTCCACTCTGACTTCACAACTTTTCGGCAGCAGGTGCTTGATCAGCAGATGGAGTTGATTGCTGGGCAGCGCCATATTCTTGGTCATCTCGGTTATGATCCCGGCAGTTCCTCTTCACAGCCTCCACTCTAGTTTCTGCACATATGCATTTCGCACAAACATTGTTCATCTCATGCACTTTGTCTATTGCCATTTGCTTTTTCTTATGGAGATCTGAACCTTGTTTATGATTGTGATTGATTTTGTTGGATATTTGAATTTTTTGTATGATTGTGTTTGTTTTTTATGATATAACCATCTTTTGAATATGTTGATGAAGGTTGTGTTGAATTGGAAGGTTGTTGCTAAATTGGAGTTTATATGGGAGTGTTTTTAACTGTTTTGTTTTTGAGGTTTTGATCAGTTTCGAAGGGAAGTTCTGCCAAAATTTTCGCAAGACATGGGTAACTTCTATTTTTTCAACAAATCGCACTCATTTCTTTTTTATGCTGAAGGGTGAGAATAATTTAAAATCTGTTAATAAAATATTTGATTTGAGTTTGAGTATGGTTGAGTTTGAGTATGGTTAAAAAGTGTGGATAAAGATAGGGGGAGCTAAACCCTAAAATTCTTTTTCAAAGGGGGAGTACATATTTAGGGGGAGCAAAATTGAACAAATATTTTATTTTCAAAGTTTGTCATCATCAAAAAGGGGGAGATTGTTAACACAAATATTTCTTTAATATTGTTTTGATGATAACAAACTTGATGAAGATTGATTAATTCTTTAAAAGTCTAAAATTTTTATACTCTTTCAAATCACAATTCTCATATCATAAAGGTTTTTATATTCTATGAAAAATGTTTAATAAGCAATAGCATAAAATTGAAAAACCTTGAGTATTTTGAAAATGGTCAAAAACGAGAGTATTTTGAAAATGATCAATAACGGTTCGCCGACATTCCTCAATAACGGTTCGCCGATATCGAACAGAATTGAGAAATCAGGTTCTGGAAGATAACGGCTCGCCGACATTGTTGATAACGGCTCGCCGACTTTAAACAGAACTGAATCTTAGTCTCTGGACACTAACGGCGACCCGACATGAAGATAACGGTTCGCCGACCTGGAATGGAATTGTGGAATTAGCTTCTGGAAAATAATGGCTCGCCGACATCCTTGATAACGGCTCGCCGACATCAAACAGAATAGAAATCCGACATGAAGATAACGGTTCGCCGACCTGGAATGGAATTGTAGAATTAGCTTCTAGAAAATAACGGCTCGCCGACATCTTTTGATAACGGCTCGCCGACTTCAAACAGAAAAGAAGTTTAAGCTTCTGGACACTAACGGCGATCCGACATCTCTATAACGGCGATCCGACATTTTGAAAAACCAGCCCAACGGTCATATTGACCAGTCAAACGGCGATCCGACATCCTACTAACGGCGATCCGACAGTGAGCAAAAAGTGAATAACGGCTAGTTTTCAGCTTCAACTATAAATAAGCTCATTCAAATTCAAACAACTGTTGATCACAACACTACCATTGAGCTTATATTCGTGAACAACCTTCATAGAGCCTTAAAAACACATTCTTGCTTCATCTATCTCATACATTGAGTTTTGATTTGTAATCTTAAATATTGTGTAAGAGAAAAACAATTTGTAATCTTTTATTTTTGAGTAATTGTAAGTGTTGGGATATACTTGGGTTAAGAGATTGGGGATTATCTCTTACTGTAAAGGTTTATTGACACCTAGGAAGTCAATTGTAAGCATTTGAAGCCTTCGTGGCTTGCTTAGTGGAATCCTCTAGCCCGGAAAGCTTGGAGGCGTGGGCGTAGGCGAGGTTGGCCGAACCACGTAAAAATCTTGTGTTTGAATCTCTTTTCCCTTATTCTTTTATTATTGTGATTTATTGAATTTATTGCTATCGATTCCATTAAGGCATTAGATTGAATTGTTTTGAGATTTGCTTAGCTTAAGTTTTAAAAACTCAATTCACCCCCCCTCTTGGGTTGCATACTTGCATTTCAGTATTGTCTCCTATCATTTTACTAATATATCTTTATAAAAATATCATTTTATTACTTTTCCGTTACAATTGTTAGTTGACTATTAGTTAACCGTTAGTTGACTAACACAATACCAAATTTACCCTTAATGATTAAAAAAATAATAAAATAAATTTGTAATTCTAGCAAAAAAAATTACGTGGGTATTTTATATCCATTTTAATAAATATATTATAAATTTATTTTATAAATAACCTTCAAATATTTTTTTTAATCATGAGGGTGAAATTGGTATTTTGTTAGTCAACTAACTGGTCAACTAACGGTTAACTAGCGGTCAACTAACAGTTGTAACGGAAAAGTAGTAAAATGATATTTTTGTAAAGATATAGTAGTAAAATGATAGGAGACAATACTTCTTATAGTCATTTGATATTTGATAATTTCTGAAATAGTAAAATGATAATAACCCTATAATCTATTATGATCATGCTCAATTAATTACTAACCCTTGCTGCAAACTCAATTTCATTAACTCAGGATCCCGGCCTGCCGTTTACAATTTTATATAAAATTTGCGCCTCTTTTTTATTTCTTTGAGGTTAAAATTTTTTCCTTTTTCACAAACGGAAGGCAGAGAATTAATGAAACTGAGCATTAATGTAGTGCTCAAAGATCTAAACGCGTTGCAGTCAACTGAGTAAGAGAGAAAGCAAAGAAATTAGATCTTTCCCAAGATAGATGAAGAATAAGTAAACTAAAAGGAAACAAGAAAATTAAAGAGGAAATGAGTCTTAAACAAGGCATGTATTTCTTTTTTCAAAACTTAGGTCTTGTTCATTTAATCATTATAATAAAACCATTAAACTCGCTCAAAAATTCATATATATATATATATATATATATATATATATATATATAATATGTACAGATATCGTTTGTAACACTAAACCCCTGGAGAAATTTAAACACGAGAGGAAAGACTCAAAAAAAAACCACAACCAGAAAATGGAAGAAGGAACAAATCCAATTTGGTTACGATTGTTGATAACGGCGACCGGTGTCCTTAGCTTGACTGACTTCGTCTTCTGGCTGTATTTTTCAATTCTTAAAGTATGCCAGAGTTATCTACGAAGCCCCTTCTTCATAACTTTGCTCTTTCTTCTCCCATTGACACTGGCCTTATCTCTTTCATCCTTCACTTCATGCTTCGAAAAAGCTAAGTGGCTCATGTACGTTAGCGGGCTTGCAACGTTCTTGCTGTTTTCAGGATTAGCCTACTTCACATTTGAACTCAAATCCTTTCAACAAAAATATATTTACAACGAAAAGAATTTGAGCGCAATCAGGAATTGCAAGATCAACTTTCATGTTTGTAGCAGTACGTCATGCAATGATAAGTATGGAGCTCTTATCAAGACTATCAACAAGGAGTGGGCAATTTCGTATATATTCAACATTTTCGTCTGCCTCGTCGTCTTCTTCACCCTCTTGCTATGGTGTTGCACAAGAAGCCACCGGAATCAAAAGGCAGGTGGGAATTCAATTGAAGAGGCAAGAAACTTGAATCAGAAGGAAGGCGGGAATTCAACGTCCGCAGAGGCAAGAAGCTGCAGGAATCAGAAAGAAGGGGGGAGTTCGACCCAAGAGGCAAGAAGCAGGAATCAAAAAGAAGGTGCTGGAAATTCAACCGAAGAGGCATGAACTACATGCAACTTTTTTTTTTTTTTTCTGCTTTTTTCCCCCAAATTAAATGCAAGTTTTTTAATTTTATGATCAAAGCACCCGGCCAATCCGGTTGTCTATTGGCACATATTACTCCGGCATAATAATAATATATGAACGTTAATGAAGTTTCAGAGACCAGTCCACTTGTTCTCATATATATATTGGAAATAACTTTTCAGCAATTTTGTTCTTTACAACTGTTACTTCTTACTTGATTTAATACGGCTTAGCGAATGTATCAATTATTGAATGGATTTGAACATTCCGGATCCAAATTTTTATTGAATTGCAAGTCCGACAGTCTTTTGAAATCATCATTGGCATACATATGGGGAAAAAAAAGAACAGTTATTGAATTTGAGGACATGGGTTAGTATTTGGCTAAATTGATTAATTAATTGAACACTTCCCTCTGCTTGTTATTAAATCTGCTGTTCTGTTTACAAAATTAATAAAGCTTGCATAGTGTTCTTACAAGCACAGTGAATACAGTGGATATGTAAAAGAATAAATATAATTGAAACAATTTTGTGTTAAATAACTTAATGGAAACCTGTCAACCTTCTGGCTAGAGCCACATTCGAATCCCTACAAATGAATTGTGGGGGTTTAATTTAAATTTTCTTTTTAAAAATTTAAGTTAAGATAGTTCTCTCTTATGAGTAGAGTTATATATTGTAAATATCAATAGTCTCATAAAAAAGTTAGACTTGGCAATGCCTGGCCCAATGCTATCAAAATTAAGAGCTAGCTCAGTATTAATAACCAATCATGATAATATAGCTTGTCATTGTAATTAAACAGTATTAATAACCAATCATGATAATATAGCTTGTCATTGTAATTAAACAAATAACTTTCTGCTTTTGAATGTGATTGGCCACAATCACTAGATTTTGGTTATGCTAATAACATAGTTAGAGCTGTGTTTAGTTTACTTGTAAGCTTATATTGGAATATTTTAATATAAATTTTGTTTAAAGACTTAATTATAAGTGCATTCTCTCACCATCTCTTTCCTCTTTTAATTTCTATCTCATCTATGATCATGGCATTTTTATTCTGCTATACAAATTATTTTTTGATACGATATTCAGCTATAGATATTAAAGCAAGTGCTAAGTTACCTGTATTGTAATTTATACCATTCACATGAACAGTGAGTATGCCCCACACCACCCACTATTCATATGTATAAATGTAAGTTACAATACATGTAACTTAGGCCTCCCACATATTAAATGTGCCAGTGAGTAACCTGGGTCCAATTTAATTATTATATAATATACTGTTTTTGTCAATAGAATGTCAACTCTTTAGGAGAAGAATTCTTCCACTCTGTAGTAGGGAAGGAATTCTGTGTATAGAGTAGTACTATTTGAACAGATAAGATAAATTAAATAATAGAAAAATATAATAAATTATAATATCATATTAAGTAATAGGAAAAAGAATAACATAATTAATTAACACAACAAAATTATACAGTAATATAGATCGTTCGGTCTTGACCGTTAAGTATCTTTAACAATTTAAATGTCTTGGCGAAAAGTAATCTCTCTTCTCCCTGGCCCGCAGCTCTCTTAATCCCTAAAACCTAATGGATCACCCTTGTGACATCTTTGTTGGCTGTCTTGACTTCTGCTTTTTGTTCATCGGCTTCATCGTCATCTGTCTCTTTTCTGGCGGCAAACCATGCCAAAAATCTCTATACAACCGTTACTTGTATCGGATGTCCTTCTACCTGCGCTATCTTTGCTGGGGCTTATGATCAGTTTGTGTAGGAGGAGAAATTGTCTCCTAATCCCTTATAGTGACGTTCTTTTTAATTCTCTGTCTAGCCAGCATCTGCGTTTTTGTGGTTGTTGTTACATCTAACGGCGCCGGCGAAGCTGTACCCGGATTAGGGTCTAAGGAGCATCAGCTGGGAGATTATAGCAATTGACTTAAAAATCGTTTTCTGAATGACAAGAACTGCAGTGAGATTAGGAGGAGTTGGACGACTGATATTGCTGGAGTTTGTAAGTGTCTTTAAAGGAATGCTAATAATCAGACGGCTGCAGATTTTTAGACAAGAAATTTGTCTCCAATACAGTCTGGTTGCTATAAGCCACCTGTTGCCTGTGGGTTTCAGAATCGAAACGCTGCGTTTTGAATAGAGCCGAGTTCATGACCAGGCCCAGCAGTTCATGATCCCCAGGATAATAGGGACTGCTTTGCATGGAGCAATAAACAAGACACGCTGAGCTTCAACAGCAACTAATGCAAGGCTGGGATTCTTATGGACATCAAGATAGAGTGGAGTTTCTTGGCAATCATCGTCAATTTCTTTCTTTTTCTCATCCACTACTCAGCTTGCTGCGCTTTAATAACCAAACTGAGCGAGCAAGGGAACCAAATTGATTCCGTTGTATAAAATTCTAATTAAGTTTGCGCCTCCTTTTTTCACTTATTTGAGGTTAAAATTTTTTCTTGGAAAATTATTCACCGATCATCTGTTTTTTCACCGTTTTTTAAAAATACATAATTTTTTTTGGCGGCGCATCACCTTAAGTTAACATTTTTTTTTTTCATTGATCCACTCTCATTATAATACCGTTAGAACTTCGCTAATATTATAAGGGTAAAATTATCATTTAACAATGACAGAGTGGTGGACATGTACAAAACAATATAACTTCAAGTGGAGTTCAACAAAAAAAAATTAAAAATTGTGTATTTTTGAAAATCCCAATAGGAAACCGGGATCGTGAAAAGCGAGTGAGTTCAAAGGTATCCAATGATTAAGGATCTCAATAAACCAATTTTAAATCAAGTTTTAACCTAAGTCTATCTCAGTCTTTAAACTAAGTCTACTAAATTTTAAAATCGTTTAATGGTACGTGGCTTGTTAATAAGGTGCGGACTGGATAATGCCCATTCGGGATCATCTCTGGAACTTATGTCGAGGGATTCCCGCCTATATACCTTTAAACAAAATTTTAGTTTTGCAATCTTCTTTACAACAAAGGCTCAAAGATAATACTAGATCTGGATCCCTAAAAATAGTATTACGATTGGAGGAAGAAGAAGTACAATGAGAAGACATAGAGATCCGGTCTCTTTGCTTCGAGGAATGTAGAATTTTTATGGCGAATCGATAAGAAAGAATGCTTTAAATTAAAATGCGGAAAAGTAAAGTGCAGAAAATTTAAATTGCTTTAAAAATAAATTGCGGAAAATTAAATTGCTTTAAAAATAAATTGCGGAAAATTAAATTGCGAGAATTTAAAGGAAATTAAAGTACTGGAAATAAAATTTATTACAGGCTTTGAATAAATTACAAATCTTTAAAAGATCAGTTGCTTACATTTATTTGCTTTAGATGTTGAGATTTAAAAGAAGAAATGGGAAATTAATCTTAAAAACTCTTAACGAGATACTTCCTTGATCTAAGATCTTGGGATAGTATTCCGTTAAAATTTGAGAGACGGGGGAGTGTAGAGAGAAGGGAGAGAAGAAGAAGAAGAGAGAGAGAGAGAGAGAGAGAGCTCTAAAACTGATCTGGGGAGTCTAAGTCTTCCTTCAGATTTAAATACAAAATCGACTCAACCGGAGCCATAGCTTTATGACCGAAGCGTGGCTTTTTAAGCGTGGCGCGTCAAATTTTGGCGCGCGCGTCTGTAGCATTTTAAATAGCGTCTTGTGGTGAAGATAGATCAGCTTTAATGAATTTTTGAAAAATAATTTTGATTTTACATGGGAAATTCGGGTGAAGAGACATGTGCGCTCTCACTTGTGTCCAGAGGACCACCCGAAACAAAGAACTTAATTTGACACACCTTTTTTTTTTTTTTTAATACAAAGAAAATTACAAATGTCTTTAATCCTTTATAGGAGGGAAGATTCCGAAGCAATCGTCTTGAGGAGCTGACAACGGATGTCTCGGATCTGGAGGCGAGAAGCTGCTCCATGACTTTGAAATATTCTTCTTCAGTCTTTGCACCTGCAAGAAGAGATTGAGCTCTGGATTTTTGGGTAAGAAAGGTTCCTTGGGCTTTAATGTCTTCGATGGTTGGGGCAAGGAAACCTTTGGCAGAAAGCCAATCATGAATTGTATGGGTGGTTAATTTTGACTGTTCATCGAATTTTGACCACCATTTGACTTTGAATGTTCTTTGTAAAATTAATTGGGTATCCTGAGTGTGGTAACGGAGATTCCACATCCATACCCATGGTAGGAAGAAGTTTGTAAAAACAGAGAAAAGGAGAGAACCTTTTTTTCGATTCTGGGTTTGTAATGGGCTTTGAAAAGATTTAGACACTCGGTGGCATTAAGGTGAGGATTTGGGACATGGGCCAAAATAGTTCCACCACTTTGTTGAAACCAGTTTGGAAGGCTTTGAACGGTTATTTTTGAATTGAAGAAAAATAACCAAGTGGGATTTTTAGGGTTTGTAGGAAAAAGGTGTTAAACCACGCTTGTTGATAATCCCAGTATGAAAGTCAAACAATGTGGTAGACGCATTTGAATCTTTGTAGTAAAGGTTTTTGTTTATGGAGTTGGTCACCCCATTATTTTGGGCTTAGGACTTTGAGAATGGTTGCCGTTGAACCTTGGGAATCTTGAGGAAGAAGTGTTTGAATCTAACCAAACTCGGTGGACTCTAAATCTTTGGTAATACAGTGGGGTTTTGTTAAATCCCAAGGTTTAAAAACTGACCTATTGGAAAAATCTTTGAAATAGCTTGAAATGGATCAGAATTATAAAATCCATCCTCCATAGATAAAATGTTTTGGAAATGGGTTTTATTAAACCAATCCGAAGTTTTTTTTGAAAGCTTTGTTTGTGAAAGTACAATCTGGGAAGATGAGCTTTCACCAGAAACAATTACATTTTGAGAAGAAGGTTTTGTAATTTCTTGGCTCAAACTTTGAAAAGGGATTTCTTTAAGAGATTTTCTAGGTATTTCTTTAGAAATAGAATTTTCTTCTTTAGGAGAAATTTTGCTTTGAGAAAAACTTTGTAGGGCGAGCATGAGCTCAGGGGATTTGGAAATGGATTTCATCCACTCATTTACCTGTTCCTGCGAGGCAATGGCTTTAGATTTTGCTTCTTCATCTTCGATCGTGTCAATCCAGGATTTGATGGGTATGGCTGATGAGAGTAATTTTTCTTTAGGAGGGGAAGAGGCTTTGGATGGTGTTTGGGATACAGGGTCTTTGAGAATCCCTTTCCCTTTGTCTTTGGTCTTTTTTGGCGGCATTTATCTGTTTTGAAGAAACTCTCTAGTTAGAAAATCAGGGAGAGAATTTGTATCACCTTTAATAAACTCAATGTCAAAATCAAAAACACTTAAAATAGCTTGCCATGAGCAAAAATCTTTTGATGCAATGTTTTGAACATCATTTTTAAAACATGTTTTTGAGCTTTCAATCAATTCTAAGCAAAAATTTTTGATTTAACAAGTCACTTTGAAATTTAGATATGCATAAGACAATAGATAAAATTTCTTTTTAATAGTAGAATAATTTTTCTGACATTCATTGAAATGCAGAAACATATTGTACTACTTGTTCTTTATTATTATCAATTTGCTTTAATATCCCACCGTAACCTAAATCAGACGCATCAGTTTCAACTATTTTAGGTAATGCAGGATTTGCAAGAAATAAACATGGAATTTCTTTAACAATATTTTTTATCTGTTTAATAACTTTAGTATGTTCTTCTGACCATGCAACAGGATTCTTTTTTAACCTATCATGCAAAGGTTTAGCAATCCTATTAATGTTAGGACAGAAATTAAGAACATAATTTAAACTTCCCAAAAATATTTGCAATTGGGTTTTATCAAGGATTTTATCAGGAAATTTATCAGTGAAAGAAAGAGATCTTTCAATAGGGGTGATAGTTCCTTTTGAAATATAATGGCCAAGAAATCGGATTTTAGTTTGAAATAAGGAAATTTTGCTACTAGAAATAGCTAGTCCAGCTTTTCTAGTTGCGAAATAAAAAGTCTTTAAATGTTTAAAATGTTGATCTATTGATTATGAAAAAATCAGTACGTCATCAATATAAACAATACAAAAATCAGAAAAAGGATTATAAATGTCATTCATAATTCTTTGAAATTCTGAAGGTGCATTCTTTAAACCAAAAGGCATTATTGTCCATTCGTATTGACCAAATGGAACAAGAAGGCTGTTTTATAACGGTCTTTAGGGTGAATTTGAATTTGCCAAAAACCCGACTTCATGTCAAATTTTGAAAATATGAATGCAGTGAAGTTTTTGAGTAAATCTTTTTATTAGGTATAGGGTACCTAATCCATTTTAAGGCTTTATTTAGGGGTTTATAATTTATTACCAATCTTGGTGTACCTCTTTCTATTTCCGAATTTTTATTGACATAAAAAGCGGCACAAGACCATGGGGATCTTGATTTGGTAATTAGACCTTTAGATTCTAATTCTTTGATTTCTTCTTTGCAATGTTTCTCTAATTCCATATTCATTTGAAAGGGCTTTTGTGGGTATTTGTTTTTCATCAAAAGAATTTTCGTATGGCAAATCAACCAAATGTTGTTTTCTGTTTAAAAAAGCAATTGGTAGATCAGCACATATTTCCTTTTCAATTAATGCTTTAAATTTAGAAATTTTTCTTTGTATAAAATCATTTTTTTAATTGATTTTCTACTCTTTGTAAGTTTAAATCTTTTTTGCAAAGTTAGATTGCTTTGTTTTGATTTTAGTAAAACATTTATTTGGTTCTGGTGTACAGAGTTGGCTTTTATGATGTTTAAATTTCTAGTTTTAGGTTTTTCTATAAAAGGAAATTTTAAACTTATTTTTCCCGCTTTAAAAGATATACCATCATAATCAACAATATAAGGAGTTATGAGATTTATAAATGGTGTTCCTAGTATAACAATATGATGGATGTCGTTTGTTAGAAAGAAAGTAGTTTTAAATTCAAAATTATCTTTAAGAACAGATGCTTCAACTTTAGAATGGATGTTTAGTTTTGAATTAATGCAGAAAGTCTTTCTTTTGTTTTTCTTTAAATTTATCAGAACAAAAATTTCTTTAATACAATTTAAATCAAAGACCAGTGTCAAATAAGGCAATGGTGTCAATTTCTAATTCTTTGGAAAATACTAAAGTAATTTTTATTAAATATTTTCTAGTGGTGATTTGATTTAAAACAAAAAGAAAATCATTTGGAATTGATTCAATGTTTTCAAGTTGCAAATCATTTTCACCAAATTTTAAATCATTTTTATTATTAGAATTTGATTCTTTATCAGAGTCATCTTCCAATTGTTTTTGTAATAAAAGTTGGATGGTTTCAGAATCAGTTTTCTGTTTTTCTTTTAACTCTTTAATCTCAAGTTTGATGTCTTTAATTTCCTTTTGAAGATCTTGGATGGTAGAAGTTGTTTTCTTTGTTTTCTTTTTCTCTAAGATTTCTGTAAGGTCATAAGTACTCTTCTTGATGATTGGAATTTTAGTCTCTGGTTTTTCTTTTATTTCCAAAGTCTTTAGAAGTTTATCTAAATATTCTCTTTGAAGAGTTGGATCAGAAATATGTTTAACAAGTTCAAGAAAAGTTTCTTGGTCTTTTGTCAAAACATTGATTTTATAAGGTTCAGAATCAGAATCATCATCACTTGTGATAGATGTTTCCGAGTCAATCAATTCATCAATTTGTAAAGGATCACTGTCTCCAGATAAGGAGAAATTTGAGTCAGAATCATCAAACTCTATGAGCAGAGGAGAGATCTTTGAAAGGATTTCTTCATCGAGATCAAGCTCGTGAAGCCTTTTGTTCATTCTGCAATACTTTGCAGTATGGCCTTTTATTCCACATTTATGACATATGGCTTCTTTGTAGTTAAAAGGAGTTTTGGGTTTGGATTTAAAAGCTTTCTTTTTAGAGAAATTGGGCTTTTTATAAGGCCTCGAAGGTTTCTTATAAAATTTTTCTCTAAAATCAGAAATGGGTTTTTTATGGCTCTTGTACTTGTAATGTTTTTTGTAAGGCTTCGAAGAACACTTACCATTACAATCTTTGGAATTAGAAATTTTAAACGGGTCATAATTGAATTGTTTCTGAACGCCTAACTCTTGCTTAGATTCCTAAGCTCCCATTTTAGTCGTTTCTGTAACTTCAAATCTTGACAAATCTTTAGACCTTCCTTGTTGATGAAACTAACCAATTCACCATAGGTGAGTTCATCATAAGGAATACGATTGTCATAAAGGGCTTTAATGGAATTTCTAACTTTTTCTCAAGAGAGTAGGTAAACCAAATGAGAATTTTTCTTTCCATGTTGTGTGGTTTGCATCATCTCTTAAGAAAAGTCTAGTGAAGAAGGCGGTTTTATAACTTTGAAATTCACTAAGTTTCCTACATCTCAGATTATGTAGTAACTTCAAAGCATTTTTATCTCTACAGGTGTGAAGGATCACCTATGAAATGGAGGGATATGGTGAGGATTAAGAGTAGAACGCATCTGGATAGGATTGTTAAACTCATCAAGGATTGGTAACCTTTCCTCATCTGTTTGGATGGAATTTAAAATATCTAATTGTTCTTTGATTAGTGAGAAGATGATCCCACCATCCTTTTAGTTGACCTGTAAAACCAAAGCAATGAGGATTTTCGCAATAGCTTTGTGAAGTTCCGATTGGGTTTTATAAGCATTTAGTCATGGTCATCTGTTGCAACAACCCTAGTATGTTGTATTCAGACATGCCATCCAAATTCCACTCATAGACAGAAGATGCATTAAACCGAGATTGATTTAGTGCACTTGGTCTATTATCTATGGCTAGATCTGGTGGACTTTTAGTGGTTGGGAGTGTCAATTCCCAATGAACTTTATTTACTCTAGAAGTAGGTTCTTCTTTGAAGGCTTCTATATCCGAGGAGGCTATAGAAGATTGGTCCTGTTCTAGCACTGCAATCTTGCTAGATTGGGCACTATCAGGAGTAATTTGGACTTTAGAGGAAGAGGCAAAAGAAGATTTTGGTGTAATAGGAGAGTGAGATGCTTCTATTCTATCAAGTTGTTCTTTAATAGCTCTGGCAAAATCTGATTTGGATTCTTGAACGAGCTTCTGACTATGTTTTGAAAAAAAATTTTAAAAAAATGATCGGTGGACAATTTATCTTTTACATTTGAGGATAAAAAAATTATTTACATAATATTCCATTAATTCTTTTAACGGTTTGAAGACGGAAGTTGATAAGTGCAAAATAATGTAAGTTCAGGTGGAATTCAGCAAAAAAAAAATTGTATATTTTTGAAAAACCCGGAAAAAACAGGTGGTCGGTGGATAATTTCATTTTTTTCTTTTTCAGAGTCAATTGAATAAGAAATGATATAAGAAGTTAGATTAGTTCTTTCCCAAGATTGAAGAATAAAATTTGGAAGAATAATCAAGAAATTGAAAAGGAAATAATAAGTCATAAACAACGCATGCATGCATTTCTTTTCAGCACTAATATTTGAATATTCTCAAAATACCATCAAGATAGAAAATAGGATATAGTTCATGTTAGCATACAAATAGAGCCATCTTTTCCGTCACTGTATATTTCGTTCATGGTCAAATATTATTTTTCATTTCTTTTTAAGAAAAAAAAAATTAGTTAAATTAAATCTTGTTCATTTAATTATTATACTAAAGCCATGAAATTTGGACAACCATTCCTATATTAGATATTTCGCTTGCAAATCTAGAGGCACTAGAGAAAAAAAAAATTTCGGTGTATTAAACTATTTGGTATTCGAAGACCACATTCGGTCCCGACTAATTCAAATTCGAGCCAAATATGACCACTAGAATGACAAAGCTTGTTGGAGAATTAACAAATTAAACACTTAAAAAGCCACTATTTTATTTCTTCAACAACACTCTTCACTAATTACAACTCTTATTTTTCACTCTCTACACCTTAGAGATTTTGTTACTTCACTTGATGTATAAACCAAAGGGGAGAGGGCGTATTTATACATGAAACAAACTAATCACAACCATTCAAATAAGAAATTACAAAAAATTAATAACCATTCATCTTCACCTGCCAAACCTATCACATCTAACACAAATAATTCAAACCTTACCAACCATACATATTCATGGAACCTTCCATGAGTTGGGCTTGAATTTATTCATCTTGGATCAAGTTTATGATCCAACACCCCCCTTAAACTTGATCATATGACACCAAGCAAACTTCTGAATCTTATGAAGTCTTCTTGCTTGAGCAACTTGGTGAAGATATTAGCTTTTTGATCTTGTGATTTTACATACTTGTTTTGCATTTCTTTTCTTGCAATATACTCTCTTATGAAATGATAGCGAGTATTTATGTGTTTGCTTCGATCATGAAAGACTGGATTCTTGGATAGGGCAATTGCTGATTTGTTATCAACATAATTCTCGCATGACTCTTCTTGTGGCAAATCCAACTCCTTCAGTAAATTTCTGAGCCAAATTGCATGACAAATACTTGATGTGGCAGCTATATACTCAGTTTCACAGGTGGATAACGTGACAATTGGTTGCTTTTTTGACATCCATGTGAAAGTAGTATCTTCCATGAAAAATACAAATCCGGTAGTGCTCTTTCAATCATCCACATCTCCACCCTAATTACTATCACTATATCCAACAAGTTTGTAGTCATTAGAAAATTAGTATAACAAGCCGAAATTAATTGTACCTTTGATATAGCAAAGGATTCTTTTTGCAGCTTTAAAATAAGTGATCTTTGGATTCTCCATGTATCGACTCACAAGTCCAATAGCATAAAGGATATCTAGTTTTGTGTATGTCAAATAACATAGGCTTCCGACCAAACTTTTAAAGAATATTGGATATATATTTTCGCTTTTATCATATTTGGATAACTGACTCTGCATTCCACTGACGTGCTTATAGGCTTGCAATCATTCATCTTGAACCTTTTAAGAATCTCTTTTGCATTGCTTTCTTGAGAGATAAATATGGCTTCTTCCTTTTGCTTGACTTCAATTTCGAGGTAATATGCCATCAGTCCGACGTCAGTCATCTCGAACTCTTTGATCATCACTCTTTTGAACTCTTCAAACAAGTTTGGATCACTTTTAGTGAAAATAAGATCATCCACATACACGCACACAATCAAAATGTCTTTATCTTTTTCTTTGACGTAGAGAGCATGTTCATATGGACATTTAGTGAAGTCGTTCTCTTGAAAATACTTGTCAATTCTGCTATTCTATGTCCTTAATGCTTGCTTTAACCCATAAAGAGCTTTCTTTATTCTCAAAACTTTTTCTTTATGTCATTTCACCACATAGCCTAATGGTTGTTTGATATAAACTTCTTCTTGAAAGAAACCATTTAAAAAAGCAGACCTCACATCCATTTGAAAAATTCTCCATTTTTTCTGAGCAGCCAAAGAAATAATAAGTCTAATAGTTTCAAGTCGGGCTACAGGAGTAAATACCTCGTCGTAGTCTATGCCAGCTTTTTGACTATAGCCTTTTGCAACTAGCCTCACCTGGTGTCTTTCAATTTCTCCCTTCTCATTTCTTTTCATTTTCTACATCCATTTGACACCGATCGCCTTATGACCTTTGAGAAGAGTAGTAAGCTCCCAAGTATTATTCTTCACAATAGCTTTGATTTCTTCATCCATTGTAATTCTCCACTTCTCATCTAGTGCAACTTCTTGGAAGTTGACTGACTTACAATCAGCAAAGAGGCAAAAGAGATTGAGATTATCATGTCTCTCAATTACCTCATAGAGATCTTGAAGACTCCTTATATGTTATTCGGTTATTTCATTTAAGAAAGATGACGGTGAATCTCCATATGTGGTTGATGCCGGTGACATAGGTGGAGTAGATGGCTCTTGTTGTTCTTCTACTTGTTTTACCTGTGTATGATTATCTTCATCAATACGAAAGAAGTTGAAGTAATTCACACTAGAGCCAAACTCACATTCTCCTTCTTCATAAAAAAACTACATCTTGACTGATCACGATTTTCCTGTTGTTTGGATTATAAAGCTTGTATCCTTTGGAGTTGTTGTCATAGCCGATGAAGATGAACTTCTCACTTTGTTCATCCAACTTAGCTCTACTTTCGTCTGGTACATGTACATGGGCAATGCTTCCGAAAATTCTTAGATGAGTGATGTCGGGCTTTCTTCCACTTTAAGCTTCTTGTGGCGTCTTACCCCACACACTTCTTGTTGGATATCGATTAGATAAATAGACTGTACATGCAACAGTTTCAACTCAAAATTCTTTAGGTAGCCTCTTACTGTTGAGCATGCTTCTTGCCATGTCGAGGATGATTCTGTTCTTCCTTTCTGCAATACCACTTTGTTGAGGGGATCTTCAAATTGTCAAAGGGCGTCGAATTCCATTTGCTTCACAAAACTCTACAAATTCTTTGGAAGTAAACTATCCATCTCGATCAGATCTCATGGCTTTAATTTGGTATCCATTTTCTTTTTCCACTGCAGCTTTAAACTTCTTGAAAGCTTCAAAGACTTCTGATTTCTGCTTCAAAAAATACACCCAAGTTTTTCTTGAAAAATCATCTATGAAGAGAAGGAAGTAGTTACTTTTACCAAGGGAGCTTGGCTTGAATGGACCGCACACATCAGTATGAATGAGCTCAAGTGGCTTAAGAGCTCTTGAGTTTGACTCCTTTGGAAAGCTCTTTCTGAACTGCTTACCAAGTAAATATCTTTCACAAAGCTGATTAGGGTGATTGATGTATGGTAAACCTTTCACCATGTTCTTCTTGGATAGTAGCTCCAGTTCTCCAAAGTTGAGATGTCTACATCGAAGATGCCAAATTTAAGATGGATCTTTGTGACAGGCTTTGAGACATTTTGCAATATTATTTTGAATATTTAAAGGAAACATTCTATTCTTCGATATTTTAACCTTTGTGATTAGATTTCCTTTGTCATCTCTTAGGAAAAGACTATAATCTCTTAGGTGAATATCATAGCCTTTTTCCAAGAATTGACCCAAACTAAAGATGTTGTTTTTCATATTGGGCACAAGTAAACATTTGAAATTATTTGGTGGTTACCATCTTTTGCACGAAAAAGAATGTTACCTCTACCATTTACTGGTACTTTTGAATCATCTCCAAAAGCGACATTGCTATTCACAGATTCACTTAGTTGCACGAACATACTTCTGTTTGCACTCATATGATTGCTAGCACCTATGTCAAGATACCATATATTTTCTTGACCTCTATTTGTGTCATTGCGCGCTAGTAAAATGGCGCTATCATCACCATTTTTCTCTTCAATATAATTCACTCTTTCATCAACTCTAGTACTTAGAGCTCTACATTCTGAAGCATAATGCCCAAACTTTTGACAATTATGGCATTGTACTTGAGATTTGTCATACCTCGATCTTGGATTGCCTCTGTCTCGTCCTCTGGTAAAGCTTTCTCCTTTGGCATAATTAGAGTTGTTGTTGTTGAAATTCCAACCTTGTCCATGACTACGACCTCTACCTTGCCCTCGACCTCTACCTTGAACATAATGCCTTTTCTCGTTGTCAGAGATTTCTTCTCTTTTCTTTTCTTTGGATAGACCTCTATCTTGAAAAGTTGTTCTTCGATTCCTTACTTCTTTTTTAGTTTTTCTTCATACGCTTGCAACCTTCCTTGAAGTTGCTCGATCGTCATATCCTCTAGATCTTTTATTTTCTCAATTGTCACAACAATATGGTCAAACTTTGAGTCTACTGATCGAAGTATCTTTTCAATGATCCTTACCTCTTTTAACTCCTCGCCATTTCTTTTTAATTCATTTGAAACGGTCACAATCTTTACCTCTTTTAACTCCTCACCATTTCTTTTTAATTCATTGAAAACGGTCACAACCCGAGTAAAGTAGTAAAAAATTGACTTCAACGCTTTCATGTGTAAGTCTTTCAAATTTCTCTTTACACTCGTAATTAATGTTTGGAGATGAACCTTTTCTTAATCTTGCTCCGATAGAGCTTTTTTTAAGAGGTCTCTAGTTTCAAACTTCTTTTAATTATGGAACTTGAAATTCTTTTCTTTTCAACCACTATTTGTCATAACTTAATCTTTTCAAAAGCACCTTCATCTAATGATTGAAAGATGAGATACTTTGCTTTATTCTCTTTCTTCTTTAAGTCTTTTAAATTCTCTTTCTACTCTGTAATTAAAGTGGTTTCATTTTTCAGCACAATAAAGCCTTTCTCCACGACATCCCATACATCATGTGCACCCGATAGAGCTTTCATTTTAATACTCTAGTTGTCAAACTTACTTTCTTTTAATTGTGGAACTTGAAATGACATCATACCACTATTTGTCATAACTTACAAATTGAGTAAAAATTAGGAGATTCTGAATGCACGAATGGATCCGGCACGTCGAAAAATTTTGGGAGAGACTCGGGTCAACTTTCGGTCAGCAGCCAACGGTTAATGCTGGTCAACGGTCAACGCAGGCTTATTGGACTTGGTTCGGTCCGGCTTGGTTCAGCTAGAGTTGGATCGATTCGACTTGATTCGGTTCAGATCGGCTCGGCTTGGTCCGGTTCGATTTAGCTTAGTTAGGGTCGGTTTAGTTTGGTTCAACTCGGTGAGTCGACTCAACTTCAGGACAGAAAACGTCCGACGGCGAGTGTGGGCGTATTCGGTCTCCGATAGGGCTGATTTTTACGGCGTCTCGTTTCTCTCATCGAGCTTTTCGATTTGATATGCTATATAACTATATATAACATCGAACATTAGCTCTGATACCACTTTATTGGAGAATTAACAAATTAAACACTCAAAAAACTACTATTTTATTTCTTCAACAACATTCCTTACCAATTACAATTTTTATTTTTCACTCTCTACACCTTAGAGATTTTGTTACTTTACTTGATGCATAAACCAAAGGGGAGAGGGGGTATTTATACATTAAGCAAACTAATTACAACCATTCAAATAAGAAATTACAAAAAATTAATAATTATTCATCTTCACTTACCAAACCTACCACACCTAACACAAATAATTCAAACCTCACCAACCATACTTACTCATGGAACGTTCCATGAGTTAGGCTTGAGTTTATTCATCTTGGATCAAGTTTATGATTCAACAAAACCCTCCCAACAAATATTTAACGCAATTGCATTCCCAAGCCTTGAATCAAAGACCTTAATTAAGATAAAACAATTCCATGCCAGTTGATCTGCGTGCTTATTGGTGCACTAGAAAAAATTTAAACACAAAGGAAAGACGACTAAGAAAACACCAAATTAAAAGAGCAATAACTCAATTAAAAAGTAACGCAATCGATGCAATTCATTTGCAGCCAACTGTAGCTTTTATTTATTTGTTTATTTTTTCAGGTGGCTTACATCTATTAAAACCCACAAAAATGAGAGCAGCAGTGGACCCAGTAACGTGTTTATTGTCTTCATAACTGCATCTAGTACCCTTGGCATGATTGACTTGGCTTCTGGCTGTATTTTTCAATTCATAATATGCCACAGTTATATACAAAGCTCATTCTTTATAACATTGCTATTTCTAATCCCACTAACACTGGCCTTGTTGCTTTGATCCTTTGCTTCATGCTTTAAGAAACCCGAATGTCTGATGTACACTGGGGGCTTGCAATGTTGTGTTAGTATCCAATATCCCACCAAGAAAAAATACAATAATATGAATGGGAATATAAGTTCATGAGTACCTTTTAAAAGCCGGATTTTAAATGTGAGGTCTACTCATTGATCCTTATTATTTGGTATTGGTATTAGAGCAGGCATCACATCGAGTATGGAATCGGTATAGGTACGGTTCCGTGACCTTAATGTTATGAATGGGATGCATTTGCTACTCAGAAAAAAAGGAGATCCATGACCGATGTTACGGATGGGGTGACCTAGGAAGGGTTCCTGCTCAGAAAAAATATGAGATTCATGACAGCGATGTTACAGATGAAGCGACTTGGAAATGGTTTCTACTCAGAAAAAGATGAGATTCATGACCGATGTTATAGATGGGGCAATCTGAATAGTGCTCTTACTCAAAAAAAATGAGATCAACGAAATCACCGAATTGAGAATGATTGGGTAATATCTCATATGGAAAGAATACAACAACATAAATGAGAATATAAACTTATGGACACCCACCCTTACAAGTTGATTTTTTTTTTGGGTGAGTTCTACCCGTGAGGTCCTCTATCCATGTTACTTAATGAGGCGAAAGCTGAAAACTTTAGTTACAGGGACTGGAATGAATAATGTATATATAGTTTAGAGATATTTTTTAATTTCTATTATAATTTAGGAGATATCATATATATTTTAAAAAAATTGAAATTTTTACAAGGGTCATGGTTCACTCTAGTCTCCATTAAGATCTGCCCCTGACTCTTTATCATGTTTTTGTTCATTACAAGGAAACTACGTTTCTAATAAGAAGACCGACTTGGTGCTAACAAAACTCGAAGCCTGTTTCGGTTGTCATAACCAATCATAATATATACAATAGTGCTATACATCCCAAATTTTTTTATCCCAAAAAATTATCCCAGATGATGTGTCATTAATTGAGTGGTTGATAATTCTTTACAAGATCCAAGTGAATTAATTGTATTATCTCATCAACTAATTGATAAATGACACATCATTTGGGATAACTTTTTGGGATAAAAAATTTAGGATGTGTAGCATTACTGTAATATATAATATAGCTTGTCATTTGTTATTAACAAGTAGTTTTTGGCTTTTGCAATAAATGATTGGCTTACTTAATAGACTTGATCCATAATAACCTTAAGAGATAGATTTTTTATTATAAATGTTTAGATTTAAAGTTTAAACAAAGTAGAACAATAATGAATCTGAAATTAACGACGTATGCACTTAGAACTGACTTAGTTTCTGATATAAAAGTTTTTCTTTTTACACTTAATTAGTTGTGATCAGAGCTGATGAGTTGTCTTTTTACCTTTTAAAAATTATTTTTATGGATATTAATTAATTAATCAATTTATTGTTTGTGTTTCTATTTATTCTTTCACAAAATCATTTAAAATTTAATAAATTACTACTTTGTCATCCTTCATCAATAAATACTACTTGTTATCTATTTAATTCATTTTTTATTCTAAAGAAAAACAAAAAAAAAAGTAACATTAATAATTAATAAACAACTTGGATATTTCTTCTTTAATACTTTACTTGTATATATGTATGTGTGTGTGTTTATATATAATACAAAATATTTCCTAGTAAAAAAATGTTAAGTATAAATAGTTTCCAAATTGACTCAAATCAATAATTAATTAATTAATTTTACACTCGTTTATGAATATTGAATTCATTAACAAAAGTTAATATATTTCCATAGACATAAAGTCCGTCACAAATCCCCGAAAAGAAAAAAAATCTTACCTACTATTCTGTTTCATTTCTTCCTTTTCCTCTTAACAGCAACAACCAACATTCACATAAATATCATCACACCACTCTTTTTCACCAAAACAAAAAGAAAAAAAAGGAAAGAAAAATACAATTACACAACACAACACACAATGCCTCGCTTTAGCAATGCAATGTTCATAGCCTTAAACTTAATATCATTTGCAATGGGTTTCGCCGCCGTCTTCTGTTCAGCCTACGTGCAAATGCATGACTGCTCAGCTTGTCAAAAAACCCTAGAAATGCCGTTGTTGGTGACGGGTCTGTTCTTGTTGATTGTGTCGACACTAGGGTTGGCGGGTGCATGTTGCAGGACTGATTGGCTGCTGTGTATTTATTTGTTTGTGATGCTCATTTCGATATTAGGGCTCATAGCTTTCACGGTTTTTGTGCTCATCGTTACCAACACGTTTGCGGGTAAAAAAGTGTCGCAGAATCGGCTTCATGATTACTCCTATTGGCTGCAAAATCGCCTTGCTGATGGCAAAAATTGGCCAGAGATTAGGAGTTGTTTGGCTGACGCAAACGTCTGCAGATGTCTTGGCAACAAAGACTTAGAGGATTGGTCTCTAGTACAGGTACTTTCATTCTTTTTTTAATTTTATTGCCTTATATGGAACGATTAATTTTATATGGCCACAATTTGACCTGGATATATATCTCGGAAGAGCCAAATTTATGGCCTATACTTTTATTTCAAAATGCTTTTGGTATTTTTTCTCAAAAGTGCTTTTAAAGTGACAAAAGCATTCCTATAGTGTTTGGATTACAACATGTAAAATATTTTTCAAATAAATATTAATGTAGGGACTAGAAGCGGCAACATGTGTTAAAGGGAGAATGACACTCGGTATTAAACCCCCACCTTAAAACATTAATAGAAAATATATTTTTTGAATAATTTTACGATTGTATTTTTGTTGTCAGTTTATCCTTGGTGTGTTTGTGAAAAGAGAGGAAAAAATTTGAGTACTGAAGATTACATTTATCTTCCAACAGTAGAATTTGCATATATGTAGGACTCTATGGGTTTATTCGAAAAAAAAATTGATAATAATGAGAAACATTGAGGATCAACTTGTATTCTCACTCATGCATACATACATACCTACACAGATGCGTGTGTGTGTGTATACATGATGCGTAATCGCTTTGGGCTAACAATTGAGTTGTTTCAATATTCAGTCAGGCTGTTGCAAGCCACCGGTGTACTGCGGATTGGAACGCAAGAACGCGACGTTCTGGACAATGCCAGAAAATGGACCGGCCGTGAGTGACAGTGACTGCGCGATGTTCAGCAACGACCAGGAGCAGCTTTGTTACGATTGCAATTCATGTAAAGGTGGTGTTCTTGCCAATGTCAAGAGGGAGTGGAGGCTTCTGGCCGTACTCAATGCATGTGTTATTGGCATTTTAATTATCATCTTCTGGATTGGTTGTTGCGTGAGGAAGATCAATCGATATGATCAATTCATCGGATACTAAGATAGAGGCTACTCTTAGAATGTTAATTAGTACAAGAAGCTGTACATTCTTCCTTTAGAAACTCAGTACTTACTGCTGGTAATATGTAACTTTTTAAGAAGATGTTTTAGCGGATGTTAGCATTGAAAGGCACCTAATAATTTTGCCAATCAAGCTAGATTTTGTTCTAATAAATGGTTAAAGCATATGTTCGGTATTGCTTATTTAATGGACATAAGCATTTTCAATTTTTTTTTGTTATTATTTAGTTGATTTTGAAGATTAAATAAATTATTTTGCTTCTATTAGTAAAAACTCAAATTTTAGATTTTTTAAAGTAGAGGTTAAAAATCTTTTTTAAAATATTAAAATATCTAAATTATCTTTTACTTATTTAACAATCTTATTTTATTTATTTTATAACATAATTTTAAAAAAACTTATCTATTAAATTTTTTTAATTTTTAATAAAATCTTTTATTGACAGATAAACAATTATTATTATTATTATTTTGAAAGCTCTGCGCACAAAAGTTATATACCAAACAGAACCCAAACTTCATTCTTTAAACTTTCTAGCAACAATGTTGTGAAAGTTGAGTTATTAAAGCGATTGGTAAGTAATTACTGTTTGGTTGTGGTAGCACTAATGATTATTTTTCACAGCTATCAAGTACATACCTCTTGATAGTTACGATACCACTTTACTAAATAGAGCCTTAATATGTTTTTGAAATGGACCACTACTATACTTGATTTAAAAAAAAAAATTCTTTTTCTTAAAGATGTAATTTTTCGCACGTCTCCAGTTTCATTTTGAGAGAATGAAGAAAAAATTGTTCAAATTGAAACATGAAAATACTGTTGCAAGTTGCAATTAATTATAACCTTGTACTATTGTATCAGAAATATTGATTAATTAACTTGAAAATATTAAAATTTAGACTTTGACTTCCAAAATGATGGATAAGTTAATATTGAATATTGTAAGCATAAAACTAAAAATTAGTGCGTAAATAAATGTTAATTACGTAATTAATCGACAAAAAATTTGGCAAGATGTCTTTATATCATTAAATTTGACACTATTGTAATCTTGTTGTGTAAAGATGAGATCATGATTTATCAATAATCGAATAGAAAGCAATAAGTTTGGATACAAAATATATCTCAACAATACCCTAGAGACTAAAATGAAATTGAACCATCTAATAAATTTATGTAATAGTTCATTAATACTAAATTTAACAAAGTTTCTTTCAATCATTATTGTATTAAAAATTTCTTGTAAGAGTTCACAAATGCCGATTTTACACAGTTCCGTTGTTGTATAACAAAATTATTGTATAACAAAATTGTGTTTAGTATCATAAATACCATCAAAAGAGGGAACAAAAGAGACTTTTTTCTTTCTCGAAGATCCCATTCTACTTAATTATAAATTAAAATCAATGGTTTTATGATATCAATCAGATTCATAGTGACATGATAGCCAATGTAACACACTTGGCAAAACAATTCATACACTCCAATATTCTCCCACGCCATGATGGCACGTATACGTTACAATACGAAAATCCAGCATGAAAATTGAAAAATCCAATTAATTTATCCATTTAAAATTAAAAAAATATATTTTCTAAAATTTCAAATCTTTCAAAACCAATTAAAAGTAAATTAAATTAAGACAAAGCAACCGTTGTATGGATTAATATTTGAATGAATTCTTTTTCAGTCCTTAAAGTTTGGGTTAATTATGAATTTAGCTCCTTATTTTTAGAACTTATGCAAAATATTTCTGTCTTTATTTTCAAAAGTCTAAATTAAGACAAAGCAACCGTTGTATGGATTAATATTTGAATGAATTCTTTTTCAGTCCTTAAAGTTTGGGTTAATTATGAATTTAGCTCCTTATTTTTAGAACTTATGCAAAATATTTCTGTCTTTATTTTCAAAAGTCTTGGGTGCAAGGGAAAAATAATATTTTGTACGATAAAACTTAAAATTCAAACGAATTTAACATACCAATATGTTAAGTAAATTTTACAAAAACAAATAAATAACGAGGACAGACTGAATATAATTAACTCAAATTTTAGGAATTAAAAGAGCATTTTCCCTTGATACCATATTTAATTCTCAATCAAAATTAAAAAGCAGTTAAGAGACATCTTCTTCTCGCTAGTTTTTCCCATTTTTCTCACTAATTTATTTCTGACAAACCGCTCGGAGCAAAATCCAATCAATATTCAACAAATTAACAAGAATCTTGAATCTTTCAAAAGAAATAATATGGTTCGTGTAAGCAACTTCATTGTGGGGTTCCTGAACTGCATTTCTCTTTTATTAGGGCTAATAGCCATTGCCATTGCGTTGTTCTTCTACGTCCATAGCTCCACACATTGCCAGAAAGAGCTATCAGACCCTTTATTTGTATCGGGTATCGTCTTGTTCATCGTGTCATTGCTAGGTTTGATCGGTTCTTGCTGTAGGACTAATGCTATATTGCTCATTTATTTGATCGTGTTGTTCTTGTTGATTGTTGGCCTTGTTGTCTTCATAATCTTCTCGTTTCTGATCACAAATGAGGATGCCGCTAAGGCGGTTTCGCATAAAGGGATTAAGGGTTTCAAGACTGGGGACTTTCAAAATTGGTTGAAGAATCATTTTGTTAATGGGAAGAAGTGGAATGAGATTAGGACTTGTTTGAAAGATTCTAAGGTTTGTAAGATTCAAAATAATGCATTTGAGAAGGCTGCTCACTTGACTTTGTCTCCGATCCAGGTAAATTAATTAATTAAACTGGCTTCCTCATATATTCTTATTTTACTTAATGACATTAGGGGATATGAAACGGGAAATTAATGTAGGGTTTAGATTTTTTTCTTCCCCCCCCAAATGATCATTTTGCATTGAAGTTTGAAAAGCTGACCAAGTTGACAGCCTTTCCATGGTGGTTGAATGTGAATATAACAAATAGGAATCAATATATTTTCCTTGTATGGTTACTTCATTATTGGCATTGCGAGAAATCATGACATTGACATCTATTAGCTCTTTTAAGAGTTAGCAATCAAATAATATTATGGGGCGATATCTCTAGATGCTATAGATCACTTTGGTACAATCCGTATCAATGAAAAGAGTGACTCAAGAGACAAAAGTTCTTTGTACAAACTGACCGTGTTAGCACACAATGTTATCTGCATGACAATTGAATAAAATCATGTTATGTGTATATTTATTTTGAAAATATTAGACTAGTTTTTATTTGTAGTAAATCGATGAATGTGTTATACAATTTACCCAATCTCAAGGTTTATCATACTATATAAATATATGTCTTCAATGTTCCAGTTTTTCATTTATTTGTGTTGCCTGCTTGCATAATAAATGTATCCATATATAATTCTCCAAGGGGCAAATACAATCTTGGTCTGTTACACTTAATTGCAGGATATAACTAATGCTTCTGAATTCTTGGTCATTACTTTTCGTAAAAAGATTCAAACAATTATTCGTATTTGAAAAGTTGAAACCTAAACAGATCGGGATTCTCAAGCCAGAAACTAAAATTTAGATGATACACCATAGAGAATTATAAGATGTTACTGGTCTTGCATTCTTTGTTTTGAATTTTACATTCAACCTGATCTATAACCAGTATAAACAACACTGTTGTTTCTCATTTTCAGTCTGGTTGCTGCAAGCCACCATCTGAATGTGGATTCAATAGCCAGAATGCGACGTATTGGATAGCCCCAGAAACAGGGCCAGCCGTTGATGACAGCGACTGCAAGGCATGGAAAAATCAGCAACGGACGCTGTGCTTTGATTGCAATGCGTGCAAAGCAGGATTTGTTGACAGCATCAGGAGTCAATGGGAAAATTTGCTTATAGTTAACCTATGCGCCCTCGTATTCCTTATTTTCACATACATTGTTGGCTGCTGGGCAAAGAGGAACAATAGTGCCCGTGACACCAGAAAATTCTACGGTTGACATATCCATACATTGTCATACAACAGATGCTTTCATTTTTTTGGGGGTTAAATATGATCAAGCTGCCATTCACTTTTGTTTCAAACGAATGTGTATTCACGGACAGTTTCGATGCTAATTGCTTTCGGGTGTGTTTTGCTTCTACCTTGGGGCGTACATATACATATATTGTTGAAACTCATAGCGTGGTCAGGGATTTGCAGCAAGATACAAAATGGAACGAAGACTCTCCCTCAGATTTCTGAGTACTCGAAACAAATTGTTACAATTATCTAACTGACGGAATACTTAAAAAGAACCTAGGAAATTTTAAGATTCACGTGATAACTCTCTTTTTTTTTTTTTGGGAAGGGGGGTTGGGGGGAATAAATTTGTTCGCAGGATTGAAACTACTACCACAATTGCTTAATTCCACAGTACTCTCTGTATGTACTGGCGAATAGAAAGGGTAAAATGAATGAGTTAAAAATCCACTGACAATGGTAACAGAGTGTAGCTCTGGTTCAACTCCTAATTTCAAAAAGAACATAGTATGGTTGGAGCTTTACTTGAAAAAAGTACAAGCGAGAAACAAGAAGAAGTATGCTACTAGCGATGTTAGAAGCTCCAGTGTCCAAGTTGGATGTATTAGAACAGTAGGAATCGTTGGGACAACAATGGAACCAAGAATCCAGCCGCTGGCAAGAGCTCCAAGTCTGAAATGGAAGCACATAAAAATGTTAGTAACTTGCGAAACAAGCATCGTTTAAAACGAAGAAACAGAGGGAAAATGAAAATTAACGTACTAGTCGATATGCAAACCATAATGTAATTGATTTGAGAACAGCACTTATAGTTTTTTTCCATAAATAAGCTTACCCAATAATTGAAGCTCTAGCCAGGCTCTTTGTCTTCTCATTAAGAAAATATATGCAAGCAGCCAAAGATACAGCTACCTGTACATAAAATTATAGTCTATTTTCAGTGCACTTAAATACAATCGTGCAATGTTATTAAACATACAAAAGTTTCATCCAATGACATCATCTGCTTGTTCAACATTAGAATTACAATGTGTAAGAAGGATTGAACCTAAGAATACTGAACATGTCTAGGAAGATGCAGTAAAATGCAATTTAAGAGTTCAGTGGGATTTTAGGATCCCACTCACGAGTGAAGCAGATTATGCACTGTTCAGAACTACCCTTCCACTAGCATGGCTCCTTTCAAGGGTAACCAGCTGCATAGAACATTCATATAACAACAAAATCCTATCGAGAAAGGGGGAATATAAAAAGCCCTAAACTTATATGACAGCAATTGTATATGAGTCGTTACACCAACACACTTCAAATATAATTCAGAATGGAAAAATGTTTGTACCAACCTTACTGATCATGAGACTATTTAGAAGTCAAGACTTCTTCCTAATGCATCAAACTGTCACAACTGAATAAAATTTGTTGACCATATAGAGATAGTTGGTCACAATCTAATCACAACAAGAACAAACCTGGAAAGCAGGTCCACCTTCAGCAGAATTCATGATACTCCAGCCACCCATGAATGCAAACAGAAACAATCTTCTAAAAATAACATCCTTTGGAGGAAGTTCCACAAAATTGAGCAAGTTTTTGAACCACGGTGGAGACTCTTCTACTTGCTTCTTTAGCCTACTTTTCAAATTAATTTTTTCTTTCTTCCTTCGTCTGAAGCTGGTCATTAGTAATTTCTCAAAAGCAGCTTCTATTGATTCTTCACTTCTCTCATGTCCAGCATATTGTTCCAAGAGAAAATTGCGTGATCCCCAAATCTCTTCCTCTGAAGCATATGGACTTATTCCAAGACGCTTATAAGGGTCCCAAACCTTTATTCGAGGAAATGTTGGCATATTACCTGAATAAAAAGGCCAAAGTATAAAACATAACCAGCAGAAAAGTAAATCAGAAAACCACAGCAGCAACTGGAAAAGCACCAGGAGTACACAATTAACAAACATCCTACGCAACACGGTGAAAATTCCACAAACTTGTGATTATTACCACTGCATTAGCCAACAATTTCATATTTTTAACCATCTAGCAAATAGTGGTCATGACTAGACTATTCATTGCAGGAACTCTAAAGGTGAACAGATGGCATCGATTGCTCTAACGTCCTAGTTTAACTAGTTCCACTGCAAATATCCAGCTACAATACATAACCCACACACAAACATTTAACTAGATAGTGCCCAACATAATTCAATATGATTCTCATCCAAGACCAACATAAAAGAAGGAAGCAATAAGTTTTTCACCACAAAAAGAAACATCATTCCACCCCTGCCTCCCCAAAAGAAATGCATATACAATATCAACCCGCCAAAAAAATCCACAATGATTTCAGGCCTGAAAAACCAAAATAACATATAGATGCTGCATGGAATTAAAAAGATTGTATGTGTCAACCAGGAACACATCCCCCCCCCCCTCTCATTTTACACAACCCACCCTTACACCCACCCCCGCACAAACACAAATTAAAGAAAATTTCCATTCCCCAAGGATGATGTGAGGGAAAATCAATCACTTGAACTCTTACTCTGCTACAAAATGCTAAACCACTGGGCTTATCCCCTTGGAGGCCAACCAGCTCTCCATGTAGAACAACAGTATGCATATACGGATACTGCTCAGAACTTACATCAGAAACCTTAAACTTCTTTAAACATTGTGAATCAGATTCCCATCATTCTCAAAGAATCACAACGTTTTCAATCTTAAATCGTTCATGCTCAAATGGATTGGTTCTAGCATTTAAGGATAATGTAAGAATTGAAACCCATCTCATGCTAATAATATTCGCCTATCAGTCCCAGTTAGCGCTTTTGATAAATACCATGATCAAGCACATACCATCAAAGAACTTATTACCTTGTTCACTAGGGGCCCTTTCTCTATTACTATTGTTATCAGATACCCTCTTATCTCTTTCATTACACTTCTCAAAAAAATATATTCAGTAACTTATTTAATGGGCATTAACACTCAACAAATTCCAGTACTATTATCACATAATCGCCAGGCTCTTTTCCCATCGCAAAGAGTAATAAACCGCCGATGATAGAGTGGCATATTGAAATTTTCCTATTTCTACACATGTTTTGTATACTTTTGGCAGGAAATGCAACAAGCTAACCTACAAATACACTAAAATTCTATTCATATCAGAGAAACAATACCTCCATATGGTGTGTCCACAGCACATCTTGCGACTTTAGAGCTTCTAGCAAGGGGACAAAACACTGCCTTTCTTGTGTTTTCATGACCAGGGCTGCACAAAAACCAAATAACCAAGTCCTTAAATCAATTCAATTCAACAATTGAAGCCAAAATATATATATATATATATATCAATTTTTATCCATACATATGAAACAAAATTAACGGAAGTTAAATGTTTATGATTGATATAGGATATGGTGCTTACATCTTACAGGGAAGGAACGAAGTGGAGAGATTAGGGTTTGACAGTAAAAGAGAAGACATTAATTTAATTTTAATTTTAACTCAATCGACTTGTTTATTGGAAGAATCGCAGCTGAAAACACTTCCAACAAACAATCTGCAGCCTCCAGCGGGTCGAGAGCATTTAATCTTCTCAGGACTTTTTGAGTTTTTATTTTGGAACCCGATTGGAAGAAATTGGTAGCTTGCGCAGGGTCCGCTAGTACTACGCGGGCCATGCCAATTACTCATTTTCTTTTTATCTTTTATATTTTAAATTGCATTAACAATTAAAACTTTTCTAAATAAAAATCCGCATGAGGTTTTGCTCTCGGTGTCTTTCTCTATTACAAACTCTTCAAACCTATAAAGGTTATTAAAAAAAAAGTTAATTAAAAGAATAATACAATATTATTATATAAAGGTTATTAATCACTTATTTAACAATGTAAGTCGTTTATAATATTATTCTTTTCTTTAAAAAAGTACTATATTACAATTCTAGCAATCTCAAACATAAACCAACCCTAGTTTAAGTCCTACCAATAGTATTCATCCATTAAATAATGATTAAATAATTTTATAAATTATGAAATTTATTATCTAAAGGATGAATAACACTTGATATTTAGACTCAAATGTTGCTATCCCTAATATTATTATTTACATAAACCAAAATTCACCCCAAGCAAAATAAGTGAAACAAGTACTAATTTAACATCCAGCATTTTTATTTTAATCACTGGACATTTCTCAAGAAACCACTTCTTGCTAACTTACTTACAGTATGGGGGATAAAATTATTATTCTTACAGTACAAAGACAATGTTTGAATACAGGCTGTACTTTGGCTGGCTATGACAAATTCACAAGTTTACATCATAGTTTAGAATTTTGATCAAGTTGAGGTAATTGCTTCCGCAAGACCCTTCTCATAACCTTATTTGTTGCTGTTCTTGGAAGGGATGGAAGGGGAACAACATGAGAGACCTGCACAAGCACATTTTATCATGTAGTTCGAATGTTAATGGCCCTCAATGATTTGGCAGATGGGCTAGGTTTGAAGAGCTGAAATAAGTACCTTGAACAGAGGATTTAGTTTCTTTTGCACTGCTGAATTGAAAGACATCCTCAGTTGATTCAAATCTGGTGGCGTGTAATTGGAATCCTTGAATACAACAACTATTGTAAGATGCTCAGGTCCACCATCAGGTGGTGGCACACCAATGGCTGCTGTTTCAAGCACATTGCTATCAACCGCATTACAGATGCGCTCAATCTCAACTGAACTAACCTGTCAAAGAGAACATGATGGTTTTAGAACAGACAATGCATCATTTTGCTTGATTTGATCATAAACTACTCCTGTAAGCATCCCATTTTGACATCATTAGCTATAGATGCTTGCTCTTTATATACCCTACAGCAATATTTTCTTATATGATTGAATGCCCAACTTTAAAAATAAAGTTTACAAAGCCCTCAAAATAGACAAGACAAGAAAACATGCAAGTGGGCAGTTCTAAGTTCACGAGCCAAAGTTGAAAGAAAAGGAACAGAGTATTAAAATGAACATATTAGCTACCCATTCCCTTTACTAATCCCATATATCCCATGTCATTAGGTAAGGTGCATACCTTGATTCCCCCAAGGTTCATGGTATCATCTGCACGACCATGTGCACGATAATACCCTCCAGAAGTGTGCTCAAAAACATCCCCATGCCTCCTAAGAATCTGCACAATTGATTCAACACAAAGATTTAATTAACCCAGAGAACACAATAGAATGAAGGTAGAAGTAAAGTTCTGTTTACCTGTCCATTCCAGGAAGGCATTCCACTAAAGTAGACATCATAGTGATTGGCATTCAGCAGCGTACTTGAAGCACCAAATATAAGTGGACTGAGTGCCAACTCACCCATCCCCGGCACATTTTGAGGCTAAAATTGGGAAAAGCAAAATGAAATTATTTCCAGATAATTTGTATGGTTTGTTCAAGAAACAGAATATAGGACTTGTAAGAAGGAAAAGAAGCAGGAAATACAACTCCCATTTTAATATGATAATGGTCGATTTTCACAACCAACTAAAGTAAGGTATCCAGTACTTACAATAGGACAACCATCATTCCCAAGAATAAACAACTTGCAGCCCATAGCTGGTGTACTGAAAGCAGCCAGTGACTGAGCCTGCAATAACGATCCAGTGATAAATGCACCACCAATCTCTGTACCACCACAGTATTCAATAACAGGCTTGTATAGAGCTCTCCCCATCAGCCATAAGTACTCATCTACATTAGAAGCTTCACCAGTGGAGCCAAAGCACCTACCAGTTTCAAAATAAAAAATTACAGCTCAAAACTATCTAAACACTGAACAGTCTAAGACCTATATTACTGACTTTTCATCAAATAATCATATGCATCTAAATGTGAAGAATAACAATCTCAGTAGGGGCATCCAGGACTCACCGAATGGAAGACCAATCATAGCCATCTATGCAGTTTGTACTTTTCCATGTGCGAACAATACTTGGGACAACACCAAGCATTGTTACTTTAGCATCCTAGAGAATTGCAGGAAATGTAATTGAAATTGAGAAAGATTACCAAATCCCTACATGCTGTATGTGTGACAAAATGCAGAAAGGATTGTTACTTTTAGCAGCCTAGCTATTTCAAAATTTCTCTCCAAATCATTCTGCATTTACTCCGTCTATAAAAGAACAGGAATAAATTTTAACACAAGATATCATTCAAGTATATTTTTTGATGTAAGCATAAGGTTCATGTATAAGCAAGATCAAGGTACGCTCGACATGAAAGTTGAAAACCTTATACATGCTTGTAGCGACCAGTAGCAAAATGCATCAATCAAATGTGAAACTGAAGCTGCATGGTATTACAACTTTGAATAATGAAGATCAAACTACAGCTGGCAATAAAATTGCAGACCTTACACCTCCAACCCCACCATGTATTGCTATCTTATGGAATTCAAATGTCACCAATCCAACCAGTAAGTTGTACCTTCCATGAGTTTCAATGGACATCATGGCAAAGTCAAATAATAATCAAGGGATGTTGAGTCCTCAGAGCACTTCAAATGTTTCATTTTGTTTTTAGTGCTCTGAACTGAATTGCTGCCAATATCGACTCAATGCAACTTTCCAAATGATGTGTAACATTAATATTGTCAAGCATGATAATTATATATTTTGAAACAGTGGCGAAAATCATTCTCCTAGGATAGTTTATCATCTAGAGGTTTGTTGAGCCATCAAGATTAATGGCAAAAACACCATAACATGACTAGGAAACAGCAAACAAATAAGATGGGCAAGACTCAAGGGGTTCCTACCTGTACAAACTTAGCAAAGCCAGAACCAAGGGGGGATCCATTATATAGAGCTATCGAAGCTCCATTTAACAATGATGCATAAACCAACCAAGGACCCATCATCCACCCAAGGTTAGTTGGCCAAGCAACAATATCGGCCTTACGAATATCCATGTGGCACCATGCATCTGCTGCAGCTTTGAAAGGAGTTGCATTGGTCCATGGAATTGCTTTTGGTTCCCCTATGCCAGAAATAAGTTCACTCAGGCTTTATGACAATTGTGCAGCTCTAAATGCAAATTTAGTATGTAACCTTGGAGTTTCATCATACTTAAATTTTGACGTGAATCATATGGTTATCCAGCTGTTAATATTCACTTTTATCCAGTTAGTGAAGCTCAATACAGATGATTATAGGAAGGGATTTCAAAAGTTTGAAGTTTTTCATGGAAACAAAAACCCCATTAACATAGAGCAGTAGACAGGACACATCATGCCAATTTTTTCCAAAGTTGGTTTTGCTCTCATATACAGTTCTTTGTGCTGAATCTAAAGTTATTAGCCATATTACTTAATCCATAAAAAAAAAAAATAATAATTCAATAGCAGCAAATGTGATTTGTTATGACTAAAAGCAGTGTTTAAGAAACAAAACTAGTCCTCATTTTCTGTGGTCTTTCTTTTTTCTTTTTCTATTTTTTAAAAGAAGATGATTCCACTACTTTGATGACTGCAGATGTATAACTAACTGGAAATTTCTTTCTTTCATTTTCAAGTTTCAAGGCATCTAAAATTTTGTTGGCATTCATAGAGTAATTATAATTTTGAAGTCAAAGCACCAAATAATTTGACACTAGAATGACATAATACCGGCATACTTTAAGCAGGGTGATGGCTTGGCACCAAAATCATATATTTATACCACAAAGTTATGCTCAGTTCAGGAAAGACACTTTCTAGTTTCTAATAAAGTGAAATGGGTGAAGAAGACTTATGAGATTTATTCTTTAAGATACCTGTGGTTCCAGATGAGAAAAGAATGTTTGTAAATGCTTCCACTGGTTGTTCCACAGCTGCAAATTCATCCTCTCTGCAGGGTTGATGTAAAAGATGGCCAGGTACAGGACCAGCATTAGAACTTTATTGATATCTTTTTTCGTATCTTTTCCCGAAAATTAAAAGATCACAAATCACATAGTTTAGGATGGCTACAAAATTTTGTGCTCACTTAAGCAATGTGTGTTAGTGAATAACCTAGTCAGTGAAGGACAGGAACAACAGATTGTTGCTTACTTTATTACTTCTTTTTTTTCCATGCATACAAGCTTTTTAAAAGTTAGAGGTCACCACATTGATGTCTTTTGCCCAGACGATAATGTTTTCACAATTTAGATGGAATCAATTAAGTGTCTAAATTTAACCTATTAAATGTGCATAACAAATGATAGATGAAAACGCATACAGATGAACAAGGTAGTAGGGTTCAAGCAGAAAAAATGTCCGTACTTTAACTTCCTGACTCTCTCCAGAAAATTGTGCCAAGAAATGTCACCATCACGCAGTTTCATGCTGAAGCTAGAACCTTTGGCAGGAATAACAATCACCAAAGGAGCTTGGGCATCGATAACTCTACTGCAGAACCGAAGCTCAAGATTGAGAAAAATTAGGACAAAAAATGAAAAGGAAACTGCAGAAAATTCAAGTATATGTATTTGGCAAGACAGAAACAAAAGCTTCACCTGTACAAGGGTATACTTTTGTCACCGCGAATGATTAGATCCTGACATAATAAGATGGAAAAAATAAGGTTTACACATAAATTAGGTCATAACCAAAACCAACTTAGAGGCTTCACCTTGAGCCTCAGTATTTCCATGAATAACCAAAAAGTTGAGATAAATTATTGTCCGTTGTAAGGAATAGGATTTTAACCTGAGTAAATATGGCTTTCGCTTTTGATATTCTAAGCCTCATTGATATTTCAAGTGATGCAAAACTATCAGCGATAGAGACAACTATATAACCTGCCAGAACAATGGCTAGGTAGATAACCACAGAATTGACATTCATTGGCATATCAATTGCAATAGCAGATCCTTTGTCCAAACCCAGGGCATTGAGTGCATAAGCAACTAACCTACAATATACAGCAACAAGAAAAACTTTTTGTCATTTTAGAAAATGGTATAAGTTTCACAAAAGAATAGTAGAAACATCATGTTTCCTACCCAAATTAAAAAATTCTCATTTATAATGCAAAATCACTGCAACAAATTAAAAAACTATATTGTCTTCTGCAACATATCAATTTCAGTCTACTTCAGGACTAACCATGTTTTAATTAGAATAATTACTTGCCTTTTGAAAAAACTATATTTTCTTCTGTGGCAGTACTAAAGTTAACTATGGTTATAGCAACAAAATAATCTTAAGCCCACAACTCATTTAATAATACAATCAGTGAAGCATCTATAAATGGATTGAACAAAAATAAAATAAAAATTACAGCATATAGATGAAAAATACCATACCAAACCTCAGCATGCAATTCCTTAAGTGTCATGCTCTTCACAGGCAGACCATCATCTCCTTCATCGCGCCACCTTATTACAATGTCATCCAAACTTCTTTTACTATTTACACTCAAGCAATTTTTTGCTGGATTTACAAATGCTCCAGGAAGCCATTGCCCACCCGGGTTTGATAAGTTATTTTCCCCATTTGGATTCTCTCTTAAAATACATTGAGGAGGTACCGAAAATGATGTACTCATTTCATTCAACACAGTTTTCCAATACACCTAACATCCGAAGAGATAAGAAACCGTCTTTAAGTAATAAATGGCAGCATATGAATGTCAGCTTAAGCTTATATTAGTACTACTACTACCTCAGGATTTGAGACAGAAAATTCCTGAAAATTGGAAAAACTCGATATGGGATCCTTGTAACCTGGACCCAAAAACTCTTCTCCACGCGTCTCTAATAATTTTCCAACATTTGTTACCTTTGCAGCTTCCCTACACACAACAAGGCATTAATTTGAAACAACAAAAAGATACAGAGAGCAATTTAATATTCATATAACCAGTATAAATTAAGAAAAGAAGCAAAGAAACATGAATTTGCATAAAAATGCTCCAAATTTCATTTTGTCCCCTCCAGCCGTTGAAAAACTCATCATTTTTTTAGCATGTAAAAAGTTTACCACTCAATTAATTGGGCATTTCAGCATCGTTTTCTTAGGTTTTAATAATCAAATTGCTCCTGTTTCTCATACTTAGTTAATATTTAATCCACTTGCTTCAATAGCTCCTCTGCTACAATTCTAAAACAAGAGAATCCACACAATTCGGCTTTGGGAATCACAGTTACTCTAAAATAAACTTAGAATCAGCTGAAAATCTGGAACTAAGTACTACTAGCACTATTACCAAACAATAAATTCTGATTGAATCAACTCCAAATTTCACCGGAAGCCATCAAAAGTGATAATTATTTTCTCAAAGCATTATCAAAAAATTACTTGACAAGCTATCATTCAATACATGCAAAAGTTCAATATATGACAAAACTCACAATAATGAAGAAAAGTTGAAATAAACTGAATGGAATTAAATAATATTTACGGGTCGGGTATCCAAGCTGGCGGGTCGGCTCCAAAGTCTTTGTAGCAACCGTAGTACAACAGCTGATGAAAGGAGAAGGGAAGGTCAGGGCTGAGGATGTGGGTAGTGATGTTCTGCCACGTGGCAGGAGTGGCAGCCCCGTGAGTGTTAACGATCTCGGCGAGCTTTTCATGAAGCTGCTCTGCAAGTTTTGAAGGTATCCCCAGAGCTTCAATGTCGTAGCTGGTGATGCAGTCAAGTGCTTTGTAATTGTAAGTTGCCATTTTTCAATTTTTTTTTTTCAGCTTACCTTTTATCTGTTTGTGCTTTTGTCTCGGAGAATATCTAAGTTTTACGGTCCTCCATCATCTTCCATCACCTTCACATAGGATGAAACGCTGTTGATATATCTTTTGTAATCATACCAAGGTGGCGTTTATTTGTTTGTTTGTTTGAAATTAGAATACCCATGAATTAAATCACTCCATACATTAACCACCACACCATTAATCCTTTCCTCACAAGATATAAAGGAAAAAAACTACTTGAGGAAGTTTGTTCTGCATTATAACTACTTGAGGTTAATTTATAAAAAAAACAAAAATTAGGGTTTTATATTGAAAAAAAAGATTAGTTGTGGGTCTCTCATAACATATTTGAAAACAAATTTCTAGGTTTAATTTAAATTTCTTCCACAATTTGGTGGTAAGGCTATGTAAGATTCAACGCGTTGTACAGTGAGTCATGGTAGTCGTACAATTACACTTCTTTCTCCATTTAAAATGGGAGTTTGTAAAACCAAACGTCCTCGAATATTTGAGAGGGTAAAAACAAATTGTACGCGAGCACATGCGATCTTATATATAAGAATTAATGTAATTCTTTGGTGGTGAAATGAAGTCATTACTAGAGAGATCTAAAATTGTTTGATTTTTTTATTGTAAATATCAATTGTAAATCTGGGTATAATATGAGTTGTAATCGAATATTATAAAAGTACTTATAACTTTATTTATTTATATTGAATCTACTCATTTCTCGAACTATCCAATGTGTAATTCAAAAAAAAAAAAAAAGAATACCCATGAATTATTCTGAATTATGAATATAATTGAATGATATGTTTATTGTTTAAATCAGTAAAAATAAATAATAAATTATTTATTTTTTAACTTAAAAAATTTAAAAATTATTTTTTTATATTTATATTCATTCAATTATAAATATTAAATAAATAATAAGTATCTCAAATAATACAAATAAAATAATAAATTAGATATAATATTCTATATTAGATATGTTAATTAATTTTACTATAGTTTACGATGTTTTATATGAAAAATATTGTTAAAAATTTATGAAGATAAATAATGCTAATTTGAAGAAAATAAAAAGATAAAAATAATAATCTACCACTATATATCATCACAAATTATATTGAGATAAATAATAATACTAATTATTAAATTTTATTTAGGTAAGGATAAAAAATAATTAATTAGATAGGGATATTTTAGAAAACATCTTTTAATAATATCATTCAAACTTTTTAGATTAAGCAAAAAAACTAAAAAAATTAGCTTAATAACTTAATGACTGAAAATTTTCATTAAGATAGTGTTTTTTTTTTTTTTTCATTCAATTATAAAATCTAAATAAATCTCAAAGAATACAAATAATAAAGATATTTTCTATATTAGATATTTTTTTTTTTGATGTTTTGTTAAATTGTTAAAAAAATTATGAAGATAAATAATGCTAATTTGAAGAAAATAAAAAGATAAAAATAATAATCTACTACTATATATCATAATATGAATTTTGAATGAATGTTTAGAAAACATTTTTAATAATATTATTCAAATGGTATGTTTATTTTTCATTACGATGAATAACTAAATAAATATATATTAAGTTGTTTTTTAGTTTAAAAAATCTGAAAACTAATAGTTTTACATTTATGCCCTTACAAATTATAAACATTAAACAAATAATAAACATCTCAAAGAATATAATAATATAACAAATTATCATAACATAATCATATTCAATTGAATACAACTCTTTAATATTCTATATTATATATGTTAATCAATTTTATTATGGTTTTTGATGTTTTTATATGAAAATTTTTGTAAAAAATTATAAAGATAAATAATGCTAATTTAAAGAAAATAAAGATAAAAATAATAATAGTCTACCACTATATATTGTTATAAATTATATAGAGATGGCTAACAATGCTAATTATTAAGTTTTATTTACGTAAGGATGAAAATTAATTAATTAGATAGGGGTATTTTGGAGAAATTTTTTAATGATGTCATTCAAACTTTTTAAATTAAGTAAAAAGTTAAAAAAAAATTATCTTAATAACTTAATGACTTAATGGTTGAAAATTTTCATTAAGTTGAAAAAAATAAATAGACTTAATGACTTAATTGATTAAAATTAATTCAATTAAATCATTAAGTAAAAAAAAAGCAAACGGCCCCTAAGTTAAAAAAAAAAAAAGACGTAATGACTTAACTTATTAAAATAAAGTCAATTAAGTTATTAAGTAAAAAAAAGAGGCCCCTTAATGGCTTAACTAATTAAAATAAAGTTAATTAAGTCATTAAGTCCAAAAAACAAACTGTCCCTTAGACTCAGTTTGATATAGTTTTTTAAATAAAATTTACTTAAGTAGAATTTTTATAAGAATTCTTATAAATAGAATTTTCATCTAAAAAACTTTTAATTATTTAATTGTAAAATGAGAGTTTTCATTAAAAATTATAAAATTACTTTAATAGGTTTTTTTTAAACTACATTATGAAAATAATACAATAAAATTATCAAATAAATAAAAGATATTTTAGATATTTTAACATTTAAAAAAAATTTCAATATCTACTCCTAAAAACCTAAAATTTAATATTTTTCTAATACAGACAAAATAACTTATTTAATCTTTGAAAACTCTATTGAAAAATAACTATACAACAATAAAAATTTTGATGAGGGTTTACCATATTAAATAAGTACTTATAATAATTAGATAAAGTATAACAGATAGACAATTAGTTATTTTTATATATACGATCATTTGATATACGTTGTTAATATATTTTAGGGTTATTTTTGTACATTTATCTTTCAAGACTAATCTCATGATTTATCATGAGCACAGGCCAAGTAGATAATCTTTTTTCTAATTTAAAAATAAAAAAGAACAGAAAATTCCATACAAATACAATCAAATATATTTAAAAGAGGCATTTAGCATCAGAATGCCTAATAGCTCTATCACAATCCACAATGTTGTATGAATATATTAAGTAAGCAATGACGTAGCTAAAAAAATCATATAAACGGGGATAAAATTTATGAATGATTGAATAAAAAACCTTACTTCATTATTCTTATAATCTTATTAGTATTTTTCTTTCCACTTGGGAAACCATACCTTTAAGATGGAGAAGATTGAAGGGTAGATATATGATTTTAGATATTTTTGTTTTACTTTTTAATAATAGATTTAGCTCTGGGTGGGATTATATAACACTTGAAATCTAACATGTATGAAGCACGTGATAAAGTAGGAGGTTACTTATTAATCATAATCTTTATAGAAAAATCTCAAACTTAAAAACCTTAAATTTTATTCAAATCAATCAAAAATTTCCGTGTAACAACTCTAATACAAAAAATCTGTCTCCCAACTCTAATTGATAAACAAAAGTCTCCAAATGTAATCACAACTCACAACAAGCTTCTCAATTTGTAAAAAGTAATGATGAGAGACAAGTTCTTAACTCGATCAGAAAAGCTATTCTCAACGCACTAGGGTTATTAGGTCTCAAAAGTATTGTAAGCCCTTTTTTATTGAAACATATTTTAGAAACAGAAGTTTTACAAAATGACATAAATTCATAAGTGATTGAGGATATCAAAAGCATAATTAATCATGAAAACAAATTGTGTAACATATACGCATAGAAAGCACCAGGTTAGCGATCATATCATTTAGTGTGACATATATTCTTGGTGACCCGTTTAAAAGCAGAATTAAAATATGAATAAAGTGTGCACACTTAGAATAGAAACTAAGTATTTATAAATAATATTATATAATATGATATAATTATAATGACTATTAACAATAAGTCAAAATATTTAAATTTATTTTTAATATGTAACGACTTACACGTGGCACTTTGTAAGCAGGGGCGGATATAGCTTGTGACCAGTGGGGGCTTGAGCCCCCACTGGCCAAAAAATATTCTAAATTAAAAAAGAAAAATATTTTAATTTTTTAATTAGCCCTCATCAAAATTTTATTAAAATAATCACTATGAATTATAAACCCCCATAAAATTTAAATTTTAACTTTTAAGAATTATAAAAATTTGTATTTTAATTAAAAATAATGATAGCCCACCACTCAAAATATTTTCTATTCTCAAAAATAGGATTAATTCTTCCAGTCTCTATAATAATAGTAGATCGAACGTTTTCAGTAATGAAACTCATGAAGAATCACCTTTGGAATTGGATAGAATAAATGGTAGTTTGGTTATTTATATAGGAAACAATAAATTTAATAATATTGATAATGAGTCTATTACATAACATTTTTAAAATATGAAAATGCATAGAGAATAATTATAAGTGTATTAACAAATATTTTATATATTCAAAATTTTAATTTTTCATATTTTACTATCATCTAATTTAGCCCCCTGTAAATTATTTTTCTAGATCCGCCCCTGTTTGTAAGGGTGGGCGTTGAATCAGATCTGATCTCCAAATTCAATTGAACAGAAAGTTTACAATCTAATCAGATTTGATTTAAATAGGATTCTACCCAGATGAATCCAATCGAATTGCACTTAAAAAAAATCTAAATATAAATAAATTAATTAATTAAAAGACAAACTTATTCTACCACAGATTCTCAAATCATAAACAAATTGAATCCCAACCACCCACAAAGGCATAAATCCAGCCAATCGCTAGGCCCAGCAACCAACTTTCAAGCCCGTTGGCCAACCGCATGACAATGACACCCCCTCTGAGCACCGATGAAGTCCTAGGTAACAGCAATCAATTGAAGATGAAAGCAAGTACATCTAAACTGACTAAACACTGATGAAGTCTTAGGCGACAACAATCAATTGAAGATAAAAGCAAGAACTGCCTCTAAAGATCAAGAAAATGCTATTAGCTCCTCATCATTTTGTCGGCTTAATGATATTGGCTCTTCGTACTCCTCCCATCTTCTTTCTTGCTTAACATGTGAATTAGCTAACTAATTATTTAATCTCATTGCGATTATTGATAAAATCAACAAACAAAGCCCATAATTGGTTTCTTTCTTACATATGCAGACCTCAAATAAACCTCTTTTGACCTTTGCTTTCCTTGATAAAGTCTTTTCCTTAGCTTTATTCAATATGTATTTTCAATTTTGCGTACTGAAAATGGGATTTTGCTTTCTTTTTATTGAGAAAAATAAGTTGGTGGTATGGATTGCTTTGATGAAGAACGTTATCATTGGTGTCAACTATAGTTCTCCTACTCTTACTCCCGCTACAAATAACTTAATCCCAGTGTTCACTTTCTTACTTACTGTTTGCTGTCATCTTTTGTTCTTCTTTTGTGTTCAACTACTTTTTTCCTTTATAATATTCATTAGAATTTGAAATTAATTTGAAATTATTAATTCAATCTAAATCTGAATTAATCTAAATAATTAATTTAAATTAATAAATGAATTTATTTAATCATAACATAATTTATTTTTGAATCTCAAAATATTTGCAATTTAACTGAATAAAAACTTCATTTATTTTATTAATCGGAAAAATTGTTTATTCTGATTGGAACGATTCAAATAAACCTCTTTTGACCTTTGTTTTCCTTGATAAAGTCTTTTCCTTAGCTTTATTCAATATGTAATATTTGAATTACATTTTCTTTCTTTTTATTGAGAAAAATAAGAGTGGGCTTTGATGAAGAACTTTATCATTGGTGTCAACTATAGTTCTCCTACTCTTACTCCTGCTACAAATAACTTAATCCCAGTGTTTTTGTTTGTTTTTTTTTCCAACTTTTTTTTTAGATAATATTCATTAGAATTTGAAAAATTTGAATGAATTAATTGAAATTTTGTTTTTGCCCACCCTTACCACTTTGTTATTTAATATTTGAATTACATTCGAGTGGCTTTTTTTTTTCAATTTGGCACGAATTAATTGAAAATCACTTTGTTACTATATCTTCGTGGCACTCTGACCCTTGAGAAATGACACTCATACAACTTCAAAAGATGACCCCGCACAAATTTTTATGAATAATCTTAATCACATATGTGAACAAAACATTCATATTGGATTCATAAAAGGATTTAGACTTGCAAAACAAATTCTATTCTAATATATTATAGATAATTTCATAAAAGATAAATTACACATTTAAAAACATTTAGAATCTTTCGTTAAAACTATAAAAATAACATAATTTTCAAATTTGAAAACAGTTAAATTAGCAATTACATAAATTAATTTTCTTATAAAAATCACTTGATTCTTAAGAAACTGTATGACACTTTACTTATAATAGTATCAAAATAATCATGCATATCCGGTATACTAGAAATGAAATTATTTATCTCAACAAAAGTAATGATCTAGATAAATCTCTAAGTCTCCAACGGCCTCAAACACCTTAAATAAGATATAATTATTAACAAATTATCCCAACATCCTGATTTTCTATCTCACACTTGTATAGGTTTGATTTTCTGAATATTAACTCTTAATCTAATAATCAGAATGATGTAATATCTTGTAGAACTATTTTGGAAATTCATAACTATCAGTTATAAAACTTTTGTGATATCCAATATCAAAAATATTTTCAAAAATATTTATTTCTTGATAAGTTCAAATTCGTTGCACAAAGCCTTAAATAAATAGCATAGGTTCTGACATTTTTACAAAATCATATATTTATCAAAAAATTATAAAATTAAAACTGAGAATACTCATATAATAACCTCTTTTTAAAATTTCAAAATTTTGTAAGGTCGTTTGTCACTAAAAAAAATTTATAAAGTTGGTCGTTCTGTTAAAATTAAAGTTTTTCTAGTGCAATAGTATTTATTTCGAAAATCCATTTAAATCGAATATAAGGTCAAATCTTATGAAAAAAATCAGTCAATGTCTAGTTTATATAAAGTTAATGTTCTTCTCAAAAATAATTTTCAAAGGCCATGATCTAATGCAAAATATTCATGTTGTTTAGAAATAATTCTATAGTATGTTTCTTAACCAAGAATTTCAAACCAAGAATATATTGATCTTATAACCCACAACAATAAAATATAAGTAATAAACACTCACCAATCAAGAAGTTTCCAATTAAATCAGGATCTTTAACCCTATTGTAGAAGTAGAGAAGGTTGCTATATAGAAATAGATTGTATTTTATTACTTAGGTTTGAGAGATGGGAATAAAAAAAAGAGATAGTTTATGGAGAATCTATGTAGAGTTGGGAAATTAAAAGCGTGAGTGTGGATTTGAAAGCCCATTAGATAAGAAGAGTAAGAGCTGGGCTTGGGTTAGGCTTAGGTCAAGCTTGGGCTTTTAGTTATTTTTTTTAAATTTTTTAAAAATTATTATAAACTTGAAATGAGTTAATAATAATCAAATTGTTATAATCAATAAGAAATAAAATAAAATAAATATTTCAAAATAAAATAATAAATAAAGTAAATAAAATTTTACAGATTTAATTATTCAGTACTGAATTCTCTAATTTAAGACTTTTTTAACTAATTAACACTTAAAAGAGAGTTTAATATTATAATTTTAAGTTTTTTGATTCATTATTGATATATAAATTAGGAATTTAACCTTACTTTTTTTTTATCTTTATATTATTTTTTAAATTTCAATTTATTATTCTAATTTACAATTTTTTTTTAAATAGAGGGCTTGGGCTTGGCTCCAGCTTTTTTCCCTAAGCCATTATCCAGCCCCTCAAGTGCGAAGTCCATAGCAAAACCCATGGAAATGCGCTGGGCCGGCCCAGACTTTTTTACCATCCCAAAATCCATGAAAAATCATAATAAATTATGAAAATTTAAAATGATTCCTAAAAGTCTCTCAATTAACAAACTAACAGAAGCTTTCAACTTTTGAGATTTTACACTTGTCATTTCCTGGTGTTATAGGTTATTTACACTCTAAAATGTATTTTGAGCACTTTTTTACTCGTAACACTCGCTAAATTGTTTAAGAAAAATTTGCTCAATTCACTCTAAAATGCCAAAACAATCCTTAATCACTAGAAAATTAGAAAATTAAATTCCATACCAAGAACTTATTCAATAGTACTCTTCCTCGTAACTCTTAACATAATGGCATTTACCTCCACTTTGTCGCTTCAAATGAAGGGGCGATGATAAGGTGTAAAATAACACAAATGCTTAGCAGGAATGTGCTCGAACCTGTTGCAGAAAAAGGAGCTACAAAAATTGGTTACTATGCTCTTGTGACTGTTAGGAACTAACAAATATCAAGTACTAACTTGTGATAAATTGGAACCTTTTTTATGTGGTGGAATTGGAGGTAAAAGGTGATTCAACGTATATTATTTGGCCATAAAATTATTAAATTCGGTAGTTTGAAGAACATCATCACCAAGGAAGCTCTTGTATAAAGATGGCTAATGTGGATCTGTTGAAACCCAACTTCTTATTCTAAAATGTACTTAAGTAGTATAATAGTTTGAAATTGATTATAATGTGAGCTTCAAGAAGCATATCACAGAAATTAAAAAAATAAAAATTAGGGTTTATGTTGATGCAGTAAACAAAACAATCGTGGTAAGGAATAGGAATAGAATGGATCTACCTGTCAGTTTCATGCTTTTACGATCATTGGAAAAGAGATTATAACCACCTTATTAGCTAGTTTTTTTTTGGGTCTCTCGAGGTTTTTTTTTTTTTTAAAGTGAGTAGGCGGCGAACATTACATCACTTACGTAATTTCCAGCTCGGGGTTTCATTGATACGACTATAGAATACCTCAACTCTCGAGCTGGTTAAGATGATGCCTATGCTACTTTAGGTTGGAGATTAGGTTCCGGATATTCGTTTTTTCTACTCACAAACTACAAACCACTTAGAAACGTCTCGTTATGCTAACGAATGAACTCTTTGGGGTCGAGAATAGGATCGCGAGTAGTGTATTTTATTTAATCACATAAGATTTTCCTTAATAGTAAATTAAATTATGGTATTTTATGATATAATATTTATAAGAAAAGGTGTTTTGAGTAATTTTTATAATGTAAATAATCCCTCCTTATAATTTTCATTAGTTTTTAATGTTAAGTTGCATATTTTGGCTAAATCAAATTAAATTTTAAATTAGATCTTTTAATGGATTCAATTGGGTTTCAGGCATCTAATATGCAATCGAATTAATAAATTATAAATGAATGAAATATGTGATTTTAAAATAAATTTTGAACTTTAATTTATGTATTTGATTAATTCAATGAGATAAATTTGTAATTTCAGCTAATTAAATAAAGTTCATCATCCGCCACTTTTGGAACAAGTGAGGACAACTTGTCCCTCGGTGACTCCACTACTAAAAGTAAGAATGACTAGATTTACTTGTAAATATTTCGAAAATGAAAATTTAATTTTAGGCCGCTTTTTCCATAGTGACTCCGTCATTGAAAGTAAGAGCAACCTAGATTTACGTGTAAATATTTAAAAGAATGAAAATTTAATTTAAATGTCCATTTGTTACTTCGTGACCCATCACTGAAACTAAGAACGATTTAAATTTACTTCATAAATATTTAGAAGACAGAAAAATTAATTTTAATGTGCAAATTACGTGGTTAAGGATGCATTACAGAATGATTTTTTTTTTTTTTTTGTTTTTTTGTTTTACTGTAATTGAAGAGGACCTTTGGCACTCGGCTACTTGTTAAGCCTTCTTTAGTTTTTTCTCATAGCAAAAGCCCTTGAGCCTTGTATTAAAAACAACAAATGTAATAGAGGCAGCAAATGATGAGGAAAAAGAGGAACTCACTAACATTGATCAAAGAATTAGGAGAGATAACTCCAGAGGATTGACTCTATCTAGTCAAGGAATGCACATTTGAAAAACTTTTAACAGACAAGGCAAAAAAGGTTTAATCTGAACTAGGAAGAAACTTTGTGCTGGTTGTACCAAAACGTCTGGCTGCTGCAGGAATGACTCTGGATGGTGAAAGAACCTCTGTGAATGAAAAGTTGTATGAATCTGATCCAAGTCGGCTCTGTAGCCACCCTCTTCTTCCAGAAAAACCGTCAGCTACAATCCAGCAGTTCTTGAACCCAAGACTTGTTAGCACTCTTGCAACAATTTTTGCTGAATCTGCGTAACTGAGTTTGATCATCAAGCAGTAATGAGTAATGTGGTAATCAAAAAAAAAAAAAAAATGAGTAATGTGAGACATATAGAGATACGAGACATATAACGATAGTCCAAACACTGATGTTAAATTTTGTAAAGCACAGCTATACATCATTTGCAATGAGATAGGCGAGGTGGAAGAACTTACGAGTCCATGATTATGATTTTGGAGCCTTTGTTAATTCTCTTGAGATATGAAATCTTCAGAGCTGCTATTTCAGCTTCAACTTTCTTTGCATTTCTGACAAGGCCTTTCAGCTTGCTGGGTAGCTCTTCCAAACTGAAACATTAAAACAATAATGAGTAACCACAATACTCATCAGCATGCAAAAAATACAAATTGAATTCACATCTTTTCTAGAACTCACAATACAGTAGACTAATACACAAATTTCTAGCAATAATGCGATAACTGCCATGGGGCATTTTTTCGCAACTAACCAGACAAACATAGAAGCAGAGAGGCAGATTGGCTGATAAGTTAAGAAGCCAAATTGAGGCAAGGCACAATCTCAGTGGAGTAAAAAGGTGAAGTAATGCAGTAACAGCTGATTTACTGATTTACTTACGGAATGGAAACCATCCTGTTCTTCGCACTAGGAGGAAGACGAGGAATACCAGCTTTGTCCTTGTCCTTCTCTGATCGAATATCGATCATTAGGTGATTTTGTGCAGTTATTAGATCAATTGACTGAGCAGGAGTAAGTTCACCTGGAGAGGCAGCAAAGTAGTAACGGATTAGCTCGCATTATAATATCAGCTCCAGTAATACAAATCTGCAATGGTAAAACAAGAACAAGCTTTATTTAATTAAAATGCTAATCTACTTCATTTTTCATGTTTACTTCATTATCTTTGAATACGAAAATTTTGAGCCAATGATCTGGGTTAGATTCTTAAGTTTAAACTACCAAATGATTGTAGCCTTTTTAATATGTGAACTTGAAATAGTTTAGGAAATAAATGGCTAAGAATCTTCTCTCCTGAGCCTCAAAATGCCCTCTGAATACCTCTTCTCCTAAAACTTGACCTCTTTATTCAAAAGTCCTGCCATATGTGGCTAAATTCCAAATCCACATTCTCAAATTTGAATGCTCCCAAATTGAATTTGCTCATAGAAGAACTGCATCGGGAACAACAAAATCACCTTTGTAACCACGAAGACTGAATGAAATCACAGACCAGATGGGAGGAAGGAGGAGGTATGCAATAAACAGTGCTCCAGCAGTTCCAACAATCACAACAGGATCTCCTGAAGAGATAGTTTCAACAGTTGATGCAGCTATAGGCTTGGCCTCTCCAATGACTTTTGAGGTCTGTTGTGCTGCATCTGCGACTGTCTGTGATAATAGAATATTGGAAGGAAGTTGAGAAAAAAAGCCCCCAAGCACATTTCACTTGTGACAATAGAGAGCATACACTCAAAAATACTAGTGAAATTGCCAGGGTCTGACAGCACTGGTTTCCGATAAAAGATTACCAGCTTCAAAAATAAAAATAGAAAATAGATGTGAAAGATTAAAGTTAGCAGATTAAAACACGCATGCAAACAGATACAGAGGAATTTTAAAGGGACAAATTTGCACATTTTCACATAGAATTTTGAGGATATAACTTAGCAGAAATAAACCACTAAAATTTAAAGTAGGCTAATTTCAAATGAGTGAAAGGAATTTAATCCTTACCATTAATATAATCCTAAAGCACAAGAAACTGATCTAATATCCGATTATTCACAGATATGCAATCCAGCTGAAACTACATAGATATAGCAGTTACTAGATAATATAATCCTAAAGCCCAAGAAACTAATCTAATATCCGATTATTCACAGATAAGCAATCCAGCTGAAACCACATTGATATAGCGGTTACCAGAAGCATTTCCACTGAATCTACAAATAGCCTCATTTGAAGATCTAGCATCAATGTGAGCAAAAAATAATCCTTTCAACAAACATATTAACACTGCCATTTTACATATTAACACCGCCGTTTTACATAATAATCATTTCAACAAACAATCTAACACATTAACACTGCCATTTTGACAAAAGGAAAAAGGAAACAGAAAGCCAGACCTTGGCAGCAGTGGCAACTTTTTCTGTATCAACACCAGTGCTCTGAATTGCTTCTTGGGCTTTCTTTGTAGCCTCAGAAATAGCTGGAGAAGCAATCTTCAATGCCTCTTCTCCAGCTTGCTTTACAATAGGCAATGCCGCATCAACTGCTGGCTTCAAAGCACTCACTACAGCATCAAGAACTGTCTGTGTAGTCTCCAAGAAACTTGAACCCGCTTCCTGAACTTTATCTATTGTTTTCTCCACCTATCAAATTATAAAAAGTTACCAATTTCAAGACACGGGCTCCCAACAAAAAACTTAATAAAAAATAGAAAATGCTTTTGGCAGTGGTAAAATGCTTGAAAGCAAACAATTTTATGAACTGGGTGCCAAGAAAAGTTTTGAGAAAGCAACCTAAGCATTTGTCAAGAGGGTACTCACAATTGCTTTTAAAGTCTTTATACAATGCTCAATAATATCAATTTGCGGTTCGTTACCTCATCGAGGGATGAGACAATCTGGTCTTTGTCAAGAGTGAGAGCTTTAACTTCATTTGGAGCATTGACGAGAGCCAAGAGAGAAAAACTTGCTGATGTTGGCAGCAACACAGAGTATGGTTTCAACTGAGCTTTCGAGGAGTAAGCTTTAGGAGCCAGGGCAACCGATGGAAATGCGGGAACGGATAATTTAGCAGTGGCTGAAGATCGGATTGCCATGACCACTGCCATTCTGTACTCAAATCTTTGTCACCTCTAAATGTGACTGAGGGATCTTTGTGTGTCAGTGGCTTTTCTGCGTTGGAGTGAGTTGAATTTCTGATTATTGGGTATATGAAAAAGGTGCGATCAGAAATGGATGGCTTAAAAGAGCAAGAAATTTTGGCCAACAAAAAGGATCTTTCTTTCTTCCTCACTGGCCCATCATATCCTACGTGCCACATCAATGCTCTCGCTGCAGCCAACCATTCAGCCACTTCGCCAGTCTACATGGCATTTACTGTTTTAGGTTTTATTTCTGTCACAAAATTCTTGATTGGCTGCTGCATTTTACAATTCCAATTCCAAATTTTTAAGAACCCAAATCCAAATTACCTCCCATCTTTACCATTATTAAGTGGTCCCACGTATATTGAAGCTCGTTGAGGTTCATTACTTGAATAATATGGATTATGGACAATCAACTTTACCTTTTAAAGTGTAGATATACAAACATGAAATTTATTCATTGTTTTCAGCCAAAATACCCATAAAGCTCATAAACAATGTCATCTCTTCATGCATTATCAATCCCATGAATAAAGCACTATACATCAAGCTTCAGAAAATCTTTTTTTTAAAAAAAAAAAACCTACATTTTTCAAAGATACTTGAATGGCATTTTAATCTTACATTGGAAGGACATGCTCTAACTTGTACCAATTCTCTCCCCTGCGGTCTTGGGCCATCAGATCAAATTCAAATGGCATGTACCCCAGCTTCAAATTGCTAAGAGTAGTTAATGGCCACAAACCACTTGGAACAATCTTCAATCGCTTACACTCTATAATCTCCAGCCGCCTAAGATTGCACATTGCTCCTTCCTCTATTATCCACCTCTCCAAATAACACAAGTTGGACAGTTTCAAGAATTGGAGCTGTGAAAACCCTCCACTAGAGGAGACCATTTCTTTCCCCAAGTATGATGATTGCTTCAATTTCAACGCTCTCAAATTTGGTAGCTTCTCAAGTTCTTTCAGGGGGTCTTCCGTCAAGAAACAGTATTGCAAGGACAGTTCAGTTAGATTTGGTGGAAAATTTTGTACATCAGACAACGGCCTTAAGAATCCAGTTAAATTCAGCTTGTAGAGATGTATATGATTTGAAAAGTCAATGAACATTGGAATGGTAGTTTTAGTAATACCCTCATAAACAGTTCCGGTAACATCAGCTGCACGAGTTCTTCCTGATTGCATTTTCAAACATTGGAGACCCTTCAAGTTATAAATCCACTTGCATAATGCTTCTTCATGTAAAATCAAGTCACCGTGTAATCCTAACTCTCTGAGGTTCGACAACTTGTCCAAACCTTGCTCTACGCAACTAGTTTCACAAATACATATTCCGAGCAGTGTCTGGAGATTTGGCAGAGAAGCGTCTGCTGGTGGGTTCACTACCATCTCTCGAAACTCACTGAAGTAAACATGTTTCAACTGTTGCATCTTCCAAATCACAAGTGGGATTGGATCAACCAAAGTGGAACTCAAGTCTAGACTTTGCAAATTGGAAAGATTGCCCATTGAAGAAGGAAGCTTCTTTAACCAAGTTTTTCTCAAGTCCAAGTACCTTAGATGAATGAGGTTTCCTATAGAAGAATCGATCAAAGCCATGTAAACACCCTCCAAATCAAGAACTTGCAAAAGTTTATATTCCTTCAATATTGACCCAACAGGTTCACTGATGTCAAAGAACAACAACGTACGGACTCTTAAACTTTTTCTTGTTTGAGAAGGAATTCCAAAATGTATAGCAAGTCTTCGAGCCTTTGCACGGAAACAGGCATTAGAATCTCCACGGACGATATCAAGAAATTGATCTTCCTTGGCTTTTGAAATGGCTAGTTCCCTTAGAAGATCATGTACTCGAATTGTCTTAATCTTTCCATTAGATTTCCTACTTACAGGTTGAACCATGCTCCTTCCTACCAGCTCTTCCAAGTAATCCTCGGCGACATCCTCCAACGGTTCTATACCTCTAGGTTGCACAAACCCTTCAGCAACCCACAATAAGATTAACTTTCTAGCAGCAATCTCGAAATCTTCTGGAAAGAGCCCCATATAAAGGAAACATGGCTTCAAATAATAGGGCAAATCCTGATAACTTAATTTCAAGATGTCCATACATTTTGCTGGATTTAGATTCAGCTGCCATTGAACACTCTGCAGAACTTTCAGCCATTCACTATAGGTTGCTTCTTTACTTGATAATAGACCTCCCAACACCACAATGGCAAGAGGTAAGCCCCCACATTTCTTCACAATCTGTTTGCCAAGTTCTCTAGACCAAGGAGGTAGGCTTGACACGGCATTGCCTCCAGCAAATGCTTTCTTGAACAACAATTCACAACTATCCTCCTCATTTAGAAGGCATAGTTCATATGGGGGACTCCCTGGATCAGCATATATAGCAACATCTTTGAAACGAGTAGTAAAAATTATTCTACTTCCATTTTTCGCATCCGGAAACACTGCTTTCAGATCATTCCAAGCTTCTTTTTCCCAAATATCATCCAAAACAATGATAAACCTCCTCTCTTGCAAAAAATTCGACAACTCTTCTTTCATATCCTCCATATGCATCTTATCCAAATCTGCCTTTCCAAGGCCCAACACTTTTTTACACAAATCCTGCAAAATCTCCCATTTTCTATATTCTTGTGAGACATAAGCCCAAGCACAACAATCAAAATGCTTCTTGACATCACTACTCTGATAAATCTTCTTAGCAAGAGTGGTCTTGCCTAAACCTGCCAGGCCAATAATTGAAATTACAGAACGCTGCAACCCCCCATGAATCACTCTATTTCCCAAAATCATCATGTCTTCCCCCAAGCCAACAATATCCTCCTCAGAAGTATGAGGATAAGATCGTCTCTTCTCTCGAAGACAATCTACCGCAAAACTTGTACCTTGTCCATCTCTACCAATATTTTTAACACCATAAGTTGACCTACTGCTACTAATGTCATGAATTCTCATCTTGATCCTACTTATCTGCTTGTTAACCTTACAGCGAGCACTGAATTCATCAAAGAAGAAAAAAGGGTACCTCTTGGAAAGTGCTCTGATCAACCCCTTTTCTCTTTTCTGTGCCATTTTGAAGATGTAGCTGTCAATAACATCCTCTGTGTCATAAGCAACATCTCTGACATCTGCTACCCAATTTCTGACTCTTTCATCACTATCTTGTTGTGCGTCTGCATCCTTAAGAAAGCATTGCATTCGCTTCAGTTCACGTTCAATCCATTCAATTTGGTTGCGTACTCTTGAAAAGGAAATGGCTTCTTCCATCAGTTGGGTGGCAATCTTTTCAATCAGCAAGGAAACTATGTACTCAGCCATGTATTGTTGCCTAAATGAACTAGTTACAATAATACTTTCGTCTATGAACAGAGTATCTAGTCTGCAAATTTTGATAAGACTATGTGGAAAAGTCTAGGGATGGCTGTTGGGGGGTGGGGGTGGGCTAACAATTAATGGGGGTTGGGGTGGAGTACAAAATAAAATCTTATTTTTATTAAGAATTTTAAAATTATTTTTCTCTTATTTCTCATTCTATGCTTCAAAATTTATTTAAAATTTACTCTAGAGTTCCGTGAGACTCTAAATCCATTTTTATAATTTGTCATCCCAAAAAGAAAACACCTAATGCCAATGTTCTAATCCCAGATTTAACAGTATTTCTTAGATTTCACACGTAATACAGATAGAGAGAGACTTTCAACCATGCATTAACATTATTATATTATTTTCTTAATAGATTAGATTAATAAAGGACGAATGAAAGAAATTACACGTCAATCACTTGCCTGCATAATAACAGTCCATGGGTTAATACAAGTGGCTAACTGAGGAATAGATCATGATCGTCATCAGCGAAGTGGGGATTTTGAGTTAGCACCAAAGCATGTCAGCATTTCCATTTTTAAAAATTTTGTTCTAACACTTGAGAAGTTGATTTAGGTGAAAGTGACATGCGACAGTATTCTATAAACAAATAATTGACTTATTCCTTGAAGCAGCAACCGCCTTTTACTTAATAATAATTTATTTACTAATGATAATTTAACTAAGTACACAAAGTAGTCATTCTTTAATTACTCATCAAGCCATGATGGAAATATTTTATATTATTCACTTATTTCTTGAATTTATGACGCCCATGAATTAGATGCTTTCTAGAACTTGTCATACTTTTTCTTATGTCCGTTTCCACTTATATTAGGAATGGATAAAAAGAAAGAGTACGGACTCCGAAGAGAGAGAGATTTGAGAACTCCAAATTAAATGAACTCTCATTTAAATATCAAAATTAGTTATCTTAACCCTTAGCTTATATTAATCATTCAAAATGCTTGAGTCAGTATTTCCCTCGGAAGAAATTTTTGGAATATTAAAATATTTCCGACCGTTCATTGTCAATATAATATTACAACTGTTACCGTCTTGGAAATAATAAATCTGTTTATTGGTCACAAGCTTGACTCTAATGCCAATACTAACGGTTTGAGTTCAATAATCACATAGATATTTTTTGTTCTAAAAAGGTAGCATGCCAAGTTTTATTATTAAACTTTACAATTTAAAATATCTCTACTTAGTTAAGACTTAAGAGAACTCGAGTCTTTTGAAATAACTAAATCCTACCTAACTAGCAATGTAGAATGTTGTGACTATATATTTTTGAATAAAAATCTTCTTATGATCGGATATTCAAACACTCAATAAATCTTAAATGGGAAGAGAATCCTCATCCATTATTTTTACAATTTTTACTTTCTCAATTGTTAATTAATTAAATGTTGATTAAGTGATTTTTTTTTCCTGTCAGTGCTAGAAAAAGAAAGGAAAAAGACGTGTGGACAATTTACCTCTGTCTATATTACAGTCATTATACAATCTTTTGACATTTTCTTTTTAAATTACATAAGACTAATGCTCAGATTATAACTCATATTATATGAGATTTACAACTGATATTTACAATCAGACAATTACTAGGACTAGTTTAATTCTTATATAGCACTGCCCAAATTTTTATCATTTACAATCAGACAATTACTGGAAATAGTTTAATTCTTATATAGCATTGCTCAGATTTTTACTCTCTCTAATATTCGAGGGGTGTCTACTCCACTCATAATTCTTATATAGCGCTGCCCCGATTTTTACCCTCTCTAATATTCGAGCGATGTCTACTCCACTCATATTTCGAAAGAGAGAATACTGTCTTCACTTAATTATATATTATAATTAACGAAGGAAATAAGCCCTACATGCGTCGCGGGGGCTCGAACCACTATGCTCACAGTTGTGAGGACAGAGTCCTGGCCATTGGGCTAAGGCTGAATAGTTAACATTTTAACATTTTAACCATAAAAGTAATACACAGACAAAGTAATAGTATTTGAACTGAGAAAATTTTATTAATTAAGCAAAATATTAATTAATTGGCTTATAATTTAGCATGTTGGCCTCAAGTAGAGATCGGCAAAATTTACTAATTAATCAAAGTTTTAATTTATCGAGTATTAATTTATCAAAATTTTATTCTATACTTTATTATGGTCCATGATCATACAGCTCTCTGGAGTGAAAGTTTTCATGGAAAGAATGATTGTATTTTTAAGTGTCGCCGCATATATTGAGGGTTGTTGAGGTTCATTACTTGAATGATGATCAAATTTGCCTTTTTCAAATTATAAATATACAAATATGAAGTTTATCAATTGTTTACAACCAAAATGCCCATGAAGCTCAAAAAAAATCTGAGCGGTGTCATATCAGAGTTGATGTAAACGGGTCTCAGTATATGTATAACTGTAAATATCAAGAGCAATAGATTTCCTAAAAAAAAAAAGCCCATGAAGCTCATTTGAAGAAAATAAAGACATCTGCGCATACATTCTTCAATCGCATAAATGAAACGCCATACAACAAACTTCTGAAAATTAAAAATGAACATTCAAACAACATATTTGAAAGATACTTGAAAGAAACTTTTATCTTACATGGGAAGGACATGCTCTAACTGTTGGAAAAATATGCTCTTTAAAGCATATTTATATATTTATTGTAATAAATAATTTTTCTGATTAATAAAATAAATGAGGTATTTTATTCAAGTATCTTAATTGCATTAATATTTTAAGTAAAGTCCATTTGATCATATTATATGTATTTATGTGATCACCATGTGGATTCACAGAAGACATAAATACAATTTATCTTATGATTAAATAAATTATGTTCGCAGTTGATAAATAAAGTTGGGTACTTTATTTAGGTATAGACTGTAATAAATTCATTGAATGGTTTGTCTTAATCATGTATGAATTTATTGATGTATCTGACTACATTGAATAGGATCACATATGAGATTTAATTAACTTCAAAATGATCATCGGACTTATTAAATCTCATAGGCATTGATTTTACTGTAATCTTAATCTTGAGTTAGTTATGATTTCATGATTGTAATTGTTATTCCATTTGAGTTACCAATGGGCACGACACACACTTGTGATCAAGATTACCCAGTATCTTGGTGGAGGCAATTATGAGTATTGGAGTTATAGATTAACAATATAGAATTTGTACGACACATCTCTTGATGGGTTTTCGGCACTTGATCATAGAATTCTCTGGCCAAAGTGTGTCAACATTTTTAATATGTTAAAAATGATCATTAGAGAAAACCAGTAAGTATCAAGGAACAAGATGTAATTAAATCGATTGGACAGTTGAGATATCGATTTAATTAATGATGTGGTATAAAGGATTATGCAGTAAAGAAATCAATGTGGCTTGGGCGAATTATTATTGTTCGAGCATACAATTATGGAGGTCAGTTCCAATCTTATAGTGGAGTAGAATTGGAATTAAATAATTATATTTGTTTAATTACAAATTTAATTATTGTAGCCACTATTGTATGTTCCCAAATGATCCTCGGGTTAGCTCATTTAATTGACAACACCATCATTGGACCCAAAAAGTAAGAAAACTGGCATATTAGGTGAAAATCATAATTATAATATTTGTTAAAACCTAGTATGTTATATTCAAGTGTAAAAGGGGGGCTTGTGATATTTTACAAGGTGGTCCCCTAGTTAGTTACACATTCTCTCCACTTTTACGTAAGTGAAGAGAAAGTATTTAATTTAAATATTTAAATTAAAAGAGGAATTCTATTTTAATTTAAAATAGGAATTCTAATCCTAACATACTAAGGTTTTTCATAAGATATTATATAAGGGGTACTTTCTCCCTTTTTGGAGAAGATAGAATTCCAGGGTTTTCGAGAAAAATATAGAAGACATCTAAGAGACGCCAGTTGCAATTGGGAGTGGTGAAACAGACGCCCACACGTTCAGTGTTGATCGATCTTGAGTCATAGCCTGGAAGATCGTTTGGAGACGGATCTACAACTTTCAATCGTTCGTCTTCTCAGATCATCAAAGGTACGAATTTCTAGATTACTTAATTCTTATATGTTGTATGAGATCGGTCCAAAAAGATTTTAATTAAAAAATTGAAAAACCTGATTTTCTCCCTACACTAACTTGTATCAATTTTCTCCCATGCGGGTCTTGAGCCATCAGTTCAAATTCATGTGATGTGTACCCCAGCTTCAAATTGCTAAGAGTAGTTAATGGCCACAGACCTCTTGGAACAATCTTTAACCAGTTGCAGTCTACAATCTGCAGCCGCCTAAGGTTGGCCATTGCTCCTTCCTCTAGCCACTACCGCTCCTCTACCCGAATGTTAGAAAGTTACTAGAATTGGAGCTGAGAAAACCCCCCACTACAGCAAACTATTTCTTTCCCAAGCAGTTTCTGCAGATGTGGCAGAGAAGCCTCTGTTGGTGGGTTCACTACCATCTCTCGAAACTCACTGAAGTAAACATGTTTCAACTGTTGCATCTTCCAAATCACAAGTGGGATTGGATCAACCAAAGTGGAACTCAAGTTTAGACTTTGCAAATTGGAAAGATTGCCCATTGAAGAAGGAAGCTTCTTTAACCAAGTTTTTCTCAAGTCCAAGTACCTTAGATGAATGAGGTTTCCTATAGAAGAATCGATCAAAGCCATGTAAACACCCTCCAAATCAAGAACTTGCAAAAGTTTATATTCCTTCAATATTGACCCAACAGGTTCACTGATGTCAAAGAACAACAACGAACGGACTCTTGAACTTTTTCTTGTTTGAGAAGGAATTCCAAAATGTATAGCAAGTCTTCGAGCCTTTGCAAGGAAACAGGCATTAGAATCTCCACGGACGATATCAAGAAATTGATCTTCCTTGGCTTTTGAAATGGCTAGTTCCCTTAGAAGATCATGCTCTCAAATTGTGTTAATCTTTCCATTAGATTAGCTACTTACTGGTTGAACCATGCTCCTTTCTATCAACTCCATTTTTTGCATCCGGAAACGCTGCTTTCCCAAGCTTCTTTTTCCCAAATATCATCCTATACAATGGTCAACCTCCTATAAATATAAGATAACTTTTTATCCTCTACGCATAAGATAACTTTTTATGATTAAATAAATAAGTTATCTTATGATTAAATAAAAGTCGACAGCTCTTATTTCATATCCTCTACGCATCTTATTCAACTCAGCCTTTCCAAGCCCCAAAACTTTTCTGCATAAATCCTGCAAATCTCTCTTGCTCTGTATTCTTGTGAGACATAAACCCAAGTACAACAATCAAAATGCTTCTTGAGATCACTACTCTGATAAATCTTCTTAGCCAGAGTGGTCTTGCCTAAACCTGCCGTCCCAACAATTGAAATTATACGGAATGCTACAAATTGCATGAATCACTCTATCTCTCAAAATCATTCTTGTTGGATTTTTAATCTAGCATTATTGAATCCTTAATCCAACATTGAGCTTATATGTAAATAATTATGTGTTGTGAACTATCATATAAGGTTGCGTTCAATTAAAAGTGATATATTAAGGTTTTCGGTAATATGAGCTTTAATGTCTCTGACAAGGTGTGGGCCTTTAATGTGTAGAGACTTAAGGATAATTTCTATTTCTATGATGGGCTGAATAAAAATACCTAAAGATAATATGAAAAGTTGTTTATATATGTGGTAATTATCCCCAGGTGATAAATATCTTTTTTTTTTTGTTGATACAAAGAGTGCCAATAAGGCTAAATCGAAACAAAATGCGAGAATACAATTCCGTACATATCATGATTTAACCAAGGGACAATACCACTAGGAGGATCGTGAAGGAATTAGAATCCAAGAGGTTGACTCATAGCAAAAAATTTTTTAGCGAGAAAGTCCGCAGCGAAATTCGCTTCACGATTAATATGGTTAATGTGCACATGTCAATCCTTGTTGAGAAGCTTCCTAATGCTTTGAACCAAAGAAGAATAGCTAATAAGACTGTCACTCGTGTTTGCAATCAGCTAAATAATGCACTTGCTATCAGCCTCAACCAATAACTTCCGAACCCTCAGCTTCTAAGCCATATCAAGACCATAGAATAAGCCCCAGAGTTCAGCATTAGTAACTGAACTGATACCAATGTTAGCACATCAAGCATGTTACTCGGAACTGACTCAAAGCATAATCCTTCAATATCACACTTTGCATCGCCCAGTAATCTTTCCAGAAACGGGTTTTTGAACCATTTCCAACTAAGGGTGTTTAAAATCCAATCTGATCCACTCAATCCGTCTAATATGTAGAAATCTTATCTGTAAAAATCAGATCCGTGGATTGGATTGGATTGAAAATTTGAAAATTCGCAGTTGGTGGATTGGATATGAATTTACTTCTGTAAATCCGTAAAATTGGCGAATCCGTAAAAAAATAAAAAATATTTATTAAATAAAAAACTAAACTTTTACATATGGCATTATACTCACTAACAAATAAATAAGTTAAAATATAGTTATATTAGCATCATATTATATCTTATCCGATAATAATATAAAATAAAAATAATTAAATAAAAAAATATAGCTTCCTAAATAGTTAATTTTTATGTATTGATCTAAACAAATGAGTTTTTTTTTCTTTTTTGATGTATTGTATTTTGAAACTTTGAATGTATTTTCTAGCTTTATTTCAATAATTAATTTATTTAAATCTTATTTAATTTGAATTTGATTAGTAGTAAAAAAAAACTATATTAATTTTTATATTTAATTAGTTCGTGGATAAGACATAATTAAAAATTTTTTCCTACAAACCAATACGCAAAATGGTGGATTGGATATAGATTGTGTCAAATCCGCATTCGATCCTCAAACATATGGATTGAATTTGTATTGAATTCTACCAATCCGTGGATTAGATTGAATTGGATTAAAAATTTATAATTCGCAAAATCATGGATTGGATATGGATTGATGTCCAATCCGTAAAATTCGATTCACAAACACCCTTATTTCCAACTTCCCAACAAACACCATTCAAGACTGTTTGTCAAACAGTACCTACTACCCACCACACTTTCGTAGGTAACTCTGTGGGATGATTGTCATTCTCAACACCATATTTCGAGCATAAAACTTTAATCAACAGACTTGTAGGGGAAACAATAATATTCTATTTAATCTTCATTAATAAAGCCTCCGTCATTTGGGAAATATTTTTTAATCCAAGACCACCTTTGATTTTAGGTTGACAGATGCTATCCGAACTAACCATGGACATGTTGTTTCTCTCACTGTTCCCACTCCATATAAAATAGCGACAAATTTGATCAATTTTTTCTTGAGTGGCCCTCAGAATCTTTATAGTTTGCATTGAATAAATCGGCAAGGCTTGGATCACCGCTTGAGCAAGAGTAAGCTTTTTGGTAAAAGAAAGCTGCTTCGCATTCTATCCTAAGAGTCCTATGTCTACTTGATCAAGAATCTCTTAATAGGTTTTATTGGTAACACGACCATGAAGTAGCAGCATATCCAGATACTTCCTAAATTTTTAAAAACTAAAAAGCCACTTAATTCACCAACTTCCTTTGACAACGCAGGCTCTACATTCTTTGAAAAATATATTTGAGTTTTTTCTTTACTAACTTTGTCTCCGAAAATGTTGTAAAAATTATCCAGAACTTCGGTATCACCTCTGCCTGCTCAGAAGAAGCCTCTGCAAAAAGAACAAGATCGTCAGCAAAAAAGGGTGAGTAAAAGGTATCTTTCTATTAACTTAATTAAGTTGTCTACATAAGTGATCATGGTTCTCAGGTCACATATATCTTTCTATTCTTTCTAACACACTATCTCAGAGAGAGTATAGCGAAATTTAAAAGATTCTCAAGTAGAACATGTTGATCTGGAAGGTCAACCACAAACCTCTAAAGAGTAATTCGGCATTATGGATTCAGGTATGCTTCTGCGTAATTTATTATTGATTCTTGGTGATACAACATAAATATTCCTGAAACATAGATGATGATTTTCACCAAATGAATTTTTTGTTCTAACAAATGGTGTCGGAGACATTGCATTTTGAAACATTAAGAACAATTTGTGATTTTTTTTAAATAAGGATTATTAAAGAAATTCTAATATTAAGAAATTTGGAATTTAAGATTTTTTTTTTAGAAATTTAGACTAACAAAAAAAAAGTTCTTATGGTTTTTTTAAGCTAGCAGTAGCAATAACTACTGTCGGCATTACCGTTACTGGCCTGGTTTGTCCAAGTGTGTCGTAAAGGAAGAGTCACAATAGCAGTGGCCTTAGTTGCCACAAAAATAATTAAAAACAAACGGTCATCATTTGTTAGCCGAGAAAGTCCACCAAGCCACAACAATAAGCTACTCAAGGAAAAGAAAAAAAAAATAAGGTTTCAACAAAAACTTTAAGGCAACCCAAACCGGTCCAACCCTGAACCAATCAACGGTCAATGTTGACCATCAACTTTAACCGTTAACTGAACTTTGACTCAATTTTTTTGGTAATTTTTTGTGCAACTTAAATTCAAAGATTGATATGTTTATATGTATTTTAAAATGAATTAATTAAAGTAACATGTCACTAAAGTAAACTCTCTTATGGAAATTAATTTGTTTTGGAATATAAATAGTTGTGTGTATGTAATTTCTGTAAATATCAATCGGTCTAAAAATGAAGATTTATATTTGATAAAATTACATGCACCTATGGTAATAAACACGTGATGGTTATCTAGTTTTATAAATTGGCCCAAAGAAAGATTTATTGTTTGACATGTTCTTATTTTTAGTGTTTGATTATTACATCAAGATATCACTTACAAGTTAATATTTTGTCCAAAAATGAAATATTAATCGAGAGTCCGGTATCTTGAGATGAGGTTTATCTTTATTTGAATTTTTTTTTATACTTATATGAGTTTGTTTTATTTTGTTTGTTATTCTCTGTTCAGTTATGTCTGCTGTTAATATTAATGCCAACATTTATTATTTTCCTAAGCTAAATAGCTCTAACTTCAAGTCATAGCAAGAGAACCTCTTAATAGTTCTCATAGTAATGGATCTTGACCTTAAGTTAAGGGTTGATTTTCCCCCACCTCTTATAGATAAATGCATCTTTGATGATAAAAAAGAAATAAAAAAGTAGAAGAGATCAAAACACATGTGTACCATGATTATGAAGAAATCTATTCCGAAAGCATTCAGGGGCTCAATATCTGAAAATGCAACTATAGCTAAGGATTTCCTTGTATAAATTGAACAGAGTTTTGTCAAGAATGAAAAGGCTAAAATGGATACGCTCTTGATAAGCCTAATTTCAATGACGTATAAAGGCAACGACAAGGGTAAGAAAAAGAAGAAAGATATGAAAGCTGCAAGTACAACACCTCAAAAGAAACAACAAAAGAAATCGAATGATCTAGAAGGCACTAACTGTTTCTTTTATGGAGCGGAAGGGCATGATGTAGTTTGTTCTGAGATTAATTTAATTTCGATACCTAGTCACATGTGGTGGATAGATTCTGGTGTAACAACTCACATAAATGTGTCTATGTAAGGTTGCTTGCATTGCCGAAAGTCCAATGATGTTGAAAGATACATCTATGTGGACGATGGCAAGAAGGTTGAAGTTGAAGCAATTGGAAAATTTAGATTATTACTAACAACTAGATTTTAGTTAGATCTTGATGAAACATTTTTTGTTCTGTCTTTTAAACAGAATTTGATTTCCATTTCCGCTTTGGATAAATATGGTTATTCTTGTTCATTTGGAAATAAAAAATTCAGTTTGTTTTATAATTCAAAACTAGTTGGTTTCGGTTCTTTGTCAATCGATGATAGTCTTTAAATGCTTGATACGACTGCTTCATTTAATGAATCCCTGCAATTGAGTACATGATGTTTAAAGAGAAAACTAACTAATAAGAATTCGGCTATGTTATGGTACATGAGATTAGGTCATATCTCCAAACGAGAATAAAGACACTTGTGTTAGATGAAATTTTTGACCTTTTAGATTTCACAGATTTTGATATTTATGTTAACTATATCAAAAAGAAACAAACCAACAAAAGGATATTTAAAGCTAATAGGACTTCAGACGTCTTAGAACTCATACATACGGACATTAATGGGTCATTCCTTGTGGCTGCTTGGATTGGTGAATAATATTTTATGACGATCATATGATTTTTCTAGATTTGGCTATATATATCTCCTCCATGAAAAGTCACAATCCTTAGATATGTTCAAAAATTTTAAGGTTGAAGTTGAAAACCAACTTGGCAAAAAAATCAAAAGCGTCAGATCTGACCATGGTAGAGAATATTATGACAAATATGACAGTTCAAGTGAACAACATCTAGGACTGTTTGTTAAATTCTTAGAGGAATGTGGCATCGTCCCACAGTACACCATGTCGGGTTCGCCTACTATGAATGGTGTTGCTGAAATATGAAACAAGACTTAAAGATATAGTGAGAAGTATGATTTGTCCTTTTATTTTATCAGAATCACTCTGAGGATAAGCACTTAAGATTACAGCGTATATATTTAATAGGGTTCCAATTAAAGTGACTGCCAAAACCCCTACGAGCTTTGGACGGTTAAGAAACCTAGTCTAAAGCGCTTGCATGTTTGAAGATGTCTAACTGATGCAAGGTCTTATAGGCCTAATGAAAAGAAACTAGACTCAAGGAAGGTGTTGTTATTTTATTGGATAATCTAAAAAATCTAGAGGACTTTTCTTTGAAGAGGAATATGTTGATATTCTTATAGGTGTTATTAATATTTATCAGTGTCTAATTTCTGATTTTGTTCAAGACACAATAGATCAAGATAATATTTTAGAACCTTCCATATAAGAAGTTGTTCCAGAAGAAAAAACTCTAGCACTTTAAAAACCTATGCCATTAAGGAAATCTACAAGAGAAAGGAAAAATGCAGTGCCAGATGACTACATTGTATTTCTCTAAGAATATGAGATAGACATGCGCATGATAGAAAATGATCTGATCATTTTTTGTCAAATTATAGAAAGTTCTAACTCTTAGAAGTTGATAGATCACATGAATGAGAAGATAAAGTCCATAAAAGACAATAACATATGGGATCTTGCTCCATTACTAGAATGTGTGAAACTTATTGGTTACAAATGGATATTTAAGATCAAGAGAAATTCAAAAGCTAATGTGGCGAGGTATAAGGCGTGTCTTGTCGCAGAGGGCTTTACACAAAAAGAAGTCATTGGCTACAAAAAGAATTTCTCTCTGGTTTTTTTGAAAGACTCTTTTAGGATTATAATGGCATTAGTGGTGCACTTTAATCTTGAGTTACGCCATATGGATGTGAAGACAGTGCTTTTCAATAGTGACATTGATCACACGATCTATATGGTGTAGCTAGGAAACTTTGTTTCAGAAGATGCAAAGAATATGGTTTGGAAACTTAAGAAATCCATATATAGGCTCAAGCAATTATATCGACAATGGTATTTTAAGTTTCATCAAGTGATCAGTTTAATCGGTTTCAAGATGAATGTGGTCGATGATTGTATATACCATAAGTTTTGTAGGAACAACTATATTTTTTTTATTTTATATATCAATGACATTTTGTTTGCCAGTAACAATATAGGCTTATTGCACGACACTAAGAGATTTTTAGTTAAGAATTTTAATATGAAAGATTTTAGTGATGCCTTTTTTGTATTAAATATGCAGATACACCGGGATCGCTTTCAGGGTATTCTAAAATTATCATAAAAGAGCTATATTGAAATAGTTCTCAAGAGATATTGAATGAAAATTACAAACCAGGTGATACCCCTATTGCTAAGGGAGAAGTGCCCTTAGAATTATTTTGAGGAGAAAAAATGTAGAAGATTTCTTATGCATCAGGAACAGAAAGTTTGACGTATGCACATATTTGTACGTTGCCAAATATTGTGTAGGTTACTGGGATGTTAGGCAGGTACGTAAGTAATCTAGAAGTAGACCATTGAAAAGCAGCCAAACGGGTCTTGTGGTATTTACGAAGAATAAAAGACTACATACTCACATATCGTAGGTCGGACCAGCTTGAGATCATTGGGTATACTAATTCCGATTATACTAGATACCAAGATAGTATAAAATCCACTTTAAGTTACATCTATCTGTTAGATGGGGATGTTATTTCCTAGAAGAGTGCTAAACAGCCTCTTATAACTTCTTCAAATTATATATATATATATATATATATATAATTTGAGTTTTATTAGGAGTTTGAACATATACACTTGTAGTACACACTAAAAGTCTACCAAGTAAAACTCAACAATCTATGTATACTAAAGGAGAGATCTTATTACTCCTACTAATATTTAGAGAAATATATATAATTGATTGACACTAAAAAGTTTACATTTAATAAGGATGAAATTATTAGTTTTTCACTTATTGTGTTGATTAATGCGCTCATTGTTCTTAAATTATTTTAATACTCTCCAAATATATTTTATGTTAAATTAATTTGCAATATGTTAATTTTTATCTTATAAATATTTTTCAGGAATAAAGATGGAATTAGAACTGGAAGCGAGAATAAAGAAGAATTACTTGAGCCTTTTAGAATGTATAATGATGTAAATAAATAAAAAATAAAATTAAAAAAGAACGAAAGAACAAAAACGAGCAATTTGGTTACTCGTCATGGCCACCTGACTATCACACCTTTCAAAAAGATGATAGTATAAATAATAATAAAATAAATTAAGTTAAAGCATTTGTTGCCTATAAAAAGGAGGCAAATGAGCTGAAGAAGGGAGAGTTGAGCAGAGAGAGCTTAAGCCGAGAGAGAATAGAGTGCAGCTGAGGAATTGTGTCTTTTTCTTTTTTTGTTGTGTAATCAACTTTCTTGTAACGTATTTCAAAAGTTTATTAAATAAATAGAGTGTTGTGTTTTCTTTCAATATAAGTGGCTAATTTTATTAAGCTGAGGTGAAGGATAAAGCTTAATATTTCAAATTATTAAATTTATTATTTTCTCAAATGAGTTTTTAAGTTTATTTTATTCTTTTCTAGTTATTTTTATGTCATGTTAATTTATAGATTTTCTTGGATCTATATAGTATTTTAACATAATGTCGACATATTAATACAGTTATGGCACATTAGGTACTTTATTCCATATTTATCCACACACATAGTTGGTTAAGAATTAAATGATATAATAATTAACTAATAAAATTGCGGAAAAATAAAAAAATGAGAGAGTATTAAAATTATAATTTGAATACTGAGAGTGGATCCTAAAACCTTAGCATATTTTTAAATTGATTTCAAACAATTTCTTTTTTCCACAACTAATTTTCTTTATTTTAAATTGACTATTAAATTTTAAATTTCCTGTGGTTCGATCCCAGGCTCACTGGATCATATTATAACTAGACACTCTTATACTTAAAAGTAATAACACTTTTAAGTTGTGTCAATAATCTATTTATGTTTATAAAAAAAAGTATTTGAAATTGAGGCCCCTGAGACTTGAACAAGTGTGTTTGCCGTACTAAATGAAGAATCCACTAAATAAACGTTTTTTGTCTGTAGGAATCAAACAGTCAAGTTGGATGAAGAATCCAACGAAAAATGATCCTTTTGATGATCTATATTCTATCTAAGTAAATCAAAAGCAGTGAATTACAGCAAAAACTTTTATAAATAAAGCGTGAGACACTGAATTTAACTATATAAAATTTTACAACGAAGAATCATCCAACAAGAAAGGTGAAAAGAACAACTGAATTTTTGCAGTTCACAAGAAACTGAATAGCAACTTTTTATTAAAATTTGAAAGGGAAATGAGAAAAGTAATGGCAAACGTGCATACATGCATTTTTCTTTTTTTTCCCTTTTTTTTTAATTAAGCCTTGAGAGGCAATGAAAAAGGATAGAAGGAAACGTGGAGACTGTTTTGTTTGTTGGCTATTGGATCTAAGCCACTTGGGGAATTAAATACTACGTTATTTCATAAGGGTAATGATAACATATATTTTAAACATATCTCATATGTGTAAGCTCATTGCTTGGATTTTTCTAGCGGACGTAATTTTCAAGCTGATCACATTTTAACATTTTCAAATTACTATTCTCAAAAAAAAAAATTCAAATTACTAATAGACCATACCAATTAAAAGTTCAATTGTATGTTCCATGGTCCTATGAGTGATGCAGGAGTTAATGAGAAATCTCCAAATTACATACCGTCAATAACATCAATAATATATACTTTTTATTTTTATTTTTATTTTTTTACTAGGAATGTATAGCAAATTTAGTAATTAAATTCTCAACTGTGTGAGGAAAATTAGAGAGTTGAAAGCCTAAACTTCCTATATCAATTTAAAAAGGTTTTACTTAATTATTTGATATATTTCAAATATATATAATTTCATGTGTAAACTATATAGAATTTTTTTTCTCCCTTTTATGTTGTTCCTATTCCTAATGATTATATATATTGAAATGTGAGATACTTCTCTTTTCTTTATGATATGATGGGATGCCTTCACCAAATGAATATAATATGTCTGTATATATAAAAAAATGAGGATATTTATACTTGAGAATGATTATATATTTATGTGCATGAAGATATATATAAATATATACACATACGGTGTGTGGTATATTAATGAACAAGTACAAAAAGTTGGTGGGTTAAGGGGTTTTCTTATTTTGTGAGAAAAATAGCACATCAAAGTTGATTATGCCAAATAATGCCATTATATATATGTATGCATATATTTTCTCGATTGTTATTTTCTCTATGATAGGATCGAATCTACTGTATTCTCTTGTCTTGTAACTATTTAATAATTTTTATATGTATTAAACCCAAATGATAAGACAATCAACATGACATTATCATCATCATTCATAATTTATGTATATGCGTGTGTCTGTGTTTATATAATCGTTCTGATTGATTCTACAAATTAATCAAACCATTTCTCCGACTCTCATGGGCACTAAAAAGAGTTCGAAACTCCCCCCTTATAAGTCTCGAAACCCTTATAAAAATCAAACCCTAGTTTCCCTTCAAACCAACAATAACAACTTGCATGAAAATGGAAATAGATCAAAAAGCAGATTTCTTGGGGTGAGGCAAAGGCCATCGGGCAGATGGGTAGCTGAAATAAAAGACTCTTCCCAAAAGCTAAGGCTATGGCTTGGAACTTTTGATAAAGCAGAAGAAGCTGCCATGGCTTATGACATCGCCGCGAGGCTTCTGAGAGGAAGAAATGCAAAGACCAACTTTATACATCATGGAATCATGAATTTCCATGAGGAAATTAATTACACCTTACTAGGAAAGAATCCAAGGCTTCATCAGCTTCTTCAGCAGGCAGCAGTCACAAAGAGCCATGCAATAAGCTCATCATCAACATTTGTCAATAATAATATGGGTAATAGAGATGACGAATCGATCAATTTTGATACACTCGTCGAAGAAACTATATTTTGTTCTTCAACTAGTACTGCAGATTGTAGTGTTGAATCCCATGGTGATTTTGATAATGGGCTCTCATTTGGCAGCTCTAAGGTTTATTCTTCTGTTGTTGTTGCTCCTTCTTTTAGTGCTTCTCTATGTCAAGGAAGTTCGAGGACTTGAATATTTCTCTCTAAATCCGTCATTAGAATTCGATTTGTGTAGTTTCAGTTGCAAAAAAGGCTATGTTGCCTGTTGATGCCCGTTTGTAAGTTAAATTAACTTTACATATATGTAAAGTCTATTGTGCAATTGGTATTATAGCCAACTTGCAACTCGATGTCTAAATAAATTTTATTATATTGTTTTGTTTTCACTGAACCTAGGAGGCCCAATGATCCAATGGGAAAGACATAATATTCCATAATGATAATGAGTACTGTTTCATCTATTTTATAATTCTTGAGCCTCTTAACTTAGTAGATATATTCTGGGTTTCAAAATGGACAACATTTACACAATTTACTCAATTACATTTGAGTTCAAAATTATGAGATGTGGTTTAATTATGCTATCATGTATCATTCAGCTGTCCTGAATTGTATGTATCTTAGCTCAATTTGTACAGCTAGATTTGCACATGCTTGCGAGTAAATAAACTATGTAAATTAACAGTGTTATCCAAGCCTTTCTTTTTTACCAGCCATGAAATTGAAAATTTTAAAGAAAAGGAATGATACGGATGAAAGAAGCCAGTAAATCATAATTTATATAAGTGTGATGTAAACATATTGACGTGAGCCCCAAGTATCCAAGTATCCATGCATACATCATTTTTAATGGCGATGATCCGGAAGATCATTCATACACAAAACAAAAGATATTCAAGACAATCAAGACAAGTTAGATAAATAATCAAAACACCAAATTTGTCAAAGAGATTATTTTTCCCTTTTTTTTTTTTTTGGCGGGCGGAAAGGAAGGGTAGGACGACATTAAAGTATCCAAAGTTAATTAACTGATTGGGGTTTTGATAATATATATATATATATATATATATATAACACATGTTGTAGTCATAGCGCGCGACACTATTCAACCAATAATCGTGTAAATTAATATTCCTTTATGATAAGCCAATCCATCACCAACCTTGGTCATGACATAAATTAATTTAACCGGTAAAAGATATGAAAATTTCCTCAAGAGCAAAACATCCTTCACATTTACCATCTATGCACATAGACATTTCCTTACTAGTTACTTCATAGGCTTCAGTAAATAAAACTTTTGACCACTTAAGCCCTTAATTAGCTGGTTAATTATCACACAATAAAATTAGATAAATTGTGCTGCTTTAGTTACTACATTCACAAACCATTTTTCAAAAGTACAGAATTTTTGCAAACCAAAGTGCCTTCTCATGCACTCAATGACTAATTTTCCTTGTAAAAGTTTAGCAGATATATTAACAAATTATTAAATTTGATACTCAAAATTTACCTAACAGATATTAACAATTTTATGGGTTATTTCCCCAAATGTAACGTCATGAATATTAATTAGAGATTAGAGAACAATGTGCGGACCCAACTTATAATTTTGAGCAATTCTGTATTTTTAATATTGGTTCAAATTTTGAAAAATAAAAAATGCTTTCTGAAAAAACTTTATTAATGTTGTGACTTCAAGCATCAATTCTTAAGACAAGCAAATAAATTAGGAGAAGAATTTTATTATTAGTCATTATGAGAATAATCCCAAATTCCTACGGTTTACAAATGAATGCACGTTCCATGTTGTCCTATCTATAATATCCATTCTCGGGCATCAGACACGTGTGACCCCATAGCCCATCTCATTTGATCAGCAGCATCATCGTCTGATTATCTTAATGATATAAACTAATTTTGTTTATTTAAACAACTTGCAATTGTGAAACAATGGAAGCCATCATAAACATCATTAAGCTCTTTCTTTTTTTTCTTTTTTTTTTCCTTGTGTTTTCAACATTGCCATAATTAATTCATTTGTCATCGTCGTAATTGATTACATTATCTACAAGGCTATTATTGCTTCCATAAACTAATATCGAAGGAATGAGACACGTTAAAAAAGCATCACCTGTGCCCTCTTATCACATATTAATTCCAACTCGCCGTTTTAATTATTTGCAGATAAAACCAAAGCAGTGAGTGACAAATACGATAGCGAAATTTTGTTTTAACTTTTTATGCCGAATTATTTTTCCGTGGAAGACTAGCGTGAAAAGTACAGATTTAAAATTAATAGACACATCAACCAAGTTTACTGTTCTTCAGATTTTGTGTTTTCAAATCCAAAAACAAAACACAGCCCGTAAAATCCTGAATCTTCGTACGGTCAAATCACTACATACACACTTTTAACCAATGAGTCACCAAACGAAAAAATTGAATCCAAATAAAAAGTTCTCATTAACATAATAAAAACGAGTACAATACAAAGTACAACCATGCAGCGAATTAAAACCAAATACACACAGAAGACTAACAAACACCACCGAGAGAGAGAGAGAGGATATCCGATATCCTTTTGCTGATGTTTGTTTCCCGGGATTCTTTTATTTTCCTTTTGGAGTAATGAGATTATTATATTCCCAGAACCAGAATTTCCACATCATATCTGATTGATTGATTCCTTAGCTAGCTAGACGAGGGAATCAATTTCTATTTTTGAATAGAGAATCCAATCCAGAAATTGGTTACGATAAATTTAGGTACCAGATTCCATTTCTAGTCATCAGATAGATTGCAGATTCTTCTTTTTATGAAGCAATGACGACAGTCACAGTACGTGTTTTTTCTTTCCCACTTGGAACTTGGAAGCTGTTTTCCAAAAATACTTTCCTTCCCCACTCCTTCCCAGTGAAAGCAACAAGTAACTTAAGCTTTACTTTTGACTACATGATCAAGAAAATGACACATAATTGGAATAGAATTTATCCTGGAAACCTGATCGTGTAAATTTCACCAGAATAATAATTTCCCAGATTAAAATGGACGACCAATTAGCAGAAAAAATTTATTTATATGAATAAAAATCACTCTGGAACCGGAGCTTGACAGGTTCGCAGAAATTCAAGAATGCAGCAAGCCAGCAATCGTTTCACGAGTACAACAACCCCAACACTCGAACAGCTAATAATGTCTTCAAGAAGCTAGCAATTAAGTCAGCACTACCGAATATTAGCTTTCATAAAATTCTAACAGGAGAAAGTTCCCATATGATCACATGAAACAAGATGAGTCTAGAGCTGCTTCTACTACTAGCCCCCGAATTCGAACATGGGTGGCCAGTCAGAGAAAGATGCTGCTTCTACTGCTGGAAAATATCACTCGGTAAAGCACTATTACATGATCCACCACAATTTGCGAAAAAAAAAACATTTGCGTTCACATTATCATTCTGAGAAGTCTGCTTTAGATCAGAGCATCAATAAAATAGATCATCACCACCATGATTCACAAACAAAATCATTGACCAAATATATCCTTATGAAGTGATAAACCCAAAAAATAATAATAATAATAAAATGGTTGAATTTCTCTCTCACTTTCTCTCTCACACAAAAACACACACAGAGGCTAAAGGACTAGATTAAATTACTAGTGAATTTACCATTAGCTCACTGCATAGCCCGAAACCAAGATTGCCTCATTAATTTTAATTTTTCTTTAAAAAATAATATGACAACAAATGAATATTTTTCATTCATTCATTCATTAATTTTTTTTATTTTCTTTTCTTACAATTAGTCAGAAACAAACAAAAGAAAATAAAATAAAATAAATAAATAAAAGCGAGGACGGAGTGATGGATAGAGTTGGAGTGAGCGCTGGATGCAGAGGTTTATCGATCGATTCATGTATTTTGTGTTATTTTTCACAACAAAATTTGCACAAAGCGATCGATGAACCGCTGCCTCCAGTGACTTCACTCTCTCCATTTTTTGTTAAATAAAAATTTAAAAAAATTTAAGATTTATGAGCGGCACAGATCAGTGTGAGCAGTTTCAAGTAACAGAGATCTAATGTTCTAAAAGCTTAATGAAACAAAATAAAAACAATTATATGAACAGCATACGTGAAAATACAAAAGAATTGTGAATGCTTGTGTGTGTTAATTTTAAAAAAATAGAGAGAAATATTTGAGAGAGGAATGGATTTGAACCAGGATTCAGAAGAGTCACCATTGCTGTGGCTGTTGTGCCTGTCACTGAGCCTCTTTTAACATACACTCTCTCTCTTTCTCTCTCTATTTGTCCCTCGTTTTTGTCAGCGAGAGAGAGACAGACTGTGACTTTTCTGATGGTGGTATTTACTATACATTATCACGTGTTTTCCGATTTTACTCTTTTAGCCCCCAAATTCCATTAACTTATCTCGAAACTCAAGCTCGTTACTTTTAAACGACCGGGCCTTAATCCAGGACTGTGCACTCGTAATTGTGAGCGTAGTAAATTGAGTTCCATAATATATATAATAATTTATTTTTTTAATTATAATATATAATTAAATAAAAATAATATAAATGATAAAAATTTAAGTAGTGTTATATAAAAATTAATGTAAATTAATTTTAATAAGTAATTATTTAATTATAAATATCAATTATAAATCTCATATAATATGAATTATAATCTGAGAATTAATATCATGTAATTTAAAAAAAAAGCTTGTTACTTTTACATTATTAAATATTTTTATTATTATATATAATTATCATCATATTATTCCTACACTTCCTATCATGATCGATTTGTTTTAGCATGAAAATTTTTTAATCATTTTTTCCAGTTATTATAATCTAACTTATTATAATACAAAATTTATTTTAGATTTGAATTGATAAATTTATGATTTATCATGGAGATATCTACCGACCTTCTAGTAAAGATGTGAATCAATCTCTCAGTTCTTAGAGTTCTCATTTTGCCTCCATTGGTATTCAAATATTCCTAAATGCCCCTCTTTAAAATAAAAAATATAAAAAATAAAAAATAAAAAAACCAAATATATTATTATAATTAATTAATTAGTATATTATAGTTAATTAATAAATTGATACATTATTAATAATAATTATTAGTAATTGTAATTTTTAAATAAATAATCACAATAATTAATTAATTATTATTATAATTAATTAATTACTATACTATTATAATAATTATTAAGTTGCCCATGTCTCAAAGACGAGCCAAGTGGTGATGAGAGAGAAATGGGTTTAAGAGACCTCTAAAAGGGATAATTTATTATAAAGTGACAATACAGACACAAACTCTTGTATAAATTTATCTCATACAAACTAATGTGGCATTAATTTATTAGTTGAATGAAAATATAAGATAATAGAAATAAATCATGTGAGTCAAGAGATATTGAATTCAACTAATTTTATCATGCCATATCAGTTTGTACAAAATAAGTTTGTACAAGAATTTATGGTTATATGATTACTCTTTACCATATATGTCTAAGAGATGTTTTTGAACTGAAAATGGTTTTTTAAATTTGAAAACTGCTCTTTTAATATATTTTTACATTTAGATTCTATTTTGGCTAAGCTAAGCACGAGATAATAATTGAAAGTATACTGAGAAGCTCGAGCCATTACCACATTACCAAAAACAGAAATGATTTTATTTATCATCCAGGTATCTTAGAGTACGTTTAGAATATCTATTTATCACCCACATATCTTAAAAATTATAGTTATTATAGAATAAAATTTTAACTATAAAATAAAAATTAATAAAATATAGTAAATATAAATTTTAAATAATAATTTTATTAAAATTATTAAGATATAATTTTTTTTATTATATAAATAAAAAATTATATTAATATATTTTTTAAATTATAATAATTAATATTTATTAAATATTTTAATAATATAATTTTATCCAACCTCAATTTCAAAAGATACTAATTGGTTCATTAATTTAAATATTGAGAAGCCAACTCCTCGACAACTCAAAGGATCAAGCGACTGGGTGATTTACCTTTTTTCTTGAACAGTAGCTGGTAAATAAGTTTTGTCTCTTATTAAATGACTTGGCTTTCTAAGGATTGATTGAGTTGTGGTCCAGGCTCCATAGCTCTTAATCTTTCAAGAGGGTCCCTTTCTGCTTTTTTGTTTGGTTTAAAAAATTTAATATTTAAACAAGATAATGGTTCTTTTCTTCTACACCAATAATAGTGGGCAAAATATTGTATACGTGTTTGGTTAATTAGACCTCGTTAGTCGGTGAGGTGACTATACTAACCCACGTTTGGTTAAACACTGGTTAAAGCTTCAACGCTCTTAATTAGAGGCGTTTGCGGAGCCGATTTTGCATATCGTAACACAAATTCAACGCCGTAAAATAATTAACGACTTATTTAATAGTTATAAATATTTATTTAATCTTATAAAATAAAATTATTGACATCTTTCTAAATATTTTTTAATATCAATTTTATAAATTAATCCTATTAAAATTATTTAAAAAATTATATAATTCTTTTAGCATTTCTATCAATAACAAAAATATCTTTAATTAATTTTTTTTATGTAAACTCTATTCTCTAATTTTTATTATTAAACTTCATTTTAACAATGGGATCTCTTCTATTTAATAGAAAAAATAATGAATTTTCATTCTCTCTATTGTAACTATTAATGGTAAATTGCTTACCAAAAAATTAGAGGAAAAAATAATTTTCAATAACTTGTTTTAATTAATTAGATTGGTCCATCGGAAAAGCCTATCCCCAATGACTTGATAGTTTTTCAAAACACCGATTCTTGCCGTAATAACCTATGGTTTTACCAAAATTCCCTTGATTATATATATATATATATATATATATATATATCTACAATCCGCTTATTTGATAATAGCTAATTAAGGACCCATTTGGGGCAGAGAGCAGCAGCGTGGTGGCAGCGCAGCTGCCCCAAACGGGTCCTAAAACTCTGACAAATAAGTTATTGAAATTGTTGGTTTAGTATTTTATTATCTCAATTATTGTGACGTTCATTCAAAAATTTAGAAACTTGTAGAACAAGCATTTTATATGAAGTATTGTTAAATTTATGCTGCATTTAATTCCTGGATCTTTGAATCGAAATTCGAAATCCGAAATCCGAAATCAAAATAATTGATGACATTTACTTTGTAAAAATAGAACAGGAATCAAAATAAAAATCGTGGAATTCACCTATATTTGGGATTGGAGAATGGGAGATTGATTCCCATGGGTAGGTGGGAATCCCCATGAGAATCAATCTCTCATTCCTTAGAGTTTCCATTTTGCCCCTATTGACATTCAAATATTCCTAAAATGCCCCTCCTTTAAATCAAAAATATAAATATCAAAATAAAAAGCCAAATATATAATTAATTAATATATTATTATAATTAATTAGTATATTATAGTTAATTAATAAATTGATACATTATTAACAATAATTATTAGCAATTGTAATTTTTTAATAAATAATCAAAATAATTAATATATTATTATTATAATTAATTCATATATTATAATTATTACTATTAATTAATATATTAATACATTATTAACAATAACATTTTAATAATTTTAATCACAATAATTAATATATTATTATAATTAATTAATTTTTACAATTAATTGACATATCAATATAGCATTGACAATAATTAATAATAATAATAATTTTTAAATAAATAATTACTATAATTAAAATATAAAATAATAATTATGACAATAATTCATTAAATATTTTTTAATAATTAATTATAATATAACTCATTCCGATTTTAATTTTTATAATTCAAGTAAATAATATATTTTAATTCATATTCTCTATTCTCATTCTATTATATTTTTATTTCTGCCAATATTAATTTCAGTTCATTTCGATTTTAATTTAATGAACGTAGCAGTGAAGGAATGAGGGATAAATTTCCAAGGAAAGATCATTGTGTGCAATCTGTTGGGTGGACTAAAACGATGTCGTGTGATTGATCGGATCAATAATGATGCTGATTGCCCAGCCTGATGTGACAAAGCTTGTTGGAGTGACGGGAAGGAGAGGCTCAAATTATGCCAAGTGGCTACCCAAAAAATCGCTCCTTTTCAAAGTTTGAAGTAACATTAGGTTGGGGTACGCGAATTCAAGATGTATTTCGTGGGTCCGGTAGAAAGTACTACTAATAATTGAATTTTATGTTTATTAACACAGAGCAAATTAAACACAAATTTTATCCTCACATCAGACACATACTCCCATCGTTATTTTAACAAACACACTAATTAAACAGTAACACACCAACACACGGATATTATATGAAAAATCAACCAGACCCAATGGCAGAAACCAACATTAATAATGTACATGATGAAGGAGTGATGAGCTAGGTAGCTTCAGTTATCTAGGGTTTTGCCGGAGCAGTAACGTATGCTTCAGCAGCAGCAGCAATATGATCAGTCGTGTCGTTTCTGCAGCAGTCACGAACAGTTGGGGTTCAGCAGGCCTTGTGGGCAGCGTCGTCTCAAGTCTGATGCATTATTATCAGTGGCGGCGGCGGCATTGTTGGCGATCATCATCATGTTCTGATCAGGGCAGCGTGTACGGATCGTGCGGGCCGTGCAACAACGTAAACTTATCCCAAGTTGCTGCTCGTCATCAATATTAATATTTCTTGCACCGTGATCCACAGCTGTGAAGATTATTGCACTGAGTGGAGCAAAAGCTTTGAGGAAGAAGAAAGCCAAAAAAGCCAGTAATGAACAAATTAATAGCAGATATCAGGAAATATATATATATATATATATCAGATCATATCATATCATATAAGTACGTGCATGATAATTAAGCCTTCACTACTTATTTATGTACTGTCAAGTGTCACTCAAGCTATAATTAAGAATTAATAGATCATTTTTTTATGGATTATTAAATGGTGATTGGTGAGGTTCGCATGGGTATTTATTTCTCTTTTTCCCCAAAAAAGTTTAGACGACAGATATTCAGATATTAACAACTATCTTGTGTTTAAATTTTTAATTTGTGATTATATACGACTTCAGATACTCTGGCTGTGTGTTCTATCTAGGAGCTCATCTTAATTTTTCGTTATTTTAATTTAATTTCTACATTTTGGAGCAGGTTCGACCTCATTTATTATATCCCAAATTTGTTAATGTTGCCAGCATGCAATCAAAGTCACTAATGTGATTGAATTTTAAGTATGTTATAAGATCATAATAATCACAAAATTAATGAACTGAAATATCACACTATATGTACCAATATCAACAATAAAATATGGGGTCATTCTATAATGCCGTAATTGACATGGACCGTTAGATTTAAATAAAAAATTTCTACCATTAATTCTAAATAAATAGGTAACCTATTACCAAAGTAGTAGGTAATTATTCTTTTTTATTCAAGTTCCAAGTTACATTTACTAATCTTATGTGTGATTTACACGTTTTATGCAACATTTACAAGTTAATGTTGATTTACAAGTTTTATGTAGCAATTATAAGTTTTTCTTTTGTTTACAAGTTCTTCATACAATTTACAACTCTACTATTAATTTACCTATTTTTCATCCATTTACTAGTTTTATGTGTGATTTATAAATTTTTTGTTTCATTTCATACCAAATATGTCAATTTACAAGTTCTATATCCTTTTTCTAAGTTTTTGTTTTGCTTACAAATTTTTCTTGTCATTTACAACTCCATCTTTAATTTACCCATTTGTCCATTAATTTACTACTTTTATGTGTGAGTTACACATTTTTTGTTTTATTTTACACTTAATGTCAATTTACAAGTTCTATATCATTTTTCTAAGTTTTTGTCTTTCTTACAAGTTATTGTTGCAATTTACAACTCCATCGTTAATTTACCCCTTTTTTCATTAATTTACTAGTTTTATATGTGGTTTACACATTTTTTTTTTGTCTCATTTCACACTTAATATCAATTTATAAGTTCTATGTCATTTTTCTAAGTTTTTGTCTTGCTTACAAGTTTTTTTGGTAATTTACAACTCCATCATTAATTTACCCATTTTTTCATTAATTTACTAGTTTTATGTGTGGTTTACATATTTTTTTGTCTCTTTTCATACTTAATGTCAATTTACAAGTTCTATGTCATTTTTCTAAGTTTTTGTTTTGTTTACAAATTCTTCTTGCAATTTACAACTGTAACATTAATTTACTCTCTTTTTCCATCAATTTACTAATCTTATGTGTAGTTTATAAATTGTTTATTTTATTTCACACCTAATGTCAATTTACAAGTTCTATGTCATTTTTCTAAATTTTTACTTTGTTTGCAATTTTTTCTTCTAATTTACTACTCCTAACTTTAATTTTCTTATTTTCCCTTTTTTTACTATTTTCAAGTGTGAATTACAAATTTTTTATTTCATTTCATACTTAATGTCAATTTACAAGTTTTATTTTTTTCTATATTTTATTTTTTTTAATTTGGTAGACTAATTTACCACTCTAACGCTAATTTGCCCGTTTTACCTTTAATCTACGAGTCATACGTGTGGTTTAGAAAATTTTTTTGTCTTATTTCACATTTAGTTGGAATTTAGGTTATTTAGTTTAGGTCAATTGCCTCAACTTAAAAATCCAATATGAAAATGGTTAAAAAGTTGGATTATTGGCATTTTATAATTTAGATAGAATGATATAAGGGTGGGCATAAGTTGGGTTTGATATGGTTAATGAAATTCTAACCTAGTTTGCTTTTTAATGAGTTGAGACAAAATTTATCCAGTTTAACAAAATAAACTTGTTGAACCCAATTCTACCCAAACCTTATATCGTCCGGTTGAGTTGATTAGGTTGAATGTCAAATCAAAATTTTATATTGAACAGTGAAAATGATATGAAACTTGAAATGAAACTTATTAAAATCAAATATAAATCTTTTATAACATAAAATTTTCATTCACTATCTAGTGTACGATAAAGAAAGTTAATAAATTAACTATCTTTAAATTAAGAAAATTTCCACAAAAAGCACATAGACTTTATTTCTCCTGCATCTCCTTTTCCAATTCCAAATTCAAACTTTTTAGATAATTAGCTAACATCACATACAAAAATAAAATGAAAGTGATATATAATTATGTGTCGTTAAGTATTCACTAAAAAAATAAAAAAGAAATTAAAACCAACTTACTTTTAAATTAATCTTATAAAATAATAAATTTACTTATAAGAGAGTGTGATTTTGGTTTTGGAATTGTAGTCTAGAGCAGCAGATGCAAGAATGAAATAGCCTATTCTATTAAAAGAGTAAAAAGAATAAAAAATTAGATAAGTTATTTAAGTCTTTATAATTTTGTAATTGAGAATTAACACATTATCATTATCCTTATTATTATTATTATTATTATTATTATTATTATTATTATTATTATTATTATAGATTTGATTGGGTTAGACTAGTTAATTATAATTTGATTCTATTATTATTATTATTCTGATACTGTTATTTGATTTTCAAAATATTACAAAAATAATTTGATTCTATTATTTTGTTATGAACAACTAAAAAACATGATTGTATTTCTGCTTGAGTTGTTGAAAGAATATCATATGATGATGGAACGTCAAGGTCTGGCACTTTGTAATTTTTGTTAATGCATGTCATAATACAATAAGAAAATATTACAATAAGTGAAATAGCACTGCTAGACAATAGCCTGCAAATTATAATAGACATAATTAATATTAATTTTAAAAGGTTAAACAACACTACTCTTTTCAGAAATAGAGAAAATAACATAAAAAATAATAACAAGAGTAACAAATCATTAAAAGATAATGAAGAATTAACCTTGTTGATCATCATCCATTGTGTTTTATGTGGTCGTTAGAATATACTGGGCAAGAAAATTGTAGAATTGGAACTATTTAATTCTGTCATTTCACAACTGGACAAGTTACAAAAGTTTTTAATATAGCTAATTTCAAATTAGTCCCCATTAAGTCTTTGAATTCTGTAGGATTGAATGGAATTATTGAATTAGAAAAAGACGTTTCACAACGTATTATGGACAAGTCGCAAAAGTTTTTAATATGGCTAATTTCAAACTAGTCCTCATTAAGTATTTAAATTCTGTCGTTTCAGGATAAGTTGCAAAATTTTTGAATATGGCTAATTTCAAATTAGTCCCCATCAAGTCAAAATATTACAAATGACTCCATTTATTTTGAAAATACTCATTCAACCCCAAAAGTATAAAGTCAGCCTTAATTATGTTTTGCCTGTTGAGTATGATTGTAAGTGTCAAAATATTAACAATGATTTTTTCCCCTAAATAAATCGATTACTATATACTATGATTGTAATTTTGGAAATTATAATTTTTTTCCGTTTTGCCTTTAGTTTCTCTTATAATGTTCTGAAAATAATTTGTTGCAAAATAATGTGTTGTGTTCATGTGCGTATGAGTTAGATTTGAGATTATTATGATCTTTTGCAAACTTTGTGGCCTAGGATCAATAACAACTTGGTTAATGTTTGAAATCTTGTTTATATTAGGTCTTATTTTTCTAGCTAGGTTACTATTATACTTGTAATTTTATTTTTCTAAATAATTAGATTATTATCATGCTATCGCAGCAAGTTTGGACAGTCATGATGGTTGGGTAAAATCTCAACTATTTTTTTATTATTGACTGGGCCTTGCTTGCTTCTTGTTTTTTAATTTTGGCAGTGATGGTAGTAAAAGCTTTTGGAGTTTTGGACAATGATGATGGGAGCATAAAACCTCAATGTTTATGATTATGATTATTTCGTTGTAAAAAATGTGATGGTGAAATCTTTTGTAACTAGTATTTTTTCATACACTTATTACTAGATGGATTAATGTTTGTTTGAGAGGATATTATTTTGGGCGAAATCTATTCATATAAGTTTGTATTGTACTTCATGCTTAATGATATTCAGTAGAGTTGCATTTTTGAAATAAGGAAAATTTTATCCTAAATCCTAAAGTGGCAATGAAAAAATTGTAATATCATTCAATTAACAACGTTATGTTCAAGTAACAAGTGACATAATTTTCAGAAAGAAAAGGATATGAGTTTTTGGTTTATATTTGCCACAAAGTGTGAAATTTCAAAATATATAACCTCTTGTCCATTTTTCCCTATCCAAGAAAATTGAAAAAGGCGCAATCATAGTCTGGTATAAGTTAAGTATGATTATAAGTATCACAAAAATAAGGTAAATTCGTAAAAGATTGGGTAATTTTTAGATAAAGGTCAATTAATTTACAATTACAAGTTGGGTAAAATTACATGTTGGGTGAAATTACATGTTGGGTAGTTATTAACTGAGAATTAGTAATGGTTGGGTAAAAATAGATGAAAAATGTACAGGTAAAAATAGAAAATAAATATAATCTTTGACGGATAATTACGACTTATTTTTAATGAATTGTCATATTATTAGAATTACTCAGTATGATATCATATTTATACATTTAAATCAATTTTATGGTATAAACAATATAATTTTTTTAAAAAAACTAGGTTCAACTAAAGATTGATATGTTACTATTTTTTTTTTTTTTTGGATAGACCTCTTTACTAGTTTGAAATCAAATAATTGACATGTTTAATTTAAACCTTACGGTCCTTTTTAATTATAGTTTTTTTGGAAAAGAAATTGCAATGTCCTACTGTTTATTGCCAATATTGCATTAGAATTTATTGAGAGATCATGTTGAGAATTTATTTCTCTACAGAAAAACAAGCTAATATTTTTCATGAACAATTTTCAAAAAATGAACTTGGGATGATATTTTTGCATTAGATTTTTTAAATCTTTAAAATTGTTTCTTGGTGATTGTTGATGTTTATTAAGTATTTGAGCATTATAGATTGAGGTGTTTGATATATTAATCTTTGAATCTTATGTGCTTCATGAAATGATTGATGGATGAATTATTTGTTTGAATTAATCATGTTTTAAATGTTTAAAATCATGATTCATGCATTAAATTGGCTCTTGAGATATTTCGGGATCACGAAATGATTACGGGATTGATCAAAATTAGCCAGAAAGCAACTAAAGTACAGATGGACAGCAACCAGGCGGCTAGCCGCTTGGAAACTGTCCTCAAACCCGAGAGCAAGCGGCTAACCACTTGGTCACGGGTTTGTCTTAGCCGCTTGCTCTCGGGTTTGTCATATTTTTTTCTGTTTTCCTTTCTTCTTCACAAGGTCTTCTTCGTTCCTCTCTCTCTCTCTCCAAAACCGTGAACACTCTCCTCCATTTTCATTCAATATCTCTTTTTATTTCTCAACCATTTTTATGCCAAAATCAATTATTCAAATCAATACCCTTGCATTTCACTTTCATTAAACACTTCCCAATCATCATTTTTTCACTTGTTCTTTACTTGTTCATCTTTTTCTCTCACGCGTGAATAGTACTTCTCCATTTTCCTTTTCAAATCTCTTCATCTTTCACCCATTTTTTTGTTAAAATCAATCACTCAAACCATTATTCATCCACTACTCATCTAATTTTCACTCTCAAAACAACATTTCATCAACTCTCCTTATAAAACCCAAAATCAAAAATCCAATTCTAACTCTTTCTCTCTCTTCATTTCCAAGTTTCTTTTAGCCAATTTTTTATTCAATCTACATCATATATTAGCTTCATTCATCTCTAGGATTGATTTTCTTGCTTCAAACACATCCATTTCACTCAAAATTTTCAAACCCAAAATTACATATTTAAGCTTGTTTTTCTTATAACAATGGTGGGCGGTGACAAATCTAAGGGGAAACAAGTGGCCAAGAAGCGCGAGGAAAGAATTTAAAAAGCATTTAACCGGCTTATAACCGGTTAGATATCATTTAATTAAAATTTTTTATTATTTTATAGTTATTGTGAACCGTTGATTTAATCTAACGGTCTATAATAATTATGATATTGATACCGTATTTTTAATCACGGCACCATAGAATTTTCCTAAAATATGCCATTCTTTTATGTTTCTATTATGGGATACTATCTAATCTATATAGACCTAATTAAATGCTACTACATGCTTTAAAAGAAATAATGATACCATATAAGGAATTGACACACTTATCTTAAAGGCTTAAAAGGTTGTTTCGACTTTCAAATAATGTAGTCAGAATGAATCTTACCTCCCCTTCCCCCCCCCCCCCAACTTAAGTCCTTAAATTTTTTATTTTAATTATCCATTACATCTCTAACGTTAAATTTACAAAATAATCTCATTATCAGTCTAATGTGATGTATTTATAAAAAATAATTAAGAAATTTTTATGTTAAAAATTAAATTTACACTAATAAATCAAAAATTGAATTGTTAAATCAAGAAATATGAAAAAATTATTAATTCTCCCAAAAAATATACATATATATATATATATATCAACGTATGGTCCAATAATTGGAAGTCGAATGATAGTGATCGCAAATGTCACCGTTCAAATTCAAGATAATTCACTTAAAAAGAAAAAAAAAAGGTTCAAGATAATTAGTCAAATTCAGAGTAAATAAATGGTACACTCACGAGAGGTAAATAAAGCCACATCATGTGCACACAATGAAGTCTTTTCTCGTTTGGAAACTCCAGCCAGATGGTTGTTACAAAATTCACATCAGTGGCTCTACAACTGGTGAATAAAGCCATGTGCACACAATTAAATCTAAAGCATTCTCACACATGTAGTTTCACGGACTTCTTTTAAATGTTCAACTTCAAAGACTTATTTTCAGACCAAAAAGTTATGATAAAATCATGAATAAATCGATGTCGTTTTATTTTTTTCCTTTTTTTTAATAATTAATTAAGTGAATTGACATACGATAATCGTTTTGTCTCCCTTTTATAAAATCATTTTCATTTATAAATGATCAATTTTTTTTCTTATGATAGTACAATGCTACTTTTAACACTTTTATTATCGATCGATGCAAATAATAATAGCATTTCTCCCTTTAATAGAAAATGACACAATGTCAACAGTTGGGAGAGATTATCAAAATCGATTAGAGAGGCTTCACGGGAATTTCTCTAACTGCAGGGATGTTATTTGAATTCACCCTTAAATCATGTTTTTGTTAAAATTAATTAGTTTATATGTAGGATTCGTACTTCAATTCACTCATATGTGACAATGTGAGTGTGTCATACACTTTCAATCAATTTTTATTAATTACTTATCACCAGAAATAACTAACAATTTCGAGAGCCACTCAAAATAATTTTAAACTAAGTTATTGAAACTTTGGACTGTCACTTGTTAGAGCATCACCAAAAGCCTTCTCAAATAAGATTTTCATTTTTCATTAGATGAGTTATTTCAACAATAAGGATTGTAAAAAGTTCTTCTGAAGAGAATTTTTTTAAATAAGATTGCAATTCTCTCTTTGCAATATTAAAAAATGACTTTTCTTTCTTCAAATAATGTTATATTATTCTTATTATTAAAGAAAGAGAATTAATATATAACTGTATTATTGAAAAAAATATAGACAAATCAAATTTAATGAAAGAAGAATTTAATTCAAATTCAAATAATATAAATTTATTTATATTTAAAAAGTCTTTTAGTATAGAATTTATTTTTTATTCTTCTATTTATTACATTGATAAATAAATAAATATTTAAATAATAAAATTAAATGAACCTTTTAATAATATTCTTCAATTAGAAATAAACTTGATTTTGATTAAAAAAATAAAAAACCTAGAATCCTCTTTTAACATATGTGGATGAAATTCTCCCTCGGTATATGTTTGTAGTCAATAGAGTTAATCATACTATTATTTTTGGGGTTTTTAATTAAAGATGCCTTAAAGATAGGGTATTTAGTTAAATATACCCCATGTTTGAAAATTATTTAGGTATACCTTTTCATATGGTACATTGCCTAAAATATCCCTAAAGAAAAATATAAAACACACATAATTCACCTCCAACACTCTTCTATTTACTTCTCACTCTTTTTCCAAAACAAAAACTGGTTACTTAAAATCATGGCCAAGAACTAAGATTTTAGTAATTTAATTTGAACAAGGTATTTGAAACTTTATTTATATTTTGTGTTATTTATTCATTTTGTTGACATTATATTATTTTTAGGGTTTTGTTTGGTTTGTGATAAACAATAAATCAACTCACATTTTCATTACATTTGCATCATAATCATTTGATGGATTTTATAACTATATTCGTTAAAATATGAAGTTCTTGCCAAAATATTGTTGTGAACATTTACCCAAAAATAAAAATAATTATAAACTAAAATAATTGAAAAGTTTAGAAATTTTTTTTTAACTAAAGAATGAACTTATTAGATAACAAATAAGTTAATATCTAAATATTATGTTTTACTCCCTTTCATGAATATGCATACATAGGTAAACAAATTAGAGCACAATTTAGATAGGCCGTAAAAAACTTACCCTTTTTTTTTTTTTCTGAGATCCATTTAAATCGAGGTAATGTTGAGCACCTGGAGGTGGGTGCACCAAATTTTCATCGGGAGGACCATCAAAACTATTTAACTCGCTATCATGTGATTATGATTATGAAGGATTTGCCTCTGGATGACTATCTGACTCAACAGCATTATCATTCTCTTCACCAATCTCTTTAAGCCACTCCTCTTCACTAAAATACCTCATGTAATGCTTATTTGCCTCGACATCTCCAATAGCATGTAACTTTTTTATAAAACCATCCTGGAGGCTTTTTTATTCAAGATGGTTTGCTTCAAAATTTTGGGCTTTGTCGATTTCCATCTCAAAATCTTGAAAAAAATCACCAAATGCTTTCACATTTATTGTGCTTCAATCTTTGCTAATTGACACAATTTATTTTCAAAAAGAATTGGTAAATTATAAATAGAAACATATTACAATATTTTTTTGAATACTTTAACGTTAAGATCATTTTAGGCAAAAGATTATTGAAATTAAATAAAACAATGAACACTTATTCAAAACAATAAGTGATATCAAAGTTTTGTTTTTTTTTACGTTTCTTTGTATTTAGAATCGCATTGATGCTTCACCGCACGCCTACAAGTTGTTTGTCAAAAATGTGAAAGAAGTTTGTGCTTCATTTTTGTTCAAGGAGTACATTTTTTCATTTAATGATTTTATTCTCCTTTCCAAGAAGACTCAACAAAATATAACATCGCTTGACCATTTTCATGTCATCATTTTCCAAGAACACACCGAAGTTCTTTTGTTGTGATTTTCCAAGAACTCATCAACTATTCTATAATCATCGTCATTATTTTATAGTGGATTATGCAAACTATTGAAAATGAATATCTTTTTTCCAAAACCACATCATCTTTTCATCTGATTTCACTTCTCTCAATAATATTGGAGTAATCGAGTAGAAAACTTTAACTCTTTCACATCCAAAAATAGAATGAAAATATTTTCTGCGAGAGTTTATTTTTAATGTCCTCCACTACTTCTAAGTGATGATCGATTTGAAATCTTTCTTTAAAGAATTTACTTAATTTTGGTTCCATCTTATAAATACAAAAAAATTTATCAATCCATATATAAAATGATTGAAAAGTTGCATAATAATATATTTTAAATCAATCACAAAAATTACACGATGAGTAAATCATTCATTACACGACTACAGTCGAGTAATGCATATATTGAACTATAGCCCACTATATAAACCATAGATTCTTTGTAACATTTAAAATAAAGTGTTCAAACCTGCATCATGTCGAGTGAATAATTCTTTACAAAATTGGAAAGAACTAATTATACAAATATAGTTGAGTAAAATTAACAACGAGAATAAATATTCTTCACACAACTGTTGTCGTCGTGTAAAGAGTTCTTTACACGACTGCTGTCGAGTAAAGAGTCCTTTACACGACTGCTGTCGAGTAAAGAGTCCTTTACACGACTGATGTCGAGTAAAGAGTCCTTTACAAGATGATAATGAATTCTTTACACGACCGCATTGAGGTTGGAATTCATTACACAACCATAACCCAAGATAAACAAAGTAAATGATTCGCTAGTTGTGAAAAAAATGGTAAATAAAAATGAAGAAAAAATAATAGTTATAATGATAATAATAAAACTAAAATTTATAAACAAGTATAACAACATCTTTGTTTTAAAAATTTCAAGTATGTACAATGAAGAGTTCACTAAAATGTATTTATTCACTATATACACGAGTTTGAGTAAATCATAGTGACAAAAGTGATTAGATAACAAGGTTTACAATTCTAGTTCTAAACAATAAACCACAAATTTCCACATTATTGTTTTAAAAACGGGTGATGAATCATATGGTACTAAATCACATGTATTGAAAATTAAAAACAACAAAAACTTATGTCAAATCAAATTGCTGAATAAGAAAATCATAAAGACAAGAAATTTATAATGCTTGCAGCAATCAAATGGCCTCTCAATTCTACAAACTCTCCATCCATCACCAACCTTGCTTCTTGAGCAATTATTGGGTGAAAAAAATAAATTTATCCACCCACTCTTTCTACTTCTAAGTAAATATAATGTAGATAGTCCAAAATCAAATTATCTCATACAAGTTTCCTAAATGACATCTTTCAGTTGTTGAAAATAAAAAAAGATATATATGTAATGCAATTTTTTTCATTTTAAACCCATATCTATATATAAACACAACTCCAATACTTGAGCTTTTGTACCAAATTTTCTAGGTCATTTAAGTAGATTCTAATGTTATTAACAAATCACACAAATTAGCAAAGCATATATTTCGATAGAATCATACTCAACAAGGTGTAACAAAGAAAGTTTTGAGTGGTAAATCACCTTTCATTCACCCAATTTCAATAAATGGAAATTTTGGCTGGAACAAATGGCTAAGTGAAGTAAAACCAAAGCGTCATTGGCGTTAGCCTCATCTAATAGGAAAGCCCGACAAACTCTTCACTCTTTTTGCTTGCTTGGATTGGATTTAATCTTGAAGAAGGTTTGAATTAGGAAATTCTGGTCCTCACGGCTGATTGATTTAGGTTTTTAAATAGGGTAATTTCGTAACTGCACATTAGAAAAGGTATATACGAGAAATTTAAGAATATGGGGGTGTTTTTAGATAAATACCCTATTTTTAGGGTATGCCGCGGATAAATCCCTGATTATTTTTATCATCTTTAGTAAGTAAGAGTGGCTAAGAGTCACATCATCTGATAAATAGTTTCCATCATTCTATAAAACCTTTTTGCTTTTGGGCTTCAGTAAAATTAATCACCATTGTGAGATTTGATTAAGAGTGGAAAAAAATTAATCACTATTATGAGCTTTGATTAGAGATGGTAAAACTTTTCATAAGGATAGGGATTTGAGGGATTTTCTGTATTTAAAAAAGATATGAAAATGATTTTATATTTATTTTTTATTTTAAAAAGAGACAAGAATAATTTAATACTGAATATTTTATTAGGAATAAATATAGATTCAGTAAAATCTTCATTCCCTATTTCCCTCTTCATTCCCCCATTTTTTATTTATTTCTTTTAAAATTTTTAATAAATACATTTAAAATTTAAATTGTAATGTTATGGATGCAAATAACAATTATCATAATATTTATAAAAATAATATAAATAACAACTGATATAAATATTTGAAGATTGATCACAATTATTTTTCTGATGATTTATTCCATGTGACTTTTATGGATATGTTCATTTTGAAGCTTTACTTTTACTTAAGTGTATAAATTATCTTGAAATTTTAAAGACGTTAACTTAGTTTGATGGATGTGTCCATCTTTGAATCTTTATTTCTTCTTAATTTCATAGAATGCCTTGAAATTTTGATGACCCTCACTTAGTTTGTTGGAAATGATTTTAATTACTTTCGTTTATTTTAATGTTTCTAAGTTGGTAATGCGATTTTATACGTTTACTTTAGTATGCATAAATCAATTTCATAAAATAAAACTATCAGTTATTCAAAAATCTGGTACTCTCAAAGATCCCCATCCCCACCTTCAAGTAATTTTGAAAGGAACTGGGAGAGTACGAGAATATAAATAGAGTATTAAGGATGGTTATAGGGATGCTGAGCCCCTCCCATCCCATTGCCCTCCCAAACTTTGAAATAATAATTTTATACCAAAGTAAAGTCAAAGTTTAGATCTAAAAATAAGTAATAGCCTTTTTATAATTTAAATTTGGTTTAAATTTCAATGAGTGCGTAAATTAATAATAAAAAGATTACCAGAATGCTATTTGAAAAGGATAAGGAATATAGTCTAGTTATTCAGCCCCTGCATTTGATGTATTACTATAAAGAGCAGAAGCTGTGTTGATACTTATTTACATTAATTGTGTTTTAAAATAATTTATTCTCATTATCTGTTAAATGGTTTGAATACACAACTCACTTATATCCACAACATAAAGGTGTTGAGAAAATAAAAAAGAGGGCTACCCGGATGGAATTGAGCCTTTAATTCTCTGCCAGCCTTTTTCGAATTGGGCTGCTTTCGCCCAAATGCAAAGCAAAAGGGCCTGTTTGTTATGGTGAACTAGTAACAACCCTCTAGTATCCTCTCAAAACCCCTTACTGAGTAAACTGTATACTATTACTGTTTACACGAACTTCAATTCTTATGTCTTTTTTCTTGACGGATGAAATTATTTGCACCCATGTTAATACTTTTTCATCCATTTTACAATAAAATTTTATATATCACAAAAATATTCTTCTACTAAATTATGAAATCATCCTCTTTTAGTCTCTGATCTTTCTTGTAATCTTCGTCACGTATATTTTTATTTCTAGATTGATTTTGGTTAAGGTAGAAGAATGTTATTCCATGAAATGATATGATCTATTAATAGCTACTTCAATTATAGATGCTATCGAAATTGTAAGTCTCTTGATTATCACAAGTCCCTAGAAAGCAATCACGAACTACCATTTCTTTCTAATCCGAAACATTTACAGCTGAACTAATTCTTTTCAAGGCACAAGTTTCATATTTTATAAATATCTATAATTGATCAACTCATTAACTTTCCTATCAAGGTAAAAAAAAAAAAAAAAAAAAGGAGTCAAAGTCATTGTCTTTATAGCTTATATGTATTCTTGTATTTGGGAAGATATTTGCCTCATATTTAATTTTTTTTTGTGGTTAGATTTAGGAAGAGACCTTTTTTTTTAAAAAAAAAAAAATCTCACTCCAAAAGTAATAAAATTTTGGGAAAAAATTCTGGCCTTTTGTAAGTTGTTGAAATTTCAAATTTCAGTTTATACCTGTGTGGAAGCATTTTTTGGAAGCAAATGCATAAGAGGAGAAGATGAACGAAGAAGGGGTTTGTTGAGTAAAAATGAATATTTCCAAAGCAAGACTGAAAATTGAGTGTCATTCTTCTCTAAATTGTCATTTATTCTAATTTCTCTATTTCCTCTCCTCTTAAAACTCCAAGCAATTGCAGTATCTGCACTTTTGTTAACCACAATGCTTCTGTTCAAACAAAATTTTTTAGTGATACATAGAATTTTGAGAAAATATATACCGTCCATCTGCTTTATCCAACTTTTTTAAAAATACACATATCCTAATTTGTTTAGCTGAATTCCACCTAAAGTAAGGTTTTCTTGCATTCATCCACCTCCATCTGCACGCGGTTAAGAGAAATAACGGGAAAATGATCAAATGACTATTTTACCCGAAATATAAAATTATAATTTTGTCCTAAATAAATGCCAAAAGCTGGCCGAAACCTAATCCCAAACTCAATCCAGTAACTGAAGAAGTCGTGGCTAGCCGCAGGAGGTCGGTGATGGATGGTCGATCTTCAGGCTCGAGCTGCTAGCGGCACGATCATCGATTGAGATCAAGCTATTGGCAGCAAAGAAACTGAAGGAGATTGGTGAGAGGTTGGGTGCATAGTGAAGAAAGGAAAAGGAGATGTTGTTGGACTAGGGAATCTGGAAAAATGTTGTTGCCTGTTGAAGTTTCGATGGAGATTGCTACTGAAATGTTTATGGTGGGGTGAAAGTGGTGGATAATAATGGCTGCAGGGCTTGCTGTTGGAGTTTGAGGAGGGTGATTGAGAGGAGTTGCAAATGGTTTTGGGGATATTGCTCTTTCTTGGCTTGGTAATGATGTGATGTAATGTGAAGAAAATGGTGATATCAATCTAATTGCAAATAAAGGTAAGAACGTTGACTTTATTACACACAACAAAATAAAAGCGCAGGTCTATTCCAGGGAAAATGAAGAACCCAGGTGACTTTGAACAAGCTGGCAAACCACTGTAACAAAATCACGACACCTCCACAGGGTTTATTCTTGAAATTAAAAGGATTATTGATTAAATTCTGGCTACACATGATGATTATCCAAATAAGAACGATTATTGCCATTGATTCCCCATCCCGATGCCATTTACTTTCTTCGGTCTCTGCGACTGATTGTGAAACAAAGAATTTTTTTTTATTAATTATGAAACAAAGAATTTAATTGTGCTGAAACAAAGCATTTCGAGAGGTAAGATGAAGCTAAGAAACGATGTTGTTTTTTTTGCGGGACCAAATGATAAATTTATCCCTATGACATCAGCGAGATTTTAACAGCGTGAACATGAAAGTGGATGAGTGTAAGAAAATATTACTTTAGGTGGAATTTTGCCTAAAAAAATAAGATATGTATATTTTTAAAAGTAGAAAAAAATAAAATGAATATTTTGAAAAAGACCGTTGCTTAAACCAAAAAATTGAGTAGAGTTAAGAATTGATACAATGCTTCTATTCAAATAGAATTTCTTAGTGATACATAAAATTTTTAGTGCCGACCGTTGCTTAAACCAACTATACTTGAATTGAGTAGAGTTAAGAATGGACACTTGAATTGAGTAGAGTTAAGAATGGACACAAAAGATCTAATCTATAAGAAAATGAAAAATAAGAAAAAAATACAACTTTAAGTTTATATAGCAAATTGTACAAGACTGAGGAGCTGCAACCAGAATATGTTGGGGGGACTTAGCATAAGATTTTTAGGTATCCAACTCAAAAGACTAACTTATTAAGTAGAGTGACATACCTCCTTATAAACTCAAGTATCTCTCATTTACTAGACAATGTAGGACACAATTCAACAATCCCCCCTCGGACGAAACTACTGCCGAATCTCGGTTCTTTTGTTAAACACACTTAAGTTATTCCACCACCACATTCTGACTATTAGGGTCTAACTTTGGTACTACTTAAATCTTATGTGTTTTGTCTTTGTTTTGTTTTTTATTCTTGATTTGTCTGAACTATGTGTGAGATTCTTGGAAAATCTTGTGCTTGAGTTAGAGAGTTAATTGGTCTTGGGGTGAGTTTGATCTTAGCAAATGGGGTCAAATTCATAATAAACTGGTACTAAAACTAGACCCTAATAGTTGGAATGTGGTGATAGAACAATTCAGGTGTGTCGGATAAAATGATCGAGGTTTGGTAGTGGTTTTGTCTGAGAGAGAAAATTATTGAGTTGTGTCTCACATTGGCTAGTAAAAATAAAATAATTAGATTTATAAAAAAAATAAATCACTTCACGTAATAAACTAATATTTTATATTAGATACGTAGAAATTCTTTGACTAAGCCCTCCAAATAGAATATTAATGCTTTTATGTCAATTTTTTTGTTAGACTAAAAGAACAACTGTCACGGTTTACCCTCCATGATTTATTAAACTATCATCTTCGCTGTCTTGAGAAAACCAAAGCAGGCTCTCGATTAATGAATTACTTTTTAAATTCCACGGATTGGACATTCACATAATATCCACGATTTATCCCGTTTAAATGTAGATTTGACAAAAATTTATAATCGATTCACCATTTTTTAGATAGGATGGGCATTACAAATGTATTATTCTAATCTAATTCACACAGTAATTAAAACCCAAAAATAATTTTAATATCCATTAAATTCACATTAAATTTTTATTTAATTCCTATATTTTAAGTTAAGTATTCATTTAGTTCCTATAATTAATAAAAAAAAACTTAAGATACTGTATTTTTAAATATGTTAGATTCTTGCCCTTATTTTTTCTTTCTTTGTACAATAGTATTCATGTAACAGTATTCTTTAGAATATTAATGAAAAGAAAACATTTATTAACCTTAAAACAAACATAAAAATTTATACCAGCTGAAATTAGTTAAGGCTAGTCTTCATATACTAGATATTAGATGGTTTAATATACCAAAACAATAAAAAATTTATACAACTTTTATATTATTATTTTAGTTTTATGATTACTTTGGTAAATTAATTTTTTATAAAATGATCATTAGTAAGATTGTTTCACAGATACAAAAAAAAAATTAGTTCTTTCACACTAATATTTATTGGTTAATTTACCAATAAATAATTATTAATTAATTTACTAATTAATTATTTTATAGACAAATTAATTAATGTTAAAAATAATGTGGAAGAGTATAATTGTTAAAAAAAAGAAATGAGGATAAAAATGTAATATATTTAATTATAAAAATATTTTAAAATAATTTTTAAAATATAAAAATTAAAGTAAAATATAAGAACTAAATAAGTAATTCTCTATTCTTATATGTGTGAGCCATGTACATTACTTAAATAAGTTAATAGTATAAATATAATGGTTTTCTATTAAGTCCGTCTGGAATTAGCTGCCATCAGGACCTGATAACTACAGCCGTCGGATTGATGCCGACGGTTATTGATGATAAAACTAATAAAATAGTCAGAAGATGGGTCTTGTTTACTAATTAAAAAATAATAATTTAATTAATTATTTTTTAATAAAAAAATCTGCACATCCCAATCTCTATTTTTTAAAAAATAAAAATAATTTCGATGCTAAGCTAAACTTTTTAATAATTTGTTTTATGAAAAATTTTCTTCTCATATATTTTTTTAAAATTCTCCCTCCTAGCTTTTAAATAATTTTGTTCATCTACCAGCTCTCCCTCTCTCTCTCACCCCTCTCTCACCGCACTAATGGTCTTTTTCTCAAGCAAAGGATATGTTAATTCACGAGCAATTCCACTCAAATAAGAAATTTATTTTTATAAATATATTAAAGTACTATAATTTTTTTTAAACATTCTAATTTCTGTAGATATGATTTCAATGCTTTTATATACGTAGCTTCTTATAAGTCACGGATTTTGCCGTGATATGTGTAGTTGACTTTAAAATGCTTACCACTTGTATGATAGTTTTTCAAAATAAAGCAGCAGCAGAATGAGTGGTGAATCGTATCTCTGCAGCTCTAAAATTTCTCCTATTGATGATATGCTGGTTATAATTTATCATCTTGAATTACCCGTAACTGAAGTTTGCATATGCAAGAGTTGAATTCTGCAAAATGTAAACGAATTTGGACAGAGAAATAGGATTCATCATCCTTTGAACTCAATCGCTGGGTAAGAACGAGTTACTGACGAGAACTAGTGTAGAAAGTTGCAGAACAGGAGTTGAAGGCAAAACCAGGAAAAGAGTGAACCAAGGTGAAGGAAAACCAAGAAAGATATGGAAACAAATAATTTTTTTTTTTTTTTGAGAAAAAGAAAGAAGGTGGAATGGTGCAGGGCTTTCTGCACAGAATCCGATAAGAAAGAGAGAAACGTTTTTGCTTTCCGCGCAGAAATGGTTAGCTTTTGTTATCGGATGAATTGTTACCTTTCTTTATATGTCTCTTCCCTTCCCTTCAACGAGATTTGTTCAAATGATTTGGTTATTTTAGCCCCGTCTAATATTATTTACTGCAGTAGCCATTTGAGAGAAGGGAGAAAGAAAGAGATAGATCGATCTGTTGAAATTTGTTAATCATGTTGAAAGTTACAAGCAACTTCGCGCTTCTTTTTTTTCTTTTTTTAAAAAAACTTGTGGGCACTTCATAAAACCAAAATCCGATAATCCATAATCAGTTCATTATAACTAATTCGTTAGTCTCTAGGACTACTTCTTTTTAAGGTTGCTGAATTAATTTTGGCACCGGATCGAGTACATATCTGAATTAAAGATCTAATTACAACTACAGGAATTCGTGAGTTCATTGGCAAAGTACTACTAGTAACCCAAAAAGCAAACAACAAGATGAAGAGCAAACACGAATTTTATTCTTATATATTAATTTTAGTGATGATCAGCTATATATATACGTAGCTTCAGTCACGGATTTGCCGGAGCAGTACTAACAAATGCTTCAGCAGCAGCAGCAGAATGAGTGGTGCAGTCTCTGCAGCATTTTCGAACAGTAATGGTACAGCACGGCTTGCGGGGACCGGCTATTCCAAGAGGAATAACATGACCAGCACTGGTGCGGTCATCGCCTTTTGCAAGAGGAATGACATGATCATGAGTACTGCTGGTGAACATCATCGTTTTTTTATCAGCACCATAATAATGCTGCAGCTCTCCAATATTTCTCGCACCGTCACCGGCGGCTGCAAAGATCATAAAACTGATCAGAGCATTTTTAGGGAAGAAGAAAGCCAAAGAAGCCATGGTTGTTATATAGAGCAGCTGATAGTATAGCTGTATGTACATGCAGCATAATTAAGCCTACGCCACTTCTTGTTTATAGACTCTCAAGTCTCAAGCGTGTCAAGCCATAATCAAAGAACAAGTCATGTTTATGAATTATTAACTGGTGATTGGTGAGCATCACGTGGGCCTTTAATTCCCCTTTTTTTTTCCAAAAAATTGATAGACGACAGATGGTCAAGTTCTGACTCATTCGTAACATCCAGCTAGCTGTGTAGTTGTTTACAAATTCACATCAGTGTCTCTACAATTGGTAAATAAAGCCATGTGCTAGCTCCTTGTTACAACTTCACAAAACAGTTCACGGAATTCTTTTAATGTTACAACTTCAAAGACTCATTTTCGGATAAAATTAAGAATGTAACAATTAAAGCGATGATAAAAATAGTTATCAGTGCAGTGTTGTTTTACATTTTTCCCCATTTCCTTAATTATAAGTGAGTAAGCTTGCATCAGATTGTTATTTTTGTCCTTTTTTTTCTAGATATATATCATTTTTCATAAATTATAATTTTTTTTCTTGTGATAAAACTTACACTTTTTTATTGCCGATGCAAATAATACCCTTTCACCCAGCAGCAGACAATTAGGGTTCGCACTATCTAAATTCAGATATTTTTACATTAATTAATTATATTATCTATGTATTCTAGAGTATCCTCCCAAAGTAATGTAGCACCACAAATAATTAACAATTTCGAAAGCCAGTCAAAATAATTTTAAATTAAGAAATGGAATTTCGGACTCTGGCCCGGTAAGTTAGAAAACCAATTGAGTAATTTTTATTCGAAATTAGAACCCCTCAATTAATTGACGGATATGGAGGAAATTCGCCCCTCAATAAATTATTGTAGTTAATAGAGGTAATTATGTTATTATTTTTATCACTGTTAGTAATTAAGAGTAGCTTAAATCATGTTATAAACGTTCGTTTTCTATCATTCGATAAAACCCTTTTTTTTGGGTTTCAGAAAAATTGAATCACCATTTAGAGCTTCATTTTTCTAAATTTTAAAGGCTACTAGGAAAGGAATAGGATCGTTTGTTTAAATCTTTTTGGTTTTGTTAAGGTCATTATTTATAGAGTTGGCATTTTATGTCAAGTCTAGTTAAATTGAAAGTTTATTTATTGCATATCTTGTAATATGGATTAATTTATTAATTCCCTAATTTAGTGAGATTCCAATTTATTAAGAATATTTATTTCCTAATTTAATTAGATGTCTAATTTAGAAAGTTAATTAATGGTGAGATTCTATAATTGACTAATGAGATCTATTTAGAGCAAGAAGTTGGTTCAAACAGGAAGTCATTAAATGCTCTAGATATTTATTAGGAGATAAGCAAGGCAAAAAGATCAGATTTATTTCTATTCAGATTCATGGGAATTATAAGAGGAAAGAAACTCTCATTTGAAAAGAATCCAAGTCTTTTAAGACTTGCTAATTTGGTGAAATTCTAGTGCCTATATAAAGAGAGATATTTCACAAATTGAAGATGCACAACACAGAGCATAAAACAGAGAAGCAAAATTCGGCCTCCTCCCCAAAGAATCCGGATTTGGCACATCATGTCTTATTTTCTGTTCATCTCTACGGAGAGTCTATGTGGATCTTGGATCACTAGACATTGGAGAATTGAAAAATTGCTATTGATCACTTTGTGAAGTGCCTTGAGGATCGTGGATAAAGAGAGGTAGCGATTATTCAAGAGAAGCAGATTTAGTCCAAGGTTGAGTAAACTGTATGGTGATAAACTGTAAGTGAGAGTTTTAAGTTTGGTAAATCCATAGGCTGTAACATCTCCACTTAGTGAATTGCTTTTCATCTGAGCGTGGTCTCGTGGATATAGGATTGATTAATCCGAACCACGTAAAAATCTCCGTGTCATTTATTTTCTGCATTTTATTATGTTTTTGGAAAATTAATATTTTTGATGTAGATGAACAGTAAGTGAGCGATGGCGTGAGAATCGAAGCGTCAGGAACGAATCGTGAACAATTGCTATGAATAGTAATGGTGAACAAAGTGAGTCGTAAACAATTACCGTGAACAGTACTTTGGGGAAAAAAATTAAGTTGTTAATTTTTTTTAATTACCTACATCTATTTTTAATAAATCTAAATTCCTAACAGGTTCTAACCTCTTCTTTGTTTTATAATTTAATGATATGTGTATACAGAGGCTTAGACTTCAGGGAAAACAATTTTACATTATATAAATACAAAAATTCATCAGGTAATCATAAATCACAAGAGAGGTGATATTTAACCCTCCTCAAGTTATCTCACCGGCTTCTAGTAATCATTTTCATTTTATTTCTCATTTTGTCCTTGAATGAAATTACTAAAAAGTATAATAATGTTTTAAAATTATAATTGATTTTTTTAATTAATCTGCAATACTTGCAAACATTTGAAGCGATGTTGAAATTGTTTGGATTAAAGCAAAGATAGGGAGGTCAGGAAGCTCTCAGTTCACAAAGAAGGACAGACTAATCATTGCACAAGCCTTGAGATACATTCAACATATAGAATATATCTAAGTCAAAGCTGGGTAGATGAGAAATGAGAATAATGACCACATGGCCGACCTCGAACATACTAGCTAGCTTTCAAATTGTGTGTCTCTCTCTCTCTAAACCCAGCCAAGTTGTCTTCTAGCCTCGATGTAACAGTGCCTCCATCATATTTTTGCCAACTTATCTTACAAGCTAATGGGGTTTCTCCAATTAAGCAATCCCTTCTTCAAGCAAGCCCAAATGGTTATCTAATGGTTAAAAAGACAATAGTTCGGCTAGTGATCCAAAAAGATCGTTGAGCATGAACAACCCATAAGAGTTAGGGATAACGATGAAAAAAATCCATACAGGTAAAGGGCCTACGGTGGCCCGTTATGTTAAGTTTGGGTATCAAGTCTAATTTTGGCTTTATTTATAATAAAAAAAGAATTAAATATAGGTATAACTAGGGGTGGGCAACTTCGGATTTGGATCGGATTTCGGATAGTTCGGATTGAAAAAAAGGCCATCCGATTTCAATCTGAACCTCAAATCCAATCTGATCCAACTTATTTTGGATCGGATTGGATCGAATGAATATTTCGGATAAATTCAGATTCAGATCGGTTCGGATTAAATTTGGATTTGGGGCTTTTTAGCAATTTTCACAAAAAAATCATAAAATTTACAATTAATGAGAACAAAAGTAACCAATTTATTAATTATGTAGAAGGCTGGACCTACCTAAGCAATATAGCATTCTATATGACGCCATTCCCGAACCATTTTCAAGTTACTAAATTGAAGACATTTGCACAACATCCAAAAGGAGAGGGGGAGAGACAGAGAGAGAGAGAGAGAGCAAAAATGGCAAGTGAAGGAGCCCTTGGATCTCGTAAAACTTAGCCTCGACGAGCGCATCTACGTCATGCTCCGATCCGACAGTGAACTCTACGGTAAACTCTAGAACGTCGGCTGCTCATCTGGAACGTCGATGGCGTGCGGCGTACAACTTACCGGCTGAACATCAATGACGATCAAGATGCGAGCATGATTGTTTAGGTTGTGTCACCGACATAGGGGGTGATTGGAGGAGCTTGAAGCCTTAGATGTGTGGCTGATTTTTGGGAATTGGATTTCAATTTGGCATTTTGAATTCTCTTAATTGGCTTTTATATTTAGTTATTTTATTTTTTTATTTTTTTATTTACAGCTGCTTTGTGTCTTGGTGAATGGTGTCATTGGATTTAAGTTTAAGTTTTTGTTTCTACCTTTTGTATTTTGTATTTTGTTTTTTTTTCAAGTAAAAGTGCAATCCGATTGAATTATTCGAATTGACCCAAATCCGATCCGATCCGATCGGAATCAAATCCGATCGGATTTTAAACCAAATCCAAATCCGATCCGAATTTTTTCAGATCAGATCTATCTAAATCCGATCCGATGCCCACCCCTAGGTATAACTTTTTATATCTATTAATTGGGCGAGGGGTATAGGTATAAAAAGCTATTACAATACTTTGCTCACTAAAACCAGTTTGATGATTGATTTTTTTTTAATTTTTTAAAATTTTAAATTAAAAACTAAATCAAATAAATATAAATTAAAAAACTAAAAACATAAATCATAAATATTAGCACTTAACAGCTTACTAACAGAAACAACCACCTAATATGATATTGTCTTAAACATTTACTTAGAGATTTTAGTCATTTAGTGGACTAAACATTTACTTAACTATCTAAGACTTGTCTTAATTGGAAACAAATGATAATAGAACAATGTTTAAATCAAGGTCAGTTAAAAATGAGTAAAATATGAATAAGAAAATGCTAAAGTGAGACTTTTGCTTTCAATCAAAATATTTAGTAACACATTAGTTAAAACTAAACCTAACAATCATCAAATTATAATTAATATTTATCTAACCTTAAAAATGATTTTCTAAAAATATTTTAAAACAAAGTACAGGAGATAGGAGAAGGGATGAGTATCACAAATTTTTGTCGAGTGGGTATGAGTATGAGCTTTGATGTCCCTGTACAATACCCAGCTCATTGCCATCCCTAGTCAAGGAGAACATATGACTTTTCTGAAGACTCTGAGCACCCACTAAGGAAGTGCCACGTGTAAAGTGATCCTATAGCCCACTTGGCCAAAAGAAGCTACCAACTAAGGAGCCACACATGGCCAATTGTAAAAAAATATCTTAATGCCTTTAAAATTTGAAGGGGAGGTACAAATACCATTATGCCCTTACTTGAGGAGGGGCCGAGCTTGTAGGTAGCTTCTACGTGTCCACTTGGACCATAGGATGCCCTCAGGGGCAATCTAAATAAAAGGTCAAGTTCAAGAGTATGGAAGATATCTTTATCTTCATATTCTCCACTCTTACTCTTCTCAACTAAAGAACTCTTTCGTGGAGTTCATCCTATCTCATCGATTGGCCTACCTTGACTATTGAAATGTTATGTGTCACTTTCTAATGGCCTTTTCTTTTTTTTTAAAACGTGCATGTTCATATTCTCCAAACCTCTAAAACTTGTCCTCACTTTACAAAAGCTTTAAAAGGAAACTTTTCAATCGTTCCCTTATCTTCTCAAAGATAATCCTTTTAATGTTTTAACCTATCCAAAAATGGGTTAAAATGTTAGGGTTCTAGTTTGATTAGAAAATTCAAGAGAGAAGAGATGAAGAATTTAAGAATTTAGAAGGAAGAGAGAATAATTAACAAGGGTTGGAGTTAATTTTATTATTACTTGCTAAAAAAATATAAGAATCACTTATTTACAGTAGCTCAAAACTATTCCAATTCTAATTTAATTAGAACCTTTAATCATAATTGTAATAAGAAAACCTAATCCTAATAAGAAAGAAATTAAAATGAACTATTATGGATAGTTCAAACATTCCATGTCTTTAAAACATGCTTGACAACAAGCTTTTTACCTATTCTTAAATAATCGATATCTTCCAATCTAAATGATTGTCAGGTGGCTTTGAGGGTATATCAACATTTAAAAGTAATAGTTGAGGGTGTTTTTAGTGGTGTCCTGGCTATAATTACTTATCACAATCGAAACAAAACCATTAGAACATCTTTCTGCTTGCTCAGTGAAGGATAAACATTTGACATTATTAGGTAAGACAGAGGGAATCGGTCCTGAAAAAAAAGGTACTAATAGAGTGGAAGTCAATTGTAATTGTGCAAACTGGGAAGAGTTTGTCTTGCACAGTCATTGTCTTTTCTCAAAATCTAGCAAGTTCAAGAGTTTATAAAAGACTAATAGGTTGAAGTAATTTTACACCAGCCCTAATATTATCGCGTAACCCAAAGAAGAAACAACTACTGAAGAAAGGCTTAGTTAAAATGCTAGTTCAATTAGCCAATTTTTCAAATTATCATTGATAGTCAAGAACAATCCCTGTTTGATGTAGTTTAGTAAAACTGTCAACTATATCATTCTCTTCTAATGTCGTAAATTGAGTATTCAAAGCCCATTTAAATTGCACCGGCCTATAGTCTGCTCTAGCCAATGAAACCAAAGTACAACATCACCATCAAAATGGTCAACAGCTAAGGACAATAAGTCAGCATCTGTTAATCCAATAAGATAATGATATTGCTCACATCGACAAATCCATCTCGTTGGATTTTCACCTTCTGTCATGAGCTTGTTCAAGAGTACCTCCAATGCATTTGGCAGGTTTAAGAGGTGGTTGGTTAGCGATTATTGTTTAAGCAGAAGTCCCTCCAATAAACATATCAACTTGATGTTGATCAGTAGTTAGTCAATCACTATAGGATGTCGTGCGTGAGTTCCTGGAGATCATTGTTATGTTTGGCTAAGACTGTAACCTTTTCATCAATGGCTAAAATCTTATCGTTAAACTGTTGAGACAACTGCTCAAATTTATCTTAAAGCTCCTTAACAATTATGATGCCAGAAGTTTAGATGCTGGAAAAAGTTTGGATGGTGGGTTCAGTTCAAGTCTCAAGTCAAAAAGTCAAGGGATGTTAGCAAAAGTTTGGATGCTAGAATTTTTCAGTTGAATGGAAAAAGAAAAATTGGTGGCAGTTTAGGGCTCTAGAGTTTTGATTAGAGAATTCAAGACAGCAAAGAAAAATAATTTAAGAATTCAGAAAGAAGAGAGGAGAATTATCAGGATTTGGAATTAATTTTATTATTGTTTGCTAAAAAAACATAATGAGAATCACTTATTTATAATAGTTAAACACAATCCTAATTTTAATTTAATTTGAACCCTAAATCATATTGTAATAAGAAAATCTAATTCTAATAGAAAAAAAATTAAAATAAACTACTATAGATGGTTCTAATATAAAACATTTCCAATTCTAGATGGCTGTGGAAATTTTGGGTAATTGCAAAATCATAACCCTAACTTTTCAATGAAATTCTACCCAAAATTGTAAGTTCATAGTCATAGCGTATATAGGATTTGAAAACCTATCAAAATCTTGTTAACTTTGATGGCTAAATAGGTTTGATTGGTACTTTACAGACAAATACTAGGGTAAAGACCGTTTGTTGGGGGAAAAATAAGAGTTAGTTTTATCAAATATGAATGTCCTTCTAGATAATTTATGGGCACAAAACCGTAAAAATAGTGAAGGTGTTTCGATAAGTAACTTTAGGGATGCTAACAATTGGTCAACTTTTCATTAAAATATTTGTCTTATTTGCATATACTAAAGCCCTAATCGGACCTCCTTTTAGCCCTAAAGCATTAAAATAAACTAAAATAATTAAAATCATTTTCGTCAAATAAAGTCAATGTCATCAAAATTACTAGATAATTTATGAAATTAGGTAAATGTAGAGTTTCAAATTAAACACATCTATAAAAGTCATATTAAAAGAATTCTTAAAGGACTCAATAGACCTTACCTTTTTGAAATATGCAGCGGAATAAACAGGCGTTGGATCACGTCACAGGTCGGAAAGAAATCACGAACGGAAATCTTCCTCAAGTCACAGTGTATTTGCCTTTTCCAGATTGTTCAATGATCTTGTTTTTAACCTTTTTGTTCACCCACACACACAAACTGCACTTTCCTTTTTTTTTTATTCAAATGAATGGAAATTAAAACGTATATTTTACAGAAACGGTTTTGATGAATATAACCAGTGGTTGGGAGCAGTTGGGAAGTTGATTTGAGTTTAACTTCCCTCTCCCAAACGTGCATGGTAACCAATAAGTGGTTACCATGTGTGGGTCGGGTCGGCCCATCTTGGGCGCCCACCCATCCAACATCTCCCACTCGCACATGATGGAACGGCATCGAAACAACAGAGCAATGATAAAGAAATAATGAACAATCACAAATCTCCAATCATATAGGCAAATCGGGGAGCCAAAGACATATCTCAATTGCTAACCCAGGCAAGAGATGTCTCAATTGTAATCATATGCAAGAGAATTTAACAGCATATGTTCATTGTATCCCAGATTTAATTTACCTTAATACTCAAGCATACTAAATTCCCTCAGTATGCCAGAAGTGTGCAATCTCTTTATGTATTCATAATTGTAATATCACAAAGATATTAAACAATTGGTCGACCAGTGAATTACATAAAAGAAAAAATTAAATCTTTCCATCACACTCATGTCTATCAATCTAGAATAGTCGTTTTCCTAGTCATGTTTCATAGACCGAATCATGTCAAGGTCGTAGATAACATGTTAAAGTTTCAGACACCAGTCTGAAATCTCAGAAATATAGTTGATAGTCATAGGGATACCACAATTGACTTATAGAAAGTCATATGGAACTTACACAATGAGGAAGAAGGGAGATTCTCTCATTTTCCATTTTTGGTCACCAAGCACGTACGGTATGATACACGCGTTATAGTGAATATTCCATTTCGAGGCGTATGTCTCATTAATCCAATTCATAGTATAGATCTTAGAATGCTTAAAAGTTCAAACTCTTTAATCACATAACACATTATAATTCCTCACCTGAGTTTTTAAAGTGAATGCTCTCTTTTAGCGGCAAAATAAGATCTCACATCTAGTTTCAATCAAGTCTCTATGATGGCGGGGTAAATCATAGTCGGTCAACGAGAAAATATCGTATACGACCTCATCTTGACTCTAGTCAAGGCGACAAAATTTGTAGAATATTTCTTTATTCTTTAGCTCTTAGACAAAACACATTGTCTCATTATTCTACTTTTCTCATCTCAGCTTGCTCCCAGAGCAACTGAGGTGACCGCTTGTGTAAGAAAGTCGGTCATTAACTTGACGACACACTCTCATATGTGTGTAATTATGCATTTCTCAAACTAAATTGAAATAAGATAACTTAGAAACATCATTGCATTTCAAAATAATTCATATAATAAAAATGTTTACAAAATAAAAATATCTTTACAATGCAAGATTACAATCTACGTAGCCCCAATGATCTAGCATGAGAGGCGAATACATCGCTCGTTACAGCTTTTGTAAATGGATCAACTATCATGTTATGCGTAGATATATATTGTATGACTACTTCATTCTTTGCCAAAATGTCTCTTATAAAATTGTATTTAGTCTCAATGTGTTTCAACTTGCTATGGTATCTGGGAAATGCAAGTGTGCAACCCAAGAGGGGGGGTGAATTGGTATTTTAAAAATTATCCTAGCAAAACACACAACAATCCAATCTAATGCCTTAATAAATACGAAGACAATAAATTCAATGAAAGCACAATAATAAATGAGTAAGGAACGAGAAAACAAACTCAAAGATTTTTACGTGGTTCAAGCTAGAAAGAAAAATAATTTACGCGTCCACGCCTCCAAGCTCATCAGGATTTGAAGGATTTTATTATTGTTTGCTAAAAACATAAGTAAGCCTTATTTTCAAGGTTTCAAATGCTTATAATTGACTTCGTGGGTGTCAATGGACCTTCACAACAAGAGATTATCCTTAATCTCTTAAAACATTTCCAATTCTAAGGCTGTGGAAATTTTGTATCCCAACACTTACAATCTCTCAACTTGATTTTACAAAAAGGATTACAAATGAATTTTTAACTTTGATGGATAAATGTTTGATCACAAATGAAAGCTCAATGTGTGAATGAATAAGATGAATACAAGAATTTAAAGCTCAATGAAAGTTGTATGCTCAATATTTAGCTCAATGATGATCGTTGGGATTATTCTTATTTGAATTTGATTGAACTTATTTATAGTTAGAGCTGAAAACTAGCCGTTATTGACTTTTTGCTCTATAAAAGTCGGATCGATAGACCTTAACTAGATGTCGGATCGCGTTAACTAGATGTCGGACGTATTTGCCTTTTTAATTGTTCAATATCCGTTGGGCTGAATTTTCAAATTGTCGGATCGCCGTTATCAAGATGTCGGATCATATTGTTAGTGTGGGAAGTTGAGACTAATCTTCAATCAGGTGATGTCGGATCGCTGTTATCTAGATGTCGGATTGCACATAATGTTATCTCGAAACAGATGTCGGATCAATCAAATTAGTGTCCGGGAGCCAAAGGCTAGTTTTCATTGCGGAGATGTAAAGCCGTTATCAAGATGTCGGATCGCCGTTATCTACGATGACATACTAAATCTTTCTGATGAACTATTTTACAAATTTGAAAAATTAAATCTTTAAATTTGACCCCAAAACTTTATATAACTGTATGATGGCCCAAAACGTTAAGAAACTTTACAAATAGGTCCAATTTCAGAATTTCTAAATAATACATTTGAATCCCAAAACTTTATCAAATTATGACATGACCCAAAATACAATAAAATATTTCAAATAAGTCATTCTCTAAAATTTCAAACAATACTTATTGATTTTAAATATTTTAAAATTCTTTCAATTAAACCATAAATTTGAAAAATAACAAATTTCATAAAATCATTTTTCCATTAGATATAAAACCTTTATAATGTGAAAATAATGATTTATTTAAAATGTAAGAAAAATAATTTCAGCTTTCAAAAACTTAATCATTCTTAATTTTATTTGTTATCATCAAAATTAACATTATGTTAACATAAATGTTAACAATTTGGCGTCCTTAGAGAATGATATAGCAGCCTGACTGTCACAATAGACAGTTACTAGGCTAGTAGCACTAATATTAATCTCTAAGTCCTCCATAAATCTCTTAAGCCACAGCCTATTTGTCACAATGGACCACTAGGCTAGTAGCGCTAATATTCTAAGTGACATAAATCTCTTTGCAAAACACGCAAAATGTTCGACTTCCATCGTCGATAAAGCTGTGCATGTTTGTTTCTTGCTATTCCATGTAATTGCTGCTCTGTTTAGCAAGAATGCATATCCTGAGGTCGATTTGCATTCATCCAGATCGCCACCCCAATCGGCATCTGAATATCCAATAATTCGCAAACCACCTCCTTGATAGCATGAAGAATAATCTGCAGTGCCTTTGAGATATGCCAAAATCCTCTTGATCACACTCCAATACTTCTATCTAGGATTAGACTAGTATCTACTCACCAGTCCTATAGCATAACTGATATCAGGCCTTGTACACAAAATGACATACATGAGACTTCTAATGACATTCGCATAAGGAACCCTAGTCATTTTTTTCCTTTCTTGAGGAGTCCTGGGACACATATCGAGGCTAAGAGATTGTCCTTTAGCTATTGGGGTATCCATTGGCTTATAATCAGTCATATTGAATCTTTTAAGGATCTTCTTAATGTCAAGTTCTTGTGATAGTGCCAGAAGTTTTCTTGAACGATCCCTGAAAATTTTGACTCGTAAAATATAAGCTGCTTCACCCATATCTTTCATGTCAAAATTTGAGTATAGCCAATCTTTGACAGTTATGACAAACTCTTTACTGTTCGCATCTAACAGTATATCGTCCACATACAAAGACAATATCGCAAAATTGTCCTTAAACCTTTTAACGTACACACAATGGTCTTCCTCAATCATTCTAAAGTCATAAGAAATTACGGCTTGATGAAATTTAAAATTCCATTGTCTAGAAGATTGTTTAAGGCCATAAATAGTCCTTTTTAGCTTGCATACTTTGCGCTCTTGACTTTTAACAATAAAACCTTGTGGTTGTGTCATATAAATTTCTTCATCTAGTTCTCCATTGAGAAATGCAGTTTTTACATCCATTTGATGTAACTTAAGGTCTAGATGTACAACGATAGCCAAGATTAATCGTATAGAAACAAACTTTACTACAAGAGAAAAGGTCTCTTCATAGTCTACACCTTCTTGTTGGGTATAGCCTTTAACGACTAATCTTACTTTATATCTTTCCATTGTCCCATCCGCCTTATACTTTATCTGGAGAACCCATTTGTTTCCGATAGCTCTACGGCTAGGCGGAAGATCAACCAAGTCCCAGACCTGATTGACTTTCATAAACTCCATCTCTTCTTCCATTGCTTTCATTCACAAATTCTTAGCAGACGATGTGAGAGCCTCGTTATAAGTATTTGGCTTATCACCATCGTGTGAAGCAATCATAAAAGCTTCTCCTTCAATCTCAAAGCAACGACGAGAAATTTGCCTACGATTACTCTTTTGAGTTAATTCCCCAGCTGGAATCGAAGTGTCTGGTGTTCTACTCCCACTAAGAGTGGCAATCTTTAAAAGATCCGTACTAACACCAACACCATCGTTAGAAGTGATAATCTCATCTGGATCTTCTAATTCATAAAATTAAAAATCCTTATCAACTTCTCCAATGCTAGGAAATTTATTTTCTAGAAAACTGGCATCTCGTGATTTCAGTTCAGACACAGTTCCATTTACTTGTTCACCAATGAACACATATCTTTTAGAGTGTTCTGAGTATCTAATAAAGATACACATTTTACCCCTAGCTTCCAATTTTCCAAACTTATGAGTAGGGTTGTGAATATAAGTTACAGACCCTCATGGCCGCAGATGAGACAGGTCAGGTTTTCTACCCATCCATAACTCATATAGGGTAGAACTAACTGATTTTGAATGAACTCGGTTAAGTACATAGGCAGCAGTTAATAAAGCATCTCCCCAATAGAATATTGAAAGATTTGTTTACGCCATCATTGACCTAATCATTTCTAATAAAGTTATATTCCTTCCTTCTGCTACACTATTTTGTTGTGGAGTTCTAGAAATAGTCAGCTGTCTTTTTATCCCTATCTCATTACAGAGTTCCTTGAACTGTTTCGAAAAGTATTTACGTCTTCGGTCAATTCTTAGAGCTTTAACATTGTTGTCTAGTTGATTCTCTGCCATGTTCAAATATAATCTAAAGCAATCTAATGCTTCTGATTTATGATAAATCAAGTAGACGTGACCGAAACGTGAATAATTATCAATAAATTTAATAAAATATAAGGCTCCATATAATAAAAGAATACGTCCACCATGCAAAGTCAATTTGAAAAGTTAAGTATCCTAATTCAAGAGAACATGGACAAAAATCAAGTTTATTCCTTTGCATCTTAATAAAAGAGTTATTGCCCATTCCTTTGCCTTAACGTATATCCATCTACTCCTTTGATTGATTCGACAATACTCTATATATGCATCTCGATCACGAGTCATATGGTCTGTTGCTCCTTAGTCTACAGTCCACACAGGACGAGATTCAGTTAGGAGTACAGAACTCGTAACTAAAGCATAATTTAACAAAATATAGTTAGGTTTCACTTTTTTCGGTTCAGTGTACTCACGAGCAAAGTGACCCAGCTTGCTACAGCTAAAGTATCTCACCTTCGATTTGTCCTTTTTCTTGCCAGCACGTTTAACCCTTGGGCACATTTTAGCATTTGGTTTCTTCTGATCAGGATCAGATCCCTTGCCCTTCTGGTTATATTTATAGCCCCTCTTACGCTTGAAGCCTGAAGCTTTGCACGAGCTTGACTCGGCCATAAAAAAGCTATCAGAAAGTTTAGCTGCCTCAAGGTGCTCTACATCTAGCTCTAAATGATGCTCAATATCTTTAAAAGTTTTGATATTTTCATTATGACTCATATTCACCTTCATATGTTCTCAGGTATCGGGTAGAGATCTTATCACTGCCTGGACTTATTGTTCATCAGTCAGAACATGTCCAGCAGACTTAAGCTCACGAACCATGTTCGACATCTCCCTCAGATGCTACCTCATAGTGTGGTTCGGGCGCTTTCGATAAGAGTCAAATTTGATCATAAGCCTCTTGAGTTTAGTGGTCGAGGTACCACCAAACTTATCTTTCAGAGCGAGCCACATCTCTTGACCAGTCTCATATTTCTCGTGCTCGTACCTGAGGTCATCTTGCATGCTGCTCAACAACGTTATGCAAGCATTGCTATTCTTTTTTTTCCAGGCCTGATAGGCCTCAAGATTCCTCCTGTGTTGAGCAGTATTGCCTTGCTCAGGCTCAGCTAGGGTGTTGTTGAGAGCTTCTAGAGTCTCTTACTCTTCAAGAATGTACTGAATTTTGTGGTGCCAAATATCATAATTGTCACCATTCAGTTTCTCACCCTTGTTCAGCTCAGCCACAATGTTTTTAGATACAAAAGCCATCTCAACTATAATTCAACAGATATAAAATTCAAAATACAATCACTAAAGGCATAATTAATAATTACACACAAATAATTAATTTTGCCTCAAACGTAAAACAAAAGACATAACGAACTAATATCATGAATGAAATCAAAAGGTCGTCGAGGCTTCCAATCATCATCCAATTTCCTTTATTATATTCATCATTAATTCGATTTTAATGTGTAAAATTATAAGTTCTAATTATGAATTTATCAAATTCAATTTAATTAGAACTCCCACTCAACGGAATAATTCATGAGATATGATAAAAGAGTATTTAAAATCGAGCAATAATTAATGTAGAATATCATTAATGAAATCATAGCAACATATAGTTCAACCAACAAAATAAAACCAATTAAAAAAATCTACAAACAAATGAAATAACCTAACATGGTCAAACTAATACATAGAATCTTCTACATGTTTATTCTTTATTGCTCGTAACTCTTTCATCTAACTTATACTTCAGTTTATCTCCAAATAAAAATAATTGCTCCCTCTTGATGATACTGTTTATGGTTTTCTCATACTATAACTTCTGCCCTCTACCAAGGCAACTAGCTTGTCTCCCATTTCGAAGGTTCGTGTGAATGTTAAGCACTGAGGTTTGCCTCATCTTTGAAACAAGACGACTCTCCTCCATCAACTCAATTTCACACCTCAGCATATAATATCTGTGTGAGGGTTTCTCAATCTCATTTAACATGCGAACCTTAAAGACAAGCATATTGTCATCATCAGGCAATGATTGAATGAGGAGCCATTGATAATAACCCTAGTCCGTATACATAGTAGGTTTATTTATGGACATTAATCGATTAAGAGCCCCATATAAATCTTCTATGTTCATGCATTTAGGACGATCAGGATCCATCTTATAATTCTCCATTTTCTCCATAAGTTCTTCATAAGATAGACTATTATTAACCTCAATTAGATCATTAGGTGAAACTCAAGCTCTAATTGTCATTAAATCTTCTTCCTCACTCCACAACTTACTGACGGGAGGCATCTACGATAAAAAATATAAGAAATCAAATTAGTGATTGTTAACAAACGACTAAATAAGAGATTAGATTTTATCCAATTCTATAAAAAAAAATTTCAAGCTCCCACTAGAGCGAAACATTTATTAACATATAATGCTCATCCGTGAGACTATATAAGTTCGATCTAAAATTTTATTTCAAAAAATAAGAATTGACTTAAAAATAATTATTTCATATTAAAACAAAATAGAAAATTAAATTTCGGATCAAACGACACAAACGGCACCCAAATCAGAGTCCCGGATAGCAAAATATGTAAAAATTTACGCATCTGGATATATCCTTATCTGTGCTACAGTGCACTACAGTATCGCGTACAAACACACAACCGCGTGTGAGACCAACGTGCGGCCTTGCGCCGCTCTAGTAGCGTCGGGTCCAGTACCATCCGACTTTATTTTTCATTATGAATATAATGGTACATTCGGATTTTCAAATGGAGGTCGGAATAGGCCGGAATCGTCAAAAAACTAACTCTAGCACTATTCATCATCTTCTCAAAATTAGGGTTTTTAACCCTTTCCAAATCCTAATATAACCATAATCGTATTTTGGCAATAAATTTCTCGTCTTAAGTCCGTTTTTAACCAATCACATATTGTTGGAAAGCTCTCGAAAAGATCTTTCCAGTGATATATTACACATATTTTCAGGTATCCTAGATCAAAAGATATGATCCATTGAAGTTTCAGGTTTCTTAAAATATTTAGAGTTCATGCAGTCTAAACCATAGGCCGGTTTTAATAACTTCAATTCCAGAATTTATGCATTCATATTAAACATTCCAGAACATTTAAAACAACAGCCATCACAGAAAATTAATAAAATAAAAAATCATGCTTTTCATGAATCAAATCCAACCAAGGCACGAATCCAACACAATTCAGGCTCTAATACCAATGAAGGAATTCTTAAAAGAGTCAATAGACCTTACCTTTTCGAATTATGCAGCGGAATAAACAGGCGTTGGATTACGTCACAGGTCGGAAAGAAATCACGAACGAAAATCTTCCTCAAGTCACAGTGTATTTGCCTTTTCCGGATTGTTCAATGATCTTGTTTTTAACCTTTTTGTTCACCGACACACACACACTGCACTTTCCCTTTTTTTTTTATTCGAATGAATGGAAATTAAAACGTACATTTTACAGCAACAGTTTTGATGAATATAAGTAGCGCTTGGGAGCGCTTGGGAAGTTGATTTGAGTTCAACTTCCCTCTCCCAAACGTGCATGGTAACCAACAAGTGGTTACTGTCGGGTCGGGTCGGCCCATCTTGGGCGCCCACCTGTCCAACACATATGTTATAAGTCATCAACAAAATTATCTTCGTTAATATTCAAGTGTTTATATTAGCATATGTTATAAGTCATCAACAAAATTACCTTCGTTAATATTCAGGTGTTTATATTAGTTGCATTTATGTTATTTTTATGAATATTATGATCTTCTTTTATTTGCATCCATGCCGTTACAATTTAGATTTTAAATATGTTTACTAAATATTCTAGTAGAAATAAAATTAAGAAAGTAAAAAGTAAAAAGTAAAAAATAAAAATAGGGATACGGGAAGGGATGGCGATTTCATCAAATTTCAGTCTCCTCCCCAAATAAGAGATTAAATATCAAATTGTCTTCATCTCTTCTCCATATAAGAGATTAAATTGCCAAATAAGAGATTAAATTATATAAGAGACTCAATTGTCCAATAAGATATTAAATTATCACCGTCTCTTTACCATATAAGAGATTAAATTATCATTGTCTCTTCTCCCTATAAGTAATTAGTACAAAATTATCCTCTTACCCACTCCAAATGAAAAAAAAAAAAAAAAAACCCTAAGGAGCCCTCCATCCCTAATGCCACTGAATCTTAAAAAGTAAGGTTAAACTATAATAAAGAGAGGATCATGGTGGCCAATTGCCCAAATTGTTTAAGATGGAAAATAATGGTCAGCTTTAGTTAGAGAATTTAAAATAAGTTTCCTTTTTTGTGTTTTAATTATCCATTGAAAATTATTTCTGTTATTCCATGATGTAATACAATGGTCAGTTTTAGTTGGAGATTTTACGAACTTTCCTTTTTTTGTTTTAATTCTCCATCGAAAATTCTTACTGTTATTCCATTTTATGTTGTAATTAACAACTGTGGCTGGATTGGCGGATATTACAATTACTGCCTTCCCATGTGCGCTCTGATCAGGTACATATTTACGGTCCTTAGATTATTTCGGTTTGGCTTCCACCCACAATAAAAATTTATACCGTAAATATCTTTAATAATTCTACTTACTGCAGTAAAATTTTGGTTCTTTCTTTAAATGTTTCTACTTCGTTTCGAAATGTAAAGGGAAAAAACAAAATTAAGAACCATTTTATCTTCCCTGCATTGAGAGAACCAGAACTCGCTCTTTGTTCATTCATGGAAATTCAAAGCGGTGAAGGTATGCTTGATCACCCTTTCAAATGGTTTAGATGCTAATGAGAAATCTCTCCCACTTAAAAAAATAATTTTTATTTTTTGTTCTTACTCGAACTTAGATGACTACAAGTATAAACTGCATTCATTGTCGGTCGAGCTATGCTCTAAGGCAAAAATATATGTTCCATCATAACACCAACTATCTTGGCCTCTATATATTACTACATAAATTCAATTTATCACTAGCGCAAAATGCGTTTACGGCCACTCCGGCTTCATCTATCATCACGTCACTATAAATTTTCAAGAACAAATTCTGATGTGTTGTTATTGATGTTCTTAACAGAGGACGAGATCGATGACTCTCCAATAGAGCAAGTGAGGCTTACAATTCCAATTACAGATGATCCAACATTACCCACCTTCACATTTCGAACATGGGTTTTTGGACCTATTACATGTGCGGTTCTAGCTTTTGTGCAACAATTCTTTGATTATCGTCAAAACCCAATCGCTGTCTCGTCTAGTTGTTTCAAAATGCTACTATTTGTTCTCGGAGAATTCATGGCGGCAACACTTCCGTCCAAACCTGTGAAAGTTCCAGGGACAAAATGGACCTTCTCGATGAACCCAGGGCCATTTAACATTAAAGCACATGTGTTGGTTAGTATTTTGGCTACAACGGGGTTAGATGTACCTTTCGGTACTACAGTTATGGGAATCAGGAGGATTTTCTACCATAAGTATTTGAATTTTTGGATTGGATTATTGATGATTATGACAAGCCAGGTAATTAATGAATTTGCACGGTTATTATTATTATTTTTTTTTGGAGAATTCCTCACCTCTTTTATGCGTTGATAATATCTACAGATACTTGGCTATGGGTTTGCTGGAATTTTTATGAAGTTTTTGGTATACAATCCTTACATGTGGTATCCTTTCACTTTTTTTGACATCTCCTTTTTCAGGTTTTCCCCATCTCTCTCTCTTTCTTTAAGTAAGCATAACAAGAAAAAGTAACGATAGTCATCCCAAATCTTTTATTCCAAATTTCATTCAAAATTATGTGTTATTCATTAAGTGATAAATAATTCTTTACAAACTGTAAGTAAATTAATTGAATTATCTTACCAACTAATTAATGAATATTGCATCATTAGAAATAGTTTTTTTGAGATAAAAAATTTAAGATATGTAATACTACTCAACAAAAAAAAAGTTTATTAAGCATCTTTTATTATTATTAAAAATTTGGATGGGAATTAGAAAAGGGTAATTTTTGGATACCTCCCCTGTGGTTTGTCCTTACTACACTTGAAGAGAATATATGCATATATTGACACATAGCACCCCTGGCCGTGTATTAGCATTAAAGAGCCGTTTGGTTGTTAAGGGTAATAACGTAATTGCAAAATTTAAATTTTTTAAATCGTTAAGAAGCCGTTGACTGATTAAACTAATCAGTATGCACAATAACCAACTGCTACACAAAACATGGAAAATAGTTGAATATGAAGATGTCGTCTCCACTTCTTCTCATCGGCATGGTAAAGCTGGTCATATTTTCTCTTTATTTATTTCCATTTTCTTCTTATCTATAAAATGATATATACAAAGACAAAGTTGCAATCATTGCAAGAAGACCACCAGTATGAACTTTTTTCCTAAATCTAGAAAAATAATTACGAATAGATATTGAACTTAGAATCAGTTGCTGCAGAAATAGAAAAGAAATCTTTTGGTTCCAAACACATACATAACTAAAAATTAAAAAAAAAAAAACACACACACACACACACACGCACACACACAAAATATTTTTTTTCCCTCCCCCATGGTGGCTTACAGTTTGTATAGAGAAGAACAAAAGGCAAGCAACAAAGAAAAAAGTAGTTCCTAAGAAACTCTATACAGACAAAAAAAAAAAGAGCATTTATGCTAGTGAGCAAAACCCTTATGAAGTTTTTTGAACTCCAACTCAAGCGTTGAAGAGTTGTAATTTCTCACAAACTCAACAACCCTTTTCCTCTCTCATAGTTAAAGTGCTGCAATGGTTATTAAAGACTGACAAAAATTCATATTTTGAGTCTTATTTGCTGAAACCTGCATGAAAATCACATCTTTTTTAACTAAAAGAAGTGCCTTTGAACCAGTCTCGTCATGCATGAAATAAAAACACCTCACTCTCCGAAAGAAAACATAAACCATCATTAACTGACAAGTAAACAGAAGAGAGATCCAACATACCCACCAAATCTGTCTCAAGTTGCAGTTGCAGTTGCAAAAGCACTTAAGTCAGAATAACAAGGAAACACCATGTTTGTTACATCTAAATCTACGTAGGCGTTTGCCTTTTTTCTCCCATGGTTTCAATTATCTGAAGAGGAAGTGTCATGTTAATTTCAGAAAGCAAACTAACAAGGTAATCTTGGTTTAAAAGCAGACATTGCTCTTCACTTCATTTGTAAAAATAACTATTCAATTTTTTATATAATCATTGAACAAAGAAACCCAATCTACTTTCAATTAAAAAAAATCTGAGAGGTCATCTCAACTTCTTCTCATCGGCAATGATTGCAATGATTCCACTATTCATATGCATTTGGTGCCAAAAAACAACAAATGCTCTGCAACTCTGCAATGCAAGCCAAGAAGCATTGTCAAGTCTGCAGCTCTGCATTGCTACAATTATTATCAGTTATTGAACCGTGCAGTGAGGGCATTATTGTACTTTCATCAACAGAGCAAACGACACTTTAACACTACTCCACGGTCAGGGGTGCTATGTGTCAATATATGCATACATTTTCTCTAAGTGTAGCAAGAACAAACCTCAGGAGAGGTATCCAAAAATTATCCAATTAGAAAACTCACTGACTATTTAAATACCACAAATTGAATTCAATATGAAACTATCTTTTAATTTTAATAATTAATATTATGATTGATAGTAAATTATTGGATACGACATATAAAGTAATTAAATCTTAAATATACGCAATCAACACAGTTCAACTTAGCATTAGTTGGATCAACTGTTACTCCTATTATTACTCAAACTCGAGTAATAGTGGAGTGCAAAAGCACATTTACGGCCAGCCAAATTGTTTCTACGATACTAATAATTTAAATTTGTTTGAACGTCAGGTCATTGCACGAAGTTGAACGGAGGCCTAAACGAGGGATAACAAAACTTCAGACCTTTATTATGGCAACAGTAGCAAGTTTTGCCTATGCCACCTTACCAGGCTACCTCTTTCCATCTTTGGGTGCTCTTTCTGTTATTTGCTGGTTCTGGAAAAAATGGGTAATTGCTCAGCAAATTGGTTCTGGTCGTCATGGTCTTGGTATTGGTTCATTTTCCTTGGACTTGAGTGCGATATCGGGAGCCTTAGTTTTTCCCTTGTCTACAGTCGTCAGTTTGTCAATTGGATCCTTGCTGTTGCTCTACGTCATTACCCCAATTGCCTATTGGACTAATTCAAATAATGCCAGGCTCTTTCCGTTTTCTTCGACTCAACTGTTTTACCAGAGTGGTCAGGCTTACAATGTCTCGAAAGTTATCAACGACAATGATCTTACTTTCAACCAAAGAGCATACGAAGAGTACTCAAAGTTATATATGAGCGTTTTGTTCTTGTTTTCAGTTGGATTCGATTTTGCCTCCCTTTCAGCCTCGCTCAGTCATTTTTTACTTTTTCATGGAAGGTAGTAATGCATTCACTCTTATAATTTTTATAAAATTTGTATAGGGAAATGTTTCGATAATTTTAACTTTTCTCACTGCGTCTTTTACTATTTTACTCTAACGTGGAAAAATCACCATTGATCAATATAAAATTATAGGTTTAAAGACACAACAAAAAGGTTAAAATTTAACAATTTTTTTGTTAATAACAATTGGTTTTGAAACTTCATGAGAGGATCAGAAATGACATATCATTGAAACAATGAAGGTTTTTGATAATTTTCTCAACTTGGATTTTTGCTTTAAGAGAATTTGTAACAATGATTTTCCTTTGTAGGGAGGTATGGCAGCAATTTAAGCATGGATATGATAGCAGCAGCAAGAGCACTGAAGATGTTCATAATAGGCTAATGAAGAAGTATAAACGGGTTCCTCAGTGGTGGTTCTTGACAATATTAATGTCAGCAATCGGTTTGGCAATTTTGTCGTGTGAAGGGTTCGGAAAGCAGCTGCAACTTCCTTACTGGGGGCTCCTGTTAGCATGTCTCTTGGCGCTGATTTTTATTCTACCAATTGGAGTGCTTCAAGCTACAACTGGCCAAGTAAGCAACCGAAGCCAACTACACCTATAATCAACTCCATATAGTTAGCTTAAAGGGAAATTATCAACTACACCAATAATCAACTCCATCTGGTTAGTTTAAGGGAAATTATCCACTATCTGGGTAAGTTTTAAGTAAGGTTTGAAAATACACACAAGTTTTCAAATTATCACCAATGCACCTAAGTTTTGGAAGGTATATCACTCAAGTATTTTTGTGTTAACTCCGTGACAATTTCTTAAGAAATCTTTGTAAAAGACCACTATGTCCTTGAAGGTATAATTATATAAAGGAAACCTTATTTTTTAATTACCTGAAATTTTTCAAAAAGTATGGTGGTCAAGTGACGATTTTTCTAACAAGAAAAAAGTTTGGAAAGAAAATGACCATTTCTCACTTATAATATCAGTATGCACCAAATGTGATTAACCAAAAAGTGGTTCGGTGCTACATTTGACAAACTTTAGGTGGAACAATGATAATTTACAAAATTTATGAATCTTTTTTAACACAACTTAAAATTTAGGTGGATGGCAAATAATTTCTTTTAACTTAAATTTCTAGTCATTTAACTAATTACATCCAAATTTTATGCCGACTTTATCGTTAAATGTTATTTCAGAATTGTTGATAGGGTATATCTGCCCTGGCAGACCAATAGCCAACATGGTGTTCAAATTGTACGGTTTGAATATCCAGAGTTATGCTCTAGAGTTCATCAGCGAGTTAAAAATGGCTCACTATATGAAGATTGCCCCAAAATCAATGTTTATAGCACAGATAACTGGAACAATCATCTCATCCCTTGTTGGCTATGCAACAACCTGGTGGCTATTGTCATCTGTTGAGAACATGTGTCCCGGAAAGGTTACCGCAAGGCAGTCCATGGACATGTCCTGGCATGAATTATACCTATGCGGCTTCAATAGTTTGGGGAGCAATTGGTCCACAGCGCATATATTTTCCCAATGGCCAATACTCAAAGCAGTTTTACTTCTTTTTGATCGGTTTGATCGGTCCATTAATAATTTGGGGTGCGTCAAAGTTTTTTCCAGAGAAAGAATGGATCAAAAACATCAATATTTCTAATTTGTTTGGAGGTACATCGTTATTGCCCGTATATGGTGTTGCCAATTTTTGGTCTCGGACGACAGTGGGAATTCTCTACAATCTGACTGTATATAGGAATTACAAAGATTGGTGGGCTAGCTATAATAATGTATTAGCGTATGGGCTTGACATGGGAGTTGCTTTTCCGTCTCTTTTAACAAGTTTAACCCTTGGGTTAAATGGTATATATGGAGTTGACTGGTGGGGTCTAGATATTGGAGATCATTGTCCCTTGGCACAATGCCCTACAGCCCCTGGAATATCCGTGGAGGGCTGTCCGACCTTTTAATTGATGATGGTATAGAAAACAGTTCGTATTTGTTTGGCCTGTATTTTTGCTTCTTTTTAATTTGTTGTGTTTCATGTCGGGGACTTTAGCTTATATATATTTTGTGAGCTGTGTTGTAGAATTAAGGAACTGAAATACAATAATCGGGATCTTTTTATAATCGGGCCTTTCTGATTTTTTAAGGATTTCTATCGCACGGGATTAATTATTATTGATAATGACTAGTTAAGATTTAACTATTCCTATATTTTTATGCCAATTATTCACATGAATTCTGCTTATAAAAAGCTTAGATAAGGAGATAAAAAAAAAATTAGGACACCTTTTGTCTTTCAATTTCTTTTTAAAATTGACAATTGAGTTTAATTTTGAGAGTTTTTGGATGTTAGTGAAGTGCAGCACATTGGGAGACATAATAAACCAACTCTAGAATCATCGAAGCAAATTAAATTAAAATCATAATATCTTAGGGCACATTTGACACTCATGTACTATACTGGTCTGCGCTGGTTTATAGTATATAGACCAGTTTTTTGCACCAGTAGGTGACTGTATTATGCTGATCAATTGACCAGCATAACACAATTAACTTAGGGATCAGTATCATGATCTTCTCCTAAGAAAAATTTATTCACGTGATTGGTGGTTAATAAATTAAAAAATAATAATAGTTAAATTATAATCATACGTTAGCACTAAAAGACATATAGTTCAAGATCTTTAAAAGATCAAAAGAGCTCATATGAAGAGAAAATCTTAACCCTTAACTCAGACCTACTCTATCTCATGAGTTTGAACGGTTTTGTATTCTTTTTATTATTTTATTATTTTTCAGTTTATATTTTATCTGAATTTAATTACTTAAATGTATTTTAATTAATATATTAGTGTTTAATCACTTCCAGTAATGTTATTACTGCTGATCACGTTTGAAAGCTGAAATGTAACTGTAAATTCTGTTTGGGAGCTAAGAAAAAAAAAAAAGAAATGTTCCAGAAACCTCTCGATTCTTATTCAATTTTCACACTATTATACATATACAATCTCAATGGTATTTATACTAAAACTAAAAGTATCTAAAACAGAATTACAACTTGCTTAACAATTAAAGAAAACGGAACGTAATGCATGCTTAACAAACTTGCTGAGCTTGCTTGTTCTCTTAACTAGCTGCTGACCTGTCATTGACACACGCGTGCTGAGTATGCAGCTCCCTTTTGTACATTATGTGCTTCCTTAACACCTAAGAAGTATAGTTATTGAAGTAATTAAAAAGAGAATCAAATATTAATAATCTTAGGGGAAAAAAGAAAGCGAGACGAGGCCAAAGCACATGGGCGAATCACTTTAATCCTAGGATATGATCAGGCTACTTTACGTATCAGAAAGTTCTGAATCCATGCAAATTTAAGCATGCAAAAACCATCTTTGTATAAAATAAATGGAAAAAGAATTCATCACTTTAGTCACTTTCCATGTTGTCCTCCACTCATACACTTAAATGGTCGGCTAAAAGCACGTGTTATGTGCTCTTATGTCTACTTCTGCTTCTACTTCTATATATACAAGCTTATCTGCTTTTGCTTCTACCCAAAGACATCGATCATCATGGCTGCTGCAGGAGCTGCATTGTTGCCTCAACAACAACAGCAAGGAGAAGTAGAAGGTAGTAATTCAGAAGCAGTATCTAGAAGTGCTTCTTCAGGGTCTGTTGGCCCGTTCTTTGCGGTTATGTCTATTCTACTAGTTCTTGCAATTATTTCGTGTGTGTTGGGCAGAATCTGTAGCCGCCGTCGTGGTCGCATTATTGTGGAGTCTCCGCTGGATAGTATTAAGTATAGAGGCTGCTTGGGGTGGCTTAAGCGGCTGTGCCGGCGCTGCATGGACGGAGAAATTGAGGCCGGAGCAAAGGTTACGGCTTGTGCTGAAGATAGAAATAATGATGATAATAATAAGGCTAAAGATGGAACTCAGGTTCAAGATCCTCCTCAGGTTTGAAGGCTGCGAAGGTGTTAATTGGAAGTTGCAATTTATAGTGTAATTTGTTAAACTGGTTAATTATGCATGATGATTCAATGGGGTTGAAGATTAAATTCTCACATTTAATCATTAGAGAAAATGAAATGTGGATTTTTGGTTATTTCTTGATTATTGTGATTGATCAAGTAATGCAACTGTTAAAGTGGAATAATAGACCTCTAATTGCTTTATACAATTATAACTCTGTTGCCAAATTACGTTGTTAAACACAGTATACTGCTGATAACTTATAAATGAAAATCACACATTAACTGCTGGCTGGCTAGCACACACTCTTGGAAAATGGTTCAATTTTCTGTAACCATTCGAGGAACAATAAGATTTAAAAAAAAAAAAAAATAGTTGCTAGATCAAACTTATATTTTTGGAATCATATATATGCGAATTACACAACAATAGAATTAATTTAGACAGTTTCGTCGTATCCCTATTATTATGCATGAATGACAATAATAATACCCCATATACGTGATGCGTTACAATGTATGCACAAAAATAAAATTATGTTTAAATTTATTTTTTATTTTTTAATTTTTAATTTTTAATTTGACGTTAAAAATTATGTTAATCGGACTAAAATTATTCAGATTTGCATCAAACATGTACCAAATTTTGCATTTGCTAAGACCAAACCCCCATGCTGTAGTTTTTTTTAATGATTAAAAATAGTTTTTTATGCCATTTTTTATGATAAAAATGAATGATAGCTAGCATAACTTATTGAGCCAAAAACAAGCTATCATAACTGAAAATAACCCATATTGAAGCTCATCCATTATTTTGATGTGTTAGACCTTAGAGTTGATGAATGTTTAAAATTTATTTTTTTTAAATAAAATTAGATAAAATGAGAAATACATTACCCTTTATTATTATTATTATTAGTGTATACTCAAACTAAGTGAAAACTGTAGACGCAAAGCGCACAACTAAGCTAAATCCACCAAATCTGAGCTGGCCGTTCTGACAATCACACTCTGGGGATTCGCATGAGGATTGATTGAGAGCTTGATTGCTTGATTGAACACTCATAACCCCGCACAATCTTAAACTCTCAATTTAAGTATTAAACACTATCAGTGCACTGCATCCTATTAGCTGTAGATATGTTTTATGTAATGTAAAAAAAATAAAAATAAAAATCTCTTTAATCGTGCCGGATTCTTTGCAATAAGTTCTTTACTTCTTATTTGTTTACTCTTCCATCTTAAACTTTCCCTTCACTAACTTGTTACTTTGCTTAGAAACTGGATAAAAAGATCACAAAGTTTGTTCCACAAGTCATATGCATATATAATATACGTGACTCTTGGAGAATTATATAGTAACTACAATATATGAAATACATGTGTGATTTACTTCCTTCAATATTTATTTTTTAATGCATATTTTTCTAAATTCTTGGATTCTTAATTTTTCATTAACCAGTGATTGGAGTCCTTTAATGATCTCAACTTTTTTGCCAGAGCAAAAATACGTGCAACTGGTAGATAATTAATAAAAACATAACATAATATACAAGTAAATGATGAGATCTTTTATGAATAAAAATATCCACTTGTCAAAAAAAATCATGCCATGATTAACAGACTGTGTACATGTCAAGAACACCCTATAGAAAATGCCAGCAATGACGATACGAGAGTAAGTTTCCTAGAAATTCCAAAAAGTCATAATGAATCTATAGGAGAATCTTATAGCCCATCATGAATATGTGACAAAAATAATTACACCGACGACGCGTTTTTTCTATTTTTAACAAGTTGATCCCATGTGCCATCAAAGCAAAATTTCCATCACAATTCCTTAACAAACCTAAATCTATCCATCTCCTTCTTCAAAACTACCGAAATTATTTTTATCTTCTTTCTTTTGAAACCTTCTTCAACATTTTCCATTGCCACTGCCATTGCCATTTTTATAGTACTCTATACATTTTGGTATTCATCGAGGTGTTACGTCGTCATTATATATATGATCATACAACATTTTCAACATGGGCGGTTTACATGCTGATCAACTCAATCAATTAAGAGACATCTTTGCAAGATTCGACATGGATTCCGATGGCAGCCTGACGATTCTAGAGCTCGCGGCGTTGTTAAGATCGCTGGGGCTCAAGCCTTCTGGTGACCAAATTCATGTTCTATTAGCCAACATGGACGCCAATGGCAATGGCGCGGTGGAGTTTGATGAACTCGTCAATGCCATATTGCCCGACATGCATGAGACCATTTTGATAAATCAAGAACAACTCTTAGAGGTTTTCCGAGCGTTTGATCGGGACGGTAACGGCTACATCACGGCGGCTGAGCTAGCCGGGTCCATGGCCAAAATGGGACAACCTTTAACGTACAAAGAATTGACAGAAATGATCAAAGAGGCTGATACGAATGGTGATGGTGTCATTAGTTTCAATGAATTTGCTGCCGTTATGGCCAAATCAACATTGGATTTTTTTGGCCTTGGTTTATCGTGACCAAACATTTGATGGTATCGTGATATTGTCAATATTATCATTATCATTCTTATCATCTTTGTCTGACTAATTTTAGATTTAATTTTAGACATTGATATATAGACTAGTTTTTTTTATTTTTTGTAATGTATGTGGATGCTTGAAGAAGAGCCATTGACAAGAAAATGAACTCGATCTGAATGAGATTTTATATTCAATCATAGAATTTTTGGATGCATTCTGTTTTTGTTAACTATTGGTTTGTATAAAGGATGCTTTTCTTTGGTTTTCTGTATATTTTGGTTTTGATCCTGCTCTTGTAATGTATTGTTTCTTTTGTCTTTATTAATTTAATCCCTGTAAATTCTCATTCAAAATAAGAACGGAGAACTATTCTAAACAAAAAATAAAATAAAGTAAAAAAAATAATAAAAAGAACCGAAAAGTAATGGACACATAGAAGTCATGAGTTTTTGGAAGGCCATTTTTTTTAAAAAAAAGAAGGTTGTATCCCAATGGTAACTCAATTTCTTTGGCAGCCACATGAACGAAAGTTCGAACTTAAAATTTCTTATATTCATTCAAGAAATTTTATCAACTGAACTAACAAACACCCACAAAATACTTGTTTTTTTCCTCAAAGGTCAATGTTAATAGCTAACGTCAATAATTGTTTGCTACACTAAATATATCACAATTTTACTGTTATGTTGTCACGTTAATTACTATTTTGTTATCAAAATAATTACTATTACAGTTATATTAACAGTATATTACACAACTCATCCGAAAATTACTTTCACATATAAGTTAGATTTAATTATTTTTATATTATCATATCCAATTTTGACAATCTTTTTCATTTTATCATTGAAATTGTTTGCATTTGTAATTGTCAGCATGGTATTTGACATATTGTGATTCATATGTGCACTAATGCGTTTTATTTTGCCAACACTCAAGCAAATTGTTGCAACATCAATGAGACTTGTCTGCTATTATGCGATGATTTCTACATCCACTTGCATTCTCATCCGAATCCGTATTAATCCTATTTTTCAGCCTTTGAATTTATATTTTGTACTAATGTAATTAGAATTTTTGTGGATATGAGTCGATCTAAATTTTTTAATATCTCCAAGATAAACAGGAACAAAAAATATCTCTAAAAAAGATATATGCTTTCACGAAATAATTGAAATATTTAATTTTCTCCACTATTTCAACATAATATAGGTTTTTTTAATATAATTTTTTTAAGTTACAAGTTTCCAAAAGTATATTCCGAAGAATATATTCTTTTTAAGCAAAAAGCAAGAAAACTAATAAGCAAACTTTGAATACAAATATTTAGGAAAAATAATGAGCTTTTTATTAATTTGTTCATTCTTTATGCATGATTTAAATTTGTTGAAAAATTGAAATTCGTATGATGATTATGATTTGATAATACAAAATTTATTATACGTAACTAAACTAAAATTGCCATGAAAAAATTAAACTGATTATGTGGTTTTTGAGAAATAATTATTACGCTATTGGAATTGATTAATAATCATATGTTTGTAGAGCAGGTATGTTGAAATAATTACCGTGCTAATTTTATTGCTGCGAAGAAATTGTCCGTTCCACGTTTTTCAATTTCTTCTTGCTCTCATATTATAAAATAGCTGGTTTAATTAGTTATTTTTGTTTCAATCTTAAATTTTTTAAATGCAGGGATAGAGCTCCCCTCGCCAAAAAAATGAAATAAGATTTAAAATATATTTTTTCTTATGATTTGGACCAAAAACTTCGATAATTTTTCTAGAAATTCTAAATTACATTAGAGGTAATACAATCAATTAATATATGTATGAAATATTTAATCATACTTAATATAATAACTACTTATATGGTAATTTTTTAAAATAAATGAACACATATAATAACATCATTTGCTTGTCGTATGCCAGAGTGTCTTTGATATATTATAGAATTTCTCATATTACTCCTAATTTGTTGCACTCTTTTTGTACTTTACCCCTAAAATTTTACTCTAATAAACTCGGTAGAGATGGCAAAAAATACCCGCCCAATCCGGACCCAAACCGTACCCGAGCATTGTGGGCCGGGTATTACCCACCTGGGTATGAAGTCGGGTCGGTCTTGGGTATCTTGATAAATCCGGAACCCATATTTTATAAAAAAATATTATAAAATATATATTATTTTAAATATTTATATTTATTTTACTCATTTATTATACATATATAAAGTTTTAAACACTTAAAGTTTATATTTTCATATCAAATTTTATTGAAATAAATTTAAAACTTATAACATTACCAAAAAATAAAAAATATATACACATAATATTAAAAATATAAAATTTAAGTACCCAAATTAAAATTTGGCCCAGACCCGGACCCGACCTGGGGGTTTTGGCAACCCTACCTCTTGGTGCCCCTTACACTGGCTTTCTTCCATGTTAAGTTCTTAGTAATACATGAATGGAACCTCCTACCCACTCATATGAGCGAGTTCAAACTCTAGACTTTATGTGTTATTCTAATAGATTTTGCTATATAAAGAGAAATTGGTAGAACTCATCCTGGAAAATCAATTTGTAAGAAAATCGAGTCACGATATACTTTGCAATGTAGGATGCAATTACAGTCGTTACAAATTCGAACCCTAAGCCTCCCACCATTTCTTTTACTCTTGATTTGAAATAAGAACTGTTGTAAACCCCTGAAACCTTTTAACGGTCAGAAAACCATGACATATAATCTACTTCTGATCATATATGAAATTGAATTGTTTCCACTTCTACTGAACAAAGAATAACAGAAAAAAAACAAAGTGTAGCAAACAACATCCTACTTCTTTATCGAGAAAGGGAAAGGCATAATTAGCTTCTTAAAGGCTCATGAGTGGTGTTTAACTATTGAACTTAATGAATGAAAATACAAATTGAATTGAAATTTATTTCTCAGAATTATGAATTACGTACATGAATGATACAATTGTGACAGAAAAATTTGGAATTGTCTCAAAGCTGCCAAAACTACTATATACAATTTTGGAGCTCACATAAACAAAATTCTGGTAAGACAAAGATGCATCAATTAGCTCGGGGCCTCATCTTTGGGACAATCTTTCTTGTAGCAGGACTTGTTGCAGGACAACTTAGAGACCCAACTTAGCATTGCATATGTTATATGCACATCTTTTATAGAATCTACAAAGAAGAATGTTCATAAACTATCTTCAATCTTTGCTTCCAAGTCTCTGGAACTTGCTTCAAAACGAGCAGTGTAACCTACTGTTGTTGGCCGCAATGATCTCTGTCGTACCATTTGACAGAACTCGGGATCATCTGTTTGGCCATCAGATCTAAACCATTGTATCATTTGATGATGCAATGGGAAAAACCTCATTTGAATGGCTGAGTAAGTGAAATATGGGAGGAGGGAGGACATCAGCACTAAGAGTGTAATGAGCCAAAATGAAGGTGCTGGTGCACAGGCTTCGATGAAGACCTTATAAGCAGTTGTTGAAATGTATGGATCCATGGCACCATATCCCAAAAGAAATATGTACCATAATGTAATGCCGCCCCAGATGAAGAGATGTTGTATGTATGTGAAATAGGTGACAGACAGTGCCATTTGGCAGTTCACTACACACACGACACACGTGTACATGGTGGTGCCTAGGATTTCCAAACCTATGACTTCCCCACCTTTACGGAAGGCTTGTTGCTTCATTGCATGGATGCAGAAGAAGAAGATGATGGCAGCATTTGCTACACCATTAAGTGCCCAGCCAAGTATCCGAGTCCAGCTAAACAGGATATTCTGTACACCTTCTTGGTATAAGAGGGGGAACTGTAACAAATGGAAAAGCAAACTTTCATTTCCAATAACTCTTATTTATAAAGACAAAGTGCTTGAGACTGTTATACGAAGTCTTGATTAAAGCCATCATTAGGTTCTTATCAATTGCTAGCAAAAAGGAAAGAAATTTGGTACCAACCTTGAGACAAAAACGAGCCGAGACATCCTGGTCAAAGACTCCCAGAGCAATCACAGGGAGTGACGTGAAGAAAACATTATAGAGTGATAGAAACCAATCATTGTACACAGGTTGGCCGGAGAACGATGCATACGCCTCGAAGAAGAAGAGCGTGAATCCAAATGCAATGTTCTTGTAAAAGAAGTAGCATATCTGCCAAAAAAACAAAGAAATATATTAATAATTTCAACAAAGAAGAGAGTCAACTCAGCTTATTAATTAGCATTTTCAGAGTGAAACATACCATTGACGAGATCCTCCTATAACACCAATGTCCATGCACGAGCAACAGGCGCTCCAAGAACCGGAACTGTGCGATTGCAATGTCACTTGACATGACTGCCTGAAATTTTGAGCAAGAAAAATTTAGCAGGCAAACTTGAGTACCAGCTAAGAGTCAAGATATAGATTTGACTCATGATGCCAGCGAGACACCTAGAAACAAAGTGTTTAACAGCAATTACCTGCATTCCTTCTACACCACTGATACCAACTCCAATATCTGCTTCTTGAAGCATTCCAACATCATTTGCCCCATCACCTATTGCTAATGTTGTGCTACTGGTTTTCATTTTTACCAGCCTTGTAACCTGCAATTTTTAAATGCCACATTTTAGACTACAAAGGAATGAAGGTTGATGGAAATATTTTCATCAGCAAGGCAAAATAACCAAAGGGCACAGAATAATAAAGAATTCTTCAAGAAATGCAGCTTATTTTAGGAAAAAAAGGATATATGTCATGAGTCTCATCACTATAATTAAATTAATTGTGACTTACAAGTGCTTTCTGTTTAGGAGATGATCGACAGCAAATAACAGATGCACAGCCAATGGCAAGCTCTAGAAACAAGTCCTTTACATCATCTTCTAGAGCGAAAGTGAGTGACTTCCCATCAATAATCAAAGCCAACGGGCCCAAGCTTTCATTTGAAGAATCAAGCAATTCCTTTCCTCGAATTAGCTGATGCAGGACACTTGCCTTCAATGCCTAAAGAATCAGAAAGATCTGGTAAAGCTCAAAAGTCATTGCAATACAATATTGACCAAGACAATAGTTATATAGGTATGCAAGAGCTGTCTATTTCTTAAACAAAACCATCCTATTTTTGTTTCTATATCCAGAAACAAGTTTTTGAGCTCATGACTCATTCTGGAAAAAGTATTTGTTCATCCTAAGCCTTTCTAGTGTTGTAACTTATCAATATCTAAAGAGAATGCCATGACACTTCAAAACCGATAGAAAGGAGGAGAGGAAATGAGATAATGGATTACCGCAGCAGCTGCAGATTTGTCCTCTGATTTCTCCAGAGTTTTGCTTTCAGGTGTTTCAGAGCTGATAATAATTTGTCGCATTCCTTGTCTAAGCAAACTACATGCAAATCTGCCAATTCAACAGAAGACCAGAAACATTAGCATATGAGACGGACATCAATTCATAGAGCAACCTATATTTCATAAACACATACCCTATATTGATTGCTGTCTCCATCTTATCTCCAGTCAAAACCCATAGTTTAATTCCAGCTTGTGCAAGTTTGTCGATGCATTCAGGAACCTGTTCCAGACAAAATAGATACTCAGTCTCAAACTGTACTTCAACCTGTAAGAAAGTCATTCAATGCACTGGCATTTTGATATGACTTAAAATAACAACTTAGTTTCCCTAAGCCAAGTATTTTCCAGGAGTATATTCTGTGTCCACAATATCTGAAAGAAACTTAGTTCATTGTACAATAGTGTTATTTCTAATTCAGATAAACAAAAGGCTATTATGACAGTATCACATTTTTCTGGGATAGCAACCCCTTAAATATATGTGCTTTAAATGCCATGCAAAAGTAATTTGATTGCTCTTGTATCAAGCACCAAGCTTCACTTTTTAAGTCAAAAACTCACCCCATTTTGAAGTTTGTCTTCAACAGCTGTAGCACCAAGAAGAATCAAATTTTTTTCAATCTTTTCTGCTATTTCCTCAGCCAGTTCCTCACGATCTGCGCTCACTGAGTTCTTGGCCTCAGTAAATTCTTCATTGAACTGTATGTATTCGTTCTCATCCAGTTCACGATAGGCAAGTATTAAGGTCCTCAAACCAGCATCAGCATACTCATTGATGTGTTCCTTTGTCTGCTCTTCAAACTCTCTTCGATTTTCCGCAAGTCTTTCAAACATTACACTGTTTGTATCCCAAAAAAAGATTAACATCAACCATTCTAAATTCAGCCACAAAATTTATTCAATTGCCAGTTTCTCAATTATGAAGCCAAATTCTAAATTCACTCAAACTAGTAAGCATTAAGGCAATATCTGCATTACAAACCTGTCAGCTCCTTTAGAAAGTAGCAGCAGGGTTCCCTCCTCGCTTCTTACAATCACAGACATCCGTTTTCTAGAGCTACTAAACTCCAAGACATTCAAAAGACTGTACGACCTGCAAAAAAAAAAATAAAACAAGTTAAACAATAAGCACATGTGCTTTTAATTGAGAAAGGATAAGAAAATACCATTTTGCTATTAACTGCTAAAGATGGCAGCAGATAATTTGTTAAGAATCCATTCAATGAAAATAGCATTGAAGGACATCGAAGCAAATTACCTTTCAACTTTCGTGCCGGTGACTGGATCTAACTCATGCACTGAGATGCTTGTTTGAGTTCTTTCATAGAATTCAAACCCAAGCTCTCTTGCTGCAATTACAAAAGCTGCCTCATCTGGTGATTCAGCTTCATAAGAAATTTTTCCATTTTCTTCATCTACTTCAGGTAATGCAGTATGGCAGATAGCTAACAATCGTAGGAATTTTTGGATTACATCAGCATGAGGCTCATTAACCCAGCTACCATTCATGATTCTTTCATCCTCAAAATTAAACCCTTTAATGGATGCCTTATCTTCTTGTTCCTTTGTCACCTCTTCTTCTAAAGGTGACCCCTTTCTGCTGGCCATAGCTCTCTCAACTTCAGTTACTCCACGGCCATAGGAGGTCCCTGCAATTGAACACTTGATGAATTCCATAGAGTTGCAAGTTAAAGTCCCGGTTTTATCCGAAAGTATAGTGTCAACTTGACCAAGTTCTTCATTTAAATTTGAGGTACGGGCTCGTGCTGGCTTGTCAGTTTCCTCATAGTACATGTGAAGATCCTGGTTGATAAAGATACTTTGAAGAATTTTAACAATTTCTATTGACACATACAAGGAAATGGGGATCAAATATCCATATAGCATAAGAGCAGTCAAAAAGTGCAAAACTGCTGCGACTGCTGCTCTTTTTGGATCATAGAAAGCGGTGGTATCATCTGGTCTAAGATACCATCTCTTCATCTTTCCATCTTGTAAATCCTCCCTAGTTGCAATACCAAAGAAAATTGATCCGATAAAAGACATCAATACTAAGATGCCAAACAAAAAGTAGATAATTTTATCCATTCTCCTCTCAACTTTACTTCTTTTTGAAGGAGGCCCGGTTGAATTTTGAAAAACCTTTGTATCACGACCCGTAAAAATAACTGCCCCATAAATATAGTCAGTATTTCGTAGCTTTGAGTCCCTAAGCAGAAGCTGCTGAGGTGTAAGAGGGTACTGCTGTTCTTCAAGCTCCAGACTGCCAACAAAGGTGTACAAATTTGCATTTGGATCTTCACATCTAATGATAGCCTTGAAGTTCTGGAAGTTGGAGTCCTCGTGCACATTCGAAGTTGCATCAAGTGCTTGCTTTAGTTTCAAATTGGTTTCTCCATCCAGATTCGTGGTTTCAACATAGCAAATTGCTTCCTCATAACTTGAGGATAGTAGGATCAGATCCGCAGGAAAAAATTCATCCTTTTCAACCTTAACTACGTCCCCAACTTTCAAATCCCTCCATTTCGTATAATCAAAGGCACCATCACCGCAATGTACTTTCACTTTTCTGTTATTCACTTCTATATCCTGAAAACAGATCAAAGACAGAGTAATGAACAGTGAAAAAAATAAAAATAAAAAATAGAAAAGTAAAATTGAAAAGAAGAAATTCAATGATGTCAACTCCACTTCCAAAACTGAAGATGGGAAAGCATAACACACAAAAAACAATTAGAAATGTACATCAATACTTATCAAGATTTTGACCTCAATGTAAACTGAAAATGTTCAAAATTGATCATCGTGCGTCAAGTTTACTGCATCATTACAGGCATGGCAAACATCATAAACAACCCAAATGGCATTTCTCCAACAATGTATACCTTTAAACTAAAAATTCCCTAAATTTTCATATTGTGTCATCTTTCAAACAGAGTTCAGTTTATTCAGTCACAAACTTGGCATATAATCGACCATTTAAACCACAATTTTAAGCTTGTAAATTAGAAAGGAAGCCGCATCTAAGCTGACAACAATCTCAAAAAAGGATACCTGCTTTTTTCGCCGCCAATCTTCAAGAACCTCCTTCCCCATTGTAGCACCAATCACAACAACAAGAGGAAGAACATTGCTGACAGCAGAGTAAGGTGATAGCGGAGTGAAAGAGAGGATCGCACAGATGAGGAAATACACATTGGCAACTCTCCTGAATTGCTCAAACAAGGCTTTTGGAAAGAATGTGGCAAGAGTATACTTAGTAGTTCTAACATAATTGCCACTGTAATTGAGGACACTGGCCTCAAAGCTTTCAGAGTCATTGCAATGGACCACTCTTGAGAATCCAGGCCCTCCAATCAATGAATGGTCACCTTTGAATGATGTTTTGCCACATGAAAATGCATGAATCCTGCTAAAATGATGCTTCTTTCTTCTATTACCTGCCATCCTTATATGCAACTGTGAAAGTTGTTCTTTCAAATTTTGTGGAACAAAACTGCTTCAAGAGAGCTTCACAATACAGTAATAGATCTAGAGAATAAAGCAAAACTAGAACTCAGCTGACTGAACAAATAATTGATGAAAAAGAAATTAATTTTAAGGATAATAGAAGCACAAAGGCAAAAATCCTTCAAGAATTTGAGCCAATAACCAATCAAAGCTTTGAAAAAGAATCATGTTTGTTCTTCAATATACGACTCAATTTGGTCGAAGTTTGTGGGGCTGACTTGCATCCCATCTTTGACTTGTAGATAGAAGAGACGTTCGTATGGGTTTCTAAATATTACAAAGCTCAACTACTTTAACAACAGCTCATTAAAATCCAATACAAATATTAAATAAAAACATCCCCAACAGCCCCCAAAAAGGCAAAAAGAAAAAAAAGAAAAAAAAAGGCTTTTTGCCAACAGCTAATAATACATTAAAAAACATAAGTGGGAATTATTTGGAGTCGTGAGCAAGTATTCTAGAAGGTCAAAATGCAGTGCTGTACAAGAATGGATTAAATTGAAAGAGAATGACGCATGAACATGGGCAGTATTTAGTAAGATTAGCTCATTGAATGCATCATTTGCTTTTATTGATCTTTTCTTCTTTTTTCATTGGCTGTGAAGCTTCGCAGAAGGGATGATGCAAAGAGGGAAAATATACATTGTCTTTCGAAGGAGGAAAGTTTTTAAAGTGAGTATATGTGAACAGAAACTATAGAAGTAAATCAGCAGTGAATCTATTGGGAGAAGAAGCACGTTACAAATTAATTATTATTTTTTAAGGTTGTCAGAGGAAACTACTCTGTACAAACAGGTTTTTAAAAGTTAGTTAAAGGGAGATAATGGAGTTTCAATGTTGGATAATAACATAAACACCCCTAATTTTTTAACTTTTTTTTCTCATAAAGTAACAGTTCTCCATTCACATTAAAAGTGAACATATAAGAAAAATAATAAAAGTACCCTTTAGTATTGAGTTTTTGAATTGCTACAATCGATGGATATATTACAACATAAGATATATTTAAAATCTTGATATATAATATATCAACCCTTATTCCATACTTTGTGGGAAAAGGATAAAAAATTCACATGAGGTTTGATTGATAGCACTAAAATATTAAGAGTATCGGGCTAAATTGGGCTAGTGTTAAGTGCATAATCTCTATTGTCATAATTAAATTTTAATAACATTACAATATAAGTGAAGAAAGTTTTGAGTGCTCGTATTATACACTCTTTCATTCGTCAATTTCTTACTATATATATCTTTTAACTAAGAGTAAATTTTAGATTATCCTCTTATAAATTGATTGTCTTTAAAATACTCTCAAATTATTATAAACTTTTGTTTCCTCTGTTTTATTTAAGAAGATAACCAAAATTCATCAATTCATTCTTATTTTTCTCTTTTTTTTAATAAAAATGGCAGTTAGTTGAAATTTATAATACTTTAAGAAAAGTATTTTAAAAATTGTTATTTTACGTGAGAGATAATTTGAAATATACCCGTTAACTATTTACCGAAGCACTGCAAATATAACTTGATCATTCATTTCAGTAGGAGTTGGGTAACCACGTGATAAAAAAAAAAGCATAAAATGTCCTTATTTGAGAAAATATAAAAAAAAAAAAATTAGGGAGCCAGATGTTAGAAAAGTTGATTCATTTGTTATTTGGGTAAAAAAAATATATGAAATAGGCAGAAGGGTCGAGGAAATGGCTCCGGGTGAGAAGGGTCAACAAAACACTACCATCACCAATCACATGCCCTCCCCTTTTTTAATTTTTTGTTTGCTTCCCTGAGAGCTCAGCTACAATGCTGGCCACATAACTGGTCATGATATTTATAATAATATCTTTTACGTAAAAATTAAAACATGTGATAAATTTGGTTTATCCCTTAATAATATTATTATTTTTATTTTAAAATGATGTATAAATAATGCATATATAAAGTATTGACATGATAGTTTAAAGTTTACTGCAAGTCTAAATTCATATAACTTTTCGACTATGAAAAGAAAAAAAAAATTTTCTTGATATTTACTTGTGATGGACTGAACTTAGTTAGGGGTCACTTCTCGTATTAAAATAATGATATCGACCCACCCCATATTTTTTTTTATGAATAAATAAGGTTTGTTTTCAATTTAGAAAAAAAAAATTTAAAAGAAATTTTGTCTTCAAAATTTGTTGTGGTATGATATTATGATTGTCTTGCCTTTCTCTATCTGGATGTATTCGCAAGTGACAAATCTTACGGGCCCATGTCTTGATTGATCGACTCCTTGACCTGGTCCCACGGCCAATTTCAAATTAAAAGAAGGAAAAACAAAATAAGAAATCACTGCCCTTGTAGCCATCAAATCAATAATGGAATTCTATAATAATAATAATGAAATTCCCAAATATCAGTTATATGGATTTTGTGATCAGCCAACTTACCAACGGATTTAGCAGGGGGCCACCAATGCCATATTATCGAACTTGTCTGGTTAACTTTATTTTCAAATACAATTTTACTCTTATTTATTAATAAATTAGATAAATCAAATAAATTAATAGCCAAAACATGAAATAAAATTAAGAAAATATTAAATCCCCTTATTTACTCAACACCTTGATTTTAACCCATAGATGAAATGATGAAAAAAAAAAATTAAAATGGGTTAATTGGTAAACAACTTCATAAGGTATGATTTCAGGTCAATATGTATATTGCATAAACGAATTTAATTATATATATATATTGGGAGAAAAGAAGAAGGGGGGTGGTTTGCGGCCGGGGGGGGTGAGGGGAAGAAGAAAGAGTTGGTGGCTTGGTGCAGCCAAGCCAAATTGGGCATAGAAAATTTATTAGATAGCTTGAAAAAACCTAATAGATATTGAGCGAACGTTGTGTTGTTGCTGGCCAGTGCCTCCTTCAAATTAAAAGTCAAAAGGTAAATATCATGTTATCGGCTCGTGAAATAATAATTTTAAAAATATTTTTATATTATTATAAACTTCAATTTATTCTTATTTTTTTATTAGATAACGAAAAAAAAATAAAGACGTATTGATGAGTAATTTTTATCATCTTTACAAAAATGAAAATAAATTAAGTTTATAATAATTTTAAAATATTTTAAAAATTACCATCTCATAAGGAGATAATCCAAAATTAATCCCAATAATAATAATAATGATAGTAACACATAATTAGTGTACTTGTTCACTTCTCTTTTCACTTTCTCCTTTTCGGATGCCTTTCACATATTTGGTTGTTGGGCAATTTCCACAGATAAAATTAGGTTGAAAGCCATTCCTTATTCACAATTATTCAATTTATTTAAGCTAGACATAATGACTGTATCGAATTTTGAATTGTGCGGGCGCATGGCATGAGGCTTGTTTGACATCATTCCAATTAATTAAAATGTGTCAAAAGTGAGGAGCACGCCATGCGCAATTCTTGATTTTCGGCTCTCCCAAATTGACCAAACGCTGTGGTTGAAATAAAATAATTAAATCTTTACTTTGCGTGTAATCATTTCAATGCAAAATCCAATAAAATATTTGCAACCACGAGGAGGTCGTACTTTACCAGATTATTTTGATTGCAAGGAATTCAAAAATACACTACTAAAACCGACAAAAGCCTAATCAAATCAAAATTAGCAAGTGCTTCCATCTCCATAATCATATGTTTACATAATGGGAGCTACAATTAAGTTTTTCAAAGAAGCTTTTGACTTCTAGAGAGAGCAATCGGTGGGCGCGAGATGTAGCCTCAAAAATTCATTAAATCATGCCGCGAAGTCTTCTGATATCCCTTGGCCAAGAACTGAAATCTGATGCTTAGTCGCTTCATAAATAATTTTCTTTGATATGGGACCATAGGATATAAATACAAATTGAAAGCATGTGCCCTGTTGGAGGAAAAATACATCTTATTTAGTATTAAGGTTGGACAACTATAATTTATAAGTAACCAAAATAAAATGTTTGATAAAACTAATTGTTAACTTGCTGTAGTTTCAGAGTTGAGTTGATTTCATTTATATAATAAAAAACCTATAATATCTTTATTATTTTTGTCAAAATTATTATTTAAAAATTATATTTACTATACACTATTAATTTTTATTTCATAATCAAACTCTTTTTATTTTTCCACAGTAATTATAATACTTCAATATCAAACAAGACCTTAGTCATACAGGACAAATCCACCATTTTCTCTATTGTATATATATTTTTTCTCCTTTTACAATCTTAAAATTACAGACAGCCTAAAATCTTCCAGAAGGCAATTTCAGTGGATATAAATTAAAGATCTTCAGAATTTGAATTCAGCACCTTGTTTCATGTCTAACAACAAATGGCCGGTATGTTTTCAAAGTGCCTATAATTGAGATGCCTGAGAATAGTTTTAATCATAGTTACCATATAGAAATAAACTTTGCCTCAAAGACAATACAACGCGAACTATTGAGCTATTTTCCTGCTGCAGCCTCATCAATTATTCAAAATTGCATCAACACAGGCAGGCAATGTGCAGAATTTCATCTTCCTAAGCAAATCTATGTGCATGGAGTTTGGGGTTAAAAATGCTAGCAAACAAACAAAATAAGCAATTGTCATATCCAGTAACAGCACCTTTAATTTTATATCTCAGTAGCATCACTACAGGATCGTTGAAGATCAGCAACTCACCTCTATGAACTTTGTGATTGCAATCATTAGCCCAAGCTTAGGTACAGAGGTGAGACAATGAAGAATACCAATCAACAGTACAACAGCTGCGGCTAGTGTCCCATAATCATAAACAGAAAGGAACCAAGAAATAGGCATTAGAACCTTCCAATTTCAGGGTGATTCATCCATGAAAACACCCATCCAGAGATCTTTCTTGGGGAGGCTACAATTGGAATTAAAGGAAATAAGACCTCCACTTCAATCCCTCCGTCTCTTTTTATCTTTCTTCCTTGCAGTACGTTCTTTCTCAGTATCATTATGTGATCTGCTGGGAGAGTCCCTATCTCTATGCTTACGATGTTTTCTTCTGCTGCTACTCTTTTCTCGAGAGGACCCCTTGCTTCTCCCTTTTGACCTAGAGTGGTGTCGATCCCGATATTCGCTGGATGAATCACTATACGAATCACTGCTATACCGGTGTCGTCTAGATCGTTTTCTGCTCCTTTCATCTTCTGAAGATGAGTTGCTGCTTCTATTTTTATGGTGGCTAGACGTTAATTTAGATTTTTCATCCTCGTTAGATCTTTCACGGCCAATTTCACCTTTATATTTATCAGTCTCCTTATATTTGTCACTAACATTCAGAGGGTTACCAGGAGTGAATTCATTTTTCTGGGATTTGCCCTCTTGAGCAGTTTCCCTCTGATCTGGCATCCATCGCTCTATTGATGTTCCGCTAACAGCATTTCTTGTGGAAGAAGATTTGTCATCAACAGGCAGGATATTAGCATTTCCTCCAGCATTGGCATTAGAAGTTTCTTTCTGAGGAGCAGGATTCTTGGCTTTACTCGTTGAGTAGGGTGGTGTCTCATGGGGAACCTCCAGACCTAGCTCTTTTCCCAACGATTCTAAGAAGTCACCCGCAATCAAATGGCTTAATGCTGTATTAGCCACTTCAATCTTCTTTTCTGGATCCTCCACTTTCTTAGGATTAAATGTTTCCACTTCATCATCAGAATCATCAGAGAAAATAGCCTGTACATGAATGAAGATTGTTAACACATGACAAAGGCAGCATATCCTACATATAGCATGCTCCTCCAATAAAGAAACAACTAAATGGACCATGAGCATGGGAGTAAGAATACACAGAAGGGAATCCAAATTTTGGACACAAAGATATCAATTGTTCTTTGCAACTTACAAATTGCGTACGTTTGGGTCAGTGGAACTTTATACAAGGTAAGATAAAATTAGCAAAGAAGGTTTGGATTCATTGCAAAAGGAAGTCATGTACTAAAGAAACAAAGACATGTAGAAAAACTGCAAGGGTACCATATAATTAGGTAATAAATAAATAAATAAATTTACAAGAGTGAAAGAAAGATGGAGACAATGGAAAATTCTAATGAATTAGAATGGTTTTTTTAAAAAAGAAAAAAAAGAAAAACGTAGCCGTTACTCTCACAAGAGAAATTTTTATAACCCATGATATGCTTATCTATATCAGAAACTCATCAATTAACAAACATATTGAACAATAGAAAGAATACATCCATTTCCATTTTTTCTTCACTGTCCAAGTGAATCAAAATCAAAATTTAAAACCATAGGCTACAACAGACCATCATATGTGAAGCATGCAAAATCTTCAACAGTTTTGATTAACAAACACGACTGCAAATTAGAACGAGTAGCTTTCATTTCCATTTTTTCCTAGCCGTTCAAGAGCCTCAAAATGAAAATTTTTAAACATACGCTACAATAAAGCAACGCATGTGAAACACGGAATTTCATTTTTCACTTGACAATAAAATGAACATGATAAAATATCTAACATAGTACCTTGTAAAGGTCAACTGGCCTCTCAACATTTTCAACTTCTACATTGGCTTCAATTTCCTTCGTTACATCTCTGCTTATGTCTGGAGCATCAGACTGAGGTGCGGAATATCGATCATTATTTGCAGCAACAGATTCTTCCAATCTGGGGGCTTTAACAGAATCTGACATGAAGATAAGAGAATCCATCTTTCTTTTTATCCTCGGAGCTGGAGGTGGCTGCAAGAGGCAGTATAGTAATTCTGAGTTAATATATTACTTATATGACCAAGGATATAAGTGCAACAGCTATCAGTTAGTTCTGGGTAAGGACAAGCTGAATTAATCCACAAAACAATGTTGTATGAAATCATTTGGATTGTTAGACATCAGCATTTTGGAAAAAAAAAAAAAAAGAAAGTACATGATATCACCTTTCCTATATAAGGATCAATCAGATCAAAGCGCTTGCAAAGAATAGGTGAAGGACGCCATTGGAACTCTTCCCTTCTTGGGTAAACTTTCTTATTCGTCAAATCTTCAGCTTGAGTATCTTTAACTTGCTGTTTTCAGAAATTCTTGTAAGAAGCTTAATCTCTAGAACTTTATAAACTAAACTTCCACCAAATGAAATATACCTCTAGTCCTCCGGAAGTGAACAGCATCCTTCCAGCCCCTGAAGACCCCAATAACTGCTCTGTAGATATTGAGCCTTCCTTTCTCTGTTTTGCTTTCTCTATTGCTTCAGCTGCAGCTTCAAAGTCCAATCTCTCACGAGCACGAGCTGCTTCTGACATAGCACTGGCTCCACCAGAGTCTGTAGAGCGAAGTCCTCCCTGATACTTCTCCTTGAGAAACCTCTCAAATCTTTCTTGCTTTACCGGATCATCTTGGAAAGGTGTTGCAACTTCTGGCAACTCATTCTATGATAAAGAGTCAATAAAAGGAAAACAGTAACCCAAATTCAACTTTTAGAAACAAGCAGGAGAAGTATTAAAAAGAAGTGATTTACAATATAAGCTCCAGAGAACTAAAATCCGGATTTCCAAAACCCAGCAACAAAAGTGTATCATCTAAACTTGGTGGGGGTTTTTAGATAGGGTGTCAAAATTGGCATGGCATATTTTGGAAGGATGGTTGGGCACACTTTTGTATAGAACAAAAAGCTTTTCTTTTTCGCTTACTTAGTGGACAACTAGTCCAGCCTCTATTTTGTTTTTTTTTCCATTAATACATTTTTGAGTTTCATATCAAAAGTATATAATTTGTTTCTAAAATAATAAATAACAACAACAACAACAATAATACTAATACTAATGCTAATAATAACAATGATCTTTATAACCACTAAAAGAAGCAGGCTACTTACAAATGATGCAGACTTGGTAAATGTATCAGAAAGATTAAATTGGATCTGAATGCCATTTTCAGAACCAACTGCAAAGCTTGAATCTCTTGCACTTCGTTCCAGTGGCCTCTCTCCTAGCAACTTGCCACGGGTCTCTGCTGTCAGCCTCTGAGCAGTTTCAGATGATTTCCCATCACTTACCAGCTTGGTCTGATCATTACGTTTCTGACGAGCCTCCCACAACTTCCTTGCATAATAATCATGGCCATTTCCTCCAGTGAGAAAACTAAACAATGGATTTGACTGATTCTTCTCTCTGGAAATATCCTCAAACAATTTTCCACATCGAGCTACTAAAGTCGCAACCCCCTCTATTAACAATTTCAGATTATTATCCTCAGGAGGAGGAACCTCTGGTGGCAGGGGAACAGCAAGCTTGCTGTCAGTCTCCAAAGGCCCAGGAAACTTATGGTGAGGGACAAAATCCTTTGGAACAACCGGAGGATCAAATCTGGACAACAATTTGGAACAAAAATAGGCTGACTAAATCTTAAAATAAATAAAACATGAAGTGGAAGGTAACTCGAACGAACTCAATCTTACAAATCTGAACCCTCAAAAAAACTAAATGTAACAATGTGACCACACCAAGAACAAGAATAAAATCATCTCGGACATCTGAAATGCTGAGGCAGATTGGCAGATTATGCTTCATATACCTCCTGTCCAATTACCTTTCCAACTGGTAGTCAGACTTTGATGCAAGTATGAAACCAGGCAACACATCCTGCTGCTCCCTGCCCACCAACTTTTTCCTAACATCTTTGCTCAATCTGGAGGGCTCTTCATCTTCTTCAGCATGAGTATCCACAAATTCATAATCTAAAGAAAAACCATAATTAGTACAAGAAACTAACCTTTTAAGGTCGGCAAAACATAAATGTTATTATCCACCTGTTCAACAGTTCAACCATTTAAAATATTAGACAAAGACATCCAGTGAAATTGCAGAGGAGCCAATTTCACTTCCCAAGAATCTGTCTCAAATGCATCTCCATCTCTTTCACTGAAGTCAATGTTGTCTTATTGTTATGAGCTTAATCCTTGCCGTTGGGCCCTTAAAATCCTAAACTTTAGGTTTTGATCCTAACTCAACATGGGGTATATGTATTGGAATAAGTGGTGTTTCTAGGTTGTGGCTGTGGTTGATCTATATGCCTCACACATTAGAGGACACATTAAAACTTAAATGTTGTGTTTAGATATTTACAAATAGCTTAAACTTTAGGGCTTAGCTGAAACTCAACATGTAAACAAAAAATATTGTCTACCAATTACATGTAAACAGAAAATATTGTCTACCAATGTATATCGATCGCCTCAAACCTCTCCTTCCGACACATTATCACTGCTACCATTAGATTTTTCTATATGGACACTTGCAATTCTCAGAGGACGACTAAAACAAGACTAATACTTTGTAAAGACAATACTATGGAATTATAAAGTACTAACCAGTGCCATAAAGATCCTCATCTTCGGCATCATATTCTTCAAGTGCACCAATACCAAACCCAGGAGCAACCTTTCCTGCTGATGAATATCGTCCAATTAGTTGAATCACCATCATCTCAAAATTAAGTAACACACATAATGGAACAGAACCAATCAGATAGAGTCGGTGCATGAAATCATAAATAAAACAACTACATAAAAAGTATATTTATCATGTTATTTATAGATCTTACACTTTAAGCCAAAAAGACTATCTTTTATCGACAAAGCCTTCGTACGGCCATGTTTGCTATGACCAGATGTGTGTGATCTTTTCTTATCTGAATCAAAAAGAGATTGTTAAACTAAAATTGCTCTGACAAAAGTAGGCAACTGCAACGGGATTTATGTCAAGAATACATACCCCTGAATTCGGGAGCATTCTTATAAGGATCATATCCTAAACCATGCAAGTCCTGCTTTGGATTGAGTACATAAACCTGTATCAAAAGAATAATGTGATACTCAATTTCCACAAACATTAAACTAAACTTTACTCTGTGAAGCATGGATCTGGATATAGGACGTGGCTGAAATATTGCAATTATGCTACATAACATAACTGAAAACCAAAATAAGCTATGACAGGGATGAGTTAATAAATAATATAAATATCATTTACATTGCAAATGGTTTTTCAATTATTTCATATGGTACATAATTTTCCACCTAACAGGAAAAATCCTATAAGAATTGCCAATCAAAAATTAAATAAAATAATTTCATTCACTCTCTCTACTTTTATTGTTAGAATCATATATCAGAATATAAAGGCTGAAAGCATGATCTGTGTTAATGCAACAAGTCTTGAATATAGTTTCGTTTTTCCAAAAAGTATCATGCAAGTTAATAGATCCAAAAATGTAGTTTCTAAATTGTGGATATGTCTGGAGAGTATCCAAGGGGTACATGCACTGAATCGTGAATCCTAATAACAGCTACATAAGTCTATATTCCCTCTTCCCAAATTTAAGATCTTTATGACCCAACTTGAAAATTCAAACCATAAAATATTCTATAAAGTATTCAAAAACTTCTTTTTCCTTCCTTTCTTTCTTTTGCAAGAAAACCAACACACTTTCAACATCCATGTGAATACGTCAAATGATTTAAGAAAAAAAAAATAATTCGAGCTCCTTCAATTGGCAAACAACTTAGAGCCAAGGGAATGATTTGTAAAAAGAACAAGTATATGATCTATTCCAGTGTATATGGGCAAGCATTTGAACATTCGGAAGCTTAGCAGAGACTTCAGCCACACTGGTACAAACAACCATACCAGTAAGTTTAAGGCCACATTGCATATTGACCAAAGAAAAGAATAATTCAATTGACATCATTGTTCATCACATCAAGCAATTTTAAAGGACTCAAAGGTATATAAGGAGGCAAGGTAACGGCCAATAGAAGGTATAAGTTAGACAGGAAAATTCATACAGGTGTGCTGTGAGAAAGCTGTCCATCATCATTAACTGACTGCGCAAGATCAACAGGTTCTGCATCAGTAAATGCTGTTTTTGCATCATCAGAAGAAAATGCTAAGAGCGCTTTTCTACCTTCCCTTCGAGCATCTGTAAATAAATTGTGGAGATAAGAAAAATATAAGCTTGCCTTGAAGTGTCGTCAAACTTGTAAGAAAGCATTATAATCAGAAACTAAACAGGTATAGAAAATAAAAGAAATAAAAAAAAGTAAAAGTGATTTTATATTCCAATCTCGCAAATGATGTACTTTATCAAATGATAGTGTCATATTTGAATAAGGTATTGTCAACAAAAGTGTCCAAGACATTGCATATACTTTACTTTCTTTTCTACTTTACGGAAAACATAGCAAAGCTTACCCATTGTTACTGCAAATGCCAGTCCAAATAGAATCTATGGTTCAAAGTTTGGATGAGATGCTGTAGAAAGCAAGTTCCATTGAGATACAAGAAAATGCACCAACAGTTTTAGACAACCACCAGGAAAGTGTTTTAGTGACATCCCCAAAATTTTTTACAGTAATAGTCATTGATTATAGCAACAAAAGATACGACAAGAGCATTTATTGAGCATGACAAATCAACTAAAATGTCTTAAAACTATATATGAAAATGCCCTCAATACAATGTAATTAATCAATAATCCTCGACCACATAATCACTCTTCTGCTCTAAATCAAAAATATAATTTTAAAAAAAAAAATTTATTATTATTTTTTTAACAGAAGAAAAGAGTGCTACAATTTGAAATGCAAGAAACTAAGTTTGCAATGGAACTGGGAAAACATACCATATAATGAATCTGCATGTGAATCCTTAATTGAACGACCACGTCGCCAACCCATCTTCAGCAGCAATTTTACACCTAGTCAAGCAAAATGGGACAGATTAAGAATCTGGTATTGCATAATATACAGTTGTTGCAAAAACACTACTATAAATTAATTGACACTAACCAATAGACTCTGTGGCAGGAACGACTAATTCATCGGGAGCAGGTCCAGGGATGGCTGATGGCCTGTAATACACAAAAAAATATATAAACAAACAAGAAAAATTTGTTATTACTAATGGAAAGAGAAAAGTATACATTTGGGCACATGAAATAGGATTACAACAGCGTTACAAGGGCTACTATGTATGAAAATACGAAAGAGAAAAAAAGAAAGACAGAAGCACATCCCCATTTTGGATGGGGCCACGTACCACTATCAGTATGGTTATTAGTTGGTTCAAAGAGCATAAATAATTAATTATTTACTTTCTGTACATAAGAATTGCATCAAGTGAAAGATACGACTTCTGTTCTTAGAGTACACTACGTTTGCTCCCAATAAATAATTCAGTTAGACTAGATGAAACAGTCATATGAATTATTTAATATTGAAAATCTATGTTGCATGAAAAGACACAAAACGAACATGGCAACAGCTGCATGGAAAATCCAGAGATACAATGATCATGCACGGACATCTCTAGTTTACCTTAGCCTATACATCCACAAGGATGGAGATGCATGGTGTGCTTGTTTTGTGTGTCTCTGTGTGTGTAATTGAACTTAAAAGCCTCAAACACAGATCTATAACCAATCCAACCAGCCGCAAAAATAACAAAAGAGAAATAAATTTTTCATTTGAGTAGAATTTTATGGCTTCTTCAGAATGATTAGTAAATATCTTAAGGGAAAAAAAGAAGAAGAAGAAGAAAAGACAGGTAATGAAATGTGCATAGCACTTCCAACAAATGCAGAAAACAAAATATAAAATTTTAAAAAAGATTAAAATTAACAGATAAAGGGCATCAGCTCCTCATAAAAGAGAATCAATACAGCAAGCACGTACTGGCAAACACGCAGAACTGAAGAGGGGGGGCGGGGGGGGAATGGAGGTGATGATTATGATTATGATAATCAGTAACAGCATTGAGGCTGAGAAAAGAAGGCATATAGGCATCATACTCTCAAGAAATAAAACTTTCAGCCACCAACTAGGCCTCAAATCATAAATTTAAATATTCTACAGCTGTAATAATCTCCAGTGAAAACAGACATCATAGAAGCATATAAAACCTTTGCTGCTGCTCTTTTTCGGCTTGTTTACGAGCAAATTCAGCAGCTGTAGATCCAAATGTGTCAAACTGCAAAGATGTCCCGAAGGATTTACCTTCAAATTCCTAAAACGAAAAAGCGACATGAATTTTAGATCTTAAATCATATTTATAAAGTTAAGACAAATTAGCTAAGAACATTACAAAATTTCATGAATTTTCATCTGAAGAAACATTACACAATTATAATTATCTTCCAAAAGCAACTGCCTAAGAATAAGACTTTTAAATGTATTTTCAAGTAAACATTCTCTGAACATCATACTTTTTCATCACTGCAACAATAAGAACCAGATAACTAAAAATACACCATACTTTTGCATTACTGCAACAATAAGTACCAGATAAAAAAGAATAAATCAACAGTAGGGAAATGAATTATTCATAAAGATTAGTAAAACAAAAGCAACAGTTGGAATAATAGCTTAGGAATTGCAATCAAGGAGAAATAGTTGTGTCAGACACTAATTTTTCAGAAGAAGGATACCAAAAATTCCAATGCTAGGACTGAGCTCCATAATGCCAAAGACAGCATAAGAAAATTCAAGAACATCAAGCAAATCTCCAGTAAGTCAAATGTCCAAAAGTACACATATACTATAGAAGGGTCAGAGCATATGATTAAACATACAGCTTTCTCATCTTCATCCAAAAAGTTAAGAATGCTCTGCTGTTTGACTTCAGCTCTATTCTTCCTCGATGATGTGAAAGTTTGTGGAGTCCAACCTGCATAAGCATTAACATTGTTTTAAACGGTTAAGATAAATGCTTACTCAATGGGCAGCTGGTTTACAAGTTTAAAAAAAAAAGAAGTCATATCAGTCTCTAATATAAATGTAAGTAAGAATATACCCTCTTTTGATCCCACAGTATTGTAATAACCAGCAGAAAATCCTCCCGTAAATGCCCCATGAAATCTTCTTCTTCCTTCTTCATCTGTAACCTGAAGAATCAAAATTTCTAATATAAATAACAAAAACATTCACGATAAAGTCATAGGTAGCTAACAGTTCAGTAGGTTGATTAGGTTCGATGTAATTTTACGAATTTCGACAATTGTGATAACACTACATAGAAACTTGCAAGAACACACAAAATTTGCATAATAATGAATTCATATTACATTTCGATGCGCAAAAATGATTCAAAATTCACTAAAAATATAATTAAATATAGGTAGCTAACAGTTCAGTAGGTTGATTAGGTTCGATGTAATTTTACGAATTTCGACAATTGTGATAACACTACATAGAAACTTGCAAAATTTGCATAATAATTCATATTAATTGCAAAAATGATTCAAAATTCACTAAAAATATAATTAAATATACTCTCCGTGTTATTCAATTCAATTGCATAAAAAGCATTATTTATTTTCTAAGCTAAAAGCCTCCAGGGAGCTAAGCCTGAAAAAATTTGCAAGGCTCTTTTAAGCGTTTCTTTAAATTGCACATATTGGTTATTAGGAGCTAACAAAAAAATAAGAGGAAGCATTGGAGCTAAAATTATGATAATCGTTTCAGTTTTTCTAGAGGTTTCTGAGGAAGCAAAATAGTACCTCTTGTTTCCAGGGAGCGAGGGTTCGGAGATGACCCGAGGCCTCGGCGATGGATTTCTTTCGACGGCTGGTGATCTCTTCCTCACGCTCTATCGGTGTGCCGAAGAACACGTAATCCTCTTCGTCCGAATCCATTTTCTTCTAATTATTTATTTTTATTTTTTATTTTTTTTTTGGTTCTTTCAAGGGAGTAGGATTGATGGAAAAGAGTCTTCGTATCGTAGGGAGGGCTGCTCTTGGGTTGCAGTTTCACGTAGTAGAGTCGGGAGAGAGAGAGAGAGAGAGAGAGAATGATAATATTACCTAGCGCTACAAATGAGTAGCTGAATGCTTCAATTTGATTGGATGACTAATGCCGCTTGATTCCCCTTTTTAATACTCTATTTAATTTTGTTGCCCATTTAAAAAAATTAATTTTTTTTTCATTTTTAAAATATTCAGAGTTGCTTCAAAATTATATGAGTATGATAGACTTAGAATATGACGATACAAAATTTGTATAATATTATATCAACACTAATGCTACATAATGATCACGGTAGCTGTGACATGAAGAAATAAAAACCAAAGTGACTTCATAAATGAGCAGTATAACAAATTTAAAAATGATATCTCATAGGAATTGAAGGAGTTGACTATAAAACATATAAATTTCAGTGAACATAATCAATCAAAGCCTTGGCATAATTTACAACAATCCTCTTCATGATTCTATTGATATCGATTTAACTTATTTCTTGATCCTGTAATATTTTTATAAATAACTAAAAAATAAACTTTTTAAAGAGATATTTAATATTGAAACGTAATTATCACAAGATTTATTTATAATTTACCTAGATTTGATGTTTCAATGCTTCTTCCACTTGGATTCAAAGGATAAAAACACTTATCATGTCCAACTTTACAACATGAATTACACTCTTTTCTTCTTGCCAAGGGCAAACTCAATACCACTTTTGAGTTTGTCAGTGTTGTTAGCGTCTTTCTTTTGACACTTGGTTTGTGAAATAGTTATATCTAAAAGTAATGACAGAAAGGAGCTGATGCTAAAGCAAAGATCAATTTTTTGTTGGCAAACAATGGCTGGTCGGACTGAAATATCTCAGAGCTTTTTGGCTAGCTTGTTTATACCGTCCATGTAAATAAAGTATGCCTCGTTTGAAGATGCATCAATACATGTTAATTTAGTAGCTTGATGGCACATATGGCTAAGTCTCAAAGCCTCTAATTCTTATTCATCATCATTTTTTAAAAAAATCTCTTAAATCAATCTTTCTAAATTTATCTGCCTTTTGTCTCCATCTTGAAAGAATAAAGTAATTCGGCAATTTATCAATGTCTAAACAAACAAACATTTTCAGGATATGTCTGCAAAGTATTCTAACAAATTCAAATTTTTTTACAATCACAAGTGTCTTCATAAGTTTGTAGATTTAACTTCACCACGAACTCTTCAGATTCTCCAAACTTTGTTCTAACTATGTACCTGAGAAATTCACCATCACATCCATTTTTTACAACTTTGTATCAATTAACTTGACTCCATTCATTCTTGAATCTATTAAAAACATTTCTGGTATGCAACTGTGATGCATTTTTCAAAAGAAATCCTTCATCCTTGATAATTAGATATTTGTGTTCTGATTCAAAATATCTATCACTTACTTTTTCAATAATCCTTCTCAATGCTTCCTCATATTTCACAACAAACTCTCTAAGATTATCGAGGATGTTACAAAGCCATCAAAAAATGAGTTAATGCCCTCACTTCATCATGTAGTATTCATTCCAGCCAAAAAAAAAAAAAAAAAAAACAAGTATGATTATAAATAGGTACCCAAGAAGCACATATATTTATAGAGATGATTTAGCCAATAACTGTTTTCCAATTTATTTTATATAATCAAACTCTTCCAAGTTTCTTCAAGTTCTCTATTTGTAAGTAGACATGATACATTTTTTCAATCATATCTTGAATCTTGACTTTTTGAAGTATACATGTGACAGCTTCTCGACAAACTCCTTCTTAACATGCCAACGGTAATAACCGATGGTGAGTATTTAGGAAAAACCTTTGCAATTACCCCTTACATTGCCAAATCTTCATAAGTAATAATAGAAACTAGAAGACATACCCCATAACTTTAAACCATGTCTCAAAAAGCCACTGAAATAATACATTTGTTTTATATTGTAGAAGTGACAACCAACTTGTATTGATTGTAAGTGGTAGTTCACTCCTATGAATGATGCAAATGACATATCATACTTGTTTGTTTTGTAAGTTATGTGAAATTAATTACATCCACAAAATATTGATATGCCAACCGTGATCAAGCATTAACCCAAAAAAAAAGTTAGTTACTCAACATTTTTCATCACATTGAATTGTATGAAAAAAAATGAGGGTTCTCAACTCACTTTTTCCTTAAAACTATAACTTTCCACTTGTTTGATCGCTTGTCATACATAATCCGCATACTAGCTTCACACCCACATTTGACTGTTGAACAATTTCCATTTATTTTTCTTTGTATTTACCTCACTTGCATATTTTTCATTGTATTCTTTCATAAAATTAGCTAGACTTATTATTCTTTGGCACATCCTTCCCTTGATGGGCACAAGTAAATTGTCCAATAATCACCTCATTACAGCCTACTCTATTATTGGAAGAAGATCGTCTTTCAATCCAAAACCTCTCTTGTCTACTGTAATCTTTATAGTAGTTTCTAGCCTACTCTAATATCTCAAAAAGCATCCCCACATATGGTACCTCTAATTGTTCAAGGTTTTCAACTTCTTCACAATTGTTCACTATAGTGTGTCAAACAATTGAAACAACATAACGATTTAGTAGAATGAGAAATAGATGACTTATAAAAGATAAAAATGCTGAAAAAATAAATAATTTATGAATTAGAAAAGTTATCTAAAATTAATTAAAAAAATAAATAAACACAATCATAAAAGCATGACAACATACCAAATCTTCTATGTTTTTAGACATCTTCACAAAGAGTTGTGAGGTGAATTTCGAGAGAGAAAAAAAATTTGTGGTTGAGAAAAAAAGGCAAACGAAAAGTCAAAGATTAAAAACCAAACAAGAGAAAAAAAAGACTGAGGAGGAGAGAGAGAGCACATGAAGAAGAAGAGAAAATATAAGAGGAATGAATATTAAATAGTCTTGAATATTTAATTTTAGTAAATCTCATCTTTTTCAAGTTAAATCTAATGAATATTAATGAGTGTAAAATTGAGAGTATTTTTAAAGGGTAAAAGGTTATTGATCCACCCCCTTATATATGTGTGTGTGTGTGATCTTGCATATAATAGGTGTGGGAGGTGGAGAATACCAAATTATTATATCATAGTGCAAAAAATATTTTTCTTTTTGATTACGTGAAATTTATAGTTAACAAAATCGAATTTTATGTTGTTAAGTCCTCATTCAAACTTGAGTCCTCGACTCTCATAGAGAAGGTAAGTACTATACTTGAGTTTGATGTGTCATATGATATCATATTTGCCAATTTAACACTTTTTAATGCAATTTATTTTCTTAAACAATCTGAAGTGGTGACTTAAAAAGTTCGTGGATTTTGTTCTAAAAAAAATACATTCATTTCCAGTGGGCCCAAACACAAGTGGTAAATAACTTGGGCTAACTCTCATCAAATAGCCCGAGCTCAATAACTGTTACAAAGCCCACTCGGGTCAATCTCGCGATTTGTATTGGCTGTCTTTTATTTCTGGACAACACGCGTACGAAACTTCATTGGTGCGTGAACGATTAAAAAATAAAAAGTAAAAATTAAAAACTAAATAGTGCAGTTAGAAATATATTCCTTCTCTTTCGCTTTTTCCCATCTAATAAAAAAGAAAAAAAATCAGAGAAAAAATTACAAAGAAATTAGAATCCTCACGCGCCCTTAACTCTCACGTCCCAACACTCTCCAACCATCTTATCCACCACACGCGGGCCCCGCAGGACGACCCACCATGCGACGCGCCTGAGTGAGCGCGTGAGGGAGTAGCATTGTTTTGTTTGTTTCCGTTTGCCCTAATCGCATGCGAGTGAGAGCTCTCTCTCTTATCGTGAAGAACAACCATCAAAAGCCATGACTTTGTTTGATAAATCCAGTATATATCAACGATGTACCTTCGACTGAATCGTCCCTCGACTCGGATCTTAACTCGACTGACTCGTTTTCTGCATCCTTAGTTGATTCTCTCGTTTCTCTCTTCGACTCGGTTCGGTGACACGGTAAGTCCCCTTCAGATCTGTTATCGCTTTCTCGATAACTACGTCGTTGTTTTCTTTTCCAATTTTTTTTGTATACGATATATGCGATCGATAATTTTTATTATTTGATTTATTAATCTCTTGTATATATTAAAGATTAAAGATGGAGCCGATGGATATTGTTGGAAAGTCAAAGGAGGACGCATCGCTCCCAAAAGGTCAGTTTTTTTTTTTTTGGTGTTAATTTTTCATTTTTTTTTCTCTGCGTATTTTCTAAGAGTGATTTTTTTATATAGCTAACTGTTTTTTCTCAATGAGAAAAGCAAGGAGAAATTCATTTAAATTCTGTCAGAGGATTGTTAATTGATTGATTATGAAGGTGATAAGGCATCGAGAGGAAATTATAAAGTTGTCAACTTAAACTTAAGCATAATAAACTATCTTAGGTGGTTGCTGTTCATGTGAAGATATGAAACTAGTGCTATTTGGGGGTTGCTTCAAGTTGCATAGGGATTAAGTTTCATGGACAATAATCATTCTGTATTGGTGGGGCAGTTTTCTTCTTGACTTTGCTACTAAAACATGAATTTCATCGAAAACTGTTTGATTGACCATATGCTTTTATCTTATCTTTCAATTTTTTTTTTCTGAATTGTTGCTTAAGTCATATATATATCCAGTATCATTGGTTTGTCTTTTCCTCTTTCTTGTCTCTGGCCTTGCTCGCATTTATTGTTTACTCGTCCAACTCATGTTCCTTTTTGATTAATGGAAATTTGAGAAGTTGGCTCTCAATTTCTTATAAATTAAGATTTTTATCTTTGAGGACACATAAGCTCCTGATGTTCTTGGAAACTTTTTGAAGTAGAAGATATAATTATTTTGAAGTCATTTAATTTTAAATGTTATTACTTTACCATTATTTATTGATACAATACTTGCCTTAAATTATTACCCCGGCTGTTCGATAGGCATACCACTTGACATCCTCTTTGGTTGACAACACCTAAAATATAATTTAAGTGGTTTGTTATTCAAAATTCATGTTTCTATATGTAGCCATTGAATGTAAGGTGTTGCTTGGGTGCTTAAACTGTAAGCTCCCTAAACCAATCACTTTTCAGGAATAAGACACAGGTTGAAAAAATTTCGGAAGTTATGTTTCACATCTTTTATATTTTGTTGGAAGTCTGTAATGGCTGTTTATTAGCGTACGAGGTTGATCCTTAAGCATGATAGTTAATAGTTACCTAACTGTGACTTTTCTTTCAGCTACAATGACTAAAATTATAAAAGAGATGTTGCCAGCAGATGTACGTGTTGCAAGAGACGCTCAAGATCTTTTGATTGAGTGTTGTGTAGGTAAGTTAATAATGGAATTTCATGACTTCCATGTGATTCCATCTTCATTTTTTATGAGTAGCATCAATCAAATGCAACTTTTCTCTTTGGATAAACCTTTAAATTATTCAATGCGATTTTTGAATTGTTATTTGTCCCATTACCCCCTTTGGCATGTAGCTGAATAATTTTCTTTTTGGGTGAGTGATTCCTAAAGACTTGTTATTGCAATATGTGAAAGTATTTTCATACCATGAGAATAGGTAAGTAAATAATGGAATTTCATGACGTCTATGTGATTCCACCTTCATTTTTTATGAGTTGCATCAATCAAATGCAACTTTTCTTTTTGGATAAACATTTAATTCTTCAATGTGATTTTTTATTGTTATTTTTCCCATTACCCCCTTCGATATGTAGCTGAATAATTTTCTTTTCGGGTGATTGATTCCTAAAGACTTTTTATTGCAATCTATGAAAGTATTTCCGTACTATGAGAAAGGTGCTTCCATGCGGTTTTGTTCTAGAATCATCTCCTTTTATTTGGTTTTTAATGTTTGAACTTTTCATTTTGAAGAGTCTATAGTCTTGATTAAATTTTATCATAAATATTGGACTTTCCATTTAGAAGAGCTTAAGTCTTGACTAAATTTTATTATAAATCATCTTTCAATAGTAGAGCTTCAGTTAGATGGAAGGAATTTCACAATTTGTTATATCTTCTTTATCTATAGGCTTCCAGGCCAGCAACTGGTTTATATGGATTCTCAGTCGAGAAATCTAGCTTTCAGACAATCCAGGGCAGGAGTAATTGTAAAGCAGGAGTAATTGTAACTAGCTGCTTTTATATATGAAGCATGAGTTTGACATTTTATGACTGTCACTTTACATGTGTATGCTTATAACCATAAATGTTCCCAATGTCTCTGGTGGAGAACAAGGTGGACTGTTAGCCTTTTTCAGATAGGTCACAAGAGGAGTGCATAAATGTTATTGCTTCAGGGAGTATTCTCCTTCACCAGGATTTGTCATGATACCATAAAAGAGGAATGATTTTGTAGTTCCAACTGGAAGGACAACCCTGTACACGGGATTTAATCTGTGTTGCAAAAGAGTATTCTAAATTAGTACACAGTCTTTCCTTTTTTGAAGACAAGCTATAAAACATTACTTCAACTACCATTCTTTGACTTACTGGTGTTGATAATATTGCAATTCTGAGGCTGGAGAGTGAGACGTAGCTTGGCCATTATGAACTTATTCTTTACTTAATCAGAAGAGATAACATGAAAGTTTAATGAAGGCATTTTTAACCCATCTGGGAGATGATCATTGTCCTACTGATTTATTAGATGATTATGTTTTTTTTCCTTGATCAGAAATTTCTTGAGATATAACATGAAAGTTTAACGAAGTCATTTTAACCCATCTGAGAGAACATGATGATCATTGTCCTACTGATTTATTAGATGATTATGTTTCTTTTATTACTTTTTTTTTTCAATTATTGTCATGGACTACAGTTTTTACCGCACAACTTCAAAGATATAACAAGTCAAATCTGGCAGTCCTTGTGGGTGCCTTAAATGCATTAGGTGGAAAATATTCTTGGATGCTTTATATACATATATCATGATTTTTTTGGGAGAAAAAAAGTGCATTCCATTAGTAGTTTTCTCTATTACTAGTTGTTCTACACTTTAATTGTCAAATGGATATTATCATAATGGTTAAAATTTTTCGTTGTAATGCTTTGCAGAGTTTATAAATCTTGTTTCATCTGAGTCCAATGATGTTTGCAGCAGGGAGGATAAAAGAACAATTGCTCCCGAGCATGTACTCAAGGCTTTGGAGGTTTTTGTCTCTTACATCACTCATCTTAAAGTCTAAATTTGGTTTTTGTTACGTATGCTTTGCATGTTCACTTTTTCTACTTTATTCAATCTTCCTTCAATAAGTATCTTTGCATTCGCAACTGATTTTTCTGACTTTTGTTTGTTAATTCATGATACTGTGGCTGAATAGGCAATAACTTGAAATAGTCCATTTTATAATTCCACCGTTTCAGTTTTATTGGATAAAGTATATGTTTATAATGCTGACAGTATGGAGAGTTCAAACAAAAGGGTCCTGCAGGGTTTCAATTATTGGACTGCAAGTCAGTCATCTTCTTGTTGTTGGAGGAATAAGCAGTTATCCTTGAATTTTTTTAGTAGCTTTGATCGTAACAACATTCAGGAAAGACTTTTTTTTAACTTAACTTATATTGGTCCTAAATCAGGAGAGAGAGCTCGGCTAGAGCTCAAAAGAGTAGTGAGATTTCCTTTTCTACTCATTATTTGTTTCAAATTGCAAGAGAGCCTGGTCTCAGGCTCCAGCAGATACAATTGAAGCAGCCCTTAAAATATGATCTAAACTAATATGGGCAGAAAAGAATTTATAGGTTTCTTTCCAAATCAGCATTAATCAATCTTAGTCAACTACCTGTCTTAATAAACTGTGTCTAAGTGGTGGCATGATCCTTGGGTTTTTTCCCCTTGCATGTGTTGTGTTTTCATTTCTATGAAGGTTGCATCTTTGATATTTAAATTCATGTAATCTGCCACTGCATATGGCCTAGTATTTAGTGTCTTTTTGGCAGAAAATTGACATTATTTTCCCTTAATAATGCTGGGGATTTTTATCCAAACAAGCCTGCCATGCAACATCTGGAGTTTGTTAGCAATATGTATATTACTGTGTTATGTTTACTTGTATTTAGCTTGTTTGCTCTCTGAATTTTAGTTACATGTGGTTGTGGTGGTTTGCATCATTTACATCAGAAGTAATAATGTGATTTATGATATTAGGTTCTTGGGTTTGGTGAGTACATCGAGGAGGTCTATGCTGCATATGAGCAACACAAGCTTGAGACTATGGTAATTTTATATTTTTTTCGTGCTCTTTATTAATGTTTGATTTTCTAGAAGCTTGTTTAGAAATTGGATTGTAGCCACCAAATGCTTGAAAAACTTGTTGGGCAATTGGCTGGCTGGTTTCCTCTTGTCGTGCTACTGCTGAGTCAGTTGAACTGGGCTATCGAATCTGTGGATGATGACTTTGCCATAGTTACTATAGTTCAGTTTTTTAAGCACAGCGTAAGAGTAGATGCTAATATTTATAGAAGTGCCTACCAGCAGGACTCCTTGAAAGGTGGCAAATGGAGCAATGGGGCCGAGATGACGGAGGAAGAAGCAGCGGCTGAGCAGCAGAGAATGTTTGCTGAGGCACGTGCACGAATGAACGGTGGAGCCGCTGGCCCTCCCAAGCAACCGGACATTAACCCAAGTTTAGAGAGCTAACTAACTATAGGACTTTTAATTTTCTCCAACCATAGGCAAGCATCCTTGACTCTTCTGTCCTGCCTTTAGTCTCTTATATTATGTACAAAAAGCCTTTGTGAGTGCAGTGGCCTATGTGGATATGCACTTCCATTTGTACTTTATCTATGGATCATTGTCTATAACTTAATGTAATTAGTGAGCTTTGTTCAAAATCCTTCCCTTGATTACATATATGTTTCTATTATTTGCTCTATTCTATTTTCAGAGTGCTAATAGTGAAGAATTTTGTTCAAAAAAGGCAGAAGGGGGAATGAACAAAGACAGACTTAACCCAGTCTTACAACTTGCTTTTTATAATTCTTGCTTTTTCGGTGGCATATTCAATATCTATACTGAGAGGTGTTTTAAGCTAATTAGGGCATGATGTCTACTTTTATATATATGTATACCCAACGATTTTTATTAAAATAAGCAACTGACTGATGTGGCAAGCCCCACTATGAACGGTTTGTGGCTATTCAATGTGTGACAATTTGGGCATCTGCGGATTTGAAGTCACTTAGGATGCACAACTTGTGGAGGTGGTCCCACAAAGGTAAGTGATGTGTCAAATACTGGTAAAATCCATTCAAATAAAGTGAATATTAATGGTCCTACAGACAATTGAGGTGTCAGTTCGCAGGTTGGTGTGAAATGTGGACAAGTCACCAAAGGGCTTAGAGAAATGGGATTTCATGAGAGAATTCAAGAACTCCCCTTTGAACCCAGGATTTAGCCAAAGCCACCAACAGTGCACACGTTTTAACACTACAAGACACAGATGGCTAGCACATTAGCAGACCAAAACAAATGTTGGCATGCCATGTCTGAAGTCTGAACATGAATATCAGTGATGTGTTTTTGTGTTGGGTTTGGGATTTTGTATTTTGTGTGGTATTTTGTAATTGTGTTGCAGCAACAACACTTTACTCTTTCATGGGGATTCAGGTCAAAAGAGTCAGTCAAGCCAAATCCCTTCTCTTTCTCTATTTTTATACCCCACAAAGAAAGTGAAATAACACACACATTGTCCCCTTAGATTCCTTTCTTTTCCATTTGAACGAAACACACTCTATTACCCTTCCTCTCTCCTTCTCTCTCTTTCTCTTGCTTCCTAAATCAGTTGGTGGGTCAGCCTTATGTTGCTTTTGTCAGGACTCAGGATTCTCTTGCACCATATCAAAGGACTAGAAACGATGAATTAATTTAATTGAAAAATACAGCAAAAGCCCCCACAAAAACATTTCAATAAAAGAGAAGAAACTAGAGTCACTCTCACTCACTCGCTTCCTTCAACAATCAACGTACAACACACCATCTCTAGCAAATGAAGCCAAACATGGCTAAAACCTCTCAAGATTTCTCCTCCAAGAGACACTTCCACTGGACCAAAAAGGTTGGTACTGATGATGATGATGATGTTCATGTTCATGAACAAGCTCCAACCTTTAAACCCCCTGCAAACACAACTGAAGAAGAGAAAAATGTGAACACAAACACAAAACCATTCCACCAAGCCTCCATGCAAACACCAAAGAAGAAGCTCCCAGCTGTTGCTGTTGCCAGGCTCAGAACGGTCCTCTCAACGTTCGGTAAGCACAGATCAAACCTCCCATTGGGCCTAGGTCCCCGAGTAACAGGGACCCTTTTCGGCTCCAAGCGAGGCCACGTCCATTTTGCATTCCAAAAGGATCCCAATTCCCCGCCAGCTTTCCTGGTGGAGCTTGCCACGCCAATTAGCGGATTAGTGAGAGAAATGGCATCTGGGTTGGTGAGGATTGCCCTGGAATGTGACAAGGAAAAAGAAGATGAGAAGAAAGCTGTGCGCTTGCTTGAGGAGCCCATGTGGAGGACTTATTGCAATGGCAAGAAATGTGGATTTGCGACCAGGAGAGAATGTGGGGCCAAAGAGTTGAAGGTTCTGAAAGCTGTGGAGCCAATCTCAATGGGTGCTGGTGTTTTGCCAGGAACTGGGGATGAGGCTGAGGCTAATGGTGATGGTGAAATTATGTACATGAGGGCTAAGTTTGAAAGAATTGTTGGGTCTAGAGATTCAGAGGCTTTCTATATGATGAATCCTGACAGCAATGGAACTCCAGAGCTTAGTGTCTACCTGCTTAGAGTCTAAGTCAAAATTTCCTTTTTTTTTTTTTTTGTGTCTTTACTAGTGAGATACTTGTTAGTTGTTAAAGCTATTCAGCCATGAAAATGGAAGTCTGGCTTCTCCCAATTTTCTTTTTTCTTTTTTTTTCCTCTTTTCTGGAAAATGGGTGGTGGGTTTATTGCACTTTTGTAGTTTTAGGTGGAGGGGGGGAAATGGAAATACAGTATAACATGATGGGTAGGTGGGGGATTAAATGAAGGTGTGCATATGTATAGCTTCTTCTTTTTCATTAATTTTAATTAAGTTAATCAAGATCCACTGAGCCTTGTGCAATCATTCATCATTATTCTAGCATTTTTGGTTTTAATTATATGCCTCAACGGCCTCAGTTAAGAAGAAAGATGGAATATCCCTCTTCAGAATTTGGCCTTTCATTTCATCTTCATTGCTCTTCCTGTTCCACAGCGTTTAATTAAAGGTAGTAATGTGCTGCAGTGAATACTCAGTGTTGGTGCGCTATTGCCAGCATCAGATTCTGATCCACATGTTACTATTAAAAATCAATGTTTTAGCATTTTGGCGATTATTATTATTATTATTATTTGCTGTTATTTTTCCCCTTTTACCTTGGACAGTTAGTGGTGTTTGCCAAATCCAAATGGTCAAACTGAGAATTTCAATATTTCTTATGTATATTTTCTAAGGAATTATCATAGATCACATGATAATCTCTAACAACAATAATAGTTTACTTTTGTAAACCTGGAAGTAAAAGCTTGCCTATATACTGTCTTTTGTTCAGATTTAGATTTATTTTCTTGGAGATGAAATTAAGTAATTTGGATGTGGAGAAAATGATTAGAGCAAATGATCCAAGTTGTTGTGGGTTCTGCAAATGATTATTCATTATTTATCTTATGAGTGTTCCTTGCTTTTGCTTCTTACACTTCTTTCCCTGTTTAGCTTGGATCCTTGGCCTCTTTGCTCATACATTCAGCCATAAAGTGTATCAACATTTGGTCTAAAAGAGCAAGGTGTTCCCAATCATTGCTTTTTTGGTGCTTAATTCTGTGTGGATTGATCCCAAGAAATTTATTAAAGCCTAATCATAGAAGTCATCAAAAGCAAATACACATACCAATTGGGAAAATAAAAAATAAAAAATCTCAATCCTGACAGCAGAATTGGGCTTTTCCCATTTGTTGACTGCTTTTTCACATTGGCATTTGAGTTTCTGCTGGATTTCAAAACTCCTGTGCGTCCTTCTCCAAGTCTGCTAATCTTTTGTAGTTGCCACCAAAGTACCTTGCAAGAAGTGTAATTTCATTACATCCCAAATGACATATATAACCCCCTAAAAAGGAACACAAAATTATTCTTTACATGAGCATTTTGGTCACTCAAATGGGTTGTTACAGTACTGTGCTAGGGTCCTACTTTTCTTATCCGGGTAGAAAAAGTCTTGAGTGAGATTGTCTCTATCATGTCACTACACGGCTATTTAGTCATATCATTTCTCATATTTTCTTGTCTTGCCATATTTCTTTCTATTTCTTCATTTTCTTATAATTCAGGATTATTTCTCTTCCTATAATTACTAAATATTTATATAATTTTGTTTTATCTATTTATATATATGTAACTGATTTATGATACTAAATCTTCAATAAGTAAAAATGATAGTACTTAAGAAATTAAATACAAGTGAATTTAATAGACTAAAATAAACCGGACTTAAATAAGAACAGGATAATGTATTAAAAATACTAAAAATCAGTTATAAATATATAAATAGACAAAAGCAAGTTAAATACATACACACACATACATAGAATAGTATTCTAACAGGGGATCCTTTACTCTATATATATGTGTGTGTGTACATATATATATATATATATATATATATATATAGATAGATAGATACAAACATACATACATATATACATACATATATATATATATATATATATATATATATAGTTGACATCTTTATTTTGGATAGTTTTTCTCCAACAAGGACATTTTTATTTTAATAAAAGTAAGAATGCTAGTAAAATAAAAAAAAATTTACAAATTTTAATATATCAAAATTTTGTGTTTTATTATTTATTAGTTCATTAAAACTTATATTTTGTATATATTAATAATATCTTCATTTTAAGGTACCTACACTAATATATATTTAAATGTTTGATATCGTATGATAAGACAGAGGGAACAGTCTTTGCTAGAACTTTACCGAAAATTCAGATGATTTGGATTACAGCTAGAATTATTTAAACAAATCCGTTTATACTTAAAGGTTACTGAGCACAGAAACCGAGGTATGTTTTGATGATCTACTCATCATTCTTCAAAAGATTCAAAAGTTAGCTGCTCAGCATAAAGCTAAGGCCACAATGGTATGTAGCATTATTTTGAATGCTACCTTAGCTTATTAAAAGTGACCATCTGTATCCCCATAATTCAAATCCATAGAGTACTCATGGCCTACTTGTCTCAAAATTAAAGCTCTGTATAAATTTCTTATAGACTCTGTGCTGTGGCTGCTTGCGTTATACACAATTGTTGGTTGGATTTAATTAATTCAAAACGAAACAAGCACGCTGCTGTCCCCTGCTTGTTTCCAGGAAAATGGAGCCAGAAATGTGTGTATATTAAGGATGGAGCATCACAGCATTAAAGGATACCATCCTAAGGAGTAAGGATTAGCCCACCCTAAAGAAAAGTGAAGCCTGAAATCACACATATTCAACTCAAGCAAAGCTGTGTATAATTTTCTTGAAGATTCTGTAAAGCTGCCTCCATTAATTTAGATGGGAACTGATGATGTGGTTTCTGTTTGTTTACTGGGAAAAGAATATGTCCAGAGTCCAGTCTAGTGGATGAATAGCCTAGACATTTGCTGGAATTTTGTACTTAAGAGGACTTCCAATGAGGTACTTAGAAATGCTGTGTTTTAGGTTTTATTTAGTACTGAGATATTATATCTTTTAAGTTATAACTGCTCTAAAAGATATAATTATGAAATAAAAATTAATAGTACGTAATAAATATAATTTTTTGACTAAATTAGTAAAGATATAATAAAATTTTCATTATACAAGTACAAAATTAAATCAACTTAACTTTTAAATTACAATAATTAGTGTTTACTAAATATTTTATTATTATAACTCTATCCAACCTCAATTCCAAATAAAGCCTTATTAATCAATATGACCTACAAGCTGGTAATTAACTTGCCTCAAAATCTTCAACTGTAATGATCTATTTTCATTGGAATGAAATTTTAAAGATTATATGTTCATTTTTTTCTCTCTAAATTCTTATTTAATCAAGCTAGTGCTCATGAGTACATTGATACCTTATTTATTAAAAAGAAAAATAGAAAAAGAAAAGAAAAGAAATTTGGGATGCCTTTAGCAGCCCTCTAAAACAAAAGTACACAAACTCTAAGCCCAAAGAAAAGTGAGTTGCCGAAACACATGGACCCAATGTGTGCTAGGTGAATGCTTTATGGTTAACAAATTGACCCCATTTTTGCAGATGGTAACTACTAACTATAGCTTTTTAGAAATGAAAGTCACAGGCCGCTTCCAACATTGTTTATACACTTTTTCTATTTCAAGGGATCATATGATTCACATTCTTTTGTTTCTGCGCCTTCTTATCCTTTCTTTATTTGTTATTTTGAGTGGCTCAACATCAAGAAAACATATGATTATTAAAACTATTCCTTCAAAGAATGAATTGAATCCAATAAAGAGTTTATCCAGCAATGGAATGAAACAACATGAGAATCACTTTATGAAATTCTGAGAATGAACTAATATAAATATACATCGTTTCTCCATTTTTTTTTTTTTTTGGTCAACAAAAGAACCAGGAGCTTGGTAAATTAAAGAATACAGTACTCAGATACAAAGAGAAATTATGTTTCTTTTTCCTGGTCTTGGTTGATCACATAACATACAACTTGAGATATACAGACCAGTGCTGCCTACCAAGCAATATTCGATCTCCTTTTTTCCCATGTTGAACTGCCAGCTTGAGCAGAGAGGATGGAAGAAAAAGATATAAATGGGCCAACCATTGTCATCTCTTGCATTTGGTTCCTTCTTTGTGCTTTCAGTTGTGTCCTTCATGCTCTCCTTGACTAAATGTTAGGGCCTTTGACGAGCAAAACCTGGCTGAATGATGTGTGGTCCAAAGATGAACATAAACCCGAAACATGGAGAGGCAAGCTGTATCAGTTTCAGGAAGAAAAATCTCATGTGCATAAAATGAGAGAGACATAAAGGGGGACACCAAATTTCTAAGTGGAATATGCGCCTGGCCGTCTCCCTTCAAAATTGATTAAATTTAAACATACTGTATAAAGTTGCTTATGTCTTAGCCAAACATGAGTATGCATATTCAATGGATGTATGATCCTATCCTTATTGTCATATTCATCTTTCAAATTTAAGAAAAAAAGATAGGGGGGAAAATGATCACTGTACCTGAAGAAGCATTGAGGGTGGACCAGGCTCTGGAATGACATGACTTCTGGTTTTTCTTCCTCTTAATGTAGTAACTGATGGGCTGTTAGCTGCTGTTATGTCCCAAAAGCTTCTCTTTTTCGTTGTTGGGACTGGTGATCGAAAACGATGACTAGGGCTCTTCAACTCCCCTGCATTTGTTTCCTTGGGCCGTAAGGTAGCCCTTGTTTGTATGCCTGCCTTCTTCACTCCTTCAGTTCCCCCTCTTTCCAACTCCTTATCACTTTTTCGTTTAAGTTCTCGAATAACGTCATCCTTTTGCTTTAGCTGCAAAGCATGATCTTTCTTCATTTTCTCAATTTCTGCTTCTAATGTCTTCACAGTCTGTTGAAGCTCTCGAACTCCTTCTAGTGCTACCTTTCTCTTAAGTTCTGGTGTAAAACAATTCCCATGTAAGAAAGATGATCTTGGCTTTCGTTTTTCATATGGATGGGCAGTTGATGGAGGAGTTAAGAGAGAGGAAACTGAAGAGGGGGTTGGAGAATTTGCAGCTAAGGCTTGTGCTTCAAGGGCTAGTAGTCTCTGTTGCTGACGAGCCATTTGTACTCGCAACTCACGATTCTCCTTCTGCAGTTCAAGTAATAGCTTCGCTTGATCTGTTCCAGAATCAGGTACTTGAAGTGTTTCCTCATTTGCCTCACCTTCCTGCAGTTGTAGCATATGGCAGGGGGTACCATTAACAATATTTAAACATATGTTATTCACTAATCACTACATAAAAGATAATTGGGCAGAAGTGATTGAATGGCTGGGAAAAAGATATGAATTAATCTGCAAGGACAATAAAAATAAGAAGAAATATTGTGACACGGAGAATCTAGCCACAATGATTAAAATGAAAGTTACTGCAAGTGAAGAGTGAAAAGTCAAGAGGATGAACCTTTGTACGGATCTCCTTGGCTCGATCAGCCCAATGCAGGGTGTTTTGAGTTTCACCAAATGAGAGATTGCATGGACTTATATTAGCAATCATTACAGTGTTACAAGCTCCTCCTAATGAGTCCTTGAGAAGTTGCGTAAGCTTTGAGTTTCGGTATGGTATGTGTTTCTTACCCTCAACAAGGGCATTGATACAACTGCTCAGTGCAAGGAGTGACCGATTTATGTTGGCGCCCTCAAGTGATCGCAGTGTTCTCTGATCTGTTGCAAGGGCTCTTTCTGACCCAGCAAGATCAATGAGTGACAGTTTTCCTACTCTATTAATGATTTTCATAGAAGCATCCTTAACTCTATATTCAATTATAACCTGAATGGAATTTTGAAAAAGACAGAGAAAAGATCAGTACACAGAATCCTATAAAAAATCCTATAAAATTAAAGAACTGATGGGGATAACATCCATGGCTACCTGCAGAATAGCATGGGAACGTGAAGAAGTTTCATTGGCACGAGTTGGTTCAGTGGTTCGGTTTTGGTTTCCTCGTTGAAGCAATGCCATTACCTGGTGCAACAAACATGAAAATGTTTTTCTCTTCTCTCATTTGACCATCTCCTAACCATCGAAATCATCATGTTGGAAACAAAAAGTTTACCTCATCCGTAGAGTAAGCTCTGTATTGTGTAAGTCCCGCGGCTAAAATCCCCTACAACACATTTGAACGACCAATTTTCCATCAGATATTATTTCAATTTTCAAAAGCCTTGATTGAATTGAAGAGACAAGACTAATGAAGATCAGTATTCTTACTCAAGATCAAGTTGATATTTGTATTCAAAACAAATAAATTTAATATATTTGGTTCAGGAAGGAAAAAAGACAAATGGATGCAAAATTTCAGGCCTGCATCTTTATTATTAGATAACATAATAAAAGAAGAATGCCCTCACAGCCAATTGGGCTATTCAAATGAAATTCACTGAAGTAGCTACTTTGCTTATTGGTCTTGCATTTTTAGTATGAGTTCATGACAGTACACTGTAAGTTAGTCTGCTTGCTGGAAGATTTCTAATAATACAACATAATTAGACATCTATGAAAGTTTATAACATAAATCTTGTCAGCAAATAATAAATTTAGAAGATATTCTGGGAAAAGACACAGAAGCATTTTAATTATCTTGCAAGCTAAACCATTTGGCAGTAAATATTGAGCTGTTAATTTCAAAAGCAACAATCAGGCCATTCAGAAGAGTGAAAAACTATTAGTTTCTAAAGAGATGCAATGTGACAATCTGAAGTCGTGCAAGCTAGGAAACAGACCTGTTTATCTTCTCTAAGGACCAGAGGCCTTCCAGGTGAAAGCAAATCCCTGACAGTTTCATTGTAGACCTCCAGATACGAGAGGTGAACTACATGGTTTCCGTCACAACTTCTCTGCCTAATTTTGGTAAAGAGATCCTTGATTGCCAAAACCATCACTCCTGGATTTTCAATTGTACCAAGCATCGTATATGTTTTCCCAGCTCCCGTGGCACCATAGCAGAACACTGAACCATTCCTTCCCTGCAGAACTGCTTCCACCAGGTCTGCAGTTCTGAAAAGTCAGAAAGAAATTCTGTTCTGTTAAATTATCTCCCAAAGTCAAACTTCAAGTGGTAATAATACTTGAATGTACTGCTTAAATCAAAGTTTGAGGTAGTATTAGTAGCCTCTTTCAGGTGACATCAGGCCTTTATTTCCCTCTTGTTATCCTCCAATTGGTAACAAATATATAGATAACGAACAAAAGAAAAAAAGGAAACTCATCACGTAAGCAGTAACAAGTTTCACACAACATTAGCTGCATGTTTTATGTGGCAAGTTCAAAATATAGAATAAAGTTTAAAATGTTTTCTTTTCCATATTATCTTAGCTTACACAATGGTAAATACTTTACAAAGCATTTAACAAGTACAAAAACGGAAACTCAATACTTAATTGAAACACACAATGGGAATAGCATTAACACATAAAAATTCAAACAATCCCATCGAAGGTTATATTTCCAGGAAAGGATCTAATTATAAAAATATTCAAACAAAGAACCGTTCCAGTTTCATAGCATTAAATCAAGTATAGAGAATCAATCAAAGCTCAAAGTTTTCACACACTCACGTTCTGGAATAAACCTCATGTTGAGTAGTGGAATCTGGAAATGAAGCATCAAAAGTAAAATGCCGGCCACGAAGCCTCTTCAGTCTAAGATAATCATGTTCATTGGCAAATTCAGTCAAATAAACATCCCTTTTATTCACAATTCTCACACAACACCTTGAACCAGATTCCTTCTCCTTCTTGGACATAGGCCTAAGCCTAACGAACACAAGAATTCGACTACCAGTTGGGACAACTTTCCCCGAAACAGCCTCCGGTTTCTCCAATTCTTGCATATTTTTATCCCCATTTACACCTTTTAACTCTGTTTGTGCCACAGAACTCCCCATTGAAAGCTTTCTCGCCACAGTAGTTGTCACATTAGCCTTTCTTGGACAAGATGGAAAGCCGAGAATTCGATCAGGACCCATCAAAAGATTCTCCTTAACGTCATCCGTAGGTGGTTGCGGCAACACAAAGGTTCTTGTAACTCTAGAACTTGGCAGCTTTGCTCCCGTCGGTGCTGGCATTGTTGACATTGAGTTCTCTTTCATCACATCTTGCAACAACCTTGAATCTTTTGTTTCTTTGTCTTCTCTTTTGCAAGAATTCAGGAGATCAACGCTTGGATGTGTAGAGAATCTTTTTTCATCAGGCTTTGGAGACTGATTCCTGAAAGCTGATGAAGCCCTCTTCTGCTGCTCATACAAGAGAGTCAGCGCTTTCATTTTCTCTTTCAAGCCATGATGTGGGTTCCTTAGAGCAACATTCACGTGGGAAGAAGCATCTTCTTGATCTGATCTGTGTCTCGTTCTTGTTCTTTGCTCATTTTCTTCGTGATTTGTGACTTGAGACCGAGTTGACACAGGCATTTGATTCTGTTATAATTTTTTCTTGCTATCCAAACATACCCAGAAGAAATTTTCCCTGACCCAGCTGAAAAAACCGCTCAAATTGCAAGATAGTTGTAATCTTGTTCCGGGAAAATGCAAGAAATTTTGCTGAAAAAGAAAATCAATATAAAAGACCCTGTTGCAAGTGAAGAAGCAAAGAGAGGGAAGATCACGATCATGGGCGATTTGCTAATAATCTGAGCCGTCGATCTAAATTTTGAAGTGAATTGCTATTTACACTCTTATTTTTGCTATTAGCATTTCAAATAAGAAAAAGTTACTTTCACAAAAAGGAGTGGAAGAAGTAACATCTGGATTTCAGTTAGTGGCTTTTCGCCTTTTTGAATCAACAATATTTTAAATGTTTGAGTGTAACGGTCAAATTGTTGTCAGGAAACTACAAACGGTTCAATATCGAGAGGCAAATGGGTGGGGTCCATTTAGTAATTTCCCTTTTATTACAATCTTAATAATTAAAGAGAAAATCCCTTTTCAAAGTGACAAAACAGAAGGCAAGCGGCGAATATTATGCTTCGTGCACGCTACATCAATAATTAAATTTTTTGGATTTGTTTTGTTAATTACTGATTGGACAATAAAAACCCAGATCAGAAAAGGAAACAATTTGAGTACTATGGCATTTACGATGATAGTGATCAAAATGCAGATTTGGGATGAGATTTGATCAAGTGGTTGTATTGCATCATGGGTTTCTGTTCAACCAAATCGATTGTGGAGATCATGTATATTTTCCCACTTCCTAGAATGGTTGGACTCGTGGAGGGTGAATGATGACAAATATAATAACTTTATGCTAACATATAAAAAATTGTCTTTGTTTTTTTATCTCAAAGGAAGCAGTCTAGTTGAATTTAAATTTCCTTACTTGAAGTCTTAGAGCTTGAGTGAAAGCAGTATTTCTCCTAGAATGGGAGTTTAACATTTCTCAAATATTTGAAAGGGTTAAAAATCTGGGCAGTACTATATAAGATTTAATATAAACTAGTCCCAGTAATTGTTGTATATATCAGTTATAATTGTATATATCAATTATATCCGTATATGAGTTGTAATCTTGAGCAATAGTCTCATGTAATAAAAAAAAAAAAGGAAGCAGCCCAGTTGAACAATACTTTTTTTCTATTTCGCTTCCAAATTTTCTTAATTTCTTTAATCAAATCTTTATCTTGAAGTCAAAATTATAGTAATGAATTAATGATTCCGTGTGTTAAGCTGCATTGAGCTAATTTACTTGCTCATTCTAAAAGCTTGTAGCTTGGTTACCCGAATTAGGCTGGGCACAAGAAAAAAATATTTTAAAATGATTGCAAATATTTTTATTATATTGTATTAATCTAAATAAAAATAATTAATTTAAATATTTTCCAATACATATTTCTAGAATACCCAAAAAAAAAAGTGGTTAGGTGAATGTGATTGAGAGTGATCTCAATTCTCATAGGATACTAATGAAGAATCAAATGCTTAAGAGTGAGACATCATAATTTCACATTGATTTGTTAGAAATAATCATTGGACGATACACGTAAAACCCTTCTCAAGCAATATATTATTCAAAAAAATAGATTTAAAAGTAAAATTGTGCAAGCCGAGACCCAAAGTTAAAAGTATCATTTGTTATGAAGAAGTCTTTTAATAAATTTTTTCCTCATTAACATTTATTTTGTTTAATTAAGCATATCAAAAGCAAATAAAAAATATTATTAATTTGGTTGTATAAAAACATCATCTAAATACTAAAGAGTACACAGATGCAATCAAAATGTATGAATGGATGGATGGATAGATCAAGTGGGACATCATTATATTAACAGCCCTTGGCAATGATTTGTGAGTGGCATATATATTTATATATATATATAATTAATTCCTTCAAAGGGAGGCCAATACAACAACCAAATTATGAGTCTTAATTCATGTATATATGCTTTGGAGTGGAGAATGTCATCATTATATATTTTTATAGTTTATTAATTTTCTCGTGATGAGTAAATTAAATGGGGATCGATATATGTAATAATAGCAATCTAGTTAATTATATGTTCTGTTGTTTGGTTCGAATTGCACAATACAGTTTTGTTTGGTTATCACTAATCAAACTATCAATTATCATTCTTGTCGTACACTAGCTAGCCTATGTGCTAATCCCATGCCACGTGTGGAAGCCAAATAAAATAATTAAGAACGTTTTTATGGATTTAAGAAGACTTTGTGACTAATAAGAAATCTTTTAAAAACTACCATCAAAGTGGGTTTTTGATAAGGTTTTCTTTCTTTAATTGGGTTTGAGCTTACGATTCGAGTCACATGGAAGTCGCCTTTGTTGGGAGAACCTGTGCCTCCCGGTTCGAGCGAAAACTTCGAGTTTATGTTGTGGTACGAGTTTAAAGGTGTCTCCCATAGTTGAGGTCCTACTCAGGATATCTCGTGGATAAGACAAAAAAAAAAACAGAAATCTTTTAAAAGCTACAAATATGGCAAAGTGTTTTGTTATTTATCATAATTCAGAAAGTACAAAAATAAAACTATTTTCTTAATATTCTAACCCTAAATTATTTAAAATAAAAAGAAATAGTTTTTTAAAAATATTCTTAATATTAATATAATTTCTATCTTGACGTCTACGAATTACTCTAATGCTCATTACAAGAGTGCAAACAACGATTTACTTGGTAGATAACTAATAACTTTTCACAACTGCCTACAAGATCAAGTTTCATTTATAAATGTCACATAAGTGACACTTCCTTCTCTACGAAATAAATCAGGCACTCCATTCTTAAACCTCCTTCTGTGACAATCGACCCTTCTGGCAACACTCTAGATACCTCAAGTTGATTCAATACGAAATATTAACCTCCATTTATCCACATTACTCTTACACTAGTTGTTCAAGGCAAAAATCTAAATTGATCATATCATATGTTGCCATACCATATGTCTGGATTAGTCGTTTGTATAGCTAACTAATTAACTAGAGAATGAGCACATGTATTATAAGATATAAGAACAAATTGAAATTTTAGATGTTGAAAACTCTTGCTTAGATTCTGAATGATTAAAATAACCTAAAAAAGTTAAATAAATTTTAATTTCTAAATTATTTGTGCTATGATAAGTAGATATTCAGATCATTCTTCACGGATGTCTTTCATTTATTTATCTATAGCCAAATATTCAGATCCCTTCAACATTTCACGTAATTTTGAAAAAAAAAATATCATTCTAAAAAATAATAATAATAATAATTAGTGACCGCGACACTCAAACGACATAACCCTCTTCGTTTCCCTTAAACTGCGAAGCTGACTTCAATTTTATTCCTTCTCAAACATTAAAAATAGATCAATCCAAAGTTTTTTTTTTTTTCCTACAGTTATGCTGCTAGGGATCACAAACAAATTACATGTTTCTTAAAGAAAACCACTTTCATGCTAATTGCATATGGAACATTGTGAAGAGACAAGTTGATGAGAAACGCATGCCATTGTCAATTCACAATATTGATATTTGATAATGATTGGTACATAATATTAGTGCGTAATTTTCAATGTTGCACGGACTGGTCTAGTCAAAATATTGGACTTGTACAGTATGACCACGACAATTTTGACTTGCTCTCGCCCATCACTCAAATTTATCTATCCCCAGTAAATTCTCATTACTTAAATAAAATTATATATATAAATTGTTTGAATTTATATTAATACTAAATTTTAACGTCCGTCACCATCGGCCTTTAAACCTCTCAATTTTCAGTTAAAAATAAACAAAAATGAGTGGAAGATTCGGCCACCATAAAACATGGTTGCCGATGAGCAACGGAGACCATTAAATAGGTCGATGCGTTGAATTCTCTTATAAAATAAATTCAAAATAAATTTCGACAATTAAAAATCTTAAATTTAATGCAGTACAATTTTTGGTCAAGCCTCGTCCGGAGGCGGCCGAATAACATGTATAATTGTTGATTGTAATTTCGAAAAATTAATAACAGAAACATTAAAAATAAAATATAGTATAGTATAGTTTTTATAAGAAACTAGAATACATACATACATATATATATATATATATATATATATATATAGCTCTTGTCTAATGATTATTTACTTATTTAACGGAAATTAATTAAAAAATTTACGAAACAAAAGCTATTTTCTCACTTTCCTTACCGTCTGAGGATAAAACATTAAACCTAGTTCTTTCTTCACATAGATAAGACTACTGAACTCACAAGTTTCCTTTTTGGAACAGGAATACTAATAATATTATTGAAGGCTATACATATATACATACATAACTATATAGATATGTGCGTGTGTGTGCGCGTGCAAACACATATTTATCAACCCAATTAATTTCTTCTCTTTCAAAATTTCAAAGATGGCGAGCGACTATGAAGATTACTGCGACATATGGGCAGAAAGTGCCAAAAGCATTGAAGACGAGTTACGAGCTTCCGTTACATTCTCTCTTGTTTTTCATGTTTCATTCATTCATCTACCGCAGGATCCAGCGGAAGATGATGATGAAGAAGAAGATGGAGTAGCCGAAATCAACAACTTGACGGAATCGGCCGTTGAAGACAGAGCAATCGAGGTGGCACGCGACCGATTGATAAACGACGAGACATGTCACGAAACCCTAGAAGGGATTCTTTCGTCCGTGCACGTCCCTTCCAGGCCACTCTTTGTCGAAAAGATACTGAACTGTGCTCGAGCCATGGCGAGTGACAAGGCCTTTGAAGGGTACAAGGTTTTACGCATGCACGTGAGAATTTGTGCGGTCGTTGATGATGCTAATGGTGGTGATATTGAAGAAGTTAGCGACAGCGCGTCGGTGGCGGAGGGTGCAAGCAGAGAGGCAATTGAAAGATTGGAGAAGGTCCAAATTGATGAAGACGGCCGGTTGAGGCGGCAACAGTGTCTGTGTGCAATTTGTTTGCAAGAATTTGTGGTAGGTTTGCAAGTGACTCGCTTGCCTTGCAGAGAGGCAATTTGAAAGATTAGGTCTGAGAAGGTCCAAATTTTGATGAAGACGGCCGGTTGAGGCGGCAACAGTGTTCTTATAAATTTTTCTGTATAATGAAAATCTATTATATTTTTAATAATTTTATCAAAATTATTATTTAAAATTTATTTGTTTGCAAGAATTTGTGGTAGGTTTGCAAGTGACTCGCTTGCCTTGTTCCCATATTTTCCACGGCGATTGCGTCTTGAATTGGCTCAACAAGAGCAAGGCCTGTCCCCTTTGTAGGTCTGAGGTATGATCGTGCCGGCTACCTTACAACCACCTTCATTTCCTACTTAGCTAATTCAGAAATGTCATTCAAAACTTTTTATTTACAAAAATTGTCAATTGTGTTATACATTTTATCTATCTTTCTCACAAAATTTAATTGGTGGATTTGCACGGAAGCTCTAAATTTTGACTGAGTCATTGAGATTAATATATTTACGCTTATATACATATTGTCTGAATGAGTTAACAATTTTATATATGTTTGTTCATTATAGATATTTAATTGGGATACTTAATGACAGAGTATATTATGATGTCGGCCTAGAGATGCATGGAATGAGTTGAGTGAACTATTTTGCAAAAAAATAAATGGCCCAAAACGTTATGGTTAATTTCTAAATAATACACTGTGAATCAAACTTTCTGAAATTATGAATGACCCAAAATCTATAAAATGTTTCAAATAAATCCTTCTCCAAAATTTCAAGCAATACTTGTTGATTTCAAAGTTTTCAAAATTCTTTCAATTAAACCATAAACTTGAACAATTTCATAAAATCATTTTTCCATTAAATACAAAATAAATTAATTTTGAAGATGCAAAACTTAATCATTCTTAATTTTGTTTGTTATCATCAAAATATGATTTTGCATGGCTTTAAATGGAGAACTTTTTATTTGTATTGTCAAAGTATTTTATCTATCTTTAGCACAAAATTTAATTGTAATTAGAAATTTTTTTTAAGTAATATTCTTATATACATATTGAATGTTCTAAATAGATTATAATAATTGGAATATCTCCAAAATCTTCAAAAACAATAATTAATTTTGAAGATGCATACATATGATTTTGCATGGCTTTAATAGATGAAAAGTATTACTATAGCACGTGTAATTAGAAATTTTTTTAAGTAATATTCTAATTATGTTCTAAATTTATAATAATTTATCTCCAAAATCTTCAAAAACAATAATTAATTAAACCCTACAGTTTCAGAAACGGACAATGATCAGGTCACATTCCGTTTCCTTTTTTTTTTTTTTTAAAGAGAGATTGCATTACTACTACACTGCATTGCCGCCTACCAATGTTAATTAACTATAGCATCCTTATTTTGTTCATTAAAATAGACACACACACACACACACACACATATATATTATATATATATATATATATATATATATATATATATATATATGTATGTATGTATATATGTATGTATTTTTTTTACTAATTCGTTATGAGACTCTAGAAAATACTAACTTTTTATTAGATCTATTCTTAAAAATCTAGGTCTGTTTTTTTTTTTTTATAAAATTGGAAAAGAAACATGAACTTTTTCTTGACGCTATTATCAACCCACGTTTTAGTGCTTGGTTAAAATGTCTAAATCGTTAACCGGTAGTCTTTTGTCCTTTGTCCAAGTCTTTTTTTTTTCTCTCTCTCAAAGAGATAAGTAGTAGCCTTAACAACACTTTGAATAATCTTATGAAAATTAATTCAACAAGACTTTTTTTTTTCCTCCCCCAAAGAGAGAAATAGTCGCCTTAACAACACTTTGAAGAATCTTATCAAATGTTAATTCAACAAGACTTTTTTCTTTCTCCCTCAAAGAGATAAGTAGTAGCCTTAATAACACTTTGAAGAATCTTATAAATGTTAATTCAACAAGACTTTTTTTTTCCTCCCTGAAAGAGATAAGTAGTAGCCTTAACAACACTTTGAAGAATCTTATCAATGTTAATTCAACAAGACTTTTTCACATTCCGTGTCACTTTCACATGCACATTATTAGTGTATATATATGCAACCGGCACGGTGTAATTTCGTGAGAACCAAATGGTTTGTGTGTGATTCTTGCAGCATAAAGTAGAACAAAATTGCTGAATTCAATAATTTATTGATAATAATATTTAAATTGCTGTGACCATATATAATATCAATTAAATTGAGGAAATTTAATAGTTTGATGATTTTGATTTATAGTTATTTCTCTTTAGCTGCTTTTGTGCTAATAGAATATTCGTTTTTTTTTTCAATTATTAAATCTGTTATTGGTTTTATTTTAGATTTTTTATTATTCTTAACTCATGTACCATTGAAACTTGACTATAGGACTTGAGCCCAAGAAGACCGTTCCTTACCACTAGAGCTAGACTTTGGCTTCATTTTAAACTTTAATTACATTGATTCATTTATTGGTAATCAAAATCATGGTTTTAACATTGATCAATTCTAACTTAGAGGTTGTTTGTTAAATGTCTGAAGTCTGAAATTTTGTTAATTTCAGTCATTTTCTAAAACGATTTTAATTACTTTTATCCGAATGACAACTAAATATTATATTCCAAAATATATTGTAAAATAATTTATAAACTATAAAATATAATCTTTTTTGTTTTAATTTATAAGGATATAAATTCAAATAACAAATTTAAGATGTTTTTATTGTAAAAATAAACAAGATCTTAAATTCAGATATTTAAAAAGAAAAAACTTAGAAAAATTAGAAGGACCTATTTAATTTAGAAAAAACAAACGATAGAAGGGCCCACTCCAACCTTATCTCAACCCTACATAAGAGTAAATATAAGTTGAATTAATAAAGTTACTAAAATTTTAAAATTAATAATAAACTTGTCCCAAAAATTTGCCTTGATGGGGCTGAGATGGGATTCATTAGAGAAGTGCATATAATTTTTGTTCTTACATACAATGTGATTAACACCTCACTACCTTATTTTTTTTAGTGGAGAGTTTGAGTCTTCTCATAAGATTACATTCTCTCTTAATTTTTTTCTTTCTCATAGTCTCTGCTGGATTTTATAATCTTGTGACATGTGGAAAATACAAAATTGAGCAGTTAAGACTGAGTTATAAAATAATTAATATTTTAAACTTATCCTTTGTTGCCTTTTCTTTTTTCAGCTTTCTCTTGTTTATCTCTCTCATGGTAGAATTTGTATGTGTACACAAACTTGTTATCTGCAACAGCAAAACAATACTGGAAAAAAATCAAAATTAAATTAAATTAAATCCTGTATATCACTTATTTACAATCTTTACAACATTTAATTTGGAGAAAATCTTAGGTTGGAGCATCGACCAAAGTTTTTTTTTGGCTGAAAATTGTTGCTTAAATTGTAGTGAGGAAATATAATCAAGTCATTCAATTTAGTTCAATTAGATTGCAAATACAAGACTATCTAAGACTTCTATACTTGATTAAATTAAACTTCCTCAACTTCTTCAAATCTAATGATATAATATTCCAGAGCAGAAGCTATGTTCTGTAGATATGTTCTTTTCTCTGTTCAAACAGCAAGCAAATTATCAATCATCTATGTGCCTTCTATTTGTTAATAAATCTTCTTGTTAAATTAAATTAACAAAGGGACATACAAGATATTTGGTAAGACAACACATGCATGGCTATAGTACGTAGTTTGAAGATTCGGTTGATTGTTTAAAGTAATTAATGATCTTGAAGGCTTTGATGGCTGTTGAACCACAACTTCGAAGACATCTATAATTTGAAGACAATGTCAAGGTACCACAATCAAGACTTCGTCAAAACAACACATGCTCCAAGACCATTACTCTTTATCTATTCATTATTATCATGATTATTAGTTGAAGCATACACATAACGACGAGTGAATGAATATAAAAGGAGCAATACTCTAGAAGCATTCAAGAATTCTTTCAAGATTCAAGGTTAAATCAAAACAAGCTAGGAACACCAAGAAGAGAGAATCGAGCGAGCCTAGTTAGACAATCTACAATTCAAGCAGACATGGCATTTTGCCGTGCGACACCATAAGTAAAACACATCCTTAATTAATTAAAAAATTCCATTTTTTTTATTTAGTGTGAACTAAAGAGTTATTTTCTTATCCCAGTGCTAAATTACAACCAGGATGCTGGCGGCCGTTACCAGTAAAAGTTGAAATAGGTAGCCGTCATCATCAAAATTGGGAAATGGGTTTTGGGTGGTGAATTAATGTTGGGTGCACTTAACAATCGGTAGTTTTTTCTTCTTCGCTGAGTGTTGAAGCCCTGAGGTTTTAATTCTGTATAGTTTCTTAGGAATCAATAATTGAACCATAACCAAAGCAGCCTCTAATTTCACGCATTGTAACAAGTAACACTGAAAATTCACATCAGAAAAGGATCCACATATAAGCCTAATAAACCGATAACCACTGCGAAAAACACAAATTATAGTAAAATCCATATAGTTAAAACGAAAATAGAAAATTAAGCATTAATCAAAACTAATACAATAGTAACCCTGAAAACGACATAATGGGCAACATAATAGCTAGAGAAGCAATGGCGGCAGGCCTTTCAATGGCAGCATCATTCGACGGCGGCGGGGTGGTAGTCTGGTTTTGATAATGAAATGGACTTGGAGTCTCCAAAACTTTGATGATCATCTTCAGCCCTCGCTCACAGTGACCCGAAACTCCACTGATGAAGTAGAACAAGCCCGGCTTGCCCAACTTGTACACCGTGTTGCCGTTGTTGGAGTAGAACAATGGATGCGAGGAGCGGCATTTTTTGTACTCCTCTTCAGTAACTGCCATTACTGAGTCTTTCTTGTACTTGAATTCTAAATGAATCCATCATCAATCATACACATGAAAATTTGTAATAGCTATTAGTCCAGGATTCAATGTTGCACATGTTACATGTTTATAAATAGTTTCCATAAATGATACTCACTCAATCGCCACCTGAAGAACCCCCCACAAGCCAGAATAAATAAAAAAATAAAAACTGAGAGTTCAAAGTGGCTTTTAATATGGGATGAGTATCATTTCTGTTAATTATTTAACGTATTAATGCTCGTTTTGTCATTACCAAAAAAAAAAAATTACAATGCACCACATGTTATCACTAGGCCACAATATATATAAAAAATGTAAGATAAAGTTAAAAGGATTAATTAGTACTTACGAAGAGAGTCACCGATCTTGAACCTGTGGTTGGATGCCCATTTGTTGTACATTTGGGCACCTTCCTTCGCGTTGGGTACATGCCAGCCATTATCACCACCAACTTCAAATTCAGTGGAAGTTACAGTGCGGATATGAAGAAACAAAAGAGAAAAGAAAATGAAAATGAGAGAAGCTTTAAAGAGAGAAACCATGTTTGGACTCAAAGGGAGCTCCCTCCAGAGAGAATATCAGGAAGCTTTGTGTTGGAGAAGTTAACTAAATATACGGTTGGTTTGCTTTTGGCTAGAGACTTAAAGGAGAGGACATTTGAACTTTGAAGTCCGTTCTGTTATTGAGAGAATTATTAGGAGAGAGATGTGGAGTTAGTGGGTTTTGTTGGAGGTAACCGTTGAGACGTGAGACCTATCCGTAATTGACTTGGTATTACTATTAATGTTTCAGTTGTTATTATTATTATTATTATTAATTTTTTTTAAAAAAAAGAAAGCAAGAAAGAGTGACCAATTTGGGTTAAATTTTCATTGAGGCGTGATCATCATTAGGCCAGCAGCAGCATGTTTGCGTTTCAAGTGCTTAACCCAAAGGCCTTTGGCTTGGTGGTGGGCAATCAAATCCCCACAAAATATTATGTGAGTTAAATATATAAATATTTAAAATAATTTTTTTATCTTGCGAATATAAATAGAGTAAAAATTTTTCTTTTCTGTGAGAATTATATGTTTAGACATGTATTTAATAAAATTTAATATAATATATAAGTCTCAATTATATTTATCTGATTATAAATATTAATATAATATCTATTATAATAATAATTATAAATTATAAATATAATACCATGTGTTTAACCAGTTTCAAAAAAAAAGTACTTAACCCAAAAAAAAAAAGGTTCGTGTAAAGAAAAGGTCAAAAAAGAGGGTTGATTATGAATTAAAATCGTTTAGCTGCTTTTTATTGCACTGAATCTGACACGAGAGATACTGTGCCTATGCTGGTTCAGGCTGAACTGATGAAGCAAAGCTTGAGGCCGTACCCTAAGCATCTTTTCTGCTTTTGCCCTTGCGTTTTCTGCACATATAGGATACGTGGTGGCTACCTTTATGTTAATAATATTTCACTATTCGAGGATAATACTTATTTCGAGACTGGGCCAGAGTGGAGACGGCAAAATCTGCATCGAGACGTAGGTGTATCCCAATTTGGATCTGTATTGATATTTTGGGACGTGCATTCGTATTTATATCCGTAAAAAAAAAAAAAAAAAAAGCGAATTTGGATGGAAGTATTATTTATGTAGTGTTCGGACAGATTTTTTGAATATCTAAATCTGTATAATATTAAATTTAAATATAATTTAAAATATAACAAATTTATCTAATAAAGTTAAATTAAATCTAATCATAATTCAATAATCAATAATTCAACAACTAAAATAACATACAACAACACTTTAAATTCACAAATAAAAGTACTACAACATAAATTAAATATCAAGAATAACATAAATATAAGTCTAACACCACCACAAATTCATAAATAAAAGTGTCATAAATCCACCATTTAAAACCATCACAAATAAAAACCCACCACAAATCCACATAGGTTTTATTTATTTATTTAACTTATATAATTTAATTTAATTTTAATTTAATTTTAATTTAATAAATAATTTAATTTAAAAATAATACGGATCTAGATAATCGGTTTTTTCATATGCATTTGCATTTCGGTAAAAATCCAAATCAGTACGAATCTTGGTTTTTAACATTCGGATCTTCTGGATTTTTGCAGATTCTGACCTGACTCAGACTTTTTTGCCATCCCCAAGTGGAGCTTGGAGAAAAATCGCAAGGAGCCAATCCTTCATCACCATTATAATCAATATGCTTAGATTGAGCACATAGGGTGTATTAGGCACTTCTCATAACCTGAGATTGTAATGCATTATGTAGTACACTTTCATGTTCGTTTACAACAAATTATCATATTAGCTTTTTTAAAACTTTTGTTAGTATAAATTAAAATAATTTTATAATATTATATTTTATTTTATTTTATTTTACATCATAATAATGAATAATAATGAATAATTTATTTATTATTATTCAATAATATTATATTATTGGATTATACTATAATAATTATTATACTATAATTATTTAATATAAAAATGAGCTATTCTAAATAATTTAATATAACTAATAAAAATACTCAATATTAATAAATTTAAATAGTATTAATTAAAATTATTAGTAATATAAATTACATTTACAACAGTCCATATTGCATCAAACATGATATTATATTATAATTTAATACATACTAATACAATATATTATAATATAATACAGTTAATACAATACAATATAGTGTGTCAAATGCACCTATAATATATTGAAGAGATAATATGATGGACAAAAAATTGAGGCTTGATTGTACATTGAGGCTGCAACAAGTATCAATAAAGTTTGAAAAAAATAAAAAAGAAATAAAATAAAAGAAACCCTAGGGCACATGACTTTTAAAATTGTCGGCCTTGGCTGTTTACTTTTTTATGGCTGTTTACTTTTATTTATTTATTTATTTTTGTTGTTGTTATCTACTAACAATTTGACTATATTTCAAATTAATGGTACTAAAAATATAAAATTACATTTTTATCCTATTAATAAAGGTTATATATCAAGAGTGGAAGGGTCAAATTATTTTCTTTAACCTAACTTTTCATGTTTTATTTACAAACTTCAAAAAATTTCAAACTCTACCGGTGGCCATGACCCCCTCTACCCTTATTCAAGCTCCGTCCCCTATTTGGAGGATTATTTGTTGGATGAAAAATGCAAAATATATATATGTTTCACTAATTATCAATTTTTTTAATTGAAAAACAATTCTTGGCTGATGGTGAGCACCCCATAATTATCTCGATTTTAATATCAAGAGTTTGAATCTCACATGTGAGTAGGAGCTTATTTTATTACTTTTTTCTTTAAAAGAAATGTTTTAACTGAAATTTCAATTTTTACTCATCAAGACAAGTTTCAACAATCATTGACTCGTTGCATTTATTAGTATTTATATTACACCTCATCTTAGGGAAAAAAAAATCAATACACTTACATTAGTGCTAAAGTTCATTTACTTCCAACTGCCAAAATTTTCTATTAAAAGAAAAAAAAAATTTCTAAAAAGTGCAATGGAGAAATGGTTTATTTTTGCAAAAAAAGCGAGGGAGCTTTGATCATTTTCCCTGACTTAGAGATATGTATAAATTAACATCAATTAGGTCATCAATTCACTAATCAATTCATAGCATTATTATTGTTCAATTAAGAGGGCTTGAGAATCTAAAGAATACTAATCAGGCCAAAAAAATAGCACAAGTAGTAACTTCATAGGGGTATTTAGAATTCAATCTGATCCATTTAATCTATCTGATCTGTAGAAATTTGATCTATAAAAATCTGATCTGTAGATTAGTGGATTGGATATGGATTTACTTCTGTAAATTTGTAAAAATCCGTGAATTCATAAAAAAATAAAATATTTATTTAATAAAAAATTAAACTTATAAGTATGGCATTATACTTACTGTGAGATGATGAATCAAGTTAAGCTTTCTAGAAACAACTGCGTTTTGAGATTATAAAAGTTTCGTTAGCTCACGTGCTGCTCAATTGCCTCATAACAAAAAACGAATTAGTCAAAACGACAGGGCTGTAGCGCGTTTTGAATAACAGCTTAAGCAACCATGTGAGGAAGCATGTGATGAAGCCTGATTCAAGTTCGTTAAAGTTTGCTAACCACGTGTCAGCAAACTGTACAATCTAGAAAACTTGCTAGCTATCAAAACATGGTATAAAGGCTGTTTTACGGTGATAGTTTGGGAATGATTCTAGAGTCTTGTAGAGAGGGCCTGGTGAGAGAGAAAGTGTTATCTTATTCTCTGTAAAGTCTGGTGTAAGCAGAGGCGAAGCTACAGGGGGGCCCGGGTTAGCCCTTTGAAAAAAAAATATATTTCATAAATTTACTTTATTAATATTTATAAAAATAAAAAATAAATATAATATTTGATAATATTTTTTATATTTACATTATATTTTTATAATTTTATAATTAGATTTTTGTAGTTTTATGGTTAGATTTTTGCTTGTATAGTGTGCTTAATTTTGATTGTATAAAACAAATTTTTTGAGAAATAAATTTTATTTTTTAAAAAATTTCTAGCCCACCCAAAAAAATGATACTAGCTTCGCCACTGGGTGTAAGGCTCTGTAACAATCTCCATTGTTGATTCAATAAAACTCGTCTTGAGGCTTTTCCCGTTGATGTAAGCTGAGCATTCCATCCTTGCATAGCTGAACCACGTAAAATCTTGGTTTCTGTGGGTTCTTGTTTTCTGATTTGTTCTTGATTAAAATCTTGTTGCTTTCTTGTTGTGTGATTTGTTCTCTTCAGATCTTAGATTTGTGCAACTTGTATTGAATTGATCACGAGTATCTTGGGCAATGATCAGTCTTGTTTGGCTTTATAAGACTTGCTGATCACTACACTTATTAATAAATAAATAAGTTATAATATAGTTACATTAACTTCATATTATATCTTATCCGATAATAATATAAAATAAAAATAATTAAATAAAAAATATAGCTTCCTAAATAGTTAATTTTCATGTACTAATATGAACAAATGAGTTTTTTTTTTTGCTAAATTATATTTTGAAACTTTAAAAGTATTTTCTAGCTTTATTTAAATAATTAATTTATTTTAAATTTTATTTAATTTTAAATTTGATCGGTAGTTAAATTATTTTTATATTAATTTTTTTATTTAGTTAGTTCTTAGATAGGCCATGATTAAAAAATTTTGTTCGCAAACCAATTCACAAGATAGTGGATTCGATATGTATTGGGTCAATTTCGCATTGAATCAGTAGACGTATGAATTTGATTTGTATCGAATTTCGTCAATCTGTGGATTGGATTAGATTAAAAATTTATAATCCACAAAATTATTGATCAAATATGAATTGATGTGCAATCCGCAACATTCGATCCGTAAACAGCCCTATAACTTCATGATGTTTCGTGACCATGCGTTTAAAGGATTCAAAATTAAGAAAAAGAATTGATGGCAATATAAAATAAATTTAATCTATACTTTGAAGCAACCTTTTTTTTTTTATTTAACTCTTTCTCCCAAAGATCTACTACATTTTCCAAATAGAATATTCACAAACATCTCTCCTCTCGTGCTATATGCTCGAACAAGGTTTCACTCCGTAAGGAACATGAGTATTTGTCGATGTGAATTCAACCTTGTAACACAAATATGGATTAGGGTAAAAGCTCATTTAGTCCCTGTATTTTAAGATTAGTATCTATTTAGTCCTTATATTTTTAAAAATACCTCGAAACATCCCTACCGTTAAAGTATTGATACCACTACCGTTACTTTTTATTTCTTTTGAGTTACTTTTACAATATTACCCTTTTTATAATAATTTTTTTTGGACATTAATAAAAGAAAATAATTAAATTACCAATTTAACCCTAAAAATAAAAATAAAATAATTATATTAATTTTTTTGCAAGCACCCTTTTATAATAATTTTTTTGGTTTGGAAATTAATAAAAAAATAATTAAATTACCAATTTAACCCTAAAAAATGAAAAATATTAATTTTTAATTGTCAAAAATTAAATTGTAAAAAATTATATGCAACTACCAAGTGTGCAAATAGTGCTTGCAAAAAATTAATATAATTTTTTTTTTACTTTTTAGGGTTAAATTGGTAATTTAATTATTTTCTTTTTATTAATTTTCAAATAAAAATTATTATAAAAGGGTAATATTGTAAAAGCAAATTAAAAGAAATAAAAAGTAACGGTAGGGGTATTAATACTTTAACGACAGGAATATTTCGAAGCATTTTTAAAAATACAGGGACTAAATAGACACTAATCTTAAAATATAAAGATTAAATAGACTTTTACCCTATGGATTATTCCAAGCTCTAAAACGCCTACCCATTTTTTCATAAAGCCCATCTGAGATTTCAAGTTTCCTTGTCAAATTGTTGCCATGAGATAAAGAGCCTTAATCCTAGGCATAATTGCTATTTTCTTGGGCAAATTCCCCATCAGCTTATAATAATTGAGACCCAAAAATCTTAGGGCCCGTTTGGTACCCTTTTCCACGCACCATTTCCATTTTCATTTTTATAATACGCATATAATACATGTTTGGTCAATTAATTTCAAAAAACAGATTATAAAACACAAAATCTGGATTCATTATTATAACTACTAAACCGAAAACAACTTAAACATGTTCTTCAAATATCACAAACTAAACCTAAAAATGAATTAAAAAACAAAAGAAAATCGTGACCCTCCTCCTCGATCCAGTTTACTGCAGCTCTCTCTCTCTCCTCCTCCTCCTCCTTTTCTCGATCCAGTTCACTGCAACTCTCTTTTTCCCCTCACTTTTCTCGATTGAGTTGCTGCAACTCTGCACTCTCTCCCTCCTCTTATCTTCATCCAACATATTTCTTTCCTGATCCACTCTCTCTTGGTCGCTCTTGGTGTGCTAGCCAGTGCCGCTACTCCGTCTCCTCAGCCAGTGCCGCTGCTCCGTCTTCTCAGCCACTGCCGCTGCTCAGTCTCCTCAGCCACTACTGCTGCTCTGTCTCCGCCGTAACCGCTGCTGCTCCGTCTTTGCTCTCCCGGATCTGTCACTTGCCCGAATGCTGTTGCTCTCTCGGATCTGCACTTGCCCGACTGTTGTTGCTCTCTCCGATCTGTCACTTGCCAGTATTTATTTTGTTTATGAGCTGAAATTTTTGAGAAATTATTTGAGTAATTTTAATTGTTTTTAATAAGATGATTTTGTAGATTAATAGCATGTACTAAGACTAGATTATTGTAGATTAATCATATTGGGTGTTATTACATCATTGAAAATTGAGTGGGGAATTAATAAAATGTACTGAAAATTGTATGTTTATATATGAAATTTTTACTCAAAGTTAACAGAGCAATTTCAATTATTCTTTTCGTTGTAAACCCTTGTGCAATTTAAGGATAATGTCGGCGAACCGACATCTTGATGTCGGTTTGCTGTTTTCTTAGTGACGGCTACACTAACTATTTTTGCAAGATTATAATTTGGCCTCAAAATTTTATAAAATTTGTCAAATAAATTTATTTTTAAATTTTTAAATATTTAAATATGACTTAAATATTTTATAAAATTTATTTTAAAAAATAATATTATCGAACATATATTTATTATTTTTATTTTTTAATTGTGTTCAATTACAATTTTTAATTTTTAAATTCATAATTTAAAAAATAATACTAAAAATATATTTAAATTTAAAATATAATAATTATAAAATATTATTAGCTAAATAATTATTTAATGATTATAAATATAATGTAAATATTTAGTAAAAACTGTTTTTGAAAAAAGTATTACCAAACACATATTCTCTATTTTTATCATTTTCAACTGTGTCTACCAAACGCATATTACTGTTTTCAGTTTTAAAATATAGGATACATAAAATAATACCAAACGCATATTTAAATTCAAAATACAGCAACTGCAAAACACCATTTTTATTCTCAAAAAATACAAATTCAAAAACAATACCAAACGGGCCCTTAGCCTCCCCATTTCTGCCACGGACTCTGGAATTGCACCCATCAATTCCATGTTACAAAGATCCAAAATTTCCAAATTTTGAAGATTTTCCTATCGAATCCCGTTTAGGCCACCACCAAATATTGGGTTATTTGATACCACCATCTCTTTTAATGATGCCATTTCTTCAATTGACTGAACCAACCCACCTGAAAAATTATTGCTCCTTAGGTCCAATAATGTCTCATTATGTAAATTTCCAGTCTATTTGGTAGCTCTGCTTGTAACTTGTTGTAGCTCAAATCAAGCTTTAGTAGTGGAGCAAGTTTTCCCATAGTCAATGGCATTGACCCGGATAAATTATTCCTGCTTAAGTTAAATATCAAGAGCTTAGTCAACCCTCCGAGGCTCGCCGGAATTTGACCAGTGATTTGGTTTAGGCAAGGTTGAGACGCTTCAAATTGACCAATTTGCCCTGTTCTATTAGTAATTTTCCACTTAATCCATTTTCTAGGTTTACTACAGATTCGAGGTTCTTTAAGTAACCAATGCTTGTAGGAATTGTGCCAATGAGATGGAGGTTTGATCGAAATTCTAAGGACTCCAAGCTGTTTGCAAGTTTTTGCCAATTTGAAGAGGGGATTTCAATGGTGAAGAGAAGCAATTGAAAATTTATAGGGAATCTAGGTGATTGAACTCACAGATGTGGTCTGAAAATTTTGCACTGTGAGCAAACGAGAGAATTGTCGTAAACTGGACCGATGCTTATAGCAGTCACATGCCATGATCCATGAAAGAAATCGCAGGAAACTCCCTGAACATTGTTTATTTTCCCAAATCAAGATATTAATTGACTAAGGAAAATTAAAAATAGACCATTTTATAGACATATATGATCCATCCCAATCCATGCATGCATTAACAAATTATATATTAGCATAGATGCATTCATGCATGCAACAAAAACATAGCCTGTATTTTCTTAGTGGAAAAAAAAAAAAGTAGCTGCATTGCTGTCCACCCACAAGGATCTGGATAGCGATCTGAGCCATTCCACCATTTCCCTAAGAATCCTTGAATTGTAGAATAAAGAGCTTCTTGCTCTTTTCTCTCCATAGGTGCTACAGTTGATGGCCCTCCTCGGCCTGCACGTGAAAGAAAAAGACCAACAAAAGGAAACAGAAGTAGTAAATCTCGAATTGTTCCAATTGTAAAATATGCATATTTAATTTCTAAAATGATTCAAAGAACAGCAAAGTCTTAGAATATCATCAAAAAAAACTCTTCAAATGAGATAAGTAAAAAGAGTTCTAAAATTTCTATAAATAAAAAGAGAGAAGGATAATCTCATTTGAAAAATCTCATTTGAAGAGTTTATTAGAGCTTTTTAATTTAATTTTATATTATTTTATGTCTTATAATTCTTGAATAGAGAAAAGTATTATAATTATTGTTATTTTGGTGGAGGAAAAATTTTAATTAAAATGATATAAATTTATTTTTATTTTAAAGAGTCTTATGGAAAAGATTTATTTTTTCATATTTACATTTACCATGCGAGTGAATAAATGAGTATTTAAATAAAAAAAATTAGAAGAATTTTTTTTGTGATGGTTTAAGAAACGCGTATAAGAAACGCGTATTGACCGAGAAGTAATGAGAATCACTTCTCGAGGTGAAAAGCGCAAGATGTATAGTTATTGCAATTGCAGACGAAAAAAGAGCTGACTCTATCTTTTTAGATCAGCTGGATCGCCATCGGCCATCTCACAAAATCTTGCATGTACTCTTGAAGTTAGTGAAGTTGGCTTTTAGTTAAAGAGTTTTGGGGTTTTGTACTTTTGTTCGGGATTATTCGATTAGCTACATGGGGGTTTAGGGCTAGAGTTAGGGTTAGGGTTTATTTTGAAATGCTATAGATAGCTGGCGAGTTACTAAGTGGTAAGCATTGTGTACTTTTGCTTATTCCTGGGGGATGGTGATGAAAGTGGAAATGGGGTAATTAAGTACTATGTTAAAAGTTTTGGGGATATGGAGTAGCATTTGCGAATGCATGGACAAATTTGGAAAGTATGCACGTGCGTATTGCTTTCTTCTTTGTTGCGGCTGCTGCCTCCAAAAAAGGGTGCAGACTGTGCTCCCACCCCCCTGCACCTTTAAGTGATAATTGCATTGAAGGCTCCACCATTTTTCGAGATAGTGAAATCTAACTTAGCGGTAAAATCTTTTATTTTGATATAGCAACTTCAAACTCGAATGTGTAATTTTCACGGTTGGGAATAGACAAACCTTAAATTAATTTAAGTTTAGTTGAGTTGGTTAATAAAGAAGAAATATTTAGGTTTATAAAGAGATAGATCACTCCACCTAAAAAGTTAGTCTTTTGGGTTGGATATCTAAAAATTTTATGCTAAGTCTCCCTAACAAGTGGTATCAGAGATAGATCCTAATAGCCAAAATGTGACGGTGGAACAACTCATGTGTGTCGGACGAAAGGATCAGAGTCCAGCAGTTGTTTCGTTAGAGGAGATGATTGTTGAGTTGTTTCCTACATTGGCTAGTACATGAGAGATACTTGTGTTTATAAAGAGGTAGATTACTCTACCTAAAATGTTAGTCTTTTGGGTTGGATACGTAGAAATCTTATTCAAGTAGTTTGAAAATCACTTAATTAAACATTCTCAAAACAATCAAGTATCGTAAGTAGGGTTGGCAAAATCCAGATCCGGATTAATAGTTTTACATCTAGATCTACAAAAAAAGATACGGATCTGGATGCGGGCGGATATTCTCGGTATCCAGATCTGCAAAAATTAAATTTTAATAATTTAATATATAATTTAATAATTTAATAATTTACATAATAATATCAAATAAAATTTAATCATAGTTTAACAATTAATAATTCAACATGAATGACATACAAATAATCTCATAAATCTATAAATAAAATTTAATTTTTAATTTTTAATTTAAAAAAAATTCAATAATTTACCTAATAATATCAAATAAAATTCAATCATAATTCAACAATTAATAATTCAACATGAATAAGATACAACAACATCATAAATCTACAAATAAAATTTAATTTTAATTTAAAATAAAATTCAATAATTTACCTAATAATATTAAATAAAATTCAATCATAATCCAACAATTAATAATTCAACATAAATAATATACAACAACATCATAAATCTACAAATAAAATTTATTTGTAATTTTTTATTTAATTTTTAATATATATTTTTAATTTAATTTATAATTTAAAATAAAATTTATCCAGATTCAGATATTCAATTTTTTAGATACACTTGCATCCGAATCTATATGAATCCCCATCTTCCACATCCGGATCTTTATGGATCCGGACCGGATCCGAATTTATTTGACATCCTTCGTAAGTTAACGTGAGTTTTTCTTTCTCTGCGAATTATAGTGCACAAATCAATGATCTAGTAGCCCCTGTTTCACTGCTGTACAGCAGCCGAACTCTGACGCAGAGCATAGCAATACAATACCTTTTAATTTGTAAGCCGTACAAGGGGATAATCACGTGGATTAGAAAACGACGTGTCAATTAGATGCTACAGGCTTGAGCCTTGAGGCCCGCCAGCGCGGCATCACTTTCACTTAGGCTGGCCCTCCATTGATTGATTCAGTATAGCTCACTGTTCCAATTATGGTTCGACTTCGACGGTGTCTTCGCCTTGTGCCAAGTGCCAAGCTATCACCATCTTTGAATTGGGACTGACAGTTTAGCCCATGCTTTTGCGGGTTCTGGGCTTGTCTGAGTTGTCGGTTGGGGCCTTAATAAACACATTCTAGGCTTGTTTGAGTTGTCTGTTGGGGCCTTAAGCCCATGCCTATGCACATTCTGGGCCTATGTTGTATGGATTGCAACTGGAGACAAGCTTAATCAGCATTTCAGCTTCCTATATTTTACAGTATTTTTTATTTAATCAGAATTACTAAAAATTTCATCTGTTATTCTTTTACCACAAAACTTCACGATTCAATGAAATATCTATTCGCGAAAAGAAAAGTCAATCCGATCAACGGTGATTATAAAACAATCAGATGTAACATAAAATTTGATCCTGTACGTACAGTCACGAGATCAGTTCCCCCCCATCACAGTGACCAAAATTGCGCCTTTCTGTTGTGTGTCATCGGCATCTGCCGATTTAGGGACGGACACACATACACAAAGAGAAGCCGAAGGACGTCGTCGTTCTGAACGGGACAAAAGGTTTTATTATTTCAAATTTTAAAAATTCTTGAAAAAGAAAATTAATTGAAAGTAACAAACAATGGCTCAGGATTCAGAGAAGAGATTCCACTCGATCATGGATAAGCTTTTTCAGCCTCCTAAATCTTCATCAAGCTCCTCCAGGTTCTCCTCTTTGTTAATTCTTTTTGTTTTTGTCATTATTTTTATTTTTTTATTTTTTTACTTCGAGCGTTTGGTTCCCGAGAAAAACGCAAGAAGATTCCAGAAAATGAAACACACAGGAAAAAAAAATGGCGAGGCTATCTTATTTATGCATTTGTGAACTACAGAGCATAGTATTAACAAAGTTTCTCTTCTAAATAAATAGTAATGGTTCAGGAGTGGAAGAATTAAGAAGAGGCACAAAGCGTTCGAATCCAGAAACTGCACTAGCACTAGTAGAACCGAAAGTAGTAGACAGATACCACCACCATTTTTCAGCTTCAGCTTCAGCTGGATTATCAGAAGCTCCATTATGTAGACCGTGGGACCGCGGTGATCTTATGCGGAGGGTCGCCACATTTAAGTCTATGACATGGTTCGCCAAACCTAAGGTTTGATTTTCCAATCCTCTGTAGTTGTTCGGTTGAATGAATATGATGCATTATGCACTTGTTTTTGATTAATATTTCATTTGGTTATTATAGGTGTGTATTATTATCATCATTATTTTGTTTATTATCATATATGTTCAACTATGCTCTGTGTGTGTGTTTCAATTTTCTCTTTCTTGCTTTTATAATTTTTGGGATGTGAGATTAACACAATTTGGATGCTTGTTCATGCAAAACTTTCGATCTTACAAATGTTGTAAGAAGTTGTGTTATCTTCATTTAAGGTTTACATTTATCAAGTCCTTTGTTATTATAGGATGTGGTTTGTCATAGACTAAACAGCCCTTACAACGTTATTTTCTTTTGCTGCGTACTTTTGATCGAATTCTATATAATATACTTACAATTATCTCAAAGAGAAGGAAGGATAACTTCTCTTTTTTTATCTGATACTAACTTTCGTATGCTCTTCTTATGTCTTTTGTAGGTTGTAAGTGCTGTAAATTGTGCTCGGAGAGGTTGGATCAATGTGGACACAGATACTATAGCCTGTGAATCTTGTGGGGCGCGTCTCCTTTTTTCAACCCCTTCATCTTGGACGCAGCAGCAAGGCATGTCATATTCCTTCATCATGAAAGTGACTAATAAAACAAAATTGTGTAATTTTTTATTCAACTCTTGGTGTATTTTTATCTAAATTGGACTGTTTCCTATATTCTCTCAGTTGAGAAGGCAGCCCTGGTGTTTAGCTTAAAGCTCGATAATGGACACAAGTTACTCTGCCCGTGGATTGACAATATCTGTGATGAAACGCTGGCACAGTTTCCTCCTATGCCACCTCCTGTTTTAGTTGAGAAGTTTAGAGAGAGATCATCTGCTCTCGTTCAACTTTTAGCTCTTCCAGTAATTTCACCTTCAGCCATTGAGTATATGAGAAGCCCCCAGCTTGAAGAATTTCTTAAATGGTTTCCAATTCTAGAATGTGGGAATGAAGCGGCAAAGGGTTCTGAGACAGATTCCCTTGGCAACCAATGTCAAGATAATTCTGCTAACCTGTATTATCAGGTTTGATACATGTTTGAATGTTTTCTAACTTATAGTTTACTATATCAATTGTTTGAATGATTTCTCAATTATAGTTTACTCACACTAATATATGTTTATTCCTAACATTTTTACTCATCAGCATATGAGCTTCAGTGCATTTAATGTTGTTGCTGTCAGCCCCTATCATATATTGAGTTTTTTGTATTCACTGCAATGTTTGAGACACTGCATTCCTTCTAGCTGATAGATTGTTCCATTCTCTTTCCGTTCTTTTACAGTCTCATTTACTTCCATTATCTGCTGATGTTAACTCTATTCATTGCCGATTTTTCACTTGGAATTCAATTATGTGATGGAAGTCAGCTTGTCTCGATCTATATTGATGGTCAGATTACTCTGATTATATCATTATATCATTTTGAATCCTGCTTATGTTCGTTGTACTTGCAATTAACAAAAATAATGAAGACGTTCAGTTATTGTTGAATGCATTTAATATTTCTTCCCTCATATATAATTTGCGTGTGTTACTTCATTTTTTCACCTTCCTCTCACATTTCAATGCAATAAACTAGAAAGTGTATTTATTTGCTATACAACACATCAGTGTTTTCATGCTCTTCTTCTGTTTCCAAGCCCACAAAGAAAAAGAAAAAATACTGAGAAAATTTGCAATTTAGTTGCTGTGTTTGTGCATTCTTAATGATGAGTGGTGTTGTTTCAGGCAGAAAAGCTCATAAGTTTATGTGGCTGGGAACCACGTTCACTTCCTTATGTGGTTGACTGTGAGGGTGGAGTAAATCAGTTTGTCAATGATGTCAATGGACAGAATCCAAGCGTCAATGTCCACTCTGCTGGTAGCAAAGAAATTGGTGAGGTGACAGAAGACTATGGGGCTCATAAGTCTGTTGTTTTGGATTGCAGGCTTTGTGGTGCCAGTGTTGGATTATGGGCTTTTGCTACAGTTGCACGTCCTGTAGAGTTTTTCAGGGTAGTAGGAGATACAGAAATAAATGGTGAAAACCACTGTGGGTCTCATGTTTCAGGGAATGAAAATCTTGTTGGCAATAGGGAAGCTGCCATGAATACTGTGTCAAATGGTGAACCATCGCATACTGAGAGTTCATCACATTTAAATCTGACGATTGCAGGGGGTCCCCCACCAACAAAACAGAATTTTAAAGCAACAATTTCTTTTCCGGTTGTTGGCCGTGCTTTAAGAGCTAAGTTCTCTTATGATTCTGATTTTAGAGATTATACATTTGATCACCCAAAAGAAATTCAATCCACATCCAGGAATAATAATTTGCCTGAGGAGGGGGAAGACCATACTGACAATAATCTTACTGGACAAGTTGTCCAGGCTGAAGATGCAGGGTCGTTAAACAGGGGACAATATGATCATGGATCAGATAGTTCTATAAATGAAGAAACTCTTGGAAAGGAAAACAATGATCATGTGCCATTGGAAGGACCAAGTGTCACTGGACAAGATACATTTCCTGGAGCTGGTACTGGTTGTGCCATTGTCCAAAGTTCTGCGGAAATAACACAGAATGAAAAACTAGGCCAAAGTCAAAGTGATATGCTGGCTGAAAATGCTGCAAATGTTCATCCAGCCGTTGGGAAATTTGGTCACTCCAAAGCAACAGACTCTTCTATCACCTCTCCAGACGCTAGTTTATCCATTGAAAATGGGGAACATAGCAAAAATGAAAGATCACTTGTGATTCCATCTGGTGGTGCAGTTATGGCTGGAAGTGCAGGTAAAATGTAGTATCAGTTGGACCATAGCTCTTTCACTCATATTTTGAAATGCCATTGATATTCATCTAGGCTATGTATATTTGCTTCCTTGATTAGGAGGTCATTGTTTTTATGCCTTTTCTGTTTTAATTTTCTCTTGGTTGGGATTCTTGCTTATTCAGATGAACTGAGAAGTTCAGTGCGACTTTTCAGACTTCTTGCATACTTATTTCAATATTGACTTTTGTAAAAATAAATAAATAAATGAGAAAGTATGCCATCTTCTTTCTTCTGGCAGTTGTTATCAGGTTCTTGCCTGCCTCTTCTGTGAATGACATTGTAACTTTCTGCTCTCACCTTTTGATTTCACCATTACATCATCCTTACAGAACTTTAGTATCTCTAAACCATTTCTTGTCTGTTTTATGTATATTTGTTGATATCTATATTGTCTAGTATTTTTAGTTACGTATTTAACTATCTGCTCTGCATATAAATGTGCTGAAATTAAATTAGCAATTCTAATGTGGTTGCAACTTTTTATATTGCAACTCTTTTTTAATTTAATAACATTTGTAACTTAGGTGAGCTTAGAGGAGGTTCCTATTTGTTTCTTGGATTGGTTATTTATAGTTTAATATGGACCCCTACTAAATTGATAGTGTACCCAGAAGACACAAGTTCTAAGAAGGCCCCCGGCTGCCTTCAAACCCCAACACCAAAAAAAAGAAAGGAGTTCTAAGAAGCAACATTTCATTTCTTTAATATATATATGTTTTTTCCCCAAGTTTAATTGATCACCTATCCAACTTTTTGAAAACTTTAACTGTGTTCGCTACTACTCTTTTGCAACCAGCACATCATTGACGATTGATCCGAATTGAACTTCATATGATTTCTTTCCTTATCAAGTTAAATGGGTTGAAATTCTAAATTTGGCAGCTTGGCTAACTTTTCTAAATCCTTTCGTGGTACATGTGGATTACTAGTGAGAGTTTTTATTAACCATTCCCCTTTGTTTCAGGAATGGATCCGAAGCAACTACAGGAAGTGAATGCAATGAAGTTTGATCCAATTAGGCAGCACAGACATTTTTGTCCATGGATTGTATCAACAGGTGGTGCCTTACCTGGATGGCAACAAACCCTTTCTGCTTTACATCGACAGAGAGACGGTTCTTATTCATCACCTGCAGATTCTTCTCCATCTTCCTCATTGATCAAGGTATATCCTGACCTTTTTTATTATTAATATTAGTTCACGGCGATCATGATGACCAAATGGGTAAAGGGAATGAGATTCATCCCCGTTTTACTCAAGTTCTGTTAATTTTAATGTAAGCCTGTATAAATATGGGTAGTGTTTTCCCTGTGAAACCTCCTGGTCCTCTTTCAGTTTGATCCTGTACAAAGATTAAGCATATAGGCAATGATGGCAAAAATGAGTTTTTATTTTTATTTTTTCCCTCTTTTGATCATCTGAAAAGGATTCATATCTTACTGCTTGTAATTTGACAGGTGGATGATCCAATTGCCTCAGTTAGGAAGCTTTTCACATCTCCTGTCACCAAAAGAATGAAGTCAAGTCATGGGTCAACTTGAAGTGTTGGCAGGCAGATCAGTTTGTCTAGGTGTTAATGAGTTTCCAAAAGACTCTCGGATGAGACTCCATTCCTCTCTTATATGGTGGTGCCACTGGTATGCAAAATGCTTATGAGTTATGTCCATAGAAATGTATTAATTCTCTTTTCTCGTGCCACAGTTTAAACCCATGAAAGGGTTGTACCCACTGTTGTAAGAAGGAAAAAAGTTTTGTTCAAATTATCATCCCATATTTCTTAACCCTCATCCAGGGGTCTGTGTTTTCAAAGTTCAAACAGTGTAACAAGGGTTTTTCTTTCTTTTGAGAATGGCAATTGAATTTATGTTACTCGCATGAAATTGTTCTCTCATTACACAAAATTGAAGGAACAAGAAAAGGTTTTCAAACTTTTGTTATTCTATTAGGCCACAATTTGTGACCAGCACCTTTGAATAGGGGCGGTTGAATCCTCGTTCCGCTACAACAGCCCTTTTGTCTCCTATTAGTTTCGCCACTCTGATCACCAAACAATATGGTTGTTATTTTCTTCGTGATTATATGAAAGATCGTGAGCAGCCAAGTTAGAACAAAGGAAAAAGCTATTTTGAAAAGGCAGACACTGAGCAACCTTTAGCTTGGAGCTTTGCAAAGATGAATTATCCCATTGTTTCCTCCTATAAATTAGATCATGTTTTAGCTTCGGTTTCTCTTATATTAGAACATGCTTTTGCTTTGAGGTTAAAATTTTAACAACCAGACTAGATCTCCGAGAAAGAATGAGAAACATCCAAGGAAACACTCGAGATTTTCTGAAAAAAGAAAAACTAACCTGAAATACGGAGAACCAGTATTTTCCTGCACGGTCTTCACTTGTCCAATCTTCTCTGTAACCTCCATTCCTTCCAGGACTCTTCCAATGACCAGAGACGAGGCATCAAGCTCCGGAGAGTCCTTTGTTGCAATCACAAACTCTGTTCCGTTAGGGTCCTTACCCACCTCCTCTTGATCAACCTCCAGCTTGCCTTGCCGGGCAACCAACTTGGTCTTTGGAGGTGGCTTGGAAGGATCTCTCACAATAATACCGACAGTTCCAGCCAAGTTCTTAGTCCCAGGACACTTTTCATTGTTTGTCTTCCACTCTTCCATAAGCCTCTCAATTTCCAAATTGCTTCCTGATCTCCGTGCTAGCTCAGCATCCACACCATACGATCGAACTCCTCCATGCTGCACATAGTTTGGCATAATTTTGACGAACTCTTTTCTTCTGTAGCTAATCCCAGCTGTTCCGCTAACAAGACTACTAAACCTAGCAGCTCCAGCTGCAGCACTGTCGCCATATAACCCGATGACAATGCGACCAGCAGGTTTTCCATCAATCGATATGTCAAGAAAAACTCGCTTTGTGGGATCTTTGTTGGCACAGTTCTGTTCTTGCTCATTTTTGTCGGCGTTAGGCAATTCATCTGCTCGCGCCCTGGAAAGATTGAACGGTTCCAGAACCAGGCTGCCCCAAAGAAGAAGCAATGACGAGTTGCCGCATAATGTGAGCTCTCGGCGTGATAAATTGCAGGTTTGTTTGAGGCTGGGAAGAGATTGAGAAGTGGGAAAGTTCTGAACAAGTGGAGGAACTTTTGGTGATGGAGTTGGGGGAAGGATTTGTGGGGAAGAATTCAAGATTTTTTGGCTTTGTAACATTTCTTAGAACAAATTTTTTTCTGGGCTGGTGCCTTCGTTCTCAGGGCTGTGTTGTTGGTGAGCCTAAAGTCTGTTTCTCATTTGAGTAAGGGATTTTTTAGGATAAGATACAAGGCCAAATCCATCCAGATACGCTTGGAAAGGCATGATTTTATGGCACTGAATGCACATCAGCAATCTGAAGTGTTCATAGTGGGCCAAGCCAACTCGCAACTTAGATTCAAGGTCTCAAATTCTGTGCGGACCATAAATATAAGAAAAAAAAAAAAAGGGAGAATCTTGGTCCATAATTTCATGAACTTCACTCAAGAATTTTCATGAACAAAAATGCTTGAGGCCAGAATGTAATGGACTAATTCCAAAATGGAAACTAGAGTATGCTATGCTTTGGTCTAATTCCGGTATCAAATTAAAACTTTTTATATCGTAATCCTATTATAATTTTGCTACAAGTTTGATTATTAACATGTTACATGCTCATGGTTTAGTAATTAGTAGTCTAATATTCTATGTCAAAAAAGAAAAAAAAGTTCAATATTTATTCTATAAATCATTAAATAAATACTAAAAGAAATTAAGTTTTTGCCGCGTGTTACTAAGTACTAACCAAGAAAAGAGAAGGACACATTTTGCCACCACTAGGGTTTAAGCAAAAACCCCCACGAAGACCAAAAATCACAAAGGCAGTGAAACAATCAATCGATCGAGAAAAGAAATTGAAGATGATGGCAGCTCTCACAAGAAGATTCTATCGCTCTTTTCTCTTAAACCCTAAATTCTCTCAGTCTCCAAAGCCCTTTTTCACCTCCAACATCTTCTCCTCCTCCTCCTCTCACGTGGACTCCGACCTGGACGAGTCTGCTATCCACTCCGACGCGGACCCACTCCCTGACTCATCTTCAACTCAGAACTCGGGTCAGCAACGAGAGAGTTTTAATCGGCCCCTCGAAAACGGTCTCGATCCCGGCATTTACAAGGCAAAACTTCGCCCCCCATTTAAATTAAACATTTTGTTGGCATTTTTATTGTACGGAGTGGACAAATTTGTTTGACATTTGATGGGTGTTAGTGGGTTTTTTTTTCCCCTTTTTTCTATCTTTTTAAGGCAATATTGGTAGGACAGGTGGGTCAGAGTCCGGTGCAGAAGAAGCTGAAGAGTGGGAGGACTGTAACGCTGTTCTCGTTGGGGACAGGTGGGATTCGTAACAATAGGAGACCATTGGAGAATGAAAATCCGAGCGAGTATGCAAATCGGTGTGCTGTTCAGTGGCATAGGGTTTCGGTTTACCCCGAGAGGTTGGGCGGGGTTGTTATGAAGCATCTTGTTCCTGGGTGAGCCTTTTATTTATTTATTTTTTTTTCAGTCAAGAATGTTTGAATACATGACACCATATGTATGTATGCTTATTCATGGTGTAAATGATTGCCTTTTCGTAGAGACACATTTCATGCCGGTTTCATTATGAGCCTCTTTTGTAAATCCTTATTTAATTAGAGAATAATATAAGTTTTATACAAATTATGCATGAGCATCAGAGCATGATCAAAGTCTAAATTTGCGTGTTCATTGGCATGGGAACTCATATTAAGCATTCAATCAAGAATCATTAACCATACCATAATTCAAAATTTGAAACTTATACTGGCTTAACTGGGTTACAAGTAAAACTCTGGCTCTCATGGACTCTTGTGGTGGGATAAACTTAGTGCCAGTGTTTATAGCTTATATACCAAATGTTGTTGTTAACTAGATGATGATCTGAAATGATTGGTAACCTATAAGTCTCTGGGAAAAAATTAATTGTTTGTTGTTTCAACTTCAGTGATGTGGAACATTTCACCATTTGTATTGTTTAACTATTATTGCTAGTGTTTTTGTCATTCTTTTGTTTGTTTCTGTTTTAAACATCGCTGGTTCTTCCGTATTTGTATTTCTGATTGTGTCTGATTTCAGTCGCAGGTTATTACTTTCTGATCTCCATTATGACATTGAAATTCTTTTATTTGCTATAGGTCAACTATTTATGTTGAAGGAAATTTGGAGCAAAAAGTTTTCAATGATCCAATAACTGGCCTTGTCCGGCGTATAAGAGAGATTGCTATTCGTCGTAATGGTACTTACCTCACTTTCTTCTAGTGTGTTACTTGGCACCCAAAAAGTGAAAATTACTTTTCTTCTTCTTTTTACATAAACTGCATCAATAAAATCTGACCTCAAACTTATAGAATTCTATTTTTGTAGCATATTATTATCTTAAATTTTTTTTAGTTATTTAAAAAAGACATCCCACTTTAGAAGCATGCCTCTACTTGAAAAAATCATTTCAAATTTGTCATTGTGACAATTCAGTAGCTACTTTAACCTCCATTACTTGTTTCAAACTATGTGCAATCTGCATTCAACATTTTGAAAAGTATCTTTTCTATGCTGCTTTCTTGTATCATCTAGTCGGATATTATTCTTTTACCTTACCTATGCTGACATAATTAGCATTTTTTCCCCCATTTCCATGAGACTAGTTTCACAATTTTTTTTTCCTCCACCAAGCAGAACATGTATTACAAACTATGTGGCTATTCTCTCATCTCGGGGATGACACTAACTTAGAAGAAATATATATCTCCTCATGAGATATAATATATTTTGGGAACACTGGTTATTAATGAAAGCAGGAAGACAGAGGTGCATAGTGGCTATAGTTAGAATAATTTCAATTAAGGAGTGTCAGTGTGATATTGAAGACATTGAAGGAATACTCAAATATTAAGGATCATAAGTGCAAAATATAAGCGAATTGTGAGTAAGGAAGGGTGAGGAATATGGTTGTTTTGGACCCAGCCATTTGACAAAACAATCAAACAAGTGGAAGTTAATATGACATTATTTTTTATGAACAGTTAAAGACTAAACTATTATATATTAATTTAACTTGCTTAAATGTCATATTATTCTTCTTAAAAAAAAAAAGATAAAAGAAAAAAAAGAATGTCATATTATTCTTTGCCAGGCAACTTACTTGAAGACCTTAACAATTACTAATTAGGCACTTACCGAGACCAAGTGTTTTTTGTCTTTCCTCCATGTATCTCATCATATGAGGTGATATTGACTTTAAACAAACACATCTTTGCTTTGTGTAAACGTCCCTTTTCCTATGGTCCAAATGCTTTTGAAAATGATGCAAGAAAAATTTTCTGCTCAAGACAACAGTAATTATTGTCAAAATATAACAACAAAAAATGTTCGGGCTGTCAATTTTGTAATCCAACATCAGCTGGGTGAGATGGCTAACTGGCATATTATTTCTGTCTTGATTTTTTTCTTGAGATTAGCTGTGCCACCTTGGAATTTTGTACTCTGTTATCATGAAAGTTTTAGATGGCTAAGAAGCTTTCGCACTTAGTTTATGGTGACAAAAGTTTACTCAGTGATAGAGAACTGTGTTTTTCATTTTGCTGACCTCCTCCCATCATCTTTAACAAGCTTTTCCAATGTCGATGTGGCAGGTCGTCTTGTGTTTTTGGGAAAAGGCGGTGATGCGCAGCCACCGTCTCCCTCAGAGGTTAGAGGTGCGGGCTATTTCTGAAAGCATAGCCTGAAATGGGAACAACCGGAATTCATTAAACATTGACTCGAATTTCAGTCCACTTTTGTAATTATATTTTTCACTATTCTTCCTAGTTAGTCGTGATGGAGGCAGAATTGGGCCTAGTGTGAAAAACTTTGAGCCAATCCTTTTAAGCCAGAAAAGCTCTCGGTATCAATCTTATTTTCTATACTGGAAAGAAAAATGAAAAATTGCTGCTTTCTTCAGTGGGGTTATTGGCTCATTGCTAATTCATCATATCATCATTATAAGGTGGTTTAATTGGGGAAAAAATTGAAAATAAGTAGTGTGATATATTGTGGTGTATGACAAGTAACAAATTGAAAAGGTGGGTGAGTTAGTGAATGTCATGAACTTCAAAAAGAACACTTCACGTGTTCTTTGAAAATGAGGTGGATACACTATTGTGGTGAAAATTGAAAAGAGAGAAGATTGAATGAATGGTCCGAATTGCCGGGCTATAATTGTGAATAATATGTAGTCATGCATATTATTCATTGGAGTTCAAATTTGTACATCATGCATGCATACGACGTGTCATTGGATAATGTCGGTCGAAAGTCACTGCATCACTCCCACCATACATCTAGCGTATGTTCATTTTTTTGTTTTGTACGTTTTGGAAAAACATCAATCGTGCCAGTTGGCGCCGCTCAGCGTGTAATGGGTGGGTTATTTACACTGTGAAAATTATTTTAAACATTATGTTGTTGCGTGTAACCATATTAATTTTAAAAAATTAAGTTTGATTTTGTATAGTCTTTTAAATTTTTTTAAAAAAATCTTACTTAAATTATTTAAATTAATAATTTTATTTATTTAAAGGACCAATAAAATCATTTAATACACCTAATTTTAAGATATTTGACACTTACTTACAATAATATAATCAAGTCAAGTTGTAAATAGATTATTTAACATAATTTTAATTATTAAATTTTTATTTATCTATATTTAATATTAGATTTTCCACCAAAAATAACTTGCAATGGACCTTAACAGAAAGTATTATATACATAATACCAAAAAATAAAAATAAAAGTTGAAGGAGGAGAAGAAGGAGACCACGAAGAAGAAGAAGAATGAAAAGGGTCGAAGCCAGCCAAGAAAAAAAAGGCACATAAAGTGAATTTTTTTAATTTTTTTTTTTGAGACAAATGTATCGCATTTATTATGTAGTCAGTTTTTTTTTTAAATATTGATTTTCTCGTTTCTCACCTAAATATTAATTAATATATTAAAACTAAAAATTTTATAATTTAAGAAATGAGAATTATACATTAAATAATAAATATCTTACATGAGTTTTCAAAATAATTATATAATGTTGACTTATGATAAAATGTCTTTAATAGCAATTTATATTATCGATATATTTGTAATAAAAACTTTTATTAAAATCATATTATTTAAAGTAAAAATTTTAGAGTGTAAATAACAACACTCGTATGTAATCTATACATCAGTACATATATGAAATAAAAAACAGTTGAATTATAAAAATGTTTAAGACTTTTTTAGTTGAGCATACTTTTTCTAAAAGTTTGCACGTTTTGTTGTTGAAGTCGAACCTGAATTTTTTTTTTTTTCCGAATAAGTATACTGCATACATCTCAATTTAAACGTTTATTGCATAGGTAATGACCAATTCAAAAATTGATAATATGACCAAAAAAAAAATAATTACCTTACAAAATTTTTTAATTTAATAATTTATCTAAATAATATGTATTCTAAATCTTGATGGCATCTATTTATTTAAAAAAGTTCCCTTTCCTTTTTTTTCTCTTAATAGTATATCATTTTTTACGCATCCTTAATAAGATGGGCAAAGCTTCGGTACCCCTGTGACACCGTACCCCTCTTTTGTCTTTTTTTAATTGAATCCCTTGTATTCTTTCTTATTTACAATTTAGTTATAAGTATAACAGTAATTTTTTTTCTCATTTTTCTTCAACTCTCCTCCATAATCAGCCTGATTTTCTCCACACTTTGTTTATCTTTATTGTCCACACTTTGCAAGATTATCCAATCCATAAAATATTAATTTTGATAAAAAAGCATAAGAAAATAATTTTATTATTCAAAAAATAAATTGAATTGGGGTTATTTTTGGTATTATGAGGTGTACATAGTCAAATTTTAATTTTTAAATTTATGCTATAGGTTTCTTGAGTAATTGGGTGTAGAAAGTAATTTGATGGGTTCAAATAACCTCATACTATAATTAAATCATTTATATTATAAAAATACCCATTTATTAAATTACTATTGAGAACAAAGGATAAACATCTATAATTTATAACCATTTATTCTCTACTTATGTTGTCCTTTATTTAACATATAAATATATAAATTCGAAGAAAAATTTCCAATAAAAGGTTTAGTTCAAGAATTTTAGAGAAAACGAATGGTAATTTTATAAATAATAAAATTTAAAAAGCCATGAATCTTTATTCAAGAATTTTGAATCACACTACTACATAGACCAAAGAATCAATAGTAGGATTATTGTCGATGAAAAAAAATCTATTTCTAAAATATGATGATTTTAATTAAAAGTATTTTATTAGGTCAGAGTTTATGAAAAGAAAAAAAAATAGAAGATAAAGTTCATGGATGCTAAATTATTAAATAGGAATAAAGAAAGAATAGAAATAAAATTCGGTTATCGTACGCATGAAGATATTAATATTAAAATAAAAAAAATTAAATATACATTAGGAATTACCCAACGTGTTCATTAATAATATTATTGAAAACATTTAATTTAGGTATATACATGTTTATTTTGGTCATATATTATTATTATTAACAAATTAATATATTTTTATTGTGTATTCTATTTTGATTGATGAATCAAATAATTTATTGTATATTAGATAGATATTATGTTATAAAAATATTTATTAATACATGTTAATTTTTTTCATGCATTTTGAAATTTTTACATGAGAATACATTATTATTGATATATTGATACTCATTCTAATAGTAAAACTAAGTCAATGGATTTAAGTGTAAAAAAAAAATTGAAACAATTTGGATATATATGTCAACATTTAGAAACCTTTGCCTTTTCTTATTTTTCAGTAAATAACAGGGATGATGATGTTAATAACCATCCAAACACATATGCAACTCTTCGGTTAAATTTAATAATTAAATCACTAAATGACAAGATAAGGGTACCAAACACTAGTTGTAAAGTAGCAGGACCCAAGATATACCCAACCACTTCTTTATTTTTTGAATCAAATAAATCCATAAAAATTCCTTCTAATTTGTAAATGTTCTCCTGTTAATTTAAAAAAAAAAAAAAAAGGGAGAAGAAGAAGAAATCTCATGGTACGTGTAGGTTGGTTCCATTTGATGGACATGTTAAATAAAAGAAGGCTGTCCAAGTCATCGGGGCCCAACCGTTGTGGCCTTTTGCTGACGTGTACGTCACCGATGCAAGTAGACTGTCACAGCACCATAACGATTAACGAAGGCCTTGTAAACGACAACCAAAAGGAACAGAAGTAACCGACGGCGAGCGCAACGCAACGCAACCACTTCGCGCGCGCGCTCTCTCTCTGTCGTCGTCACTCGTCATCCACCGAGATAAAGAAAAATAAAACGACAAGACAGCCACTGATCCGTATCACTATTTTTAATCAGTAAGCTATTAGCCGTACACGTGGGTTAGTTGCATTGTCAGCTGATGACGCGCTCCGCGTATGCTTAGCTCGTTTATCTGATCAAATGGTTTCGAATCGATGAGGGCATGACACTTGGCAATCATCGAGTGGTATCAAGGTCTCAAAGTTGACCGCCACTATAATGTTGAGATACAAATTACGACGTCGTATATTTGTTAATAATTGCAAATTTTTCATGAATGCGAAGGGGACGTGCTACGGTGCAAGTATTTGTTATGGATAAATAAAAGTGACATGTTTTAGTCATCATAAAATTTTAGCATCCAAAATTTATTTGAATTTTTTTTTTATTCCATATGATAAGATAATTACACACCGTACGATCAAAATGCCAATTCTCATTCTAATTTATCTAATACTATTTATAAGGATTTCTGCCCACCATTTGAACGCTCCTGATTTTGACATATTACGTATGCACAGCTGTACAATATAATTCCCCAACAATCACGTTAGGCTGTTAATTAATAATGATCAAACTGAACCATTGCGAATTCATGCGATTTAAAAACTTGACCAGCCCAATCCAGATTTCCGAGGGTAGAAACGAGCATGCTCATAACTCTTATGCCAAATTTGTTATCGAGACTCGACGAAAACAAAGACAAAACACAACTCAAAACTCAATGACTGAAAATATATTATGAGCTGTCTCGAGCAAACCCATTTCGCCAAATTAAGTTAGACCATCAAAAAACCAATGGATGTGAAGAAAATAGTGGTGATTGTAGAAGATGTAGACGCGGCAAGAGCAGCACTTTTGTGGGCACTTCACAATCTTCTTCGTTATGGTGATGTCATCACTCTTCTTCATGTATTCCCTTCGTTGAATTCAAGAAACAGGAAGAAACTGAGGCTGCTTCGCCTGAAAGGGTATCAGTTGGCTCTTTCTTTCAAAGACATATGCAACGATTTCTTTAATGTAAGTTTTAGTTCTGTACCTGTATGTAGAGCTAGTGTTTAATCTTAGCAAAATTTTGTTGTTTGTGGGAATACGTCTTGTATGAGACTGATGGATGTTATGTCGTCGATGGATCTTATGTTGTTGATATAGATGAGAAAATTGTACTGTTACAGACAAATGTTGAGATAATAGTCACGGAAGGGGATCAAGAGGGTGCCAGGATTGCGGCTCTTGTGAGGGAGATTGGTGCTTCTGCTCTTGTTGTTGGTCTCCATGATCGCAGCTTTCTTTACAAGTGAGTTTGAACATATTTAAAACTTTACGTTTATGATTTGTGTGATGATTGTGATGTTGCTTTTTAATGGGTTAAAAGGGGGATAAAGTGAGCTTCTCTAGAAAGTTCAATTAGTGAGTCAAATGTCTTGTGGGTCATTGGGCTGAGTTTCTGTCTTTCAAGCATTGTCTTGAAATTCGCATTAAAAAAAAAAAAGCATTGTCTTGAAATTGAAAATCCATTGTTGCAGCCACGATGGTGAAGTGAAGGAGCCAAAAAGTTTTATGGGTTTTTGGACTTTTGGTTAAGAAATTGGTCAATAGTAGATATTGGTTTGGTGGCTGAATCAATCTTAACAAACTGGAGAAGAAAGTTTTATTTTGTTAATAGATAGCAATAGCAAATGGGGGGCCCTTGAACAAAAGTGCCCTAATGTGATTGAAAACCACTAGTTTCATTGTTAATCTACTCAAAAGTTATCAAACAACAAGACCCTTTAGAAAATGGTTGCCACAAGACGTCCAATGGTACTAAATTAATATGGGTATATGAGCTGCAATCATTTACTGCGAGCTTCAGGGACCAAAATCTTATCCATATGAATTATGCAGAAATGAAACGGCATTGGTTAATGTGAACTTTGTGCTGTAACCAAGGAGAGAAATTATATTTATAGAAGTAGACACTAGACAGAACTCAAGACAGTGTTTGTTTTCATAATTGTGTAGGTTGGCCATGTCCCATAACGATATATCAAGCAGCTTCAATTGCAGAGTACTTGCTATCAAACAACCTGCAGCATCACCCCAGCTGAGGACCCAAACCAGTGCAGCAACAACACCTGACAGATCATCTAACCTGGACTTTTCGCTTTCGCAGATTGAGATTGATAGATTAGAGTGAGATTCCTCTTTTCAATTTCTTACCCATCATTATTTACCTGCTCCCCTGATAAAGTTTCCTAATGATGAACAAATTGCAAACTATTTTTCTGCATCAACCCAAATGCCTTTTGTTGCAAGAATCAAGTGTTTTCAAGTGATGATTACACACAATGTTTGTATCTCATCTAACAAGTCATACAAAGCAATTATTATTAATAGCTGAGATACATATGTTGCTCATAAATTTTGTAACATTGTGTCAAGTGCATTATCATATCGTTGGCCATGTATGTTTAACTAATGCAGATACTATCATGAATGGATTGCAGAGTCCCTGATATTCCTCCACTGAAAATTCCATATCGAATCTGCCCAAATCCGTCTGCGATAATATGGAGATCAAGGAAATCAAGAAGAAAGGGTACTTCTCGAAGGGAGGCCCACTTGTGACCTAATTTATATATCATCCGGACAGATCATTTAGATAGTTTTGGCTACAAGAAGATGTTTAGGCACGGTCTGGTGTCTCCCTTTTTTCCCCCCTCTCACTCTAACTTGCCTCACATCACACACTTGGATATACAAAAGCACAGTGAAATTGACATTGCTTACAAATTTCTGATTTGTGGAGGAATTGATTATGACATTGTAGTTTGTACACATAGTGAGAATAACACAGCATTCATCTTTTTCTTCTCTTCTTGCTATATGCAGCCAAGATTTGGGCTTCAATACCTACCAATCCTTGAGCAATTTCTTCAGAACGTACTGATCTGATATTCTGACAAAAAAAAATGTAGATAAAATGTTGACACAAACAGCCATAATCTGAGCTCAATTTACTTAATTGCGAACACGGTAAATTGGAGCCATTTTAATGTTGTTTTTGTCAGGGTTCATCTCTTTATCTTTATCTTTTTTTTAATTTCTTTATAAGCACAAGCAATCACTAAGTTACATCAAACGTAACTTACAGTCTAGAAAATCTCAACCACTCAATTTGTTAAAATCTTATCCAACGGATAATGTTTAATTTGTCCAAAAGTCGCAACGAATGGAAACCGGCTGAATTGGTTTTGTTTAGAATAATGGGCAACCTGAACAAATAGTTTGAAGACTGCTTGCGGAGGGTAAAAATTGAAGAGAAATTATCACTCATATATCTAATGACAGTCATATTAAATGTGCTACAACACTTTTAACATGTATCATTCGTATACCCTAAGTTGACAAAATGTGTCTACCGTCCACCAAACTGTTAGCTACCATTTGCAAGCATTGATATCATAAGGGTACTCTAGTCTTTTAAAATAGAAGAAGCTTTGATTACGAAAAATGACATGTCGTCTGATATATTCGATAAAAAATGTTATGTCGTCTGATATATTTGATAAAAAATGACTTGTCATCTAATTTATCGGGCGATAACATTTTCTATGTAAAACAACGTTATTTCATAGGGACTAAAAAAAAAAATTGTTGATCAACTACCAAATCTGCTCCTCCAAAAGTTAACCTAAATTTTTAAAGTTCTACTCCAAGCTTCAATTCGAATTTTTTATGGTATAATATGTATAATTGTTAATAATATATATTGTTAATAATTTTTTATGTTATAATATGGATTATTTTTTACGGATAATCATTAATAATATATACCATTAATAATTTATAATTTTTTATGGAAAAAAGTATTATCAATAATAAAATAAAAAAATTGTGTATTGAAAATTTATCTCAATTTTGGGGGCAAATTTATCTTTTTACCTTAATTTGAGTTTTAAGGGTAAAATAGTCAATTTGCCACAATTCTGTTAATTTTCTAATGGCAACTAACAGTTTGGTGGACGGTAGACGTCTTTTGCCAACTAAGGGTATACAAGTGATACATGTTAAAAGTGTTGTAGCACGTTTGATACGGGTGTTATTTAAGGGTATATGGCTGATAATTTCTCAAAATTAAAAATCTAAGAGAGAATGCTCCAAGGTTTTTGAGAAGAGGGAAAAATAAAAAATTGAAAAGTGTTGGTTTAGGCCTCTAGGGATTGTAAAGTTATAGAATCAATTAAAGTAAAATAAATTAAAATCTTTTTAATAGAATAAGATAGTAACTAGAGTAAGGTTGCGTTTGACTTTTTATCTGAAATATAAATATCAATATATATGAATTTAGTTGAAGTATGAATAAGTTTGAATGATATGTGTGTTTTTTTTTTCAACATCTGAAGAAAAAAAATTAAAATCTAGTTGTTTGTCATAAATATTCTTTTAAGTGGTGCATATATTTGTTCTTTACAATTTATAATTTTCACAAGTTCACTAGTTTGGTAGCATTAAAAAAAAATATCATTATTGATCTTAATTTAATTTTGTAATAAAAGATGTAATTATAACATCAACTTTTATTATAAAGTCAACACTATTGATTTATTTTTGATTCATCACAATGGATATAATTTGATTTGTTCATTATTTCAATTTAATTAAGTGTTGTCATTTGAATAAAAATTTAAAACAATTAAAAAATAATTTCAAGAATAATACAAAAAATTAGGTTTATACATAATAGTGGAAATACATAAATTGTTAAGGGTATTTTTGAGGTTTGAAATTAAAATTTTCCGTTTAAACTTTAGACTTCAGATAAAAGTAAACTTTTTCTATTCAGATAAAATTATCTAACAATAAGTGATAAGTTAAAAAAAAACTTAAAATAAATAAATGTCTGAAAAAAAGTTAAATTCATACTTTAAACTAAAAAACAAACAACACCTAACTATAATTTTTTAATTCAATTATTTGGAGTGTATTAATACTTTTGATAGCAACAAATAGTATTCAAATTATTATTGAAATATAGTATCTATTTTTTTTAACCATATTGAATTTAGTTTCATTAAAAGAATATGTAATGTTGTGAATCGTTTACACTTAAGCGATAAAATTTGAAGTATAGCCACATATTCAATTGAAATTGCTAGTAAATTTACAAATAAAAAAAATAATATAACTGATAATCCAAAATCAATATAATTGAATTCGGACAAATAAAACACTACTAGATTTTTTGCTATTGTATTTAATCGTTCAAAAAAACAGTTACAATATGAGACACCTATAATTAGCATTAGGATATATTGAATACACTTATAATTAGCAGTAGGATAAATTGAATTCCAAGTAGTATGGATGCGTTTGACGCATTATTTTGTACTCTACTGTTTTAGCTATATTGCATTATATTATCTTATATTAACGTAATATCAACTCTATTATATAAAATTTTATATTAATATTAAAATTAAATTAAAATTATTTTAAATTCATTAATATTTTAGGGGTTTATTACTAATTATTTAAATTAAGTATAAAATAGTTATTTTTATATATTAATTTTTATAATAAAAATGATTTAATAATAAACTATTATTAAATAATAAAATATTACAAAACATTATGTTATATATTAATCATATTATATTTTAATTTATTTCTATTTATTAATTATTATAATATAGGATAATAATGTCGAATATAATTGTTTAATTTAATTAAATTTAGTGTGTTTTTAAATAATAAATGATTAAATCAAATTTATAAATTTAATTTTTACTTAGCATAACAATAATAAAACGATTCTATGTAATGAAAGTAAAATAACGTATTATTATTTGTTTATTAGATATTTTGGTTTATTACTATCTTATATTATTATTTTAAATTTTAGAATTTATTAAATAGTAAAAACTTAAACGATTTTACTTAAAATGTGAATAATATTTTAATGCAATACAAGTATACAACCTAAACTGCACCTTACAGGAGCTTATTTATACACATTTTATTGTATTAGCTACATTTTTTTAATAAATGCAATGCAATCAGAAACTACATCCAAAAATGGGTTACCATAAAAACAGTACTATAATACAATGCAATTTAGTGTAATCTAACCTACCAAATGTAAATGCACTTTAAGAAAACTATGTTGTACGTTGTGTAATACGTGCTATGAACAATGTAATCAGCTGAGATTAATGAAACACTCTTATATTAATAGAAAATGATATCAATAGTGAAAATATATTGAATTTACCCCCCTACTATTGTAATACTATTAATAACAATTGCGTTAACATTATCTAGTACATTAGAAAGGCGTTGTCGTGCTGATAAGCATAAGTTGTATAACATTCATCCCCTTTAACATATTACTCTTAAGTCCTTAACTGGTAATAAAATTTTATTTAATAATTAATTCTAATTAATACCTATTTTAGTGTTTTATGTAATAGAAAATAATAAGTGTCAGGGGTCAATTTCGTAATAAAAGCGGTACTTATAATTGCACATAATAGACACTATATCTAATCGCATACATCTTGAAATTGGGATAAAAAATTTGGTAATTACTCCACTTGCTAATCACGTGATTTGTTGTGTGTTGTTTTGGTGTTCGAAATTTTTATCTTAAAATATTTGATGTTTTGGGCATGCAAGAACTAAAATGGTTAATTAATTAATTAATTAATTTTTTAAAAGTTGCTGAAGCCATCATCCGCACTACGGACACAAGTCCAATCCATCAAAAACAGCTCACATGATGACTAATATAATGAGGGATAGTAATTAATGATAACAAAAGACCAGTAATCTTTTGGGTTGTTGATTGTTTTAAAGTCACCAACCTGTCTGCAACCATTTTATCGTTTAAGCCAGTTGTTGCATTTTCTTTCTGTTATGTGCGTGTGGCGCACTTTTATTGGCTAAGTAATGAGTCATAGGCTGTAAGCTATGAAAACAGTAACTTAGGGGAGACCCCTTGAATTGCTCGTTTACACCGCAACTTGTGTCAGAATTTTGTCGGCTTTGTTGTGCTTGTATGTATGCTGCAGTCCTGTAGATGCTTTGGTTTAGGCCTCCAAGGCCCAAGCTATAACATTTTACAACTTAGAGACTCAAGGAATTGTCTAATTTCATCACCGGACAGACACATTATTGCCTTTAATTTTCAAACTGAAAGAATCATGAAATTTACAACAAAATACACATTGATTGGATTGCAATTTGTTTGGTTAAAGCTTACACTGGCAGTGTTCTCCTAAACAATTGTTTCGTTAATTTCAACGAACGAGTCTAAAATCTAAAGCCTTTTTTATTTATTTATTTCTAATTTAATAATGCACCTAAGAAGGTTCAGGAAATCTTAAAGTTTATTGGCAGCCCGTACAAGATGATTTCATGTGACTCACGTTAATTAAATACAAAATTAGAACACTATGTTTTGGTTGTAATTTTTTTTAAAAATTAATTACGGTGTTATATAGTATTAGGAAATTGTCACAATCTTCTTTTTAGTTAGTTACTGCCTGAGGAATGAGAAGAATGCGAGTTAAACTATCCGTGTTCTGTTTCTTTGAAATTCAAAAAAATTGTACAAGCTAGGTTCCTCAAATATATAAATTTAAAACAAATATTTCTCCTTTTCTTTCTTTATTATTTATAGAGGCGTACAGATTCTGGTATTAGGTTTCTCATATATATAAATTAAAAACAAGAGAAATTATCAGCTATATATCTTTAAATAATACTGTATCAATCGTGCTACAATATTTTTAACATGTATCATTCGTATATCCTAAGTTGACAAAAACGTTTACCATCCACCAAATCGTTAATCACCGTTTGCAAGCGCTGACATCATAAGGGTAATCTAGTCTTTTAAGATAGAAGAAGCTTTGATTAAGAAAAATGACATGTCGTCTGATATATTTGATAAAAAATGACACGTCGTCCTATTTATCGGGCGATGACATCTTCTATGTGAAACAACGTTGTTTCATAGGGACTCGAAAAAAAAATTTGCTAATCCATGACCGAATCTGCTCCTCCAAAATTTAACCTAAATTTTTGAAGATCTACTCCAAGCTTCAACTCGAATTTTTAATAGTATAATATGTATAATTGTTAATAATATGTACTGTTAATAATTTTTATGTTATAACATGAATAATTTTTTATGGATAATTGTTGATAATATGTACCTAAATTTTTGATGATCTACTCCAAGTTTCGACTCGAATTTTTTATAGTATAATATGTATAATTGTTAATAATATGTATTGTTAATAATTTTTTATGTTATAATATGGATACTTTTTTACAGATAATTGTTAATAATATGTACCATTAATAATTTATAGTTTTTTATGAAAAAATGTATTGTCAATAATAAAATCAAAAAAATTGTGTATTGAAAATTTATCTCAATTTTTGGGGCAAATCTATCTTTTGATCTTAATTTGAGTTGCAAGGACAAAATAGTCAATTTGCCACAATTATATTAACTTTCTAACTGTAGTTAACAAATTGGTGGACAACATATATTTTTTGTCAACTTAGAATATACGAGTAATACATATTAAAAATGTTGTAGCACGTTTGATACGTGTGTCATTTAAGAGTATACGATTGATAATTTTCTTAAAAACAAATATTTCCCTTTTTCTTTCTTCATTATTTAACACTAATAACAAGTGTACGTTATTAGAGATCCTCTCTAGAGAGATCAATTTTGTGATAGTATAATTTGGATATTTAAATTCAAAATAAATTCTACTTCTAGATATTTGAGTTGTACACAAAGAGGCTCGAACCCTTTCCCATATTAATGCCTCTCTACTAACGAATCATTCCAAAATAAAAATTTAAGGTAATTTATATAAAGAAAGAAAAGAATCCTAAACTTTTAAATTACTATATATTTGTAGTTTAACATATTAAGGTGACACTTAATTTAAGAGATATCTCTTAAATTATAGGTTCTAAACGGGACCTTATTCACTTGATAGTTATTACTTTATTTCACTACCAAATGAATAAATGTCTTATTTCTTTATTTTATCTTACTATTATTTGTTTTACGCGACACTATAAATCTTAAAATTTAAAAATTAATTTATTATTTATCAATTGAATCATAAAATAAAATAATAAATAATTTTACGTTTATTATTCAATAAATAAGCGACACATCATATTAAAACTCGAGTTACAACTTAAACGTTGGGACTCCCAAACATTATTCAGTTTCTGTCTCTCTTACAAAACTAAGGGATTGCAAAATATTGTGTTAGAAAAATTGGAACGTTTCATTTGAAATCAAGGTGAAAGGAGGGAGCGCCCGAGCGAGCGAATTCAAGTCGGAGCCAAAACGGAAGCTAGCGGGTACCTTGGGCTCGACAAAGAAAACAAACTGCAGCTAAAAGCTAACTGTTTCAAAACTTAGCCGCCACCAGGAACCAGCCCAGTGTCGTAGCTGCTGCAGCAGCCCACACCCCACCACTTTTGTTTATTTATTTGTTTCAACAAAGAGCAAGCTGGCTCACTTATTATTATTGTTGTTCACTCGCTTTCCTCTGTCTTAAAAGACCTGAGTCTACTCGCCCGCAGCGACTGAGTCTAGTCGGATTCCCCATTCCAATCATTTGACTATTTGAGTTCGACTCACGCAGCCGAGCCAGAAAATTAATAAAATTAAAAAAATAAAATAAAGCCGTTGAAGCATGTATAGTGCCAGATCCGGCTGATCTTTTTCTTGTTTTGCTTTCTTGTTCTTCAGTCTTTTCGCTAGCTCGGCTCAGATCCGGCTTAGATCCAGCGCCGATCTTTCTCTCCTTCTCTCTTCATTCTCCCTCCATTTCTCTGTCTAATTTTAACAAACAAACTTCTTCTTCTTCTTCTTCTTTCTATCTCTTTCTTTCTCACTCCATCAGCAGAGCTACGTCGTCGTTTCCTTTGCTTGTTCAGTTCTGAAGTCTGATGTCTAGAGTTACGAAGGTCGAGTCAGTGATCGGATTTACGATCAGTGACTGTCACTTCCTTTTTGCTGGAAAATAGCTTAAAAAAATCAAATTATGAAATGATTTCTCTTTTGTAAGGAAAAAAAAGGTTGTTGAGCTGTCTTACTGAAGAACGCAACAGAGTAAAACGATCGGTGGTTTCATGAATTTCGCGGTAAGTAACAGAGTGATTCTTGTAAAGTCTTTTGATTGTCTAATAAGTAACTGATTGTCTAAAAAGTAATTTCCATTTTTTTTTGTTTTACTTGTTAAAAAAAATAAATCTGTATTTTGAAAGCTGGATTGGATTTACAGGCGGGAATAGTGACTGGAAAAGCTGGCAGCTCGATGGATTGGAGCGTAAACACTGCTTACAAAACTTACAAAGGTACAAATAGTTCATTCAAATTTGACTGGAAAAATTGAGGTGTTGTCGCTTTTAATTCACTGATAGCTTACAGTATAATGGAATCACTTAGCTTTCAAGTACAATCGAGTGTTTACCAAACGCTTTTCACTGTCGTGCTCTTAAAAATTATGTAGAAGAACAGCTGTTAACCAGCTTAACCTATGTTGTTCGAGCGCAAGGTTTTCCTAAAAGCTGTTTGTTTGTGTCATCTTACGAAATATTATGTACTGCTAGTGTGGTTGAAGATAGTAACTTTATTGGACTATGTAATTTAATCCAGAAGAACATTTCAACAATAGGAGATGTAGGCAGGGCATAACGCAGGTGTTAAGGGATTGATGAAAGGATCCATAGAACTTTAACGGTTGGCTTAGGCTGGCATTGTTGACTTGTTTAATGTTGGTAGTAATCTGAAGTGTTGAATACAGTTTGCTTTTTTTTTCCCCTTTTTTATTTTTTAAAAGATGTGGTGAAGAACCGAATCATGACTTAACTAAGAATCCACAAATTCCTTTTCTCTTGTTGATTGTAGGAGTAGAAGTGGAGCCCAAACACATGATGGATATGACACTAATTCCAAGCATTGATCCAATAGATATTGGATTGGGTTCTTCAGAAAAAGGAAATGCTGCTCCTTCAGCTAAGCCAAGAAAGAAGACAATGACTTCAGTTTACCTTAAGTTTTTTGAGACGGCTCCAGATGGGAAAAGTCGAAGATGCAAGTTTTGTGGTCAAAGCTATTCCATTGCAACCGCCACTGGTATGTTTCATCCAATTGCTTCAGTAAGACCATGAATATCCAACCGTCTATTTATTGTTATATATGAGCATTTGCAATTGAGATGTCACTACTATTTCTCTTTTACCTTGTTAAATGCTAGGTGAATCTGTTTTGCTATTTGGCAAGCTTATGGGAGGCCTGAACATTTTTAGAATATCAAAACCCGTACACAATGCTCGTGGGTCTAACACTTTTCCTTTTTGTCTAAGGTAATTTGGGTAGACACCTGGCTAATCGGCATCCAGGATATGATAAATCAGGGGATGCTACCACCAGTACTGCAACGGCACCACAAACTACAGTTGTAGTTAAGAAATCTCAGCCGCAGGGTAAAGCACACCAGGTGGATTATGATCATCTAAACTGGTTACTGATCAGGTGGCTCATTCTAGCTTCTCTCCCTCCTTCAACATTGGAGGAGAAGTGGTTAGTAAACTCCTTCAGATTTCTAAATCCATCAATACAACTTTGGCCGGGTGACAAGTACAAAGCAGTGTTTCGTGAAGTTTTCAGGAGCATGCAGGAAGATGTAAGGTTATCATTGGAACAAGTTTCTTCTAAACTCTCAATCATTCTTGATTTCTGGACTTCCTATGAGAATTTCTTTTATATGAGTGTCACATGTCAATGGATTGATGAAAGCTGGTCCTTTCGGAAGGTGCTTCTTGATATATGTCACATACCTTACCCTTGTGGAGATTCAGAGATCTATCACTCCCTAGAAAAGGTTCTTGAGAATCACAATATTGAAAATAGAGTTCTGTCTTGTACACATGATAATAGTCAGAATGCTATCCGTGCATGCCATACTTTAAAAGAGAAGTTTGATGGTCAGAAAGTGGGACCCTTCTGCTATATCCCCTGTGCTGCTCGTACCCTGAACTTGATCATAGATGATGGATTAAGAACCACAAAACCCGTAATCTCTAGAGTCAGGGAGTTTGCACTTCAGTTAAATGAATGTACAGACTTTTCAGAGGATTTTATTCAATTTTCAATGGCCTATAGAGAAGGCAGTTGGAAATTTCCCATTGACACTTCAGCACGATGGAGTGGCAGTTACCAAATGCTTGATATAGTGCACAAGGTACTTGTTCTTTCCTGTAAGGCTCTTGTATAAGATACAAGAAAATAACTCAATGCTCTACATCTCTCGTATTGTGCTCTGTAGATGCTATTTAGCGGCTAATGATGGCTTGGGATTGCAGGCTGGTAAGACCATGGAAGCTGTTGTCAGGAAGAATGGAGAAAAATTAGGCGACCGGATGATACTAACCTCTGCGGAGAAGACTGCAGTCAGTATTGTGCATGGATACTTAGAACCCTTCTATAAGACCACTAATAACATGTGCATGACCAAAATGCCCACAATTGGGCTGATTCTCTTCTTCATGGATCACATTTCTGAGATGATTAATGTGTGCAGAGAATCCCGTCATACCCCTGAGTGGCTAAAGAGTGCAGCTGAAGACATGGCCAAAAAGGCCAGGAGTTACAGCGGCCAAGTTTGCAACATATTTACCTACATGACAGCCATTCTTGATCCCCGGATCAAATGCGAGCTTATTCCTGAGAACCTCAACTCAGAAAATCACCTAGAAGAAGCAAGAGCCCATTTTATGAGAAATTATTCCACCGGCCATTTCCCATCCATTACAAGTGGATATGGTGCTCATGAGATGGAAGACGGAGGTAGTGTTTCTTTTGCAGAGGAAATCGCCCGAAAGAAACGAAGAGGCAGCATAGTCAGTGCTACAGATGAGCTCACTCAATATCTCTCAGAGCCTCCAGCTCTAATGCCAACTGATGTTTTGGAGTGGTGGAAGGTGAACAGCACCCGATACCCTCGGCTATCGGTGATGGCTCGAGATTTCCTGGCAGTGCAGGCAACTTCAGTGGCTCCCGAAGAACTATTTTGCAGTAAAGGCGATGAAATTGATAAGCTACGGTTTTCCATGCCACATGACAGCACGCAGGCTATCCTTTGCATAAAGTCATGGACACAGGATGGAATCAAGTTCAAGTATAGATCTACTGAGATAGATTACGAGAGGTTGATGGAATTGGCAGCAGCTTCGGTAGCTGATAATAATGTTACCAGTTCCGACAAGAAACAAAAATGATATGGAGACCCAACTTTGAGGAATGAGTAACAGAAGATGTAAAATAGCTGGTGCCTCTAATTTATGCCATGTCCTTAGTAATCTGTTTGTAATTTAGCCTCCGCTAGAAAGTGGAAGTGTGGAAGTTCAAATTCTATTGGTCGTTGTTGTATGTACGAAGAGAAAATTATGTATTACTGTACAGCTGAGGATTATGATAATGTTAACCAGGGAAGGAGACTGTAATTATTAACTAGTGTTATCAGATTGAAAGAGAGTAATATTATAAAGATCATCTCAGGGTAATCTTTTGTCCGTAATTTTTGGCTCTCTTGAGATTTTTTTGCGTTGTTTGCATTTTTGAAAATTCTCTCTTATCAAAGTATGAAGTGTTAATGAGCTGTTTAAATTTAATTTCTCGAATATAATTTATTTATTTAATATTTATACAAAGATCTAACACTTTCTACGTTGCTAATAAATATTTCTTTTTAACTATTCTTTTAGAATTTTGAACTTATACTTTGATACAATACCATTTTAAAATATCAAACAAATCCATTTAGATCTTATCAAACTGTTTGACTTGTAAAACTTTAGTGCCTACGTAAAATTCTAGTTTTTCAAATGTTCTCATTTAAAAAAGAAAATAAAAGAAAAAAATTAAGCATTATATAATAAATAAGATTTAAATATTCTGATGTATTCAAACTATGAAAGACATGTAGAGATGAAAAGTTTTTGGTAGATCCTAAATATTTTTGCCATGAAAAATACTTTATAGTTACTAGTGCAATAAAGAAAACACTTCTAGTTACATCAGTATTCTAATTGGCGCTCGACCTTTAGCCAAGTAGTGCGTTGTGTGAGAATATATATATTCTAATTAACTTTAGTTTTATTATGAAGTATTTGTCTGGTTGTTAGTGAATTTCAACTTCTATCTACTACCATCTATCATTTTCAATTACCTCTATATTTTCATTGGTTTAACATTTTTTTAAGGAGAATGCTACGGTACAGTATTTGTACCTTACAGCACCCTCACAAAATGGCCGTGAACCCTACTTAAGTCCGCTTTTTATTTCACTGTGTAAGGGTGGCTGTAAGGTACAAATACTGTAACTTAGCATCACACTCTTTTAAAAATTTTTGTAGTTTATTAGACTTTATTATAGATAATGACAAGTAACATGATATGACATGTGTGAAAGGAAGACTACATTAAAATTTAAGAGGGTATTACTTGAAAATATAATTTTTTTTAAATAAAAACTAGAACAAAACTCAAAAATATTACAAGGGGATGAAATGCATATAAAAGAATCAGAACAACTTAAAATCTGTTGCTTGCTTACAGACCTTTGAGATATGATGAATCTAGAAAGTCTTCTTTAACTACATATATAATAAATCCGACTTGATAATCAATGGAAATAAGCCAATTTTACTAGCAAACCATAAGGCAAAGGTGATTAACTAGAAAATGTAATTAAATTTTATGCTCATGTCTCGTTCCATGTACACATGTTTCGCTATGAAAATGTAAGTATACATGCAAAGGTGGTCATTCATGTTAAGGAAGCTCATGTGTACAGAGTGGTTAGTAAAGTCGAGGATTATAACAGTTGCAAATCACAGTTACAAGTTGTTGGTTGGATTGTTGCTCTCTTCGAGTAAAGGAATCATCCGTTTGGTGTTTAATTTGGAGACATCACGTGAAGTATGGAAAGCTGTTGAGGTACAATTTGGTTCTCAATCCAAATCAAGACTTTTACATTTGAGGTACATAATGAATTCAACTGGAAAGGATGATATGAAAATCACAAATTACTTTATTAAGATGAAAAATATAGCTGATAATATGGCTGCAACAAGAAGTGCTTTGAGTAGTGATGATTTTATTTTACACATATTGTCTAGCCTAGGACCATATTATAATTCAGTGGCTACTTATGTTACTGGTCAAGTAAGAGTAAGAAAAATGGATCTGAATGAAGCTTATGCTATGCTCTTAACTCAAGAAGCTAGGATTGAACATCAGTCTCATATGCTTGCTGGTATGGATGTGAAAAATAATTTTGAGGTTAACTTTGCTCAAAACAGAGGACCTAAGAAAGGAAACATGTTAAATGGAAAAGGTTTTGGTGGTTATAGCTACAATTATGGTTCTGGAAATGGCTATAATTCATGCTTTGGTAACAATGGTTATTATGAAGGAAATTTTGGTACTGATTCAGCTGGTGTTGGTTTTAATACTCAGTTTAAAGGTTATCAATTAGGTAATCAAAGAGGAGGAGGAGAAGGAGGTAACTAGAGCAACAACACTGGAATAAATAATTTTAACAATGGTAAATCACTTATGAATCCTAAACCACAGTGGAAGGCATCAAAACCTATCTGTCAAATCTATTTTAGGACTGGACATACTGCAAACATCTGCTGGAAACTTGAAGAATTTATTGCTTACAGACCACCACCAAATAGAGGACCAAAGGCTGCATATCTAGCTAACATGCATGCTCCAGTTGATACTAACTGCTATCTTGACAGTGGTGCTGCACATCACCTCACCAATGATATGAATAACATGCATGGTGTTGAACTTTTTGCAGGTAATTCTAAACTTGTTGTTGGAAATGGTGTTGGTTTGTGCATAACACATATAGGTTTAACTGTTCTAAGAATGCAAGATCTCTGAATCATTTTGAACTTAAGTTAAACAATATTCTACTTGTACCTAAAATAACCAAAAACCTAATAAGTATATCCAAATTAACCAGAGATAATGATGTTGTGGTGGAGTTTACTGATAACTTCTGTTTTGTGAAGGACAAGGTGAAGAATTTAATCATGCTACAGGGCAAAGCTGAAAAGGGTTTATATAGATTGCTATGTGTTTCATTAACTAAGCCTTTTACTTCTCAATCAAACCAAAGTCTCCTTGCTCACGTTGAGTCAGCAGTTTCAACTCAACTTATTTCAATATTTTCTATTGTTGTTTCAAAATTTCAGAATAGAACAATTTCTTGTTTACATACGGAAGCACTATGTTGTCAAAATCTGAATTGTATGTTGAATACTATGGTCTTGAATTAGAGATTAAGTCATCTTAATGCTAAGGTGCTAAGTCATGTAATCAACTCTTGTTCATCTGTTAAAAATGTTAGTAGTAATAAAACAGTTGATTCTTATGATGCTTGTAAGATGGGAAAAATGCATAAACTTCATTTTCCAGTAACTCAAACCAAAACCAAAAATGCATTAGAACTCCTACATACTGATTTATGGGGGCCTGCTCCTACACTCTCTATACAAGGATACAGATATATGTTAGTTTTGTTGATGATTTTACAAGGTTCACTTGGAATTTCCCTTTAAAAACTAAGGCTAAGACCTTTCAAGTGTTTAAAATTTTTAAAGCTCAAGTAGAAAAACAATTAGACAAGTCTATAAAATGTCTTCAGTCAGGTTGAGGTAGTGAGTATAGATCATTTGTTCATTTTCTTCAGGGATTCAGTTCAGACATTCATGTCCCTATACACATAATTAAAATGGTCTTGTAGAAAGAAAGCATAGGCACATTACTGAGTTGGGTTTGACCTTATTTGCATAAGCTAAATTACTTATCAAATTCTGGTGGGATTCATTTCATATAGCTACTCACATTATAAACATATTACGAACTTCTATTCTTTCCATGAAAACTCCCTATGAATGTCTTTTTCATTTGAAACCAGATTATCATTTTCTCAAAACATTTGGTTGTGCTTGTTTCCCATTCTTAAGAGATTACAATCATCACAAGTTTCACTTTCATACCTCCAAATATGTATTCTTAGGATATAGTTCATTACACAAAGGTTACAAATGTCTTCATCCATCAGGAAAGAATTATATAGCAAGTCATGCTCTCTTTGATAAAACTTCTTTTCCATATTCCACTAATTCTAATTTCTTGAAGTCCAAGCCATCTAAGTTCACTGATTTTCAATATAATTCTTTACAATTTTATAATATTTCAGTCCCTAGTAGCAATCTAAAACCTTTTGAAGCTATTGTAGCAGATACTGATTCTTACACTTCTAGTTTTAATCACAATATTACCTCTCTTTCTTCTATCATATCACCTACACATTCAACTTCTCCTATCTCACCCATTAATACTATATCTTCACCCATCATCCACACAACATCCCCAACAACATCTTTAAACACTACACCTTCACCTATAACACATCAAAATCCTCTAGACACACTTATAACACATCAAATTTCTCCAGACACATCACCTTCCAGACCACATCTATCACTTTGAAAACCTATTATTTCCACCCATCCTATGATTACCAGAGCTAAAGTTAGTATATTCAAACCCAAGGCATTCTTCAGAGCACATTATAGCTTGGAACCTTCTAATGTTGATTAAGCCCTCTCTAATCTTAAATGGAAAGCTGCAATGCAACTAGAATATATATACTTATCAGAAACAAAACCTAGAGCCTAGTTCTAATGGATCCAAATTATAAACTAGTGGGCTACAAATGGGTGTTCAGAACAAAGTATAATACAGATGGCTCAATTTCTAAATATAAACCTCAGCTAGTTGCAAAAGGGTTCCATCAGACAGCTGGAGTTGACTATTCAAAAACTTATGGTTTTGTAGTGAAGTCTTCCACTGTCAGAATTATACTAAGTCTAGCAATCATGCAAGGTTGAAATGTTAGACAAATTGATGTCAACAATACATTTCTCAACGAGGATAACACTGAGGATGTGTACATGCAACAACCAGAGGGTTTTGTTTCAGAGGGAGGCTACATCTGTAAACTGAATAAAGCTCTTTATGGTTTCAAACAAGCTCTAAGAGCTTGGTATGACAAACTCAAGGGCTGTCTTACAAATTAGAATTTTATTAATTCTAAAGCTGATACTTCATTGTTTATCAGGCATGACACTAAATGCATAATCCTTGTTTTGATCTATGTTGATGATATTTTAATCACTGGTCCAGATTCAGCTTTGTTGGAAGTATTCAGCACAAAGCTTATCAAAGTATTTGCCTTAAAAGACTTAGGCCTGGTATTATATTTTCTTGGTATAGAAGTCTGGTATACAGATCATGGAATGCATCTCTCCCAAACTAAATATATCAAGGATTTGTTAACCAAAGCCTCAATGTAGAACTACAAATGAACTGAAACTCATTTCAACACAGGTTATAAATTAGAAAGAACAACAAAAGGCTTATTAGGTGCAGAGTTTAAAAATCCAACTCTTTACAGAATTATAGTTGGAGGGCTTCAATACTTGGTTCTGACTAGACCAGACATTGCTTGTTCAGTGCATAAACTCAGTCAATACCTTAGTGCTACAACTCTACAACATTGGTTAGCTTACAAAAAGGTGCCTAGATATCTTCAAGCAACTGTTACCTATGGTCTCTATATTCAGCAAGAGGGAACCTTGGAAACTATAGAACTGACATGGTACTCAGATGCTAATTGGGCATGTGATATTGATGACAGAAAATCCAATGGAGCTTATTGTATTTTTCTTTGCAATAACCTGGGTTCCTGGTCTTTGAAAAAGCAAGCCATTGTAGCAAAGTCTAGTACTGAAAGTAAATACAGAGCTCTGTCAGCTGCAAGTTTAGAACTCACTTGGCTGCAATCTTTGTTCTCTGAACTAAACATCGTCAAATTGCCAACTCCTATTCTCTGGTGTGATAATCAGAGTGCAGATGATCTAGCTAAAAATCCAGTTTTTCATTTCAAACCTAAACATATAGAGCTGGATGTTCATTATATTAGGGATAAGGTTCTTAATAAAGAGTTAGAAGTGAGATATATTCCCACTGAAGAGCAAGTAGCAGATGTTCTTGCTAAGCCCTTGTAATTTCCAAAATTTAGTTATTTTCATTCCAAGCTCAATGTAGTCAGCAGAACCTTGAGCTTGAAGGGGGATGTTAAGGAAGCTCATGTGTGCAAAGTGGTTAGTAAAGCAGAGAATTATAACAGCTGCAGATCACAGTTACAAGTCGATGACTTGGCATGCCAGCTGGACCTAGTGGTTGTATAGTTCCTTGTACATGTGAATATTAGTTTTAGTTTGTTATAATAGCTAATAAGCATGTTTAGTTAGCTGAGCAAAGTTAGTTATGCAGCTACGTGTGTATACAAAGAAAACTTTGTACAAATTCTTTCAGTAATTTTTTATTAATGAGGTGAAAAACAAATTTCTAGAATCTTCCCATTTTCTCTCAAAATTTTCTTAGTTTCCAAACATCTTGATCTTTTACTATTCACGAAAGCTTAAGGTAATCACCAATCCTAAACTTGCCTCCTCAATAATGAAAGTTGATTAAAACACCCAAAACAAAAAAGTTAACCATTTTAATCCCAACATCAACCCTTCAACGGAAGAAGAAGCTCAAAACAACTTTAAACTTCTATAAGTAATGCAAGTTGTCAAATCTAAGCAAATATGTTTTCCATAGCAAAATTGCATAACAAGAAAAGTAAAGTTTGTTATTCGTTTGCTACAACAATTGAATTAAGGGTCTACTGTAACATGCATTTACATTGATCTTGAAGGTTGAAACATTTTGCTTAATGACTGTTAGAACATCATAAGGTGAGTTAGAAGGCTAAAAGTTCACAAATATAAAAATGTCAAGAATTTACTTTTTTTAAAAACTATAAAAACTAGACAAATAATATTGTGTTTGTGAGTAAACTTTAACCATGTAGTGGATATTTATGCAACAAAAGGTTGATAGGATGCATATAGTTTTTGTACAGATAGGATGCATATAGCTTTTGTACAGATTTCTACCCTTTTATATAAATTTAGATTGGAAAAATTTCATAGTTGACATCAAAGAGCCAGTATCAGTACTTAAGAAGCCTAGATGTGGTACGTATTATATATATATATATACGACCGGGATAGTAGAAAGTGTGTGAATGTTCAGGTATTAATAAAGGAAGACTTTAAAGAAGCAAACTGAACTGAAAAATAAATTTACCAAGTTGAGCTACGTGGCGTTGTCCTTCCAGATTGATGAGATCCTTGGTAAACCAAGATATTTAAATCTCCTTTGGACCCAAATCTGACTTAGAACAGATCAACAACCTGCACATTCTGGTTTTCAGCCTATATACCTTGCTTTAATAGATTAAAAATTTTATTAAGGCTTTAGCAATCTTGATTACCACAAAAGGCTCAAACAAAAATATTAGATCTGGATCCCAGAACTAATATTTAGATTGAATGAGGGGAGAAGAGAATACGACTGAGGGGAGAGATCCGGTCTCTATGCCTCAGAAGAACGTACAATTTTTTATGAGCAGATCTGATATGGAAGATCAGATCGCCGATCATGTTTAAAACTTTAAATAAATTACGGAAAGTTAAATTGCTTTAAAAATAAATTGCGGAAATTTAAACTGCATAAAAGTAAATTACAGAACTTTAAATAAAATTAATTACAAACTTTAATTGCTTTAAAATAAATTACAAATTAAATGCTTACATTTAATTGAAAGCTTTGGAGAGAAATTTAAAAAGGAAAATTAGAAAGACAGGATTAGATCCTTGATGTCTTTCTCCAGATTTCCTTGGAGAAAAGAAAGAGAAGAGAGAAAAGAAAAAGAAAAAATCATAAGACAGGAAAATTATTCCTTGATGTCTTGATCCTGGTTTCCCAACGAGAGAGAGAAGTAAGGAGAGAGAAAGAGGGAATGGAAAGAATGCCGAGTCTAAGTCTTCGGTCATTCTTATATACAAAATTTTTTTGAAACTGTAGCTTTAAACTGTAGCGCGTCTGTAGCTTTTAAACTGTTCACTGTGGCGGGGCTGTAGCTTGGAACTGAGGCTCTATACGTCTTCATTTTGTCTTTATACGGAAGAAATACAAAGGACTATTACAATGTACAGAATACAAAATCGGGTGAAGAGATATGTGCGCTCTCACTTGTGTCTAGGAGACCACCCGAAAATAAAGAAAATTACAAATTTTTTTTAAGTAAATAAACTATTTACAATGCTTTATTAGAGACAAGATTCCGAAGCAGTCATCTTCATTGTCGTCTCCGAGAGAAATAAATGGCTCCTCTTCATCGTCGGACGAACTGGCGACAAATGTCTCTGATCTTGATGCAAGGAGCTGCTGCATGACTTTAAAGTATTTTTCTTCAGTTTTGGCGCTGGCCAAAAGAGACTGGGCTTTAGATTTTTGTGTGAGGTATATGCTTTGGGCTTTTGTTTCTTCAATAGTAGGGGTTAGGAAGCCTTTTGATTTAAGTCAGGTCTGGACCGTGGCTTCAGACAGTTTTGACTTTTCATCAAATTTAGACCACCATTTTACTTTAAAGGTTCTTTCAAGAATTAATTGGGTATCTTGAGTGTGGTACTGAAGGTTCCACATCCAAACCCAAGGAAGGAAGAAATTTGTACAGAAACAGAAAATGAAGGAATCTTTTCTCAGACTCTGAAGGAGTATAATGGGCTTTGAAAAGGTTTAAACAATTTAAAGCGTTTGGGGTTAAGATTTGTGGAGTTGGCCTAAAATAGTTCCACCATTGTTGGAACTAATTTGGAAGGCTTTGTGTGGTTATCTTCGAGTTGAAGAAGAATAACCAAGAGTGAGATCTTTTAGGGTTTTGTATGAAAAAGGTATTGAACCACGCTTGTTGATAATCCCAGTATGAGAAAGTCAAACAATGTGGTAGACGCATTAAGAAATTGGCGGGAAAAGATTTTTGACTATGGAGTTGGTCACCCCATTATTTTGGGCTCAAGACTTTTAAAATAGTGGCCGTAGAATAGGCCGGCTCAGAATGGGCCTCATTAAGAAAGAAGTGTTTAAACTTGACAGACTCAGTAGCCTAAAAAATGACTTGATAATAAGGCTGGGGTTTTGTTAAATCCCAAGGTTTAAAAAACCAGCATTTGGGGAAAAACTTTATAATTGCTTGAAATGGATCAGAATGATAAAATCCATCTTCCATAGACAAAATATTTTGGAAATGAGTTTTATTATGCCAATCCGAAGTTTTTTGAGAAAGCTTTGATTGTGAAACTACTACCTGGGAGGAAGAACTTTCACATGAAACAATTTTTTTAGAAGAAGAGGGTTTTATAATTTCTTTAGAAATAGATTTTTCTTTCTCAGAATCAATATGATGCTCAGAAAGAACATTTTATGTAACATTCTTTAAAGCTAATAAAAGTTCAGGGGACTTTGTAATGGAATTCATCCATTCTTTTGCCTGTTCTTGAGAGGTAAGGGTTTTAGGCTTTGAATCTTCTTCTTCGACCATGTCAATACAAGATCTGATTGGCATGGCTGATGAAAGTAGTTTTTCTTTAGGTGGAGAGGAGGCTTTAGAGGGTGTCTGGGACACAGGGTCTTTGAGAATCCCTTTCCCTTAATCTTTTGTCTTTTTGGGAGACATTATATATTTTGAACAAATTCTCTCATTAGAAAATCAGGAACAAAGTTTTTATCTCCTTTAATAAATTCAATTTCAAAATCAAAAACACTTAAAATAGCCTGCCATCGTGCAAATATTTGTTTAGATGCAATGTTTTGAACATCTTTTTCTAAAACATGCTTTGCAACCTTGCAATCTATCCTAAGTAAGAATTTCTGATTTAGTAAATCACTTTGAAATTTGGATATGCATAAAATAATAGATAAAATTTCTTTCTTGATAGTAGAATAGTTTCTTTGACATTCATTCCAATGTGCAGAAGCATATTGTACTATCTGTTCTTTATCATTCTCAACTTGTTTTAATATACCTCCATAACCTAAATCTGATGCATCAGTTTCGACAATTTTAGGTAATGCAGGATTTGCAAGAAATAAACATGGGATTTCTTTAACAACATCTTTTATTTGTTTAACAACTTTAGTATGATGTTCTAACCATGCAACGGGGTTCTTTTTCAACCTATCATGCAATGGTTTTGCTATCCTATTGATGTTAGGACAAAAATCAAGAACATAGTTTAGACTTCCGAGGAATCTTTGTAATTGAGTTTTATCAAGAATTTTATCAGGAAACTTGTCAGTAAAGGCAATGGATCTTTCAATGGGAGTGATAGTTCCCTTTGAAATATAATGACCAAGAAACCTGACTTTAGTCTGGAATAGAGAAATTTTTGAACTAGAAATGGCTAGACCAACTTTCCTAGTTGCAAAATAGAAAGTCTTTAAATGTTTGAAATGTTGATCTATTGATTGGGAGAAAATCAATACATCATCTATGTAAACGATGCAAAATTCAGAAAAAGGATTATAAATATCATTCATAATTCTTTGAAATTCTGAAGGTGCATTTTTTAAACCAAAGGGCATTACTGTCCATTTATATTGGCCAAATGGAACAGTGAAAGCAGTTTTATAACGATCTTTAGGGTGAATTTGAATTTGCCAAAATCCTGACTTTATGTCAAATTTTGAAAATATGAATGCAGAGTGAAGTTTTTGAAGCAAATCTTTTTTATTAGGTATGAGATACCTAATCCATTTTAAAGCTTTGTTAAGAGGTTTATAATTTATTACCAATCTAGGTGTATCTCTTTCTATTTCGGAATTTTTATTGATATAGAAGACGGCATAAGACCATGGGGATCTAGATTTGGTAGTGAGTCCTTTAGACTCCAAATTTTTAATTTTTTTTTACAATGTTTTTCTAAATCCATATTCTTTTGAATAGGACGGGCTTTAGTGGGTATTTGTTTTTCATCAAAAGAATTTTCATATGGCAGATCAACCAAATGTTGTTTTCTGTTCCAAAAAGCAGTTGGTAAATCAGCACATATTTCTTTTTCAATTAAAGTTTTGAATCCAGAAATTTTTCTTTGTAAGAAGTCATTTTTCAATTGATTTTCTATTCTTTGTAGGTTTAAATCCTTTTGCAAACAAGCTAAATTGACTTGTTTTGATTTTAGCAGAACATTTATTTGGTTTTGGTGAACAGAATTGGCTTTTATAATATTTAAATTCCTAATTTTAGGTTTTTCTATAAAAGAGAATTTTAATTTCGTTTTTCCTGCTTTAAAGGATATACTATCATAATTAACAGCATAAGGGGTAATGAGATTTATGAAAGGTATTCCTAAAATAACAACATGATGAATATCATTTATTAAAAAAAAAGGTTTTAAATTCAAAACCATTGTTTTGTACAAATGCCTCAACTTTAGAATGGATTTGTAATTTTGAATTATTGGCGGCAGAAAGCCTTTCTTTTATTTTTTCTTTGAATTTATTTAGAACAATAATTTCTTTAATATAATTTAAATCGGCACCAGTATCAAATAAAGCAATGGTGTCAATTATAAATTCTTCGGAAAAAACTAAAGTAACTTTTATTAAATATTTTCTTGTAGTGATTTGATTTAAAAAAAAAAGAAAATCATTTGGTACTGTCTCAATGTTTTCAAGGCTTTGATCATTATTATCTTCATCAGATTCTGATTCAGATTCTTTTTTGGTACTATCTTATAATGGTTTTTGCAATAGAAGTTGGATAGTATCTGAGTCATTTTTTTGTTTTTCCTTTAATTCTTTAATCTCAAGTTTAATATCTTTGATTTCTTTTTGGAGATCTTGAATACTCGGAGTGGTTTTCTTTGTTTTCTTTTTCTCCAAAATTTCTGTGAGGTCATATGTATTCTTTTTAATGATTGGGGTTTTCGAGGTTTCTGTTTTATCTAAGGTCTTTAAAAGTTTATCAAGATATTCTTTTTGTAGTTTTGGATCAGAGATATGTTTAATAAGCTCAAGAAAAGTTTCTTGTTCTTTTGTTAAAACATTAATTTTATGTATTTCTGAATCAGAGTCATCACTGCTTGTGGCAGATGTCTCGGAGTCAATTAATTCATTAATTTGTAATAGATCATTGTCTCTTGAAAGGAAGAAATTAGAATCTGAGTCAGAAGACTCAATGAGCAGAGGAGAAATATTTGAAAGGGTTTCTTCATCAAGATTAAGCTCTTGAAGTTTTTTGTTCATTCTGCAGTATTTTACAGTATGACCTTTCTTTCCACAATTATGACATATGGCTTCTTTGTAATTGAATGGGGTTTTCTATTTGGATTTAAAATTTTTTCTTTTAGAGAATTGTTTTTTATAAGGCTTCGAAGGTTTCTTATAAAAAGTTTCTCTAAATTCCTGGAAAGGTTTTCTATATCTTTTGGACTTGTAATGTTTTTTGTAAGGTCTCAAAGAGCACTTACCATCACAATCTTTAGAGGTAGAAGTTTTAAAGGGGTCGTAATTGAATTGTTTACAGAAACTCCTTAATTCTTGCTTAGACTTTCTAAGTTCCCATTTGAGTCGTTTCTGTAATTTCAAATCTTGGCATATTTTTAAACCTTCTTTATTGATAAAACTGACTAATTCACCATAGGTGAGTTCATCATAAGGAATGCGATTGTCATAAAGAGATTTAATGGAATTTCTAACTTTTTCTTCTAAGAGAGTAGGTAAACCAACAATGAATTTTTCTTTCCATGTTATGTGGTTTGCATCATCTCTTAAGAATAACCTAGTAAAGAAGGTAGTTTTGTAACTTTGAAATTCATTAAATTTTCTACATCTTAAGTTGTGTAGTAACTCAGTATTTTTATCTCTTAGGTGAGAAGGATCACCTATGAAATAAAGGGATATAGGTTGATCAGGGTGATCTCATGATTGATGAAGGCTATAGGTTGAAAGGTAATACTTGTAATGTAAAGCATGCCAATAATGTTATTAATCTCATCAACGTGTTTGATAACCTGGGAAAGAAATTATATCAGGATGGTATGTAAATTTGCAATATTCAGATGTTGAACATCAAAACTGATGGGATTCCTTAAAGGTGTTCCAGCAGAATAAGTCTTTTGTTGGCGTACCTTCCGTTTTCTAGGAGCTCAAGGAGGATTATGTCAGAAGCACTAATGAGTTGCAAAGAAAGAATTTTATGGGTTCTTGTTGTTCGGGTTATTTGGGGCTCAGGGAGCCCTTTTGTTAGGCTTTTGAGAAATTAAAAAGCAAAAATTAGAGGCAAATAAGGAAATAACAAATAAGAGGAGTAGTGGGTTTCATTGCCTCCCTAAATAAACATCTAACCTGATAAAAATAGCATAATAACTTAATAGTAAATTACAAAAATATAAATGTTAGAAGCGAGAATGTAAGGATGCTACTGTTATTCCTACCAACGTAAGAATGCTGAGCAACTCTAGACTTAAAACATTCTGCAACTATTGACCTCGCTCTACTGGGTTTGTCTAGTCACCAAACTAGTGTACCAATAATGAAAAATAAAAAGTAAACTAATAGTTCGATGAGTCGGCGGACTAGCGTGACAGTAATAAAAAAACAAAAAGTGAACTGACACATTATGTCTTTATAACTAAGAAACTATAGCGGATACACTGCTTAGTTTTAAGAAAAGTTAAACTCATATCAATTTTTCCACAGCACGTTAGCCTGTATGTAACTGGGTTAATAAGGGAGAGATGTTAAGTACAATGAAATCTTTCGTTGGTTTAGGGTCAGCTGGGGCCACAAGAGAAGCTATGCCATTATTATCCTCACTCAATCTCCTCAAGATATGTGATGATCCACGGCAGCTGGGTTACACACAGCGATTAAAATATTAAAATTAAAATAAAAAAATTAAATAATAACTGAATGTGTGGGGAAGGACAACTGTTTAGTTTTTTCTACCTAATTTGCAAAAATTATAAAATCTGATTGATGAGAAAAGCCTCATGTTTTGGTTGAGCTATACATTACTGCTCCACTTTAGGTTTTTCTTATGCACTCATTTTTTTTTCCTTCTCTTCTTTTGGCTTTTTAGAAACGAAGAATCTAATATATGAAAAATTAAATTTTAATCATTTTGAGATGATTTTTATATTTTTCATTTTATTTCTCATATTAATCTCATATTTAGGACTTTGATTTATTGTTTAATTATGATTCCCTTTTCTTATTTAAATGGGGTATAAATTAGACAACAAAAAACTGATCAAATGCTTGAATAAATCATGTTCCATCTATTACTTAAGTGCAATATTAGAGTGTGTGCCTTTTAATTGAAATGATAAAATTTCTTGTGTTGAAAATAAAAGGTGTATGCTTCAAACCCCGCTCACATATGTGAATACGAGATTGGGTTGCACTTAGACTAAATAAATAATAATAATAACAAAAAAAATTGAGAGAAATTTTGCAAAGCCGAGAGCAACATATACTAGATAATAATGAACTATAAGATAAAATAAAGCACCTCTAAACCAAAATTGCCAGAAGAGGTGAAAAATCACTCTCTTCACTTTATCATATTCACCAAAGGCTATAAAATTCAAGCTAATTTGACGAGTAATGAGAGTTTCTAGTGCAAGAGTTGAAGAATTAAGTCCTGTTATCCAGTGCATACAATCCCCTGCCGGTAATTACGAGAACTGAAGCATGAATCGGCACTGTTCATCTGTTAAGAACCAATGATGAATGAATATTTTATATCAACAAATACTCCCTTCGATACTCACGCACAATGACAGGCACACTGGTGGGCGGGATCTACGAAAGAGAAGAAGAAGCACATAAGAAAACTAACAATTAAAGAAATCTCAAGCAGCTATAAATTTGCCAAGTCCTTCCACCATGAATAAATCGTAATACAAAGCACCTGCTACCTGGAACAATCCAGTAAAAGAAAGCTAACATGAAATGTTGAAGATATATATTCTACACTTGTACTCCCTATTTGGTACTTATAATTGAGTAGCTTAAAGTTCTATTGTTTGCTAATTTATTCTTAACTGCTGTCCATAGATAGTGTTTTTCTGCGCAGACATTAAACACTCTCTAACATACTACTAAAAAGCAAAAAAAATGAGAATATTTTTTATCGACGTGACTTACCATGCCATAATCTGTGATAATCATAGAAACATATTCTGAAGGAGTAGCATCATACCTGTTAGCATCGTACGGACACAAGTGAATAAAAAATCAATAGATAAAAGATTTACACTTTGCATTTTTCTTCTACTTGATAAAATATCTAAAAACTTACATTAAATTGAGAAATTGGAGATTTTTCTCATTGGTCCGATTATCCATAGAATTCACATCTGGTCTCCCAGGTACTCTTGCAATATCATTCGGATCACCTGCAAGTAATTAGAAGATGTATCAATGCAGTCACTTTAAAAGCAAAAAAATTATCTAATTAACACCAAAACGAGCATACCTAGTTCATTTGAGCAGATTGAATCAAGCTGTACCCTCTCATGAAATTTGTATGCCTCACAACAGATTAGTACAGGAACACGAAATGCATGAGCAACCATTGCAACACAGGCAGTCCCAACCCTTGAATATACAGTTCCATTAGACAAAACAGAGGAAGCTCCCAGAAAAACTTGTGTAACTTCATGCATAATGTAAGAAACAGCATTTATATGAGTATATGTACAACTTAAGCTCTTTGCCAACAGTCTACGAAGTAATGCTTGGCCTTCATGCTTTGGACGCGAGTCTACCACCACAACACGGAACTGTTTCCCAAGTTCATGGGCATATAATAGAATCATCTCAACAACACATGATGATCCATAAGTGAGAAGAACATCCCCATCCCTGACCTTTGTAGCAGCATGTCTAATTATCACCTTATCAGCAAGTATTATCTTCTCATTTATGAAACGATCGATATCGTTACCCAGGGCAGCCTTTGCTTCTGTTTCAGAAAGAGTTAAAGGTAGCTTGGCAATACGACTTTTCAGAAATCTGATAGCATTTCCCATGCTCATAGAAAGTGGCCGGCATTCAATCAGAAATGAGACATAACTACTGATTTTTGCTGTTAAATCTCTAACAAGTGTCTTTCCTGGTGGCGTAGAGTAGTCTTTAACGACTTCCTGAAATGCTCGAAGCATTGCGATACAACGAGCATTGCCCCCAGTAACATCTCCTGCCAAATACTGCACTCCAACCTGACAGTTTATTGTGACATCAATGACAGAAGAATTCATTAGTAATTCACAGTGTTTTCAGGCACTAACGGCATCTTAATTATATTTAGGAAGTAGGAAATTATATATAGTCTATGTCATTTTTAGCACCATACTTTAAATCTAGTTCTCTAATACATGAGAACCCAATAAATTTCATTTCATTTAAACTTGACACGCTATCGCACATTAGACAAGGAATCAGCTGAAACAAAATTTGACATTGACAAGATATGAATAAGATTCACAAAAAAAGGCGATGATTGGCAACAGATGTCACATGGTACAATGAAAAAGAAAATTTTGTAACAATACCAACTTATTTAAAACTTAGTTTAATAATTCAACCATAATTTTGTTAATTAAAAAGGGTCCAAAAAATGGCATCTAACCGTGGCTGGAAAAAGGAAAATCATCAATACTAAGTCACAAAGACAAGTAAACCGAGGAGAAATATCTGCACTAGGATGTTGCAAAGCACTTCTTCAATGTGAGTTGACATACATTTAACTACTACCCAGGCCTGATGCCTTTATGTGAAAAGAATACATGAATATAAGCTATAGATATATTTGACATTGAGGTATGAGTGTAAAGTACATAGCTGCCAGATACACGCTTGAACACATCTAGAACTAAATTTAAGAGAACTTTGACAACTCATACAGAATGAGGATAGATAATTACAGTTTATTAAATTAAAAATGAATCTATTTGCATACACACACTCACTTGTCATGCCAGTAATTGTCTGGTGACAAGATCGATTAATGATCAGAATATGAATAACCATGTTTCAATTTACAACTTGAGTGCAAGATTAAGCAATGAATTCACCATAAGTAGTACCTTATAAACAGCTGGATGCATTGAATCAAGTTCTAAAAATTTAGATTCAAGATCAGTAAGCTGTGATCCATGTTCATACTGAGGTAGATGCCGGAATAACTCAACTCTGTTTTTAGCTTCAGGTTGATTGAACACTGCACGTTTTTTGGACTTGTTCACTCGACCCTGATCATCAAACTGCATGCGTGGAGGGGGAACGTCTTTCTTCCTCTCTCTCTCTGGTGGACGATCGCCTCCTCTCCTGTCAGAACCAGCAATTGTGGATCCAACTGCAGGATCATCTCTGTTTTGTGAAGGCTGCCTCAGAATATTACTAGGGCCTGCTCCCCCAGACGCAGCAACAGGTTTATTTCCTTGAGCTGTAAAAAACACCATGAATGAGGAAAATGCAGAACATGGATATGCCAAAATTTGTCTTCAAATTTCATGGAATTAGGGGGCGTTTGTTTTTTTAACTTAATGCCTTAATTGACTTACTTTCAATTAGTTAAGTCATTAAGTCTGTTTTTTTTTTCTAACTTAACGAAAATTTTCAGTCATTAAGACAATTTTTTTAGTTTTTTGCGTAATCTAAAAAGTCTAAATGACATCATTAAAAGATATTCTCCAAATAATCCCTATCTAATTAGTTTATTTTCATGCGTACATAAACTTACTAATTAACATTATCATTCATCTCCATAACTTGTGATAATATAGTATTGTTATCAAACAAAGGCTTTACCACCAATTCAGTTAAAGGTTATTTACGAGTGACAATTTTATTTGATAAGCCTATGATTAAATTTTATATCAGTTAATATGATGGCAAAGTTTTCCACAAGTACCTTCATCTTTTGTAATCTTGATGACTCCACTTCAATACAAAGAAAAGAGTTAATAGCCTCTATAATTTTTCTCTTATCAATATTCTTATTTAATTACCAATAGAGTTAGACCAAAACAAGTAGTAGACTGTTATTATTTTTATCTGTTTATATTCTTCAAATTAGCATTATTTATCTTTATAATTTTTTATGAATATTTTTCCATATAATACATCATAAATTACAATAAAAATGATTAATATATTCTAATTTAAAATAGTAGAGGGAGGTATTCACTTGAACATGATTTATGTTATGATAAAATGCTATCTTATTTATGTTCGTTGAGATATTTATTATTTATTTAACATTTAAAATTTGCAAGCGCACAAATGTAAAAGTATTGATTTTCAGATTTTTTAAGTTAAAAAAAAAAAAAAACTTAATGCTTATTATACAAAAATAAACACGTCCATTCAGATTCAGAAATTTAGCTCTATCTAGAATTCGGACTAATTCAAGTTTATCCAAATTTCAGACCCGAAAAAAAAAGTCCTTAATAAGAACAAAAATGTTTTATGGAGGACCAACTCCCTGCCTATACCCGAGCATTAGTTTAGCATAGATTAGTACAACCAATTGGTTGCAATTTCGAATTTTATTTTATCTTGAGATAAATATAAGAAAAGATTTTTTTTTTTCTTTTGGTACAATGTAAAAGAGAGCAAACTATGGAGCAAACATAGTAGCAGTAAAGGAGGCCCCTTAAAAGAGAATTCTCCAGATAGCAAACCAGCAAGGGAATACAAGCACATAGCAATAAAATTGTCTGTACCTCTCACTGAGCAATTTAAAAATGAAAACAGTAAGAATTTTGTTATTTAAATCCAAAGAAACTAACTACTACTAGCAAAATTTGGCTTCAAATACTGAAAAGAACATAAAGATCACTTTTGAACCTTTTCCAGCTGCTTTGGCAGCTCTTTGAGCTTCCTGCATTTTACGTCGTTCAGCTTTAGTTGTTTTTGCTTTCAGAGTGTTTGAACTTGATTCTCGATTATCCACTTCCACACCACCTCCTCCACCTTTTCCTGCGGTGTTTAAAACATCGTGTAAAAGACATGGGGAAAAAAAAAATTCTATATGATAAGAAAGGTTTCAAAATACAAACAGACACCAGCTACAACCTCAGAATCTAACTGAATCCTCAAACATTATTACTACTTCACCAATACCTCCTTTAGCTAGCTTTGTTGCTCACTATTGGCAGTCTTGCATGTTTACAGAAATCCTTTAAACATGTTTCATAATCTCAATCCTGAAAATATTCATTCTATCATCCTAAAACATATCGCAAATTTCACACAGTTACCAACGGAAACTATGCAACAGAAGGCATTTTGACCTGCCACCCAAAAGCATGAGCACAAGCACAATCTCTCTTACATCTTACAGTAAAAAGCATATTCAACATACAGAAAAAAAAAAGACTTCTTGTCTAAATGCCATTTTTTTTTCTTTTCTCATTTTTTTTTAATAGGAAACAAAGAAACTAGTCTTAACAATAATTACAAAATGTGAACAAGGAGCGCCCAAAGAAAGAACCCCTAAACTATTTAGACTTCTTGTCTAAATACTTAATAAACAATAAAAAGGAAAATCACTCTTCTTTATAAATTGTGCATTCCGAACTTCATTCCATTCATTTTATTTCAACCAAAATTATAAACTTCTCCTTTTTAAAGGGGGAAAAAATTATATATATATCCAGTTTAAATTCTAATAATCATCAATTTTAACACTTCACATATCAGTCCAAACATTCAAAAGATGAAGAAAAGATAAGATCGCTGTTTGAACCTTTTGCAGCAGCTTTGGCAGCTCTTTGAGCTTCCTGCATTGCACGCCGCTCAGCTTTTGTTGTTTTCGCTTTTGCTGTTGAACTTGATACTTCATTATGCACTTCCACAGCAGCCCCTCCGCCTCTTTCTGCAATGTTAGATGTTTTAATCACATAAGAAAGATAACCTTTTCATATGGTAAGAAAGCTTCCCAAGTACAACCAGCACCATTCAACAACCTAAGAATTTTAGTGAATCCCAAAACACTAATACCACCACAGAGAATACCTTCTTTACTTAAATCAGAACCATAAATTCCAGCAATTGCCAATAGAAACTATGCAACTAAATGCAGATAGGATATGTGCTTCTACTTTGAAAGCAAAGCAAGTGTTTGAAAAAGCTGCAGCCGGCAACCCAATCCCAAACATACCCTTCGACAAACCCAAAACATAGTCGCTTTCGTACTCACTATATCTCTTCTTGATCCCATTCATTATATATTTTAATTAAATATACAATAAAATTTAACCATCAAATTTGTTACCAAACAAAATAGTTCAATATAAATTTAGTTCTAATTATGAACAAATACTATAAAATTACACATTACCAGGAACAGCTTCGGGTTTTTTACCCTCCCATTGGGTAAAATTCTCCATCTTCACTGTGGTCAAGTCAAAACCGCCACCAGGAAAACTCGAACCCGCCGAGAATTTCCCGGAACTGTTCCTACCGAACCAGCCCAAAGCCGTTGAAGCCTCGGAATTAACCTCCGAAGAATTCGGCGAAATCGGTTGTCCAAGCAACGAATTCCCCGGATTGTAGCTTCCGACTACCGCGACGCGGTCATCCCCCATTGGACGACGGGACGAGGACTCCGGCACGGGCACGGCCTCGGAACGGAGGTGAGAAAGGCTTTCTGAGTGGTGACGTGGCGGCGGAATCATGACCGGCGAGAAGTCGGGAGATTCGGAAGGAGTACCCGAGTTCGACTCAATGGGGACCGATTGTGTCCGATTCGCTGACTGCGGGGGCGGGTTCGGGTCCGAATGAGTCACGAAGCCCACCTGCCGGACTTTGGGCACGACTTGCGAAACGCGACGCGCGTCCATTGAGCGTGGTGTCCAGTAGCCGCCAAGCTTTTTTTTTGGGGAAATTATTGGACGTGAAATCGGAAATTGGATGGTTTTAGGGTTTGAGGAATCAAAACGACGACAAAACGAATTTCAGAATATTTAGCTTTGCGGAAAGAGATTTTTCTTTTTTTAATCTTATATTACTGTTTATGGAAATATGTTACCACTTACCTCAGTTGAAAAAAAAAATGAAATTACTTACATATTTATAATTCAATAGATTTTTAATTTCTAAAAAAATGGATAAAATATTTATTTACTTATTTATTTTGGAAAAAAAATCTGGAAAAAAAATCATTATTTATGATATTAATGTAATTTCGTTTTATCATTTAAACAGTAACATTCTAAAAAAAAATTAAAGTGGGAATTTAATAAAAAATTAGAAATTTTAAGATTGAATAATTAAAAAGGTGTACTAAAAACAAAGTAGTAGCATCGATTCAGCGATGCTAGGAGAGTGATAATAAAACTTTATTCTCAGTACATGGAAGTTAAAATACAATAGGAATACTTTGCTTTTCTGATTCTCCTGCTTGCCACTAAACTGGGATTCTGAAACTGCACATGACACTGACATTGAAATAAAAACCTTCGCCATTTGCACACACCATTTTTGTTGCTGATAGCTCAATCAACGTGTCTAGGTACTTTGGAATATACTCTCTCAACCATTCAATTTTTGACGTGTGTATATTCATTTACTCGTAAATAATTAATTGAGATGTGCTCGAGCAAGAATCTGATGAACGAGGGAATTTAATATGACTTGTGATTTGTCGCTAGCACCTTGGATAATAGATTATTATCCATGTGATGGATGTATGTGGTTGTGTTACTGTTTTAACCTAAGTAATCGCGGCCTGTGGGGTAACGAGTTCTTCCAAAAAGAGCATGAAATGGCAGTACTTGGAAAAAAAAAAAAAAGGATCAAGCACTGCTTGGTGATGAGATTTTTCAACTGTTGTATATATTATCTAATTGATATAATGGTAAACGATGTAGTAATAGATTGATGTTGAAAAGTATAGAAAGTTTCAGTTTATCACCAGACCAATTTCCAGTTGGGTTTCTCTCAGGTTGAGTTTCTTGGTTGCAGCTAGCCTTAGTTGCAGCATTAGCTGTTTCCTGGGTCAATACGGATTCTTCCAATAAGCCAAACTCTTCCAAAATCGAACGCTCAGGTGCTTTTTCCGCATCTTTTATCACGCTGTAATATAATACTGTGTTTACGTCCACCTTCTCTTTCAAATTTTTGCCACGGGATATTTTTATGTCTGCAGCTTTGAGCTTGTTTTGCAGATGAGAAGGTTACAGATGAGAAATCACAGCAGAAAGAGACGGTTAAAAGGGCTACAAGGAAAATGAAACATGATTTAGAGCCGGATATAGAGACGGAGATTTTGCATAACTTAGTGAAGGAATTGGAGAAGATGAACTTGATTCTTGAGAGAAAATTGCTTGAACTATATATGTAGTCTAAAGGAGCAGCGGTCATACACTGCTCAGTTGCAGAGGAACTTTTTAGAGGACAAGATGACAGCGATTGGCATGCTTAATGGAGCCACTGATTCATTGCAGGATGAGTTAAAGAATTTGCAGGAGGAAATGAGGCACGCGAGATGGCAAAGAAAATGATAAGAGAAATTGCAGACGAAAATGGATTTCAGTGCAAACAGCATGAGACAGCAATTGTAGAAGAAAAAGTATCTGGATTTCAGTGTAACAAGGTTCTATCAAAAATGTCATAGTTGAAAAGCAGCTTAAAGCTGCTAGACAAGTTGAGTTAGAACATGTGTGACTGATTCTTTCGGTGTTGATTTGGCAATCTCCCCATGACGAAGGTACGAGAAGGGCATGGATTGATTGAATTCGTAGTGAATTTTCTCAATAATATTTTATTTTCTAGAGTTATCATCTTTCTTACAAAATTTTATTAAAAATTACTGCAGAACTGATTCCATCCATCGCTGCTGTGGATGCAGATAAAAATTGTTGCAACTTTTTATGGTATTGTAAAAGTTAGTTAACATAATACTGATATATTCTAAAGCAATTAATTAAAATTTAAAATCAACATTATCCATTATTAATTATATGGAGAGAACTGAGCTTAAATAACCAAGTGTGTAAGATGGAGAAGAGTGTAAGATTCAAATTATCACCGTCAATTTTGGGAGTGCATGGGAGAATGAGAACAGCAAAACTTCATAAGTAAGTAGATATACATATAGAGAGAAGAAGATTGCAGAGAGAGTAAGAAATAAGAGAAAATTATTTGCAGCGGACTTCAATCGGTGATTTTTATACATGTGACAAGATGTTATTGACCATGTTATTATTTCACGGACTGTATCTTACAGAAATTGTAACATAGGAAGACCCAATATTTAATATCTATTATCGGCATCTCCAGTCGACCGAACAACAGAACTCATCAATTTTTATCCTAATTTGATACAATAATTATATCATAGCCGCATTATTCACGACAATTGACATGGACATACGAAACACTAACAAGAATACGAATCTTCATTCTTGGCTAAAAATACTCCCTTATGAACTCTTGCTGATATGTCAGATCAGACGGTCAATAAACACCGATCAAACTCTTCGTTCATCATTATTCGCCGCAACACCACCAAATCACCCGCAAATCTAAAGAAAAAGTCAAGTCAGAAAGAGTCCACCATAACGCAAACCCTCAATCTAGGAATTCTCAAACCCTCCCTACCCTCCACGTGTCCCAGTGCATGCATCAAACACTACACCTGTCCCCCGACTTTCCCCGCTCCACAATTTATCACCTCTTCATGGTTCACAATCATAAACCAACCAACAAAATCAAAAAAACACTTCAAAAAGCCAAAGCAACATGTCTGACGTTCGAAACCCTACCACCCACCAGAGGCCTTCCTCAAGACTAAACAATTCAAGCATCAACAACAGTAACTCGCTGCTACGCAGGCTTCAAACCCACGCACCGAACTCGAGCCAACTCATTGGTTTTTTCACCCTCTTCGTATCCGGTTCAATTCTTCTTCTCTTCATCGGCTTGACCGTCACTGCAACATTCCTCGGCCTGATCTTCTTCGCGCCCTTGCTTATACTCTCTAGCCCCATTTGGGTCCCCATTGCAACAATTCTCTTCACAGCGGTTGCTGGGTTCTTGTCCGTTTGTGGGTTCGGCGTCGCGGTCCTCGCCGGTTTGTCTTGGATGTACAGGTACTTTAACGGAATGCACCCGCGCGGTTCGGACCGGTTTGATTACGCGAGGAGCCGGATTTATGACACGGCCAGTCATGTGAAGGACTATGCTAGGGAGTATGGTGGGTATTTGCAGAGTAAAGTCAAGGATGCAGCTCCTGGTGCATGAGGTTAATTTGGACCGGCTGGTTTGGACTCTGTGATGAACCGGGTTTGGTTTTGTTTTGTTTGTTCACTTGTTGATGGTGGAATTTTGGTTGTTTCATCCTTTGGGTTTTCCTTTTATTGATAGGCCTTTTAACTTTGTGTGAAAATTTGTGACTTGAATGATTCCTCAATTTTGTGCTTGGTTTTTAAGAAAAAAAAAAAAAAGAGAAGTGACTTGAATATAATTTCTCTAGTTGTAATTAAACAAAAATGAAAATAATGATTTAAAATTATTTGCTTCAACCAACCTTTGCTTAAAACAAATACAAAAGTTACTAACTGCACATGATCACTTTGGTTGATTAGCATTTAATGTTTGGAACTTACGATCTTATAAAATTTTTAATTAGGGTGTTACTTAGAATGTAGTATTGCTTTATTACATACGTTTGTTCGACTATTTAGATCAGATTGAAATTTTGCTATTTTTCTCCATACCTCCACCTAAATTTGTGTAACATGGGACTCGAACTTATGAGCCCACCGTAGGCCAAGCCTTATTGGATTACTTATGAGTTTGGATTACTTACGAGTTCAGTTTAGCAAGTATCCGACAATTAGCAATCTTTATTAGCCTATCAAAAACGAGCCAATACCTGTGTTTTAGCTTGCAAAACACTTCTGGAAAAAGTATAAAAACTCATTCCAATGGTGCCTTTTTTTATATTTTGCACTCCGGTGTGTTTGGGAGTGAGGTAGGTGTGTTTGGGAGTGAGGTGCTGTAACTATTGTGGAGTAAAAGTTACAGCTGTAGAGTAGAAATTAAAAAAAAAATTTGTTAAGCTGTCAAAGTCCATTTACAAGTGTTACCAAATACCTTAGTAGCTGAGCCTCATCACATACCAAATACCTTAGTAGCTGAGCCTCACCACACTCTCAAACGGGCTATCAATTAACTTTCATACTACTATGGCTTTATATCAATAATTATTAGTTAGGCCTGTTTGATATGGTATTGAGATGTAGCTTAAAAAGCTGTAAATATGAAAAGGTAAAAGTTAGTTCTTATATTTTGAGACTAATATTAGTTCATTAGTCCTCCTCAAAAAAAAAAAAATATTAGTTCATTAGTCTCTGTATTTAAAAGAAAAAATGTCTCAAAATATTTTTGTCGTTGAATTATTCATACCTGTATTGTTGATACTTGTAACGTTGGGCTTTTTGTTTCTTTTAACCTGCTTCTAGGTTATTATCTTTTATAATATTGTTTCTTTTTTTTAACATTAATAAAAATAAAAAATTAAATTATCAATATAATCCAAAAAAAAAGGATAGATATTAATTTTTGTGAAAGCTGTTTAAAAAAATTATTATTGTAAACCTGTAACGTTGCGCTTTTTGTTTCTTTTAACCTGCTTCTAGGTTATTATCTTTTTATAATATTGGTTCTTTTTTTAACATTAATAAAAAAAATTAAATTATCAATATAATCCAAAAAAAAAGGAGATATATTAATTTTTGTGGAAGCTGTTTAAAAAAATTATTATTGTAAAAATATTAAATTACTGTTTTTTTTGGACATTAATAAAAAAATTAATATATTAATTTTCACATAGCATTCTACAAAAATTAATATGTATTCTTTTTGTTTCTCTTTTTTTATTATTTAATTTTGCATTAATGTCTAAAAAATAAAATATTTTTTTAAGAGGGTAATATTACAAAGCAAGTTAAAAAGAGTAAAAAAGTAATGGTAAGGTAATTAATAATTTAACAGAAAGTATCTTAAATATAGGAATTAAATGAATTTTTTTAACATTAGGGAAAATTACCTTTACACTTATAGCAATTAAACAAGTTTTTTTTTTAATATTAGGGAAAATTACCTTTACACATCCAAAATTTGGAAAATTGGTAATGGAAATCTTAAGTTTTAAATAAAGGATAATAAAGTGACGCTTGTTTTTTTGTTTGAATTCTAAATAGACCCTAATTGACGTGAATTAAGTTGTTTGTTTTATTGTTTGAATTTTAAATAGACCTTAATTGAATTGAATTAAGTTGTCTGAAATTGAATTGAATTAAGTTGTCTGAATTCTAAGTAGACCTTAATTGATCTGAATTAAGGAATGTCTAAATGTGAATAATATTTTTTCTTTTTTTTAATCTATGAAAATAAGTATTAAGTTGTTTGTTTTTTCAACTTAAAAATTTAAAAATATGTACTTTTATATTTGTATCTCTATTAAATTTGAATATCAAATATATACACATCTCAATACTATAATATTTCTAACATGTGTAAGTAAAACCACATTTAAGCAAAAGCATAATGATTTTGGAATTATGATATTTAAAATACCATAAGTTTTAAATTAGTTACCTATGTAATATAAGATGAGATTACTATTACTAGTGGGTAAAAATGTGTGATAATTTTGGGATATGGATGAAAAATAAACTATAAAGTAGGGATAATTTTTGACATTAGAAAGCTAAACAAAATTAATTTATTTTATTAAGTCAATTTATCTAAAAAAATTATTAATTTATAAAAATAAATACTTCTAATTAACTTAGTTAATTAATTAACTAACTTTAAACCATTAAGTTAAAAAATAAATACCTTCTAAGATCTATTTTTTACTATAATATTCTATGTGTCAAAAAAAAATTGTCTTTAAAATGTTTTAATGAATACAAATAAATATAAGTAAAATAGTTTGTCTGGAAGACCAATAATATCAGAATATTTTTAATATAGAAAATATTTTTTAAAATGTAAACTATCAGGTTTATTTTAATAATATATTTTTATTAATTATAAAAACTTAAATAAACTATTGGATTAAACAGATTTACAATTAATAAAGTATACCTCACATAATAATAACATTAAAATTGTACAATAATGTAAAAAAAATTAAATTTTTATGTATTTATCTTAATATTATGTTTTTATTTAGTTTTAAAATAAATTTTAGATTGTAAGGTATTAAATTTTTTAAAATATTGGAATTATTTTAAAGTATATATTGTTTCATTTATTTTAATTTTTATTTATTATAAAACATTGGAGTCGTTATTTTTTAGTAAATAGAGTTAAAAGCTATGATGTCTAAAAGTAAATCGTCTTGATGTCCCTTATTAAAAATCTAAGGATCTACCTTCCCATTTCCCCAATCATCTTAGAGGTGTGGTTGTCTTTTTCTCTTCATATTAATTCTTCCATTGATTCTAGATTCATATTAATTCTTTCATTAATTTAAAACCATTCTAGCTCTACTTTTATTCAAAAAGAAAAAATTAGACCAAAAAATCTAACATGAAAAAGATAGAATTGAGAAGCTATCGTTTGCTCACCGTATTTTTTTGTCAAAACATCATATATAAATATGTTTGTTTGTGATGCCACAATGGACTGCACTCTCCGGACAATTTTCCTTCCCATATCTTGTAACAAAGTCATACATTGTTATTATATTGGGAGTATCATTATGAGAGACTTATCGATTAGAATACGTAATCGTATTTCTGCAAAGAAGCCATTGGCATCAAGAAAACTTAGTACCTGATCTCTACGCTCTTCTTTCAAGAAACAAGCAATATCTAGAAAAATATTATGATCCCCAGTTTGCATCTTGTTTGGGAATCGTTCTTCCAGTTTCGAAGATGAATCCCAAAACTCCCAATCTTTCCATAATAGGTATTGCATTCCATGAGTTTAAAAAGTTCATCGACACACCAACTGAAGAAGCATAGTTTTCTGAGAAAATGATAATTGAGATGTCTGATACTTTAATTGCACCCACAAGAGACTCTGAAATTTTATCTCCTCTCTTTAGATCGTTGTCAATGGAAGTTTCAATACCCTTTTGAGGCAAAGCTGAGTAGGGATGTCTAGTAAAGTTATCACGAGCGTCCTCTCCTTTGAAACTAAAGAAAAACATCATATTTATTGTTTCGAGAATGAGAAGAAAAAGAAGAAGTCCCGGCAGTTCAATAGACGAGAGAATCGGCGGCTAGGTTCTTATTATGGAAAACTTGTAGGTTCTTATTAGGGAAAACTTGTACTTAGTTTTGTTATATCAACAGTGCAAATTGATCTAGTCTCCATTCGGATTGACCATCAGAATATACGTCGTTAGTTTCCCGTCTATATTAAGAGTATTCCCAATAAAATTTTGTAAAAACTATAGAAGCTGCTTTGGCAAAACCTTGCCTTTTAAATTTTATTTAACTGTTTCTGAAAATATACATGTTAAAAACACTTTTAACTCTTGACTCACGCCCAAAAACGTCTTTTCAACACATCAACGGCTAAACGGGCCAACAGAGACAGTGTTTAAAAAAAAAAATTCAGAAAATCAGCAGAAACTTTTACTAAATTCTTAACAAAAACCTTAATTTTCAAAAACTTTTCCTTCAAAAACTCTTTGCTCCTGAATAATAACAAGAACCGCTGACACGACTCAAAAGTGTTATTAGTCCCAAGTATAAAAGTGTCTAGTTATAATATAACCTGGTGAGTTCAGGGTCGAACCACAGAGAATTTAAAATCCAGTAATCAATTTAAAATAAAAAAAATTAATTGCGGGCAAAGAAATTACTAGGAATCAATTTAAAAATATGCTAAGATTACGAGATCCACTCTCAGTATTCAAACTATAATTTTAATATTTTCTCATTTTTATATTTTACTTCATTTTTATCAGTTAATTATTATACCATTTAATGTGGTTAAATATGGAATCAAGTACCTAATGTGCCACAACTATATTAGTTTGTCGATATTATATCAAAATACCATACAAATCTAAGAAAATGTATAAATTAACATGACATAAAAATAATCAAAAAAGAATAAAATAAACTTAAAACTTTATATTGACCTACTTGATATCCTTACTAGTTGCTGTCTAAATAAATTGCTAAGTGTTTATGGATAAAGAACATTTTTATTGATTTTGTTTTTCAGTACGAGAGTAGTTCCCACACAAGCACACACTTTACATTGACTCGAAACTCTTTATATACAACTGAGGACTTTGGACCATTATTGACATGAGTTATGATTCTATCTACAAAAAAAAATTTAAAGTTACACTTTACATGTGGCGAAAAGCCAATGATTTATTAAAAATGTGAAAAGTAAAAGATTGACTGGCTAATTGTGACTTTATGGTGACTCATTATCTATGAATAGTAATTAGCTACTGTTATTTATGTTGACTCACTATTGGTAAGAAAAGACAAAACTATAAAGATGCATTTACAGTTTTTCCCTTATTGGGTAATGAGTAAAGGAATGTCATCTGTAAAAACACATGACTGACTCTGACTACTAAACACGTGGCTAACTCTGACTACTTTTGACTATTGCTAATTGTCTATTGCTGACTAATTTTCCATGTCGTTTTCTATGATGTCTACCTCTTCACTTCCTAAGTCATCCCACCATTATACTTCACCTTGGGCCAATTCTTGTTGTTCTCATTGATTTTGAATTCCTACTTTGAATTCTTTGGCGTAATGTTCCACCAATTTTGTATATTTAGTTTTGGTGAAGAATGGTACTTCTGGAAGTGGATGCTTCGAGTAGATTTTTTGAATGACATCTTCAGTGATTAAAATATATTCATCAAACTCGAATTGGCTCCAATAGAACTGTCTACCTATTACTTTACTAGTCCAATGTTTAAGTTGTTCTTCTACAATAAACTCTGTACAGGGCCAAGGAAATTTTGTTCCATAAAGTGAGGGTCTAAATTTATTAAACATGACTACTATTTTATGCTGACTTGTATAATTCCAGAGTCATCCCACTCTGATGGTTTACTGTCTATGATCAACTCAACAAATGGATTATTTGTATTGGCAAAAGCATTTAAGATTAATGTGGCTATTTTTCTACCAAATGGGTCGTTTTGGTTCGGGTCTGAAAATATTACTTGACCTAATAGGTCATAGTCTAATAATAAGATTGATGTTAAAACTATTTTTTTTCATTTTTTTTATTGGATTTCTAGGGGTTCATATCTGGCTAAATCTATACAGGCTGATGGTATTTTATAAACAAGGTGACACTAATAGGCATATTTTTCTAAGGGAATTGATATACACAAAGGATTTTCTTTAGGGCAATTTACATTTTTAGTTGTATAATGAGTTTCCCATATAATAGTTAAAGCATTAATATTTACTTCTGATATAGCTAAATCAATTAAGAATTTTATAATATATATTTATTTATCTATAGCTATCTTTGATGCTTTATGTCTAATTTTTTGAATCAGATGTGTTGGAAGTGGATATTCCCTCTTTGAAAAAAGAGTAAATTTCCATTTCTCAAGTTCATCTCATTCTTTTTTTATTATTATTTGTTTATTCTGTCTACTATGATGCTGAGTGTCTAATGAATGAGTTTTATTTTGAAAAGTGAGTTGTCTAATTAATTCTACATTAGCACTTTCTAGTGCACTTATTCTTTGTCTACATGCATTTACTTCATTATCTAAATGATATCTAGCTTCATTAAGCTTTCTAATTGTTCGTGCCATGACTCACAATGATTGCAAAATCGTATAGATGATGATGATGATGCTACTGATGCACTGTTTAAGGGGTATTTGACTGTCTAAAAGATGATGTTGATGCGTTGTTTAAAGGATTTATTAAATAACTAACATGATAATTTGGTTCTATTTTATGTTTAGCGAATTCTATAACTTCATGAATTGTATAGAAACCTCTATAAATGGATCATGATAATTAATTATTAAATTAATTACATCTCACCACTAACTATAAATTCTTAGTTGCCTACCTTTAACTAATACAAAAATTACAAAGTGATTACTGTCTACATGTTCATTAATTTGTCTAAAATAATGCATAAGTGCATTGGCTACTTTTAATTTATCTTGTGAATTATTAACACACCATAAATTGTCTAAAATGCATTGTTGACTGTCTAATAACTGAAATTTGCTCTTAAAACTTAATTTGTTCATGATGAGAACTGTCTAAGTTTAATTGGACCGAAATTTATATATCGCTCCATTCCTGTAAAATAATTATTGGTTAATTAGTCTTGAAAGAATCAAATTTGCTAAAATTACTTTTAAAAAATATATCCACCTTTTGCTAATAAAGAATTTTTCATTTTAAAGTTTTTCTTTTGTAACTTTTTATAAAATTCTATAATATTATTACAATCAGTTCTTATTATAAATGCGTCATTTTGTATATACAAATTAAATGAATTTAAAGAATTTATTATGCCTAAAATTTCTAATTATGTACTAGATTTTCTATCTTTAGTCTCTGTAAATTTACCATTAGTGTACATTGCTATTTCTTCTTTATCTCTAGAACTATCTTTATTGGCATTTTGGATCAATATTCTTGCCCATCCTAAACTACTGGCATCTCTTTGTATTATTTATAATAAATGTCTATTGATAATACTAATGGTTTGAGATTTCTAACAATTCCTTTAAGTTTTTGAATTAAGTTTATGTCTTCACTATTAAAATATTTTTGTCCATTTTTACTTACCTTATTATACAAAGTTCTGATTAGTGTACTAAGATTTGGTATAAATTTTATATTGTAATTTAATAATCCTAGAAATTTTTGTAATTCCTTAGTGTTTTCTATTATTTGGAAATTCTAATATTTTACTAACTATATGTGGTTGCAGTTCTATTGTTCCTCTGTCTATTGATAATCTTAAAAAATTTATTTTTTTGTTTTAATAATTCTATTTTCTTTTTAAAGATAACTATATTATTATGCTTAAAACAATCTAAAATTTTATGTAAATAGGTAATATGTATAAATTTATTCTGACTAAAAACTAAAATATCGTCTATATAACTATACAAAATTTTGAAATGGGTTTTAGTATTCTATCAATTCTAGCTTGAAATACTTGTGGGGCATTTTTAAGTCCAAATGACACTACTAACCACTCGAAATGTTCTTTTGAATAACTAAAAGCTGTCCATTGAACAAATTCTTCATGGAGTCGTATTTGCCAGAATCCACTCTTACAATCAAATTTAGAGGAATATTTAGCATTCTGTATACAATTTACTAATTCATCTTTATAGTTTATTTCCATTCTACTTTTTCCTCGTTTTTGCTTACTATGATTATTTACAATAAATGTTGGGCTTCTATGTCTACTGGTACTACTTCTAATAACTTTTAATTCTAATAACTCATTTATGTGCATTTTAAATTCTTTTCTATCTTTTAAACTATAAGCTAAATCTTGTTTTTTTTTATAATTATGTTGGATTAATAATTTCTAATTTATACACTTCTTTATTATCCTTTCTAATTGGATTATTTCCTATTATTTCTAACTTTTCTAATTCTTCTACTTTTTTTCTAATTTCTTCAGGCCATTTTTCACTTTCTAGGAACTCTACTTCTTTTTTTATATTTAGTACATCATCTCAATATTTGTCTATTTCTTCGTCATCTAAGATTTCTACTTCATGTACATCATTTTCTAATTCTAGTTTACTATTGTTATCTATGTCTTTTGTATTTTCTACTTTTTCTTCTTCTAATAAAGAATCAAAAAATTCTATATGTACATCTTTTTCTACTACTAAAGTTTTCTTCTCATATGGTAAGATATGTGTTTTGTATTTTGATTGAATAAATGTTGACTTTTTAAAGAAGTTTACTCCATTTGGAGTTATTAGTATACTACCATTATTTCCTAATATAAAATAAAATCCTAAAATAAATTTATATCCTACTTTTTGATTTGAGATAAATGTTGGGGGTAAAATATGAGTTTCACCATTTATTCTTATTAGTATATTATTGATACATTCTGTAATTTGCATTAATTGTCCATTAAATTGTCTAATATTTACCGAGTTTTAAAGTTTGCTCCTATTTTCTTTGGATACTAAGCTATCATGTATAATACCTTTATTTGCACATGTATCTATCATTGCTTTAGTATAAACAATTTCTTTTTTTAATAATAATTCTACATCTATATTTATTAATTCACTACCTGCTCTATCTATTTCTATGGTTTCATCTTCTTGTTGTTTATCTTTACAATTATTATAAAAAAAAAAATTTTGTTTCTGTGTCTCTATATCCTAATTCAATTTTTTTATTACATGTTGTACAATTTTTACCAAAAAATGAGGAGTAGGTTTCTAGAACATTAATGTCTACATCTAATTCTAAGATTGAATTGCTACTTGTGTCTGAATTACTACCACTGACTATGCATATATTGTCGTTATCAGATAATTGATCTATGTTAAGAATTTCTTCTATGTCTAAAATTTCTTCTTCTATATTATAACTGTCTACTTCTAATTGGTTGACTTTTTTATTTTTAGGGCAATATGGCTTAATATGTCATTCTTTTCCACGTAAAAAAAATTTACAAGTTTTATTGCTTTTGTATACACATTTATCTTTATTAAATGCTTTCTTGACATTTGCTTATTATTATTATATTTAAAAATTTCTTTATATAAAATTTTCTACTGTTACGTATACAAGGTTGCTTATTTTGCATATATCTTTTCCTATACTTTCTATGTTTCTTATGCCTAAAATAATTAGGATAATTACAACCTAATGTTGGTACTTCGGTCATGTCTATGAACATTTTTCAAAATTAAAGTTTTAATTGATGTCTATGCTTTTCTTCTACACAATATTCTCTAATCCTACCTCTAATATATTCTATTACTAGTAATAATGTAGTATAATAATTTATTCCTTGTGTTCTTTTTGTTTTAAACCAATTAATTAATTCATTGTGTAATTCTCCTATTTTTCTTGGTAATTTGTCTACAAATTTTAATAAAAAGTTTTAATCAAAGGTCTGCTTATTTCACTCCAATCTTTATAAAAATAATTAGCATATTCATCGAAATATCTTAAATCGTAATTTTTTAATTGTTCTAGATTTTTAATGGCTTTAATCTATTTAATTACATCGTCTTTTTCATCTACTCATAATATTAATATTTTCATTAAATCTATAAAACTAATCACTGTAATATTTGTATCAAAATTATCTAATTCTTCTAATTTATTTTTCTTCATCCACTCTCTCCATCCTAAATATGTTAGGATCAAACGCTTACCATTGGGCTAAAAGTTTAAGCTGATAGTCAATGTGCAACTTTATTTACTTTATTTCCTTATACAATAGAAGCGCAGTGGCCCACACTGAGCGATAGATGGGCATACATTTGTAATTGTGTCAACGGGCCAGGCAGTTACGCCCTAGGCAACCTTACTGCCAGTTCAAGATAGACACACATTTGTAATTGTGTCAACGGGCCAGACAGTTACGCCTTAGGTAACCTTACTGCCACTTTAATAGAATTACACAAAAGAATGTTACACCCACAAGCGCACAGAAGATTTGTTGGGGCCCCATAACCTCAACAATTCCTCTCCCCCCCTCAAAATTACTTCTGTGGCAGCTTGAACCTGTGACCTCGCTCTAATACAAATTGTTAGGATCAAGCGCTTATCATTGCGCTAAAAGCTTAAGCTGATAGCTAAGGTACAACTTTATTTCCTTATACAATGGAAGCACAGAGCTCCACACTGAGCGGTGGATGGACATGAGGGGCTACACACATTTGTAATTATGCCAACGGGCTAGACAGTTACGCCTTAGGTAACCTTACTGCCACTTTAATGGAATTACACAGAAGGATGTTACACCCATAAGCGCACAGAAGAATTGTTGGGGCCCTATGACCTCAACAAAATATATTTATTTTTCCCTACTTCCTAAAGTACTTTATAAGTATATTAATTTATAGTTTGGGTCTACTATTACTGCTAATACCTCCATAGAATGTCTAAGTAAATTTCTTTCCCATTGGCTAGGTTTATGATCTTCTAATTCTAATATTAATAAGTCTCTAGCTTGTGGCATAGTTTTCTAATTTTCTAATTTTGTTTTAGCTTTAAATGCTTTTTCTGCTTCTGTGTATTTTTCATTAGTTTCTGGGATTCCTCGTTTGTCTAAGTAACCTTCTACATTTGATGACTCTACTATGGGTTCTAATATAGGTTTATAGCTACTTTCTCCTATTTCTGGTTTTTTATCTTCTTCTCCTACTAATATTTCATCTACCTATTCTAAGTAATAAATTTCTTCTATTTCTAAATTTTTAAAATCTAAATGTTTTACTAATTCTTTGTCTATAACGTCATCTGTTAATTCATCATTATTACATAATTCTTTAATAATTGTTCATCTAAATATTTTTAGGATCATTAAATATTAAGTCTATAATTTTATCTCTATTCCTACTTAATGTTTTATGTTTGTCTATATCTAAATTATCTATTATTGCCATATTAATTTCTATTTCTTCTTCATTTTCTTCTAATTCTGGATTATTTCTTTGTCTATAATTACTAAATCTCTGTGTAACATGATTCTACCTATTTATATAAGTATAGCTAGTTTCTGGTACTTCTAATAGATTATCCTGTTCTAATTTAGATAAAATCCATTCTAAACTAGTTAATTCACTACTGGTTAATTTTTTAAGAACTATCATTTTTACATACTGACTTTAAAAACAATCTACAATATTCTTTCTTTCAAATCTAAATTTTTTAATGATATTTATTATATAATTTTCCTAGAAAAAATGTCTTAATTCTAAGGTTTTTATATTTTGTGTTCATTTTATATCCTTTAGTTTGTACACTTAATTTAATATGTTTACAAAATTCATTAATGTTTATGTCTATATTGGGTATGCATCCTACTACAGCTACTTTATTTTTTAAATGTACTTCTGCACTGGCTATTTGAGCTTGTTCATGATCGTAAAATCTACTGTCATATAAATATAAATGAGCTTTTGTGTCTAAACCTTCTCTATCTTAACTAAGAATTCATATTATTATTATTCCCACATGTATGTCTATATAATTTTGTTTTCTAAGGTAATCCCTGCCTATTGGACTGATTAAAGTTAATTCTTCTCGTCTATTTACTACCGATAGTTTAGTTTCATCTGTGTAAATATATAAACTAGTGTTTAATTTTGACATTAGTCCTTCATTATATAACCTTTTATTTTTAATTTGTTCAAAATCTCTTTCTAATAGTTTTGTCTGGATCATGTTCGTCTATTATCTCTTCTGTTCTTTCTATTATTTCTTTACTTTTACTAGAAAATGAAAGTGACCTTCTAAGCCATTCTACCATGTTTAAGTCTATTATACTATTTCTTACTAGATCCATTGCTTTTTAATATTACTTTAGGTCCTAAAATATCCTTAATGTCTAATGTTCTATATGTTAGGATTTGTCCACTTAAGTTTAACTTCCTACTTTATTGGTTAATATGTCTAAATTGTCTAACGAATTACTAAGTTCTAGGTGTGATACGGTTTCTTTATTTTTTCTAAATGTTTGAAAATTATTTTCTAATCTATTTAGTCTATTGTATAGGTCCTCTAGTTTGTTATTGATTTTGACTAATATTTAATCATAGTATTGGCTTGGCTTGTTGGATAGTGTTACTTCTTGGCTAAATTCTTTATAATTATATCCAACTAGTTTTAAAGTTGTAATTTCACTTTTTAATTCCGCTAAAGATTCTATTAATATTTTGTCTAAAGTCATTCACTGACTATTATTTTTATGGCGTCTAACTGTATTTGTAAATCTCACTGTGTAAATTTAATATTTTTTATTTCTAGCTTTAGACTTTCTACAATATTTCTAATTTCTAATTCTACTGGATTGGGTGTTTTTATGTCTAATAATTGAGCTAATTATATTCTTTCCTTCTTGCTAGGGAATCGTTTAACCTGGCTATTAAAATCTGCTAATAGTTCTTTAATATAATCTAAATTTCTTCTTAACGTATTAATATTACTAGTCTCAAAGAATTTTCCAAAGTCCTAGTACTAGCTCTTTTAGATTTTCAATATTGACTTCTAAGTGTTGTCCTAAGTTGATTAATAAATCTACTAGAAAATTTTTTTGATTGTTGCTAGTGTGTGGAATATGTTTAAATTGATTTCCAAGTGCTCGATGTTATAACTAATTTTATTCTTTTTGTCAAATTTAATTTTTGCTTTCTATGATAACTAATTTCTAAATCTAAATAATCTAATCTTTGAAAATTCATAAACTAATTGGCTAAATCTTCTAGTCTATTCCTAATTTTTAATGCTAAAGTCTCGTATTTGTCTAATAATTTATTTTGCTTGTTAATATTATAATCTTGTAAATTATATCTTATAAAATTAAATATGGGTAAATTTGTAAAAGCATAATGTTTAATATTGAGTTTTCTTTCTATTTCAGGGGGCAAAGGAGATGTGTAATCTACTGGAAGCCTTATATTACCTAATCATTCTTCTAATAAAGTGTCTAAATGTAATTGTTTACTATTAAAAATTGCTAATTCTATCTCTACAATTTCTAAAGCACATTCTAAAATTTCTATATAAGGATTATTGTCTATCCAAATATCAAAATCTTTTTTTCTAAAACAGTAAATAAATTTTTATAGAAGCTTTCAAGATTTTAGTCAAATTTAGCGATCGTGGAAATATAGCATTAACTAAATGAAGTCTGTCTTATAAAAAATATTTAAAACAAAAACAAAAAAGGTGTTCCGATACCAAAGAAACAAAAGGCATGGTTTGATTGTTTCAACTGATTAAAGTCAATAAAGCAGTTCAACGAAAATGAGATATTATGTGTTTACACTAAGCCTTACCTAGGTCAATTTGACACGAATATGTTATTTTATTTATTTTTTATTTTTATTTTTATTTTTATTTTTATTAGTTATTTTATTTAGACAATATAAAATATTATCTAGTAGTGGGTTAGTGGATGTGGTTGAGTGGGGATTATATTGCCTATTTTATTGACTATTATATTTGGTAAATATATCTCTAACTCACAATGAAAAAGTGAGCTATTATAATTTTACGATGTTGAAAGTGAGCTATTATAATTTTACGATGTTGACTTTCGGACAAATTCAACATACAATTAATGAAAGTTCTAAAACCGTGCCTTTTGTTTTATGAATGCGAAAGCAGATCACAACGACATCATGTTATTGTAGAGAAAGAGAATAAACTTATGGAAATTCCTCATGCTAGTTTATGCTTGTGGTCAGAAAATAATTATAATTAAATAAAATCCCCTCAGGTTACATTATAAGTGCTCACTGACTTTTTACTCTTTATATTTTCCAACATGTTTTATGTACTTTTAGGTTTCTCACATATTTGTATTTTAGATAAACATGTATGTTTATATAGAACCTAATGAGAGTGATTGAAGTCAATAAAAAAACTCCAAAATTTTTACAGTCTAATTAAGCTTAAAACAGTCATATGAAACTTTATTTAAAAGAAGCTTGCATATGTTCTTTATGTTAGGCCGATCTAACCCATCATGGGTGCCAATTCCAACATCTACCATTTGCACATGATTGGATGACACCATAAATAGAGCAATGAAAGCAATTAGGCCAAAAACCTTAAATGTATTATTATATGGGCAAATGCAACATGTGACCGACGAGTAATAAATTGGAGCTTAAATGGCTAGAAATCTCAATTGTAAATAAATGTAAGACATTATATATTTGCTCATCATATATCCTAGATTTTATTTTCATTACTTCAATCTAAGTATACTTAAATCTCTTAATAAGAGATATGCTTGACTCCATGAGCTTTATATATCCACAATTGTAATTCCTCTGTGAATTATATAATTAGTCAACCGATGAATACATAAGTCAGATGTAAGAGAAATAATTCTTCCCATCCTACTCATATTTTGAAAATGCTACACTAACTACTTTCTTGGACATGTTTCATAAGCCGCATAATGTCATACCTATAGATAACATGCTAAAGTGACAAACATTAATCTTTAATCTTAAAATATAGTTGACGATGACCAGGGATAGCAATTGAGTTCTCATTATATCTCAAAGGAACTTACTTAACGAAGAAGTAAGGATATTCTATTCTTAACTCTTTTTTTTTAAGGTCACAAAATGCATGTGCAGTTTGAATTATGCATTACACTGAATTCTCTTTTCATTAAGAGCATTTGTTTAACTATTCACTGTGCAAATCGTAGTTCACGTACTACTAAAGTGCCTCACTTGAGCTTAAAAAAGTTTGCCTTAACAAAGCACTAAATCCATATCTTGCTTAATTCATGTTTCCATGATAATGAAGTATATCATAGTCGGTCCAATAACTTAATGTGACCTCATCTTGACTAATCAAGGCAACATATTATTTAGAATTACATAAGTTCCATGACAATGGATCATATATATAATTGTGTTATAATTTTATGAGTCTCATCCCAACTTACTACTATAGCAATTGGGGTGACCTCTTATGTAAAAAAGTCATTCTTAATCTAAAAATATATCTTTTGACCATCTTATATGTGTGGTTATGCTAGCTTTGCATTTTAAGTACTGGATAAGTACTCTATCGTTAATAACATAGTATTATAAGAATAACTAGCAATGACATTTTTAATTTGTGGTAATAAGCCTACTAATTCTCAAAAAGATCAAGCTTGTGACGATTAAACAACTCTAGTCACATCTTTCGAACGATTTAAACTATGTTGTGTGTATATACATATTGTAAAGCTACAATATTGTGTATATCATTCTATTTCTTACATGTTTTGGATGTTTTGGTAGACAAAACCCTTTAGTTTGATTGATCATTTTCCATTATAGTCCCTAAGTACTTACCTATGACAATCTCAAGATTTTATATAGAACCAAACAAAAAGATTTCTCACATAGCCAATGAACGCGCGTATGCATATTGCTCCCACTATGGACAAAGTTATGCATGTTTATTATTTTATAGTAAAGATACCATACAAAATTGTGCGCAATTATCTTGAGGTAAATTTTTGCCCATTTAGATTGCCAAATCCATCGGCGGTCGGGCATAAATTTTCTCTTAGATACAAATAGTAATTCACAATGCTGCAGAGGTATGCTGCAATCCATTTTAAGCAACATAAAGCTTTTTCTAGGATTAGACTGGTATTTCTTACCAATTTTATAGCATATATCAAGTGTTGAACATCCTACTGTACATGAGACTCTTACTCGCATTTAGATAAGGAATATTAGCTATATATTTCTCTTTTTGTAAAATCTAGTGGGCATACTTCAAGGCTATGAATTTGTCATATCTATAGGAGTATCCATTTAGCTCTCAATTTGCCATTTCGAATCTTTAAAGAATATTTTCAATATAAACATAACTCGTGACAGAGCTAGAAACTTCTTAAAAGATTCTATGTGGATTCAAACTCCTAAAATATGGGCAAGCTTTGCCTATATTTCATTAGAAAAGGAAAGTCATCAACAGCATAAAATGCAATTCAATGTCCAAAAACCTAATGCAATTCAATGTCCAAAAACCTACAATCGCAGAAACAAAGGCAAGCCAAGTGGCTTTATTTGTTGGCTCTCTTTATTGACAAACAGTAGTTGCATTTGTGTTAGTAGAACTAGTTCTTGCAGCGACAACTTCATTTTTATTTAGAATCTCTTTAGGAAGGAGAACTCTGAAAACAGCATAGTGATGATTCAAGCTTTTCTCCCCCTGTAGTCTATGAACACTGCCCAATGCGCCCTCATTGACGTTTGGGAAAGCATAAAATATTCGTCTTATTCTTTGATGAACAAGTGCCATCGCACACCTGAAACATTAAAAATTGGAAATATGTAAATAACAGAGCTTTTTACGTTACAGACAGCATGCATATGCAAATCTCTGACTTGAAGTTTATAGCATGTGACACAGGTTTCTGTATAATGTATGTGAAAATGACAAGCACTATTTCATGATGTATGTTTTGTAAATGAATTCCAAAAATGCCTATAAGCAAACAACCCCGTTCATATAATGATGGTTTAGGTTGCTTAAGCTGATACAAGGAAATTGGATGGTCAAAATACATATTCCTAATTATTCCAAGCACTCCCAAAGCAAAGCAACAAATCGAGACAAAAGAAGAAATAAAAAGAAAATGAAAAGTAATCGAAGTAATTATTATGAACACAGTGCAGCTAATTTCAAGTATTTAACAACATAAAGGATTTGGTTAAGGGCAATGCCAAATTACAGATGCCATCTCCAACGTTGACATTTTTACTTGAGCAGCCAGTACTGGCAACACCAAGTATGAGAGTTTTCTATCAGCTATAAACAAAACATAGCAGCCAATAGGTAAAGGCATTTCATCATGCATACATATCCAACTATAATGTGAACAGACTTACATTACACAAGGCTCCCAAACTAGATAAACGTCATAACCAGTGCATAGATAAGGTCTGACTGATTCTGGATGAAAACCTTCAGCACTAGGATCCAGTTCCTCACCGTTCTCAACCTGAAATAGCACAAGGATGAGGATGACAATTTCCAGTCATAGCAGACAAACAGGTGAAAAGGAAACAATTACTGGTAAAAGCTACAATGGCTCAACTCAGGAACAAACACAATTTAAATATACTCATGGCTTCTAATTCAAAATACAGGGAAAAAAAATAGTGCAGGAATCAAAGGAATTCAAATTTCATTCATTTTTTTTTCAGAGTATAATCAATTGTCCATTCCAAGCTTGACATGATTCTTCATATACTTGGTTCCAGTGAACTCAATTCTTTTTTGGTAGACGTTTCATATTTTAGGTTTATTATACCTGAAGAAACAAAATTGAAAAGAAACATTTAAATAAACTAAAGTAAAATTGGAATGGATTACGGAATTTAAATTTCCAATAATCAAGTGGTTGATTCTGGGGTCACAATTCATAACAGACCCCCAATTTAATTCTGGTTAAATTCTAACCCAACCAAACTGAACCAAAATTCCAGCCACACTTACAGCTCTGCCTGCAGCAGTGCTCTTTATTGATAGGAAATAATAACACAGGAATAAACAGAATTCAACATTTGCTCTCAACAGAATGCCCAGAACAAACCAATGAAAAAATAAGAACATGAGATAAAAGCTCAGATCGAAACATATCAACTCTTTTGACTCCTTTTTTTAGTGTCAGGGAAAATATAAAAATAATTAGGTGACAACAGGTATGTTCCTGTACCTAGCACCCTTCAGAGACCCAAAACAACAAATGCATACAGAAAGAAGCTTTCTTACATTTGCAAGGTCAGTCTTTTGTCTTTTTGCTGGTGTACCTATGGAAGTAGGCTGTATATTATGAACTCCATTAGGCTTATCTTTCTCATGTCCCATACCAGGGAACAAGAGTCTGTCCCTTGCAGCAGAAGACTGTATAGCAGCCATAGCAGCATGTCGTAGAGGATGCCAATAACAAGAGGTCGTATGTGAGTTTTCCTGAGCCCACTGCCAAGGGTTCAAACATGAAACACCAGAATATGATTTTCTGGTTTCACTAAGAAAATCATTTGGAGGCAAAGATGTATAATTTGACTCTCCATTTGAAAAAAGGTCAGAGCTAAGCACTTCTGGCTGCTCTGAACAACTCTCTAAGCTATTCTTCTCCTTGGAAATGGAACAATAGCAGATTTGATCACATGCGCTTGCAATCACCCGCTTAACAGAAGGATCCACTATAACTGCAGCATTTACAATCTGCATAGCAGAGAGGCAGCTTCAGTCGAAATCATAAACTAGACAAGTGAACCTAAACCAACAAATATTATAATCAACATCTATGTATACAAGAGACACACTTTTTTTTTTTTTGGAAACTTAGATATGCTCACTTTTGAGAGGTCTACTGTAGATCCAGGACAAACTTTTATCACCACAAGACACCATGATGCAGGATAACAGTAAACAGAAGAAGTCAAGTAACTTCTCTTTTCAGATTTTTTTTACAAATTTGACTTCAGTAAGTTCTAGAAACAGAAACAAGCTTGCAAACACATCGTTTAGTGCCATTGACTCTTGTTGAGGCTAATTTTTGGTCAACTAGAGAATTAAATAAATGGGAATTAAGCACATAGAATTTACGTGGTTTAGCACTTGGCCTACATCTGTGAGAACAAAAAGAGCAATTTTCACCATTCAATGAGAATTACAACGAATTTTTTTTTTGGGAACTATTTGCCTGTGTCCTCTAAGCATCAAGGGCTCCCTATTTTATAATACAATTTAGGTATCTTGATTCCTTAGGATGCGTTTGGTATTTTTTTTCAATTCATATTTTTATAAAATTAAAATGAGAATGAAAATGATACTTTTAAGTTGCTGTATTTCTGCTCAATCAGATACCGGAACTGTATTATAAATAGAAGCCCTTGATGCATACAGGACACAAGCAAATAGTTAAACCCAAAAAAAGAAAAACACTTCATGTCATTCTCATTGAATAATGAAAATTGCTCTTTCTATTTTCGTGGACGTAGGCCAAGCGCTGTACCACGTAAATTCTTTGTGTTTTGTTACCGTTTATTTATTTCCTTAGTTGACCTAAAATTAGCGTCAACAACTATAATTATTATGCCTATGACTTTTAGAAGCCCTGCATCAGCGTCCAAGACAAGATCCAAATAGAACTAGGGGCATCAGTTAGTCTACAACAAAAATAAAATAGAATAAGAATGCTCAATTACTCATGTAAATTGAGAGCATTTGGTTCTTAATTGTTTTGCCACTTAAACTGGAAAGTAACAGATGAATAAATAACTTATATAATAACTTATATCCAAATCTAGCAGTAAATATAAAGTGATTTCACTCTGCGCAATCGAATAGCAAAAACTTAATGTAGAGAAAAATCAAAAACTCTAAGTGGACAATCAACACCATTAATTTATAAGTCCAACAAGAAGCATCTTAGGTATCCCGTGGGTCTAACTATCTAACCGTCACTTAGATTCAATCTTAAAAATTAGTCAAGAACCCGCAAGTGGAGCACCAATAATAAAGGCTTTATGAGGTGGTTGCATAAATAGAGTACTTGACTAACAAAATTAAGAAGAAGAAGCATAATCTATCAAAGACGCATGAGATGAAACTAATTACAAGGAGAAACCAATATAGTTACCGAACCATCACCAGATTTTGCCAACTCAACAGCAGATTTCATGAAGCTGAAAATTGATTGGGAGTCATCTTCGTTAAATCCAGTAATGCCATCAATATTGCTGTAGATGCAAAACCCAAAAAATTGCAAAGGCCAGTAAAACACCAGGAAAATTATATTAATACTGAGTGAAAGAGAATGGAATCTCTAAATGTTAGGAAGAAATAATAAAAGAAATACATTTCATAAATTGTGAAATCAACTATGAATGTATTCAAAGATTAAACTATTCAATTCAGATACATAGATGTTTAATTGATGAATTTGAGTTGACTTTATACAACTTGAATTCAAAGACTGCCAATTGAGTATAACAAGAAGGAAAACAAAATAAAATATAAAAAAAATTAAATTGATAGAGAAGGAGAGAACAGAAATAACAGGCTTCCGTAAAACTGTAATTTTGGCCCAAAAAAAGAGTTAAGATCCCTAGATATTACTGTTTATGTTCTTAAACAGTAAAATTTTTTTTTTGGGGGTCATCCATATTTCAGTAGAAGGTAGGTGGTCTAAGAATAATGGGAAAACAACAAAACATCGACGACACTGTAGAGGGACATGTAGAGCTTACTAAGTTGGTGGATGGTATGATGTTGGCCACAGCTTGCATTGTTCTTCCCATTCTTCTTTTGACAAAGCAGCATTTTTACACACCTAAAATTATTTAAAGTCAAATGTAAATGACACTCCAATGATCTTCAAAAATTAAAAAATAATGGCACATGATAATTTCAAAGAATTATAGTCAACAATGTTATAAAATGAATATAAGTATTCTAGAGCCAACAATTTTTAAATTTCATTCAATAACAGTAGCTTTGATACCTTAATTCACTTTAAAATCACTTCAGGCAATCTTAACAAATACCAAGTCCCAAGTAATTGCACATCTGAATAAAATATTACATAACAGCTAAAATCGCAATCATGATAACATCCAGAAAAGAAACAAACCATTGAAAACTCATTGCAAATTTATACATTCATCCGATACACAATCCAAATAAACTTCATGGAAAAAAAGTTACAAATAGAAAGTGCAGAATGCTACATCTAATTGTAACAGCACAAATGTTATGACATTTGGCAATACACATTGACAGAATAAAATAATCTACACTTATTCAAAAGAATGAGCAAGAAAAAAGATGTTTGAAAATGGCCAATCAAAAGGAATTATCATTATACCCGCAATGATAGAAAATACAAAACTTTCAGGAAAAAAGAGAAAATACAAGGCTAAGGACAATAAAATGGAGAATAAACAATCTCAAGGCTATACTAAAACATTAAAAGATCGAAAATTGTGAGATTTTACTCGATAATTTAGGGGTGGGCATCAGTTTGGTTCGGTTACGGAATAAATTTTCGGTTTTGGATCGGTTCGGATCTAAAATTTTAAAAAACCGAAAAAAACCAAATCAAAACTGATAGGTTGGTTTCGGTTTTCTTAACGGTTTTATTTAAGCAATCGGTTTTTCGGTTCATCTTAATGGTTCGGTTTGATTTTTCAAATCATTATCCCTAGGGGTGGGCAAAACCAAAAAAAATTTGGTTCGGTTTTTTTCGGTTTCGGATCGGTTTTTTTAAGTAAAAAAAATGAATTTATAAACACCAAACCGAATGGTTTGATTTTCGGATCAAAAATTAAAAAATCCAAACCAAACCAAAATTAAAGCATTTTTGTAATTTTGCTAGGACCACTCTCTCTCGCGCTTTCAGCTGCAGCACAATCACTTATCCAAGCCCTAACTCGCATCTGCCTTCTCCTTGTTGCCGATCTACTGTTGCGTTTCTTTCCTTATTCCGTCGCTAGCTAGATAGTCTGGTAATGGGTTTGTTTTCGTTTGTGAGTAACTTGTTCTGTTTTTCTTCTTTTTTTGGAAATAACTCTTTGATTTACACTTATTTCATGTTTAAATTATTAATAACATTTAGTTTTATTAGCTTTGTCTAGATATAAGAATGTTACTGTAATTTTTTTCGTATAAATACTGTGCTCTGGACATTGCTGGGCGAAGTCACGAAATGTTGTTGATGATGATGGAGGGATAATATCATTTAGATCCCTTCTTTTAATAAAATTTTAGTATGACCCAATATTTAGAAAATGTTTGCATATAAGAATTCTATTATGAATTAATTTATTTGCTAACTTTGCATAATAGTCTTTGACCGAAGGTCAACTAGATAAAATATCATTTTAGTCCCAAATGTTTGCTAATTTCTACTACGACACAAATACTTATTTTATTTTATTTATATTTTAGGCCAAAACTTTTGATATTAAAAACAGTAACTATAATCTTGAATATTCTTCGTTTTAGTCTAAAATTCTTGCCTTTTTTTCTATACAAATTTGTAAATTTTTTTTTATTATACATTGATTATAGTAGGCCTTGTGTGCAAGATGGAAGAAAATAACAATGTTATAAAGGAGATTATGAAGGATGATTTTGAGTAGGATGCTGAGAATGAAAAAGGAGGAAGAATGATTTGAAAAATCGAACTGAAAACCGAACCGTTAAGATGAACCGAAACCGAAAACCAAAACCGAACCGACCTATCGGTTTTGATTGTTTTTTTTTTCAAAAAAACTGAACGGTTCTTTTAAATTTTAGATCCGAACCGATCCAAACCAAAAATTTATTCTGAAACCAAACCGATCCAAACCGATGCCCACCCCTAATTCTCCCTTCTTTTTCATTCTCAACACCCTCCTCAAAAGCATCCTTCATAACGTCCTCTATAACATAGTTATTTTCTTCTATCTTACACACAAGGGCTACTATAATTAATGTATAATCAAACAAAAAATAATCATTTATAAATTCGTATTAAAAAAAAGGCAAGAATTTTGGACTAAAACGAAGAATATTCAAAATTATAGTTATTATTTTAAATATCAAAAGTTTTGGCCTAAAATATAAATAAAATAAAATAGGTATTTGTGTCGTAATAGAAATTAGCAAAATATTAGGAACTAAAATAATATTTTATCTAGTTGACCTTCGGTCAAGGACTATTATGCAAAGTTAGCAAACAAACTAAATCATAATAGAATTCTTATATGCAAGCATTTTCTAAATATTAGGCCATACTAAAATTTTATTAAAAAAGAAGGGATCTAAACGATATTATTCCTCCATTATCGTCAACATTTCGTAACTCCATCTGACTTCACCCAGCAATGTCTAGAGTACAGTATCCAAATGAAAAAATTACAGTAACATACTTATATCTAGGCAAAACTAATAAAACTAAATGCTATTAATAACTTAAACAAACATGAAATAAGAGCAAATCAAAGAGTTATTTTAAAAAAAAAAGACCCATTTCAAAAAAAAAAAAACAAAGCAAGTTACTCACAAACGAAAATAAACCCATTACCTGACTATCTAGCTAGCGATGGAGTAAAGAAAGAAACGTAACAGTAGATCGGCAGCAAGGAGAAGGCAGACGCGAGTTAAGGCTTGGATAACTGGTTGTGCTGCAGTTGAAAGCGCGAGAGAGTGAAGCAAAAAACTGCACATGTTTAATTTGTGTATATATATGTCCTAGCAAAATTATAAAAATGACTTAATTTTGGTTCGGTTCGGATTTTTTAATTTTTGATCCGAAAACCGAACCGAACCGAACCATTTGGTTCGGTGTTTATAAATTCGGATTTTTTACTTTAAAAAAACCAAACCGAAACTTTAAAAAAACCGAACTGAACCGAATTGAATTTTTTTCAGTTTCGGTTCGGTTTTGCCCACCCCTACTCGATATAGATATTGTGTACATCCTCATTTTTTGTCAAGAACTCTTTCCAAAATAAAGCATGCAGCCCTTTTCACTGGCCACATCTTGTGATAGTCAACAAGATATATTTTTTGCTTAGATGAATGTTGATATTGAAAACAACAGAAGAAGCATTGCCATGCTCATAAAACCCTCTAATATAGGCCCCCAACAAAATTTACTTACATCAACACAAACTGAAACAAGCCTAGTACTAGAGTCTGATCAATGTGAACTGCAGTAAATTCCATACTTAATTACTAAAATACAAAAATCTTTAGACGACAAAAAGATGACGCACTTTCGTTATAAAAGGACTCAACTGGTAGGAATTGACAAGCTCTTGTACATCCTGCGGAAGGCTGTTCATTCGGTTGTCATTTTCATCAGCTAAACATAAGATCATCGACAACTGAGTTTTTCCTGCCATGTTAAGTCCATTATCAGCATTATGTACTAGAATTATTGCAAAACTAAATGGCAAATATAAGGGTCCATGCATATGGAAGTACTTCTCTAGAAAGCTTTTATTCGATCGTGATAAAGCACTTCCAAGCAAAACTAAAAGAGCTTTACGAAGCCTAAGCAAAATTCTTGTCCAATCCCTAAAAGCATTTTTAATCTATTTTGGTCTAACATTAGACATTGATTGCTTTCAGAAGAAAATAGACACAATGCAATATTAAAAATAATAATAATTACAAAAATCTGAAAAATTATTTACAAACCTCCTTCAAGCAATTTCTTCTGTATTCGCTTTATATGGCGGAGATTTTCCAGTGGCGCAACTTGATTTAAACGCCTACTCAGGAAAACAAAAGTCATTTTTATTTCTCCAATTCAATTAAATAAAAATTCATTGTGACAATAGAATTGAAAAAAGGATTACCTTATAATAGTGTTGGCAAGGTTTGGCTCTACCATTGAAGCAAAAACATTCACTGTATCATATTTAAATTAAAAAAATTTATTTATAGAAAAAATAGAAAAAAATGTTAAGGTGTAAAAAATCGAGGTTGTGATAATCTTACCAGTAGGTTGTTGATTGGGCGGAATTGCCGGTTTACTTGGGATGTGGATGATTTGCCACGTGTCCATATCCAGAATTACAGCTTTGTTTCTCCAGGAGAGATTTTTAGGAGACTGCAGATAGGTGTGGGCATTTTGGTTTTCAGTTCAGTTTTTACGGGTTTCAGTTCGGTTTGCAACCCATTCGCTGTGAGAATTCAACCCAAACAATTTGAAAAGCTATTTCGGTTCGGTTTGGTTACAAATTCGGTTTGGGCATGGTTTGGTTTCAGATTCAGTTTGGATTGTAATTTCGGGTTGGGTTTTAATGCTACAGAAACAAAAAAAATACAATAATACCCAGATCAGCTTCAAGCACACAAAAAGATGAATGCAAATCTTCAATCCAACCTTGCAAAGTGAATGTCCAAAATATGAAGTTTTCAAGCCTATTTTATTCATACGTCACCTACTTGTTTCTAAACTAAGTCAAGATAATTCAAACCCCCACATATCCACCATTATTAAGCTTTTAAATGACATTTTATATATTCATTCCTGAACATACAAGAAAAAACAATAACCACACATGCCAACCTGGAAAGGCAAGTTCTTTTGTCCAGACTTCAACTTCATCAAGTAGAATGGAATTGGAGTCAATAACTTGAAAGCAAAATTTCATCGCAGAAGATTTAAAAAGGAAATAGGATCTACATGATGATTTTAGTAACAGTAACAAATATGCAAAGAAAAATAGATTGAATGATAGAACTAAGAAGGCTAGAACCATGGATTTTGAAGCTTATGAAAACTTGGCATCCATATATCTATCAGATATAAAATTATGATATCCAATTGGAGAGCTGAAGTTACAGTTACCAATTACCATGATGGCCGACGAGATGGAAGCCACGAAAGCGGGTGGCGTTACTGGTAGGAGGCTGGGAGCTGAGACGCTCACGCGTGAAGACCGACTGCAGCCGGCGGCTGAGAGAGACGACTGGTGGGAGATGCGACGACGACGCGTAAGAACTGCCAGTTGCTCGCGAGCCGCTGAGAGATGACTGCTGACTGCTGAAAGAGACAACCAGTGGCGCTCTGGCGGCGTGGCGTGGGGCGGCGCAGCTATGGGCAGGCGGCGTGGTGTGGTGCTGCTAAGGGCTGACGGCAGTGAGACTTGAGTGAGTTGTTGTGAGAGAGATGAGTGTGTACTGTGTAGTCTAGATTAGGGCTGCATTTGGGATCGGGTTTTGAGATTTTAATTTTTTATTTTATTTTTTAATGCAAAACCCGATCGGTTTTGTTATTCATTTAGGTTTAACCAAATAACAAAACTGTCGGTTTTATATTTTTAATCCGTTCAGGTTTAGGTTCAAACTAAACTAAATTGACAGCGAAATAAGTGTCATGTTTAATTTGGTTCAGCTCAACCTGATCAGAACATCCACTCCTAATTACATATACAAAAATTAGGATTTTGAGAGGAAAAAGATTTAGTGTGGCGGTTTCCGTTTTATAAATGAATTAAGAAGATTAATTTACAACTACGCTCTTATAGTTTTGTTGTAAAAAATTATTTTAATAAGAGCTTCTCTAACTATCTAAATCATTTATTAAAAATAAATAAATAAATAAATAAAACTCATGACCTCTTGTTTATATGACAATTATCCAATTAGTTAGATTGTCTCTATAAATAATTAAAATAACTTTTAGAAATATTATTATTTTAAGTATATACTTTATTTGGCACAGTTAGATAAATTTAAAAATTATAATATTAAATTATTTAATATACACTAATTACTGTTATTTAAAAAATATAAAATATTTATTATTTTAGTTAAATTATTATTTAAAAATTATATTTATTAATTCTTATTATCTTTTATTCCATAACTTAAAAATTAAAAAAAAAAATCTGAATACTACATAAGCCCATAATGTAAGGATTTTGCTGAGGTGCCTGCAGTAACCCACCATGCAACATGATTTTAAAGATCTAAGAGAGACGACTGTGTTGTGTGGTCCACAACTCTCCCTCTCAAATCTTGACACGTGCACGATTACAGAGTAGTCTATAGTAATTTTTTGTATCATAACAAATAATTTCATTTTCTAAAAACTAATAATTGTATTGTTTAATGTGAGATATAGTAAAAAATACTATTGTTGGCTTAAATTACAAGAGAACTACAATAAAGTTTTAACAATTAGCGCTACTCCCTGTCGTAGACATCAGAAAAAAAATCAAAACCCATCAATAATCATTAAAAATGTTCTCCCGTGGCGTCATTTTATCAGAAGGGCCCAGTCATCATTTCATTCATTATACATATTATCTTTTAATTCGCCAACATAATCTGACTTTAAATCATCGGACTATTGCTTTCCAGCCTGCTATATAATGCTACTGTTCGTCAAAATACCATAACGAGCACAGATGACTTCCAAAGAAAAACGATACATGCCCCGAAGATTAAGAGAGACCGAGTCTACCGAATTACATATTAAATAAAGTTTTTAAAAATTGATTACTGGCATCCCTTTATATTTATGAATATATATGAATTTAATGGTTTTTCTTAAAACCACCCCAAAAACGGTATTAGCGCCAAATGTCGGTTCAAAGGATTTTCAAAAATGAATGAGACGATTGTTTATTTAATAAATAATGTAGGATATAATCTAATGATAAATAATAATACAATAAAAGATAATATAACTAAATATATACAGTATGTAAGTGTATCTATCACATGCTTATGAATTTAGAGTTGGAAAACTCATAATAATAAGAAATAGAAATTTAAATATAGATCCTATTCCACTAATTAGAATAAGGAGAGAGGCTTCTAGAAAATAATTTTTCTTGGAAAAAAAGGAATATCAATTTTGTTGATGATTATATTGATGATCTTGTGATAGATTATAATAGGCATTTATTCATGAAGTAAAGAGATGAACATAACTGGATTAAAAAGAGGATTAGGTGTAACAACTATCCTTTCCATAATATGTTGATTGGATATAAAGATTTATTTACGTATAAACTTTGTCTTATGAATAAAGGCTTAGAAAAGAATAATATTTTTAAAGTCATAAAAAATATATGAGTAATAATAGAGGTACAAACTCTTGTACAAATTTTTTTGTACAAATTGATGTAGCATAATTGAAGGTTGGATTAAATATCTCTTGATCTACATGATTTATTTTTATTATTTTATATATTTATTCAACCAATAAGTTAATGTCAGATCAGTTTGTACAAAATAAATTTGTACAAGAGTTTTTGGTTATATCATCACTCAAAATATATTATATGTTATAAACATCTTATAGAGTCTAATAAATTATTAGAGAGATGGTACAATGAATAAATTATCAAAAGCTATAATAATCTCACAAAATATAGAAATTAATAAGTTACCAGCTTCTAGCCCTAGGCAAAGAGGATATACCTGCAGAAGATTTCAACCATTTGATATGATCAACGATTTAAACATGTCGGAAAAAAATCAATTAAATTAGATTTCACTATATTTATAAATTAGGAAACCCTAATATATCTATAAATGATATAGAAAGTGCAAAAGAAATACTTGAGATTAAAAATTTTAATGCTGAAAATATAAAACAAATCAAAAGGTTAGGAGATCTAATGAGTGAAGAATTTAATCAAGTTAAACAATTGATAAAGGACTTTAACCTTAAAGATAAAGATGTATTAAAATAAGAGATTATTAATGTAATGAATAAAAACTCTATAGATATAAGATTAAGCAAGTTAGAGAAACAAATAAATAAAATAAAAAAATTATCTAACAACTCCTAATAAATTTGCTATAAATATAAATGGAAAAATTCAAGAAAATTGAAGTACGAAAGATAAATAATAACATGGAAGAATTACTCATTGTAATTCAAGAACAAAATAAAATCTTACATGACCAATAATCTACTTTAATGAATAAAAAAATAATAAAATTTAGTTTGTGTCAAGACCAATAGTTAACAATATAAATGAAGACAAAAAATTAATAAGTTTGAGGATGATGAGTGAAAATACAAACAATATACTAAAAGAGCTATCTAGTAGAAATGAAGAATTTGAAACAAATGAAGAAGATGATGGTGTCTTTATTAACTTAAAAGATATAGAAAAAAGAATAGAATATCTAAAGATGAATGAAGCAAAAACATGAGTTTATGAATTAGGTGAATCTAGTAACAGAGCTTCTAAATCTAATACTAAAGCTTTTGACGCTATAGAAGAAATACCAACTTATGAAAGACTAGAGGGTCAATATTTCAGTTCTAGCAAACCTAAAAAAGAGCATAAAAATCCAGATGAATATAGAAAAAAATTAATCAGCTATGATAGATTGTGGTTAGACATAGATTATTCCAAGGACAGAGAAAAAATAATAATTAATTGAGTTAAATCTAAGAAAACTGCTCTTGCATTTCACAAGTTAGATAGAATAATAGCATAGAATTCCTTAAAACTTCATTTATAGGAATAGTTACACAATGGTACATGGGATTGAAGGATAAAAAGTAAAAATAGAATATTATATAAAGAATATAATATCCAAATGAAACTTAAGAACAGATCTTAAATAGATTTTAAAATAAAATAATAAAAAAACTCTAAAGAGAAGATTCACAAGCTGATTTTCAACCAGAAATAAAAAGAAAAAGAATGTAAAAAAAATAAAGCTAACTAGTCTTAAATATGTGATATATGTTATTTAGAAGCTTACATATTATAATGATTTGTGTGTCATGAAAATACCAGACCCACAGGGTAAAATGATTATGCCAAAATATAGCAAAGAACATGAAGATAGTACAGACATTGATACATTTGAAAATAGAATTAGGTTTGCACAAAATAGGATAAATAAGTGGTATGCTGAAATAAGAGATAAAAGATTGATGAAGAAGCAACATCGACGATTATGGTGTTCTAAGTTAGAAGAACCTTCAGGATTTGGATGTTAAAATAAAACCTATAAATATAGAGAAAAAAAATACAAAAAAAAGAAATTCTTTAGGACCAATAAAAAATATTATAAGAAAAATAAATATAAGTTAAAGTTTTTCAAAACGAACAAATTTAAAGGAAAATCTAAAGCAAATGCACTTAAAAAGTATAAATGCTAGTTATATAATGAAGATGGGCATTATGCAAATGAATGTCCTGAGAAGAAAAAAAGCAAACATCAAGATGTTTAAAGAATTTTGTGAAGTAGAACTAATCATTGATAGTGAAGATATTAGTGCATATATTATCTTTCTTATGAGACCTTAAGTAACTTCGATTCAAAATGCGTACAGAAGAAATGGATAATAAAGATCTATACCAGGATGATGAATTAGAAGAACAAGGTTTTTTTTTTTCAATAAAGGATTAATCTTTGATGAGAAGCAATATTGTAAAATTAATTAAAAAAAAGGGTTAGAAACCTCTATGGCTTTAGTTAATAAGTTAGCACAAGGAATTGCTAACATGATTAAGAAAAATATATATATAATGTATTTTAGTGCCACTATAAAAGAGGAATCAATTGAAATTAGGCATGCCAAAGGAAAATACAAATATGCCTTTATTATTAAAATCAAATATGGAAGATAAAATCAATAGGATAAAGTCTGATGATAGATATAAAATTGGATTTGTCCATATAAGAAGAATACAAATTATTATAAAAGCTCATTTTTAGAAAAGGAATAGACAGTCCAATAAATTTAGTTGTATTAGATAATAAAATAAGACAAAACGCATGCCCTCCTTGAAATAATACAATAAAATCTTAGTTATAAAAAATTAAATTGATATTTAAGATATACCTAAATATTCCATAAGCCTTGGAGAAAAAAAATATAAAAAAGACTTTAAGTCATGATTTGAGAATGCATGATGGATGTTTTCCATATAGTATAACACAAGTTATAAAATATGCATTAACAAATTCAGCTATTAGTGAAATGTTTGAAGATAGAGATTTTTTTTTAAATTGATAAACTATTTAGTAAATTTGGAAAAATACAATCTCCTAAGACTTTAAGAGAGATTGATTTACCAGAAAAAAAAGGGAGATAGATTTTAAGTATTCAACCTATTTTGATTAGAGGAAATACTACTAAATCTATATAGAATATGCTCCAAATGGAAAAATCATTTTAGGAAATAGAAGATCATTCTCTATACCCAAAAAAGAATCAGAATTAAGTAGAACACAAAATTTCATTAAATGTAGCCAACTTGAGGTACCATCACATGAAATATTGGCAATAGTTAGAAGAAATATTTAGCACACCAAATGTAACTATAATGGATAATCCATAAATCTTGTGGAAAACCCATTTTGCTGCCTAATGTTATAAATACCGACTAGCAAAGCATATGAAACGAATGAATTTGTATAGATAAATACACTACCCGAAATTAAGCAAAAAGAATATTAATTACTCAACGTTAAGAAAATGAAAAGAACATTAATTACCTAATGTTAGAAGAATCTGATTGAAATCCAAACAAATTGGCTACTTCCTTCAAAGCATTCCTCTAACTTTGTAGCTTATATGAATTCTCCTTAAATCTTTTCAAGCTTTGAAAATGAAAACCCAAAAGCCTCGATTTGGTTTTTCATGTCGATGGATCAACTGATAGAAAATTGAAGTCACAATCTATGCACACTTTCTCTTATATTCGAGGATCTTCACAAGTTCATCGAGACAGATGGTTTGGTTTCAAAAATGAAAACCCAAAAGCCCAAAAGGGATGGTTTGGTTTCGCATCTTTTCAAGCTTTAAAAATGAAAACATAAAAGCCTTGATTTGGTTTCTAATGTCTGATGGATCAATCGATAAATAACTAGAGTCACAGTCTATGCATACTCTCTCTTGTACTCGAGGATCTTCACAAGTCCATTAAGACACTATTTGGAATAAGGATGGCAATAGATCAGACCTGATTCAAGATCCACATGATTCAAATCCAATTGGATCGGATTTAGGTCACTTTAAAATGGATTTGGATTGGATTTAGATATTGATGCACCAATTTAAAACGAATCTGAAGCTAGTCTGAATCTATTATAATATATAGATCCATATTCATATCCATTTATTTTTTATTTTATTTTATTTTAAAAATTTCTTAACAATTGTATAGTTATAAATGATAATAAATTTTATTCATAGCATATTAGTGGTTGTTTACTATGTATTCAAAAATCTTAAAACTTAAAGGTTAGTTTTGTAGATTTAAATGATAATAAGCAAAATAGTTAAGTGTAAATTAAAATTAGGGCAGCCAACCCTAAATTTTTTTTTTTTTATGTCTTTCACTCTTCAGTTCAGCCTCTTTTTTTTCTCTTTAGTTGCTCTCACTTCTATATTCTATTTGAATGTTCAAATCAATCTTTTAGTTGCCAAGTAAATCCCTATACTTGAGTTTCCTTTTTTGTTATTCTCTCATAACCTTATTCATATTGTGCAATCACTAATCAGTAGGGTTATCTACTATAAAATAACTATGTTATTCATATATTTAGTTAAATATGGTAATAATAAAAATAATAAAACACTAAATATGAATCATTCTTAACTTATATGTTATTATGTAATGTTGTAGGAATGATGATGGGTGTGTCAAGGATATCAAAATGATGAAAGAGATATTAGAATATTACATTGATCGTATTGTTACATCTATTTTTTATGAATATTTCATTATTTTCGTTATTTATTTGTTTTGGTGTAAAAGCATAAGATTCAATATTTATTAGAGTTTTGAGATAAATTATGTAACTTAATTGTTATCAATCTGTATTAGTCTTTAATTTTCTTTCTGAAAAATTATTGCTCCTTTATTATTGAGGTTTAAATTTTATGACGAATTTAAAGTAGATTGGAATTTTAATTTTTTTTAAAATCTAGAGCTGATATAGATCTTTATTTTTCTTTTTGTTCTAGATATAGATCTTTATTTTTCTCTTTTTTTTTTATAGATATAGAGCAAAAAACAGTGATCCATAATGGATCTAGAGCATATACGAATTGAAATTTTTATTATAAATCTGAATTTAAAACAAGTAGATCCAATCTATATCTGCCTCATTTCCATCGAAGATGCATAGCCTTTAGAGAAAATGATAACTGAAATGGTTGGTGCTTTAATTGCTTTCACCGATGACATTAAAATTTTATCTCCTTTGTTAAGTGGTCATCAATGAAAATGTGGATATTTTGTTAAGACATAATAGAATAAAGATGGTAATCTCAACCTAGCCGCTCCCTTGTTTTCAATTTTGTTCAGAAGTTATGTCCTCATTGTCTACCAGTGGTGTCTGTCAGCCACTACCATCCCCTTCCCTCGCCACCGACAACCCACCCACTGGTAAGCAGCCTCTCCACAAGCGGCTGCAGCCCTTACAAAAGAGTTATCGAATGTGGCCTCTCTTTTAAACTCCCTCTCATACCGCAGCCACCTTTTGAACCATCACAGGTGGTGATTCATAATCGCTGACTTCCTCCTTTGAAGCCATACAGTTGCCACCCAGCCACCACCATCACCAAACTCCTTTGATCATATCTTCTCCAATCCTACGTGTGTCAAGTTTGTTGCTTAAGTCTCATCATCCACAGTTGCCATCATCGAGTTTGTTGCCACCAATCGAAGCTAGTCATCACCAACAGCCCTATCCAGTCTCCAACTCCCTCAAAACCGAAGCCTTGGGCATGATAACTGTGATAACCAAAGTTACTTTTATGGCAGAACCTTTTAAGCTCTCCTTGGTACGTAAGTTTTGATTTTTGTGTCATTGGGTTTGAAAGACAATAGTTAGGACTCTTTGTTGGACAATAGCATAAATTAATTAATCTTCAGCTTGAGGACGATTATTCAAGAAGTTGCATTAAGTAGTCTTGGTATATCAATGGTTATGTTATGCATGTTTTTAAATGGTCTGCTGCTTTTAGATGCTTTGAAGAGTCCCTTGTTGTCCATGTTTAAGTATCTTCGCCTTGTTTACATGCCCATTTTATTAACTGTAAAAAGACTCTTTTCTTTATTGCTTCTAGTGTTAGTAAACTCTTGCGCATAGATCATGTTGGAGCATCTGTTAATAGGTCATCTATTACTATGGTTTTGGTAAAGTATGATGTTTCATGACCATTGTTGTCATATGTTTGGATGAATGAGGATGATTCTGAATTCTAGTAGGTATTGCTTTTTAGCGGGCTCTTTCTTATTGTGTTTCTTATAGGCGCCTTGGCCATTATACAAACGGTTGCTATGTGGCTAATCATGGGCTTCAAAAGCCTCAACAGGCTATTAGTGAGCTTCAAGGTAGAAATATTAGAGATAAGGGTAAGCAAACTATATCCACTGCAGATGTTCAGCCTCAATATGTTGTTGTTGCAGATAATGGACATAAAGGGCCTATTGCTCAGCATCTTTTTTCTTTTTCGAGGGCAATCTTCTGGGTTTGGTTCGGCCTTTGAGGCCTGATGGTACTACAAGTGTATCTCCGAATGCTTGAATGATGAGGTGGATTTGGTTGGCCAGGTTTAGCCTAATGCTAATAATACTGAGGTTTTGGATGTTAGGGTACAAGATTCTGTAGATCGGGTTAAGTCTAAGTGGGTGCCTCAGGACCATGATGATTCCCTTGTTCACAATAGAGATGCTAATGATGTGGTTTTGTATGATTTCAATGCTCAAAGGGTGTCCATGCACTCAACTTGTTTTCAATTTGCGGTGGATAATATTCCATTATGGTTGTGGGTTTAAATTCACTACTACAAAATAGGACAAAGATGACATGTAATACATGATGCGCATACTATTAACTGTTATATATTCCTTTAGATGACTTTTATTTATTTTTTAAAGTCATCTATTATAAAATTATTTTTACTTATGATATAAAAATGACTCAACACTAAATAATAAGTCATCTTTAATTAAATAAAAGGCAACTCTTATTTTTTAAAATTTGTCATTTATTTTTTAAGTATAAAAACCCAACTTTCCCTTTTTATTTTCTTTGTCTCCAACGAAACACCAACTCTATCTCTCTCTCTCTGCACCTCTATTTCTCTGAAATTTCACAATCTTTATCTCTAAAATTCCCTTTCCTCCACAATATCTTCTTATCTTCTACTTCCACGGTGTAAACCCCTAATTTCACCAATTATTTATACAGCCCCAAAAGAAGAAACCCTAACTATTCACACATGGCTGAAGTGTGAAATTCTAACTATGCAACCCAAGAGGGGGGTGAATTGGGATTCTAAAAATTATTCAATTCTAAAGCAATACTCAATTCAATTCTAAAAACGAATTCAAAGCAATAACAAATAAATCAATCATAATATAAAAAGATAAGGGAAGAGAGATTCAAACACGGAATTTTTACGTGGTTCGGCCAACCTTACTTACATCAACACCTTCAAGCTTTCCGGGCTTAAGGATTCCACTAAGCAAGCCTTTAAGGCTTCAAATGCTTACAATTGACTTCCAAAGTGTCAATAAACCTTTACAACAAGAGATTATCACCAATCTCTTAACTCAAGTGTAACCTAACACTTACAATCACTCAAAACAAAATATTACAAATTGTTTCTCTATCACACAATGTTTAAGATTACAAATTAATGCCCAATGTGTGAATAAATGAAGAATGAATTGTGTTTCAAGCTCTTTGAAGATTGTATTCTTGAGTATAAGCTCAATGATAATATTGTGATCAATATTTGTTTGAATTTGAATGAGCTTATTTATAGTTGGAGCAAAAAACTAGCTGTTATTTACTTTTTGCTCACTGTCAGATCATCGTTAACTCAATGTCGGATCGCCGTTTGGCTAGTCAATATGACCATTTGGCTGAATTTTCAAATTGTCGGATCACCGTTTTCAAGATGTCGGATCACCGTTTTCAAGATGTCGGATCGTCGTTAGTGTCCAGAGGCTAATCTCTCAATTTTATTCCAGGTCGGCGAGCCGTTATCAGCATGTCGAATCACCGTTAGTGTCCAGAGGCTAATCTTTCAATTTTATTTATTGCCGGCGAGCCATTTGCTACAGTGAACTATTTTACAAGACTCGTCAAATAAGTCCATTTTTAGGATTTTTAAGGAAAACTAGTTATTATCAAAAATCTCAAAGCTTTTCAATTTAAAACATGAAAATCATAAAATTACTTTTTATTGAATATTAGGCCTTTATAATATGAAAACTATATAATCGAATAGTTTGAACTTTTAAAACAATCTTAATCAAGTTTGTTATCATCAAAATCAATATTAAAGAAATATTTATGTTAACAAAGTGAAGACAAAGAAGAAATCTTAAAGCTCTATACCACACATTTAGCAGAGAAGATTATAAAGCTTGGACTACAATGCTATCAAGTAAAATATTGAAGCATTCAACCACCGTTAAACTTGGTTTTAATAGTTTTGGACTCCACACAAAGGTACTTTATTTTCTTTTGTTTAATCATGCTTGTGAAAGAAAGTGATAGATTGTTTGTGGATAGTCTACCTGTGCTGTTTTTTTTTTTCTTTGTCTAATTAGTTCATATTTGAATAGAAAATATTAACAATATGGATAAATAGTAAATGAGTTTATAATTTTTATAATTACATATTTTAAGGACTAATACCAAACAAGTTTATCATATGCCCAGCACTGAATTAATACAAATGCTCACCACCGTAGCAATCCATTTGTTGTGCTTTTGTGCTTAGTCTCTGACACTTCCATGTCCATCAAGATTATTCGATCTATTGTGTTATATGGTTAATAAATTGATGTTTTGTTGATATTATTCAGCTAGGATAATTATTTTACTTTTTCTCAAATTATGACATAGGTAATCAAATTTGATCCCATATTGCTTGGTCTAAATAATTTGTTATCTTGATGATGTTGAGGTACATATCTATAATTAGTGCCAACAAGAATAGATGCCCTTTGCAAGTACACTTACAAAGTGTTGACTAAAGCATTATTGATTGAAATTTATCTTGGAATCTCTGACAATGAACAAGCTGAATTACATTTATCAATTGACAACATCGTACAGTTCTGTAGCACAGAAAAAATTAAGGTCGCAACAATAACTTGTTACATGAAGTAATTAAACTACTTATTTTCTTGGCAAGCATAATTAGTTATAATTTTTATGTATACAGTGTAGTAATTATCACTTGTTTTCCGTAGGCACCTTTACGAGGTCTTGAAGGATCCTTACCTAGACCATATTTATAAATTTGGTAATTCTTCAACCTTTTGTCATGAAACTATAAATAGTGATGAGACTAGAGCTCGTGCAATGGTATCAAGAATGGAAATACTTGATCCAGAACAACTTATTATATTTCCTCACAATACGAAGTTTGTTATTTTTATTGGACATACATAGCATTTAAAGTTTATTTCTTTTTCTTTTACAAAAATATGCAAAGACTGATATTTATCATTATATACCGCAAACATTGGATGTTGATTGTGGATACACAAATTCCTTGGTTTGAAGAATTTTGCATCACTATAAGTTATTGTCATACATGCAGTAAAACATGACTAAATGTGTATATCTAATCATGTATCTTAAGTTCTTTCAAGTTTTAAAAAAAATCCTTTGATTTGGAAGAGGGTTAAGGTATACGAAATCATACATATATATGTTCAGCTTAAATTTCTTTGTATATGCACATAACATTAATTAGTTCAAAATTCTTGTGCCGTGTCCACAACAAACTACAGATGTTGAATGTGGATATTATGTTATGAGATTTATGAAGGAAAAGCAAGATGATTCAATAAAAAACGTGTTAGTCATTTCCTTATCCTTTTAAAATTTATGAATTTTATTATATTAATATTGACTATTTTGTGTATGATATATAGATTGTTGGACGAGAGAGCTACACCCAAAGGATATTGATGATTCAATAAAAGCAAGATGTGGAAAAGCAAGATGATTCAATAAAAAACGTGTTGGTCATTTCCTTATCCTTTTAAAATTTATGAATTTTATTATTAATATTGACTATTTTGTGTATGATATATAGATTGTTGGACGAGATAGCTACACCCAAAGGATATTGATGAAGTAAAAACGGAGTAAGCAGAGTACATATGGCAGAATATTTTTTGCTAAATTAGGTAGCACAACGATTTTGAGAGATTATTAGCAATATTTTTTTTATCTATATCTTTGTTATTGTCTTTGGGATTTATGAAATTATTTTAATTATTTCGATATTGTAATCCAAGAAGGTTCGTCAAAAGGGTTCACTCTTTAACTCTCTCTGGATTTGGCATGATTATTGGAGTAGCCAACAAGATGGCTGCATTTTGTTGTTCCTCTAAAGAATGTAATATTTTTCTTTTAAGAAAAAATAGTTATGGATACCTAGTTCTTTTAGTTTGGAAATTGTAAACACAAAGTATTATTTTTAGTATTGTGTGTAATGTATCATTTTATATATGATTAATGCAATTGCTTGATGAATTTTTATTTTAATACTATAGGTTTTCAAAAAACAATTATTACACTACAAGTAAGGATAAAAAATGATGATGATGATGATGATGATAATAATGATAATAATAATAATAATAATAATGATAATAATAATAATAATACTGACAACTGTTGAGTGTTAGAAAGTGTATATTTATAAAGGAGAAAATCGTCATTTTGTACTTCAAGTTTTACTAACATCTTTAATTTTCTTAATTTAAGTCTCTTATTATTTAATTATGTGTGTTCTGTTTTAATTAAGTATTTTGTGTATTTTAGGGGTATTATGGTCATTTCACAATGAACGAGATTTCGGATAGCAAAACGGACGTCACTTTTGAACTCAGGACAGTCGAAAACCTTAAGAGGAGCATAAAAGGAAAATGGCTGTTGTTCACACGCACGCACTATTCACATGTACTTCATCGTTCATGGATATCGCATGACTTCGTTCAGACAAGCGTTATCGTTCAAACCGTGTGCAAACCGTGTTACTGTTCAAACCGCGTGGTCAAACCCGTGGTCAAACCGTGTTACTGTTCACTGATGACGTGGCGCAATCTTGTGCATCCAAACTATTTTTAATCCGATGGCCATGATTCACTCAATGTATCTATAAAAAGGGGGCCTCCCCCCCCTAATTTGATACCCCTGAATCCATTTTTGAGCTTAGTTTTCTGTAATTCCTTCTCCATCTTGTATTTTCTATGTATTTTAATAAAATTCCCATTTTACCCCTAGTTCAATAATGAGTAGCTAATTTTCTTTCAAGCTTGGGTTGAAGGTGAAGTCTCAACATGTGTCATGGGCTTTATTTGGTAAATTTATTTTCTCTTCCCCTCTAATTTCTGTGGAGGTTTTGACTTTTGTCGACAAATAATAATAATCTTGTCTAGTTCGGTTTTGGTTTTACTCAAGACCCTAGTACAAAATTATTATTATTTGGCACGATAAGCCCTTGACACCATATTGATTAGGCGTGGTTCATGAGGTGTGGATACCCCCTCATGATTTAATTGGTATTAATAAGGATTATTTAGCCCATGATGCATGTTGATACGGATCCAGATACCCAAGTGCTTTATTTCAATAGTTCCCAATCCAATTTAATTCCGCTATTCCCATTTAAATTCTAGCATCCTTTAAATCAATTTCTCCACAAATACAACCACCCACTTACAAAGTTAATTCTACACACAATTAAAATCCACCTCCTCGTGGGATCGACACTCAACACCATTAATCTATTCTACAATAGATTCGTGCGCTTGCGAGTTCAACAAAATTTGCACAACAACAACCATTTCATATCTTTAGTAATCTATTCATATTAAGGTGGCTACTATTGTTGACGTCCACTGCTTAAAGATAGTCATTTATACTTGAAGAAAATATAGTTCTTTTTCAACATTAGATGACTGCTTTTTGAGAAATGAGTCATTTATAATACTTGTTAGATGACACTCTTTATGTGTCATCTTTTGTACCTCGTTTTAGATGATTGCTACAAAGATGACTAATTTTACTTTGTCATCATAAGGTTAATTTAAACATCATCTATGTACTTTTTTGTAGTAGTATATATTCATACTCTATTGATATTCCTTTTCATTCTGATGAGGATTTTCAGAATCATGTGGCTGATGTTTACTTCTTATCCGAGCCTGAGAGTATCAACTACCAAGGGGCCTTAGCTTTAACTTCGGTGCCACTAGCCTGCATGCCTCCTATTTGAGGAAAGGATTTGCTTCAGTCACTAGTCGTAAGTATCACAAGAAGTAGTCTCTCCGTTAGATTTTCCTTCATGGAGATTTTTTACTATGCTATGTGCTAGTTTGTTTCTTTTAAGTTGTTGCCTTCTTTTTTGTTACTTTGTTTGTTATATTATTCTTTAGTTTGGAGGTTTTGATTCATATTCAATTGATGAGATGAGAACAATAACTAAGTCAAAATAATATATTTCGTGATGATTTCCTCTCATTTTCCAAGCTTCTCCACAATAATTCATGGAAGATTCAATTCTGATTGAAATGTTCACCTAATTTGTCGGCTTCTTGATTTTTTAGTTGAGATTAGAGCCAAAGTGTTATGAGTTGAACAATTGGCGCTCCTCCATTAATCTCATAATAACTACATATGATGACAAAAATACAAGTAAAATTAATCTTACTTATATTTTTTGTTCCCTCTCTTCAATTTATTTATTTGCACAAGTACAATTTTTTTTCTCTCTCTACCCCTTCAATCTATAAAGTTAGTTTGTACAAACTAAAAACATTATTTTTTGTTATTTCTTTCTTAATTGGTTTGTACAAACTTAAAACATTATTTTTGGTATTTCTTTCTTCTCCTCATATTAATTATTTGGATTTCTCTATGATGCTGTGCTACTTTTGCAGCATTGATGATGTTAGATTTAAGTGTTTTAATCTCTACCATTCATTTAATGTAGTAGATAAATAAATAATTAACTAAACAGTAACAACACAACATTTAAGTTGCAGGTAAATTAGTTTGTTTTAATTTTTAACTTATCGAAACAGAGTGAAAATGACATTTTGAACGCCTTTGATCTGGAATTGCATTCTGTTTGAGATAATTGCTTATTATAATATCAATACCCGATCAAAAATAATTGCTGGATATGCTTTGTTGGCATTTATGCTTGAGTGTTTGTCGAATGTAATTGTGAACTTCAATTGAAAGAGAATAAAATGAATTCATTGAAAATCTCGCTTAATTCGAAGAATGTTTAAAGTAAGAGAACGTAAGCGATAAAGAGTAAGAGTAAATTTAATGAGATAAAGAAAGAGGTTGAATTCCATCACAATTTTATTTTTTTTAATTTAAATAATTTTTTTGATCGATTTGTTAACCAGTTACAAAATTCTTAAATAGTTAAATTTTTTAATTGATAGAAATATTATATACCATTGATTAAATATAATGGTTCACATTTGTTATATTATTACTATTGTAAAAAAATTACAATATGATAAAGTGACCGTAATTATTTTAATTTTTAAGAAGTTGGTAATTCTTAACTTTGTAGAGAAAGAGAGAGAGTTTAAAGAATCGATAGAGATATCAAGACCGCGAAAAAGGTTCTAAGAGTAAGAAAACTATGAACGTTATTTTTAGTATTACATAGAGTATAATTTTTTTTATAAAAAAAAAGTTTTAAAAAGATTTTGGAGGGTGGCAATAGTATAACTCCAGGGTTAGTCCAACTAAAGCCCAATTCAGATTACAACAGCTTTGCCTGACCCACCCAATTTATGTGATTTGATCCACGAGTCATACGTGCACACACGTTAAAACCCTGGCTCGACTCCAAGCCTACATAAAGAAGTGAAGTTTTAATTGTCAGAGGAGCAGAGGTGAGTGAATATGGATCACTCAAGCAAGGAATGCTTCCTTGAGCACCTTCAAAACGGCTAGAATTCAACAGGTCACTCGGAAATATTCAACCTATCGGTCGGAGCATAAAAGTAGTCACCATCAACTGAAGATGATAAAGAAAAACTCCATCATCCATCAACTAAAGATACTCAAATGAATGGTTCAACACAAAGAAATCTCATCATCAGTTGCAAACACAATAACTTTTGTTAATTCCTATTCTTAAATGAAGAGGGACCTAAAATGCCATTCTTTTTAAACTACATAAATACTATAAAACACAGACGTTCATATCTTACAAAATGTTAACTTGTACATATATAGTTGATTCCAGTTGGCCGCTAAAAGTGATACAATTAGTTCTACATTAAGGCATTTTGAGTGTATGTGTATTTGTATATGTATACGTATGAACTGTTGGGCGGGGGAGCAATAATAATGGCTTTCTAGTCCCCATGTCAGTTAGGGTACCTGCACCCACTAATCTTTTTTTCCTTCATTCTGAAACCCATTAAAAATACAGCAATTGCAATGGCCACAATTAATCTTGCAATACATTTCAAAACTTAATTTCAACAATTTAACTTGTATGACAAGGTCAAATCCAAAAGATGTAAATTGTAGAACACAGAGTACACAACTGCCATGGACTTTCCATTTCTTACAACTGCAATGGACTTTCCATTTTCTTACTTTGATATGTAGAGGTGAACTAACTGATCAGATTCAGACGTGAAGGTTTAAACATTCAGCAAATTAGACTACAGATATATATATATATATATATATATATAGTGGAAGGTTAATTGATTTGGTAACTTACTGAAAAATAGTAGCAGCTGCGATGGCGATAGATGTGATGTGTTCAAGATTAATATTTCAACCTTTTGGGAGTGGGTACGGTTCCTCTTCCGTTGAATCTGGGGCGTGCAATAAATGCAACCAATATTTTTTTTCACCTTCACTCCGCAACACGCCAAGCGTTCGGAAGTAGCAAAATCCTGAAAATAGAATTGGACAGCCACTCTCTCAATATCGCAATTGTGTTCCCGAAAACCACTCAAATCCTCATCACCGAACAAATAGCACCTCAAAAGTAAGTGATCTGACTCTACATATTCAGTTAGCGCAATGCGCAATATCGCATCTCTCCAAGACATGATGCGGCTGACAATCTTTGCATTTGACTTCGAATTCACAGAGGAACTCAAACCAGCTGTCACAATCTGCAAAATGCTACAATAGCGCTAAAGCCAAAACCCAGCACGGATATGTTTTTGTTACTGAAGCAACTGGTAGTGGGGGAGGCATCTCCCAGGTTATAGAAGAAGAACATCTCACACTTTGAAACCTAAACCACTTTCGAATTTCATTCTCAGGCAAAATGAAATAACTACACTTTTCTAGAAAATATCCCTGTAAAAACAAAATTTCATGTATAATTTTAAATCAATATTAATTGTTAACTTAAACTAATTTAAAAGAGAAAAAAATAACCAACGCTGCACAAATTGGAAGGAAAGAGATAATTAATTAAAGACACAGCTCCTCTCGTACTTGGAAGGAAGCTTTGGTCGGGATTAAAGCCTCTCACTGTAATTTAATATCCTGTTTGGAATTGAGGTGCTGTATTTTACGCTAAAATTGCTGTGGACAAATGATATAATTATGAAATAAAAGTTAATAATATGTAGTAAACATAAATTTTAAATAATAATTTTAAAAAAATTATTAAACATATAATAATTTTTTTTATTTTATAAGTGAAAAATCATATCAATATATCTTTCAATTTACAACAACTAATGTTTACCAAACACTTTAATACTGTAACTTCCAAAATCAATCTCAAACGCACCCTAAGTTGAGTACTACCAACTTAGAAAGTTGTCTGATGCTTTCTGGAATTCTCTTAATATTGTTTTTCTCTAGATGCAAAGTTACTAGTGAGCATAACTGACCAAGACTTTCAGGAAACTTCGTAATGCTATAATTATTTAGATATAAGCACTTTAGAGTCATGTGCAAGCCATGTAAAGATAAACCCATCTGCTTATCACCCCCTCTCTTCTATCCAAAGTTAATTTATAAAGGTTATTGTTCAGGCGGACAATGGATGATGGTACTTCCCTTACAGTAGTTCCTTTAGCATACAAAGTACGATTAGAAGCTTCTAAGTTTCGAACTTCGTCAGGCAATCTATGAAGATTTGAGCAACCATAGAGATTAAGAACTTGTAGAGATTTCAACTGACATATGCTGCTTGGGAGACTCTTAAGCCTTTTACAACCACTAAGGTACGAGTTCATCAACCGAGAGAGAGACACCCGACGGATGAGGGAAGTTCTTCAATTGCAGTTCCCATCTAACCATTCTGGAAGCCTCTTCAGTTTTGAACAGTCCGAAAGATTATGCTTTTTGAGAAGTTCCAAATGAAATATTTCAGCTGGAAGAGTTTTCAGTATTTCACAGCCGCTTAGATTGAGGATAACAAAGCTTGTTCAGAGGTGGAATCAACGAGAAGTTCGGAGTTTTAATAAAAATATTGCATCAAGTTCCAATGATTTTAAAAAAAAAAACAAAAAGTAACTAACAGAGTTGTTAATAATTTAACATAAGAATATTTTGAGATATTTTTAAAAATACAAGACTAAAATGAGTACTAATTTTAAAATATAGAAACTAAACAAATTTTTTATCTCCTTTATTAATATTGAATACTAATCTAAATCTAACATAAGAAAATAAGAATCAAGCGATCGAGAAGTATTATGGATATAATTAAATCATGTTTTGTGGTATAAAAATTAATAATGGATAGTAAAAATGATTTTAAACAATAATTTTAACAAAAATTATTAAATGTATTATAAATTTTTGTTCGTATAAGTAGTAGACTAATTCAAACAAAGTGGTCTTAATCTAACACTTTACTGCAGTTTAAGCACACTTTAGTGCAGTTTAGCCCTATTGCTGCCCATTCTGCTTCAACTGGTCGACAAAACGGCATGGGGCAATCAATATCAGTCTTAGTGCCTCGTGACGACATGAAGAATAAATAATAAAGATCAGCTTCATCGCATGCATGCCCCCAACACGCAGTATTCAGTTTCAGAATTGGAATACATCAAATCAAAAATAAGTAAATAAATTAGCTAATCTCTCCAGTACTCTCGAAATCTGATATAATATTAAAGGCGGTACATTAGGGGCGTCATTTTAGTCGCATTCACTAAATTTTATTTACAATCATTTTGTAAGTTGGATTTAAATTGTCTCTATATATATTTCTTTTTTGCGGTCACTTCCAGGGATATTTCATAAAAATATTAGACGCTCTCTTAGTTCATAAAATATAGACGGATAACTCCATGACCTTTTTGAAACTAATAATCTTATCTCTCTTGTCGGATATGTAAAAAATAAAAAATAAACAATTTGACTTCTCAATTCTCCTTTGTCTAAGTTAGCCCTAATTAATTATAAAAATAGGACTTTAATTTTTTTTTTTTTTTGCAATTATATGTATTATGGATTTTTTAACAAAAAAGAAAATATCTAAAAAATTTCACAAATATTTCAAATATTTGTACATTGGGGCTGGACATTTCAAAGTGTGTATGTCAAAAATTGTTAAGAAAAGAAAAGTCAAAAGTCAACATATCATGCAATGCACAAATATTGTTTATGGCCGCGCATCATTCTGATAATGGGTAATTTTTAGATACCTCCCCTGAGGTTTGGTGTATTAACAGTCTGAGAAAATGTATGACTGTAATTACACAAAGCTCCCTTAACGTTAATTTTTTATAACGTTGACTGTTAGTGGACTGCTAAAAATTCCAAAATACCCTTATCACCAAACAAGATGACGAATATTGTCACCATCATCACAGAAATACCAAGATTCCCATTACTTGTAGAAAGAATTGAAATTGCATAATAATAAATAAATAATATATAAAAATTTGAATAAAGCTGTCTATATTGCAAAGAATCAAAGCCACACGCCCCTGTGGATAACAATTTCATTATTGCATGGAGAATTCTTCACGGCAATGGTGGGAGAGCACCCAGATCGGCTTGATTTGGATGGGCTGTTGGGGTTGGTTTTTTCTTGTTTTTTGTTTTTAAGCGCTGAAATTTTATTATGAGATGGCTGGCGAGAAGAGGGCACAGAGGTTGAAATCTGTTTTGAGGAAGCATGGCGGAGAGTGGTGGTGGTTGGAGGCGACAAAGATGAAGTTGGTGGTGGATCGGTTAGATTTTTGTTTTTTGTTTATGGAACGTGACAAAGTTGATTGAGTTGGCTGGCGGGAAGACGAGACAGGAGGTGGATTCTGGTAGTATAGGGAGGAACTAGTGGTGGTTGATTGCCGTCGTGGTTCGTCAAGGCGTTTGCAAGATCGTTTGATTGGTTACAACAACTTCGTTAAAGCGTTTGGTGCTGGAGAATGGTTGTTGTTTGGTTAATTAGTTCAATGAAAAAGAAAATGATGAAGTTCATGAAAGATAAATTGAAGCTAATAGCCACTAGGTATTGATGTCTATAACCGAGCAAAACTCAGATCCTGGGTTTTGTTTAATTTTTATTTTTTTCATGATGAAGTTCATGAAAGAGAAATTGAAGCTAATAGCCACTGGGTATTTGACGTATATCAGTGAGCAAAAGTCAGATCTCGGGTTTTGTTTAATTTTTATTTTTTCAAGTTTATTTCGAAATTACAAATTTACCCTAAAATACTAAAGATATACGAAACGTTATACTAACGCCAAAGGAGATTTGTGTAATTACATTCTCTTAGACTGTTAATACGTTAAATCTCAGGGGAGGTTCCTAAAAATTACCCTTCTGATAATTCATCAACTAATCAACGTATTGCCTTCCAGAATTTCTAAGTCCGTTTTTTTCAGAACGAGCCAAAACCAAAACACACCTTTTTAAAACACATTAATTGCTCGTCGTGGTCTGGCGTTAGCTCCGTACAAATATGAAGAGAAAAACAAAAATATCATAATTATTTGATTTTGATCGAAAACAGAATTAAAACTGCTAATCAAACTCTTTTTATCTTTCTTTACAAGTTTACATACATAGAAACGGCACCGTAAGTAAGACCCTCGATCTCACTCTTCGCCTCCGCCACACGACACACAAGCAGAAAACCAAAGGGAAAAGCGACAACAAAACTACGAGTTTCTTTTTTATATATATATATTTTTTTTGTCGTCCGATAACGTTTCACGGTGACCTAACTAAGTTACCTACCCGGGTGAGGAAATCATCGCTCATGCGCACAGCTCTTATTTCCGAGCAAGGTAGCCGGGCAAGGGACTGGCACGTGGCGACCGCGGAGGCAACTCGTCCAGCTGCTTCCCGGCACTATCGTAATAAATTACGCCGGAGAAGTCCAACGGCTGGCATTTATCCCCCATCAAGATCGCCCTCTGCCAGACCCCACCATCCCCGAACTCGTCGTGGGACCCGCCGAAGACACCATCATCGTCTTTGTCCTCGCCGATTTTTCTCTTGTGAATCAACGTTATGGCCTTGTTGCTTATGTTCGTTATGAGCTGCTTGGGCCGAGCTGATAGAGGCGATTTTGGGCTCGGAGGAATTGAGTTTTTGTTGTTGCCGTTGTTGTTGTAGTACTCCACACTGGCGTTGCTTTTGATCGGTTGCTTCGCCGCGTGGCTATTAGTTTTGGTCGGCTTGGCTTTGTTCTTGATTGAGAAGTGGCTGGCTTGTTTGGCGAAGCGAGTCACGAAGGATGATAAGGAGATGAGGAAGCCGAGTGTTAGCCGCTTTGGTGAGCCGGAGCCGTGTCCAGGTGATGCTCGGACCATCTTCTTTTTTTTCTTTTTTCTTTTTCTCCCCTTTGGCTTTCTGTGTTTTTTGTGATAACGGAAAACAGAAAATGGCGGGGAGAGTTTAGAGGTGTGTTTGTGCACTGGCCAACTTTTTTTATAGTTGAGCAAATGAGTCATAAATGGATTTTAGGTGACCGGTATTTGCCGGTAGTAAGTGGCTTGCTAGTTGACTTTCCTCGATTTCTTTCTTTTTTTTTCTTTTTTTTTAATTTAATTATTAGTTTCTAGGAAAGAATAAATGAATAATGACGTAGAGGAAGAAAAGTTTGGAATATTTAATCTCTCTCTTTTTTCCTTTTTTTTTTTTTTGACTTTTTTGGGGTTTGTTCTTTTGATTGCTTAGTGGGTCGTTATAAATTAGCCTCTGTTAAGCGAAATGAGCTCTCGAGTCACAGTTCCTCGTTCTAAAATTATTGAGAATTTTATGTATTATTTGAATTGATTACTTTCAAATGGGTTTTGATCGTCGTGGTAAGCTTGATTGAATTAATTCGTACTTTTAACATTAGAATGATGATTATTGTGTTTTGATAATTAATTTTTCTAATTATGTTATAATTTACTGATATATTTAATAAAAAAATTAATTAAAATTTCTTAAATCAATTATGTGATGACACTATCCAAACATATAGGTCTAGAATAAATTGATTTTAGTTTCAAATATTTTGCACACATGAGAACTCAACCCTTGATCAATCTCAATAATGAAGTAAGAAGTTGTCCATCAAATTTAACTCGATTGCAAAATTAAATAAATTGAATTGGAGTTTAAGATCGATTTTGACTAACCGAATATCATCATATATGGATCACAGTTCACTAAAAGAAGTTTGCAATGACATTATATGCATCATCACGGTCTTTACATAAATTATTATTTAAATTGTGAATATTTATTAATTGATGCAACTCAATGGTAGATAACCGGATATCGATTCCGCGTACTAATTATTATTTAAATTGTGTTTACTAATTGATGCTAATCTTTGCAAAATACATGGAATCGAATTTTGACAAAACATGATAATTTTATAAAAGTACAGCATCATGATCCTATCATCGAGAAGTGTATATATCAAAATATGTTTTCTCTTTAATTATTTCAGCAATATTAATCCACTGAAAAATATTTTGCACCGTAAATCATATAATTCTTATACCACTCATTAATCTTCTCAATTTTAATTTAAACACATCACCTAACTGAAATTTTTCGTGGCCATCAAAATTTATTAGTTGATTGATACCATGATAGCACTAATAATGGAGGAGCTTAATTTGTAGGCAATTAATTGATTCATTGTGGATCCTCACTTTCAAAAATCAATTCACATGACACATGTGGATCAATTGGCTGGTCATAGAATGACCAAAAACGAAAAAAAGGCCACGAAATTGGTGATTAACATTATCATAACAATATTTTATTACAATTAATTTTATAGTGGGGCGAAGCACAGCTTTACATGCCGCAGTTTAGATAAAATCCCCCACGTAAGTGAATCACCAGATCACGATTGTACACGTGGCGGTCGTATGAATCAGGAGACTGTGAGTGGTTGAGTCAACTGGCGGGGCGTGCAGTGCTGCGGTCGACTCAACGATGCCAAATTGGCCAAGTCCAGCGTTTTCTGAGTTTTTTGTTCTAACAGGCGTGGGCGAGTGTGTGTGGGTCCCACGTTGACTTCCTCGCCCAGTTGAACATTTGTGTGCTTCTCATTTGTTGAGGGCCCACCAAATTGTGGCCCGGCCCACTATCTTTCGATATTTAATCTCATTCATTGATCTTTTACAGGTGCGTTTCCAAATTATTATTTTTAGTGCAGGTTTTATCTGGCTTTTACGCATCGACATGATTTATTGAATGCGATATCGTTCATTCTAGCATAATATTAAAATGATGTCACGCCATAATCATTATGCTTTTTTTTTTTTTTTCATGTAATACTAAGATGAAGGTTCTTAATTAGTACAATTATAACGCAATTCAAAGTTCGGAAATTCATATCTAATAGAGGGGAAATTTAATGCGTCCCTACAAATAGGTACAAGGGAAGAAATGGGTCAGGTGTCCCAAGTCCCAACTCTTGCTATTTAAGATGGATGGAAGAGTGCTTTTGTCACCTGGCCAATATGGCCAAGTAACTTTTAAATGTTATTTTCGAACATATATGTATATAGTATCAAGTATCAACCTCCCGATCGGTACTCTAATTTTTCTTCTCATGTGTGGCAGGCTTCAAAAAGCAATCCATGGTCTTAAAGAGGCTCCTCACGCCTGGTATCATGAGTGAAATTTCTGATAGCTGCTTGTCAATGACCAATCCGACACTTCTTTGTTCATTTATCATCATAATGGAGTTTAAGCCTATTTCTTGATTTATGTGGATGATCTTTTGATCACTTGCGGTAGAATCCAACTTTTATCAATCAGTTCAGTCAGTTGTTGCCTAAGAAGTTCTCATTAAAGGATCTTTGAGATTTAAATTATTTTTTTGGTGTTGAAGTGATTTCTACAGCAGGTGGTTTATTTCTTATTCAACATAAATACATTCGTAATATTTTTGAATCTACTGGTATGGTTGGAGTCAAGGAAGTTTATACGCCCAACTCTGTCTTGAATCATTTGTTGTTAGGGGATTGCTCTCTGCAGACCATATATAGTAATATAAACTTTCAAAATTTATCAAGGTTAAATATGTGTATCATTTTGTCTATAACAAATAAGGATTCTCATTGAGTATTTTGAGTTTGAATGTTATAGGATTTTATACTTTTAAAGATGTGGTTATTTGATGTTATCAAATCAATTGAATGGCTAGGTCATGAAGATGTTAAGTAGGTTCCAAAAATAAAATAAAATAAAAAATAAAAGATAGAATAACAAAAAAGGTAGAATGTATATATAGCTTGAGAAAATAATATTTCAATTATTTTATGGTTATTGGTAACTCATAAAATAATTTGTGTATAAAAAAGTCATATATTTTGAAACTTAAAAGGCTTTTTGCTTATGCTATAAGTTAGAATTTTTATATTTGTAAAAATTCAACAAAGAACGATTCAATACCTAAAAAAGTTTAGTAGAAGCAAGTTGTGCAAGTTTGTTTTTGTACTCGAGAAAACAAGTCAACTTTTCTTCTTGGGAAACAAAAGAAGAAGTTTGATTAATGATTAAAAATATGGTAGAAGGTCACCAAATAATAATCACTGCGGATTACATAACCCAGTAGCATAAGTGGTTGGTTACCTTCCACTTTCATCGTAAAATTCGTGCATGAACTGGCACGGTTATTTATTTTAGTTGAAAAGTATACGTGACTTTATTCTAAATTATGCGATCTCTATTATGAATTATTTATTTATCATTACGTGTTTTCGTGATGATCTTTTTTTCTTTTAATATCCATAGTTTATGTGTTAATCTTATAACATTTATCAATAAACAGAACATATTATATTATACGTTAATCGTGATACGAATTATTTATTCCTATAACGTAAATGCGTAATAATAGTCTTTTCTTTAAATTGATTTTATAAGTTCGTTATGCCCTAATTATTGGTGACTCATTTCTAAGCTTACCGCGAGTCCATGAAGAGATTTCTTTTGGACAGAGTCAATTAAGCATTCCAAGGCAATTTTTCACGTTTGAGACGTGGGAATGAGTCCTTCAAACAAAGAAATAGAATTGATTTGGTCCAACTGGAAAAAAGAAATGGGCGAAGAATCATAGAAGTTGTAATATAAAACCAACTAAAACTCTTAAATTTTCAACCATTTTATACCAAATTCTTCTGTAACAATAGTCAAATCTTTACGTAATTTTGGGTATTACTTACTATATATCTAATTCAAAATGGCTTGAATTTAATTAAATTTTAATCCTTCCAATCTTTCAAAGGGTAGGACCTCATGAGCCCCTTCTAAAGGGTGTTGACTTGGTAAAAAAATTTCGAGAGATGGAATACAAAGAGCATAAGTCTTGATGAAAATCAAAATATAAACAAATTACTCAAAAGGCAAGGCAAAGTCGAAATAATTTCATTAATTTTCTTAAGGAAGGTGTAAGCTTTTGGTCAAATTCCTCTCTCTCCCTCTCACATATAGTTATATGGATGTCTAAGATATTTTTAGCCGTATTAAAATTATAAATGAGTTAAATCATTAAAAATATAAATTTTAATACACTCTATTTTATTATATAGTGTATAAAAATTGGTGTTTTTTATTTTTTAACTTATCTTCGATTTTAATACAGTAAAAAAAAATTGATTGAAAACTCACCATATATATAGGGCTTTGAACACAACGAAATATTATTTCATTATTTGATACTGAAATATCCATTAATACTATCTTTAGACGAAAATTTACTAGAGTGGACTTTCAAGATGAATAAAACTCAAACTACAAAGAGTTAAATGTTAAAAGATGACAGTAAATAAAAATTTGTTTATAAAGACTTTAAACTAAACAACTAATGAATATTATAAGTACTTTATTTGTGGTTATCGAGTAGCATATTTTTCTTTTTGTACTACTATGTTGCATATAAGGTGACTAACTGGTTGACTTATGCGCTAGTAAGGCAACTTAATTTTCACATGTAAACGTAAAGTGAAAAATTTTTGTAATCAAGTACTACGAATTCAAAGTTTCAATATATAGTCACATCAAAAAGTAAAATTATATATTTCTTATAATCTACAAGGGATTAGCCCATTGGTCTTCAAGTAATTTTTTTTATTTTTTTGTTTTTTTGCCGGCTACTTATGTTTGGGTAACAAAGAAATATGAAGCTCAATGGTCAAGTTAAATTTTTCTCACCCACCTCTTAAAACAAAGAAAAAATCCCGTAGGGCAATACTTTTCTTAAAAATTGTTATTACCTAAAAATTGATATTAGGCCAATAACTCAACTCAACCCATAAGACTCAAGAACGGGATGTGTTACATTCTTCTTAGAGTTCGTGCCAAATATTGCCTAATGAGAAACATGTAAAGCAAATGTGAAATTTAGTCAGATGAGCTATTTGGAATATTCAGCGGCAACACCTATTATTGCAATCTAAATACAGTAAAATGGTGGCAATAAAATATCATCAACTAATTTTAACAATATAAATTATTTAATTAAAATAATTTGATTTTATAAATAAATTATTATTTTAAAGCCCACCAATTTTGATAAAACAATATAATAATTTGAGTTTTACAAATAAATTATTATTTTAATGCACACCAATTTTGATAAAATAAAATAAATTATTATTTTAAAGCCAACCAAAATGGACATTTTAGGCTTGGCTTGCCCTATAAATAAGTGAGTTAAGGGCATGGAGAAATCATCAAGTGAATTGTGGAAGAAGCATCAATTGAAAAAGTATTTTGAGAGCTTTAAATTCTTAATTTGAGAGTTTTGGTTTATTGAGGTTCTGGGTTGTGAGATAAAATTACTACAATACTTGTAAACTCTATATAATTAGTAAAATATTTCCTCTTATCTTCTCCTGTGGACGTAGTTTAAAAGCCGAACCACGTAAACTTTTGTCTCTTGTATGATATTTATTTCTCAATTTCATTTTACTTGTGTATCTACTTCGCTCATCAATTCATAAACGGTGTTATTAGAGCTATTGATCGTAATTATTTGAAGTGGAGATATTGTTCAGGCATATGGCATTATTAAGTGAGCGTATTATTAAATTAGGCGCTACCGTTGAATGTTCCGAATAGCTAGTCTGACTAAATTTCATATTTGCTTCACAAGTTTCTCATTGGACAATATCTGGCGCGAACTCTGAGAGGCATGTAACATATCCCGTACTTGAGCCTTATGAACTAAACTAGGTTATTGGGCCTGATTTCGATTTTTAGGTAGTAACAAAAGCAAATGTTAAAATTTAATCACATAAAATAATTAGCCAAGCGATAGCCATTGCACTAATTAAGTTTAGTCACTGCAGAGACTTAAACCCACATTTCGATTATTGAAATTCCCTTTAATGTGCTACAACGAAGTTAATTACCCTCTTATTAATAATTTTACAATTTTAAATTAAATACCACAAACAAATCACGATGAATCTAAAAAAATGCTGATAGGAATTCGCGTTCAATAACAACAATTGTCGATATTCGAAATTATTATTAATTATAATAAGAATGCGCGACTACTGCCACAGCTTCGGTGATCTTATAAAATATCTAATTCTAATAATTACAATAAGGGGACAAAATATAAATTTAAATAATTCTCTATGCTTGTCTTAAAAATAAAATAAAATAAAATAAAATAGGTTTTCTCTTTCACAAAACTCTTTACCCACATATAAACCCACACATAAGCATTGTACGCTTCGTTTTTACCAGAGAATTTGTTACTTTGAAGAAGAGTAGTTTTGGGATTAAGGGATGTGCTAGCTTTTTAGCATTGTTTGATGGACTTTGGAGGGGTGACAATAACCCAAGTCTATCGATAACAATAGTCTTTCGAACCCGGCCCATCAGTCTTGGGAATACAAAGGCTACTCCGTCGGCCCATGTAGAGAATCTTCTGGCGGCCCAACCCAACTTTTGCAACACAGGCTTTAGGAAAATTGTAATCCAAAGTCATGGTTTTGACAAATTTGCTATCGTTGCGCCTTAATCTTGTAGAGTTATTCCTTCTTCAATTTTTGTAAGAAATTATTTGGATAAATGAAAAAAAGACACAGGAATCTCTAAAGTTTGAGTTTTTGTACATGTAAATTCCTAACATTTGTTTGAATGGACACTCGTACTACTTATAATTTGGGTTGCCACTTGTGTGGATTCTCCATTACTTTATTTGTAAAGTTCATTTCATTATCCTACAAATCTTCAAGAATGTATAACATAATGGCATGCTCGATATGTTCGAATAAATAAAAAGAAAATACTAAAGAAACAGGATTTGTATGTCCATTTTTTAAATTTGGCATATCTTATACATTAGAGAGAACATAAAAAAAAATCATATTCTCCTTTTTAAAAAAAAAAATTTTAACCAAAAGAGTGGAACTATCAGTACCTTCTATTACTTTATGGAAACACCTTTCTAAACATACCACATGAACTAATTTAAAATCCCATATTAGTTCTATTCATACCTATTAGTTTCCACAAATAACATCATTTGTTATTTTGTCACAAACCCCATCTCTGTCTATTTCTTTAGTTTTGTTTGTACTTATCTCTTGCTTCTCAATTCTCAACTCTTGCATATTTTATCTTAATTTCTCCGCATTTTGTCTCCCTACCCATTTTTCTTCCTTTAAGTTGCTATTTTGTTTAAAATTTTCAATTGTTCAAACTTTCATTTTTTGCTTGTTAGTATACTTTTATTTTGAGGGTAAAAGTGTAAACATAAAAGAGGGTTTGTAAGATGAGATTAGAGGGATGCTAATATTTCTACTCAAATTAAAATTCTTATGGAAAAAAAAAAGAAATAAATTTATTTGGATGGTAAGATAATTTTTTTTTTCTGATGTTAACACTTATACACATTGATATTTTGCTGGCAATTTCATATCATTGATATTGCCTGCCTGAGCGCTACTTTCTTGTTTATTTATCCAAATTTAATTTAATGTCTTCAATACTTTCTTGTTTATTTATCCAAATTTAATTTAATGTCTTCAATACTCTTCCGGATCTGCCCGTGAGACTCGAGTCTACAAAGGCTGTTGGGTCAGCCCACGCAGGTAATTTTCTTAGCACGAACCGAACTTTGCATGGCAGATTTTCACGTCATAAAATAAAATTTGTAATGCAGAGTCATAATTTTGACAATTTCGCACAATTCTGGCATCTTATGGGCTTATTCCTTCATCAATTTTGGTGAAAAATTATCAGAAAAATTGGGAAAGCGACACTAAAATCTCTAGTGTCTGTATAATTATACATGTAAACCTCCAATATTTATGGAATAGATACACAATGGGCGTCATATATACGACTTCTTTCTTGTTTATTTTTAAAATTAATTTTATTATCGTATACACTTAAAAAATATAATATGTTAATGAAAGTGGGTTTGTGCGTCCATTATTCAAATCTACATTAATATAAGAGAGCAAACTTCAAATGTCAATATCAAGACATTAGTAAATAAAATAGAAATGATAAACATCTATGAACTCTTGAAATAGGAGTTAAGAAATTTAAAAAAAAAAAATCCGCCGCCGGGATTTGAACCCGGATTTAATCTGATTAAATGGCCCGAGTGCTGCGGCGGACTAACCACTGTTTGGCTGGAGGGCTTTAGAATTGTAGTTTATATAAAATTTAGAATTTAATATCTTCAACAGGCTACGGATCTGGCCCATGAGACCGGAGTCTACAAAGGCTGCTGGTGCTGGGTCAGCCCAAGTAGAAAGTTTTCTGAGCCCTAACCAAACTTAACCAAACTTTACAAGGCAGATTTTCACGTGACACAAGAAAATTTGTAATGCTAAGTTACAATTTTGACAATTTCGCACAACTCTAGCATCTGACGGACTTATTCCTTCTTCAATTTTTTTTTTTTGGTGAAAAATTATCAGAAAAATAGAAAAACAACACTAAAATCTACGGTGTTTGTGTACATGTAGACTTCCAATATTTATGAAATAGATACACAAACTATCTATAGTTTGGGTCACTATGTGGACAACTTCCTCCTTGTTTATTTATAAAATTGATTTCATTATTGTGTAGATCTTAAAAAAATATAACATGGTAGCGAAAGTGGGTCTGTGCATCCATTCTTCAAACATTGTTCTATATTTACATATTAGAGCAAACTTCAAATGTCAAGATCAAGACCTTTTTTATAGTAAGACAACTTATTTTTCATGTAAATGTAATATATATATATACCACTCATGTTTGGATAATTAAAAAAATCTGAAGCTAAATAATCAAGTTAAATTTTGCTCGCCCACTTCTAAAAACCAAGAAAAATTCTTGTAGGGCAAGACTTTTCTTCAAAACAGATGTTAAAACTTAATCACATAAAATAATTAGCCAAGGGACAGCCATTGTGCTACACCACCAACTATATTCCATAACTATTTTTTATTGGCAAATCAAGTTTATGGCCAATTAAGTAACGTGTAGCTTTTGAAACAATTGCTATTAGTTATGCTACGGAAATAATCAGCTAAAGAGAGTTAGTTCTTATTAAATTTTATTTTTAAAAGTGTTGTGAATTTTAAAAGTAATTGTATGTTTTTGGTAAATCTTACTGTTAAATTACAGTAAGAATACAAATGACTGAATTAGATATAATATTAAATAACATTTCTTTATACGTTTATAAATATGTACATAAAAATTTTTTTAGTGTGAATATATAATAATTGATCACTAAAATAAATATTTTATACTATTAATTTTATTTTTTTATTTCGTTATCTAAATATAATTGGTAATAGTATTAATCTCTTTAAAGTTAATGAATTTATTTCTTAATTAATTAGGATAATTTTTTTTATTTTTAATAATAGATATGAGGATATTTATAGAATTATATTAAGTATAAAAATTGTTCTCAAAATCAGATTTTAAAAAGTTACTCATTCCCTATTTTTTAAAATCTGCTATAGAAAAAATGATTTTGGCAAAAGGGATTCTTAAAAAAATTTGTCAAACAACAAAATTAATTTTTATTTTTTCATAATCGCTTTTAAACCTTTCAAAAACAATCTCAAATGAGTTCTTAGTCTTTAATTTCATCATTGATAAGAGACCATGAAAATATTTTAGTAAATAAAAAAGTACTCTACCACTGGGATTTGAAACCAAATATTGGCAATTGAAATTACCCTTTGTGTGCTTCAAGAAAGTTGAAATACTTTCTTATTCACAATTCTACAATTTTATAATAAATACCACAAAAAAACCATAGAAAAATGTTGATAGGCATTTGCGTTCAGTAACAATAATGGACAATATTCGAAACTACAACAACAACAACAACAATAATAATAATAATAAGAGTGGGACTACTACCATCCTTCATTGATCTTATAAAATTCTTAATTATTGTAATTACAGTAAAAGATAAAATATAAATTTAAATAAACCTCTATGCTTTTCTTTAAAAAAAACCAATAAAACAAAACTCTTTACCCACATATAACCATTCTACACTTTTTTTTTTTTTAATAACCAAAGAACTTGTTACTTTGAAGGGTTTGGGATTAAAGTGAGAGCCAATTTTTCAACATTAGAGGAGGGCCACTGCTTCATTGACCTTATAAAATCCTTAATTCTAATAGTTACCGTGAAGGACAAAATATAAATTTAAACAATCTCTATGCGCTTCTGAAAAATAAAATAAAATAATTTTTTTTCACAAAACTCTTTATCCTCGTAAAACCACACATAAGCATTGTAGACTTCTTTTTCCATTAGAGAAACTGTTTTTTTTAATTAGTCATCACAGAACTTGTTACTCTGAAAAATGGTATTTTTGGGAATTAAAGTGAGCGCTAATTTTTCAAAATTATTTAATGGGCTTTGGAGGGGTGCTAATAGTCCAAGTCTAATAACAACAAGAGTCTTACGAATCTGATCCATCATTCTTGAGAATACAAAGTCTACTCGGTCGGCACTTTTCAGAGGCCTAACCAAACCAGCTTCCAAAAAATTTGTAATCCAAAGTTAATAGTTTTGACAATTTTGTACTTTTACTATTGTTGCATCTTAATATTGGGGACTTATTCCTTATTTAATTTTTGTAAGAAATTATTTGGATAAATGAAAAAAAAAAATCTCTAAAGTTTGAGTTTGTTGTACAAGTAGATCCCTAACATTTATAAACTCCTGAAATAAAAGTTGAAAAATAAATAAAATTTTCCGCCGCCGGGATTTGAACCCGGATTTAAACTGATTAAATGGCCAAAGTGCTACGGCGGATTTACTATTTTCTTGTTGAAGGCTTTTACAATTTTAGTTTATATAAAATTTAGAATCTTGATATCAACATTTATAAACTCTTGAAATAAAAGTTAAAAAATAAATAAAATTTTCCCCCGCCGGGATTTGAACCCGGATTTAAACTGATTAAATGGCCAAAGTGCTACGGCGGATTTACTACTTTCTTGTTGAAGGCTTTTACAATTTTAGTTTATATAAAATTTAGAATCTTGATATCAACATTTATAAACTCTTGAAATAAAAGTTAAAAAATAAATAAAATTTTCCCCCGCCGGGATTTGAACCCGGATTTAAACTGATTAAATGGCCAAAGTGCTACGGCGGATTTACTACTTTCTTGTTGAAGGCTTTTACAATTTTAGTTTATATAAAATTTAGAATCTTGATATCAACATTTATAAACTCTTGAAATAAAAGTTAAAAAATAAATAAAATTTTCCGCCGCCGGGATTTGAACCCGGATTTAAACTGATTAAATGGCCAAAGTGCTACGGCGGATTTACTACTTTCTTGTTGAAGGCTTTTACAATTTTAGTTTATATAAAATCTAGAATCTTGATATCCGAAAAGCTGCTGGATCAACCCATGTAGAGAATTTTCTGAGCCCTAACCAAACTTTGGAAGGCAGATTTTCACGTGATACAATAAAATTTGTAATACGAAGTTATACTTTTGACAATGTTGTACAACTCTGGCATCTTATGAACTCATTCCTTCTTCAATTCTTGTGAAAAATTATCATAAAAAAAAAAGGAAAATCGATACTAAAATCTCCAGTGTGTTATATACATGTAGACTCCCAATGTTCTTAGAGTAAATACACAAACTATTTAAGCTTTGAGTTATCCTGTGTGCGACTAGTTCCTTGCTTATTTGTAAAATTGATTTTACTATCTTGTAGATCTTAAAAAATATAACATGCCAATAAGAGTAGGTCTCATTTTCCATTCTTCTAACATTAATATGTATTTATATATTGGCGCACACTTCATATGTTAAGGTCACTTTTTTCTTTTTTTTAACCCGTAAAATTTATAAAGTAAACTGCTTATATTATAATACTGATAAAAAAAATTGAAATATATATATTTGAATACTGATTACGCACCAGATTATTGCATTGCACATATATTTACAATTGTTATTATAACAGACATTACACTAAATTTACAATCAGATATATATAACTGAGACTTATATGGTTATATTAAATTCTATAAAATACATGTCCAGATAAATAGTCCTCACAAACGAGGGATGCCCCTACTCCACTTACATTTCGCAAGAGAGAAAAAATTATAAATATTTAACCCCCACAAAAAATATTTTTATATATTAAGAACATACAAGAGGATTTTTTTTTTCATTTTCTTTTTTAATTTCATTCTAAGATATTCAACTAGTCATTTTACCATCGAATAATTTTATATAGAATCTAATACAGTCTGACACTGAAAAAAAGAGAATGGGTTATCACATGCTCTTAATAAATTTATACTCGTTGAAATCTTCCACCACGAGTGGATCCCCGTCACCACCACCCCTTTTGTGAAAGTGCAGCCAATAATCTAGTGACTAGTGTTACAGTTTCATACAAGATCATGATTGAAACTTGATGCATTCGAAGTCTCCAAACTCAAAATTACCTCCTCCTTGATTTGATTTTTCATTTTAAATAACAATAACAACAGCATAAACAACCACCCACTTTCCTTTCCACTCGTTTAAATAGGATTAAATCCTACTCACATGGGCACAGAGAAGGTAATTAAATTACCATTAAGTTAAATTAAAAAAAATTAAATAAGTAATCTTGATTGTGTCTAAAAAATTATATAGCCGGCCACTCATGTTTGGATAATTAAAAAAATGTGAAGCTAAATAATCAAGTTAAATTTTGTTCGTCCACTTTTAAAAACCAAGAAAAATTATTGCAGGGCAAGACATATCTTAAAAACAGATGTTAAAACTTAATCACATAAAATAATTAGCCAAGGGATAGCCATTGGGCCATACCACTAACTTTATTACATAACTATTTTTTGTTGGCAAATTAAGTTTAGGGTCAATCGGAACGTTATAGTTTTTAAAATAATAATTATTAGTTTTTAAAATAATAATTGAAGAGAATTAGTTAAATACTTGAGGTTGTTTGTTAAATGTCAAATCAAATTTTGTTAAATAATATTTTTAAAAATGTTTGTTTGTTTTTGGAACTTAGATTTTAAACACTGAATAAAAAAAGTAAAATTTATTTGAAAAAAGTATTGTACTAAATATTATACAAAATAGTAAAATAATTTATTTTAAACTATAAAATCTAATCCTCCTTTTTTGTTTTAATTTATAAGGACATAAATGTCAAATAACCAAATTTAAGATGTTTTTATTGTAAAAACAAAACAAATAAGATGCCACTTAAATTAGAAATGTCATTGATTTTTAGACTTTAGAAAAATTGCACCCATTTAGATTTTCGGACATAAAAAACAAACGCTACCTTAGTAAAATTTATTTTTAAAAGTATTGTAGATTTTATTAAATAAAATTTATTTAAATAAAATTTATTTATACATTTATAAATGTGTACACAAATTATTATTTTTATTGTTTATATTCCCTCCCGACAAAATCTAAACGTCTTGGCGGCCTTGCCCTTGCGATTCGCATAGATCTATGTATTTTTCCATACTTGCGATAGAAGATATACATGAGATTACGTATTTTTATTGCTTAGACATGATTAATCTTTTAATCATGTTTGACAGCGACGTGTTATAAATTGATAACTAAAATAAATATTTTATACTATTAATTTTATTGTTTTATCTTGTTATCTCAATATCATTGATAATAATAATAATCTCTTTAAAGGTAATGATTTTATTTCCTAATTAATAATGATCATTTTAGATTTTTATAATAGATATGAGTATCTATATAGAATTATATTAAGTATAAAAATGGTTCTCAAAAATTCAAAATTAGATTTTAAAAAGTTACTCATTCCATACTTTTTAAAATTTGCTGTAAGATGAGGTGATTTTGGCAAAAATAATTTTTAAAAAAGTTTACTAAATAGCAAAATTACCTTTTAATTTTTCATAATCACTTTTAAGTCTCCCAAAAATAATCTCAAATGAGCCATTAATCTCCAATTTTATCATTGATAGCAGACCATAAAAATATTTAGTAAATAAAAAAAATTCTACTGCCAGGATTTGAACCTAGATTTCAGTGATTAAAATTACATTTTGTGTGCTACAAGAAAGTTAAATACTTTCTTATTAACAATTCTACAATTTTATATTAAATACCACAAAAAAACCATGACGAATATAAATAAATGCTGATAGGCATTTGCGTTCAATAACAATAATTGGCAATATTCGAAACTACAATAATAATAATAATAATAATAATAATAATAATAATAATAATAATAATAATAATAATAATAATAATAATAATAATAATAATAATAAGAGTGGGACTAATGACACCCTTCATTGATCTTATAAAATTTTTTATTCTTGTAATTACAATAAAAGAAAAAATTTAAATTTAAATAAACCCCCGTGCTTTTCTTTAGAAAAAAAAAAAGACCAATAAAACAAAACTCTTTACCCACATATAAACCCACACATAAGCATTGTACACTTTTTTTTTTTAAAAAATATAACCAGAAAACTTGTTACTTTGAAGGGTTTGGGATTGAAGTGAGTGCCAATTTTTCAACATTAGAGGAGTGCCTCTGCTTCATTGACCTTATAAAACCCTTAATTCTAATAGTTAAAGTGAAGGACAAAATATAAATTTAAATAATCTCTATGCTTTTCTGAAAAATAAAATAAAAATTTTTTTCTCTTTCACAAAACTCTTTATCCACGTAAACCCACGTGGGATTAAATTGAGCGCTAATTTTTCAGAATTATTTAATAGACTTTGGAGGGTGTTTATAGTCCAAAGTCTAATAAAAATAAGGATAGAACTGTGGTGCAACTGTGGCACGGTTGGATGCACTTAAAGTTAAGTGGACTCCACTCATTTAAGTCAAGATCCAACAAATTGGTCTGTTATGAACCCACAGACGACATCACATCACACCGCACTACAGCCGGATCTTAAAAACAATAGTCTTACTAATCTGGCCCATCAATCTTGAGAACACGAAGGCCACTTGGTCGGCTCATGTGGAGAATTTTCAGAGGACTGACCAAACCAACTTCCCAAAAATTTGTAATCCAAAGTTATGGTTTTGACAATTTTGTACTTTTACTAGTGTTGCATCTTAATATTGTTGACTTATTCCTTCTTTAGTTTTTGTAATAAATCATTTGGATAAACGAAAAAAAAAAAACACTAAAATCTCTAAAGTTTGAGTTTGTTGTACAGGTAGATCCCTAAACATTTATAAACTCTTGAAATAAAAGTTCAAAAAATATAAAATTCCCGCCGCCGGGATTTGAACCCGGATTTCATGTCAATTGAAATTGCCTGAGTGCTACGGCGGATTTACCACGTTCTTGTTGAAGGCTTTTACAATTTTAATTTATACTGAAATTTAGAATCTTGATATATGAGTCTTGAGTCTACAAAAGCTGTTGGGTCAACCCACGTAGAGAATTTTCTGAGCCCTAACCAAACTTTGCAAGGCAGGCTTTCATGTGATACAAGAAAATTTGTAATACGAAGTTATAATTATGACAATGTTGTATAACTCTGGCATCTTATAGACTCATTCCTTCTTCAATTCTTGTGAAAAATTATCATAAAAACAGAAAAACCGACACTAAAATCTCTAGTGGGTTATTCATACAGACCCCCAATATTCTTAGAATAAATATACAAATTTTTTATAGTTTGAGTTATTATGTGTGCGATTTGTTCCTTATTTATTTGTAAAATTAATTTCACTATTTTGTAGATATTAAAAAATATAACATGCCAACGAGAGTGAGTCTGAGTGTCCATTCTTCCAACATTAATATGTATTTATATATTAGACCAGACTTCATATGGCAATGTCACTTTTTTTTTTTTACCCGTAAAATTTATAAACTAAACTGCTTATATTATAATACTGATTAAAAAAATTGAAATCTTTTTATATACTGAGGACATACAAGGAGATTTCTTTACTTTTTTTTTAATTTCATTTTAGGATATTCAACTAGCTATTTTACAATTGAATAATTTTATATAGAATCTATAGAGTCTGACACTGGAAAAAAGAGAATGGGTTATCACATGCTCTCAATAAATTTATACTCGTTGAAATTTTCCACCATCAAGTGGAGTTGTCACCATCATCGCCTTTGTGAAAGTCAAACCAATAATCTAGTGTTACAATTTCATGCAAGATCACGATTGGAACTTGATGCATTTCAAGTCCTCAAAATTACCCCATCCTTGACTTGATTTTTCATTTAAATAACAAGAACAATAATATAAACAACAACGCACTTTCCTCTCCACTCATATGAAATGAGTTTTTTTTTTAAGAGATATGAATTGAGTTAAATCATACTCACATGGGTACAGAAAGAAAATATTAAATTACTATCATGTTAAATTGAAAAATAAAATTATATAAATAATCTTGATTATAAATTATATACTTATAATAATTATCACTTGATTAAAAATTTAAAACAAGATCAGAAAAACTTGGTTAAGAGCAATACAACATTGTTTTGGTGCTTAAATTTGAATTTTGTTAAATGCAGATTTCTGAATAGGACAAAAATCAATATTATATATTTATACAACGCGTCAAAATCAAAGTTGCTCAAAACTAACGTTGTATTATTGGATGTCCCCAAGCTGAACAAGACGTTCGTGTAAATTTATTGTGAACTGGATGAAAACATGTAAATAAGTTAACTTTCATGGCGAGAAATTGTAGAAGAAAGTAGGTTGACATAGTAACCTTTTTCGAACTAATACCAAACCCACGTTGAAATTTGAAAATTTTGTCTCTTCCAGAAAATAGAAATGGTGAATTTTAAGTACACCAAATTCACCAATTGGACTCACGTCATGCTTGCGAAACGGTTCCAATCTTGGGTCAAAACATGAGCTCGATTGAGGATCCAATGTTGGTTGCGTGTCCGCCGCCCATTTGTGAATTCGTCTAATTTCCACAACCATTCATCTTTTTTTTTTCCCCATTCGGTATATGCATATGCTCAGTTTATCTTTCTATAGCAATATCTTGACACTTCGCTTCATGAATTTTAATCTAATTTTAATTTTCTATGATAAGTGATTGAGATTAATATAGATTAATATAATTCTTCTTCCTGTGACATGCCGTGCCGTCACAGCTACCCTTTGGTTCACACCACGATGAATTATAATAATTAAAAAAAATTGATGAATTATTTGCATGATCGGGGCATACAAATCGAAGAGGACGATGCATTTAATTAATATATATTATACATATTGAATATAAATAAAATCGTAATCAGTCTGCATGCTTAACATAAATAAGAAACTCTTGCTTCTGCAAATAATTAATTACATACTAAATAAGAATTATTTCTTGTTGTTATTCACATACTATTAGGCATACAAATAAACATTTGCTTCAAATAAAAGAGTATATGAATCTATCCAAAATCAGGGTATCTCAATCTCTAAACAAGTATGGAATCATCCCTCCCCCCAAAAAGAAAAAAAAAAGGCAATAATTTCACGAACGGGACATGTTCTTTACTTTCTTTTTTTTTTTTAATAATTGCAAAAAGGAACACTAAATATTAATTAGCATAGCTACACAACATACAGGAGTATTGAAGAAATTAACCTCTCTCAGTGATGCAATGGATTTGGACCGGTAGGAACAAGCCGTTTCTCGGCGCCGTAACGCGGGTCCATATCGGTTGACCCGGCAGCCGGTTGAGGGAGGTGTTTCAGGTAATGATGGCGGTGCCGGAGAAACGGGGAGAAATCAAACTTGCTTGCCATGAGTAATACTTTTCTGTGGCTGATCCGAGCAGCACTAGGAGCGGTGTTGTTGCCGAGGGTGGTGAAATTGTTGAAGCAAAACGCATGAAAGAATAATAAAAGGAAAAGAGTGGAGAGGCAAAGAATAATGCTAACAAAAATTGGTGGGATTTTCATCATACGGCAAGTAAAGAGAAGAGAATAAGAGTTAGATGAAAAGAGTGCATCGATGGATCAATTGAAAAGATGAAAATTGAGAGCTTAAACGTGGTGCTATTACTGATATAGCTAGAGAGAGTAGCATAAGAAATTATGCGGCTGAAGAAACAGAAGCTTGTTGTCATCAGAGAGTGAGTATAATGCTAATTTCATGACACTCGAGTTGATCTGGCTGGCTTAAAAAATTAAGAAAGCGAGCGAGAGAGAGAGATGCGCGCGGAGAGGAAGGCAGACTTGTCGAGCATATTAAACTTGTTCCCAATGAAACTTCATTCCTTTACGTTCAAGGAAAAATGGGGCTTCACTAAAAGCACTTTGTCAAACCTTTTATTTTTATATTGGGGTAACATATGCTCGTGCATCAAGGCTTGAAGATTTAGATGACCAGAACTAATTCATTGACACTGCTGTTACATTATTTTTATTTTTATTTTTTCTTTTTAATTTAAATCTAGGAAGAGATAGCAGTATCTCTTTGGTTTCGTAAAATGATCATCTAACCCTATTATTTTTTAAAATAGATACACAAATTTTGTTCGTAATACACAGGTTTCTTCTCTTGACCAAATCTTAGGTTTTAAATGATAATTTCTGAATATAAAAAGAGAGTTTGTCAAATGTGAGTCTTAAAAAGGGGATTAAGTGTGACCATTTCTAAAACTAAAAGAGTTTTTATAACTATTTTACAAATTACTGTGGTCTTATTGTCTTCTTTTAATATTTAGATAGAATTTATTGATATTTACTATCATAATTTTATTGGGGGTATTGGAATCTACTTAAATAAATTTTGTTATAATATTGTGTCAATATTATTCTAGAATAAGTGAAACTATACTTTTAAATATTTTAAAGAAAATCTCTCTATTGAGTTTCCATCCACTCCTACTTGGGTGATTTTTATACTACTTTCATTCACAAATTAATATAGTGAAGCCTAATCAACCTCAAAATATTCAAAATAAAATTCTTCCTCCATAAATACACTCACACGGGGGACTCGATCAAATCCCTTCTCACACATCTTTTAACACTCAGCTAATCGTTTGATCCCTATTTAGTGTTGATGCTTAAAAGCATATATTAATTAATTATAAATGAGTAACAATTAATCCCTAAAAAGTTTATAGCCAAATGCAAGTTACATTGCCGTATAAGGTAAAAAAAAAAGGGACAACTCATCATAGATTATACAATTAGAAATTAAGTCTAATTAATTTGATAAATCTATGGTTATCGGCCGACATTCAAATGGAAGTATATAAAATAACTTAATGCATTAATTTCGTAATTTGGTCTGTATAACACGGCAATTCTGGTAAGAGTTGACCTTTAATCGATGGAAACCTGGATAGGCCCTAGAAGTGTCCCATATTAAATGAATGGCCAGTTGTAAATATAAGGACATAGTGTTCGTTCACACGCATGATATTGTGTTAGAGAACACGTTAAGTTGCATGGGAGGAAACAATTCCTTCACTTATACTCTTCTTCTTCTTTTATTTTTTTTTTGTTTTTTAATTATGAATTAATCAAGGTTGTTGATAATGCAAATGCAAAGCTATGATCTTTGAAATTTTACATATCTATGTAAGTTGGCATTTTTTTTATAGTAGGTGTGGATATTTGTTAATTTTCTAAAATGAATCTGAAAATTAAGTTTTAGAAATTTTTTAGGTTAATTTTAGATTATCTCCTCATGAATTGATTGTCTTTAATTCACTCTCTCACCTTTGAAAATCTCAAATTACTCCTATTTTTGTTCACATTACCACCTTACATCGCACAATTTGACACGTTATCTTAGATAGTTAATTAAAAATATTTTCCCTTTCAATATATGTAATGAAGACGGCGAGCATCATTATCCACTTTATGGTGAACATTTGGACACATGATAAAATTCTATCGTTTCTCATAAATAATGTTAAAGTTATAAATTTAATCAGACAGTGACACGCCATCCACTAAATCATTACTCATATATAATAAAGTATTTTTTTATTTTCTAAAACAAAACCCAGATCTAACCTTAAAACAAAATTTGCCTAAGCCCATAATTGTTTATAATGCCCACATTCCACTACCCATTTCTTTTTTTATATTTTATAAGTCACATAACACACTACGCTACGCGCTCTTTTATTTAAAAGATCAAAATTAAAATGCTTAATCGCTACATCAAAGTACAGAGCATTGGAAAGTCCGTCGGCGTATGCCCTTAATACTCCGAAATCATTCGAGATTATTTACTCATTGTAATTAATTTTTGAATCTATCAATTACTGTGTTGACGATATTTGTCGAACACATGGAGTTGCTTATAATTCATTTTATAATTCAACCTGTATGTGCTGCATTATTTGAGTTGCTTCACCGCTATAAATGTGCAGATAAATATGATGGCATTGTTGGGGTTATGCACTAAACCGAATTTTTCTAATACTCCCACTTACATGTTGGGGTTTCTGTGAGATGGATAAGTGTGAAAATGAATGAAAATCTAGTGGAGATAAATAGACTTTTATTTTGTCAAAGTCGTGAAGTTTCACACGTCAATAGTTGTATTATGCCAAGGATTGGGTATCTTGGGTGATTATATAATCCTCGTTCCTATATTAATCCTTGTAGGTAAATCTGATTGGTTGATTATTCTGTTCAATGAAGATGAAAGCGTGGATTAGTGTTTGGCAATAGTTCTTTAGTAAGCCTTAAACTGTTTTTCTTTTTTAATTATGTCCAATAATTTTTTGTTTTCACTTTGTTAATTAAATTCAGTTACACATTAGAGAGTGAATATAATGCATATGATAAGAGGATTTTTATTATTATTTATTTTTTTTTAAAAAAAATTTCAATCGAGAACCGCTTTCGTTTTTGATTAACCATATGTATACTTGAGAGTTGCCTTAAGATTCTTAGCCAATGGAAAGCGCTTATTTTACACTTATACTCAAGTTGCCAATGGAAAATAAGTACTTATTATCTTCGAATCTTAAACATGAACACGTGTACCAAATGAATAACACGTATACGCAAGTTTAACATCAAGTTAGAATGAATTTTGACGTTCTTTTTGTAAAAAAGTTTCACGAGACTCAATTAATGTATATAGCTATTAACCACCATATCTTAACAATTTAAGTGTCATCATTTTAAATATATAATTTTTAAGTGGTTTGTAAATTAGTTTATTTATCTTAATTGATGTAAAATACGACTAGTAAATTATTATTATTTTTGGCCTAAAGCCCCAATCCAAACGTCTTTGAGCCGCCCCGCCTCTTTTACATACATAACTAAAGTTAATTATTTCAAATATTTAAAATTAGATATAATTCATCCACCAAATATCTAATTTGCATGCCGAGTTGATTTAGTAGATTCGTGATGTAAAAACTGATAAAGCTGTGAATACAAACGAAGTTGACGCGAGCTTGTACGAGCGAAAATGAATTTCAATCGACAGAAAGCTTTTAAGTTTTAATGCCTCAACTGCTGTTAAGCATCGTGGCTGTGCATGCTGACACAAACTCCAAAGGCAGTTTGAACTAACGCCCTTGATCTCTCACAATATTATATATATAAAGTACATAGTAATGAATTAATTAACTACATTCCCATTTCTTCAGGGATTGGAAAAGGACTTTGAATTGACCTTTTCCACTTTCCAGAATGAGAGGCTCTTCTCGGGAAGACCGTGAAAATTCAGAGTCGTCACCGCTCTCTCTCATATTTCATGTCCGTCCTTTGTTCCACGTGGAAGGCTCTATTTTTATTTTAAGAAAAAGGAGCTGGAAATGTCAAAAGAGTTGGTGGGAATCAGAAGAAAAAAATAACTGAAGGGTTAGCTAACTTTGAGAGTGAAAGTCAACTACCCCACCCGGCCATTGCACTCGAGTTACACACAAACCCACTGACTGGAAGAAAACACTTTTGCAGACATTTGAATCGGTTTCTTTTGAGAAACTGGGGTTGCGAGACTTTGGCGGAGGTCACATTATTAGCTTTCTTACTATACTATTATCGAGTAGTAAATTGATTTCATATGCAACTGTAGAAGATGCGATAGATTGCTCATCCTCAAAATGATTTTGATTGATAGGTTGTGAAACACGAGCATATGTATGACAAAAATTTGTTTGGTACGTATACATACAAACGATACAATATGCCATCTCACTAATCACTATCATCATCTCATACATGATCTGATTATGGTGCTTATTAGAGGGTTACATTTTTTAAACTTTTTGTATGAGGTAATGCAATAATTTTTACTTGATCATTCAGAAAAGCAAGGAAAAGGATTTTATTCATGTCGAGTTTACAATAGAAGCACATACCCTGTTAGACCAACAGACAATTCGTGAAGAGAAAATGAAAATAACTCTAATGTTCATGATGATTATGTCATTTACTGAGGCTGCCCTTACAAAGATTATCCATTACAAGATTTACGAAAGCACTTTACAAAAATACAATGGAGGATGCCCATTCTCTGTTGTTGCTTTCCCACACCTAAGACCAGCGTAAAAAAGCAATTCATTAATCAAAATGAGGCTTCGGTTCAACTAGTACAATGCCTCCCAAGAAGACTCGAGACTGCAACTTGAGGAAACCTGTGCACGGGCTCACATTTAATAATGATGTATTTTAAAGCTGGAGTGATGTGGGTTTTCATTTTATCAAAACATTATCTCATTTCTCTTCAACCTTCCTCCCAGTCTATATCATCCTCATCTTCTGCAGAAGCCTCAGCTTCAACATTCAAATCATGTACCTTGAAACTTTCGGATGTGGTACCTGGAAGTAATATAAAGGAATATGGTTGATGACCATAAACATTAGAAGTCTTGTAACAGTTGATACTTTGTTGAAGTTTGATAGCCAGAACTTATAAACTAATAAATGCAATAAGCAACATCTACGCTTGTAGTGACTCGTCATCATTATAGATTTTATATGATATCCAATACATTTACCTGCAACGGGAGCCTCTTCCCAATCAACATCATCATCTCCCTCAGCCTCCTCACGTTTTGACTTCATGCCCACTTGACGATTAGAAGATGCCCCAGAAAGACCATCAGAGATGGGTGTATTTGAAGATTCTTGTTGATTCTTAGCCGCTTCGTCTAGTTCTTGTTGTTTCTTCAACAGAGCAGCATAATATGCTTTAATATACTCATCCTGCAATATATTAAACAGCAGAAACTCGATCAAATTTTAAGCAAACACAAAAAGTAACACTGCATGATAGATCAAAACAAGAAATTTAGTAGTTCATCTCATAGCACAAACCTGTAAACTCGTTTTATCATCTTCAACAGTGGACTTTTTGTCATCCAATAACCCTCCTGTTGCTGAGCTTCCATCCATCTTTGACTCCTGCTTAACCTCTCCTCGTTGTTCCTTTGTAAGGTTCATTCCTTGCTTGATCATCCAAGGTGGTAAGACTTTCTGGGGTGTACTATCAGTTTCTGATTTGACATCCACCTGCTTTCCTTCAGCACCAGAAAAGGCAACTTCAACCTGCAAAAAACCTAGCCACATATTAGCTCTCAATCAATCCAATAAGATTTAACAGTAGAATAAGTCCAACATCTTACATTAAAGAATAGTATACCAAGAATCTAGGACGGTTTAACTGTTGAGAAAAAATGTTAAGATAATAGGAAATTATGTCATTGCACTTTCTTCTTTTCTCTTAATGCACATAATGGAATTTAATAGAAACATCGGAATGAGAACAAACAAACAAAAAGGATACTGCTGAAATTTCAAGAAGACCAATTCTGAAAATCTTAAATCTATCTCTCATAAACCATTACCTCTACTATCTCTAAAACAATAGATTACTGCAAGAAGGCAATATTTTTCACATATCTTGCATATGATTGGATAACTAGAAGAAGGCAGCCAAATCAGATATATAATGCAGTCAGCACTCTAGCCTATTAACTTCCAAAATCTTTGATGGCCTAAGTCATAATCAACTAGCGTATAAAAGGTTAGTTCAAAGTGTAACGAGGCTAAATAAACCTCACGGATATTCCTCTGATTGCATGCTCTCTACAAGTTGGAGAATAAGACATTTACACAAGATGAGTATGTGCTAGGAAGATAAGCTTGCAAATAATCGCAGGCACTTAATAGATTTGGCAAGAAGTAACTATCAAGGTAGGATTGCAACCAACCAGCCTTATTATTTGGTGAAGGGTCCATCCAAAGTACAAGTAACCATACTAGATATTAGATTTGATCCCTATTGGATACACTGACACTCTCCCGTACAAAATACAACACAATCTTCCTCAAATAGGCTTTGCACCATTGCATGTTGAACAGAAATAAAGCAAAACATGGATGACGAAACACGGAACAAACACCTGACTGTATCAAACAGATTCAATCTCCTCAAGTTATCAAGTGGAGGATCCAAGTGTTATTCTGCATCATGTACATTCCAAACTACCAATCCATGATCAAGTACAAAACTATCATTTCACTAATGAAAAGTAGCATCAAGTTTATAAATCCAATTTTTGATAAGCCAGGAAGCCAAGCATCATATATAGTAAAATAAGCTTGTTGTTTACATCAACACCACACAGATATAATGGCACTCAATTCCACCCCAGCAGTTCAAATCCTAAAATGAGGAAATTTTCAGAGGAGAAACTGACCTTTGTATCTCCCAGAAATGGCATTGGTGTCCCACCATAACCCTGAGAAGACTTGTTTGGATCATTGGAACTAGAATCTCCATTTGCAGCACGTCCAGCAGCACTTGCTCGAGCTTCCCATGCTTGAAGTGTTCCAAATTCAGGAACATCCAAGTCTTTTACTCGGTTGATTTGTTCCATCAATGGCTTCAGCTGAACCTGCAGTCAATTTACCAATTCAAAATAATGATATATAAAGCATTCATAAAAAGGTCAATAAGTAGCAAATATTTGTGTCTGCAAGAAAAAATGGCCGGCCAAAGTTGAAAAACTGGAAGCAACCATTATTAAAGTAAATTCTGTATGGCCAGAAACATCAGATACATGATATAAGATAAACAAATATTAGGGAAAAAAAGGGGGGCTCAAGCTGCACTTGTAGACAAATATAAACATATATATGGAAAATACATCTGCTTAAAGAGGGGTGATCGTGTGTTCATTTCACTCAAAACTTGCATGTGCTTGCGTTTAGGGGCAGACCACACCATCATATCCCACACCACCCGATTTCTGCAGGTCTTTATCTCCTTTTGTGGGTTAACGATGCAAGTATGTGAGTTCAAGAGCACTAAAATGTTCAGGCATAAGCATGCTAGAGCAAATCAAGAATCCATGCCATAATTAAAGTTCCTTCATCACATCTCCTATGCAAATTCAGAGGCCAACACCTTTCTGAGCTGTCTTATTTCACAAGGAGTAAATGGCATTCAAAAGAAACCTACAAGCGACTCAAGAGGGAAAGATATTGAAAAATCACTGCAAAGTTTTTAAACTACGAGTTTCTTGTCATTTTAACCCAATATTTCATTGCTGGAAGACATCTGACACACTACTTCACGTCCAAAGTGAAAAGGGCACAAGAACCAAAAGGTGATTAACCACGAGACAAATAACTATTCTCTATAAAATTGTTCAAAGCTTGACCCCATTATTAAAAGCCACAAGCATAATGTGTAGAATGCACAGCTGTATTTTTTTTGCCCACAATTGATAAATGCTTTGAAAAATGAATAAAAACTCAACTATTTATTTGAAGCTAATAATAATTTCTGTACTAAACTAAATTCAAAAAGGCATATCCAAGACCATAAGGTACCAAGTCAGCAAAAAAATATCCACACTAAGAGATAAACCTCCAATTTTTGAAGCAAGTCCTTTAGTTTTTCACGTCGTCGCCTTCTTGCATTGTCATCCCCATCTCCTCCTTCTTGAGCTGCTAATTTGTCACTCTCTGCCACAAGTTCTCCATTGCAATTTTCACAGTGAAAAGAATCATCTTCTAGAGAAACCAACCTCAATGCATCCAAAGCATTATATCTGGATTATGCCATCAAGAAATCCTCAAGTTTTCAGGGTTACAAAATTCATATACAAGCGAGTAACATATAAAGTAACTTAAAAATAATAAAAGAAAATGAGTAACAAAGACCTTCGCTGACAATTAGGACATATGTACTCTTGAACTGTGTTTTTGCATTCCAGCTCATCCTTCAATTTTTTCCTCATACGGTGTATTCTGTACCTGACAACATCATAGATCTGCAGAACATTCCAACTTTAAGTCTTTAAAAAGCAAGAATTTGATCAATATATGGTAAGAATGCGAACAATAAAGGCTAAACAGGAAAGCAAATGGTTCTTTTGCCTTCACCGTCCAAATAAATCAATAACATCCAATATCATGTTTGGTTATCGATAGTAAGGTAACCTGTGCATAATCTAGAGAGCAGTAAGAGTGAGTGTGCAGTTTAATCTTTTCTTCTCCCTCTTTTGCAAATGGCTGACCATCAGCTGTGGCAGCAACAGCAGCACTATATATCTTTGCACCCTTAGCAGTCTAAAACATAAACAAAGAAAAATCAGTAGATGATCCTTATCTACTTAGGGAACTGATTAATTAGTCTAAAGGTGACACTTGTGCAATGCAATTTTCCACAAGTTAATTGGAGGTCAAAATTCTTGAATTCTGTGACAACCAATATTTATGAAGAGTATGAGCACATGAAAAAGCAACAAGAAGAACATAAACCCTGTTTAAAGTGATCCACGCTCCATGTAGCTCCTAAGTTTTACAAACCAATCTAGAGAACATTGATATTAGTTGGACTCATCAAAGTACATATACAAGCAAATGAAGAAGCGACAACAAAAACAGAAATGCCAGATGAAGCAAGCCTCTAATTAGCAGGGCTGTAAAATAATCCAAGCCACTTCCAACCAAAATAAAAGGGTGCTTGAGCTTACTGATGTGCCAACATCAAACATGATGTTTAGCTTTTATTGTCACAAACATACAAAAGCAAAAAATTCTATCGAAAGCTTCCTAAGGATTTGTTGTTTTTTACTTTTATTTTTTAGGGAAGCAACAAATGGATATTTTGCTTTTGAAGCAGCAAGGATTATCTCTAGAAAAATAGACACATAATGGCATGAATCCCGTCAAGATAAAAACAATTTCAAACTAGAAGGGGTTACTAATGGGTTCAAAGAGCATAAAAATGCTGATTAGAGCAATCATCTTTCCTTTTGCTAGAGAGCAAGCTTTTTAATTCCTCAGTTCCTTTTTTATTTTTTTATTTTCAATGATGCTTTGCTCTCATAAAAGCACTTTTGTCGGTTTAAACCCATAAGACTTCAGTACTTCAATGCTTTGAAAAGCAAGTATTCTTTGTAGCACTTAGCATACTGCAATCATAAAGGCATCTCAGTAGAGCTTTTGGGGGAAAATTTTTCAGATGAACATTAATTCACTTTAGAAAGAGAGTTAGGAAGGAGAAAACAAGAATATATCATCATCCAACAATATTATTTTCTGATGAGTTTCGAGCTCCATGCTTCTTATGGCTTCAGATCATCTATACTGCTCTAAGGAACTTCAGATCAAGTTTCTTTCCATAATAATTTTTAGATAGTAGAACAAGCAATGCAAAAGATAGCAAAATTAAAACAATATATGAACAAGAAATGTTGTTTAATATAACAAATTAGGGCAAGTTACAAGCACCTCTTTCCTATGATCTCGAGCAACTAGTTTTTCTTCTTCCAAAAATCGCAAAGTCCGTCGAAGCTGCTTTGAGTGTAGTTTCAAATCCTTTGCTAAATCTTCTTCTCTAACCCACTGTCGTCTAAAAGAGAAAAAAACAATACTGAATAATAGATAGTTTAAAGCATTTCATAAAATGAAAGGTGGATTAGAAAACAGTGGAAACAATCACATTATTGTTCATAACTTGAACGATCAGCAAGACTAAACAACATAATGGAATCTTATTTATTATTGTATTCAACTAGCATAAGCACTTCACTCTTACAAAATAAGTCAAAAATTGATTGGTCAATGGATATTGAGAGAACTAAAGGTGTTCAGCTGATGGGAAACACATTAATCCTGTAAAACTCTTACAAACCAACAAAAGTACTGTAAATACTCTATAAACATCTCTTCTTTCGTTGCTTACTCTCACACATTAACCTTATAGAACAAGAGGGATGATCAAAAGGACAAACATTGAAACTCTATTCTCAATGTATCTAATTGTGAATAAGTGTTAGCACCAAGCAGAGAAAGAGTTTGATCTAACTAATCAAGAACCTCATCATTAGCATCTACATTGACTTTCTCTGAAAGTGTTGCTAATCTGGTCATTAGCATTGAAAGTTTCTTTGGAAACCGGTTCAGATGAGCAAAAGTTAATAACAAATCCAATGGTTTCCAAGATATTCAGCAAAAGCGTAGATCCATTGAGATGCATGCCATATAATTTTACAGTATACCAGCATCATTATTCTGAAAATGATTCAACTGAAGGAGTATATTACACTAATAATTGCTAAATTCATACAAAGAACTATAGTGATATGAGACAGTCCACAAGTCACTTCACTTCTTGACCCAAAAGTAGTATGGGAGCAAAATTTTAGGTCATGAAGGTCATGACAGAATACAAGAAACAACCATTGAAGCTAGCACTTATACTTCAACAAGTTATTCTAAGGTTACAAATGATTTCACAACTCCAAAATCCATTAAATGTACAAATTTTTGTAGCAAACATTAGGCATCATTTATCTAAAGAGTATTGCCCAAGATGATGACCAAGAGCCCAGTCCAGTCAGTGCATGACCTAACCTAAGCATCAAATACTTGAAGGTAATACATGTGCAAGCCTCTCGTAAAGCTATCAAATTACACTAATCAACCAAAATGCCAAACTATTTAACATAACACAAACCCACCTAAAATTATTGAGTCAGCTCTCATTCTACCATAATCATAGCAAATAAAGGCGTTTCAATTTGACTTCCTTCTTCAAAACTGACCAAATCAAACATAAATTCTATTCAGTTCTGTTTTCAACTTCCCGAAAAAACATAAAATTGCATTTTTAATTTCCGAAACTGAATGTGCAATTCTATAGTACCTCGTGAGCGCATCAAGCACCACTACTGCAATCCCTCTGTTGTCACTCCTCCCGGATTTTGGCTGGTTATCTCCTTTTGTTGTTATATCATCGTAGAATGCCCTCGCCACAAGCTTCACTAATCTGTTTTCAGAAACAGAGATGAAAAAAATCTGAGAATTGCCTCCCAATTTCCGCAAAACGCAAACAATTTATAATCTTTACGGTCCAAAATCCAAAACCAATTCTAAAATTTGTACCGATTAAAAGGTTCGATACTGCTCATTTTCTTGAGTCAATTCCCAGACGAGGTTTAGAGTTACAGTGAGATTTTAGTCTTAATCTTTATTCTTTAATCGACCAGTTCGGTTTAGCGAGACATAGGACCCTCTCCGTTAGTTTTCGATTCGGATTCTGGCATATTTATAAAGGAAAGCTTTTTCAAGCGAACCCTAAAGTGTGGCTAATTACTCTTATGGTCCCTTCCGAGTTAGAAATTTTTGTTTGGGACAATAGCTTATGAATTTTACAAATACATCCCAATTCCTTATGATTTGTACTATAGTGCGTTTTGTCTACCTTATTTCGGGGTGTCTGTTTTAGAAAAATCTTCATGAAAAAAATGCAAAACTCCTTAAAGTAATTTTTTACAAAAAAAGATTCATAAATTAATTTTAAAAAGCTTAAAAATTCTTAAAAATTTATCAAAATAAGATTATAAGTCTTTTCGCTATGAAAAAATTTCTTATTAAAAGTCATGATTTAGTGGATAATATTATTTATTTTATAATGACAAATAGTATCATGTGGGGCTATCTTATAAATTTAAAGTTTTAATATTATTGATAGTACGTTAAAAAGTTTTATTTTATGTTCAAATATTTACTATATAGGTGACGTTAATATTTAATAAATTAAAATTTTTTTCTTATTATTCATAAAATGATAAGGAGAGTTAGTGAAATAAATTTATTACCGTATTATATCTCTAGTTAAATTTCTTTTTCAATTATCAATAAATGAGAGAGAGTGATGGAACAAGATCAAGAGAATGAAGAATTGAGCTGGATTAGAATAAAAGCTGATAATCTACAAATTCAAGTAAAATCAGGACTTTATTGTAAATGAGAAAATAAAAAAATCTAAACCTAACGAATCTGATTTGTACATCATCCGAAAATTCGCAACGTCTATTTCCATTCGCACTCCGTCGAAAGGATTCAGTCCGTCAGATCGCTCACACTCCTACGTGTACGGGTAGATCAAAATAACAAAGGGACAACGTAGCCCGATGCGACCGAAAGTACCAAAGGAGATTGCTCGTAAGAACCTGAATTTCCTTTATAAATAAAGCCCTCGATACCTCAGCGCGCTCATCATCAAATCATCAAACACAGAGTGGGCAAGCAAGCTAGCCATGGCGAAGCCTCGTAAGCCGAAGAACGAGGAAACGAAGGTTGAGAATTCCGGCGCCGTCGTGCGTCACCAGAAGCTCTGCCTCTCAATCGACCTGGACAAGCACCAAATCTACGGGTGAGAAACGAATTAACCTTCTTCGCATGCACACGTGACATGCGCATGATTTTGATTACTCAACTAATTGCGGGTTTAATTTTCTTTTTGTAAAATATCTGTAGCTACACCGAGCTGGAGATTGCTGTACCGGATATAGGGATTGTAGGGTTACATGCGGAGAATTTGGGAATTGAGAGCGTGTTAGTTGACGGAGAGCCTACTGAGTTCGAATATTATCCACATAATCATCAAAATGTGGAAAATGAAAAGAGATGGAGATCCATGGTCTCGTCGCCGAGTTCTGCTGCAGATGCTGCAGCTGCTGTGTACATATCGGCTCTGGAAAGAGAATTAGTTCCTAATTTGCTCATCAATTGTTGCAAGCCGTTCAAGGGTTTAACTGATCAGATAGAACAAATGAATTTGGAGAATAAGTTGGATTCCTCTGCTGAACCTAAGCAGGTTACTGTTGCTAAGCTAACTACAGTTATGTTGTTTATGAATTATTTGTTTTGTTGGCCAGCGTTCAATCTATGTTTTGTGGATTGTGCAAATAGCCCATGAAAGCCATTGCATGTCGTGAATTTCTGAGCTTAGTATATACATATTTTTAGTGGGAGTTCGTAAGGGTATGTTTTCAACTCTTCGGCTGAACTTGAAAAGCAGGGATTCCTACCATTTGCCCAGTTATACTTGAATGAGTTCTTAGTTGATTTATTTACATAGTTTATCTTAAATAACTACAAAGTGTCTCTCTGATACATGGAAATCCCCTAGGATTCCACTTGCTTGTACTCTAGATTTGAAACTAGAGATTATTGCCCGTACAGTCTTTAATGGTTAACCCATAAGATATGATATCTTCTGTTTGTTTTGAGGAACCTCTAAGCTCTTGGTTGTGAAACTTGACCTAGGATTATACAGAAGGTGGACATTTGTAATAGCAATTTCATTAGTGCCAGCTGTAAGCAATTGGTTTTCACATATTCTGGTAGTTTTGGGTTCAAATTGGCTATTTGTTTGTGGTTTCTTAGTATGCTCTCTAGAGTTATAGTGATGAGGTTCACACTTCTGTGGTTTCTCATGTAGGTTAATGTTGGGTGCAGAATGTGAAATTGGTTCGTATTGACTATTGGGTCGAGAAAGCAGAGGCTGGAATTCATTTTGATGGTAATGCATTACACACTGATAATCAGATAAGGCGAGCACGGTGCTGGTTTCCTTGTATAGATGACAGCACCCAACGATGCTGGTATGAGCTATTTCATTATTCCTGTTCATGTTTGGGCTTGGTAGTTATGCAGATTTGAAGGCTCTACAGTATTAATATTGTATCACATTATCTGCTCAGTTATGATCTGGAGTTTACAGTCTCCCAAAATCTTATTGCCGTCAGTGCTGGAAGCTTACTATATCAGGTCAGAGAAATTGATGAGAATATTTTATTACTGCCTGGACAATTAATTTTTATAATGTCTCAAATGAAACCTTGTAAGAAGTTTTAAAAAATACATGGGCTCTATATTATATTATCTCTAAGTATTCGTATTTATTTTTAGTTTAGACATGTAATTTGTGCTTCAAGTTAGATTCTTCATATTATCACTTCATGTTCTTTCATTTCATTTGAATCATATTGCTTGATACTTTTATTTTTTTGCAACAAGAGAGTATACTATATCACCTGAAAGAAAGTTAGTAAACCCCAAAAGCTTTTAGATCCTAACCTCCTAATATTTGAATTAATCAATTTAAATGCTGAACTGTAAGTAGCTGGATAATGTTAGTGAAGTATTTAATGTTTATGGGGTAAAAGGTCTTCATGTTTCCAAAGTATTTAGTTTTATGGAGTTCTCAAAATTCTAAGCATTAAAGACACACCAGTATCTGTGATGTTACAACCTTGGTTATTATGTTGAAAACTATTATTCACCATTCTAGAAAATTTCAAAGTGTAACTATTTTGTCAAATATCCCATTCAGTGCTTCGTGGAGTTCTTTATGTTTTATTAGGCTGTCTCAGTACTAAAAAATTGCTTGGCTTGGAATTTGACTCTTGCAATGTGGAAATAACACATGTCCTTGATTGAGAAAACATTTTGCTTTGTCATGGAAAATGGTATTTGAACATGTTTATTTTTCCTAAGTTGAGGATAAATGACTCGGTATGGACCTGTGGTGGTGTTTCGTATGAAAAAAAGTAAGGAAATGAGAGGAGAGGAAAGTGGAAGAAAGGAAAGGAGAGTACATTGAATCTCTTTTCTCATGTTTGATTTGTTACAAAATTATGCAAAGAAAGGAAATGCCTTATTTTTCCTTTGGATAATTAACTTCTATTTAAAAAGTTTATTAACATAATTTATTTTTAATTAATTAAATTTAATTTGTTTCTAAATAAATTATGACATAATATAAATAATTTCTTAATCAATATATTATAATTTTGAAATTTCATTTGAAAAACCCAAAACAAAAAAAGCGGAGTTGCCGCAGTTGCCACTGGCCACCACTGTACCATGTTATTTCGGCTCTAGAGTTATAATGAAAATTATTAGAAATTGACAATTGATAGATTAAAGCAATTTATTTGGCCGAAATGCTTGATGTTTGTCTAGATTTGGGAAAGTTAGAAAGTTTTCAAACTTTTTTAATCGGATTTGAAGAAAATAAATCCATTTTTTTCTAACTTTTATGACAATATGATGCTGTTGCTCGTTGGTTGGCGATTCCAACGGTATTGGCGATGACGTCCCATGCGACAATGACGGTGGCAGCGGTGACTTTGCGATGACTTCAATTTATATTTTCTATTTTTGCGAATTAATTAAATAAGTAAATTGATTTTATTAAATTGTTTAAATCGTTACTTTAACTTTTATTGATATAAAATTAATTATCTAAAAAATAAAATTGATAAAATAAAATTGTAAATAATAATAATTTGATAATATTAAACAAGTTAATAAAAGATTGAAGGGGTAATTTTGAATGTTTTGGCTTTCAACAGAAGAGGAATTTGAATTCATCACTCTTTGGTTTGGAATCTAAATTCCACATTATGATGTATATTAAATTATAATGGAGATTAAATTCTTGAAAATTATGGTTAGCCAAACATCGGTAATGAGAAAGAATTCAAATTACTTTACTCTTCCCCTTCCTCTCCTTCCAACTGGACACCACCTAAGTGTATAATTTGCGGCGATAGCTCAGATGGGAGAGCGTCAGACTGAAGATCTGAAGGTCGCGTGTTCAATCCACGCTCACCGCACTCATCTTTGTGGTTGAGGCTTGTTGAGACGAGTTCTAACCTAGGAGATCGTTCAAAACCCTTTTCCATGGCAACCATTTCTCTGTTCTGCTCTCTCTCCATCTTTGGTATTGAATTGAGACAGTTAAGCTTGCTATGTTATGCAATAAGAATGTTAGGTATCTCCTTGGCATCATGTTGTCAATAATTAAGTGCATGTTTGATAGTATATAACCAATAAATTAACAAAAGGGCAAGTTGCTGCAAAGATATGTATTTTGACATTTAGGAACTCAACTCAAATTAAAATAACGTGTTCTTAGCCTTAATAGTTGGAAGAAAGCAATAGAAACATGTTTTTGCTTCAAGGTTCGTTACTGGAATAACTTCTGACCAGTCAATGTTCATGGAGTACTCTAAATTGACCGCTGTAAAATTTGTTGAACTCCTAACTCAAAAGGGATTTTCTAGTCATATACAACTGGCATATTTAATCTGAATGTTAATATTCCAGTAAATTAAAAAAATATTGGCTTCTTTGAATCGCTTATCCAAGTGCTCTTATCTTGTTTCTTCATCTATTTTTAGACTTAAAAAATTTGAAAATACTCTTATGCCAAAGTGAAAAAGTGTTTCGTAGTCCTTTTAAGTTCAACTTTCTTGCCAGTAACTTCTTGCTAAGGTAACTCTAGCTGTTATAGGGAGAAAGTTTAATTTATTTACTGTTGATGCATTATTTCGCCTTCTTGAGTATTTAACTAGAGGCTTGTTGAGGTGGCTAATGTGAAAAACTCGAATCATTTTCAAGGATGTTATGCCAATAGATTTTAATTGGATTGTTGAGTAAAGATAACTTGTCCCTATGACATGGTTTTGCCTCACAATTATGCCTTTGTTTTAAATCATGTCTCATTCCTATGTGTGCGGCTAAAATGGTGGATGGGAGGAACCAAATTATATGAAATCCAGTATCCTGCTGTTACATTTTAACTTCACACAGATTGTCTAACGAACTGGCATGTTGTGCATTTTTGATTGCTAAAATTTCATATGGCTTTGTGCCTTTATTTATATCTTGCGTGCTGAGACACATTTTGGGTGGGATTCTACTCCTTTTCTCATTGTATGGCTTTCATAGTGTGGTGTGCTTAAGGTGGTTTGTGTCCATCATGTCTTATTTCAACACATTGTTTGTCCTTATTAACCAGACAGAAAAAACTTTTTTAACTGCTTATCATTTTACTTAGTGGCTGAAGGTGTTGCACTTGATTGTTCTAAATGTAAATGAACTTATTCTTCAACATATAAGGTTCTGCAAAGTAAAACACTCCCTTCCCCCGCTGTTTTGGCAAATAATCTTTATATTGTTGTATGTTTGCAGCTGGGGTTTTAATTTTTATTGATGCTTTTATCTTCTAAGTATCATTCCTTCTACTTAACAGGTTCTGAGCAAGGATGATCCTCCTCGCAAAACATACGTCTACAGATTAGATGTTCCAGTTAGTGCTAAGTGGATAACTTTGGCAGTTGCACCCTTTGAAGTCCTTCCTGACCACCATCAGAGTCTCATGTCACACATAAGTTTGCCAGCTAATGTATCAAAGATTCATAATACTGTGGAGTTTTTCCACAATGCATTCAGGTTTGTAAGGTTGAACTACATAGTAGTTTTTATTTGGATCTTTCTCGTGGTTTTGAGGGACTCAACTGTAAGTCTGTTGACTTTGAACTGTTGCTTGACTGGTGATTTTATGTTCACCAGCCATTATGAGACATACCTTGATGCAAAATTTCCATTTGGATCATACAAGCAAGTTTTTTTAGCTCCCGAGATGGCAGTATCATCATCCACTTTTGGAGCTGCAATGGGCATCTTTAGCTCTCAGATTCTGTATGATGAGAAAGTTATCGATCAGGTCCGTTCTTATTTGACTCAGAAGGCTTATCTGTGCTCGAGCAAAACTTTTAGGCTGGCAGTTTAAGAAGTTGAGACCTAAACATGATTACGTGATCCATTAGAGCATAATTTCTTTAATGGTTGATGGCTGCCTTGCATTTTAAATTTTGTGATGTAAAAACTGTGATTGATATGCTTCCTTGTTCTTCCTATTTTCTAATGAGAACATATTTTTTAACAGGCCATAGACACGAGCATTAAACTTTCATTTGCCCTTGCAAGACAGTGGTTTGGAGTATATATCACTCCTGAGTTACCGAATGATGGTGGGTTGGTAGTATATTGTTTGTGCTGCTTAATTGGGATTTAGATTGCTGCCATTATTTATTCGATATAGTTTAAAGGCTAAACCCATTTTTATTCATTTCGTTACTTTATGTTTAATGTCAGAGTGGCTGCTGGATGGTCTTGCTGGTTTTCTAACAGATTCATTTATCAAGAAATTTTTGGGAAATAATGAAGCTCGTTATCGGAGATACAAGGTTTGCAAACTTTCATGAGTATACCACATACGTACTGGTTATGTTTGTATGAGAAGTTATGATGCAGATTAGGAATCCCTGTTCTATTTAACTTGGTTTCCTTATTGTCTAAAGTTTGTTGTTCTATTTCTTAACAGTTTAAGACTTTGTTTTCTTTTTTCCTTTATGGTTTAGGATAATTACTAGTAATATAAATAGCCATTTCTTGTTGCCTTTGAAGGCAAATTTGAGTTTAATAATATTTTCAGTTTTCTAAGTGTGTGAATTTTTGAGTTTAGTTAATTCTCGGCATTTTATGGAATCAATGAGTCTTAGAGGAACCTCTAGGTTCACGATAGTATAAATAATCATCTCTTGTAGCCTTTGAAGACATATTTGAATTCAATAATATTTTCAGTTTTCAAAGCTCTTTGCAAGTTTATGAGTTTAGTTAATTTTTGGCATTTTGTGGACTCAATGAATCTTAACCCTCTAGGTTCACTATATTCTTTCGAATCAGTGTGAATTTAGATCGTTTCTTTATTTCAGTATTCTCAAGAATCAACAAAATATTAGAACATTAAACTTCTTTGCTTCTCTTGTTGTAATATAACTTACTTTTAAAGGCTTCTTTGGCCATTGCGCTAGTGTTTATTGGGAAGCTTATACGTTATTGGGTTGTTATAATATTTTCTTCTTACCTAGTGTCCAAATCTCTTTAGCACATGGTGAACGTTAGATTAAATGGCATTCTATGTAATTGATCAGATTAATTTATCCATCTATAGATAAGAAATCTGAACTTAATCCAATATCACCCAAATAGCTGCTATGCCTCTTAGCCCATTAAGTTAGTATAGTTAAGACAACTGTGAGCAATTTTCATGTTGGTAGATGGTAGTGCAATATTAAACCGACCTAATCATATTACTTCCTAATAGCCAACAAACGAACTTAAAGTAAACCTGAAAATCTGGCTCAGAAGATACATAAATTTTGGTCAAAAGATGTATAATAATACATAAACTCTGGTCAAAAGATGTATAATAAGAAAGGAAATCTTAACAAGTGGCAAGGTTATACAAGATTTCTTAGGGCAATTTGATTTACAGCTTGGTTATTGCTAATCCTTGGTGAAAAGATAAAACATGTTTGATCAAAAAGAAAAGCAATAAGAGAAAGTATATAAGAAATGTTTAGAAAAAGACATTTTAACATGATTTTTGGAAGTCAGCTTGTCAATTTAGGTTTCCTATTTTAGGCATTCCTGGTGCTATTTGTGGGGAGTGCTTATGTTTGGGTGCTTGACCTGCCCTAGTTGATGGAATGCTGACATGAATCTTGATGCTCCTGTTCACTCGGAAAAACCATCATGGCCACCAAGGTTCTACTCTTTGATAAGGGAGAGACTTGGAGATTTCATCCAATTTTCTTTACCTTATCCTTTAACAATAATAATGCATTATCAATTCAATATTTTTGTTTTCCATAAATCTCTTTGCAAATTGACAACTCGACTTTTCAAAATTGTAGGCAAATTGTGCTGTTTGCAAAGCAGATGACAGCGGTGCAACAGCTTTAAGCTCTTCTGCTTCTTGTAAGGATTTGTACGGAACACAATGCATCGGTATATTTGGCAAGATTCGGTCTTGCAAGTCTGTAAGTTTACTTTGGATATCGTATATATTTTTCTTATTTCAACATCACACGCACACACATTAATTGTGCTAATTGATTGATTTTCTAATAGGTGGCAATCCTTCAGATGTTGGAAAAGCAAATGGGGTCCAATTTCTTCCGAAAAGTAAGGGTCCGCGCAGCATAGTTGCTTTAATCATGACTATCTTGAGGAACAAGAAACTAAAATCCTCCTTCTGGTGTTTGTGCCTTCTTTATTTTTCATCAATTTATTTGTTATATTTTTCTCTTTAACATTTATCCTGAGAAGTCTTGTAAAAAGTGGTTTTTTAGTTGACAGTGGCATTTTAGGTTTACCAGCCAAGAGGGTTATGGAACTATTAGTTTCTTTAGCAGCTTCGCTTGAGCATGTTCAAGCATTTTCTTTTTTGTCCCATTCGTTAGCTTGCATTTCTCGATCTAAGCTTTTTAATTATTTATCTTCATTTTCTGTTTGCTTTGGTTGGTACCAGCTGTGTATAAATATTATAATGGTTCAGTATTGTATACACACTGCTTTAATAATATAATTGGGTTGGAAGAAGCTAGCGTGCGTCACAGAATTATAAGTTTCTATGTCCAAAATGAATTTTCTCCTTTTCTATAAATTGCTTGCTTATATTTTAATTTGTGGATATGGATGATATTCTCTAATGATTAGCTTTGAAATCCAAATCTTTTTTTTTTGGGGGGGTGTAAAATATGTGCAAGCATATGTAGTCAGCTTTTGCCGGCTATCATGATAAACTAATGGAAGTGAAATACGAAGATATTAGGAACTTTTCTTTGTATTGTTTCATTTGGGTTGAAGCCTTTTGAGTAAGAATAATTATTTAAACCTAAGAAAATTTAGATCGTCTTTAGTTATTTTTGTATTAATATCAACTGTTAGGTAGTCCATTCCCTTTTCCTAATTTTATTCATGCTTGATATATGGAGGTTTATACCATTACTGATTGGGTGTTCCGTAGAATAGGGAAGAGAGTTTTTGTCCAAGGATAGTCTTTGATTCTTGTTTTCTGATAAATGCAGATTTTGCAGAATATCATTTCTCGGGCTCAGGGTGCATCTCCTGTGAGAACTCTTAGTACAAAGGAGGTAATTACATTTCTACTAATGCATATGAAAATGTTCATCTGACGATACACGAGATTCTGTCATTCATGTCAGCTGGTTTTACTTATGATTCATTTTTTAGCTATTTTTCTTCTTGTCACTGGTGACAAAGTATCACCTCATGGTGTATGCCGGGTAGAATGTAGAGTGTTTAAGTGACATTTGATGTCACAACTGTTGGCAATTTAACTGTTGTTTCTATTTTTGGGAAAATCTTATGCGGCTTTCGTGGATATATTCTTCTCTGTGCTTCCTAACTCTAAGATTATGTAAAGCTCAAAGTAAATGCAAGATCTGTTTAAAAAGATATGTAAAGAGTTTTATGCATATACATGCAGCCGCGCGCACACATATATACTCTTTTAGTTAAGATGCTTAGTTGATCATGTGTTTTCAGATTAAATGCTACATGCAAATGCAGGCTGCTTATTTTACTTGTCCTCTTCAGGTCTTTTTTAAAGTTTTTGATAGATTCTCGGGACTAAGTTGTTGCAGTAGAGTTTCTGTAATCTGCATGATTACAGTTTTTTTCTTCTTCTGTTTGGGAAGAGAAAGAAAGGGTGGGGGTGCTAGGCAGACTGAGATAATGAATTGGTTAGTACTTAGTAAGGAGGTGTGGTTTATATTGACACCAGTATGACTTTGTGGTTTGAAACCTTTCGGTTGAGGGGGTCAAAATAGTATATTTTGTGCTGTTGAAATGAAATTTACATTTTATATTTCCCCAAAAAATTGAGAATAATGTAGCTTGAAACCTATAGATGTCCTTTTTACTGACAACTCTTTGTGCAAACGATATTTTCTTTGTTTTTTGAATTTTTTATTTATTAATCTTTTAAACTTTTCAATAGTTGATTGCTTCTCTTTATATTAATTTTGACACATATTGTGATCAATAGTTGTCCTTATCTGTTTAGTGATAGTTGCTGGATTGTTATCAGATGTGCAAAGGTTTAAGTAAGAAGCTTCAGATGTTTTGAAAAAGGAAAAATAAATGAAGCTCTAAAACGACTAGTTATTTTGTTGTTTTTAATTATTTTATAAATTTTTGAGATGCAGTTTCGGCATTTTGCAAATAAGGTTGGGAACCTTGAGCGTCCATTCCTCAAGGAGTTTTTTCCCCGTTGGGTTGGAACGTGTGGCTGCCCGGTGCTAAGGTATCATCTGTTTGAGCTAGTTTTTGCATGTTGGAAATCTTTAGTTGATTATATTTGTCTGAATGCATGTTTTTCTTGCCGTGATCATAAGGATGGGGTTTTCATATAACAAACGGAAAAATATTGTTGAACTGGCGGTGTTGCGGGATTGCACTGCTAAACCTGACTCAAGGACTCCTGTTCTTAGTTCTAATACTGATTCTGAAAACCGAGATGGTGATATTGGATGGCCTGGGATGATGAGCATTAGAGTTCATGAGCTTGATGGTATGTATGACCATCCAATTCTGCCAATGGCTGGAGATGCATGGCAGCTACTGGAAATACAATGCCATTCAAAGCTGGCTTCAAGACGCGCCTTGAAGCCTAAAAAGGGTTCAAAACCTGACGGCTGTGATGATAACGGGGATGCTGTTGCCGTTTTAGACATGCGCTCCAGGTATGTTGTTATGGCACTTAGACTCTATGGAACTTCTTTTTGAAAGATGACAAACTTGATATTTGTATCATTTTGCAGCATGGAATCTCCATTGTCATGGATTAGGGCAGACCCAGAAATGGAATATCTGGCTGAAATTCATTTTAACCAGCCTGTACAGATGTGGGTGAGGAATTTTGTCTGTGCTGCAAAGTTTCATTATACTTTTGTATAGCTATTTTTGTCGACGGTCATTGGATATGGTCCTTTGGCCCGGGTTCTAAGCATGTAAGCAGCACTGAGTCTGCATGCTACTTGTGATTGTTGGTTTATGGTGTGGATGAAGTTTGTAAAATTGCCTCAAATATTTAAATCTTGATATGGATCCCAGTTATGGCCAAAGTTGATTGGAGCAATTATGTTATTTCTATGTTGCACTATTTGGTTTGGCTGCGCATGTTGCATCGTGTAATTCTGTGTTTAACAATGTTTACTTGATTTATTGGATAACAACTTTCCATGATTGGTATAGTTTTAGTTGTATCTGTTGCATTACATAATAGATGCTTTTAACATTTTTTACTTAATTAAGTGGACAACGGTCTTACATCACTGTTTTGATTTTCCAGATAAATCAGTTAGAGAAGGATGGAGATGTTGTTGCTCAGGCACAAGCAATCACAGCTCTAGAAGCTCTGCCCCATCTTTCTTTCAATGTTGTTAACACACTGAATAATTTCCTCAGTGACTCCAAGGTTTTAATCAAATTTAGAAGCATATGTGGTCTTGATTTGACTTGCTTTTAATGTGTAATTAAGGAACTTTTCTGTTGTTTTTAGGCCTTTTGGAGAGTTCGGATTGAGGCAGCATATGCTTTGGCTAATACAGCATCTGAGGTATTGTGATTATTCTCACCTTTATTCATTGAATATATTGAGCACGTGGTAGGTCCAATGTTTTTTGTTACCAAAATGTATGCCAAAACTATTCACCTAAGGTATTCATATAATCTAAATTTTTGTGAGAAACTATTTGTCAATTGCGACAATTACTTTGGCGGTTCTCAAACCCATTACAATTGATTGGTGCTTATGTGTTTTTCATTAGAAAGATATCTTCCGCAAAAACTTTATGATCATTTTTTGGAAATGCAAATGCTTTGGTGTGGTGGTACTTGCATTTGATTTCCTTGGTCTTCGACCGTTACAGTCAAATGATTTATTTTGACTTGTGCTTATGACTAACTTGTTGACAGAGAAACTAGGCTGTTTTGGATGCATTGATGTGCATCCTATGATTTTCCTCTTAATTGACATATGTTGAACTTTTTGGAGGATGATTTAAAAAAAAAAAAATTGATTTGTCGCATATTGTGCTTTTTTTAGTTGGAAATGCTTTGGTTTGTGGACCACGTTGCAGTTACCAGTTCTCAGTATATATGATTTATATGTCATTATTTTACAGGAAACTGATTGGGCTGGGTTGCTTCATCTAGTGAAATTTTATAAAAGTCGAAGGTTTGATGAGAATATTGGACTCCCCAGGTGAGATTCTATCTTAGTTTGAAATTGCACTGATAACGCAGCTGCAGCACTTTGTTAACATTTTTGTTTTCTGTTGATCTTTCCAGGCCAAATGATTTCCGTGATTTTTCAGAGTATTTTGTTCTTGAGGTAATTGCCTTGAGGTAGGGTATGTAATGAGTTGTGTGAAGTGGGATGTGATTGGTTCACATAATTTTGCCCTTGTTTTGCTTGGTGAAATCTTTGGATAGTCTGTTTATCTAGTGTTTTTTAATTTCTTTTATTTGATAATTTCCCTAGTACTTGAGCAAGTCTTCCTGTAGTCATTTTGAAATGCGTGCACATGCTGCTTTCTAGCCAAGATTGTCTTGCTCCACTGAACAAGTTAAATGGATTTACATTGCTTGGAGTCTCAGTGAAATAAATTTGTTTTAGAACTTAGATTGATAAACAAATCTGAATGAGTACAGTGGATGAAGAATAGAGAGAGAGATAGAGAGAGGGAGAAAAAGAAAAAGAAGAGTAGGCAAAAACTTTAAGAGAATAGGGAAATCAAGAGAAGAGGATAGGATAGGCTAGGCACAACACTTGGTGGTCCTTTAGCATCATAACTTAAATTGAATGCATTTAAAGCGTGCATTGCGTAGCATCATCACACTAAAGGGTCTCATCCGGTTGGAATATTTTGTCTGCTTATTGCCTCCAGAAGAGACATTATATAAGTGTATATAGATTCAATCCTCAAGGGACAATCAGAGTTGGTGACCAATAAACCAGCCAGGTAAGGAATGGTCTCGTAAAGTGAAATTGAAGGTGCAAGTTTGGAAAAATTAAAACACCTGGACCATAAACAATAATCCTTTTGCTCCTAAGAGACCAGCAGATTCTTGTCCATCCATCCTTCTTTTTTTTTTTTTGGTTTGTGTATATATAAAACTAGTGAGATTTATAATTTTTCATTATCGTGTTAGCCCCTGGTCTGGCCTCTCCTAATATTTATAACTTCTATCTACCATTACAATCTAGAAAAGAAAAATTGCTGTTTGTTGGTCTCCTGATAGCTGCATCAGTGTCCAGCCTTCAAATCTGACCAACATTTATCTGAATCTGTCCCTTTACTTGGGCTTTGAATTTTGCATCAAGGATCTGCAGTGGAAGAAGAGAAGCTAACAATTTATGCACTCGACAATATCTTTGCCTTTTGAATTGGTTGAGAGATCAACGTATTTTCACCCACTGGAAACTTTAGATTATACTTTAGACTGATATTGTTTTATGAACTGATAAATTTGTAGTTCTCAGTGATGTTTCTGAAATGTCTTCCTCATTTTGTAATCTTTTAGGCTATTCCACATGCCGTTGCTATGGTTAGAGCTGCTGACAACAAAAGCCCAAGAGAAGCTGTCGAGTTTGTTTTACAGCTTTTGAAGGTAATGGATTAAGCACTTTAGAAAGCATTCTTGTGTTATTGAATAAGAAATTGAGAACAATAGACAAATTGTGTACTCTACAATGGCTTATTGGCTTTCTATACATGTGTTTTATCTTTCAGATAAGAAACATAAAATTATATTAGTATGGAACAAAGAAGTAGAAAGGTGGACCAAGTGTCCACTTGAGAGTCAAAAGCAACTTTGCCAGAGGAAGAAAAACTCTCAAGGTGTTGTAGACTCATCTAAACTAACTACAGACAAGCTTCAGCTCCTGCAACTAAAACTCCTGAAGAATTTGTAGCTATTTAGAATGGACCTGGGTATCTAATTGAACCTAACCAGGCTAGTTTGCAACTTATTCCTAGGAATGAAAAACAAAACTATAAAAAGTGTTTAATTTAAAACAGTCCCCTTATGAATTTCGTTCAAATGCATAAATTTATCATGACAAACATCTCATATTGCTTTTAAGAAGCTAAAAGATAATTTTTAACATCTTTATTAAAAAATTTTTTGGTAAAACATATTGGCATATGATCGGTAGATGATATAACTCACGTGGACAGTTATTTGAGAAGTAGTGGAAGCTTTTTCTCCTAGTGATGATAGAATTATCAAAAGATTCTTTCATAAAGGTCCTAACTCACGCACATCTTTATCCTTTTTAAAATATCCATATTTATAATGGTGTCAAGAGTGCATTTTTGGCCAGGTTGGTCCCATTTGATTACCACCAGATAGGGTCTGTTGGAATGTTATTTGGCCTGACACCGTAGATGAACCTACGTGTGTAAAACAGCCTGAGGTACAGGCTGACTCTGTCCATCTCTGTACTTACTGACACAAAGACATTTATGCTCAATATAGCCGAGCCTGTTTACATTCATGCAGCTGAACCCTGTTTCTGCCCTAACAACATGTGTCCTTAGATTTCAATTCAGTTTTTTTCCCCATATATCATGGTTTACCTGTTTCCATTCAGTTCTGTGCGATTTTTTTTCTATGCAGGCCCGACCTAGTTTATTTCTATAAATGCTGGTCTGAGTTCATTTCTTTTTTTCTTACCTTCCGTACTACACCTGCTCTGACCCATTTTAATACACCTCTGCATTTGCGAATGTATGTACAAAAAACTAGAAGTGCGTAATATTTATAATTAAAGAGTTAAATGTATTCATAATATATATTTTGGCCATTACAAATGATTAGAACACTTTTAAGGAAAATTTAGAACCTAGATACACGCAGCATCTGAAAACTATGGCAATTTTAAAATTATCAGTTTACCTTAGAAGTCACAAGTCACAACAGTACTGGATGGCCCCTACACTTCGACTATAGATAATTGCCGATGGAAGTTAATGATATATTTGGTCAAAGAGAATATGCTAATAAGTCAATAGGACCTTTTCACCATCTGGTGGTCTTGTTTGGCTGGTCAGTTTTGGCCCTTGAAAAATAGAATATTACGCCCTAGTCTTAGAGAATACATTTTCCTTTTATCTTATGATGGAGTCTTGTATATCAGTTGTTTCCTCTATACTGTTTATACTATTATTTTCTTGTTCCCTTTCTGGGTAAAACTTGTTAGTTCTTTGTATACATTTAGAACATTTATATATTTTATTGATAAAGAAAATTAAAAGAAGGAAGTCTTATTGCCTTATTTGTAACAATTCAAGTTTGAGTAAGTTGGCTTCCCTAAGCATTTTTTATGGTACCAACAACATAAATACCCTTAATTTTCCAAAGAGTTCAATGATCATAAAGGACACTCGTTGGGATTTCATTTCCTACTTGCTTCTTTTCGGATGCCCTTGAAAGCAGTCGTGGATTGAGCTCCTAGTATAGTAATTATGACTTGAGCCTCATATATTCAGTAACTGAATTGTGTATGCACCTGATAACTGTTACATTAATTCTTTTAAATTTGTGTGAAGTGATTCTCCTCCTTTCTTTCCATGTTATGCTGAATGATAATGATCTTGGCTCCTTTGATTACCAATCGTGATCAAGTTTTCATTTCTTAAAGTAGCACACTATTTAATTTTCTCATCATGGCTACCTTTTTAGTTTGTGGAATTACATCGCTTTTTCACACTAAAGCAAGCCTTTGCTCATGCCATGTCTTTGACAAGTTTTCTTGACAAGACTCTCCATTTCTTTTGAATCCTTTAAAGATTTTGCAAGTGAGATTAAAGAAAGGTGGCAGTAACCTAGGGCACGGTACTTGATATGTTTAATATGTACAAATACTTTTATGTTGTCATGTAATGAGTATGTCCTTCAGTTTAAGAAGTTTTATAGTTCTTTAAACTTACTTCCAAGGATTCTGTTTAACTTCAATGTGAAAAGGATAGAACAGTTTTCTTGTCTTAGTGCCTGTGCCCATGATTCAGCGTGCAGAGAATGCTTATGCCAGTGGGTGTGATTTGTGCATTGAATTTGTTTGTGTTTTGTTTTTTTAATGAAGTTTACTTTTTAAGCAATGTCCCAGTCATTTCTTTTTGCTGTTCTAATTTTGTTGTGCTCATAGTTTATTTTCACTGTTCTCCAACAGTATAATGATAATAATGGGAATCCCTACTCGGACGTATTCTGGCTTGCTGCGCTGGTACAGTCAGTTGGTGAACTTGAGTTTGGGCAACAGGTGGTTAATGCTGTCCCTTTCGATGGATTTTATAGAACTATCCAAATTATAGTTGTGTGTTTTGCACCCTTATATTATATTTGCATGAACTATTTGTGCACAGTGCTTTTAGACTAAAGAATATTGAGCTCAAATAAATTGATCTTTTCAAAGAAAAATATTGCTATATCTGAAATCTTTTTCTAAACTCTTCAGATTCTCATGCGTTTGAAACAGATCAATTTTTTTTTTTTTTGCCTTTTTTCCCCTAATGAAGGTTGGGAGTGGGCTAAGTACAAATTAATTTTTAGCCCTTACTGCTCGTAGGATTCGAACGAGCATGGCCATCCAAATAAAGTTGCTTGAAAATTACTGGGGCAAACCCCTGGTGCACCTTTAACAAATCATTTTTTTCTTTTTTGGTGGGTGTTAAATTATAGTTGTCCTTTGTTTTAGGGTCTTTGCTGTTTGAACTTAGTCATATATCCTCACTCAATACATAGGTGACATGGGTTAGATTTACCCGGCCTCTGCAGACTTTCTGTCTGCTTTTGGTAGTTATTTTCTCTCTAATATAAGTTCTTTTTCTTGCCAATTTATATATTTTTTAAAAAAGACTAAATTTTTTTATAACATAGATTTAACAAATCATTCCAATTGATGGGGCTTCTGTCCTGGTGTGTGGTGTGGTTCAAAATTGAGCTCCTAGGCGATATGTTAATCTTTGAGTAAAAGTGGGTCTAGGTGTGCCACCCCTCTCATTATGTCCACTCTACTTTCTGAGAAGGTAGAGGATTTTATTTCCAATTTTGACTTAACTGCAGTGACGAGACATTTGAGATCCTACTTTCATTTACTTTTACCATTTATAGTTGTTATAATGTCAAAACTTATATTTTCACTACATTTTGTTGTGCTCTGGAGGCTTACTTGGTGCATCTCTAATTTGTAACAGAGTATTCTCTTTTTATCATCTCTTCTCAAGCGTATTGATCGACTTTTGCAGTTTGACAGGTGAACTTTAATTTCTTGTAATTGGAAATGCATTTGTAAATATCAGTTATAATTAACTGTGTATCAAATGGCATTCATTAGGCTCATGCCAAGTTACAATGGGATCTTGACAATCAGCTGCATCCGAACGCTGACTCAAATTGCCTTAAAGCTATCTGGATTCATCTCTCTTGTAAGTGTTTTCCTATTCCCTTCCGATGATAGATTGCTTCTAAACATATTTTAATTTACTTGTGGCCATTACTCACGGCAGGATCAGGTTGTCAAACTTATTAAACCATTTAGGGATTTCAATACTATATGGCAAGTTCGAGTCGAGGCGAGCAGAGCACTCCTTGATCTTGAGTTCCACTGCAATGGCATAGATTCAGCATTGTCATTGTTTATCAAAAGTGTAGAAGAAGAACCGTCCTTGAGAGGTTTTTCCTTTTTCTCCTTGCCTCAGTGATAAAACTTTCATTGCAGAGGCTTCTGCTTTTGCTGATGGACGATTGATGCATCCTTGGTAAAATGATGGTGCACCTTCTTAAATTTCAATATCCCATGATTGCAGGACAGGGGAAATTGGGTATTCATGCTATGAGGATATGTCAGATAAAAGGTGGATCGGATTCCAATCATGAAGTTGATACAGTAACTCTAGTGGCTTTGCTGAATTTGCTTGAAAGTCGTATAGCATTCAATAATGTATTCCTTCGTCATCACTTGTTCGGTATTTTACAAATCCTTGCAGGAAGGTGGGTTTAGTGTTTTCTCTCCTTTGTAGATTGGGTGGTTTAATTTTTTATGGAGATAATCATTGCTCTATATTATAATTCTAGGTCTTAAAAAGCAATCAGGTGACACACTTTTGTTAATAACCAGTAATTTCTATTACAAGTGACATTACTTCAGTGTTGTGTAATTGGCTCTGCCTTGTAGTTGATGTATTGTGATTTTGTGGTACCAAATAAGTAAATATATTTTGACTTCATTGGTTGTGTCATCTTGGGATTCAAAAATCAACCCAGTATTTGGGTTTTTCAAGCTGTGAATTGTGTCGTTGGCATTGTATTGCAGTCAATATATTTTTATTTTTTGTAGCTCATTAGTAAACATATTGTAGCCAATTAGTTGTGTCATCTTAGGATTGAAAATTAACCAAGGATTTGGTTTTTCATGTTTGAATGTTGACCCACCTACGGACTCCTGTTTGTCTTGATAAGTACCCTGGAAAATTTTCAACATGGTTGAGAGGTTGGATTACAAAGTTGGTCTAACCAAGTATTTATTAGGAATCATTAATATGGTTAAGTGCAAGTTAAAACAAAACAGCATAGTCAACCAGCTATTACTAACAGTAGGGTTAGGAAGTGGCCTTTTTGTCTTGGGTCATCATAGTCGTCTCAGCTCTTCTTACTTTGTTGTTTATTGGCCACTGCTGATTATTCAATATCTAAGAGATTCTATTTTATGTTAGCCCAGTTCTCCCAGTTCTATCCTGCCAGTTTTAGTTTAGCCTGCTAGTGGGGACCTGACTGATTTTCAATAAAAGGCCAAAACGGGGAAAACGCAGTATTCGGTTGTTATCACTATTTGCGACTCTTGCTTCCACCAACTGGTCTGACCTTCAAATGAACAGTTTTGTTCAAAATAAGTCATGAAATTAATTTATTATCCTTCTATATCATTTTCAGAAGTGATATTAAGCTCTTTTGCGCCTTATCCTATATTGGAGGTTCATCTCCATGGAAAATTCAAGTTAATCATTTTCTAGATTTTTGTATTGTTGCTTGCACAGCTGTGACTCAGAAGTGAGGAAATGGTAAACACCCCCCCCCCCTTCTTTCCTTGGATTGAAATGTTTGTGCTCTCAAATTGCTGGCTGAAAAATTTCTTTGTTTCTCTTGCCTTTTCAGTTTGAAGGAACTCCATTGTTTATCTTAACATTTTATGTCCAAGTAATTGTATGCAAAACTAACTTGCATTGCATTCTTCCTTCCTTTTTAGAGCCCCCACACTTTACGGAGTGCCCAGGGATAAATTGTTGCTTCTGGGTGATGGAGAAACTAGCGAGCAGAAGAATGTTTTTGCGTCTTTTGTTACAGAAATGAGACGTGCGGAACCTCCTATGGATGTCCCAAACCTTTCACAGGATAATTTGGCCGTTCGAGATGCTTCCAAGGAGGTAGATTGTGTTGCCAATGGTCATGCTGAGAATATATTGGCTGTTCCAGAAGCTCCAAAGGATGCAGATGTCATTTCCAACAGTCATGAACGGAAAATGCCGGTTCCAGAAGCCTCAAAGGAAGCAGATACTGTTTCCAACAGTTATGAAAGGAAGCTGCCAGTTGTTAAGATTAGGGTTAAACAATCTACTGCAACTAGTAGAGCAGATGAGGCTGATAATAGAACCATTGAAAAATCTCAAGGTGGGAATCATGAAAATGACCACGGCGCCAGTAGTTCTGTTTCTGTTGATGCACCCCAAAGGAATTCAGCGGAGGCAGTGAGCTTTAGTAATCACAATATCGAAGAAGTCAATTCATGTCACGATCATGGGTCACGGATGACTGCTAGCATTGGCAGCGCAAAACTTCCAAGTGAAGGAGATAATTTCGGGAAGGAACTCCAGTGCACTGCTGATTCAAGCAAAGTTTCTATGCACCTGCAACCTGATGACCCATCGTCGCCTAGCATCATGCAAGATAATAATGTCGACGCTGATGCTCAAAAATTCGCAAGCCTTCAAACCCTCTCTGTTGCAAGACATGATTTGAACGGCAAAGAAAAGGAGAAGAAAGACAGAGAAAAGAAGCGGAACAGGGAAGATCCAGATTATTTGGAGAAGAAGCGTCTAAAGAAGGAGAAGAAACGAAAGGAGAAAGAGTTGGCGAAGCTGCTGGGCGATGAGGCAAAGGCGCCTTCAGTAGAGTTGGCTGCCAAGAAAGGGGAATCCAACATTAAGAATGCAACCGCACAATTAAAACCATTTGAACCCAGTGGATCAAAAGTAACGATCTCGAAGGTAGTAACCAAGCCTGAGCCATCAGAAGGCACTTCTGGCCCTAAATTCCGAATTAAAATTAAAAGTAGAACTCAGAATTAATTCCTGTGTACATATATTTTTTTTTCTTTTTCCTCATTTTATCTGTAGCTGTAATCAGAAAATCCATAAAAGTTTTGGTTTCTATAGTTCGTTCATCTGCGGAAATGTGTAGAATCAGACTGTTTATGTGAGGGACACTCTCTAATGAATTAATCAAATGATAGCATTTTTACGCACCTTCGTAACCCTGCGCCTGCCATGAATATTCCTGGAATTCATTATCGCGTCAAATATTGTTTGCTTGAAAGCCGTCAGCTTTCGTCCCTCACTTTTTCAGGAGTCAAACTTGAAGCAGTCAGTCAAATAAATTGCTTAAAAATCAGCCAACTGTCACTTTTATGAGCTAAGCCTGATAAGATAAAATAGCTCTTGAAAAGCATCATTCTTCCGTACTGTAAGCTTCTGTCAGTAATGTCTTCAGCAGAATCTTTTGAAAAGCACCATTTTTCCGTATTGCAAACTTTTATCAGTAATGCCTTCATTAGAACCTTGGCCGTATAATAAATTTAATGTTTCCTTAACTTATTCCCATTGAAGGAAACTGTGTAAATGTCACGTTCATCTTCCTCTCTCTGAATATAACTAAGCTTGCCTTTCGTATTTGAAATACAAAAATTGAAAGAAGAAAATGGAAAATCTTAAGCATATATGCAAGTGTGCAACAATATTCTAAAACCTGAAAAAATTATAAAATCACAATAACCGATTACACCAGATGATAAACAATGGGCTGTCAGCTATTCTGTAGGAGCTTTCTGTTTCTCAAAGGAAAGGGGAAATGAGAGAGAAAACAAGGGGGTGTTCTGATAATAGAAATAGTAACATTGTGTCAAATGTGTCCCTAACCTTACTCAGATGTCTGTGTTACTCTCATATGATTGAATTTGGACCTTGCACAACCTTTTCTTTTTTTTTTTGGGAATTTGTTACAATCTGCAAATATATATTAGATTTTTATTTGTTACAATTTAAAACTAAACAATTTTAAAATATATATAATCTAAAATCTATGCGACTTTAAATTTGGACACTTATAATACGGTCTAGATGTCTACCGATCATTAAGCTCGAAAATTTTCTCCTACTAATATATAGCGAGAAATCTATGGAGATTTTTAATTTGTTACAATTTATAAATAAAATTTATAAAGACTTTAAAGTACACTTGAAATACAGTCCAAAATTCTATTATCCAAGGATCACATTTCTGATGTAATAGTATTCTGATTCACCAATTGTTGGATCCACTTAAATAAGTGAGATCCACTTAAATTTTTACTCATCTAACAGTTGAATACAACTATAATACAATACCACAGTTGCACCACAATTTTATCCATTACACAATATCCATTAAGCTCGAAAATTTTCTCTCACTAATATATAAGAAATCTACTCTTGTGTCGAGGACATGAATATCGAGCCCAAGTGACTTGACCTCGCACAACTCCCAATAGAAACCAGGCGCATATTTGATACAAATAGACAATTACATCCTTGCAAAACAATAACAATAATAAAAATAGCAAAAAGAGGTTACCCCATTGGCGAAAAATAGAAGGCAGTGACGCAGGGTTGTACAAGCCAAAAATAGAAAACACTCCCCGCATCAATTGATTTGTTCGTGCATATTTCAAGATTCTGACGTTTTTCTTTCTTCCGTATGAAAATAAAATCAAGTAGTACCTTTGACTGGGAATTTTAAAAAAGGGGGAAAAAGGAAAGATCTTTCTTGCACACTATTCGATGACACCAACTTTTATTTTACCTGTTCTATGAGTAAATTGACTATTTGTAACAACAGCGTACAACGATGATCGTTTTAGATGACCATCAACCAATTGTCACACCGTAACGAAAGCTTGTAATAAAACAATTACAAGGCATAATATTTACTCATTTTAACAAATACCCATCACTATTGTCAGTCCAAGCATTAGTACATTGTGGATAACACAAGAAGAATCAAGAATGAACAACATGGTGCAGAACAGAGTGAAGGATTGTAAGGCAGATAACAGTACAACATGCTCCCAGGATTTCTAATGCAATTGTTCCTACTTCAGCTAAATCAGCTTTGGCAAAGAATGAATTTTTGTATAAATGGGTTCATTTATATTTTCCTCGTGAGGTGGGGAGGGGGAAGGTACAATATGGAAGGGGATTTGAACAGTTCAGGCTAGCTAGATTTTGTTTCATGATTTGTTGGGATTCTCTCGATTTCTTTGTCCAAAAAAACTGTGTGTGTGTCTTTATTATTATAACGATGAAAGCAAAGTACGGATGCTGAATCAATATCATACTTTCAAGAAGAAACTAGAGGCAGTAGAGGGATGGTTATAGCTGACGAGCCTATAATCAATCAATTGTTGTCGCAAAGGCAAAGAGAGCTCCCACCACTCAAAATGAAAATTCAAAACACAAGAGGGCTATGCCCCTAGCCATGTCCTGAAAAAAGGTCATGGTCTTGGTCATCTAATTTGAAACCAACCTTTCACCTCCAGGAACAGTTGTTGAACGAATTCTGAATCTCTAAATTCGTGCTAGCTAGTACCTTGTGGAAAAAATGCTAGCTACCTTGTGTTTTCAGTTCAGCTTTTTTGACAAGTGAAATCCGTGAAAGGTGTATGTTTTAAATTTGTATTACTGGAGTATACTTATGGAAATGTATGTACTTTTTTTTTTTGGGGGTCCTATTAGCTGATTTCTAATAGTGGTATAAGTGGAATTATTGTGTAGCATGTAAAAGGGATTTTGCAAGGTCGAGAAGTGCCAAATGCTGAACAGCCGGAACTGAAGAGACGTGACAATACATGCAAACAAAAATTGCCCACCATGTGCATATATACATGTGATGTATATACTCAAAAACCTAAGAAAAGAGGGCAACATGATCACACAAACAAACAAAAAAAAGAAAAAAAAAAACAGACAAGAGTCGTCTCGGAACCCAATGTAACTACTTTTCTGGCACCAATCGAGAACCGCTAACTATTCATCCCCATGTCGGTCAGTCTCTTTGCTACTCTGAACGCTCGCTCAGCACCACATTCTCTATACGTTTTATAAAGGGTGATTTTCATTCACCACTCCTCAACTATCCCTAAACCTATATCTAAATTGATTTTGTGTCTAAATTTATATTGACCGCTCCTGTAACAGATGTGTACTTTGTTTGACCGTCGCCATCAAGGATAAGATCGGGAGTTAAGAAAACTAAATCAAATTTTCTAAAATTGTTGAATATTTTGTGAAGTGCATGTGCAATCAAATTACCCTCTTTAGTATGGTTTATCTAGCGATCATAAGTGTTTATTTAATTTCATAAATTTTTATTATAATTTTTATTTTTTTAGAACTTTTAGAGCTTAAATAAGTTATTTTATCTTTATTAGTAAAAACTTAAATTTTAGACTTTTGGGAGTAGAGGTTGAAAAATTATTTTTAAATATTAAAATATTTAAAATATCCTCTACTTATTTAAAAATCTTATTTTATTTTTTTTATAACATACTTTAAAAAAATTACCTATTAAAGTAATTTCATAAATTTTAAATAAAAGCTCTTATTCACATTCAAACAACTAAAATTTTGTAGGTAAAAACTCTATTTGTAAAAGCTTTACTGTCAAACCCTCTAATTAAATAAACTCTACTTGAAAAGTTGTACCAAACGGACCCTTAGTTTAAAGTAAACTATGGAGAACTATTTGAATTTTTCATTTAAAAAAATATGATGCAAATTTCTGCAAATTTATTTCAATATTTAAGGAAATGAAGTTTCTTTTAAATGAGTTTTAAATCTAAACAATTTATAGAAAATCAGTTGAACGTTTGTTGAAATGCATGTACTTTCAATTTTTTTAAGTTTGAATTCAATTTTACAAATTTACTTGAATATTTAATGAGATATACTCATTGTCAAGTATCTTTTAGTATTTGATCAACATAGTATTATTAAATGTTTTTTTTTTCACCGCTTCTTCTTGTAATTCCTTTTTTGTTTATCATTATGATATTATGCGATCATTCTATGATACCATGATTAAAGTTACGACATCAATACTATAACTAAACATAAATTATGTAAATGAAATATAAAACTTGTGAATCAATATTAAGTATAAAATAAAACATAAATTTTAGAAATTAAATATAAGATTTGTAAATAAAAAGTAAAACTAGTTAATTAACATAAAATTGGTAAATTGATGAACTATTAGTAAATAAAACAAAAACTTACAAACATAAAATAAAACTCATAAATCAACACTAAGTCCAAAACTAAACATAAATTTTAGAAATTAAACATAAGATTTATAAATGACAAATAAAATAGGTAAATTAATATAAAACTAGTAAATTGATGTATTTTTATTAAACAAAACAAAAACTTGCAAATATAACTTAAAACTAGTAAGTCAAGATTAAATATAAAATAAAACATATATTTTGGAAATGAAACAAAAGACTTGTAAAGAAAAGGTAAGATAAATAAATTACTATAAAACTGTTAAATTGATGTATTACTAGTAAATAAAACAAAAACTTACAAATATAACATAAAATTAGTAAATCAACATCAAGCGCAAAATAAAATATAAATTTTAGAAATGGAACATAATATTTGTAAAATTAAAGGTAGAATAAGTAAATTAATATAAAACTAGTAAATCAATGTATTAATAGTAAACAAAACAAAAACTTGTAAATATAATATAAAACAAGTAAATCAACACTAACTTTAAAATAAAGAATAAATTTTGAAAATAAAACAAAGAACTTATAAAAGGAAGGTAAAACAAGTAAATTACTATAAAATTGGTAAATTGATGTATTACTGCTAAATCAAATGAAAACTTATAAATATAACATAAAACAAGTAAATCAACATTAAGTGTAAAATAAAACATAAATTTAGTAGATTATGCCTAAAACTTATGAATAAAAAGTAAAATAAGTAAATTAATATAAGAATTACTGCAAAAAAAAAATTACAATTGTAAAATAAAAAATTATTATAGTGTTTATTACCTTATATATTTATTGATTTTTTTTATTTGCATTGAATAATACTATTTTTGCATTTATGTAATACATGTGATGTTTTATTAAGGATGAAATTTATTCTCAAAATTAGATTTTGAAAAAAAATATTATATTAATATCTTTCATAATTGTTGTAAGATGATGTTATTTCTCATATTTCTACTCTTCCTCAACAACAACCTTAAATGGTCTTTAAGTATAAGTAAAATGTTTGAAACTACTTGAAATATGCAGAAGACTCAAAATTAAATCTAATTTTATTGATATATCATATATGTGTCTAGTAATATAAGAATACTTTTTTATTTTGTATTTGCTTGATCCATAACCAGATAAATACTTGTGCTTAATTAAATTGTATAATAAATAGATATTAAGTTTTGGTTGTTAAAAAATAAGCAGTCACACTAACATTCTTTCTATCCATTCTAAGTACCAAATTTTGGTCCCTTTAGTTTTGCTAATACTCTACATAATTGTTCGCAAAAGAGTGATAATGTATTTTCTCTCAATTGTCATCACATCTACCAGCCAAATATTTGGTGAAGGGGAGGCAATTGTTCATGTGGACTCAAAGTCCATCTATGTGTAGGGTGGAGATAGTTGAGGGGAAGTCAATGAAAATTTTCCGCTTTAAAGTGAAAAAGGGGGGGAAAAAAAGGCCGTAGTTTTTTTGTTTTTTGGCTGTTGTTTATATATATCTATATATACATATGAAGAAAGCGAAGGACCACTGACTGGCAGTATTAGGTTTCATTTATTGCTGTTTCCACTTTCTACTTTCTTCCATTTGCCTTTGCAGTGTAGAAGAGAGTTTCAAACTTTGCTGCTGAAAATTTTTATTTTTGTTTTTACTCTTGGCCTTTTTCGTATGCTGGAGATTTATAATCGTCAATGAACCAATTCTTGTTTCCTTCAAAAATTTTGTTTTTCTTATTTTCCTTTTAAGTGATTCTGGAAGCAAATAAACAAGACTAAATTGCACGAGTGGGATTATGCTGATCAAGAAGAACTTCAACAACAGGTTAGTTAGTTTTAAAACGAATTTTCTTAGGGCTTCGAAATTAGTAATAGTTAAGTTTATGATTCTTTCTCGCACTCTTTACCTTTGATTTTTTTTTTCTGTGAATATTTAAGCTGAAGAATTAACATTTTCTTGATGAATCTATACCGTGTACGCATGTCTTTTGAGTGGAAGTTTTCTGATTCTTTCTCGCTCTCTTTACCTTTGATTTTTTTCTGTGAATGTTTAAGCTGAAGAATTAACATTTTCTTGATGAATCTATACCGTGTACGTATGTCTTTTGAGTGGAAGTTTTTTCATTAATTACTTAATTTTTTTTATAAGTTTGGGTGGTAATTTATATACCAACAACTTCTGTAGTTCTGTGAGAAGAATATTAAAGCTCGGGTAGCAAGACATGCATGCTAATTGTGTTTTGAAGTTCTAGCTCGTTACAAATAAATGAATGATCACAGCATATTTTTTTCTTTGTTAAATTGAACCATTATTAGATTTTCTTTTTCTTTTTCGTATGTATATTTTTAGCTAGAGAATTGGAAATGCAAATTCTTTCCTTTTATTGCGCATACAGAAATCACATGCTTAAGAGCAGAATCTTCACATTCCGATTTCCTTATGCTTGGACTTTATGATTCCGAGAGATCGATAGAAATTAAAGGAAAATATTTGTCCATAATTCTTCCTTAAAAACTGAATGTTTACCCAAGTACCGAAGAGGATTTCCATGTATGCTTATTATATATTTAACACTACATTATATTTACGTATCTATTTTTATATTAAAAATAATTATTTTAATCTGAAATTTTAAAATACGAAAATATCCGAATAAATACTTTAAGTTTTAAGTTTTTAAAATTTCGTAATTAAATCGTGTGGTTTAATAAATTAATTTTTTATTATACAATACAGTTATGCGGTTTTATATTATATTTTCACTGACTCTGTTCATCCATACCGCTTAACAACCTGTCTGAAAGAAAAAAAAAAAAGAGGATTTTCACATTAAAAAAATTATATATATATATGTGTGTATTTATATGTATATGTATATGTATATAAAGGAGAATCATCATTCATTGATCTTTTCCATTCAAAAGATCGAATGGAGAATTTGGTGAAAAATCTTTTGGGGGTCCATTTCTTTAATTTTATTTTTATCACTTTTTTTTAACAATAATATATTTATTGTGTGAGACAATCAAAATCCACCCTCTATCTTTAAAAAAAATTTATTGTAAAATACATCACAGCATTTTTTTATAACTTTTCAAATATTGTTGCACACATATCTTAAAATTTATATTTTGAGAGACTTAAAAATAATATAATTAAATTAAGTTATATGGCGAAAAAAAAATTGTGAATGATATAAGAAATTTCGTGAGTTGGGTTGCGTACTTGCATTGATAGGTTCACGAGGTCGAATGCCCTAAGGAAGCAACCGTAATTTTTGGCCTTTATTGCGTAATGATTAGTGAATTTGCCATTTTCTAATTATATTATTTTTCTGGCAGTCTTTTCAAATCAAACCCATCACATTTATAAGGTTTTGTCTGCTGGGAGTTTTTCAATGTGAACGCATAATTATAAAAGGGATACTGCTACAGGATTTGACTGAACAGCCTTTTGTTCATATAAGCCAATACAGTACGTGAGTTTTTTTTTCAACTTTTTTTTTTTTTGTGTGGTTACCATTGAAGGGAGACTATGTCCAGTGGTAAATAATACAACATGTTTTTATAATCTAATTTTATCATTGAGATGATCATCAATAATTTATTTTTAATTCCACAGCTCCATGGCAGACTATGAAATGATTTTGATTCATGCAGCGGAGGCATGTATCGGTAACAATAATATATATATATATATATATATATATATATATATATATATTAATTCATTGTGTTGCCTACATGAACTATTTGTCTATATCCCTCTTAGTGTTTTAATAATCTGCTCAATGCTTGCTCATCTGTTCTCTTAGGGCACGTGTAAGAAATTAAACATTACTTAGTCACAATGCAATCTTGCTCTAGAAAACAAATAAATAATTTGATCTGTGCAATGCTTATTTGAATTAGACATACAATTAACTATGTTTTGGCCACAAAAGCTTTAGGAGTAATGATATAACCACCTGGATAAGTTTGGCGACAATACAATAAAAAATTGTTATAAATTTAATTAATAGATTAACTAGATGAAATGGAAGGGCTTCATTAAAGATGAATAATAGTTGGGTAAATTAGAATTGTCATGTAAAACAATTTTAAAATGTTTCAAGTAATTATGGTTTCAATTTTGTTAATTGTTACAAGTTGTAAAACATATTGTTCACTTGGATTTATTTATTTTTAATTATTTTTATCAGAATTTTTTAGAGTATTTGCATGTTCTCTAAAATTTAATCAGTATTTGTTGCAATGTAAAAGTAGGATTAACAATGTTTTAACTAAGCTTTAATTAGGCTATGTAATGTTATAACTATTTGATAGAAATAGATCTGGTGACAGTCAGTTCACTAATTATTTAGTACTCAATTCTCTTCAAGCACACTTGATGAGCTAGATTGGATTGGATTGGATTGAATTATAAATTTAATTTTTTATTAAATATTTTAATTTTTATTTATAAAATATAGTTATTTAGACTACTAAATATTCAGATAATATAAATTTTAAAGGACTGAAAAATATATTTTATATTATTGTTAAATATAATCTAATACTAAAATTATATTTTTTTTATTTGCAAAAACAATTTATTCTTTATTAATATTTCTCGTAAAAAATTTTAATATTTAACTTTCTATTATTATTAATGAATAAATTAAATTTAATATGGTAACTAAATAACCTACAAATGAATTAACCAAAATAAAAACTTAACCTAGCTTATCCCCAAAGGGCAGACAGGTATTTGCAACAAATAGGGACTAAATGCTGGGTCTTGACGGTTTCCACCATAATTAATTATCTCCTTTCATTCTATCCTTCGCTCACTAAACATGAGATTAAATAAAAATAATACATTCCCATCTATTATTCTATTAGTTCTACAATAAAAAAAAAATGTACTTAGGCGTTGTTTAGGTTAAAACTCTCACAAGATTAAGTTTTCTTCACTTTCAAGATTTCAACCTCGAGCTTGTTCCTTTTGCTGCTATCTTGAGTTAAAAAGAGAGTGCTAAAGAAAGAATTATTCAAGTCTTATATAGTATTGAGGTGTTGTAGTTTTTAGGTAACATTAGAAAAAAAACTATAATTATGAAATAAAATTGACAATATATAGTGAATATAATTTTTAAATAATAATTTTAATAAAAATAATATATATATTATAAGTTTTTTATCACACATGTGTAAAACAATTATTAGTGTTTACCAAATATTTTAGTGGTATAACTTTTATATTACAACTATTGAACTTTATACCAAATATTTTTAAATTTTTTTATTTAAGATAAATATCAATGTACTCCTTCACGAAGGGATATAGTGAATTTTATCCCTCAAAATAGTTAGAAAGGTACAACAACAAAAGAAAAGTTAAAAAAAAGATAACTAGAAACTCCATTAGCATAACTAGAAAGAAATCTGAAAATTTTTCATATGGTGGATTATCCCATCAAATATAAGCAGAGCACTCTAATCCTAGGTTCGCCAAACAACCTCAATACCAAACATGTTCTCAATCTCAAGTCAAAGAAACAATCTCTAACATTACTTTTTTTTAGATGATTTTGGAACCACCATATGGTTGACATGAAGTCCCTTTCATTTTATACTCAACATAAAGTGAAATTAAAAAAAAAAAAGACTTTTTATCATTCTTCAACATTCACTAAACTTTAAGGTGATATATTTCATAAACTCTCTAAAATATAATGCTCTTGAATTTTTTTTAATTATAAAAATTGTTTTAAAAATGTAGGCGGAGGATTGAAGACTTATGCTTCGTCAAGTGGGACTATATTCATTATTAATGTTCCAATAAGTCCAGAGAAATGTTATCATATCATATAAACTCAATAATTTTACTCATATATTCATTTCAATTCTTTAAATAATAAAACCACATTTATTTTTTACCATTTTTATGTAAAGATAATGCTATACCATTTAAGTTCTTATTATTCTCCTCGAAAGCCTTAATGCTAATCAATCCAATCATGCAATGTTAGGTTGTAATCACATGATGCTATCTGAATTGAGCGTGTTTCGACAGCAAATGATCATCAAAAAGGTGCAGCCAGCAACTTAGATGCTTCGAGGTACTAGGTTCTTTTTTCTTTGATAATGATCATAAATCGTAGGTAATATATCATTGTTCTTTGAGCTGGTTTCTTGCGTGCTGGTGTATATTCTAGTGGGATCCTTTTTGTTTATGATTTATTGATGATGAAAATTTGATTTTCATTTACTTTAATTATTTTAATAAAAATTACTAAGATCTGGAAAATGCTTGTTATTGATATGGCTTAAATACGTCTTCTTATGAACTTCATCGCTCCAAAATGTCTAATTACTTGTATACAGAACATGTATACTACGTCTTCTACAAGTCTTTTCTTGCAATAATCCTTTGCATCTAATTGGTGTAATATTACTACAGACATTTTCTATTGATTCGAGATTTTTATTCTGTTCTCATGGCTTTGCATAAGCATTCAGGTTTGCATCGTCCATTCAATAAATTAAGAGATATAATTCTTCTTTTAACTGATTGCGAAATCTCAGTACTTATTTTGGACAAGCCATCACTGGTGATATGGAATGACTAATGAGAGTATGAGACAATTCTTTTTTTTTTTTTAACTGATTTACATAAGCCATTTTTCTAGGAATTCGCTGTTGATTTATGAAAATAATGTAACATAGCATACATGGGGTCTCGCCAAATTTAATCTATCTAAAGGCTGAAGGGTCTAGATGAATTATCATAAACTGTCATTGATTCTCATATTTTGCTAACATTAGTCATGAAGTCATTCCCAACTTACATTTGATTCCATTTCTTGATCAAACTGTTTCATATCATCCCCTCTGATCTTCAATCTTATATTTTAGCCACTCTGTTCAGCATTAGATTGAATCTTTCACTTTATTGGCAAGCAATTAGGCATAGAGAAATCGATGATGCACGCAGTCATGCCTAAGCCAAACCTGGTTAATGCTCGATTCGGCTTGGTTTAACTTTGATATGCTCTCAAATCCAAGCCTGGCTCCTGCAAAATGAAGAAGGCCCTTTAATCATGTTTCAATTTTCTTGCTGGAGTTTTGGCAGTTCCTACTAGGGTAATAATTATAAAAATCTAACATATTAGTAGCTAGCCTCCTCAACAGATGTTTTGATACGATTGGATGGTAGACTAGATAGTTATTATTTTCATGATTTATGACATTGATTGCATGTTGTTTGTTTTCCATTAGAGCATTGCATATTTCAGCCTGAAGGAGAGAATTCCTCAAAAACAAGTTGATTTTATTTCTTTTAAGATATGGTCATATGACAGTCCTACATCCTAATTAATGCCAATTTGATGTCATTCTCATAGAAATAAGTTGACCCTGACGTACAGTAAGTTTAGTAATACGAGATAGCACTTGACCAGTTGTTAATTGCTCAATGTTTATGGTTTTAGTTAATGTGAGTGTAAAGAATCTCATAGTCTCTGAAAGATCACATCACTTATGTTAATTTGCTAGTAAATGATGATGTTACAGCAAGCAACCAAACCAATTAGGTAGCTCGTATAACTAAGTATATGCTGGTTATTGCCTTTAGTTTGCTCTTCAAAGACCTGGTTCATTTCTATAGATATATGGCCATGACGGTAAGATCAAAACAAATTAAAAGTTAGATGTTTAATCTCTCCAGTTTACCCAAATTACTGAAGCCGTTCCTCCTCTCAGCCTTTAACAAAGCTGCACGTGGAATGTATTTGCTGATCACTTAATTAGTTTCACTTTTTTTTTTTTGAAATACTGTTATACAGGATTGTTACTGATATCATATCAAGTATTACAATTAATATTTACAAACAGATTATACAACTGGGACCTTCGTCGTGACATGTCCACAATTAATATTTACAAACAGATTATACAACTGGGACCTTCAGGGCCGCGACGCCCCCTCCCCTCGGTTGCGCCAGATTCTTCCACCCTCTCAAATATTCGAGGGGACTGTGTCTCCACTCAATTATATGATAATTAAGGGAGGATTGAAACTAACCCCCATAAATACTTTTATGGAGGCTCGAATCCTTGCTCTCAACATTGTAAGTGTAAGGACTCTTCCACTGGACCAAAGGCCTATTGGTTTAATTAGTTTCACTTTAAGTCAGCATTCTAATGTTAAGATACTTGTTATATATATATTTATAGGGAGATGTGATCTAATTCATAATTTTAAAATTATGAACAAATTCAAAAAAATGCAGTAATCACTTTTAGCGAATATTAGTCGAAAAGACTTATACATGAGTGTTAGTGGGACTAACCACACAATATATGTATGATACAATTCTCTAGCTTTTCGATATAAGGGTTTGAATTTTTCCACATTACAAATTTAGATTTAAAATAGTGCTTAGTATAGAGACGTACGAGAAAAAATTATCTTTTTTCTCTCAATTCACCCTCTCTCTCTCTCTCTCTCTCTTTCATCTTTCTCTCCTCTTTTTCTACGCGAAAAATTTAAAATCTGCAACAAAAAGTGAGGTTTTGAGAAGGGTCAAAGCTTTATTATATTATACGCCGAGTCTCTGACCATACTGTTGCAAGACTTGTGTTCTGAGCCCAGTAAAAGCGAAAGGCCAACAATGACAGAAAGTCAGACGCTCAGAAAGGGCAGGTAGGGGACTATAGGATTAGAATGAAGAAAATACCAGGCAGAGTGCAATAATGAGTTTTCTTTGTTGCGCAATATTATATGCTAGGGCAAATAGTGGGTTACAATTGCATTACATAACATAAACTCACATGATGGTGATCCATCCAACTTGGCTAGCTTACGTCTTTTCTACCTTCTTTCTGCAAAAAAATTGTACTATGATTCCCTGTAGTGACCTTTAATTGCCCCCATTAGTCACCCCCCACTTTTTTGAATTGGTCCAGCCATCCCACTAAGTGACAAACCAACCTCTCTCTATCTTAGGGTTTGTTTCTTTGAAAGCAATAATGGGCTGGAAAAGCAAAAACATCTCTATCATTTTCACTCTCTTTCCAGGGTTAGAAAATCCTAATTATGTTTCTGGGAAAAAATAGGGTTGAGAAAATTATGATAATCTTTTAATTTCCTAATAATTCTCAAGGTGATTCTGTGCATGTGACTGCGGATCGTCTCTCCCTTAAAAGGTTTTTTTTTTTCCTTTTCCCCACCTTCTCTAGGGTTCCTCATTCTGAATTTCTGCTGGTGGATTTTTTTTTCAACTTAAAGAAGTATTGAGTGGAAATAATTTTCAATAAAATTATGAATTTTGTGTTCTGTTTAACCATTTTTGTGCTATCTTGAATCTCTGTCTCGTTAGTTCTCTTTGGTGTGGAAATTAATTTTTTTTGTTTGTTCTGAGAAACGGATCGATCGGCCGAAGATTGATATTCAATTTTGTTTCTTCCTTGCTACCAGAAACAGGGGAATATTAAAGAATTAAGATTAATAATTTCTTAGAGTTTTATATATACATACAGAGCTTAAAATCTTTTAATTACAGGTTATATATATCTTTTTCTAGGGTTTCCAGTTTTTCTTTGTTTTTATTTTCAAAGATTCAAAAAGGGTTTCGGTAGATTACTTCTCCAGTGGGGGATTGGCATTTCCCTCCAGTGCCGGAGATCGGATGATAAATATTAAAGATCGGTCATCAGATTCAAATTGTGGTTCGTTCAATTCGCAGCTTCATGGCTTATAATAATTACGGTTTCTTTCTATTTTTTTCTTCATTTCCAGTAAGCCTCTATCTCCTTCTTTGTGGGATTTTGAGAAAATTCGAATTTAATTTCCGGGCTTTTTTCCACTTTCCAGTATATTAGACCCACAACGAACAATTATTCTCTCTTGCTATACTGTTGAAAAATCTAGGAGTTTTTGTTCTGGCAACCCTGATTTTCAGAAATTTTTTATTTTTTATTTATGCATACCTGTGTGGTTCTAAATATCCATTATGCATTTGTAATTTTGTAGGCTTCCATATTTCTCATTCCCCTTTTTTTTTTTTTTTTTGGTTGGTAAATTCTTCAAGTCACATGCTTTTTTCTTCGTTTCTTTAATGGCAAAATTTAATTTTTTTTCCCCTTCGAGTAGATGGGTAAATTTAAAATTGAATCTTCCTCTTGGCATCAAACTAAAATATAATCGCCATGGGGTTTTGATTTTGAAAAAAGAAAATGAGACGAGCTCAATATAATCGCCATTGGGATTAATTCCATGGGCTTGTTATGGTCGTTTTCACAATCAGAACAGCTAACTTAGGCCGGTGAGCTGTTTGAAAATTTTCGAATGATCTAGGGCCATGTAGAAAAGAATGTACAAGCGGAATTTAGTTATCAATTGGCCAATTACAAAACTTGTTTTGTTTTTATGATTAGGATTGCTCTAAGAACCGAAAACTAATCCCAAACTCACATTCCCTGAAGGAGGTTTTGAGATGAAATTGGACAACAAAATAGTAAAGCACACTACTTACACCAAACCATAGCATGCCAAAGTAATGAGTGACGACCCACTTGGGTTATGCATATGCATTAAGATATCCACATTCCAAGAATCACCTGTCACAAATTATATTTTTTATTTATGTTTTTTTTTTTAATGAGAGATATCAGAATAGAGCATGTAGACAGGTTAAACAGCAGTCAATTTAGAACCCCCAAAGTTTGTTGATTTGGAAATTTTTTTGTTTTTGAAAGAGCATCTACCAGAAATTAAGAACTGGTCATACAGTAACTTATCTATCAATCAGAATTCAGCACCTAATAGTCTAATACAGCTTATTCGAGGCAATTACGCTGTCTTTATATTCAAACTTTAAGCAAGTCCTCGGCGCAAACGTTTTTATACAGCGTATGCCAAATCAAACAACAAGGCAAAGCATATATTGGGAATCAATGCACTTGAATTAAAAACCGGAGCAGGGTGCTGCTTTGCTGAGAATATGTATGCTGTTTAACTCAACAACTAATATCTATAAATGGATTTGAGCTTGGCATGTCTCACAGGAGAGGAAATTTAAATCCTTTTCGTTTTCTTTTAATTAACTATGAGTCTTTTGAGAGCCTGTGTTGTACTACAACCCTTCCGTTGTCAATATTAGTTTACAGGTAATGATGAATGATCTTTCTTTATCCATGAGCAAATTATATACAATAGAAACGATGGAGAATAAAAAGCAGAATTTTAATGTGTGCTTCAATTCCAATTGATGCAAACCACAAGAAAAAAAGAAACCCAAGAACTTGGTTTTTCTGTTCGAATATTAATTTATGTCATTTTCTTCTTATCTTGATGACATTGATTAGGGCAGAGGATGACAACGACTAGCATCCATAAGAGAAAAATGTACAACGACTCAGCACCCAAAATTTATTACAGAAGGCTGGGGTATGTGTTGTACTCCCTAAGTTGTTGTGGTGTTGATTGCCATCATTGAATCACAGACCCTTTTCTGTCCACAAATGATTTTTTTTTTCCATTTTTACTCTCTTTTTTTCTTCAAATTTTGCTGCTTCCCTTTCTTTATCCTTGGTTAATCAGCAATTTAACCGGTTTTGCAGTCTTGCATCGGCAAGATTAATTTACTTTATCTCTTATTTTCAATGGGGGGTACCGTCTCTAACTTCATATTTTGCTTCTGCAATATCGGCAGCTTAAACAGTAACACCCCCACCACACCCACCCCCTCCCCCCGCGCCGCCCCCCCGCACCCGCACCTGCTCCGGGGGGCCTTTTCCTTCTTCTCGTTTGATTGCCCCATTGTTCTATCTAAACCGTCATTGGATTCGAATATTAACTGGTTGACATGATTTACATGTAGTGTCACCAAAGACAGCCAAATATCTTTTGGCCTTATTGCCCAATCTTCTTTAGAACTACATAGATTCCTTATCCTAAATTTTGTGAAACACGCATATGCTTTAACACTGAGACAACAAAAACATGTCCAACGGACAAAAGGGCCACATGGTATTGTCATTTTATTCTGTAGACATATATATAAGTTCATCAAAGAAGATATATTGTACATAAATAAGGTTTTTGGCTTGGAGAACTAGGGCATCTTTGTTTAAGGGAAGACTTGATGCGCATATTTGTGATGAAACAGAAACGACTAATAAAAAGATAACATGGAGACCTCAACAAAAAGTGAAGCCAGGCCCTGCTATCATAACAATCACCTTTCAATTCCACATGCCAAGCACAACATAGAGATGGTGGGGCTTATCCTTCGCATGATAATCTATTTGCCACAATGATTGGGGGATATAATTCAAGCGATATTCGACAACATGAGAGGTCAGTTTTTTCAGATTTTCAGATAATATTTATTCACAACATATTTTGCATCAAATATATTCATGTTCAGCTAATGTTATAGTGTAGCCACTATTTTTCCCACTAGTGACAAAACAGAAAATTTGGAGGTTCAATGTCTTCAAGAACATAATATGCCTTCATGCACAAACCTTAATCTGAATGTTTCAATTATTCCTATTCTTGATGACATCTATTAGCTTAAACTCGGTTGATTTATACTGTTGTGTCAGCTATAATTTAATTACTTTGAAGGCAAAAACAGGTCTATAACCGTAATATAATCACATTAAAACTAGATGCTTAATTAAAAGCCAGAGAAATAAACGCTTATGAGTTTATTCTTCGGAGTATTTTATCTGTGCAATATTCCTCTAAATTAGTCATGCCTCATGTTTGTGAGTTAAACTTAATAATCACAAAAAAAAGATCAAATAACTTCTTTTGGTCTAATTTTCAGCTTTAGGAGTTAAAATATATTTGATTTAGATAAATTCTCCTTTTTCATTGTTATTAGCAAACTAGTCAAGAGGATCAAGGTAGCTGCTAGACATCATTAGCCATGAAAATTATATGAATTGAGCAAGAGTTCATGTTTAATTATCAGAATAATTAGGTTCTTCTCCACTTGAATACAAATAAGTTTTGACTGGAAGATTAGAAGAGATTGAAAACCTTAATTTGAAGGAAGCTTTTGACACTCATGAGAGTGACTAGAATTACATTGTACATTAACATTGATTTTTACTATAGGAAAGAAACGAGAAATAATCCACTATTTTTTTTTCCAATTTCAGTATTCATTTGTTAAAAATGACTAATTTAAAATGATACACATCTATACTATCAAAATACGAATGTCATGTAAAAGTAATGTTCCTTAAAATTACGCAATTGATAAAAATTCAATAATCAATCAAGATATAAGTTGGAAATCTCAAAAAGATAAAAAAAATTTCTCTCGTGATTGAACATATATGCTATAATTGCCATTGTATCCTTAACTATCTAAAGAAAATAAGATGTTAAATCTTTCATTTCATGTTATTATCATAATTTGCAAGATATCCTCAATTCAATTCTGTGATTCAGTCCGGTTGCCCAGTTTTTAAGATTTCATTACATAAATAGAGATTATGAACTCACGAGGTTATTGAGGACATCAAATTAGTTCTTTCTACATGTGACTATTAAATTAATAGAGAAAAATCTATTAGCTAGCACCAGCAAGCGAAACCCTTACACATTTCAAGCTGCCGTATTGTATATAGTATATATGAAAGGAAATTTTCAATTCAAAAGTGTTGATTTTATAGAAGGCTCTCATGATTCATACATTGACTCTTACCGTGGGGTAACTCTTTAGTATTTACACCAAGAACTGTCAGAACAAGTACCTATAGTTATAGTACTTGTTGCCTTGAATGATTGTAGGCAGGCAGCTGAATTCATAGTGGATCCTTTAACTTTACTCAATAAATGGAATATACTTCCAAAAAAAAAAAAAAAAAAAACAAAGCTAGACGTTAACATAACTTATATTTGTTCTGCCAAAAAAAATAATTAACAAATTGTATAAGACATTCATGTCTATCTTAATGAATATACCTACAATTAAACTTGATATAATTTTGTGTGTTACATATTATTTCCAAGCAAAAGTAGGTGCAACCTATGTTACTATAATTGGTTACCTTTCCAACAAATGCAATGTCCATTTATGTTAATCCACTGAATATACTTATCATTTTTTTCTCCTTCAAGAATGATTTTATCCAAGAAATAATTGAAGTTATGGAATGAATTTTTCTCCTCAGGAACCAGTGGACATAGAAAGAATGGCCTCAGAATAGATATAGTGGGAAACCTACGTTTGTTCAATCACTTCCTTAAAGTATAATTGTCACTTGAATGCATTAAGGAACATCAAAATTGCAGTCAAAATACAATGAAAATAAACCGAAGCAGTGGAGAAGAAATATTCCAAAGAGACAGATGGTTTCCATAAATAGATTGGAGGTAAGAATCCAATAATGGAAGTATGAAGAAAATTAGGTACAATACGGAACATACAATTCCATAATCTAGTAAAAAGAGAATCAAGAACACAAAACTAATTAATAAGGAAAGCTTTACACTCAAACATTTGCAATAGCAAAGAAATTGTGCAATAAAAGTTCATTGTTTGCAATTTATATTACACAGAAAAGAAAGATAATACATAGCAGTCTTTGCATATTTACCTAGTTGACGCATCAAAGAAGAAGCGAACTGCGAGCTTTAGCTTGATCATTTTGCTTATTGTAGGCTAGGCTTCCTTCTTAGTGCTTGCCGAAGTATTGAAAGTCTGCAAATTGATGCTGCAAAGAAACAAACTAAAGATGGTCAGAACTTCAATTTTAGTACTTCCATCTTTTAAATCGGTCACAGTTGATGGATACAGACACACACCTCAACATAGATGAAACTATATGATAATAATAATAGTAATAATAATAATAATAATAATAATAATTATTATTATTATTATTATTATTATTTGGTTGAACTAAATTCAGTTACCTCTTGAGGAATTCCAATATTTTGTAGATAAGTGGAAACAGAAGATGGGCTCCATTTTCCCATGATCACCAAAGCATCATCGACAATTTCTTCATGATTCCCTAAATTCACAGGCTGCTTCTGAGAGCTTGGTTCTTCAACCTGATCGGCCAGCACCTCCAAAGAATGGTTTTTGTCTTGAGTTTGGGTATCGCGAGCTCCAAAGGAACTCTTAGAACCTAATGAAATCAATTCATTTTTTCCTGCTTCATCAGCTTGGAGCTTTGATACATGATCAAATTCTCGACTCCACATCTTTTTACAAGTCCTCTCCCTTGCCCTTGCCCTTGCCTTCTCCCTCAAATCTTTAGCTAGAGGGCGAGTAATCTTACGAGAGTGCTTGATCTTTTTCTCTTTAACTGAAATCTTTCGTCTAATGGCAGCTGAATTGTCAATTATAGCTTCAACTTCACACTCACCCTTTGCACCAACATCACCACAGCAATTCACCTCCGGGAGACACCTTTCAATCAGCTTCTTAATCTCAGGTTTTGCCTGTATCATTAACCACTCAACAGTTTTACTAGCTTTATCATAGCCTAGCATGTCTTGGAGGTCGAAAAACTTTCGAGCAACTTCAAGGGATAATCTCATTCTCCGGTCTCTTGGTCCCTTCGCCGTGTTGATCTTGCTGTGCCTGTCTTTCTTTGAAGAAGATCTCTTACTTATTGGCATCTGCCGATTGGAAATTACACCCTGGTTTCTAACACTGCAGTCTTTTGTTAACCCATTAGCTTCGCTATTGCTGGAATCCACCATGTTAACAAGAAGCTCAGGGACAGTACTATCATCAGGATCAGGTGTCAAGGGTTGATGCTGAAGTAAAAGATCATAGTATTGTTGTTGAAGAAAAAAATTATGGTCCTCTAATTCTAGCTCATAGCGGATGACTGGTGATGGGAAATGGAAGAATGATAAAGAAGGTTCGTCTTCTTTGGAAGTTTGGTTGCTTTCATTGAAAAAAGGCCTATGAAAAATTGACTGGTCGGTATAAGAGACTAGGTTATTGTTATTCCAATTGTTGTTTGAGGGAAGCATCTTTGCAATTGCACTGGGGGGCAACCCTAAGTAAGCACGTGAGCTGCCTGCAGCTGGCACACTAGGGATGATGAGCTTAAGAATGGAACATGCATGTACCAAATAGATCCATCATTCCCATCTTTATCAGTTCATAGTCCCCTTTTTGTTTTCCCTGAAAAACAAAGAGAAAATATATCAACCCATTGTTTGTGAGAAAGAGAAGTCATAGAGGCCAGAGAGCTAGCTATATACACTGTTTGTGTAAGTACTTATATCTAATTGTGTGCTCGTGTTATGTGTGAATGTGTTATAAAAGAGATATAAGAGAGATTGAACATTTTAATTTACCTTTCAGGCCTAGGACTAAAGCATGAGAAAGACAGCACAGAAGAAGCACTGTGTATGCTGTGAATGGATCTCTATTGTGTGTGTTTGAAAGAGAGAGAGAGAGAGAGAGAGGCAGAGATGTGATTATAAAGATGGTGATGGGGAGGTAAATAAGCAACAGTGGGGAATTGATGAGAGACAAAGAGCCATCTTTTTCTTAGTCTTTCTTTTCTATAGAGAAAAATAGTTGGCCCTCTCTTCTGTGCTTGGGCCATGAAAGCGAAAGAGAGAAAGCTATACAGCGATATTATGGGAAGTGAGTGGATAGGAAACACTCCAATCTTGCCACTTCACGTGGTAGCAGGTGCGAGATAGCCAGAAAGAAGGTCAATCAACAAAGAATTTTATTTAGTTGCATGGAATCCATTTTCAAATTTTCCATGGAGTTAGACTAGAGTACTTCGTTCGACATATAAGTATGACAAAGATATATCACATAACAGCTGAAAGTAACTCTTGGATTAAAAATGTAAGCTTTAAGTGTACCTTAAATCATGAGCTAGCTTTTTAAGCTTGAATTAGGCACTTATATATCTTAAATAAATTTAGTGTGATATATACCGATAGAGTTTATTAGAATGCCATAAACAAATATGGGGCAATAAAGAGATGGAGCTTAATGGAGCTGAAGTGTATTCCGCAAACTTGTGCAATGGTAATCGAAATATGTAATAAATAAATAAATAAATAAAACTATAACAACAAAATATAGTATGATATATTGTATTGAGAAAAATATTCCCCATTGGTTTGGAATAGTTCTTGGATTAAAAATAACTTAAGACAACTATTGAGTTAATTTTTAAATATGAGTTAAGCTTGTAAACTTCTCTATGAAATCAAATTCAGACTCATATATGATTGGGCTCACACTAAGTTTTCACATAATATGGACTAATAAAAAGACTGCTTTTCATGTGATAAAAGATGTTAAAACAAGTATCTTACGTTGGTTGAGAATAGTATAACTTTTAATTCATGAACTAGTTTCTATTTATGAATAAGGCTCATTAGCTTCTATAGTATGGATTGAGTTTAATGGAGCTGAAGCACCATAGTTTTGCCCTCAAAAGAGAGGAGAGAGTGGGTTAGGGCTTTGTTGTTTGTCAGAGTCTTTTGTGACATCTAATGGGGAGATTCATTCATGGAACCACAACAACATAATGTGCCATTTACATCTACACGTGGCTATCTTAACCATAAAAAAATTATATAACTGATGCTTCTTTGACTGAGTGACTTTGGCTAAATGTGTCGCTTTCGCCAAAAAGAGAAGACATCATCTCTTTCTTTCTCAATCTATCATATCTAATATAGAAGCTAGTTGAGAATGTTGTTGGGTTCCTCCTCGCGTGCTTATCGGTTTAGCTTTTTTGCTCAGATTCTCTCTTTCTTAAAACAGAAATTGAAGGGTTATAATAACTTGTGTAATTGGCAATTGTTATATATCTACAAGCCCCAACTCCAAACGGTAAATAGTCCTAGCCACTATTGATTATAATTGCAAGCTTAACTCCTTTACGAATCACTATTTTTTGTGAATGTGTTTTGATGTCTCTTTCCATTTATACATGCCGTCCTTTCCACTTATCTGAAAATCATTTCCTTCCTTTTTCTTTCTAGCTAGCTAGCTGATGAGCCAGAGCCAGAGTATGACCTCTTTAGATTGGCTTTATTAGCTAGCTAGGATGAGGACCACATGGTCATAAGGAGAGTATTGGGTTTGTTCTAAGGTTGCTTTCACTGAAGAGATAACTATGACACAAAAAAGAATTGATGAAGTGCGTGATAATGAGAGCAAGCATGCATCAAAAACCCTAAAAGTCATCTATTACTAGTTCAAGTGCTTTCATTTCATCACTCAGTTGCTTCCTTTGTCTCTGCCAAAAGCTCCATTTAATTTTTTGTTGGAATCATGAGATTATTCAACGTATTTATCCATAATTCTCTACTATACCTCTCCGGTATGCATCGTCACCTTTCCCCAGATTCATTTGGATTGAGTACTTTAGGGGATGAACCATTTTCCATATAAAGTTTCAAGTTAAATGATTTTAAGGACAATAATTTCACTCACCAGGTAATTCTGGTATCCCATTGGATTCTTCCCTGAATTTTCTTGTTCAATTTTATGTTTTTGTGTAAAGTTATAAATTGTGAGGGGAAAAGTTAATACACGTTACATTTTATCCTCATTCTATTGAAAATATCTTATGGGTATTATTTTTTCCTCTATAGATTCTTGGTTTTGCCATTTACCCCCACAACTTTCATAATATTGTGTTACCTGCTAATGCCAAAACTTTCTCAAAAAAGCTCATCTTAGCCACAATACAAATATTCAAAAAAGAAACAACTTGACATCAAGGTCAAAATGAAATTATACGGGATAAGGGGGGGAAAAAAGAAACTAAAAACAGTTGAGGAAACGTATCTATGTCCATTTGAATTAGGCTGCATGCTACAATTTTCATTATAATTTGTTACACATTCTTGATGTCAAAACTTTCAGGAAAAAATTTATCATAAAACGAACACTTTTTTTTTTTGGGTTAAAATTTTGATGCTGAGGAACTAACGGAATATTACGAATAACTATAGTAAGTGTGACCAAACCCGAAAACATAAGGGAAAAAAATTCAATCAAAAATTCAATCTCCTTATACCTTATGATTAAATTCTGGTCAATCTACATTGTATAATTCCATGCCCTGTAGCTTAAGGTTACATTTACACCCATCTTTAATTAGTTGAAAGAAGCAAATAATGAGCAACAAAGAAGATGTAAAATAGTTGGTGGCCAATATCAATTAAGCTGAGCCAAGGGAAAGAAAATTTGCCGACCGAGAAATGCCTTTTCCACTTCACGCTTGTTGTGACAAGACCTTTTAGAATAGGTTGTGCACAAACCAGATACCATACAACATGGGTTCACTTTCAAAGTTGAAACTTTTGTCATTGTTTTTTCCATTATTGATGTGGTTTTAATAGAACTAAAATGCTCAATCAACATGGTCCATGTTGAGATAATGCATGTCTCTTACTTTGTCCAAGTGAGATCATATTAATTGCTAGGTCTAATATTGATCACACTATATATATATACACACACTTTCTGTTTTGATTTGGTTAGATTGTCCATAAAGTTTTTTACATCACGTTGTACCCATTTTCTTGTCGATGCAATTATAGATGGGCCCATGGCTTAATGCTTTACTACAGCTAGCTAAAACGATTTAATGACTAAGAACAGGTGTCTTTAGAAAGCGTCTATACGAATGTCAAAGAAGTTACGCCTCGTTGATTGAAAGTTGTGGAAAGTTATCTATTTTGATGGAAAATTAGATATACGTATGTACGTACGTACGTATGTAATACATACATATATGTTTATATATGTGTGTGTGTGTTCAAATCTAAATTTTTAAAGTGCGGGAACGTATGAAAAAATACATAAATTATACGGTTTAAGTGCTTCAATTTGTAAAAATACATAAATTTTCTGCATTTTCAAATCTCAGACTATATATGAGAGAAATGTTCTAATCACATGGATCCTTGATCATATTAAAATTAAAAATAAACTATAAAAACATAAATTCTAATGCAATGTATTAAAAATAATTAATAATTATAATATTTTTTAATTAATATCCAATAACTTGTACAATCCGGTATACATACAAACGAATGATGACATAAAAAGATAGTGACTAAAACTATGGCAGACAAATATTGTAAAGTTTAGTAAAGAAATAAAAGAAAGATATTACAATGCAAACTACAGCTAAGGATTTTGACTTTTAATTGATTTCCCGGATTCTTTAAATCCCCTTGATAATGCCATATAAACAGCAAGATTGATCTCCAGTAATTTTATTGATTGTTTGCCTTGAATATCTTGATATTGCTCTTACTCTCTATATCATAAATTTTATCCTATAATGTACTAAAGTCTGCGGTTTTTTTTTTAATCTTTTAACTTATTTTTAATTTTAATATAGTCAGGAATCTCTAATTAGAAATATTTTATTTTATATATATGTGCATACATACAAATATACATCTACTCCTCTAATACGCGCGCCCTTATTTTTCTTTTCATGCAAACATACTTTTAAGTCACACGGTTTAATAGAGTCAGGTTTTATTACTATTAAACTGCACGATTTTATAATATATTAAAAGTTACCTATATTAAATTGCATAGGTTAACAGTATGTCTATATTAAAAAAAAAACACCCTATAAAAACTTGATTAAAGAATATTGGACAATATTAAACCATAAGTTTTAGGTTTCGCAAAATATCTTTAACTTTTTCGCTATGCATTTATTCAAGGATCTTTATAACCTTTCTATTTTCAAATTTTGTTTCGGAGATCAGAGATGAAAATCTTAAATCATGAGTTCACCTGACAGTGTCATCATTTGTCCATCTAATCATATAAAAGCATGCAACTATGCAGACGGTGGTCGGTATCCCCAAAGGGCTATGGTTAGAATTAGAGACTCAATTTCATCCCTCGTACATAATTACAAGAATAACTTTAATCTTGATTAGGACAAATTTTTGAGTTATTTTTGAAAATTTACGTATATTATAATTGTATAAAGTGAGATTGTCATTTTTCCGTTACTAATATTAATATTTACTACAACACTTATTTCTTTTATATTTTCATAATATCTAATAATCTCCTATCACTAAAAATTAAAAGAAAAGAAAAGTAAATGAGTCATTTATTTAATATTTAATATTAAAAATATAAAATATATATTTATTATAAAAGATGTTAAAATTTAAGAGTTACGAGAAACATATCTTATTATTAATTTTTTATTCATACTGAAACTTAAATTTCTTAATTTTAGGATTTAATTTTTTTATCTTAATTATAATTTATATGATGTATTTATATGCTTATAATAAATATGAATAAAAATATAATTAAAAATAAAAATAATATTATAAAATAATAGTGTGTTATTGACTATTATAAAACAGCAGCCAAGTAACTCCATTGCCTAAACAACGTAATCATTTGCCATTTACTTCCACAGTTAAGCAATTTCTCATGCTTTTCCATATTCAACTTTTTTTAATTTCCTTTGTTCTTTGTGATGGCGGCATCTGATACCGTGGGACTAAGACAAGTCCTTAGATGCGAACAAAATCTTCATATGGCCATTTCTTCCAATTGACTTTTGTATATTTTTTTTATTATTGAACTTTTTTAGTTGCAAGTTCTTTCCTTTCCAATAAGATTCATTATTTAAATAATATTAATAATAATAACAATAGAAAAAATCTTAAGAAGATACTAGATACAACCTTAAAATTAATTAACGCAAATATATATATATATATATATATATAGATATATAAGGATTTTAATTAGATTATGGCTTAATGTATAACTAGACTTTGGTGCCTAATTTTTACTCTCGAACCAAAACCCTCAAGTGTCTCAAGATAATATTTACAAATTCTTATTAATCTTCAGATTTAATTTTTCTGTTGCCTAAGTGCTTATTATCAGTGTGGATTGATAAATATATAGCGCACAGAATTGTACTGGCTGTCTGTCTTTCACAAGATCGATGTGCTGGTACAAAAATGCTAAGAGAATAATTGAATTCCAAGTTGTTTGCAACTTTACCCATTATGATTTGTGGCTTAGAATATGTTTCGTTGTATGTAGTACAAGATATGATATGTGAAAGCTGATGTTTTAGAAATCATGACCCCTTTGGATCAGATTCCATCAATGCCAGTATCCCATCATTCTTAATAATTGAATAAACTTTTTGTTGTGGGTTAACCTATATGTTAATTTCTGATTATACCCAAAAAAATTTTATTTTATTTCATAAGTTTTTCATTACATATATATTTCAATATTTTTTTTTTGTCACGTACATTAAATTTAAGAAATTTTTAGAAATCTAACCCACAATTTAACTAACACATGCATGTAAGAAAAAAAATTTTGTACAATATATAATTTTGGAGCCTAATTAAACCGATTCACAGTAATATTGCACTATTGATATTCTTTATTGTTAGAGATATGCATGCAAACTGTTTAGTAGTAATAATAATAACAAAAAATACGATAAACATATAGTAGTAATAATAATAACAAAAAATACGATAAACATATAGGATGGTTTTTAGTTGGTTGATAATGGAAAATCAAATTTGTTTAATGTATGAATGGGTTAAAATTTTAAGTAACCTACAATACCAAATGATGAACAAGCCAAACTTGCATTCATGCCTTTTCTTAAGCTCTACGAGTTCACGAAATAATTTTTGTGCTAAATTTATACTTTTCTTATACATCATCCGCATATTGTAAACTATTTGAATATTGGAAGCATTCTATTATTTTTATCGATCTGGTCATTAACATCTTTTTCAAATAACTGTACCAGAAAAGCAGCAATTAATTAACAATTGAGTGATTCGTTACTGAAAAGGTTCAAGCACTACCAATTAGCCAGGGACAAATAGTTATACGGATCAATCAAAATGATTTCACTAATCGTATGCACACAGTAGACTATTGATTGACCGATCAGAAGGAATAATTAATCATATCATAAATTATTTTAGGAGGTTGACGAATTATATACGATGGTAATGGGTATCGTCACAGTAGATTGTCATTACCAAATCTGCGTCCGAAAAAAAATTTAAGTTATATAAATCCATCTGTAAAAGATTTAAGTTATATAAATCAACCTGCAACCTGCAACCCGCTGTAAGTTTTTAATTTTTTTTTTTATATAAAAATCCACCTGCTGCAGCAGGCTTTAACAATTATCAAATGCATTCACAACCAGTAGAGGGTTTTGCCCCTACCTTGTAGCAACAATAGTAGCATCAGATTTATTTCAAATCAACGAATTGATCTGTAACTCGCAGCGGTGCCACCAGCATCATATTTATGTCAAATCATAACACCACATTTAAAAAATTAGATTTGTATAAACATTCCTATAAAAATATACTTTTATTATTGCATACAAATATACAATTAACTCTCCACTAAAAGTTATGCTTGGGCTTTGATTAGATTAGTAACCAAGTTTAGGTAGATTTTTAGCTGATACTGGGAAAATTAAGACAAACCAATTTCAACTAATATGGCTATCTTTTTATTGATAGCTACACAAGTGTCTTTAAAAAATATATGCATATGTACCATAAAGATAATGATGTCAATTAGGCCAGTGATAGCAGTTATGTATTTTTATAATTAAGAAGAGTACGTTAGGTCTTGACCAATAAATGGATGTCAATAACTTAATTTATGTACTTTTATAATTAAATAATTTTTAAAATAATTTTAATAATTAAAATTATAAAAATAAAAATTGCGCGTCTAAATTTTTTTGTTAATACCAAACCCTCTAGCAACTTGCAACAAATTTAAATTTATAATATTAAATTCATTGCCAACTGGCAAAATTACCCGCGGTGGATGATTTTTGACTGTCACGTTTAGACAAATTTGTGGTTTTACATATACCATTATTATCCCTAATACTAACGAAGATTGAACTTTGGGAAATGTTATCTGATAATTGTTGTATATTTATTACAAGCACAAGTTTATCATTATATTTATCGCTCGTGCCTTTTTCAACATGTATAATGTAAAATTTTATAAATACACAAAAAATTTATATAAATATTATAACATATAATAGTTTTACGGTATACTGACCATTATAAATTCATAATTAGACAGAGTTCAAAACATGAAAGATTGATCAACTTATTAAAATATATTGTTAAACAAAGCATTCTTACATATACTTGGGAAGGTCAATAATTCATTTGAATGCATTTAGAGATTTTAGTTGATAAACTTTAGTGAGTGTGTGTGCGTGTATAGTGCTTAATAGATTCGAGCTTAAAATTCCAATCGGATTTACGGTATCATAAATCAGCTTACAACGTTGTAAGAGTTAGTTTACAATGTATTAAATTTACCACAAACTTTAATTCGAAACTTTAATTCTAGATTGGAAAATGTTCTCTTACATATATTTATGCATATATAAAAAAATAATATTTCTCTAATGAAGATATCCTATAAGGTGAAAATGTCACTAAAATACAAAAAAAAAACACATATTCTAATATATTAAAGATTATATTTTTTGTCGGATACTAGAAATTTTTATTTTGTTAAAATAAGAATATATATTTATGACTTGCCTATTACATATATTTAAAAATCTGAAACATTCAAGTTTCATATTTTTCAAGGAAGCCATATTTCATTATAATAAAAATTTAAAAATGTAAAATAAATTAAAAACGTATAGTTATAACATTATAAAACATAAAATTGGCTTTTAAAGTCGAATAAGAATGTTCGGTCTAGCGCTGAGCTTTCCGAGCCAAGCCCGAAAGTTAAAAAAAAACACGCGAGCTAAATCCGGACATTATGATACGCGAGGTTGAATTTTTACCATCCCTAGCGATGATAGGAGCTATAGGAGCTAGGGGAATTCAAGTCATGTGCTACATGGCCAAAACAGAAGTGAACAAAACTTCAAAATAATGGTGATGGCTTTTGGACTTGATTGTACTAGCACTGCAATTGATCCAGACTTGATGAAGTTGAAGGTACACTTTCATATATGTGTACATATATATATATATATCTCTCTCTCTTTCTGTGTGTGTGTGTCTCTGTCATTAATTAATTGACAGCTGTTTGTTCAACAGAAGTTTGGAATAGACAAATGAAAAGATAAATAAAGTTCAACGAAGAAAAGGAACAAGCGGTTGACATAGACTCATGACACTTCCATTGTAATTTTAACACAAATTGGTGTACAAAAAATTCCTGTGATAAGATTAGCAAGATTACCCAAAGCCTAAGCAACGTGTCAGATTTCACTCTTAGGGTATTTGAATTTCACCTCTTATCCCCTTCAATTTTTATGATATCTCATTAGTTTTCTCGATCATTTTCTGATACCCTCCTTGTTTGTCTTGGGTTATGGTGAATATCGATGGCCTTAACTTCAAAAGCAGTCTCCAACCCGCCTCCTGTGGCGCTGTGTTTTGGGGATTTAACGGTGCATTCCTGTGCAAAGATTTATGCAATTGTTTGTGCAATCGAATTTACTCACTCCATATTGAGAATGGACATCATTTGGGACTCTTAACTCTATTTGAGAAGAATTTTTGGAATTTTCTCAAATATTGTATATCTTTAGCGATCATTTGGGACCGTATTTAATTTTATTAAATAGAATAGACTTCTCCAACAGTTACAAAGTAGATTTATCATCGTTTGTTAAACGGAACAGGATCTTCTCCCGATCTTAACAATACTGAGCTTTTAAAGATCTTTTGTCATGTCTCTTTTAGTGGTAGTGTATGAGTAAGATTTAATTTCTTTAATTTTTTATTTATTAACAACCAATCAATAATTAAATTATTTATTTAGGACATGATCAGATCAGAAGAGAATCTGATTAAATTATTAAATTATTAAACTTCACATTTTTATAGTTTATTATGTGCAGCCAAATTCTATGAGTTGTTTACTCCCTATCAGCCAATTTCGCATAAGATTAAAGTGTACTTTGAAGCCTTTGATGCTCTAATGATCCGCCCAACCCGGCCCAATTCGCAGCCCATAAAATATTATATAAAAGCGTGTATTACACGGGCCCCCAACAAAAATCCCGCGCCACTCTCTTTCCCGCCATTACTACACACTCAGTCTCACGTCCGAGTATATATGAATAAATAAATACAACATATAAAATATTAAAAAAAAATTATATACAACGAAAATTCTCTTCAGTTCTGCACTCAAAGGAGTCATTCTTCTTAGAACCCGAAAATTCCTAAAATAATAACAATAATAATAATAATAAGAAGTTAAGTTTATTATCAAATGGATGATGAGCAAAACAAGCTTCCCGAGCTCAAATTAGGTAACGAAACCCTAGTCTTATTATCCTTTTTCATTTGTTTTTTTTTCATTATTTTTAATTTGATTTTTATAATTTTTGGTGAGAAATGAAGTTTAAATTGTTTGTTTGTTGAACTTGAATAGATGCGAAGCAAGCACGAGGGTTTCTCTCATTCTACAAAACCCTACCAAATGTAAGCTCGCTTTATTCCATTTCTCTCACATGGACATGGGTGTGTTTTTATTTTGATTACAAATGTTAGTTTTGTCTTCTTAAACCTAGTTGTCTGTTTGTTTGCTGAGAAAATGAAATATAACGGAAAGGACAAAAGAAAAAAAAACTGTGATCTGTGGGTTTTCTTGTCTTGACAAGAGATTTTTTTTTTTCTGGTAATTTTTCATTTACTGTGTGTTGCTAACAGGAGCTTTAATGTGGGAAATGGAAAGAGCCGTTCTATTTATTTTAAATTCAAATATTTTTTAAAATTACTAAATTTGTCCGTTTATGCTGCAGGACACAAGGGCTGTTCGGTTCTTCGATCGCAGGGTCAGTTCATGTTATAAGTTAAATTGGTTGTTATTATTGGTTTTATCGATTGACGACTGTAAATTTGTTCTATATAATGTGTGTGCGTGTGTTCCAACCAATGCTTGTAATTTTTGTGACATTGTTCTATTTTTAAAAGAAATTTATCTGGGAGTTTCTTATGATATGAATTTTTTGCATTATTTCTAAAAAGTTGTCCATTTGGAAAATGGATGTCCTTTCTTGCCATTTTCATTCACAGTATTTCTGTTTTACCAATTGAAATACTAAGAACAAGTTTTTTCTAAACGAAACCAAAGAAGACCTTGATGTTAGGAATTGCTTAATCATTAGATTGTTGAATAAGATGTTTGCCATTTTAATTGGTATATCTCTTGAAGGATTTTGGTAATACTAATTTATGTTATGCATAATATTTAACTGGAGTAATGCTGTCATATTGCTCATCTTCACTTTACATTTCTTTTATCAACTGTATTTTGAATTTCATCTCATGGTTTATAAGCATTCTTCTTAGTCTGACAGAGTTTTGTTATTTTATTTTTCTTTCTTTTCCACGTATCAGTTTCTAAGTTATCATGTTTAATGGTGTTTCTCTATTTTCTTAAATATGCAGGACTACTATACTGCTCATGGTGAAAATGCAACTTTTATTGCAAAGACTTACTACCATACCACTACTGCTTTGCGACAATTGGGCACTGGATCTGATGCTCTTTCCAGTGTAAGTGTTAGCAAGAATATGTTTGAAACGATTGCCCGTGATCTGCTTCTGGAGAGAACTGACCATACTCTTGAGCTCTATGAGGGTAGTGGCTCAAATTGGAGACTGGTGAAAAGTGGTACTCCTGGAAATCTAGGTAGTTATGAAGATGTTTTGTTTGCGAACAATGAGATGCAGGATACCCCTGTCATCGTTGCACTATGTCCAAACTTCCGCGAAAATGGGTGCACTGTTGGGTTGGGTTATGTTGATTTAACAAAAAGAGTACTTGGATTGGCTGAATTTCTTGATGATAGCCACTTTACAAACGTGGAATCAGCTTTGGTTGCTCTTGGTTGCAAGGAATGCCTTTTGCCTATGGAGGCTGTAAAATCTAGCGAGTGTAAAACTCTGCGTGATGCTCTGACGAGATGTGGTGTGATGTTAACTGAGAGAAAGAAGATTGAGTTTAAAACAAGGGACTTAGTGCAGGACCTTGATAGGCTTGTCAGAGGTTCTGTGGAACCAGTTCGAGATTTAGTCTCTGGATTTGAAATTGCACCTGGTGCTTTAGGGGCATTACTGTCTTATGCTGAATTACTTTCAGATGAGAGCAATTATGGAAACTATTATATTCAAAAGTATAGTCTGGACAGTTACATGAGGTTAGATTCTGCCGCTATGAGGGCACTAAATGTCCTGGAAAGCAAAACTGATGCAAACAAAAATTTTAGTTTATTTGGTCTCATGAATAGAACTTGTACTGCTGGGATGGGAAAGCGGTTACTGCATATGTGGCTAAAGCAACCTTTATTAGATGTGAATAAAATCAATGCCAGGCTAGACATTGTTCAAGCATTTGTGGATGATACTGCACTGCGCCAAGATCTGAGGCAGCATCTGAAAAGAATCTCAGATATAGAGCGACTGATGCACAATCTTGAGAAGAGAAGAGCAGGTTTGCAGCAGATAGTTAAACTTTATCAGGTAGGTTTCTTGTTCTACTTGATATTATGTATTCGTACCATGTTATGACCAAATTAGTGCAAACTTTTTGGCTCAAAAATAATAAAAATGAATAGTTATTTATTTCCTATATAACAAGCCAAAAGTTTTATCTTCCGCACAGGGCTGACTAAATGTTGCTAGTTTAGCCTTTTCTATAGTAGATCATTTTCTAGTATTTCCTTTGGTTGGTTAAGAGTGTTAATATAGTCTCCTATACTGAAATTTCAACCCATTTAAAATAAAGTGCTCTTTTATTTGCATACTTTTATTATTTCAAGAGCTGGGAGATATGAAAAAAGCCTTTTATGTTTTCTTATTTTCCTTTTCGCTTCTTGATTTGTTTTAATTTTACCATACACTACCTTATGGTAACAAGATCAGGCTACTTGCTGGCCTTGGTTATTGTCCCAAGTTATAAACTGAATTGTATCTCCAGTTTATTGTATATTTTTCCGTTAAAGGACTTGTAATCTTACATTGATGGTCATTTTTTGGATGCAGTCAAGTATCCGACTTCCATACATTAGAAGTGCCCTGCAACAATATGAAGGACAATCCTCTTCATTGATCAAGGAAAGATATTTAGATCCCCTGGAGTCATTAACAGATGATGATCACTTGAATAAGTTCATTGCTCTAGTAGAAACTTCTGTTGACCTTGATCAGCTTGAGAATGGAGAATACATGATTTCATCAAGTTACGATACTGCTTTATCAGCACTAAAAAATGAGCAAGAGTCTCTAGAGCGTCAAATACACAGTTTGCACAAACAAACTGCCTCTGATCTCGATCTGCCTGTAGATAAGGCGTTAAAGCTAGATAAAGGCACACAATTTGGACATGTCTTTAGAATTACAAAGAAGGAAGAGCCAAAAATACGGAAAAAGCTCACCACTCAGTTTATTGTCCTTGAAACTCGAAAGGATGGAGTGAAATTTACGAACACAAAGCTTAAAAAATTAGGAGACCAGTACCAGAAGGTACTCGAGGAGTATAAGAATTGTCAAAAGGAGCTTGTTAATCGAGTTATTCAAACTGCAGTAACCTTCTCTGAGGTATATATTTTTTATTATAACTTATTGCTTTCTTTTGACTTTTTTCCCCTTTTTAACAAAGTGTGATGTCACAGGTATTCAAGTCTTTGGCCGCCATGCTTTCTGAATTGGATGTCTTACTCAGTTTTGCTGACTTGGCTTCTAGCTGTCCTACTCCATACACAAGACCAGACATCAACCCACCTGTAAATACTGATAACCATTGGCTTCCTTTTGTTTTTCTTGCCTTGATTTCTTTTCTCTCTTTTGTCGTTTCTATTCTTTTTCTCTTTTCTCAAAGATACAATTTTTCATGGTGTCATTGTTTTGATATTTGTTGTGATAGGATGTGGGAGATATTATATTAGAAGGAAGCAGGCATCCTTGTGTGGAAGCTCAAGACTGGGTGAATTTTATACCAAATGATTGTAAACTTGTGAGTATTCTTGCGATCGGAACCAGAGAGGTGTGGTTTTCTGCCTTTTATACATAAGCTTGACCCATTCCTTGCACTTTGGCTTTTCTTGTGTATCAGAGTAGGGGAAAGAGTTGGTTCCAGATCATCACAGGACCTAACATGGGTGGAAAGTCCACATTTATCCGGCAGGTTGTTAATTATAACTCTTTTCTATCGATCCTATTAATTGCTATTTCATTGCTCTGTTCCTAGTGACTTGTTATCTTGTCTTGATATTTTACTGCTATAAGATACAGGTAGAGGGACTTCGCCATTAATGAGTTACAGTGTTACCGTTGGCATCCTTGCATCAAACATTTACCCATTCAAGTTTCCTATTGCATACAAGTATTTTTTATCAGCATTCAACCGTATAGATCTTTTTGTGATCTTGAGGGGTTTCTTTGTGGTGTGTGGACTCCTTGTTTACTTTCTGTACATGTTTTTCTTCTTAATACAAGTTTCCATGTTTCCTATCATCCAAAAAAAAAAAAAAGTGTTTCTTGTTAATGCATCCTGGGAATTTTCATATTACTAGGTAAGAAATTGGCTTATCAATTTTGGTCATGTATGCAGGTTGGTGTGAACATTCTGATGGCACAAGTTGGTTCTTTTGTTCCTTGTGACAGAGCTAGCATTTCTGTGCGTGATTGTATTTTTGCTCGTGTTGGTGCTGGTGACTGCCAAGTGAGTTCCATGGCATTTGCTTTTAAAGTTTCAAAATTTCTTGAACTTGGACTAGGAGATAAATGTGAAAGAATATATGTCCAGTTGTCTGTCATGTTATTTATCAATCAATTACCCTTTCATCTAACATTAGGAAATCTATTTTTCCAACAATTATCAGTTTTATGAATGATAAAGTTCAACACCAGATAGAAAAGATCAAAGCAGCAACACTTGTTAATCTTCTTAATTGCTGGGGTATAGCACGTACCTATACATTTAGTACTTATTCTAGGCCATGCCTTGGGACGTTATCTAGGGAAGCTGTTGTTTTACTCCTAACTTATGCCCAGGCGGGTCCTGGAAGAAAGTTAAAGGGGAATAAGTATTCAAAAATAGATTTTGAAAAAGGCTATTTAGTAGCATCACGCATCTTATCTCGATTGATAATGCACAATCCTCTGCACTTTTTATAAATTGAATCTCTCTGATTCTGACAACCATATTCACACATGAGGTTCTAAATTAGTGGCAGAAACTATTGGACTATGGACCACTTTTCAGTCTTCAGTTACAAGCATAAGTTGCACTATCTCAGAATATATGTCCTTAAATCTTGAAATGCCGCGTAGTCTGACGTGTTTATTTACTTTAATGTTAGCCAAAAATTATTGGAACCATATGTTTAGCTGGCCAATTTGAAATTCTTTGCCGTAAAAAGGATTTGTTAAGTTTATTATACTACTTGATTAGGTTGTTTCATTTTGGAGTAGTCAAATCTAAACAAAGTTCTAGCAGCAAAAGTTCCTCAATTTTGACATTCCTTTTCTGTATTTGGTTTCTTCTAGCATGATTTCTTTTATTCCTACTTGGAGGATTTTAAAATGCATTACTTACTTCTGATGCTTAGGACATAAGTTTAAGCAGTATTTTATTCTAGCCCAGTTCATGCTTTGCATGTATAATGTTTGTCATACAAGTGCCTGAATGTTCTAGGTTCTAAGTACAGATATACACCAATTGCCGTGAAAAGGTTACTAAATATTTCCTCCTTGTGATAGAAGTTTGATTGTTCTGCATTTTGTTCCTTTCAGCTACGTGGGGTTTCTACCTTTATGCAAGAAATGCTTGAGACTGCATCAATATTGAAGGGAGCTACTGATAGGTCATTGATAATCATTGATGAGTTGGGCCGTGGAACATCCACTTACGATGGATTTGGTATGTTTAACTTATAGACCCTTTTCTAAAGGTTTTCAGTTGCTATCTGTGGTGCAACTGAAAACACACCCAACACATAAGTCATCTATAAGTAATAGTCTTTGATGAGTTGGTGCTTATGATGGATTTGGTTTGTTTGTGGACCCATTTTTAAAGACTTTAGTATCTCCCTCTATCTCTCTCGTGCAATTGTTTCAAGATAGGTATGGATGGGTTGGGAAATGAAGGATAAGCATACGGTCAATCAGGGGGTGGGTTGATTCAATACAAGTATACAACCCAATGCTAGGTTGCCAATCAATTACCTAGAGGAATCTGGGGATTTTTTTTCTATAATATAATTTTAAAAAAAGGCAGATAAACTTATTATGAATCATTTTTTGTTGTGTAAGTGATATGAAATCTACCAGTCAATCAAGTGACGTTGGACAGCATGCTGCAACACTTGTTTTTTGAACTTTTAATGAATCCAGACAAGTAGAGATAACACGTCTGTGGCTCTATAATCATCAAAATTTTGCATCCTGGACCAAGACAGTTTTTGGCTAGGATAAAGCTCATGAGTTTTGGTCGAATTGAGCACATTGGATTAATTTTTTTGCTAGTGTCTCCTACATGGCTGAGGCCTGGATCACCACAGACACATTAAAGTTTGTAACTGATAAAGTCTATCAAATTTTTAGATTGTTGACGCAAAAGGAGGTCCATTTCAGCTGTGCTGTCTTCATTTAGCACAAGATGCCTGTTTGTGATAGTTCCAATTATGTTTCAAACATCAAACTAGAGTTTCTAACAAATTGATATCATATGCAACTTTCGGAGTATGTGCATGTGTGCATGCATACATCATGTGGGGGGTCAGTGGGGCTTGCAGTAGCTTGCTTCCTTCCCTGCCCCCCTTTTTCCATGTTTGCACGAAACAGTTCATTTTAATGTGTTTGAGCTCAGAATTGGTTTGGCTACAACTTCGGGGATAAACACTCCTTAACCAATTTTTTTTTTTTTTTTTGGTGGAGGTAACTATGTAGACTGAACACATTGTATGTTTAGTTTCCATATAATGACCTAGTTTTACTGCTTAATAGTAATCATGAATAAGTTGTTTAATTTATTAGGCATCAATCTAAGGTCAATATAATCAAAAGTGATCTTAATCAGGCTGTTTCAGAAGCTGATCCTTTTCAGCAGTGTCATATTACAGTACAAAGGCATAGTCATGTTTTCATGTCATATTACAGTAAACTGGTCCTTTAACTTACTTGCACCTTTTTCTGCGGTTTATCACATAATTTTGTTAGATACTTCGGATAACTAAGACTGATAGACATTATGTTATGCTTTGATTATCAGGTTTGGCTTGGGCCATATGTGAACACCTTGTTGAAGAGATCAGAGCACCTACTCTGTTTGCAACCCACTTTCACGAACTGACTGCATTAGCTCATGAAAATGCCAATGAACTCAATACAAAGCAAATGGTTGGTGTGGCAAACTATCATGTCAGTGCACACATTGATTCCACAAGTCGCAAGCTTACTATGCTGTATAAGGTGCAATTTGAACTCAATACTTTTTGGCCTTGTCAAGACAAAGCATAGTTTGTGAATAGCTTCTTGTTTTTTGTTCTTGCTCCAGTTTTTATTCTAAATATGTTAGAGTTCGCTTCACTTTCTAAGTTCTTTTCACTTTGCATTCTTGATTTGGATGTTACAACTCAGGGTAGTCAATTTTAATACACCTACCTAATTCAAGGGCGTCCATTTGGAGAGCATAAAATGCAAGAAGGAATTCTGGATCTGGCGTAGGATTGCCCTTTACATCTTTAGAATAGTGATTTTATTGTTATTTGAGTATAATTGGGATTGTGTCAGTTATGAATGGAACTAAGAAGTATGAGTATCAGGCATTGTCAAAATGATAGGCAATTAGTGCTGGCTTTACAATTAGGTGCTGAAGATGAGGCAATCAGCTGAGTGCATTTTTTAGATTGTGGATTTTCAAATATCACTTACTTGAGAATCTACTTCTCAATTATGTTTGAGATGTCAAACTAAATTTATCACATGTAGTTTATTTGAGTTATGTTTTTGGACCAATACACTAGCAATCATCAAATAAGTGATTATCAATCATAATTTATGAGTAATTTTTCAAACAAATAATTATTTGAGAATTCACAGCAATCCACTAGCAATCATTCCAAATAATTACTTATTTGGACAAATAATTGTTTGCCACTTTAAGTACTGTCAAATGTGCTTTTTATTCCTTTGCTGATCTTATACCAGCCCATGCACATTTTAGCAAAACTGCATTCTACTGATATTTCCTCATTTGTCCTTACGTTCCAGGTTGAACCGGGTGCTTGTGATCAAAGTTTTGGCATTCATGTTGCAGAATTTGCAAATTTTCCTGAAAGTGTTGTCACCCTTGCTAGAGAAAAAGCTGCTGAATTGGAAGATTTCGCGCCTTCTGCAGTCATTTCAGATGATGCTAAAATAGAGGTGTGTGCTTTTATATCACAGTTCTTAATGACAAAGGATGGTTTATTGTGTTGCTTTAGTCGCTAACTATTATCATTGAAGCCCATTTTTATGGTAATTATTTACGTGACGTGATGATTAGTGGTATCAGTGTCATGGCATGAAAGTTGATTTATTAGTTAGTGGTGCAAAAAAACTGAATTCAACCTAATTGTAAACCTATTGAAGCCGTGGTCATCGATTTAGGGCAGCCAACACTTTTTATTTAAATTTGCATTTCATTGGACTTGTACCGATATGAACAAAATTGCATTAACATGCAAATCAATCTATGACCACAGCTGGACTGAGTGGGGTGGACATTAAGTTATTAGCAACAGCTGTTTCTAGATGAAAGAGGCTAGAAAATTCAGTCCTCTTTCATTAGATAACGCATAACTGGGCTTGGCTCTCTCTCTCTCTCTCTTCTTTTGAAAAAATAATAATTAAGAAAAAAATTTAATATAAACCAAATCCACCACAATATTGATGCAAGTGACATTTTACTCCAAGAGGACCAAGACTGCTCTTACCACTGCAGGAAGCTTTCCAATGAGCCAACTAGTACTCAAAATGATTAGTTTTGCATTGATAAACCTGTCTTGGCTTTACTATCTTTTTAGGGTTTAGAAAGCAATAAGCCTGTTCCAGCAAGAACATTTTGCATTTATCATTTCCATGGAATGAAAAATACTGTTAATATAATCTTGCCATCCTAATATAAAGTATTCACTTTTTTGGAAGACATTTTCTTTTTCGGCCATGAAATGCACCTTGTGATTCTGTTAACTATTTACAGGTGGGATCCAAGAGAAAAAGAATAAGTGATCCCAATGACATGTATAGAGGTGCAGCTCGGGCACAGCAATTTTTGAAAGAGTTCTCTGATATGCCATTGGAGACAATGGACTTGAAGGAGGCTCTGGAACGAGTCAAAAAGATGAAGGATGACTTAGAGAAGGATGCAGGAGACTGCTGCTGGCTCCAGCAATTCTTCTAGCTGTCTTTCAACTGAAGGTAATTTAAACTGGGTACATTCGTAAATTCCATGCATGTCGCTGTAAATGAGGTGTCTTCCATTGTAATCTGTGGAGTAGTTATCAAGTCAAATGGTCCACTTCCCCTCCATGTGTGTCTATAGTACAAACGCAACTGCAGGCAGGAAACAGATCAGTTTCTATTTTTGGGTTGAAAAAGAGCACATAACTGACCTCATCCACATTTTGAGACACCCAAGGAGGGAAGAAGGGTGAGCATCGTAAGTAAATTAATATCCATTGTAGACTAAAGGAACAGAAATTAGGGGGAAATGTTTCCTGATTTCTAATGAAAATGTCCTCTGTTTCTGGGAAAGCACATGGTTGTGCGCTGCTGTCTCCCCTTGAATTAAAATTATTTCTTGAAATATGGCATGTAAGATCTTTTTGTTTTAACCTAGCATAGTGGTAGCAAAGATGATTTAGTTTATCTTTATTGCATTAGGTTTTATGGGTTTTTTCTTTTCTTGTTCTCATCGTGCAATATTTGTAGATGTTACTGCAGAATTTAGAAGGTCAGATCTATATAGTATCTGCTTTGGGTTAACTACGTAATTTAATTATCTCTCCAAAATAATAATGATAATAAATAAATAAATAAATAAAATTGTGGGCCAATGGATGTTGCATTCTTACCATCTCAAAATATTATTAATTAAGGCTATCTGTCTATAAGGCCAAGACCCCAAAATATTTCTTTGCAAATATGTCGCAGAATATCCGTATGTCTATTTCCTGTCAAATGCACCCTCTTCTTTTTTTTGTTTGTTAGCTTAGAGTTAAAATATCTTTCTTGTAGTTTTTGATGGAAATATCTACAGAACCAGTATGTTGCATCATATGATATGACATCAAGTTATCAAACTTTTGTTTCCTTTTGATTTTATTATTATTAATTAGGGCACATAAAAGATTAGATTAAAGTAAATGGGATTATTATAATAAACACGACAAAAATAGTGATTAAGAAAGTTTATAAAGTGGAATTGTTGAGAAAAATAGATTATTTAAGGATGGTAAAATTACCTGCCAAGTAAATATGTCCAAATTCACCTGAAAAAATTCGTCAGCTATGGATAATTTTATGGGTTGTAGGCGTGTTGGGTATTTTTTTAAGAAAAAATCTATTAGGTATTAGTGTGGGTACCTATCAACCTGCATTTTTATTTTAATTATTTATATTTTTATTTTAATCACAAAAATTACATTAAAAAAATTTAATCATAAATATAGTTAAGTTAAAGTTTTTAATTTCTAAATCTCACTTATCTCACTGCAATATATATACAATAAGTTTTTAATAAGTAGAAATTTGATAATTTTTATTACTAATATTTATTTTATTTTAATTGATTTTGTTTGTTTTGTCTTAACGATAATTGTATAAAGTTTATTTGTTAATATTATTGATAATACTTGTTTATTGATTAAAAGTTGAAGCAAGGTATTGATATTAGTGATGATGATTTGCCTATAATAGAAATATTTTATATTAGATTAATATATTTGTGTATTTTTTTAATGTTGAAATTTTAATTTCTAATTTACATTGATAAAATTTATAATTGAATATTGTTTGCAGATTTTTTGGGCTTATAATAGAAATATTATATAATTTAAGTTTTTATGTATTATTAAAAATTTTTTTTTATTCGTGATTTTAAATGAAAAAAGTTTTAAAAAATCTGCTACAGATTGTAAGTGGATTTGGTAATTACTATAATCTGCAGTGGATGAATTATTTTAAAAAATTAAAAACTTGTTACAAGTTGTAGGAGATTTTATAATTTAAATGTTTTGTAGGTGTAAATTTAATAATAGTGCCATGGTCATCTGCAATTATAAATATTGTAGGTTCTCATTGAAAAGAACCAACAGAATGTCACTAGATCTTCTTGTTGCTGATTTCAGGGATAGTTAGTCGCACATCAAACGAAAATGACACAGTGATGTATTATAGTGATAAATAATTATGGTCATTGGGTCCACAAATATTTATCCGAACAATCGAGCTTTGCCACAATAAGGTGGAGAAAAAAGAAAAAAAGTATTCTGTTCTCTTTTTCAAATGGGTGAACAGCCACTAGCGTATGATTTTACTGGATTTTTTTTCAATTTTTTTTATTAGTATTTCCAACACCAAAAAGGGTAATATTGAGGAAGAGTAGAATGAAAATAACATATTTAAGTAGTTTTAATTAGGTATTAGTCGAATTCAAATGTTAGAGAAATAGAAATAAAAAAATTAATTAGCCCTTTTCTTTTTTTACATATTTCATTTTAAAATAAAATAATTACAAAATTTATATATTTAAATTTTAATCCTTTGATCGAGTGGTGAGGAGGCCCACAGGGATAGGTATTCTTGGGAATTTTCCTCATTCGGAGGGAGTATGAGAATAATTTTATACCTAATTTTTTATTCAAAAAATGAGACATGGATAATTTTTTACCTAATTGCTTATTCAGGGAAGGGACGGGGATGAAGTGGAATCCACATTCGCTATCTATTTTTCCATTTCCTTATATTAATTTTTAATTTTGATTTTATTTTTTAGAATTATTAATAAAAGAATAATGAAATTTAAATTATAATATATTAAATATTAGTATAAATAATAAAATTTTAAAATATTTATACAAATCTATTATTAAAATTTTGAGCTTCCTTAACAAGTTGTAGTCCTAAATTATATTCGATCAAACCTTATTCTAAAGGTCATTACCCAAAACTATTTTAAATTATGAGTCATATTGCATATATTATTTTTAGGGTTATTAGTATTTTACTACTTTAGGAATTATCAAATATCAAATGACTACACGCATTATTGTCTCTTATCATTTTACTACTATATCTTTATAAAAATATCATTTTAATACTTTTCCGTTACAACCGTTAATTGACCGTTAGTTGACCGCTAGTTGACTGTTAGTTGACCAGTTAGTTAACTAACAAAATACCAATTTCACCCTTCATGATTAAAAAAAATATTTGAAGCTTATTTACAAAATAAATTTGTAATATATTTATTAAAATAGATATAAAATGCTAACATAATTTTTTTGCTAGAATTATGATATATGAATTACAAATTTATCTTATTATTTTTTTAATCATGAAGGGTAAAATTAGTATTGTGTTAGTCAATGAACGGTCAACTAACAGTTGTAACGGAAAAGTAGTAAAATGATATTTTTACAAAGATATAGTAGTAAAATGATAGGAAACAATACTTCTTATAATCATTTGATATTTAGCAATTTCTGAAATAGTAAAATGATAATAACCCTTATTTTTATTGTTTTAGATTTGAAACCCAATACTATCTTTCAAATTTTCACATTCCTTGAGTAAGAACAGGAGAAGCCATGGGATGCAAGAGTAAATGTTTTTATTAAAAATATTAATTTCATTATCTATACTTATTTCATTTATTTCATTATTAATATAAAAATAATTTCTTTTTTATTATAGGATTATGAAGATTGACAAAGATAATTATTCTGATGATTTGTATTTTGTAGTGTGATTTTTGTAATGGATTAATGTTAATGTACGATATATTGTTAAACCTTATTTTTATTTTAATGTGATTAAATCAAGTTCAGAAATTAAAAACGTATTAGTTATTCGGGGATCGGTGACCCATCGGGAATCCCCTTTTATTATTCGGGAAGGGGACGAGGATCACCTCAAGCAATTCTGATGGGGACAGAGAGAGGATGAAGATATATGGAAAATATCGGGGATGGGTGCGGGAATATCAGTCCCCTCCCCTCCTCTCCCCTCCCCATTGCCATCCCTACAGTGAGGTATGTCTTGAACATCTCTTTTAAAATTTTCTCTCTTAATTAAAAGTTGGATAAAAATAATACTTTCTCTACTAATTTATTAGTGGAATAATTTTTTTTAATATTTATGAAGATAAAGGTCTAGATTATAGTATGTAAAAAAATTTGATTTAAATGATCTCAATAAATACACGATGTCCTTTTAAGAGGTTGTTTGTTAAGTTTTTAAAGTCTGAAATTTTATTAATTTCAGACATTTTTTAAAATATATTTGTTTATTTTTTTAAATTTATGTCTGATTTTCAAATATTTACATCTGAATAGAAAAAGTACATTTTTGTGACTTTTATCTGAATGCGAAAAGGTCTGAATGACAAGTAAATATTATATTTCAAAAATATCTCTGTAAAATAGTTTATTTCCTAAACTATAAAATCTAACACTTCTTTTTTGTTTTAATTTATAAGGACATAAATGTCAAATAACCAAATTTAAAATATTTTTTAATTATAAAAACAAACAAGATGCCACTTAAATTCAGATATTTAAAAAAAATAAATATGTCATTTAAATTTTCATATTCAGAGTCATTCAGATTTTAAAAAAATTCAAATTCATTTAAATTTCAGACAAAAAAACAAACGCTACCTAAGTTTACAAACATAATTTAAAAAAAAAAACTGCAAGGATATATGGGTCCGGCTATGTTGCCCATGGGGTTTGGTACCCCATTTTTTGTCTTTTTCAAGTTCACCGTTGAATTCAACGGAGGAGTTGCATAATGGCTTAGATGTGATTATTGGGTTACTAACATTCAAAGCGCCTGTTGTTCATGCAAAATAAGAAAAATTAAAACTTTTAAAATTATGACATATGAGTCCACAAATTGGATTCAAATAAGCTCATATCAATCGGATCAAATTTCAAATTGATCAGGTTGAGAAACATAGTAACTCAACTCAAATTTGAAATATAACCCGATCTATTTGGATTAGACCGAATTAAAATATCAGTTTGAATTCAGATCCGATCGGGTTAGGTCAATTTGCGTTAAATATGAAAAAAAGCAAAGGCAGAATCAGAGAAGCAGTAGCAAGCTACTGGTGAGCCGTAAACAGCCAAAACAAGAGCCTTGAAGTGTCAAAAACACCCAAAACAAGTCCAAACCCTGGTGGCAGCATGCAACTGGTTTTCTTATTTCCCATGTTTCTCACAACCTCATGGGAATACTTAAATTAAGCTCAAATTATATTCATACCAGTAACTGTAACAATCTTTCAACATTTTAGCAGCTTATTTTGTATAAAAAAGCTTATATTTCTAACTAACTTCATCCAGAATCATAAAATATGGAGGATTAACATAATTGTTTAGGAATCATATAATTATTTTTAAAGTTAGGTTCAATGGACTTCTACCAATAAAAAGTATATACCATGAAAAATTTCGGGTTGGAGCTTGGAGGAACTTGGCGAGGTGGATAAACCTGCAGAAGCGGTCGCGATGGTCGGTGGTTTAAGCAGCATCAACGGTCGACTTGCAGTAGATCCGGTCGGCAAGTTGCGAACTCGCGATGACTTCGTGCAGTTGTGTCAGTGACTACCAGTTGCGTCTATATTTGCGTCTGATCTCTGTCGTGCCGTCGGCGATCTCCGATCTGTGTTTCATGAGTACTGCAGGTTGTCGCTGCTTGTGTGTGATTGTGTGGTGAGATTGCCGCTGTTGTTGTGTTGTGTGTGAATTAGGTTTTGTTTTTTTTTTTTCCTTCACTTATTTTTTCTTTGGTCCAATCTAATTCATATAACGATCTGATTGGGTTTGGTAAATAATCTTATCCGAATTCAATTTTATCAAATCGAGTGAGTTCGGGCTGGATTTGTCTTTGCCCTCTGTGGTGCCGTCAACAAATCGTGGCCTCCAGAATCAATTGAAAATTTATAAGTTGAGGACTAATGTGTGAAAATTTATAATTTTTTAGTCTTTTTGTTTTTAGGACAAATAACTGGATTTCATTGTATTTGACCTTGAAAAAGACAAAAAAAATGGGTACCAAACCCACGTTGCAAATTAGTTTTGCCCTATGTACCTCCACGTGGACTGCCAAATTCGAACCGTGTAAGTGAGTGACAGTGAGGCCGCTAGATTCTTTCTAAATTGCTGCATTACCTCTACTAGTGATCCGATTACGAGCCTGTTACGCTACTCACGTGAAGCCAAAACATTTGAAAGAGCAGTGACGTTGACATTGGAGTAAAACTCTGCAGTATAATTGGACATTCATACGTACTTCAAGCGAAATATCTGTCGTTTTAATTTATCCGTCATCAAGAGATATAATTTCAACGCACACGATGCTTCGCTTGCGCAAATCCTAACACCGGCCCATATTTGGAAAATCCCCGCCATTCCAACTTCCAACCATGTGGACGACGCCATTAAATGACCAGATTAGGACCTTGTGTTCTCTCTGTCAGCACTTTCCCCTTGGATATTTCTGTAATTAGGAAAATCTCGTTGAGGGCAAAGTAGTCATTCGAAGGGAAATAAAATTAAATAATAAATTTCTCTCATGCGTGTAAGCTAAGTGAGGTGGTGACAAAAAAGGGTAAAGTAATGCGTTTTGTTTTGTTTTTTATTCATCAATTCGAAACCCAAGCCAAACGGAGAGAGAAATAGAAACAGGAAGGATTTTCCAATGGCGCATAGTGAGACGTGAGACGTCGTCGTGTAATCCGTCGAACTATATTAGAGAGAAGAAGAAGAAGAAGAAGAAGATGAGCTGGAGAAGAGTGTTGAAGTCCGTGCAGGCAGTGGCGGCACACAGCCTTCTCTTAACTTTTACGCTACTGCTTGTTTTGAAGCTCGATCACGTCATCTCTTACTCTTGGTGGTCTGTTCTTCTTCTTCTTCCTCTTTTTGTTCTTAAATTTTATTTAAGTTGAATCGCAATCTTAGATTATTTCATTAAAATGATTTAAGAAATTTATTAATTATTGGCTTTGTCTGATTCATAATTTTTTTTTTTTTACATTTTTTTGGTGAATTTAGTCTATTGGTTGACACAGTGCAGCCGTGTAGGCGCATTCAAAAAAGCTTTTGTTTTTAAATTTTTAATAATTTGATTATTATTTTGTCTTCATTGTTATTCGGTTAAATGAAATAAATTTTGTTGTAGTATGAGAGAGAATAATTTATCATATATTGTTGGAAAAGAAATTAGCACTTAGCTTACAATAGTGGTAATGTTGAAATGAATGAAGAAGAAGATTGGAATAGAAGTTTTATGGAAAACAGAAGTACGGATTTTACTTCGACTGGGGCTTCTTCACTTAACTAAACTTCTAACTCGATGCTATTCCGATCAAGCTAGCTAGATTTCTTGAGCTTCTATTTGTTGGTATTAATAAATATTGCTCTCATGTAAAGCAAACACAAGAGCCACATAAATGCGGCAAAAAAAACAGCCTTTCAATCAGCTTTTGTCTTGTAAGCAACCATGCCTAGGGTATTCAGATCATGCCATCATGGGCCTGATGATTAGACCAATTCCTCTTACCCTTCTCATTTCTCTCACTTTTCATGCCGAGGACCCCCGCTTTGGTTGCTTGGTTGGGATAAAACCTTCGCCTCAATAAGCAGTGGCTGTGATATTCTAGGGAACCCTGTTTTGTGAGGCATTAACACCAGCCTATTGATTCGGAAACGTATCGGTCAATTGTATTCCTGTTGCTGAATTCTTCACGTTTTACATAAGCAATAATTATATGTCCATTTGGTATTTTCAAATGAATTTCTGAAAAATCAGTGCTAATAATTGTCACTTTCAGTAATTATTGAGGTCGAACTTTTAATTCAGAAAAATTTCAATCAATTGTATTCCTGCAACTGAATGCTTCACATGTTCTGCAAGCAATCACAGTGGATCCATTTGGTATTTCAATACACTTCAGAAAAATAAGTTTAATAATTCACTTTCAGTTGCTGTCATTGTTGTGTATTGTAATTTGTTCTTGATAATTTTGATTTCTGCATGTTTGTACTCTGCCATGCAGGATGGTATTTTTCCCAGTTTGGATATTTCATGCAGTGGTTGCACGAGGAAGATTCTCTCTACCTGCTCCGTCAGTTCCGCATAATCGTCATGTGAGTTCATTTTTTTTCTTCCGAAGGTTGAATGTAATTCAAAGGACTCATTGTCGTATATATTTAAATCAGAATCCCATAATTACTGACAAAGAATTATATTTAATGTTGAATGTGCAAATCCCTGATCAAGCTTTTTTAATAACATTTTTCTTTCTTGGACAGTGGGCACCTTGTCATGCCATTGTTGCAACACCATTACTGATTGCATTTGAACTGCTCCTTTGTATATATCTTGAGAGTATTTATGGTATGTGGAAAATCTTTCTACTCTCTATTTTTGTATTGCTGGGGTTTGAGAGTGATTCTCCTTTGTCTCCCTTTATCTGTTGTGTTTCTACTCATATGTGGGTGAATTTCTTCAAGAAATACCAAGGTGGCTGAAACTTTTAACCTTTTAGTAAAATTCGTGACTGTTGATCAACAAAACATGAGTTCATTGCATAAAAAGATCTTGTTCCTGTCTGTTGGGCACTTTTAAGGCTTTAAAATGCTGGATACAACCTAATAGTACCTAATACAACCCGTTAGGGACTAGTCATGCCCATGCATATTGAAAATGTTGTTTTAATGTTTTCTTTCTACACTTTTAACAGAACATGGTTTTGAAGCGGTCAACTTGAAGATTGTCTTTCTTCCCCTGTTGGCATTTGAAATAACTATTCTAATAGACAATTTCAGGTATGTTCTTTAGCTGAGAAATGAATCCAATTTTTTCCCCTTACTGAATTCTGTATACTAGTGACTATTGTCAGATAGATTACATTCTCTGGGTTTTAGATTACATTCTCTTGTTAATATCAGGGTCCTGAGATGTTACACTGAGTTTTCTGTCCAAGCAACTAGTTGTTATTTCTACATTTTCTTTTCATATTTTTGCTTCTGTTAACCAAATGAAGGTGCTTATTGATTAATCCAAAGTTAAGTGTCTTGATATTCATACACTTGTCCCAATTTTCTTTTTTTTTTTTTATTTTGAAATTGCTCTTGTTCCCCTGAGTACCTGGCAATTCCAGGTGGTTCACTGCTGCCTGTACAATAAGTGATGCTTCTATCTTTTGCATATTAGAACTGTTACTCTGTGTCATTAATCGGGGAAAAATGACAGCTGAGCTAGTGGATGTAGATCCTTTTATGTTTTTGAAACTTCTTCTTTTACTTCTTTCTTTCTTTTTCTAAAAGAATTAGTTCCTATCTCTATGTAGACACCTGGTCTACAGATGTATCTTGTTTTTTTTTGCCTGTACTCCTACTTTCTTCTTCTTCTACTTCTTTCTTTCTTTTTTAATAGAATTAGTTCCTCTCTCTATGTATACACCTGGTCTACAAATACACATGGTCTACAAATGTATCTCCTTTCGTTTTTGCCTATACTTCTTTCCTTTGTTTTTTGTAAGTAAAAAAACAAAGGGAAAGACAGAAAGGGTTCTGTTTGTTCATTTTCTTCTTTGTGGTTGACTAGACATTCTAGGGATAGGACTGGATAAATACTATTTTCTTTATCAACTTAAGCGTTTGGTCCACCCTGTGAATGTATTGATCTGTTGGTTTCTTGTTTTGGTTCTGAAGTGTGAATGTATATCTACCTGACTGCTATAATAAATGCTTAGGTTTGAAATGTGCTTTTGTCTGTCTTTTTACTTTCTCCCCTAATTGATATCCAAAACTTATGGTCTACCACTTTGTTGGTAACTCATTGTCTTTAGTCCATTTTAATATAGTATGATACAGGCTTTGTAATTGAAGACAGTTTCTTTTCCCAGAATGTGTAGGGCTCTTATGCCAGGAGATGAAGAAAGCATGAATGATGAGGCAATATGGGAGGCACTCCCTGTAAGTTCTGTTGAACTAGCCATATATAATATGGTAGTGAAAATCTCTCACAAATTGGCTCGTGCTTCATAAATTGTTTCCCATGACCTTCCCTCCCCAAAAAAAAGTAAAAGATCCTCATGATAATTAGATTTTAGACCAATACCAGATTGACAGAAAAATGGCAAAATGCAAGGTGATGAGCTATGTGGAAATTGAATGCTTAAAATGGTTGATTGTTTGGTTAGCTTGAGCCTTGGTTCATAGATTCAGTTACATAGCATAACTGATTTGGAATTCTTATGTGGCCATTTAACTCATCTAGAAATTACATTAGAAGTTAGTTCTCTTTTGGTGTTTGAAGATTTAATTGCTTTGATGTTTGGTACCTCACCTTTTAGAATTTATTCTACAGTTGCTATGTCATGGGGATACTTCATCTTTGTCGAGAAAAATGAAGAATAAGTTAATGGCTTTAAAAAAATGTATGAAATATATTCTCCACATTCTTGTGTCTTCCTCATTACCGTGAGCTTTTCTAAGATGGTTTTCAAAACAGAAATATTTGTAATTTTGGCTGTGGATATATCATGTATGTCTATATATGACTGTTATTTTATTTTTTATCTTGTTTGTAGCACTTCTGGGTTGCAATTTCCATGGTCTTCTTTCTGGCAGCTACAGTCTTCACCCTTCTTAAGCTTTGTGGTAATTTCTTTAATTCCCACTAAGTTTTAAATAGGATTGCATATTATGCTTTCTCTTGAGCTTCATTTTGTAGTTGTATGGTTCATTAAACTGTTGTGTCCTACACTTCAAATTTATCTTTTAAGCTTACTTGTGATTGAAAAGTGATTTATAGATTTGCAGAGTATTAATTATCAAACTCATAATATGATGCAAAAAAATACTTACCTTTTTGGAAGTTGGCCAAGTGAATGAGAGTGAACTATCAAAAAATATTTCTTTAATCAACTATTGGTTGAAAAAGTTACTTGAAAATTTGCTATTGGCTGTGAAAGTAGTTGTTTCTTTATTGAGCAACTGCTCTGTGCTTCTAGTAGTTTGTTCCTTCGGTGATGGAATGTTTTAATTAATTTGGGCTATTGGCTTAGGATATTATGTTAGAAGAACAATTGCTAAAGTGTTCGTACCTTTGGTTAGTGATTTCTTGAGCCCTTTTCTGTTGTGGCTCAAAGAGATGAGAATGTGAATGATGAATTCTTATCAAATCTGATGTGGTTTAGGCCCAATTATCTCTGAAGTTGGTATGTAAATCACTTTGTGCTCAATTGGTTCATTTTCATTACACTATATTGCTGCAAGTCAGCAAGATCCTTTGTGTGATGGCTAGATTGTCATTTTTCTTAATAAGTATCATTAAGCAGGAAGTCCAATAAATGTATCTGTGAAGTTTCATGTGGGCTCTCAAGTGCAAACCTTTATTACTGAAGATAAATTTTATCCTGTTTTATCACTACTGCTGTTGCATAGTAGTCAGCAACATTGAAAAGAAAATTCTCAATTTTAAATGCACTTTACGATGGTGTCAAACCAGAAGTCACTTGGTCCTTTAATTAAAGGAGGCAAGGTGCTCCATGCGATTTGGAACACATTCATCCTTGAATTGTGCATGCCTACTGGAGAACTCCTTACTTAGATCCTAAGCCTTATTTGTGCTTGTCCTTGTTTATATTTTCGATGTTTCTTTGGCTTAGTTTGAGTTAAATCTTGCCCACAGGATTGTGTTCAATCTCAGGGGTGATTTCTTAGGATCCTGAAATTGATCCTGCTATTGTTTTCCCTTGGAGCTTTTTGCTGGTCAGACCTGTTTGCTTTGGGTTATCCCTGTAGTAACACTTAAATCTTCTGTCTTAATGGGCATGATTTCATGTCAAATTAGATGCTATCTGATAGGATCCTGAAATTGATCCTGCTTTTGTTTTCCTTTGGAACTTTTTGCTAGTCAGACCTATTTGGTTTTGGTTATTCCAGTAGTAACACGTAAAACTTAAAGTCAATTGGGGTGATTTCATATCAAAGTAGATGTTATGTTTGATTCCATGGAGGAGACACACATTCCTAAACATGGATTTTCTGATTCTTTTTGGAGATAATGGAGAGCTACTGCCTTTTTCTTTCTTTGGGAATTTTCTGGGGTTTCAGCTTTGCTATTCATCCTTCATTAGTGATATTCTAGAGGCTCTCTAGGTGTGTCCTTGGTACACGCATGTGTTACTTTTATATCACTATCACTGCCAAATTGACTTTGGATCACTTGATTGATCCACTGTGTACTAATACCTATACTCCTAAATTTTTTCATTTTATAATTTCTGCCATTGTAACTGGTTTATGTTCTTTTCTTGAATAACCTCACACAGGTTATGTGGGTGCTCTTGGCTGGTGGGATCTATTTATAAATTTTGGGTACGGTTTTTCTGCTCTTTATGTCAGTCTTCATTGATTTATACCTTCGTTGAGTACGGCCTTTAATATCCTAATTTGAGAGGCTGTTCATGGTTTTGCTAGATCGTTAGGTGTTGAATGTTAATGTGTAATTGCTGCAGCATTGCAGAATGTTTTGCTTTTCTTGTTTGTACAAAGTGGTCGAATCCTGTAATTCACCGAAGTCCTCAATCAAGACCAGCCACTTCATCATCAGCTATTACATATCTTGACTGGAATAGTGGCTTAGTAGTTTCTGCAGAGGAGGAGCAGAATCCAGATGGAATGTGTGGCCTATCAGACATTGGAGGCCACATTATGAAAGTTCCAGTAATAGGATTTCAAGTTCTTCTTTGTATGCATCTAGAGGTATGTCTACTGTTGATTTGTGATCATTTCTAGGGTTTGGTTTATCTTATTAATATATCCTTATTTCAGGGAACGCCTGCAGGTGCTAGAAATATACCACTTCCTGTCCTTTTCTCTCCGCTTTTCCTGCTGCAAGGTGTTGGTGTTGTCTTTTCTACAACTAGATTAGTTGAGAAAATTGTAATTTTACTACGAAGTGGAGCTGGCACAGGGATATATTTTAGAATTTCTTCAAGAGCTCATGATTGCTTTGGGTTTTTGCACCGTGGCTCTAGGTAATGAATTTTTAGTCACTTTCGGTATCAATTTTTAATAGAGAAGATTGTGCACTTATTGAATCATGCTAGGTGTTGATATTTTAGAAAAAGTAACATTTTCTGCATCGGGCTATTCTTAAAACCAGGCTATTGGGTTGGTGGTCAATTGATGAAGGGAGCCGTGAAGACCAGGCACGACTTGTCCATGAGAGCTCCTCTGGGTTAGTATATATCCTGCATTCATCAGATTTAGGAGATGCACAAATTGCATGGGTTTTAATTTTTGGGTTTGTGTGCGCCCTATGAGATATGATCACACAATATTTTGACAGAGGAAGATATATTAGAACAGCAGCAAACTCTTAAATTTTAAGTAAAAATTTGCTCAGTTTTTTGGTAAAGTAGATATGAAAATTGCCACATGCAATTGGTTTCTATTTCACTACATATAATATAGGATAAAAGTTTTATGCTTAAAAATAGTTAAATCTTGACAGCTCTTTGAGATAGCTCATGCAATATAGTTAATTATGAATGGTGCACCTCGTATGGTCAATGAGTAAAGGATTATTCTACACTTCTTGTATGGTCAATGAGGAAAGGATTATTCTACATTTCTTGTGTTGTTTCACAGATACACGATTCTTGATCTCGTGCTTGAGTTAGTTTTGATGTAGCTGCCTAAATCTTATTTTCATTTTCATGCTTTCTTTAAGCTAAAAAAATGTTTTGATTATCATGTCTTGGGTTCCAAACTTGCAGATACAACACTTTCTGTGGTTATCCACCTGAAGTAGTGAAGAAAATGCCTAAAAAGGAACTTGCTGAGGAGGTGATAGCAATTCCTGCTATATTTTTTTTTCCATATTATTTTTTGCTAATTTGGTCTTATCTATGCTTTTGAATTTTGCCAGAGTGCTAATTTCACTCTGTATCTTCATTCTCTAACATATGTTAAAATAATGCTAAAATTTTTATGATTCTGTTTCTGCCTTATATATATTTATATATATATATATATATATATATATATATATTTTGGTTCTTTTTCAGGTATGGAGACTTCAAGCAGCTCTTGGCCAGCAGTCAGAAATCACGAATTATAGCCGGCAGGAGTTTGAAAGACTTCAAAATGTAATACTCTCAACTTTGATTGTTAGTTTTACTGTATTGGTACATTGCTTGAAAATAATAAATCAAGGGAGATCTTTGCTCTGGGAGACCGTTCATGAGTGGAATTTGTTTGTGCTCTGTTCATTCCTCGCTGGTAATGCCTCCATATTTTCCCATTGTATTGTACAGGAAAAAGTGTTATGTAGAGTTTGCTTTGAGGGAGATATTAGTGTCGTCCTGCTTCCATGTAGGCATCGTATCCTTTGCAGGTACGATCATTTAACTCAAACAAAAGTTCACATTCATTAATTTTTCTTTGTTCATTGTCATGCTCATTGCTTGCTAATGTGCTGTGCTGCAGCACCTGCTGCGAGAAGTGCAAAAAATGTCCTATTTGCCGTGTCGCCATCGAGGAGCGGTTACCTGTATATGATGTTTAGATTTCCAGAGGCCAGCCTTTTCTGAAGAACTGGAGCGCTCCATCAATTGACTTCAATCAGGGAAAATGCTTTTACAGTTTTCGCTGGAACTTTAACTCTGTAAATGTTTTTTGTTGATATAAAGAGTTACCCCCTCCCCGCCTTTAATTTAGTTTTTCGTTGGTGGAAACTGTAAATATATTTTATCTTTTGAGAGGTCAAAATGTAGCGTCGCTTTCAGGTTGTAACTTGTTGTTTTCGAGTAGTAGCAATGTGGCTAATCTCATCTGTAGTCTTGACTTATTATTATTATTATTTTTCTTTTTTTCCCCCCTAAATTTTAAGGTTCGTATATAAATGTAAAAGAAACTTCTTGAATTCCGCATTTGTATTATTCCACTTCACTGCCTAGATATTTTCCAGAAACTAACGAAGTTTTAGAGGTCACCCTTAAGAAAATGGCAAGCTTTGTTCGATAAATTAATTTATCTACTAACATTATAAATGCATTATGACTATAATGTTTCAGTTAAATAAAAGCATCGGTTATTAAACTGGAAAGCTAATTACTTGCAATAATTGAGATATTAATTGGAATTTAAGTGCTATGGTTTATTTAATAGCTGTAAGTCTTTATTTATTTATTTTTTGTTGCTTGGTTGTTTTTTAAATGGAATTTTTAAAGATTAAATAAATTATTTTGTCTTTAATAATAAAAGTTTAAAATTTGAGTTTTTGAGAGTAGAGATTAATTTTTAAAAAATATTAAAATATATAATATATTTTTTATTTATCTAATTATTTTATTTTATTTTATTTTTTTGATATAATTTTAAAATTTTTATCTATTAAAGTAATTTTATAATTTTTAATAAAAGTTGTTATTGACAATTGAACAATTATAATTGTTTTAACAAAAGATTTTAAACCCTAGCATTATTTTTAAACCCTACTAACAAAAGATTCACCTAAATAAATTTTATTTAAAAACTATTTCAAACAGAACTTAAATACTTTAAACCCTAGCATTATTTTTACAGTAAACATGATTTAGTTACGTATTGTCTCCGTTTTAAATATGTAGAAATAAAAATAATAGTAATTGATATTGTTAGTTGCCTATTTTTTCATATTTTACAAAATTAGGTGTGGATTTTCATATTTTACAAAATATGAATTTAAGTGGTACCATTTCCATTGTATTGGTGCAAAATATTGATGTTGATTAACTAAATTTGCTTTTTTTTTTTTGGAATACAGACACCCCAAAAAAAACCAACTAAAACAATATATGGCATGTCAGTTTAAAATATATACACACACATATGGCATGTCATTGTTTATAATTTAGGTGTCAATAATAAGATGTTGTCTTGTTGTGTATGAATTGCTTATAATTAAAAAAATTATTGAAGGGGAAAGTGATAAATTTTAAAGATTATACGGTAAATTAAAATTGAAACAAATTTTGTGTGGACCGTTCGTAATTTTAAAAAATCAGAAATTTTTAATTTTTTTATTATATAAGACTATTGATCAAAATTATAACTCATATTACGTGAGATTGTAATTAATATTTATAAATTAGACTATTACTAAAATAATAATATATTAATATCATATGAAGTACTGTTTAAATTTTAAGTTTCGCTAATAATTAATGAATGTCTATTCTATTTATATTTTGTAAGGGAGAATATTAAATTTTACTCAAATTTGACAGAAATTAAGTCTCCATGTTGCTAATGAATTTTTGAATTTTCATTAAATATTGATGATTTCTCTTTTTTAAATCGCTGAGATGGCAAGACCACGAAGGTTTATGGCTATCATTGTAGCCAATCGAACCGGAGAGAACAGCAACCAAAAAAAGAAACACGAACAAACAAGGATATGGACAGGAGGAACGTGACACCACTTCCTTACCCATTATGGATTATAGAACAAGAAGCATAAAATTTTAAAAAACGAAAAATTAGAAAGCAACTTTAACGAAATTACAAATTTTACTAGTTAAATCATCGTATTCAAATCTAAATAATTCCCCGTTAGCTTTTGGTACTTCAGAGTATCCTCCAATTCGTACGGTTCCACAGAACCCGGCTTATTATTTAGCTTTTTTGAGCAGCTGGGTACTCTTTTCTTGCCGATCTGCAAGTTCCATTTTTATTTTTTTATTTGTGGATTCTTCAGTTTAGGTAAGATTGCTGGTACCATTTTGTAGATCTTCTTCATTTTGTTGTTTTTGTTCTGTAAGAAGCTTGTTTGGTTTCTGGGAAAATGAGGAATAAGAAAGGAAAATGAGGAATAAGAAAGGAAAATGAAGTGAAAGTGTAGGATATTGAGTCAGTTATGTATTTTGTATTGGTTTCTAAGATTCTTTTGCAATAAAGAAATGAAATTGAACTACGCTAGATAGTCGTACAGCACTCAGTTTAGCTTAAAGGTGAATTTTGATATCTAAAATCTGAAATTTACCAGTGGATCATTGATGTTGTTTCATTATACTATTTTAATTAGTTGCTAATTATTTTGAAATCAATGTATTTTCTGGGTTCTTTTTGTTAGAGTTTAACTTGAAGTTTTTACCAGGAGAAAAATATATCTCAGTGGAGATTGAGTGGGAAAATAGCAAAGTGTATTATTTGGTCTATTTTGATGAGGGAAATTGTTTGGAAATGTTATTGGAAATGGTGGGTAAAGATGACGAGAGTTGGTGCATTTGATTTATGAGAAGTTGTGGCGGACATGAGTCGATCACCTTCGTTCTCTGTGAAGTCAGAGCTCAGCTTGAAGCCAGATCCGGAACGTATGCAACGATGGGTTGTTGCCTTTTGCACCATTCGATTTGATCTAGAGCAAGGGCAGCTCATTGAAGAGTGTTACCCACCTGGTTGTCTCACACAGGATGAGGAACTCGAGGTTGCTTACAGTTCATTTCCTGATTCTGTTTCCCAGCACCAAAATCGCTCAAGCATTCATGATTGCATCTTCTTTTTCCGGTTTCAAAGGCACAAAAATCTTCCACAGGGCAATGTTACTCCATCCGAGATAACTGAAATCGATGATAAAATAACATCTTCAGAGCCTATAGAGGAGAAACAACTTAAAAGATCAAAAAGTTTTTCTAGTAGTCAAGGTTCCAGATACTTGTATGGATATGTATTCAATAGGCAAAGGCATGACGAGAGGCTTAAGCGAGGTGGGGAACAAAAATCTTTGGTGATATTGTCTCATGGCCCTTTCTCTAGTGTATTCAGACCATTGTTGCAAATCATGGGTCCTTTGTATTTTGACGTTGGAAAAAAAGCTATTGAGCATATTGCTTCTTATGTCTCAATTTGGCCTTCTCCTATTCCCGGTAAGCTAATGGAACTTCCCATTGGGAATGCCATGCTTAAAGTGAACTTGCCACCTGCACATAGCTTGCCCTTGGAAAGTGGAATGTTGTCTGAAGAGTCTGCTGCTTCTGTGGCACCCTTTCTTCCTTACAATCAGTCAATTCCGCAAGGTCTTTTTCATGATTCAGATCTTTTTGGTACATTCCGGGGCCTTCTCTTACAGCTTTGGGTGCTATGGGAGTTGTTACTTATTGGCGAGCCTATTCTTGTCATAGCGCCAACTCCTCCCCAATGCTGTGAGGCTGTTGCCAGTCTTGTAAGTTTGATTGCCCCACTTCTTTGTAGTATTGATTTTAGGCCGTATTTTACCATCCATGATCCCCAATTTGCACATTTAAATTCGCTTCAAGAGGGGGACACTTTCCCTCCAATGGTTTTGGGAGTAACAAACCTTTTTTTCCTTAAAGCTCTGCGCAAAATTCCCCACATTGTATCTGTTGGAAGCCCTGCTCCGAATTCAAACCGGGTTGCCTTTGCAAGCAGAGCCTCTTCCGGCAAAGTTTCTGGTAGACCTGAAGGATTTGGTCTTCAACAGCTATCCCTTAAATTTTCTCCTTCAAATTTGTTGAATGTTGTGAAGTTGAGGAGAGAAGGTCCTCTATGTCTCATGACAGAACATAAGGAAGCCATTTGGAGCAGTTATGCTGCAACAACAAAGCCAGATACTTCTATTTTGAATAGGCTAATTGATGCTGGTATGTCACCTAGGGTTGAGGAGTCAATGTCCGTTGTCAACAATGAAATATTGCGGAGGCATTTCTTGGAGCTCACTACCAATTTTTTGGCCCCTTTTGGCCCTTATTTTAGGACTACCACGCCTTCTGAAGGTTCTTCTCCATTTGTTGATCCTCCAACTCTCCCTCCTTTTAATGCAAATGAATTTGTTTCAAGCTTACAAGCCAGAGGTGTTGGGAAGTTTCTGTCAAAACGGATGAGATCTAATTGGCTTGACTTATACAGGTGAAGGACCTTGACATTTATAGTATTTCCTACCAGTTCATATCTGTTTGTTTACATAAATATTATGTTCTTCACTTCTCATCCGCCATTGTTTACTTTGGCACCTTTTTCCAGTTAATCTTGTTATTAAATGCTTTTGAGATGAAGATGCTTTGTGCCTGTTCAGGAGTTTCTTGAAAGGACCAAACTTCATGCCATGGTTTGAAAGAAGACGTGCTGCTGCAGAACAGGAACAACATAGGTTATGGAGGCAGGCTAGAATGAGGACTGACATACAGCAGCTTATAGCTAAAATGTCTGAATTGGAAAGTGTAGATACCTTCAATGCAGTTGAGAGGCATCTTATACAAGAAATACAGGTAAATTGGATCTTTGTTCAGGACAGTATGTTGATTTTTTTTTTTATATTCTGATTTCTGTGGTTAATTTTTTGTTTTTAGCCTTAGTTTATTATTCTTTTCCTAGTTCTGTTTTTACATTATGAATATCTAGTTATGGATGTTTGCGTGAGAGAGTCTATTAACTATGCAGACACACATGTACACATTTATACCAATTTCGTCGTAAGATTTTAGTTTGGAGTTCTTTTTTTTTTTTTTTGGGGGGTTGGGGGTGATAAAATAAATGAATTTCTTAATAATTTAGTGAAGCCAGCCAAGTCAGACGGCAATTATTTTTCTAATATTTCAGGGGATACAATCTGTTTTTACTACCTTCTCTACAATAAGTATTCTTGACAGAGAGTTGTGAAGGGGTTCACAGACGAATTACTGAGAGCAGCAGAAATTTCTAATGGAAGTGAAGTCTGCAAATGGCCTTTACAATATTTCTGTTTCTTGTTTGAAATTAGTGAGGGTGGCTAGTTTTTTGTCTGATCACTGACTTGTGGTAAAGCTGGTTATAGATATTGTCCGAAACCTTTCTCTCTTTTTAGAACTTTCAAATAAGCTGAATGCAATAGTTGAAGCCGTATACATGGATAAAAACTGAAGGTATCCATCTGGGATATCAATTTAAACAAAGACGTCCTAAATAGTCGCATTTTTTTCATTATCAAAGCGTATTGCTATTATTGAATTCATTTTCTTCTCATCCAGAATGACTTGTCATGGGTTCTTGGGACCTAATGTGTACAAAGAATCTTGAAACAAAACTAAAGCCATATAATTAGGAAGCCTTTTCTGCATTGATGGCATTCACAAGCTGATGGATAAAGAATACCAAATGGATTTAGAATATTTAAGATATTGCTTTTAGGAATTCAGGGACATCACTTGTTTGAGTCAGATTATTGCTTGTGAGTAGGATTTGAGTCGCGTACTTGAGACAGATAAGGGTTCTTTTTGACCACCATAAAGGCAAAACATGCAATCTGCTGCTAGGAGCCCATCAGGCTTGAAGCTGATCTGCATGTAAAATCACTCACTTCATAACCATTTTTCCTACTAAAATATTGTGAATAGCAATGTGAAATATTGTTTACAGCGATCTTGTACTTGATATGTTTGTTTTATATTTGATCCTTTTTGACTGAGCGGATGTTTTTTTGTCTTGCAAATGAATATTCATGGCAGTATTTTATGTTATCATTTGTAATCTTCAGTTGCAGCAATCTGGACGTGCTGCCACAGACTCTGCAGAAATTTGCCAGAAACTAAAGGGAGATCTGCTGGCAGTGTTCAATGTGCTTCCCAAGGATGTGCAGCAGCTTTTGCTTTTCAACCCTGAAAGGGCAGCTCTTTTACAAAGAACCCCAGAACTGACAAAACCTCTTGGCACCCACCTATGACACGTTGGGACTGCACCTTCCGACACCAGCAACATAGTGTGAATGACGTGGCTAGGAATCTGACGGCTTCAGGTATAGAGCTTCTTCTCATGTTACCGAAGGATGGGACATTTTGTAATTAGATTGTTGCATCTTCTTTCACAGGATTGGGAGAATATCTCCTACTTCAGGAACAGTTGTACTCTAGGTGAGACGAGTATCCTCTCATAATTTTTCTTTTTCTCTTCTCATCTTGCTTCATGCGATTTAACAGCATGCTTTTTTATCATGCTTTCATCGTTTTCCAGATCTGGTCACTAATCTGTACCTTGAATCAATCTTCCTGAGCTCTTCTTGAGTCTTGAGATAACTTTGCGAAATTACTAACCAGTTATGTCATTCCAAATTCATAGCTGATTGATTTTTTTCATTAGTTTTTAGTCTGAAGCAGCTATCTAAACTACAGCTGTTGTATGATGTTGAACTCTCAGTTGTTTAATTTTTTTAATTCAAACATTGTTTTCAATAGTTTTAGGTGTCTTTTTTAAAAGGTCAAACTTTCATCAAAATGGAATAGGAGAAAGAAAAAAGTAAAAACGAAGTGTACTTTATCCTCTTCAATCAAGCAAGTAGAGCATTTAGAAAGATCAAGATTCGTGGAAGAGTTACTTCTGACAACCACTAGATTTCAGCAAGTGGTTATCAGAGGAATCATTAACCTACGGAAATTCTTTTCTGCAGAATCTGGTTGGTACCCATCAATCATACGCTTCATGCATGTCAGTTCTTTTGCGCTCTTTAACTTTTTTTTGTTGTAAATTTAAAATATGACATGATATCCATGGGATGATTTTCAAAGCCACGAGTAATCAGACAGTTAAACAATTCCTGTTAGATGAAAGCAAAAGTTACAGAAAGACAAAACGAAGCAATCAAGAGACTGTAGCAAATCTACTCAAGGAAGCAGTCAGGGGACAGAAATTGCAGAAGATTCTCAAATTTACATGTCAAATAACATTTTGCTTTAAGATTACTTCCGTTTTAGAAGGGAAAAAGGAAAAGGACTCTCAAGTTAAAGGTAGGACCACAAACTTAATGTAACCTTTTATCCCCATACTAGAAAGTAAAAACAATCAAAATGCAATGAGGGAAATTGACGGATGAAGGTGACAGTCTTGAAATTTTCTAAATTTGAAATCTTGGTAGATCTCATTTTTTATGTTTTCTAAATAAATGATGGGTCCGGCTATTACGCAACAGTTGTAGAGACAATGTTGTTGTTTTTTAAATTAAATTCAGTTTATGGTGACAACTGTGATTAGATCTAACGGTTAAAAGCAACAATTATACCATACAACTGTTACGTAATAGATTTGGCCATAAACGATGGCTTTGTTGTTGGTGAACCAAACACATATCAAAGCAAACTGACTGCTGACTGCTATGGCTGCCTTCATTGTGGAAAATTAGAAAAAGTCGGCTGGGTGTGGCACGTGTTAGGGGGAACTTTCATTGGGATCCTTGAAGTGTCGTAAAAATGTCATATTGATTTTTTTTTTTTTTGCTTTTTCTGGAAACAAAAATGGTTTTTAAACCTATAATTGAATGATTTTATTTTTCAATATAAATTAGGTGAGCATATTCGAGTTGATTTATAAATAAAGTAAAAATGTTAAAAATTTAGGGTAATTAACGTTTAAATGTTATTTTTTGGGCTAGATTCTAACTTACAACAGATGAAAAAAAAAAGTAATAATGTTAAAAATTAATTTATTAAGGGTAATTAACTTTAGGACGTTTTATTAATAGTTTATATTAATAAACTTGCTTTTGCTTTAGGTCGAGCTTGAGCTCGTGTTGTGCTAAATTTTTAAAAATTTACTAATCACAACTCTTATTACTTATGTCGTGTCGTGCATGACTTTGGAATTTTTCTTTTTTTCATTTTTCTTTGAAGTTTTTACTCATAAAAATTGCTAGATTGTCTCTGAAATTAATTACTTATTGCAGGTATTATTATTGCCTTTTCTCTAAAAATTATTTTTAAAATAATTAAAGTATTCATACTCAACAGTGAACACACACTCGCCTACATGTTGGTCCATTGAGCTTTTTATGGCTAAAATATGAGCTCGAAACAATCTTATTTGAGCTCCCCCTTACTCGCTCGATATGATCCAATTTACACCTCTACTTATTTGGTGCATGTATATATGCCAGTAGAATTCTCCCTCCCATCCACCCTAATCATCTTTTGCGTGACCAATTTGGTTGCTGGATATGAATTACTTACTGCAAGCAGTTTTCATGTCATTTTTTTTGTTTCCTCTCTCTATTTCTCTCGGGAAATGTATATATTTCACAATTTTTGTAGTGAAGTTACGAGGTAGCATGTCCGGTTGGTATTGAATTTCATTGAAAATGAAAGAAAGAAAATAAACGGGGGCAAATTGGTAAACCTTGATGCAAGTCGCTTGCATATGATAACTTTTGACACCTTGAAAGAGAAGTTGATTAAAAGTTGAATTGAAAAGATGCAACATACTATATTTGCTCAATATTTGATGGAATGTCTCTGAATGTGAACGAAGGCGGCATTGCCATTGCATGACATTGCGTCAAGATATGTTGGGCTGGGACCAAGAAATGATATGTTCATATTACTCTTTTTCTAAGTTTCATTTCATTAAGCATCGGATAACAAGTAACTAATCTCTTTCTTACTTATGCGAGCGGGATTCAATCCCTTATCTCTCGTTTCCATCCAAGATATTTTATCTCTTAAATTATTTGGCACCTCACAACTCGAGAGGTGCCAAATAATTAACTACTCTATAACTATTATTGTTGGTTACTAACATTTGAAAATTTTGTTTTAAAATTCTAAATATTGTGTTACATCGGAGCATAAGTTTAGAAGTGTAATAAAAATGATACAACTTCAAACACAAATATCCCTTGCACAAACGGAGTTAGCAACTTCGGTAGCATAGCTGGATTAGTTGGATGAAAGCAATCATGGGTCTAAATAATATTTGTCATTAACTGATAATACTCTTCAATTAATCTTTTCATGTCACATTAAGTATCGACTTAGTTTGTATAGTGGCTATAGTATAATCATTTGTCACGATATTATTATTGTCAAAAATTTAAAATGCATAATAGGAAAATTTTAAAAGTTCTTAAAGACAGTGGTTGCACTGTAGTTTTATCCCTAAACCATCTTTTAGAAAATTGTCCCTCGACCTAATATTATAAATCTTCATTGAATCAAATCAACCAATCAACATTTTGATCACTTACAATTTTATTTTCTTTTTCTTACGAAGATAAAAAAAAAAAAAGAAAAAAAAATCATCCATGAACTTTCATGGAGGCCTACAAAGCTGCTATTTTAAATAGAAAAACTAAACAAAAACAAGACATAATTAATTAAAACACCATATAGAATAAGATAAAAAAGATGAAATAATTAATTAATACCATAGAATTACATGATACTATAGTTCATTTTAATTATCTACCTTTAGTCTCCCTTCCTTATCTGTTGTATTTCTCAATCAATTTTTAAGACTTTGGAAGGACTTATCCCCACATCGTGAAGGGTCTCTTGACTCATCTATAAATGATAAATTAAAAAACAAAAAAAATCCAAAAGAAAAAATAATTGAAAATATACGGGGAAACAAAATTGTGAGGTGCATTTTACCCCAAACCAGAAATAGAGATTTGGCCACGTACTTCGGTATGCGGGAGGAATTATTTCTATTACAATCATTGATTGGTCTCCTCCACTTTCTTCTGATATGCGTGCGAGGCACTCACCAAAACTAAAAGGTACATTACATTAATTTATTTTCCATTTGTATTTTGGCGTCATAATTCAAATTCCCTCGTAATTCATCTACTGCTATTCAATTAAAAAAAAATTCCTCACAGTTGTAAGAATGCAAGAAAAATGGTTTCTAATAATTCTCTAAAAATTGAGCCATTGACATAATCTTCAAAATTAAAGAAGATCAATGAAAAGACTATTAAAAGTAGGCTGCTTACCTTGTAAAAAGAAAATTTTAATTAAGTTGACAATTGAGCAAATTTTATATCATGAAAAATAAATATTTTAGATTAAAAAGAATCTTTCTTAACTTGTAAAGATTCTTCTAGAACGTGTTCTTTAAATATGGATCATTTATTGCAAAATTGTCTAGTTCATGTAATTTATGTAAATTTGATTAGGTAGAGAGGTTGTAAAATAATTTGATCACGATTTATTACAATATAAATTCTTTATCTACATTATTGTTTTAAACTTTAAAAACATAGCTTTGTTTGTAAGAAGTAAAATTAAGATCAAAATGCTTGACTATTGCAACAAACTTAATAAATATAAAGGCCAAAACTATAGTCAATCAACACCATCTCTTTCCATAGTCATTTAAATTAGGAGTGTGTTATAAAAAGGGTCATAGGAATCTTCGAGAATAAGTTTTCTTTAAGTGGTAAAGTCAAGATATAAGAGTCATGCTCTCTTCCTTCAACCTATTGTCCCAAGCTTTATTAAGAATTCAAGCTTCTCTCTTTAAGTGCACTTTCAAGACCAACAAATAATATAAGAAGTCATTGACACATTTTGTAAACTAACATTATTAAATTTAACTACTTAAAATATGAAATTAAAAAAAAAAACCTATTGAATGTAGTCAATTGGTTTTGACATTTTCATATTTATTAATTCATTTAATGGTCACTAAGCCTTTAGACGAGTGGTGAATCACTACTCTCAAAGTTAAGAATAACTATGAGGTTAGTGGTCCGAGTTTTCATGGATTCAAACTCCCTGAATTAAACAAAAATTGTGTAGAATTAATTCGTAAGTCCTTCTCTCTTGCGAAATGCGAATGGATCAGAGACATCTCTCGTCTTTAAGGATTATTTGCATGAACATGTACTTTATAAAATTTAATGTAATAATGTAAATCTCATTTATATATATCTGAATACAAATATCAATGTAATATCTATTGTAATAGCAGTTATAAATATCTGTATAATATGTAATACAATAATATAATATGTAATCAGTATTAAATAAAAAAAAATCATCTCACGAAGGATGGAGCGTGAGCAACCGAATAAAGATGCGCGTGAGAATAGAACAATAAGTAGAGATTAGGGCCAATGATAGAGTTCATGTGATAGGCCGTTAAAGATTCGATGGGCCTTTCCTTCTCCCCTAGTCGCCTCGCCTCCTCTATGATTGCACATACTGCCGCGTCAAGATTTTTTGTTTTTTTGTTTTTAGAACAAATTTAGAGAGTTTTCATTTATTATTTCTCTGTACTTTTGTGTCACACTATTTTTTTTTTTTAAATTAGGAGTGTGGATAAAATTTAAATCAAAATCTTAATTCTCAAATTTAAATTTACACGATCAGTCAAAAAGAAAATTATTTGAAAATAACACAATCAAGCGCACAAAAACTAATAAATACTTAATAAAGTGAATCAATTTCATTGGTAGATATATTAGGGATTATTTTCTTTTGATAGTGGAATTAAAACTAGCTCATTTAGGTATAAAACTTTAGATCGCAATATTGTTGGACTCAATTTGGCAGTCAAGTCCTAATAAACACCCAACTTTATATTTTCTATAGGAAAAAATAAAAAATAAAAAATAGAGATGAGCTGAGCTGAGCTCAAATCAACTATTTTAAATTTTTAACCCTCCTTCCTTATGATTCTAACTCCAGTGACCGACTAAATAAAAGTGTTTGAAACTCACTTGATAAAACATGAGTACGGCAGACATCCGATTTCAATGCAATATGGATTTAGGAAGAAAAAAAAAAAGAAAAGACGGAAAAGCAAGGATTTTCCATTTTATTTTTAGTTAAGAGTGACATAAGGATGACAGATTACCCATCCCTTCAACCTACAACAAAAAATGTGGTCCTAATCAATTGATAGTTCGATACCCACCTCGCTCCTTATCCTACACACAGCTTTGGTCCGTTCTCTCTTATCCTACGCACCCCCTTCCTTTTCTTTTCCTAATAAAAACAAACAAACAAAGGCCCACGAAGACAGAAATATCGAAATTTAAATTGAAATTGAAATTGAATCCATTGACACATTCACCATTGCCAAAATTCATAAGTTGAAACTAAAAAGATTTCAAGAACACCCCAAGAGGAGGAAGAAAAAGAAAAAAGAAAAAAGAAAAAAGAAAAAAGAAAAAGCCAACATGTCAAGTGCAGCCACTTGGAGCAGAGAAGAGGATAAAGCTTTTGAGAATGCGATTGCAATGCATTGCGTTGAGGAGGAGGATGACTCAAAAGAAGAAGAACAACAGCAACAACAATGGCAAAAGATTGCTTCAATGGTTCCTTCTAGAAGTGTTGAAGAACTGAAGCAACACTACCAAATCTTATTAGAGGATGTAAATGCAATAGAGGCTGGCAACATACCGTTACCTAATTATGTAGGAGAGGATCGTGCAACATCTTCAACTAAGGACTTTCAGGGCCCCTCCACGGCCGCGGCAATGGCGGATAAGAGATCAAATGGTGGTTATGGAAGTGGGTTTTCAGGGTTGAGTCATGACCCGAGTGGGCATGGAAGCAAAGGAAGCTCAAAGTCAGAGCAAGAGCGGAGAAAAGGGATTCCATGGACAGAAGAAGAACACAGGTATGTATGTTTTGTTCAGGAAACTTTCCGTTTATGGCAATTCTTAACTAACTCCTAACTAACTACTTTCAAGTACAAAATTCAAATCCCATGTTACCTCATAATTGTTCTGGTTAGTACAAGCAGTTGATTCAGAACATACATATATTTTTTTTCAAGGTTATTTTTGTTGGGTCTAGACAAATTTGGAAAAGGAGATTGGAGAAGCATTTCAAGAAATTTTGTGATATCAAGGACACCAACACAAGTGGCCAGCCATGCACAAAAGTATTTCATACGGTTGAACTCAATGAACAGAGACAGAAGAAGGTCCAGCATCCACGATATAACCAGTGTCAATAATGGCGATGTTTCAGCTCATCATCAAGCACCAATTACAGGCCAGCAGCAGGCTAACACAAACCCACCAGGTGCAGCCACTTTGCCAATGGAGGCATCAGTCAAGCACAGCTCTCAGCCCCATATGCCCGGTTTAGGCATGTATGGAGCCCCGGTCGGTCACCCGATTGCTGCTCTGGGTCATATGGCTTCCGCCGTTGGGACTCCTGTCATGCTTCCTCCCGGTCACCATCCTCATCCTCATCCTCATCCTCCTTATGCTGTTCCTGTTGCATATCCCATGGCCCCGCCGCCAGCAATGCGCCAATAGCGTTGTCTCTATTTTGTGTAAATTAAAACTTGCATCTTAGTTCTTCAGGTAATGGAAATCAACGCAAAAAGAGTCTATTTTATTTGTTATTAGGAGCAACCTTTTCGTTGATAAGGGACTCAGAATCTTTTCTAATCAAAATTTGTGATACTATATATCAAAACACAATTCGCTTAATAATAATGCCTTTCCAATTAAAACCAGGAGTAAACTTTTGAGGTTCAATGCAATTCTTGTTCAATTTGTTTGAATTATACATACTAGATAAAAAAATTTGTGGAATATACAGGAATTCACAAAATACAATATTAAATTAGGTATACCAGGAAATATGAATATAACAATAATATTAAATGGCTATATTCTACAGTGTAAAACATCCATTCAGGAATATAAAATCTCATGAAAGATCACGGTGAATTTAGTTATAAGACCTCTCTCAGACAGCAGTAATTTATGAGACTCCCTAACTAGCAACAATTCGAAAATTGCATGAACGATCAAGCACAGCGGTTGTAATCATGTTAATGAATGTGGATATATACATTAGACTCGGTAGAATCTGACTAAAACGAATCCTCTCACTCTATGAGAAGCAAAGGGCAGAAAAAAGAGAAATAAGGTTCAAATATTCTAGCAAGTTTCATTAGAATAATAAAAAGACAAAAAGTAAGTGTTCAATATCCACATAAAAACTGCATGGAGAAAACATGAAAGGTAAATAAAATGCACAAAATTACAGGATAGAAGGGATGCACAAAGGTAACCGCTACAAGTCAGTCAACACCCCTTGATCTTACTCGAAGATGCCCTTTAAGAATTTAATACAATAACCTTTTCCTTCCCCATTTCCACCATATTGGTGCGTCACCGCCACAAGTCAGTTAACACCCCTTGATCTTACTCGAAGATGCCCTTTAATAATTTGATATAATAACCTTTTCCTTCCACATTTCCACCATATTGGTGTGTCAGCTCGACGTATCTTTTTAATTTGCTTTTCTGCAAGATGAGGAAATATTAATATGGGATAATTTACAGGAAAGAAAAAACAAAACCATCCCCCAATGATGCATATCCAAGACTTCCCACCCCTCACTCTCTCTTTCCTGTACATTTTTCTCCGGTACAACTATCAAAAATGTCATTCTTGTCTCACAAATAAGAAATACAAGAAGTAAATGAACTAAACAAATTAAGAAATACTAGAAGTAAATGAGCTAAACTTGAACCGTGAACATTTAAACCATTAAGAAAAGCTCAGAAACGGGCTCCTCACTTTTGTTTTCAGCAGTGTATATTTCCCATAGTGACTGCAATTCTGTAAAGCGGGATGCTAGAGAAGGCCAGAAGTTCATCTGAATCTTCAATACTTCAAGAACAGTTACCAGGCCAGATTTGGAAGGAGCAGAGTCGCCTAATTCGCATCCAGGATTTTCACCCAGCAATACCTTTATTACCAAAATTATGTTAAAAAATATAGAAATATAAGACAACATCATTAAACAGAAATATAAGAAGACACAGTATCCATTTACCTCCAAAAAAGGAAAAAAAAAACACTACCATCAGTAATAGAGGTGCATTTTGTTACAGGGCCGTTCTCTTTGTATGAAAGAATCCAAGGTATCAAGGTACCATGGATGTTTTTAAATGTGTGACCTTCCCAAACATGGTGAATCCAATAGTGATGTTTGAATAGACCAATAATAAGAGCTATACACAATTTACAAATGAAAATATCTATTCACGAAATGTCCATTTTTCAGGTACTGGAATTCACCTTAATCACTGAAGTAGCAGAAGAGGATATTGAACGGAGGTTGTAGCTGCAAACAAATATACAGCTCATATAACTCCTCAAATCAAAGAAATAAATACTGTTTAGAACCCAAACTGACTGAAAATAACGATGATAAACGAAGACCATATAATTAAAGCACAAACCCGCCCTCAAGTATAACAAGCAACTTGCCACCGGAGAGAGCATTCAGCATGTGTGTCATCTGTGCATATCCAGCAGGAGTTACCTACAACATGGAAAAATGTTCAGTAAGAAATCAACACTCAAAATGGAAAAAACCCAAATGCAGACATACAAATTCAAAACAACAAAATGACAAACCATTTATTTTCTCAAGCACATCAAAATTTAAGTTTTCACAATATTGTAAACAAACCATTTATTTTCTCATGCACATCAAAATTTATGTTTTCAAAACATTGTAAACAAACCATTTATTTTCTCACGCACATCAAAATTTGGAAGTTTTCAACACAATCTAAACAAGCAGAACACAATTTATAGGGAGGACTACTACAGGTGACTTGAACCATTGAGGGCCCCCATACAAATTCAAAACAGCAAAATGACAAACCATTTATTTTCTGAAGCACATCAAAATTTAAAAATTTTCAACACATTCTAAACAAGCAAAACATAATTGACCGGGAACACTACTACAGTTGAACCAATGCTGCACTAACAAACAAATAATTAGCAATGATGCAATCAAAATAAATGATCAAAAATGTAAATAAGAAAACTCATGTCAATAAGAAAATCCTTACATCACAGCAGCCTAGAGGATCACCCCTTGCGGCATCAAATCCAGCTGATATGATAGTCAAATCCGGATCAAACTCTGAAGCTGAAATTATATGTGTTTGAAAAAACCATCAAATAGATAGAAGTACTAATCGATTGCAGAGGATACACTTGTTATAACATACAAAATTACTAGAGTCAGCAGTTAAAATGAAAATACATAGTTTAAGGCTACCCTCCATGGACTAAAGAAGAGAGCATAAAATCATTAAACAGAACATACCATGTAAAGAGGGTAGCACAAAAACTGTGGGGTTAATTCAGCAATGATTTCAAACATTAAACACCACAAAGATATATTGGCATTTCATCTTATACATACACAGCAGCCAAGAAATTGAAACACTAATGATCAATATTCAGAAATCCTATCCAGTTTCCCAGAACTAGGGATGGCATATTTCAATCCGTGGAAATGGTAAGATATACATCATCCATGACCCTTCCCATACCCATCCTTATATCCAAGGATCCTCAAAACTTGAGAGTGGTTTAGGATTTGAATGGAAAATTTCAAGATTTGGGTATGAAATACCAAGAAAAATGCCATCCCTAATCTTAAAATCATGCACAACCACCAGTGTTTCCCTTCTAAACAACTAGCATTCTCTTATATCAGCAGTACTTATAAAGGTGAACCCATAGTTTATGATCCTACGCATTATTCCACAGCAAAATGGGGCATCACAGGATATATAATTACAGTTACATGCCTATATTTCAAGTACATCACCAAGAAATTGTGTTCAGCAGCCCTGTACATGTCTCATTTGATCACCTCTACATCATATTTGACAGGTATAAGAGTAGAGAATCAAAGAGGTTGTACCACAGACAGGGCCACACAACTTCTATTGAAGACAATTTATACACACTTATCTTTAAACTTCAGCCTCGGCTAACAGATTCATAATGAACAAACAACAATATGAAATAAGAGTGCTACGACTCTCTCTGGCTTTGACACATGTCCTTGAGCATTTTATTTCAATTTTTATTTATTGCACACAAACAGCTTTTTGTCTTTTTGTCTCTTGTCATTTCCTTAATACCCAACAATCTCGATATTACACTCATGCCACACGTGTGCACTCCATTGAATTCACTTTATTGCCCCTTCAAATTTTTATTGAACACAATATTAAGAGGCTAGTGTGTTCAAGAAGCTTCTCAAATTCAAGGGGTAATGAAGTAAATTTCAATGAAGTTAACATATCAATGAAGTTAACATATATGACATAAGAGTAATACTTTAACAAATGTTGGGTATTATTTCTTCAAATGACCAGACAAAAAGCTGATTTTTGTGCAGAGAATAAAAAATGAAATAAAAAACTTAAGGACATGTTTAAAAGCCACAGAGACAGAGTGAGTCACCATGGTTCTTCTCTATAAAACAGTCTTATTCATATTGTGCTAAATGGTCTTTAACAGACCATTGGTGAGTCAAGCTAATATTAGCTGGCCAGCACTGAAACCCAAACTTTTCAATTGCATGCACAAAGATAATAAGATGAAGTGCTTCAGTAATGTAATAGTTCATGAAAAGTTTCCACACTACGACACAAATATTAATACCAAATACCTCTTCTTCATATGAACATACACATGCAAGGATAGAAATTAGGGAGAGTAACCTATGGGAAGAACAACATTCTGAAATGCAAAAACATAATCATTATCTCCAACTCCACCACGATTCCATGGAACATTTACACAATATCCTTCTGCACCATCAATACCAACCTGCAGAAATGTTAATGCCAATTAAACTATTTAATACTAGTTTGTATTGCAAAGGCAGAATTGGTTAGCAGTTAAAATAAAAAAAATACAGAACCAAGTAGACCAGATGGAAGAAATAGACACGATATTGCAAACAAGAATAAAATAATGATGCTGATGCATGCACAGAACCAAACAGAGAGTATATATATTTTCACAGAGATACATCTTACCACTTAGTTTTCTAAATGAGCAAGCAGACAGAAGTATGAATTCAAAACATTCAACAAGAGAAATTTCTAATACACCACATGCATTGATTCATGCCACAACCCATGCAGTGAATATCAGCTTACATGTATTTATAAACCCTGGACGGAAATATATTAAATAACATAACAAAATCAAATAAAGCTCTATATGACATGTGAATAACCTAGAACATATGTCAGACCTCATGATGTCATTATCCATCTCAGAGGTTTTTGGTGCAGCTCTAACGCTCTGTATTTCCACAAGACCTCCACTGGTATTTTACCTCTTAACAGGAGTATAGTTCTTTCACCACAGAAGTTAGCCCCTCCCTATAACATCAGGATCTTTTATTCAGAGGCCAGGCTTCTGACCAATACCTAAAATGTTACTTTTGTTTTCTCACCACCACCTTTCCAGGTTGGGAAAACATTACAAAAGCGAATGGATCCTTTCCATAGGCATCTGGAAAAGGTTAATCTTCATCATTTATAGGTATGGAACCAAAAGCTCAATAAAAATGGGAGAACTTTACAAAGAAACAGGGGGAATTTATGAAGAAAAGAAAATGGGGATGTAACCGAAAAGCTAATAAATGCATTTATCAGCCTTTGGTAGGCTCTTATTCTCAGGTATGTATGAAAGGTATATTCTGTATGCCTAGGCTTGAGAACCGCTACACTTATAAAGAAACTGTTGTTATCATAACTTCATTGTCTTAACCAATCAACAAAGGAAAAAGAAGAAAAAAATGTCAGCATCTTAACTACAGTCTAAGTCAGCAGTTCCTTGCCCCCATCTCTTATATTTAAGCTATATTTAAACATCATTACACAGAAAGCAGTAGATATACTAATTAGAATAGGTCAAGCACCAACTTAAGAGATGTGAAAGAGAAGGAAACACAGTTGCAATCTATGTTTAGTGGGGGAAAAAAAAGAGAAAAAAAAAAAAAGAAAAGAAAAGAAAAGAAAATATTTTCTGCTAATGCTTGCTCATTGCAATATTTTAATAATCAAAAAGCTATGGCAAATCAACAAATAATTAAAAAAAAAATCATATGCTGCAAAAAATTAAAGTCATAGCAAATAGATAAATCCTTGAACCCCCAAACCCAAAAACCCAAAGGCACACATGCAGCAAATCACAAAACTTAAAATTTCACTCTTTTTAATCTATTACCTACAAACACCTCACATTCCTGCTAAATGTACACCCAGGTCAACACAGATTTGGATTGCTCGAACTGAAAGAACACTTTGATTTTCTTATCTTCAAAAAAAGTGTTAGCAATAAATTACCTCATTGGCAGCTCCGGTACCAGGATAAAACCTTCCTCCCTCATGTCTATGTAAGGAAATGTACAGAACCTATAAGTGGAACCATGACATCAGCACTGAAAAATAAAGCCAAAAAACCAATAGGTGAATATCCATGCAAAACCTTCAACTTTAAGTAATTTATCCATGGGAAAATGCAATGGAAAGAAGCAGAGAATTTGTGAAGTGCAACATTTAAATTCTCATAGCATGCTACTTTTGTTTTATCACATTATCCAATATCTGATAAAAAGTTAACAGAGATTGTGTTAATAGAAAAGGAGACTTAAAAAGGTGAACAAACTGTCCATTAGCCCCAGAAATAGCATTTACATTTTTTTAACAAATTATCAATAATTGGAGTTCAAGGTAAGGTAAAAAATCTTACATAAACAACCATTTTTCTAAAGTAACAGTATGTTTAGTTAAAAATTCGATTAATATTCTGAGACATACCGATTTGTTCCGCTGAAATATTTCTTGGGTGCCATTTCCATGATGAACATCCTGCAACAATCAACAAGAAGAAGTTACTTCCCCAATTCAATGCACGGTGTATCAGATCCAGCAACTATGTATCAAGACTGTATAGCAGAAAATTACCCAATCAACTATAAGAACCTTCTTTGCACCTGCAGCCAGAGCTGCTAAAGCAGCAACTGCGGCATTATTGTGCAGGCAGAACCCCATGGCCTGGCTTACACCAGCATGATGACCCGGAGGCCGAACCTGGCAATTCAAAATACGTTAAAGATAAACAACAAAAGCACCAAAATCAGTCAAGATTTCACATACATGCAAATGACAAATTACTCATACCAGAGCAAAAGCATTTTTAGCACGTCCAGACAAAATTGTTGAAGCAAGATCAGCACACAAACCTGCTGCAAGCCTAGCAGCACGTGCTGAATGCTCATTAGCATACGTGTCAGGAGTAAAATAACTGCCAATCAGAAATAACAAGTTAATCATGAACCCATTTGCATTTAAAAAGAAAAAAAATCCTGCATAACTAGGCTTCGAGACAAGACCAGACTATTAAGTTCCAAGAAATTGACAAAAGATAAGCTCAGTCAACTCAACATTGCATATGCCTCTTTCCATAGACAATCCAAGAACTAAATGTTAATATGTTATTTCTTCCTCATTCTTCCAAAAGTCTATCTCACCATCTCCAACTTACTAGCAGTTCGAAATTGTTTTTCAAATTTCAAATTAACAATTTTTTGACTCCCGGATATTCAACTTACTAATTAATTCTTTATAACATACTCTATTTTTCTATATTTTGAGAATAGAATCAAAATCGATTGAATTTCGAAGATTTAAATTCGAAACAAAAATTCAAATTTTCTTTTGACTTTCTTTGAATCTTGTCATTCCACCTCTCCCACCTGATGTCCAACCTCCCATTTATTCACACAAGAAAAATAGAGAGAAATTTGTGTTTCTAACAATTCCCTAAACATATTAAATGGCACAAAATGTTAAATCGGTGATTCTTTTAGATATATATATATTCTTTCTTTTTTAGGCTTCAACTTATAAAATCTTACTATCGACCATGTGAAACCATACAACTAAAGTATAACATAATAAGCTCTAAAAATTTGTTATTTCTATCTTATTTTTTTCAATATTTTTCTCATACCAACACTCAAACCCCCTTAAAACCAAAAAGATAATTTTTCACCACCTACAACTTTTGATTGTAAAAACTATACCATCCAAACTTATCTAAAAAATACTTCAACTCCCTTCTAGTTTGAGCACTTTAATAGTTTATTTTCGTAAAGATAATACACATACATACTCACTTTTTCCCTCTTTCATACAAAAATGTCAAACTCCCTCCAACCCAAATAGATATTATTCACCACCTAGATGTTCTCATTGCACAAATTTATCTACAAACCAATTATAGATTACTTAAATTTCCAATACACACACACACATTAGAGAGAAAAAGAAAGAGAGATGAAAGACAGATTAATGAAAAGATGATTGGTTACAAACCTAGAATGAATTTGACTCGAAAGATCCACAGCTTCAATCTGCTCCAAAGAATGAACCTATGGATCCCGAAATCGAAAAATGAGAAACATTAAAAATTATCACACTTCAAAAAATAACAGATAAGGACATTTAGGCCACCAAAGCTATATATCATTATTGTTGTGACACCACCCAGCCCCAATATACATAAACTGCAATCATTCCGTGTTGCCACACAACCTCAGACATTCAACAGTCAATGCCAAGTTAACTCCCATTGCTATGCTTCTCTGCTTAAGGTTTTCAGATGAAAACACCTAATACAGTACAGAATGACAAGATATAAAGACCACAATATGACCCCTTTATGCTTCAAGGCTCAAGTTAAGAAATTGGCCACCAACCATCTTAAGTTCTTCTCTTGTAATTTCTCTAGCGGAAATTGGATGGCATCTTCCCGGAAATATACCTGCAAAGATCAAAATCGCATTTCTTGTATGCCTCCAGAACAGGGATTAATCAAATCCCTAACCTAAAACAGAAAATTTGCAAGAGATAAAGTACCAGCGGTGGCAAGGCTAGCGGCAATAGCTCGAAGACGATCTGGTCTTTCTGGATGTGGACGTGACTTCATCTCAACCTACTCTTGCAAAGAATAACCAAGACAAAACTGTAAGTACAGAATTGTAAGTATTTATAAAACAAAGAAAAAAGGCAAAACCAGCCACTCTCTCCACTAACTTTAGAAAAATGAACAAAACAGGATATTGGATGAAATTTAAAAAAAAAAAAAAAAAGACTGTTATCAGAACTAAGCAACTGTATGTGATCACATAGAATATGATGCAATATTATCTATTAAACTAAAAGAATTTGTTGTTTTGCCATAAACCAATTTACCATGGGATTAGTTCTGTTCATCTGAAGTTCAAAAAATACAACTTGTATCAATGTTAAAGAAAAAAGAAATGGATGGATTCCAATCGAAGTTTCAAAGTTCACCAGTTTCCAAAAACTTTCAATTATCATAAGAAAATTACTAACATATGTTGTTATCAGTAAATTTGCTGCTTATTTTAGGTTCTGAAGCACAAAATCGTACTATTTGTCAGCATTTGTGAGTTATAATAAAATTACTTCATCTAAAAAGAACAACTTAAGGGATTTAACTATAAATTTTATCATTTCAAGTCCAGATCCCCCCCCCCCAAACGGCGCCCGGGGGTATATAACAGGCACAACATACGTGCAAATAAAAATTATTACATCAGAAAGGCATTATCTACCCCATCTCAATTCAAGCAGAAGTTTGAACAGAATATGTACAGCAAAACCTTACTTCTGAGTGTAGCAACATTCTCTCATCAAACCCTACTGCTGTGCACCTGTTGGAGAAAGAAACTCCGGACTGCAAGTCTACAGACAACCTCCCAAGTACAAACAGAATCAGATGAATGCAATATCAACAACACTAGCTTAACAATTAGATAGCATATGATAGGTGATTCATAATGATCTATTGGAAGCAAGAGAATATGAGATTTGTGACAATATAGATAGACATCAAGATAGATTCGAGTTTCATCCAATCAATTTTTAATTGAGCTTCAAGAAAATTTATTTCAAGAAAAAACTAAAATCTAGAATTATTTGACCGAATAGAGACCATTCCAAGAACTTCAATAAAATTCAGTATCATGATAATGGAAAGCTACATACATAAAACATTTTAACAAAGGAATTTTTTACGAATAATGGCAAACATACCAACTACGATTAGTAACAAATCACCTTTATATTTCCCTTTGAATTCTAATTCAACATCAGTCAGACCATCTTGTGAAGAAGGCGATGCAAAAAATCCATGCCTCAGAATGCCGGATTCCTTATGTTCCCCACATATCTGCATGGAGGACATTTCACCAAATCATTTACAGACAACATCTTTTATGTTAGATAGTTGCCAATGCAAAATACATGTACGACAGTACTAGAGCAGAATCACACCACAAGTTTATAAGAAAGAGTGATATACTAGTTACATACATCACAATGGACAACATCATCCAGGTTGACCATCGTGCAGTTGGTGCAAAACCATTTCATAATCTCAAAATGTTTTTGCATGGGCTCCCAGTCACTGTCATCTTCATCATCGTCATCAAAGGAGTCCTGGTTGTACATATCTTGCAAAGTCAATTCTCTCTGTACCCTTGCCTTTTTCTGCAGAGAAGTAACATAATAAATAAGATAAATTTTTAAGTGCTTGAGCATAACCAATTCCAGACAACCGATACATCATGTGATTCACATACAAAAACAACATCAGGCTGTATATTTGTATCTATATCTTCAGTTGCATCCCTGCTGGATACTCCTACCATGTGTTCATTGGTACAATTTTCATCATAAGGAGTAGCAATGGTTCCATTAGAACCATGTCTTCTTTTACAGTCTTGACGCGGAGATAGGAAACTTTCTGGGCAAATACTATTCTCAGCCTCCCCGTTTGCTAAACGGCTAGTTTGAAGTGCTTCTATAACCATACTGTATTCCGAGTTCACATGCAGATGTTCTGCCAAAATCATATTTCATTAAAACTTGCAACCAGTAGCCAACAATGGCCAAAGATTAAGAATGTTAAATGCACTCAAAGCTTGACATTCATTTCCTTTTCTTTTCCGCATCAAAGAAAAATAAAAAAAAAGGCTCAATTACACAGAAGAAGAAAACAAAAACATAGTTAAAAGGACCTAAAAGGGAGGGGAAGATTCCTAAATCAAAAAAATAAAGAAAACTGCACTAGAAACTAAAAAAAATGTAACATTGCCAAATTCGGTAAAAAATGACTCAGCACAAACAGCTTTTTCCTTTTTCTAAAAGTTACCATGCACCCCAACCCAAATTAAACCCTATGGCTTTGAATAAACTTATATGGTATCGGACTTTGACTTACAGGCTCTCCATCCAGCATAATAAACAAACATGAACCGGAAAAAAATCAACTCACAGTCTTTGTAACATAATACAGAGGAACAAAGAATAAATTCCCACTTAGTTTTACATCATTTTTCCCATTTAATCTCTTTTAATTCAAGCTTCTTCTTTTTTTTTTTTTTTCCTTTTAAACACTTAGAAAAAATGAGCGTTCATTGGGTTTTCAAAATGTATTAAAGGGTAGAATTCTAAGCTCTCTCTAAAATTAGAATATACAATATAAAATCAACTAACTTCAGTACCAAACTAAAACTGAAATTAATTTTTCTCTCCCAGGGAAAAGCTTAGCAGAGACAGTAAGCACAAAACAGCTTATAGCTAAACTAAACATTGCTTTCAAAAACAAAAACCCATTCACATATGTGTAAATGAATCTATAAGATAAATTATAATTAGAAGACAGAAAAAATAAAGGCAAATTTCAAGTCTGCATTACATTCTACTGGTATTAATTCAAAAAGAAAAAGAAAACCTAGAATGTACGGAGATTTACAGATCTTTGTTTTCAAAAAGAAAAAGAAAACCTAGAAGACAGAAAAAATAAATATCTGCAAATAGATCTTTGTTTTCATCTTTATTCGTTTGAAAAAAAGAAAAACGTTAAAGTATCGACAAGAACGAAAATTTACAGATCAATTAAAGAATAATTAAAATATATATAACTTTTTTCAAACAAAGTTTACTGTGATCTTAATTCTTACCAGAGGGTAGTAGGAGCCGTAGAGCAAATCGAGGGGTCCCTCGATGCAAATCCGGCAAATTTGAAGGATGAGAGAAGCTGGCTACTCAATATTACTGAAACGGTGCGCTTTGACTCGCCATTCTTTTTGTTTTATTTGTTTTTGCTTCTACCGCTTTAGATTTTTGATAAAACATGTTGGGCCTTTTATATTTAAAAATTTGAAAGGAGTTTGAACTGATAAAAATTATCAATATTTAATTTTTAAAAACAATCAAATTTAACAAACAGGTGGCCTCCGCCCATATAAAATATGATAATAACAACGGAACATGTTTTGAGACAATAAAAAATTAGCACTCGCACATCATGCTGTTCAGTGGATCATGACGATGGTAGTGTACCTTTTAAGGGTATCATACTTCATAATATAGGAACCCTTAGATTAGATGTTTATATTTTAGAGAGATTTTCAGTTTCGCTCTGTTGAAATCAATACATATTAGTTACTCTTTATTATTTTTATAATAGTTATTATTCTTTTGGCATAAAAAATAAAAAAAGAGATAAGTGAGTTATTTAGCCGATATTTTATTTTGAGAATATAAAATAGATATTTATCGTAAAAAAATATTTCAAAAAACAAAAAAATACAAAAATATCTTATTAATATTTTTTTATTCATGCTCAAACCAATATTTCTTATTTTTAGTATTCAAATTTTTTATTTTAGTTTCTATTCACATGATTTATTAAAGGGTAATTATCCACCGTCCACCTGTTTTTAAAAATACACAAATTTTAATTTTTTTATGAGTTCCACGTTTTCAAACTGTTAAGACTTTGTTGAGGTCATAAAGGTATAATGGTAATTTGACCTATGTAATTTGGAAAATATCCTGTTAGTTTTCTTAACGGTTTGAAGACAGCAGTGGATAGGTGCAAAAAAATAGAATTTCAAGAGGAGCTCAGCAAAAAAAAATAAAATTAAGAATTATGTATTCTTGAAAAAGTGTTAAAAAAAAGGTCGGTAAATAATTGTCCTTTATTTAATTAATAATAACTGTGAACAAAAATGTATTTGAAAATAAGAATAATATTATAAAATTATGGTGTCATAAGAGTTATTGATTATTATAAAAATAATAGAGAGTAAATAGTATATATTGATTTTAGTAAGAAAAACTCCCAATCTTCTTTATATTTTATTGACTTTTATTATTATTATTATTTTTTATCATATATTGGCGTCCAAACTATATGATACTGTGTCCCCAGTGATCTAACTATTAAAAGTCATATAGTAAGTGATAAATTTTAGTTTCGCTTATGTAAAGGCACTTTTGTGACTACTTACATATCCCCTCAAAAGGATTTCGAAAGTTGAGCTCACATCACATCCCTCTTGAAAACAATAATAGGGTAGAAAAAGGTCGTGTTGTAGCTTTTGCATGGTTCAAGAGAAGACGAGCAATGTTTCTCTTTCTCTTGTTCCTACGTGAATCCCTCCCCTTTTGTAATGTAATGTATTTTGCCTCTGCTTTAATAGCCTAAAAGTCACATATGTAATTTGGTTATTTTCCGAATTTCTTTTAGGCTAACCTTTCATTAATTGGATGTTGCTTATTGTACGGATTGACAATGCATCGAGGTATTAAACATCGCAACTCAAGTGGTCTTCCTTTAAATGTGCTACTTAAATACCGTATATTTATAACAATGCATGAGATAAATAATGGCGTAAATGCTATGGAGACAAATTTACTGTTTTAATCTAAGTTTTATTTTTTAGATAATAAATAATTAAAGGTTCATGGTTGCACTAAATATTAAAATTTAATCCTTTTGCTAAGCTATATAATCCAATAAACTCTGCACAAGCCCACATGTAGTTTAAGTGGATCTGGGCTTTAATGAATTTACTAGATAATTAGCCCACATCGCTCCTTTTACTTTCCACGCCATACCCTTGGGCCTGGCCCTTGGAGTAACTAAAGGAGGGGCTTCGATATATACTTGTACCGCATGAAAAATACATTTATTGCAAGATGAATGATTTGCACAAAGCACACGACATGAGACATACTTTTGTGTGACATCAATTCATGAATTGAAGCATAATGCCTTCGTTTTCACATGTATAGCCATCGCATAAATTTAAATATCCCGTAAATACGTTTGCATGTCCCAAGTAACAGGAGGAAAACATTTGAACTAGCTTGCATGTCTATATTATGTGATTCTATGCGCGTAGAATATCATGTGGCAATCACACGACCACTTTTGCATGATGAATTGTGTGTGTTTAATGATAGGGCTCAAACATATTCAATGGATCTTCAACGTATTTGACTATAACTAATTTTAGTGCCTGTTTGATATAATTTATTTAATAATTATAAGTACTTATCTAATCTTATAAGCTCTTATCATAATTTTTTCTGTTGTTGGGTTGTTTTTCTAATAGAGCTTTTGAATCTTAAATAAGTTATTTTGCTTTTACTAGAAAAATCTTAAATTTTGGGCTTTTGGGAGTAAAGGTTGAAAAGTTTTTTTTTTTAATGTTAAAATATCATCTACTTATTTGATAATCTTATTTTATTCTTTTCATAACATAACTTTAAAAAATTAAAAACTTACTTATTAAAGTAATTTCATAAATTTTTAATAAAAATTCTATTTATAAAAACTCTATTTAAATAAACTTTACTTAAAAACTGTACCAAACGAAGCCTTATTTAACCTTATTTTCAGGCTAAAACCATTGGCTTTTTACTTGTATAGTTTTGTATCTCTATGACTCAAAATATATATTAACTTATTATATTAAGAATGTGGTATGCTTTTATAATTCAAATTTCAAAGGAAAAAAAAAAGAATATCAAAAAAATTATAGTGGTGCTATTAACACACTATAAAGTGTGTGTGAAACCCTTTTCAATTGAAATTCCATAAATAGCCCAAGGCAAAATTAATTTTTTTAAATAGAAATTTAATTAAACACCTACAAATTTGATTTTAACAAAATTTTTACCGCCACACAATTCTCATAACCAGTAATTTCTCATAATCTATAACTATTGTAAATGTGCGTTTGTATAATTTTTTTAACTGAAAATTTGTTTAACTATTTGGTTTTCTAATTTTTTTATTTAAATTTTTTACTACTATAAATACAAGTAGTAGAGTTTTTATTAAAAAAATTTATTTGAAAGAAAATGTGTTTGTATTTTATTAAAAGGAGATCAGGTCTGCAAATCGAAGTGGGGTATTTTAGAAAATAAAATTAAAATGGGGTTTTATAAGATCTTCAGAGGAGTGTGATGAGCTCTGTTCAATAAATTAATACGTATTTGGCACAGTATTCACTATCTTTGGACTTACAAGTTTCTCAACGCGAGGATCTTAAAAATTGGGCCTTTTCCCATCTTATGTATTTCAATGTCGTGTGCCTCTTGACACCCTAAGGAATGTCCTATAAACACCAGCCCAGCCCATGAGGACTCTTCTTGTGCAGAGGAATGGTCCATTCGGCAATCACTATTCACAAATCACTGTGTATCTCTCTAATCAATTATCCAATAATGGCTAATTCAAAAAAATAAAAAATCCAATAATGACTCTGAAGCTCCCGTTCGTTGTCATCGAGAAAACCTTGTGTGAAACTGGCACACCATCTCAGCATGTTAAGGTGATAAGCTTGTCCATTAAAGACCTGTTATTTGATAGGTTTGATAAGTCTCTTAATGAAATCTATAAATTAAATAATATAATTTCCTATTATTTTAAAAAAATATGGATCTTGCCATGAGACCAATTATCTAGACACTCAATCTCGATCATCCAATTGTATCTACTAGTTTAGATAATTTTATCTCAATGATACATCATAATATGTTACTATAGTTTATTTTCAGTGACATAGCATTTTATCCATTAAATAATAAGAGGGTTAAATAAAACTGAATTAAATAAATTATTTTATAGGCGATAAAAATTTATCATTCAATTAATAATTTCTATATACTTCGATAGATAACGTTTCTCTTTTATCCAGATGAAATCTCTCAAGATATTACATTGAGAGTGGAGTCATTGTTTGTAGACTGGTTGTTCAATCCTGTCCTTCATCATTAGTAGATTCAATCCTTTCCTTCATCATGAGTGGAAGAGCCAATTTGGATTGACAGATCATATTCCTATGTTTTAACATGTTCTTATGGTGTATTTGAAATTGAGGTGTTGTAACTTTTAAGCTACAGCTACTGTAGAAAAAAAAATATAATTATGAAACAAAAGTTAGTAATATATAGTAAATATATATTTTAAATAATAATTTTGATAAAATTATTAAAGATATAATAAATTTTCTATTATGCAAGTAAAAAGTCATATCAACATAGCTTCCAAGCTACAGTAGTTAGTGTTTACCAAACACTTTAGTGTTGTGACTTTTAAGTAACCCCTGCCTAACCTCAATCCCAAACGCACTCTTATTACAATTTCTAGAGATTTGTAGTTTACTTAAACTTTAGTCAATCTTATTTTAAATATGAATAAATTATTTTTAAATTATGATAAATAATATAACATAGAGTCATTAACTAAATTACAAGTCAATATAATATAATTGATTGAATAATTAATCGCGTCATAAATGAGTTATGGTGTTAAAAATTTTAATTTAAACTCAATAAGTTATTAACTAGGTTGATATTGACATGCTCCATTTAATAATTATATCAAATTTGAAGATTAGACTCATTTATTCATACAGCGCTGCTATTTACCCCGACTTTAACCCCGAATGGCGCCCTGAATTTAAAACGCACCGTTTTATTTAAATTGAAAATGGTGCGTTTAATACGTTTTTCCTTTCCTTTCTTTTGACGAACCACACATTTTTCCTTTCCTTTCTTTTGACGAACTGAAAACAACGAACTCTCTTACTCTCACACCACCATAAATTGAAAATGAACTCTCTTACTCTCACACTGGTGAGATTTGTTGGTATTATAATATCCCCTACTTTAAGAATGGATCTTTATGTTGCTCTTCTGAGAAATGCTCAATTGCTAGCTATATCATGCATTTTTTTTTATTGCATTAATAAATTTGATAATATGGCTTGGATTGTAGTCACATATTGTCTGAAATGGAATCCTGATTTTTGTGGAGCTGGGAACTTAAAGCGTACTTAGTAAAAGAGGAATTTTGATTCCTCCCTTGCTCTTCAAGGTAGACGAAATAGGTGGTTATATAAGCAGCAGTATTTATAGCATTTGCAGAAATTTGATGGGTGTGTAAAATCATTAGTAGAGAACAATAATATATAAACAAATGCTTACGAGTTTTGCAATGTAGGGGTTCGGCACTTAACTTTCACCAACCAATTGGCGTTTTGCAGTTTCGAACTTTTGTAATTAGGGTTTTGCAGTTTGCAGTTTGGAAGTTTTGAGCGGAGTGTTGTGATTGAAACGAAAGCAAAGACAAAGGGATGCTCACATACGTGCTGCACAACTGCAATGAATTGAAGCAGAGCGACGTCATTCGGGTTTAATAGAGAATGCTCACACACATGCTGCACAAATGCAATTAAAAGAAAAATGATCAAAGCAAAACACAATGTTTTTGGCAATATTCAGGGCACGATTCGGGGTTAAAAGTTGGGGTAAATAGTTTTTTTCTTATTCTTATCTAATGAATTGCAATTGTCAAAATTTGATGCCTAATAATGGTTATTGCTACTTTTTTTTATTTTAATGATTTTTTTCTTTTAAGGTAAAAGTCATAAAAGCCATGATGGTTTGAGAGAAAAAAAAATCCGCTATAGTTATGAGCAAAGATAGGATGGTGGGGCCAGAGATTGGACTTTTTTGTTTTGGATTAGATTTCCCACGTGGGGATGGAAAGGTACCGATGCCTAATTCTTGCTTTATACGGTAAGCTCTCATGCGAGAAGTTAGTACTTAGCATTAAAGGACAAAGACGTTCGAAATGTACAATTATGAACAGCAGCAATACGTTGAGCTTTTGCATTTGGACGCGCTTCCTCTTATCTAATAGTTATTGTAATTTTTCTCAACCTAAATATAAATTCGTGATAAGGAATAAGCTCTTTTTTTATTACATGAGATTATTACTCAATATTACAATTCATATACATGAGAATACAATTAATATATACAATTAGATAATTATTGAGACTAGTCTATCTTAAATCTTATATAATATTGCTCAGATTTTACATTCTCTGATATTCGGACTTCACTCAAATTTGAAGAAAGAAATTAAGTCCCCATAATATTTTTGTGAGGGTTTGAACTACTACCCTCACACTTGTAAGGGAGTGGCTCTATCCACTTAGCCAAATGCCAAATGATAGGAACAAACTTTTAATCAGAAATATGTGACCTTAATAAAATCAAGATAACTTAAAAGAAAAATACACAAAGTTTGATATATATATAATAACATATGTTGAATCAGAAATATATGACTTTTTTTATTTTTAATTTATTTATGACTTTAATATAGTTGAGATTCCTATTTAAAAAATTAATTTTATGGTAAGTATGAATATTTTTATTGTCTTCATTTGTTTAGATGTAACATTCTTCTATTGTTTCAATTTTAGAATAATTTAAAGGGAAATTATTCACCACCACCTATTTTTTCACCGTTTTTTAAAAATACAAAAAAAAAAATTTCAGCGCTCCACTTAAAGTTAATATTTTTTTCATTGGTTCACTCTCGTTATAACACCGTCAGAACTTTGCTAACATCATAGGGTGAAATTGGCATTTCACAACGACACAATGGTGGACAGGTACAAAACAATATAACTTTAACTGGAGTTCAGCAAAAAAAAAAATTGAAAATTGTGTATTTTTAAAAAATGCGAAAAAAAAGGTGGTCGGTAGATAATTTATCTTTTACATTTGAGGGTAAAAAAGTTATTTACACAATATTCTGTTAATTCTCTTAACAGTTTGAAGACGGAAGTGGATATGTGTAAAATAATGTAACTTCAAGTGGAATTCAGCCAAAAAAAAAAGAATTGTGTATTTTTTAAAAAGTCTGAAAAACAGGCGTTCGGTGGATAATTTCCCTAATTTAAAAGAGCCATGTGATATCTCCAGTAAGCTCAAATTGGCCGTGTCTTGTGTGCAAATTAGGCAGAGGTGTATCCTTTGGGTGAGCAATTATTGATGATGCTAAGTCGGAGGAAGCAAGGAAATTTATAAATATAGCCCAAAAGTTTTTGATAATTTTTAAAATTAGTCAACCTAAGTTTTTCTATGATATCTAACCACAAACATAATTTTTAAACCTAATCCCTCATACCTATGGACAAAATACCCAACAAAGTACATTCTCAACCAAAACTCACCAAAGCTTACCACCCTTTATTCACCAAAATTCATCACCCTCTACTCATCGAATCATCAATTGGAAAGTAAGAAGATTAGTATTTGTCTTACACAAAGAGTATTTTTATCTTTCAATTATTTGAAATTTATATGGATAGTTTGAGTAAAAACAAGTTAGGAAACACACCTAGAAAATGTGCGACAAACACCTATCGTGCATGAGGTTATGTGACAGGTGCTTGTCGCATTGTGTGTGACAGGTGCTTATCGCATATTTTGATAGCTTTATTTTTTAATTAAGTAATAATTTTAAATCTTTTTTCAATTATTCAGACTTAATGGCGTTAGTTGTTCTTCGATGTGTTTTGATACATTGTGGGAGGAGTTGACAAACAATCATTTTGAGTACAAAAATAGGAAAAATATAGTTTTTTTGGTTCAGAAAGATTGTACATTTAATACATTTCTCACAAAAGTATTTGAAGTTTCACAGGAAAATCTAAATGATTATAACACCTTATTGAAGTACTATAGCATGATCTTTAGCGCATCAATGTCATCAATATCATTAAAGTTCAAACCTTCAAAGTTTCCATCTAATTGTTTAATATTCGCCCCTAGATTACCATTAAAATACAAATCACATAACCTGTGGTTCGCCGTAATGTTTGCTTGTCTATGTACATTGCCTACACCATTGCAAAATTCAGTAACTAAGCACTAGTCAGTGATTGATAACCGTGCTAGTTGACCACCAAATTCAAACCACAGCCGATCTTTATCACATTCATCATGCACTACTTGCCTGAGTATCGTGTTGTGCATAATCGCTACTAAACACGTAGGTATCTATCTTTGTAAAAATGACCGAATACATCTTTCTTGAATAATCTTAATTGTCATGTTGTTCACGTCCTCTTGATAGCTTGCATCACATTTCTAAACTTTGAAGTATTTGTAATATGCTCGGGGAAATGCTTGTATGCCAAAATTTTCATCGAACCTAGTTTTTTCTTTGGACTGGGTGGATTATTTTTTACCCATGATTTCTTGGCCATTGTATTTACAACAAATTCCAAAATTTATTTGTTGCTCACATTCATTAAACTTGAAGTAGAAGTAAACACATATATAAATTGGTGTGATTTTGAGTTGCTATGTTTTTTGTATGCTTATCACCCAAAAACCCTTGTTGTGTTTTGTCGTTTGTGTGATAAAGCCCCCTTGGTGCGACATGATGAGCTTCGTACCAAACATGGATTCTCACCAAGCCATCATTAACCCACAACACCTTAATCTATAAAAAATGACATAACAAAGTCTAATGGGCATTTCAACAAACACTTCGTATGCCATTTCTCTCAAATCCTAATTTCATTAAGTACTTTTCAAAATTCGTAGAAAAATAACTCCAATACTCATCTATCATGAAATATACACTCAACTACATTCAAATAACAGTCCACTTTAAAGAAAATGAAAAAAAAAATACTTTGGGAGATGAAGCTATCGGAGATGAAGTTGCCATCAAACGCTCATTGAACTACTGTCAATTGTTGCCAGGAAAGTTAGGAAATTGGCTACATAGGATAGCAAAATTAAGGTGGTTAATTTTAGAAGGTCCTAAAACTTTTGAGCCATTTTTGTAAATATCTCGAGGAAGTATAGGAATTGTTAAGATACATTATCATCTACCATACATTAACACGGTTGTTATAACACAAAATGGAATCAATAAAAACTACATATATGTAATTGATAGCAACTATAAGATTGATGTATGGTATGTGATAGTATACTATAACAAGGTTTGTGGAAGTATCCTTCCATTGAACCAATGTAAATTTTTTTTGATCTATTTATTTATCTATTTTTGTTTTATTTAAACATTGTCATTACTTTATTTTTTTCTCTTAAACTACTAATCAAATTTCTTAATAATATTGAGAAAAAAATTTATTCATATTTCACATTTTTGACAACAATAAAATTAGAGATCTTAACATTTGAGTCATAACTTGAGTCATAATATCATGTGTTACTCATACATTGGATAATATATTTTATAATTTATAAAATTAATTGATTACCATCTAAATGGATATTCATAACGGTTGAAATTCAAATTAAAACTTAAATATTAAAAGGTATGATATGAATCTTTTGTGAAAATGAAAAAGAGCCTAGGTTTGAACCCCAGTAATCCACTGATCCCAAATAGCAAGCAACACCTACTTGTTTGTTCATTTAAGATGGTTTATCCTATAGTTTCATATATTTCATTTTCTTTAAAAAAGAAAATTACACACATTTTTACAATAGTATTTATTTGAGAAAATTTACGTGTAAGGTGTAACCTCTGTTTTACTTCTTTTGGTAGAGCGTGATGAAATGTTTTTCAAAATGCGGTTAACAATGGTGAAAAGTAGCAGATACAAAATATTTTTCTTTCTTTCTTTGATTTTTTTTTGGGGGTCGGGGGGATATTTTATTCTACTATTTGGGACAGTTTAATATTTTATGGAAAAAGTGTAGCAAAATATTAAAAAAGGGCATGAGTGAAAGTTGTTGTAAGCAGAAAAATCTCCCAACCGTACACGTGAATCATGAACAACTTGTTTTAGGAATGTAGGATCCAACAGTAGCATTTTGCTTATGGGCCAATGGCCTAACCTTTATTTTTTCCTAAATATATAAAAATTTGATTCAAACTTGATTCAAAATTGTTTGATAATTCTGACTTTTTTTTATCACCAAAAATAAAAAGTCATTCGAAAAGTTTAAGTGATATTGATACCACCATAATTATTATACCATAATTTAACTATGCACTACCATTTATATACATTTATTATTAATATTCAAAATCATTATGTTGAGGTTCAAAAACATTTATTATTAGGGTACAACTACCTTAACTTTTGTAAGGTATATCCACTCAAAATAAGTAAAATGGAGGTGGGTTCAAGTGGAGCACACTCCGTTTTATTAGGAGGCTGCACCTTACAGAAGCTGTAAGGTTGCAAGCCCCTTATTATTAATATTCAAAATCATTACAAAAGCATTATGTTTTTTTTTTTTTGAAGAGATACAAAAGCATTATGTTGAGGTTAAAAAAAAAAAATTACAGAGGCATTTATGTGTGTGGTAGCATGCGGTGATATGTAATTGAATGATGTAATGAAACCACTTTAAACTTTCTTATATAAAAGAACTGTATGCCGTTCTCAAAATCAGTTTTTGATTTTCTTTAATTTTATTTTTAGAAGCATGATTAAAAAATGTGATCACTAATCCTTAAACTCCCTTTTATTTGGTATTATAGCCAAGAGACTCAAGAAATTAACTATATCCATCTAGCAGTATTTTGTATGATTTGACTAGTAGTAGGAACGAAACATACTTTTCTTAGAGCAAAACACACTTAAATGCTCTTTAAATGTAATTAGGATGGGCCATCTTACTCCCCTCCTGCAGGCTACAGCTAGAGTCTTTGGAATTATGGGCATTTTGTATTTGTATCAGAGTTTAGTATGGAATGGAATTAGAAGGCTTATTAACAAGGATATTATGAATAATCATTTTTGAAAGCCAACGTCCTCTGAAGCCTAGCTTGGTTCACTATTAATCATCATTGAAATCAAGACTATCTAATCCAGCTAATTAATCGTTGTACTTTAATTACAGAAAATTCTCAGCCGTTTTTATTCTACCTCTCAAGTTTTTGTCAAACATTTGGGTCAATATTCACTTGTAAATATTTTCCTTATATGTCCTACTGTCCAAGAAGTAGCACTAAGAAGATTAAAGAGATTTAGATAAAAAGATGCCAAATTTATTACTAATTTCATGTGGTAATAATTTTAGTACCAAGGACTCCTATTTTGTCATGAATCCAACATGAAATCATATTGAAGCTCATTGATCATTATGAGAAAAAGTGAGTTCTTTCTTTCCACCTGAACAGAAAAAAAAAAAAAAGGAAAAAAAGGAAAAGGGAAGAAGACTTTAGATCCAAATTGAACTATCTTCTAGTTTTGGCTGCCTTTCCATGATAAAGAAGCGAAACAAATTGCAAATGGATTTTGGGATTAAAACGAAAGTTTTAAAGATGTACTGCAGTTTTTGGAGGTTTCTAGCAACAAATGGAATAAAAAATAATTCATGAAACCAAGGAACAGACTAAAGCCAAAAAAAAAAAAAAAACAAGAAGAGATTAATCATATTTTTGCTATACAGTTACAAACTCACATCTACATATAGCAGATAATAAAACCCAAAAATAAAATGGAAGCAAACAAGAAGTAGCCGCTTCCAAGTAGCAAGTAATGAAGAGCAGTCCAAACCCAAAAGCCTAGTCATGCCAGCATAGAAGCATAACAATACATCTTCTTATTATGTAGAGCCTACCTCTTTGTTCTTTAAGGAACCCACCAACTCCTTTACATGATAACTTTCTTTTAGAATCACTAACACTAGAGCTTTTAATCTCCATTTTCTCTTTAAATCTCCTCTCAATATCTCACTGTTGTTGTTGTTTTTTTTTCCCCCCTTTTCCCGTCCTTTTTTCTTGGCTTCAAAGACTTCAACGAACTTTAGTCCTTTCTTTCTATGATTTCTTGTGAATGGATCATTTTTGGGTTCTGGGGTGTGAGGTGAGGTACAGCTTGGGGATAATGATTGAAATTTTGCATGAAAAGAGCAAGAAAGGGGGTTCTTATAGGGAAACTTGGAATGATAGTGAATGGTCCAGGCTCCCTTGGGCCCAATAACTCATTAAAAAGGACAAAAAATGGTTTGCTGATGGGATATAAAATGCCTCTATGCTCTCTGGCACTGCACTTTCGGCCCCAGTTCACTGGCATGCAATATACTCATCTAACACATGATATGGAAGTGGAATGTATTTGAAACCTAAACAAATTATCTTACTCAGATATGTATGATAAAAGAAAAAATTTTGGCCGTGTTTGTTATCTACTATGGCATATGGGGTGTTTTGATTTTCCCCTTTTCATCATATTCGTTTTTTCGGTAAAAAGAAAAACAAAGAATACACAGTGACCACAGAAACAAAGAGGAAAAAATTCAACAAATTGATACAAAATTTCAAATAAATTGCACAATCTATTAATCTAATAGCAAAATTAGCATTATCTAAGACCAAAACAAGGTGCCACTCCAAAAGAGCGCCTGTCTCCGTGACAGAAAAAAATCTATCCTCAACAACTAAATCATTACAGGATATTTCGTTAATTATATGTACAAGTCAAGATTCCTTTCAATGGGATCCTCAAAAATCTTCAGAACTAATCTCCCATTCACGGATCATGAATCTCCTCAGACTCATTTAGCTTGGCAGTTTACTGCCTTAATTAATTCAATTAGCCTAATCCTTATCCCAACTCAATCAGTTTTTCGAACCACGGAAACATCGCTCAAAAACTAATAATCTAAAATGGTTAATTGAAAGCAAAAGCCCCATTGTGGGGCTTCACATATTCCTTTTCCCGTGAGAGATGCAATATGGGGTATCACATCAATTAAAGAAGACTATCATGAGATAATTCAAAGGCTCCCAAGCCAAGTGAGTATTCATTTCAAAGTTTGGATTTTTTCTGGTCATAAGAAAAAGATCATTAGCCTAATGTTTATACAATGGACAAGACAACAGAATAGACATAGCTGTGTGTGTGGTACGGACGGACATGGTCACGGGTGCACGTGAAATTCACGAGACAAACGTGGTCTCTGTCTGTGACGTGGAAGACAACCTAGTTTTGCAGATGCAATTTTCGACCACATTTCTTATATTTGTTCTAGCCATCACCGCTACTTCTATTGGGGTTCTCTTATTTTGCCTTTTGTTTCTGTGATGGGAGCTTGAGCTTCCCATCTCTTTCTTATTCTATGCACAAGCAAGGACAGGTGAGCTAAGCTTCCCATCTCTTTTCTTTAACTTTTTGCTAGCTTGTTGTTGACTCTTATTCTTTGATGAACTGTTCTTGTATTACTCTTAGACGAACTGTTCTTTTATTACTCTTAGACTTAAAAGTTTTGGTTTATTTCTCCCTCTATATTTCTTTGCCATATGATTATCTGTAATACAAGTAGGGGCTCCGCTTAATCCTCCACTATCACGGTGCTCTTTGCGGAAAAAAAAAAAAAACTAGCTGAGCTTCGTAATGAAACAGTGAATGGAAAAAGGAAACCGACCAAACTGATTAATGACTTGATTATAACGAGGACAGATGTCTTATTTTTTGACTAACGCAACTCAAAAATCGAAGTACTTTGGAACGGAAAAACAAAAACAGGAGTTCTAATAGTAGGGTGAAAGAGTTCTAATAGTAGGGTGTGAGCATGCTGCAGTAGAACTGTCTTTTTTTTTTGTTTTGGTTTTGGTATTGTACAGCGTTTCAATTATTATAATTATAATTATTATAATATATATATAGTAATTATCTGATGCAGAACTTTAAAGTGCGAAAAAATTTGAAAAAATTTTAAAATTGTATAGTTTTAATGACTTACAGTTTTAAAGACTTAAATATATGCGGTTTTAAAATTTTTTCGAATTTTCTTACACTTTAAAATCTTAGATTAGAATATATATATATTTATATATTCATCCTCTTAATGTGGGTGTTTTCATTTTTTTTTTTTAATGTAGACACATTTTTAAACTATACAATTTTAGAAAGTTAAAAATATATCCATATTAAAAAAAATACTAACGCCTCTAAGAATGGTTATATATATGTGTGTATGTGTATGCAAAATATATTTATTCAGATAATGTGTGTGTTATAGAATATTTAAGACGTGTAAGGAAAACGTTGTTACAAATAATAATGAAAATAAAATTGTTAACAATGAAAAAATACATATATATATATATATAGCAACGGTTACTTACATGCCCTAGTCAGTAATGCATGTTTAAAAAAAAAGTTCTTTTTTACTTTTCCAGTTTTCCCTACATGCCCTAGTTAAATTCTTTTTCGCTTTTCAAATATAAAATACAATTTTTCTTACTTACCTACTATGATCAATCCTTCATCCTTGAGTGGAAGAAAGACAAAGAATCGTAGTCCATCCAGCTGTCCAAAAGTGCGCAACAAAACTTTCAACAGGGGAGAACCCTACCTGAAAATTACAGAAGCAAGACACACTCGAGAAAGTCCCAAAACTTTCAGTGAGAGCCTCAACATAAACTGACAGGCTGACGCAACTGAGGAAAAGTTTCAATTAGCAGTGAAAAAAAGAGATAAAAAATGAGAAAAGCTCTAGTACGAAATTCATGATCGTTAATGCAATAATTATTTGGAGTCCAAAGTTTGACCAATGACTAGTCTCTCTCTGCACATGTGATGCAATACCAAAAGGCCAACCATTTCTATTAACAGTTTCTGGAACACTGCAAAAGCTTATAACCTTGATAGCTCCTCTTCTATGAGGTTATATGTATTTGCATTAGGAACAGAAGCTGAAGCAGAAGCAGTTCAGCTTTAATCCAAAGCACTGCACCTTTAAACTTTTGGTACAGAAAATGGATTTATTATAGGTGGTTACAATAGTTTAGTTCAATGAATTTCTGAAAATTGACTCAGCATTTGTACAAGATGAGTTCATTATTTAGTCAAAAACAGTGATAATGTTCATCATAACCTTGGTACATACTGTTACCATAGATTTTTTTCTCAGCTGTTGATATACCGTACGAGTGTAACTTTGTAATAAGCCATCTCTGCAGAGATATTGATTACTAGTCAAAATCTTAAGAAGAAATAATAGCAAATGATAGCTTGTAGAATACATGTTTAAAAAATTTGCTTCTGCAATTATTTTAGCAGATGAGAAACATAGCACAGGCACCATGCCTAAGGCTGCCTCAGGCCCACTACTCCCTCTACTGGCCAAGACAACATGTTGAGGATCCAATGTACAATTTGAAAAAGAAATTGTCCATTCAAATGTACAATTGAAAAATCTGAATTGTTTCCGAATTTTTTTTTTCAATATACTATTTACAAACTAAAAATGCAATTGATATTAAGTGAACAACCATAAATCCATCACTATTCGGTACCATTTTCCTTGTGAAAGTAAATTTTATTAAAAAATAGATAGCAAACTCTTTAACAGGGTAAATAATTTCTAACCACAGCTGAGAATGAAGCAAGATTATGAGATTATGCATTAGATTATAGAATAAATATGAATCCTAATATTCTTCAATGGTGGTGGCAATACAACAGGAAAGATACTAACAGAGAGTGTGTGGTCTTTCACTCCAAAGGCAAAGAACTTGTCCATCATAATTAGTTATAGTAGTTGTGCAACTTACTTCTCAAATTACCAATATTCTTGAGTAATTTCTCATTCTCTTGATTCCCACTCTCTATCTCAGCATGTAATGCTGCAAACAGCAAGAAGGCGAAATAAAACAGATTCAGCATAGAATTTCTGGTAAAATGACTAGGTTAACAGTTTGAATTCCCACATTTGATAGCTTTGCTATCTGACAGTAAAAGTGCCTAAAGAAATATATTAAAAAATCATAAAATTTCTAGCAAGATCAACACTAATGATGTCAACTGATTTGCAGACACATCTGTCCCTCTACTAAGAATCTATTGCCCCACTTCATTATATGCCTGGATATAGTATTAGCTTCTTGTTCTAATGCCATGGATCTAAACCTCACTAAAGAGCGGATTTTATACAGCAAGTTGCAAGTGATAAAATTTTATGCAATATAGATCCCAGATGCTAAGCAATCTCTTAAAACTACCTTTAGATGGATCTTCAATGCTGGTCATTACATTTTTATGATGCTTTAACTCTGTCTTTATTTCCTCTATACATAAATATTTTGAATATAGTGAAATTAAGATTGAAAAAATATTCAAGAAATATTCAATGCAGAATATGTGAATTGAGCAGTTAACATCATTTATAAAAAGTAAATAAACAAAAGGTTCCAAGAACCAGATATATATAAATCAATGGTGACTAACATTATTGCAAATTGACAATTGCAACATATAAGGACACAAATAGATGAAGAGAACACACATCTACTGCTAAATATGCAATTGAAATTAAACAGGTCTTTTTCGAACTAGCAGATAAAAATATTAGGTTTATAAAATCACCAGAGTTGGAGGTGTGAAGATCCTCAAGGATTTGTTCCTCAAATGCCAGCATCGAATGCTCCAGAGAGTTAATTTTGTCATCCAAGAGATGAACTTCATTTTCAAGAATTTCCTTCTCTGACAACAAATTGACCAGTTCATTATTTTTGTCCTTATCAATGTCTCTCTGAAATTCTAAGCATAGTGTGGTAAACTGTTCCCTGTAAAGGAATGCCACATTTAGTCAAAAGTATCTAATTTAGATGTTATATAAACCAACCTTAGTTCATATGCAACCCTACTTGTGAAATACTGCGTTAGAAGAATAAGAATATCATCAAAAAACTTCCAAAATATTGTCTTTTGAAGATAAATTCTCTGCATGAGACTGTGCATGCTTAATGCTTGAAGTTACATGGTATGAAATCGACTAATGACCAGCATTGATTAATCTTAACATACAAAACATATGTTTCTTGCATGCTTAACAATTGATTTACGTATTCACTGAACATGTTATTACTCTATTTTGGAGTTTCATATACATAATCAAATGATGACTAACCCATACCTCCAGCTATTCATTTCACTTAAGAGGTACCAAAAATTTAATCCAATGAAAAAAAAAAGGATAAAAGGAACTGCAAATCAAAATCAACATATAGCTAAAGACAGTCCTTGTGTCTAGCAAGCAAATGTGCTTTGAAATGCATTGATTAAGCATCTTCTTCTTCTTTTTAATTTTTAATTTATAAGAAAATCATATGACTAGTGCTTTTAAGTTCTCTAGAAAAACCTATCAAGTGCTTCTTTGAAAAATAACTGCAAACATATTTCCCAGTCTTCCTCCATGTCAACAAAACACTAAAAGGCAAGATATAAAAGCACAACAATTCAACAGCATGCAATAGAAAATTTAACATCATATATGAATCAAAATTTAGATACTCTTATTTTGTCTTGAAAACGATAGTTAGAAGAAAATACCGCCTATCACTCATTCTTTTCAGCATCTCATCTCTCTCCCTTCTCAAATTATCTAATTGCCCCTCCAAAAACTCAACCGATTTTCTCAAATCGCCTGTAATCGCCAACACACTATACATAACACAATAGATAAAATGAAAATGAAAATGAAAATAGAGATCATAAAAATTTAAAGAAAATGTGACATACCAGTAACAGAGAGTAATCCGATGATTTCAAATTGAGACATGAAAAGGATCTTGGTTAACTCGGCTTCTTTGACCGCCAAATTAGTCTCGATCTCCGTACATCTGACGATCTCAGATTCGATCTCTCGTGTTATCTGGAAATTCGATTCGATTTCTTCATCGATCTGAAATTATAAATTACAATTAAGCCATAGATTCTGGAGCAAGAGACGAAAAAAATTATTCGATGAGTAGCTACCTGATCAAGCATGTCCTTGAGTGAAGAAATATGGCTGAGAATCGCTCCTGAATCGTCCATTGTTCTCTTCTTTCACTGTGTCCCTCCGATCTCCCGCTTCTTTACTGGCTTCTGTTTCGCATTTAAAATAGTTCTGATTCCCGCGTTTCACTACAATTTGGACTATAAAAAGCGTTGTAACTCACTGGTGTTTTAGTTTTTTGTATAATAATTATCCATAAAACATATGCATTTTAATTGTTTTTGTTTAATAATTATAATGATAATACTTATTTTACCTAATCGTTATAATCTGAAAATTAATCTTATCTCACTGTTAGTTTAATTTTATTTTTTAATATGTTATTTTCATAAAATATATTCATTTAGTGTTACACATGATTACTCAATTGGAATAATTCTTATAGATCACCCATTGATTAAGCTAGGATCACAGACTAATGGTTAATGAAATCAATTGAGATTACACGCAACAATAAAATAATTGGTGACGTGTAAAAATTTTTGTTTATACAATTATATATATCATCAGGGTTTTATAATATTTTTTTTATTGCAAATATTAACTTTCTACGAAGTTTTTTTTTTAATTTAAATTTTTAAACATATAATACAAAAACATTTTGTCTAAAGTTTTGCACCAGTGACAAGCTTCTATTGAAAGATATGGCTTTTACACCATATATGTTCTAATTTTTAAACATATATATATTCTAATCTTACACCAACCGTAAAACGATTGTTAACAAAATATTTGCTAACCTAAACATAATTCCATCCATGAGGGTTATGGTCGACACCACACTTCCACTAAGCCATAAAACCTAAATCAACTGCAGCTAATAGTACTTCTTCATCAAGCCCATTTCTTTGTATTAACATATATATTAACATCAGAATGCATGGAAACACTGGTAAGTTAGAATTTTAGAATCTAATTACAGGACATATCCATTGCAAATCACAACCACCATAAGTCAAACAAGAAATTTTCGCTCTTGTATTCCAAAACCTCATAAAAGCACCGAAGAATCAGATATATTTTCCATCCAGTATTCAGAAGGAATTGTGATCAGTAGACCTTGTGCTAGAAGTTGTGGCTTTCAGCTGTAAAGATCAGAGAAAGAAATTCCAAGCCTGAATCCAATTATCCGTAGATCACCGGAATTCACCTGCTTTGAACTCATGGGATGACACAAAAATCTAACTAAAGAGGGCAAGCTCTTAGTAGAGGTGCAGCGATTCTAATTTCTTTTCAAATCAGAGTATTCTCACTTCTTTCCACTGTTACAGCCACATACCAACACAAATTTTTCCTGTAAGTCAAAATATTCACGTTTTTTGGGCTGTAAAAGGCTCATTTTCTCCTGCTGTGGTAGGTTCCCCCACCTGAATAATAATGATGCCCATGGCGTGATCCACCAGTTCTCCTGCTGGTTCCTTCCCATGAGCTACCTCGGCTTGCAACTCTGCTGCTGCCACTTGGCATCCAATTATTCAATATCTGCATTCCCAACCCATTATTATCCTCTTCTCTATCATTATACTCCAATACCAGCCTCTTTATATCTTGTTTCTCCTCCAACTCAGCTGCTTCTTTCTGTTTTGTGCTTTGCACAAGGGTGCAATCTCGAGGAATGTACATTTGCTTTGTCTGTTGCTTGTTTCCACGCTTCACAAGGACTTTCACCTGAACTTCCTTGACTTCTCCAATGTCCTCCTCTAATGCCTCATCACCACTTTCCCCTCCAACTGTCCTCCCGTGATGATCCTTCGAAGATCCTTCAAACACGTTCATTGGTATCATCATATTTAAAGTAGGCCGGCCTCTTAGCTCTTGTTTGCGCTGCTCCATGCTTTCCTGAACTACAGCCCGGAGCTCCTGCTCAAAATTTGCTAGTTCCTCAGGGTCAACCTCTGCAGCCTTCTGTCTGAAATGAACTTCATCGTCCTCATCAGAAGCAGGTCCGCCGCCCTCATCATCATCCTCATCCTCGTTGTCACATTCTTCATCATGATTCCCTTCATCCAAGTCTTCTTCATCATGCCCGTCTGGGTCAATTGTGCCACTTCCTGAATCGCTGTCACTGTCCCCAATGTCTTCATGCAGTCTACCATTTTCCTCAGTACCACGTACTGCACTTTGTCCATTAGCTGAAACGGTGTTGGAAATAGGTCGCCTTGAAGGCTTTTCAGTGTCAGAGTGCTTCTCGGTATTAGCTTTATCTGTTGAGACATTACGCTCATGCTCTTCAAGCTCTGTCAGAGCTGCATTAACTTCCTCAATGGAAGAATATCGAGTCATGTTTGGGCGTAAATCTGCAAATAAATCCTGCAAAGGCTTCAATTTATGAGCTCACACACGATACGTGGATGGGATAATATTATCTCAAACAAATTCCAGATGAGGTTAAATGTTCGAATAAGATATAAAAGGAACTAAACAATGCCAAGGGAAGATATGGCCATGATAACCCAAGGATCTTTACTATATGCAAGATCCTAGCTCAAGTTTTCTCAGCAACAACACTGTCCAATAAAGATTCATATTCCCTAGGTGAAATGATTTCCGAAACACAGCTCAAGATCGATATCAAACCGAGTACAATTCTGTTTATTAAATATTTATATATATCTTTAATCAACTTGTAGCCTATAAGATGCTTTTTGAAATTTGTGAACTTTTCTCAAGGTAGCCTATGAAGGGATGAAAATCAAGGAGAAACCAAAATGCCAAGATTTCTCAATGCAAAAATTCCCCGTCCTAGGTCCTCTTAAAAAAATGTTATGCACGACAATGGCATTATTGTTTTCAATACAAAAGCTCAGTGTATATCTGTTAAACTTAGTTCTATGCTTTACATGATTATTCACCATAAAAAGTGTTCCATAAGTTAATCAACAAACTCTGCATCTTACATAGCTGCTCTCATTTTTTTCAATCTTGGACCTAATTCTCTCTCTTTTGGCACCAACAGTAAAATCCTAAGTTAACCCTAAGGCAATAGATCATAAAGATGCAGCTTACAGCTTATCCATCCTGAAACTGAACTTCAGGTGACAAGGGTTATATCTGCCATTCAATACATTTTCAATCATTAATCCAGCTTAGCCTAGATATATACTCTTGATATTATGATTTAGCAAGGTTGCCCAGCCAATTTAATATAAATCATTTTTTAGATAAATGATGAACCCAAAAGAGAAGGAGAAAAGGGTGGGGTTAATATAATATCTAAAATCCTAGGATTATTTATTTATGAAGCGCAGGTTGTCATACATTTGGCAATCCCATATACCAAAGATTTTCTTTTTCAAATGGAAAAAGAAACCCCCCCGGGGGGGGGGGGGGGGGGTGGTTGATGGGGAAGAAGAGCTAAGTCGCTGACCTGTAAGTCAAATTCAACATCCAGTGGGAGTCCACCTTTGGTGAGAATATACCTCTGGAAGTGTATCAAAAATCGATCAAGTTTCCTCTTGGAAGAGCCTCGGTCAAAGTAGTGACCACAAGTCTCAAGAAGAGTAATAACCATCCTGATCCGGAAACAATCTTCTGGTGGGTCCAGTACGTCTTGCTAACAGCATGAATAACCAGATTTTAGTCACCATTTAAGAGAAGGCTAATTAAGAATTCGCGACCAAAATTAAACTGTAATAATAACAATAAAAGTAAATTGAAAATCTATCTAGATTTTTTCAAGTTATGCTATTGTCTTACATCAAGATTTATCTCAAGGAAAACTATCTCGTTGACAGAAGCACTTGTGAAAATACACTTATAACTTTCTCCACTTTCATGGCTATATCAAAATTTCCAGGACATGAAAAGAAAATCCATACCTCTGCTGTCCCATGGCCGAAGACAAGAATCAAATAAAGTGTATCAAAGATAACAGATGAGTCCACATGTTCATAGTTGTATAGCTCCCCGAGAAACCGCATATGAGCAAGGCGTCTCTGCTGCATCCCATAGTCATTCAATTCCAGACCAAGCCTAATCTCCTCCAAAACCTGAAAGTAAACGATGCAACTGTTACAATTTCAACAAAAGTTATAAACACAGCAATTTGCATGCAAAAGCTTACTCTATCTACAGGAGTTTCCGGGTAAATTTTTGTATTAGTTTTTACATCATTAGTTGTTACAAATTGGGACTGGCTGGGAAAGGTTTAATTTGATATCCCAAGATAGCCACATATCTTCACCGAAAATGTCATCAATAATAGCAAAAATTAGTTTGCCTGAATTTCATCACTTAAAAGTCCCTCTAGTGAGTGATGGGAAAGAAATAGTGTCAACTCAGCTACACCACCTTTTTCACCCTTAGGAAAGTACTAGCAAGTAATTAGAACTCCATTCCAGATATGTATTTCTAACTTTGAGATTCTGCTGTGGTTGTGCTACTTGTACAAATTACCTTTTCCGTAGCAATGATAAGAGTTCAACCGAAGATTTATACAGAAGCAATACATGCCTAAAAGTTTATGATATATGAGTATCCTTTCAAATTTGTTTCCCTTTCCATATGCTCACTTGTTTTCTATCCAAGGAAGCGAACTCACAGAAGCAGGGAAAATTTATTATGTTAATCGTCGCTAAAAACAGAATCAGCATCAATAAAGTAGACATCAGACAGCTTCAAGATCAGTGGGAAGGAGGGAAAAGGAGCTTATAGTACAACTTCACTTTCTCCCCAAGAGAAGACAGGGATAAAAGCAGCTCTTAGGTGTGACCAGAACTATCTCAAAAACTACTCTGCCCAGTAACTCACTTGATCCGGATCCAGTACCAAAAATTCCAAGTTAGCAGGGATAACTCACCATTCTACAAAACTTACATGGAACAGATTCCTGATTACAAAGAGCCGACCTGGCATCAATCTTCGTAGTAAAACAACAACTTCGTCACAATATTTGGACGTTTCAAGGATCTACCTTCATTATGTCAGTGTACTCAAGCAATTGAACACACCAAATGTGACATTATAATCTCCGTTTCTACTTTCAGAAATAGAAAAATTGTTATAGAGTGCATTCAGGAGAACCATGAATGCCCTGAGGCAGTATTCTGGGTCTTATACCATCATATGCTTAACCAATGGTTGGTTAAACTAACATAACAACCAAGACTAACCCATAAAAAGCAAAATGAGTATCAGGCAGATCATTAGAGAACATTAGTGTGCATTTTAAAATCTACATCACAATGAGTATACCAGAAATACATTTAATAACAGAAGTATACCTCATCAACAACAGCTACAGCAAACTCATCATGATAGCGACTTAAACCAGCAGTGAGAGAAGCAATCAAGTGAATCTGACCATACTTCCCTTTATGAACCTTCATAAAGCACTTCAAAAGGTATGACTCACAATCACTCCAAGGTAATTTACGGAGTTGCCTCAGCACATGCTCAATGGAAGACTTATCAAGATCAGAGAATAGTAACTTCCTGATATACTGCAAAATCATTATATGGAAGGTTATTTTGTGGTATAGATAAAAAAAATTTATGAAAGATATTTAACCACACATAAGATAATGATCTATACCTGATGTAATGGAGGACGAACTTTAGACACTCGTGCAGATCTTTCAGGAGGTTTGCACAGGTAGTAAGCATTTTCCACAAGAGTTACATGCCGGGGGTCCAAATTTTTGACATTCTTCAAGCGCATTAAAATCTCCAACATGTTGGCCATCCGTATACTAGTTTCAGGGGAACGATACAGAAAGCGGCCACATGTCTCAAGAAGATTGCATGCAACATCAATGTTATGATGAGTGAAATCATCCAAACAAGCCTGGGAATAGGAGGAAGCATGAAAATAGTTAGCAGACATCCACTAAAATGGAGCAGCTCAGAGTAATAACAAGAGTGATAAAAGAAGAGCAACTAAGATACCTGCAAGATCCAATATCAACATAGTTTCACTTAAACTCTTTTGGAAAGATGGTATTTAAAGCACCATCAAAGAAAAGAAAAGAGAAGGAATAAAAAAGAAGCTTTCTAGGCAAAACATTTAAATATTGATTTGTATCTCCACATACTGTAACAAACTTGTATACGGCACACAAAAACGAACTAGAGATCTTTCACTCAATCACCTACTAAGCATATACCTTTAGACAACTAAAAACAAGACCAGCTGGAGCAATTTTGAACTTGCATAGTTCTCCAATAAACCTAATATTCCTGATCTTTGTTTCAATGTTCATTTGATCCTGCAGTGGCAAATTATGAGTCAGTATGCAAACAATATAAATTAATGAAAAAAAAAAAAGATAATAAATACAGAGCCCAAGACCTTTTTATTTATCAAGAAGTTGAACTCTTCTTCCAACATCTGTATCAGCATGGAAGAGACATCCTTCATACAAGTTGAAAGTGTGGCAACCATGCGAGAGTAGTATGGCAGCAGTTCCAAAGATGTTCGTGGGACATTAAACAATGCCCTTACTAGCCTTTTCCTATTTGACTTTGAATTTAAATAACAAAACTCCACCTGAAGATATGTAATAAATAATTATGATCTTCAATACAGATGCACTCTACAACCAGAAAACAGGAGTATTGAACAGTAAAAGTTCGAAAGAGGTATTATTACAGTCAATTGATCTATAAGGTCGCGGCTGACACAGCCTGGGAGTCTCTGCAATAGAGCATCCAAATTTGTCCCCTCAACACCTTTAAGTTTCTCCTTTTCAGTTTCCACCTTTCTTTCTGTATCCTTTTCTTTTCCCTTTTCCTTGTCTGGATCTTTAGCCTTTTCTTTATCTTTTTCTTCTTTATCCTTTCCTTTTCCTTTCTCCTTGTCTGGATCTTTGGCCTTTTCTTTCTCTTTTTCTTCTTTATCCTTTCCTTTTCCTTTCTCCTTGTCTGGATCTTTGGCCTTTTCTTTCTCTTTTTCTTCTTTATCCTTTCCTTTCTCAACTGATTTTCCCTCTGGTGAAGCACCCAAATCTGCAGAAACCTCTGCAGTATCTTGGGTAGCCAACTGACCTAGGTCGGGTTCAGAAGCAGGGTCCTTACAAGAAAATAAAACTTTCTATAAGCAACTGCAAATTAGCTATTAATATTTGTATAGAAAAGATTAAACACACATACGTATTTATGTTACTAAAGCACAAAGAGCAATGAAAAGCCCAATCAACCACAGTTCTGTGATAATCAATGGAAACTAGAAGAGACTAAAAAAAAACTGGTCAAGAAACCTAAAAAATCCACCATTTTGCTCTTACGTTATCCATGGTCCTACTAATCTTAAGTTTCTTTGCATTAAGTATTTGATATTTTTTTTTTCCCAGTTTTGAACTTTAAACATCAGAAATAAGTGATATTTCAAAAGTTCTGTTAAAACGCAAATAATTATATAAAAGCATAGAAAATCAAAGCAGATATAGTAACCTATTGAATACCTATAAGTAATCTAAATTGTCAGCAACAATTTGCACAGTAGTATAAAACATCTGACTCTTACAATTAGAAGTAGAATTTGAAAATTTTACAACTTTTAACACTAAAAAATGCAAATTCTGTCAGCATGCTATAACTGTCTGGGGAAATGAAGAAGAATTCCAGTTAAAAGGATTTAAAAATTCAGACTTCATACAGTTGGTTGCTCCAATGGCTTCACAGATGGCTCATTCGCTTTATGCTCTGCTTCTCCCAGTAATACTGCTGGCACAAATGCTCTGAACAGTACATAGATTGTTGAAGTTAAATTTCAGTATTAAAGAACCACCATCTAAGTGATAATCCAATCAACAGAAAGCTTCAAATAGTTGTTATGAAGAAAAAGAAAAATCTAACCTGAGATCAGGTAAGCATTCATAGAAAGCCCTAGTCTCTTCATCATCCCACACAGGTTCTGGCACAGAAGAATCTTTGCCAGACGCAGGAGAAGCATCTTCTCCAGACGTAACCCTAGTAGTGTGAACATCCTCTGGCATGACCGGAGGCTGCATATCAAGTGCCTCTGCTAAACTGGGAAACACAAAACCTCCAAGGTGAGCGGACCACGAAAACCAAGCAATAAATGGATAATCATCGACTATATCCAGTATCAGACAGCAAAGTGGATAATGACCTTATTGTAAGCCTCCCAATAACACTATGGCCAGAAAACACCACTCAAGTTGACACCGGAGAGAGCAAACACACATAATGACAAGTCTTCAACTAAGAATGTACAACACCAGAAATAAATATCCTCTGGACAGAAGACTAGGACTATGTTTCCATAATGCAGCATAACCCATCACACATTACTAAGGTAAATCGAACTATTCCATCAGCTGCAATGGCTGTCTTTTGACCTACTGCCAATTACTGAAAAACCTTCAGAATTGGTATGTGAAGGACAAGATCAAGAACCAAAGCACCAACTAGAGACAAGGAATTAAAAATCCAGAACATATATATTCATCTGAATAACTGAATCTAAGTAAACATCTACGGCGATCAATTAACTCAGTCCACATTCTGACTTCAAGCAATGGCTTTATCATATTCAACAATGGTTGTCTAATTAAGAGAATAATCTAAAGCTTCAAGTACTGAGTGCCCACATTTCATAAGATCTCAAATTTTCCAATCTAAGTAAAACATGAATTCTAACAAGAAAATGACTATACTTCAGACCACTGACCCGAACCTTGCCGTCGCTTGCCAGGACAACTCATATCACCCACAAAATAATAAATTTAGTAGGTATAATAACTCTAGGACCAGCGACAAAAGCCTCAACCATAACAACATCTCCAAACCAGATAGCTTTACTTCAAGAACTATTCTCTCAGCATATGGCTCCTGGTTCAGCTTTTATACAACCAGAAATGAGTACAATACTGTAGTGACTGAAAAAGTTGTAGACAAACAAAAGATAAATAAAATCATCAACTTACGAGGAGACATTACGGTACAAATGCTCATAAGATTTTCGTAGCTTTTCATATGAGGATGAATTTTCTTCACTGAGCTCTCCTTTAGCATTTAAAATCTTTGCATTTTCATTTTCCATTTGCCGGAGTGACTGCAACAAGTTGAACATCAAATAAGGCCTTTAGAAAGAAGTAAAGAACAGTAATCAAGCATGACAAAGGATGAGATCCTGAATCTGATACTGATGATTAGCAGAATCCAAAAATTTCCAACCATAGAAATCTAGATACAAGGACCACTAAAACAACTAATACATTAGCTTTTAAACAAGGCTATAAACTCTTACAGTATGCTCTGACTGAAGAAGTTCTTGGACAGCATTGTAATATGTATGAAATGCCTTCTTGAAAATTTTCTTTTGATCTGCCGTGATATTAAGGCCCTTAAAAAACTGTAGCAAAATGTCAACAGATAAATTACACACAATAAATAACATCAAAGAGAAGCAACTAGGGGAAGAATCAAAAGAAAACTACAACTACAGCAAATACATCTAATGTGAATTGAAAGAAAAGAAAGAATTAGAGATCTCAATGGGAAAATGTAAAAGGAATAGAGAACGGAAAAGAGATATTAGACAAGTAACGATCATTTATAACAAAAAAGAAAAGTTTGAACCTCTTCATAAATTTCTTGTCCAGGTCCAGACAGTGGGAGTCCTAAAAAGATTCTTCCTTGTCGAGCAAAACTAGCAAGAAGCGTCAAATTTGTCTGCGTGGTATCTCGGTCCTTTAAGTGTTCTATGCTAGTAAGATCCTTGATGATATTAATGAATATGCTGCTATCTTCTATAATCCCGATAAAATAAAGTTCCAGGAGGAGTTTCAGGGTGCTGCGCTTCTTCATGGCCTTCAAGTTCCTGTCAGCATCCAAGTCCTCTCCAGATTTTCCAGGAAAGAATACTTTCAAGAGTCCATCAATGAGGCATGGTGAGAAATCTTTGTACCGTTGATGAAGCAAAGAGCATATCTTTAGAAAGTAGACAAGTGTCAGCCGTATGCCCAGTAACAATGGATATGTGTAATATAAATATTAACAATATACTTACAAATACAGTTGCTCTTGTTCTTGATACAGAATGGAAACTTAGTACAGTCATCACTCACCAATATGTACATGATCAATTGGTAACGGACCTCAAGAATACTCAGCATTGTACACAAGTTTTGGAGGTCAAATCTACAATTTTGCCAAAATACTAAAAAAGAGCAGGCAAATCACAAAAAGCAATAGACAAGCATGCTTGTCATGCCCTTAGGTTTCATTTCAAGTTCAAGTCTCAGATTAAAGAGGTTTAAAAGTAAAATAAATAATTAAAAAAATTAACTAGAAACCTAATATGGATTGAAGAGCCTCTAATTCACACAGAATTATCTTGGAGGCCATAATGTATACTATAATTACCAAAAGAGAATGTCAAATTGTTTCTTAAGTAATTTCAAAGTGCTAACATTAGGCTACAATAGATAATGCTGAGCTTCTTTATACAAGGAGATCAACAACAATAAGCCAAATATCAAAAGACATTCAACCAAGGGACAAAAGATAAGATTAAAGAAATTATTATGATAAAAGTATAATAAAAGAATTTTTTTTTTAAAAAAATTATATTGGAAGATGTAAAGTGGGAACCCCAAAAAATTTTGAAGTCAAATATTTACAAAGAGTACCTGAGCTGCTGCTTGAATGTCCGAACTTCTAAGCTTGGCATCACAAATTGCTGTCACAGCCTCACTCACAAATTTGCTAAGATTGACACTTCTCAACTCATCCATCAGTCCTTCTCGCTGCTCTTCATTTATCTGCTTTAACTTTTTGATAGTTGCTGTGTTGCGCTTAATGCTGGAATCCAATGTTCTGAGGAATCCGGAATCTGGAACCAACATGGGACTTTATCAAAATATATGGTGCAGTAATTCCCATAGAGGCCCTGACTTAGATCCAATGCCTTAAAGTTCTCAAAGAGACTAAGAAAAACTGTATTTCTTATTTCAAGTCACAAATATAGTCAGAAAATTATTGAACCTTGTATCATGGATACGTCAAATGAAAACAATCATTCTCTTAAAAAATCTCTATGATCAACCCTATTTGCAATTTCTAAATGCAAGCTTGCAAAGCAAAGCCCAAGGCCTCAAATGTAAGATAAATTGGACTGAAATACAAAATATAGTGCATCTCCAAAAGCCTACAAGCCTCAAGAATAACATTTTAAATGTCACAGCTTACTAAAAAACATTATCTGAAATACCCCATTCCTGTTTTATATCATTATGGCAACAAGTATGAACAATCAATAACTATCAGCACTCATTTTCATACAAGGTTTAGAGATTGAAAAGTAAGACAAACCAGAAAGTTCAAACGTATCCATTTTATGGACCAAAATTTAAATGTTAACGCAAAACCCTCAAATTCTATTAACTATTACTGACCAGGCCTTTCAGGATTCAAATTGCTTTGACGGAGCACCATCTTTGCCTCAATTGATTTCTTAATTTCCTCAAGGCGAGCAACAGCTTCCTGCAATAGAAAGAAAAGAATTACAAACAACTTCATAACTTTGCAGAGAGACCCCACCAAAAAAATAAAAGCAAGATATGAAGAAACCTTTTCTTAGATTACTTTAAAAAAAATCAGTTTAGGAAAATTTCAACCACAGTCCAACATAGAGACCCCATTAATGATTTTATCAACGATATGAGCAGAAAAAAAAAAAAAAAAAGAAACATAAGGAAGAGCATAGTCTAGGACATAGAATCTTAGTTCCTATTTTTGCTAAGTATGACATAGTTTCCTAACATCTGAATGCTATAAAACTTTCAGTTATGAATGTTTGTTGCAAGTCAGCTAAAATTGCTTCATAATATGACTTTTTTTTTTTTAACTACAATCAAGGCACTCTAAATCAAGTGATGTGCATATTAAGTTACAACGTAATAACTCTCACCTCATCACCTTGCTTGTCATTATGTTCACCACTGACACGGTATTCATCCTCATGGTGATCCATCTTTCTAATGATATTCGCTAACCTATACAAAAACAATTGCAAGACTCAATGCCAAAACATTAATAATAGGCCCAAAAAAAAAAGGCGATATGCGATTCTTGTACCTTCTTTACACTATTACCAAAAACAGCTCAAACTATACAATCCAATCCACAATAATATAACAATACAACCGACCATTTAGAATATACATGCACACATATGCAAATTATAAATAGTTATTACCATTCAGGGGGAAGTAATGGATACACAAATTATAGATAGTTATTACTAGTCAGGGGGAAATAATGGAGCTAATTATTAAGTAAAAACAAAAGCTCACAAAAACAGCAAAATCTGATTTAATTGTAAATGATGCAACAAAATCCTAAACTATTCTGCAAGCACAAACTCACAAAAGACAAGAAAAATCAAAACGTTCAAGAAAATGTAAGCCAGGCTTGGACACAGTCCAGTCTGATTTCTCTCTCTTCCGTTTCCGATTGAAGCAAACACAAATTATAGTTTTCTCCTTAACTTTTTTTTTTTTTTTAATTTTACTATGAATTTGATTTTCAACAACAACAAACACTCTCACCAAAATCTGAGCCCCACATAGGCGTTGAACGAATAAAAGCACCACTTGGTGTCCATCCTCGGGTAGAAAGGTTTGTTCCATTTTTCTTTACCGTGATTTCCTTTTCCCCCTTGTTTGATTATCAAGTAATTAATTATTTGCAATCTTAGATTGAGATGGAGGTTAAGTAATATTAACATGGAACAATCTGTAAGCAATCGGAACCTTGCCAGTTCAGTATTCTTGAACCTAAACTTCTTCCAAAATTTTACAAACGATAAAAAATTCAGTATGCAAAAATATAAGTTCATGACCTAATGCCCTGTTACGTAATAAAAAAACAAAAATAAAAATAAAAACTTAAAAAAAGAAAAAAATACATCATATGAACAAACAGTAAAATACCCAGATGAATTAAACGGAAAAGCAAGCAACAAAATCCATAAAGCACAACGTTTCGACAAGATCTACGACTGAAAAACTGAAAGAGGAGAAATCTGAGTCGACTCACCGAGTTAAGGGGTAAGGAGATGGCGCCTGAGGCTGGAACAGCGCACAAATGATGAATTAAAATTACTGAGTTGGGGGTATGTTGAAACTTTTCGAATGGTATCTGGAAAGTGATGATGATGGCGGTGGTGATGGTGGTGCAAATGCTTATTGCTGCTTCTTAATAACCGATTTGGTTATTTAGGCAGGGGTATGAAGTTTGTACCGAATCCCGGATGAGTACGATTTCAAAGTTTTTTTTAATTAATTATTAATTTCACCCATCAGAAGGTTTTATAGACATTGGACCGTTTAATTATTAGTTAATCACAATAAAAAAATTAGAAATGATATTATTAAAAATTAACAACAATTCTCCAAGAATTCTTAAAGTTTTATTTTATTTTTATTATTTTTTAAGTCTGAAAACGGACTATAAATTATCAAATTCGACAACACCGTAAAATATAATGATAGTAATGTATTTTCTTAGTTCATGGCAAGATTGTTTTTAGTGGATATAGAATTGAGAGGTTTTTTGGGAAGTTTCACCAATCCCTCTACTTACACACACTATAATTTAGAAGGGTAGAGTTATATAATGGATTAAAATTTAAGGGATTTTTATACATTGAATTAGATTGTATATTTATTATGGGAGGTACTCACTTATTGACTCTATTATTTTTTTTAATATAAAAGAGATACAAGTGGCAAAATTCAAAATCAACTTTTTTAACTTTTTACTTCCTTAAGATTTGAATCTGAAGACCAGTTAAATAAAAATATTTAAAAGTGCTTGGCCACAACTTTGGGAGCGACTCACTAATTGAGTTAATTTAGAAAAAGATTAAGTATAGTAATATTAATTTATTATTATTAAAGTATTTAAAAATAATTTGCTGGTCAGTAAATTAATAAATATATCTGGTTTTTTTATTTCATTACATTAAAAAGAAAATATTTTGAAATATTGTGTTATTAATATTGAAAATTAAATAGGAAACACAATCTTTTGAATTATCGTTTTTTGGAATAGAAGACTTATTCATGAATTCCCTTGCCTCCGCAAAGTTTTTCTTTTTTCAATTAATAACTTTACTTTTATTTATTTATTTTTATAGTAACTTTACTTCTATTCTCAAATGACCAAATTAATGATAAATCCATTGGCATAGATTCTCTAAATATACAAATGAGACTTCAATTCCTCCGTTTGATCGGTTCTCACCTCAGTTTTTTTTTTTTTCAATTTTCTTTTCAATATATTGAATCAAGAAATGAGATTTTCTAAAAATAATAATTATACATTCTAGACTATGAAGAGGGAAAATAAATACAACTCGCCCTCATTTACAAGATGATATACTTGGGCCGTCTTTTTTTATTCCGGCCCACTATACGCCCACTCACTTAGAAGCACTGTTACAAATCTGTAAGGATGATAAGCCTGGTCTCTCAGAAGTCAAAAACATGTTTGATTTGCTACAAGAAGATGATCTACAAACCAATTTAGTAGTCTTACTGTAATTTGTAAGAATCATGCACCTCTGTAGTACTTGCCTTTCTTCATCAATTCATGAGCTAAATTAAACTGAACGCCATATTTGTAAAATTGATCAAAAGTGAGTAATCGTTGTTCAGTTGATTAGATAAAATGTATACTACCATCACTCTATCGTTCAATGTTGAGAAGTCTAAAACAAAATTTCTGCAATCTCACGCCACGTTTTCCTTCACAGAAACCAGAAGCAATAACTACTTTGCCAGTCCTTTCCACTGTTGTTTTGAGGAATGCAACGCAATGCAGTCATTTGGTATTTCAAGGCTGAAATGATATTGATCTTTTCATGATGAAACAAATTCCTGCATCAGCCAGGATGATATACATGCGTCAAATACAGATAATAAAATGGAAGCTGCCTACCGAAGAGTGAATGAACATGATAGAACAACAAGAAATAGCTTTGGGAATCATCATGAGAATAGACAATCAAACTACATATATGATATGGATAAGCAAGGAATGAAAGATTGTGCAACCACATTATGTCACAGGTAGTCATTTAGCTATACAAATGAAGCATGGCTGATGTCATTTGAAAAACCAGTTCAGAAGGTTCCAATGTTCAGCAACACTAAAATATGGACAATGAAAGAATAACATACCTTCTTTTCCTTTTTATCGCTTTTTCTTAGCTTACGAGAGCATTAATTGATCATTGAAAAGTCTTTAAGATGTCTAGTCATACATGGGTGATAGCATCTTCAAATTTTCACCAGAGGACAAAGATGGAATCCCAAGTATTCTTTCCTCCTTGTTGGGGACAAAGTTGGGCGATAGCATCTTTAAGATGTCTAGTGCTCCTACTCAAATTCATTTTCTTTATCTTTCAGAAAGAAAAAAGACCTGAAGCACAAAAGGGGTGCGAGAGCATCCCATGAAAACTCAAATCACTCCAAGTAATGCAGCTTTCAGAGAACCTCAACCTTACTGTCGAGAATGTTGTCAAAGCACATTACCTTGCAATTTCTAATACTAACATTGCTTAGACACTGAATTTTTTATCAAATAAATCACAGAGGATGGGGAAGCGACACAATGTAAGTTGCACAGCAGGTACATCCATCAAACCAAAAAGTCCTAAAAGGCCCAAAGGTTTTCTGCCCATAATTATTCAAGCACAGTCCTCAGAATATAATAACTTCTGACAAACCCATGTACCACAAGTGCACTTCAAAATGCTATAGGGAAAAACAAAATGACCAACTACAGTGCAAAAACCTTCAACACCTCATTAAATAACACAATCAGAACGCATTTCAAGCTGTTTTGATATTAAGTAAATAAACTATCCAAAAGAGAGAAACTCTCACCTACTTCCGTTCTCTTCTGGCCGGATTGCTCCGATTAATCACCTATGCTCAACAAGCAAGATTCTAAAACCTCTTTCTTCCGCTTTAATTTTAAAATCTTGGAGAGAAACAAATAGGGTTTGCTTGGTAAGTGGGAAAATGAAAGAAAAATAAGAAATATAGCTTGCTTGATATTTCTTATTTCTTTTGGTAATTCAAACAACATAATACACACAAGCCTCAAAAATTTCATTTCATACCTAAGCTTCCCTGTCATTTCACAAGAACAGAGCAGTTTGAAAAAGAAAAACAGAAAAAAAAGAAAAACTAAAAAGCTACATGGAATCATCAAGCTCCTTCAACTTCTCTTGCTTCTTCTTCATTTCACTCTCATACTTTCTCAATCTCTCATTCATCTTCTCCTGCATATTAACAAAAATAAAGTAAAATTTACTTAAGATGAATGAGATGTAGTACGCCTTGTTTGACTTGAACCGGAGAAACAAATTGACTACTCCTTGAATGCCCCAAAAATTATAAAAAAGAACTAATTGAGATTCTGAATCTTCCTAAATTTCAAGCACTTTCTCGAGAACCAAACAAGGCCAATAAGCAAAAATGAAAGTAAATAAAATCAAAACTAAGATAGAGAGAGAGAGCTAATAAAAATAAAAATAAAAATAAAAATAAAAATAAAAATAAAATTGGACCTTGTAGCTGATTTCCATACGATGCATAACGTAGAAACCTAGAATGCCGCCGAGGATTGTGCCCGTTATGATCCGTACGGACGCCCAATACGGTGACGCCGCTGCCATTTTCTCTCTCTGCTTCTCGCCGTTTGTTCTTCACTTCTGCCTCTGTGGGTTGCTTTTCGAAACAAAACGCACGATATTCTGATTGTCACTGCTTATGTTATTGCACGTTTCTGTTTCTCACTTTATCTGGACTTAAAACGCACCGCTTAACATCTTTTTCTATTATTAATTTTTTTAATAAAAATACTTTCCATCACCAAAAACGCACCGCTTCGCATGGCTGGTAGTAGGGGTGTTCACAGATCGAATTTTACGGATTAAACATTAATTTATATCCGATTTATAATTTTACAGATTATAATTTTTAAATCCAATTCAATTCACGGATTGATTAAATTCAATCTAAATCCAATCCATACATCTGCAGATCGGATGTGGATTTGACTCAATTCATATCAAATCCATACGTCTGTGAATCGGATGCGGATTTAACTTAATTCATATCCAATCCACCATTTTGAGCATTAATTTTCGAATTAAAAATTTTTAGTTATCTCCAATCCATGAACTAATGAAATAAAAAAAATCTAATAGAAAAGTAATTTTACTACCGATTAAATTTTAAATTGAATAAAATTTAAACAGATTAATTGTTTAAATAAAGATAAAATAATACATTCATAGTTTTAAAATATAATACATCGAGATTAATTGTTCAAATAAAACTATAATAATACGTTTAAAGTTTCAAAATATAACACACTAAGATTAATTGTTCAAATAAAGTTACAATAATACATTAATATAACATCGAAATTAATTGTTCAAATAAAGTCATAATTAATTGAAATGGCGAAGTTTCTAAAACCAAACACAGTTTGATCCTTCACCAGGGCTGTTGTGCATGTCGAAAAGTGGTGATTACGAAGCCGTCAACGATGGGAACCAGGAGAAGCTGTACGGGTGGCGATCTTAAAGGCTGTGATAGTGCAATTGTTCGGTTGAAACCAGTGATTGTGAAGTGGCTCGATGGGCTCGGGGAAGAAGATGGCTTGCTCTGGCCGAAATCGCACAGCCGACGTCCTTCAAATCGGTGTTGAGAGTGTGTCCAACTAATATTGAGTGTTGCTAGTGCGTGTGACGACGGGGAAGTTTAGGGTTTTTTGTTTGCAAATTGTTGATGACTTGGCATTATGTTACTTTACTTTTAGGTGACTTTCCAAATTGTTGGTAACTTGTCGTTATGTTAGGTTGCTTTTGCTAGCACGTGTGACTTTGCTTTTATTTTGTTTTACAATTTTACAAGTTATATTTGTATATTTGATTATTTAATTATTTTTTATTTTATATTATTATTGGGTGATGGCTAAGGTATGTTATAGTGCTTATGTAACTATGTAATGTCACATTTATAATAATTTTTAATTAAATTTATAATAATTTTTTAACTAAATAAATAAAAAAATATTTTTTTTGTGGATTCACGGATTTTTGCGGATTTACAGAAGTAAATTCATATCCAATCTATCAACTGCGGATTTTTAAATTTTTAATCCATATTCAATCCACCAATCCACGGATCGAATTTTTGCGGATCTGACAGATTAAGTGAATCGGATTGGATTCTGAACACCCTAACTGGTAGATAGGGATGGCAAGCCAAGCTAGAGCCCGACTGGATTACCGAAATTGAAGGTCCGACCCAAAAAAATTTTGATTATTTGTTCTTCGGTTTGGGATGGGTCCGATCCTATTTGAGTCAGGGTTGGGTCGGATTTTTTCAAGGTTGCATAGGATTTTCTCTCTCACCTTAAATATTTTGCTTTGTTTTGTCTGATTTTACTTTGCTTTGTCCAATTTTACTTTGTTTGTCAATGAAGTAAAACAAAATTGATTCGTTCTAGAACTATTATATATTTATATGTTCATAATTTTTCATAAAAAAGAAAAAAAAACACTACTGTCTTATACAAATAAAAACACACAATTCCATAATTAAATTTCACAATTCAACATAAAAATTAATAATAATAATTTTTCTCATATATATTGTACCCAAAATTACTCTTTTGTATACGCACACATGTAAATATATCCCTTACAAAACTAAAAAGTCTTAATTTTTCATAATCTTTTTTCCAATTTTGGGTCGAGTCGACTAGGGCCCGATCCTGACCCGAATTTGATCGGGCCTTAATTTTTTGGGCTAAGCCTGACTCGAAACCTGAAAATTTAAGCCAAAACCCAAAAAATTCAGGTTAGGTCAATCAGACCAAAATTCAGATTGGATTAAATTGACATTCCTACTTGTAGGCAGCTATAAAATATTTATACATGCAATTTACAAACCAAACCAAAACCAAATAATATTAATATTGTAAGGTTGAAGTAACTATACATACTGTATGGAAGAAAAGTCTGAGGACCCTTGATGCTTAATGAAATTGGCCCAACGTTCATTAGCAGTGTTAACAATAGGTTCTAGTTCAAAAATACATGCACACACTTCAAAAAATTCAAGGCATGGCCTTCAGATGCTTTGATTTTCTCTTTTGATGTTAATCAACTTGTCATAGATGCACCACCGGAAGTTGAGAAAATGGTCTCGATTGATTCCTTCTTCCTTACAGCGAACCTAGTGACTTGGATGGTAAGTAACATGGTACCAAGTTGAAGCTTTCGCGTAAATATCTTCATGAATAGAATCTGACTCATTCTTCTTGTTGTTGAACCAACCACTGCCTTCTTTTCTGAGGGATCTCATAACAAAAGTAAGCATCTAAAAATCTATTTCCTTATTAAATGATTTTTCCATTTTCATGTGTTGGATTTTTAATCTAACATTGTTGGATCCTTAATCCAACATTGGATTTATATATGGATAATTATATATTGCGAACTATCATAGAGGGTTAAACCCAATTAAAAGTAATTTATTAATGTTTTCGATAATATGAGCTGTAATGTATTTGATAGGATGTGGGCCTTTAATGTACAGACACTTAAGGTAATTTTTATTTTTATAATGGGCTGAAATAGGAATACTTAGAGGCAATAAGAAAAGTGTCTATATAAATGGTCATGATCCTCAGGTCACACGCATCATTCTATTTTTTCTAACACCCTATCATAAGAGATAGAGTATAAAGAAAATTAAAGGATTCTTTAGGAGAACGTGTGATCTGGAAGGCCAACCATATTATTTCAGAGAGTAATTAAACAATATGTATTTAGGTACGCTTCTGCATATTTTGTTATTGATTCTTCATGATATAACATGAATGTTTTTAAATTATAGGTGATGGCTTTTACCAAAAAATTTGATGTTTCAGCAAGTGGTATCAGGGACTCTTCATGTTGAACCATCAAGAGTCGAATTTATTTTTTATCAATAAATTAAGTTTTGGTTTTCTCGAATCCGATATTATTGAATTTGAGAATAAATTTGTGGATGACTTCTAGTATTAAGCAAAATAAATATTTAGAAAATTCAGAATTAAGAAAATAAATTTTGAAAATTTATTCTTTTTTATTTTAAGAATTACAATCAGAGGCAATAATAGTCATCGCCGGTGTTTAGGAAGAGGCAGTTGAACAAGTAAGCTATCGAGTTAAAGCAGTAGCCATGAAAAAATTAAAAAAATATATTAAGGATTAGTCGTGCCAGCAGAAAGTTGCGACCTGGTTAGAGGTAAAGCACCGGCTATGGCCGCCACATGAGGAAGGAAGAAACAACGGTCATGATGAAGGAAAAAAAAGAAGAATAAGATATTCTAGAAGCATTCAAGGGATCAATGTCTAAAAAGGCAACTATAACTAAGGAGCTCCTTGCAGAAATTGAATAGAGGTTTGTTACGAACAAAAAAGCTGAATTTGGTATGCTTTTGATAAGCATAATTTCAATGAGGTTTACAGGCAAAGGTAATATGAGGGAGTACATCATGAAGATGTCTCATCTTGCTTTTAAGCTAGAGAGCACTTAAGCTTGAACTCTTTGAGTACTTGCTAATGCATCTGGTTTTAATATCCTTACCTACACAATTTAACCAAATTAATGTGAGCTATAACTATTAGAAAGATGCATGGTCTTTAAATGAGCTCATATCACACTATGTTCAGGAAGAAGATAGGCTGAATAAAGATAAGGTAGAAAGTGTTTAGTTGGCCTAAACCTGTAAGGCAGGGATTATGGTAAGAAAAGGAATAAGGATAAGGAAGCTGCAGATATAGCACCTCAAAAGAAATAACAAAAGAAACCGGGTGATCCAAAGGTACTGGTTATTTCTTTGGTGGAGCTGAAGAGTATAAGAAAAAGCATTGCATCAATTATCATGCATGGCGTGCCAAAAAAGATATGCTTCTTAATTTGATTTATTCTGAGGTTAATTTAACTTTGGTACATAGACACGCGTGGTGGAAAGATCCTGGTATAACCATTCACATCAGTGTGTCTGTACAGGGTTGTTGAGTTGCCGAATGGCAAGTGATGGTAAAAGATACATCTATATAGGCAATGGCAAGACAGCTAAAGTTGAAGCAATAGAAAAATCTAGATTATTGTTAAAGACTTGATTTTATTTAGATCTTGAAGAAACATTTATTATTTCATCTTTTAGATAGAATTTGATTTTTATTTCTACTTTGGACAAAATTTAGTTTCTCTTGTTCATTTGGGAATAAAACATTTAGTTTATTTTATGATTCAAAATTGGTTGGTTTTGATTCTTTATCAAGCGATGATAATCTTTATTTGATTGATATGATTGTCTCATTTAATGAATCCTTACAATTAAGTACATAAGGTTTAAAGAAAAAAATTAACCAATGAGAATTTGTCTGTATTATGACATAGAAGATTGGGTCATATTTCCAAAGGGGAATAGAGAGACTTGTTTTAGACAAAATTCTCGACCCTTAAATTTCATAAATTGTAATATTTGTGTTAACTATATCACGAGGAAACAAACTAATAAAATGAGATTTGAAGCCAATAGGACTTTGGATGTCATAAAACTCATACATAAGAATATTTATAAGTCATTCCCTTTGGCTGCTTGGAATAGTCAAGAATATTTTATGACTTTCATAGATGATTTTTTTAGATATGACTACATATATCTCCTCTATGAAAAGTCATTGTTCTTGGAAATGTTCAAAAATTTTAAAGTTAAAGTTAAGAACCAACTCGACAAAGCATTATATATGGCCGTGGTGGTAAATACTATGGCAGATATGATGATGTAGATGAACAACGTTTAGGACCATTTGTTCAATTCTTAGAGGAATACGGTATAATTCTACATTACACTATGTTGAGTTCTTATACTATGAATAATATTGCTGAAAGATGAAATAAGATGCTTAAAGACATAAGAAGGAATATGATTTGTCATTCTATCTTGCCAGAATCACTCTGAGGACAAGCAGTTAAGACTGTAGCATATATCCTTAATAAGGTTCTAACTAAAGCGATTGCCAAAACCTCTTATGAACTTTAGACATGCAAAAAGCCTAGTTTAAAACACTTGCATATTTAAGAATGAGCTAAAGCAAGGCTTTACAGGCCTAGTGAAAAGGAACTGAACTTAAGAACGGTGAGTTTCTATTTTATTGAATACTTTGAGAGTTCCATGGGTATAAGTTTTATGATCCCACAGCTAAGCCAATTTTCGAGTAGGGAAATGCGTGGCTCTTAGGATGTCGAGTTTGCAAGAGGAGATACAGCTAAAGACTTTATCTTTGAAAGGAATATGTTGATATCCCCATAGGTGTTATTGACATTAATCAAGATCTTATTCCCACAACAAATTGAGACATTGTTGGACAACTTCTTACACAATAAGTTATTCCATAAGAACAAACTCTACCACTTCAAAACTTATGCCATTAAGGAGATCCACTACAGAAAAGAGAAGTGCAGTGCCAAATGACTACATTGTATTTATTTAAGAACAGGAGGTAGATATTAGAGTGATAGAAGATGATTCGATCAGTTTCCATTAAGCCATAGAAAGTTCTAACTCTCAAAAGTGGATTAATGCTATAAATGAAGAGATAAAGTCCATGAAGGACAATAATGTATGAGATCTTGTCCCATTGCTAGAAGGGGCGTAACTTATTAGTTGTAAATGAATATTTAAGACCAAGAGGAATTCGAAAGGCAATATGAAGAGATATAAAGCGTGTCTTGTCGCAAAGAGCTTTATGTAGAAAAAGACATCGACTACAAAGAGACTTTATCTCCGGTTTCTTCTAAAGACTCTTTTAAAATCATAATGGCAGTGATGGCACATTTCAATCTTGAGCAACATCAGATGGATAAGAAGACATTATTTCCCAATGATGACATTGATAAGACGATCAATATAATGCATCCAAAAAACTGTGTTAGAAGATCTAAAAAATAGTGAAGAAGAACTTGTACCACTATAGCTGCCACTAGAAACACTTTCACTACACATCGATGGTATGGAATTGGAGCTTAATGCACTATATGCATTATAAAGCTCATTCAACAAATTTTTCACTGCTTTGGTCATTTTTTCAACCTTCAAACCATCATTGTAAAAAATGATCTCAAAAACATATTTGACAAAGTCCAATTTAGCTCATGGATTAATAATAAAGGCAATAATCAACATTGTATTTATCTTCCCTGTGGACTCCCAACATTTATCAAAATTTTCCCTCATATTATAAGCCATACACACCACCTAATAATCTTTATTTGCTTCTAATGCAGTCAACGAACTCTTAATTAAGCCAAAGTATCATAACAAAGATTAAAAGTCACACTCAAATAGGCAAAAAAATAGCAATGTGACATCATAAAATACCTTTAAAAACTTCACAATTCGTTCAACACTCTTCTAATCCTCAGGTCCAGGCGGGCCCACCATTTTATTATTATTTTCTTTCTCGATAAATGCCTCATATAGTTTGTCGACTTCAGCCATTATATCAAATGCCGCTTGAAACTTCAACGCAGTCATCAACATTAAATTAGTGGAATTCCACCTAATAGAACAATTCAAAATGATACTTCTGTTTGGACTTTTCACCTGTTCAACACACTGTTTAAAGGTTTGTAGCCTCATGGTAGAGGATTTCACATACATCACAACATTTCGGATAGTGACAACATTAGCATGCAACTTATTCAACCTTAAACAACAATCAAATTCAAAATATACGCACAACAACGCACATGCATATACTATCCCATTAACATAAGTGCATCATCATTCTTCCAAGCAAGCAATTGCACAGTGACATAATTAACAACATCATCATTTGTAGTGGCATTATCAGCGGTTATTGCTTCAATTCTGTAAATAAGTTATAGTCTTTTTGTTGATTGTTTCCCTCTATGATCTTCAATCACGCTGAAACTAATAATCCTTCTATTCAAACACTAGTCAATCACCATGTAACTCATGTTTTGAACAAAAGTCTATATATCAGTTGTAAGAGACATTGTTTGTTGTTATAAATCAAACTCTTCAACATTGTATTTTCCTCAAAAAATAAATCCATAATATTTCTACTAATAGTTCTTCGAGATAGTATAATGAATTGTGGAATAGCTACACTGCAGAAATGCTTGAACCATTTGTTATCCACAAAATTAAAGGGCAACTCACCTAAAATGATCATTTTGGTGACTACCTTTCTACAAGCATCTTGAATCCACCCTATAATCAAAACCATATTTCTTGCATTTCCTTTGCTGCCCTCAGCTATCAAGTTTTGTTGACTTCTATCTTGTTGTTCTTGGAATGTCTTGTATGCACCACAAACCTTTATATGATTTCTCATATTTGTAAATTGAAATGATTCCATGTATCAGATCTTTTCTTCATCAGTGGTCTTTTCTGCTTTACCTTTTCCCTTTCCCTTTCCCTTTCCCTTTTGAGTTCTTCCATTTGAACACTTTGATCGTCATCATCATTTATTGAATTCGATCTTGAATGTCCAGTCATCTGAACAGACAAACAAATAATTATTAATCATTAATTCAAAAATCAAAACACAAAATATTATTAACATAATCTAATTAGTATTACAAAGCAATTCAAATATTTATTAATTTAATTTTATGAAACTTTTTGAATTCGATATTTCCAATTTTCCATTATAATATTTCTATATGATTAAGTTCTAAGTGTATAACTATATATATAAAAATTCAAAACTATGCATATTCCATAAAGGAAAAGCAAGAAATTAATGTAATTAATTAATTTATAATATCTAATTATCCATTAGCCTAAATAATATAATGTTTTTTACATATGCATACCTTAATTCTTATTATAAACCCCTAAATTTCATGCCCACATTACATGTATTTACTACTTAACGACTTAATATATGCTTATTGCTTATCATACAATTAATTAAATTGATTAATTTTTTGTTGAAGTGGAAGCTACTGCACATATCATATGACATATATATATTATAACAGAATATTTAATTTTAATTTTTAATCTACCTAATCTATTCATTAAAAAAAATCAATAATTCACCAAAAAATCAATGCCTAAAATTTCTTCATTTTATTGTTAAAATTTAACTATACATAATTACATATTATTAATAATTACCAAATACCAATTAACATTTCACTTTCAGTTCACATATAATAAATAATGTATATATACCATCACTATCAAGTATCAAAGGCTCAAAGCTTCCAAAACTCAAAGTCAACAACCAAAATTCGGGTTGCCGCTTATCGGGTTCGAATGGAGCTTGAATCAGAGCGGGTGATGGTGGAGGATTGGAGGCGTGGAGGTGGCACAGTAGATCCGGTACTTGGTAGCAGTAGATCGGTAAATCGAGTCACGATCCTCACAGAGCAACTTCAGTGGGCGTTGGCTCTCGGCAGTTACTATGTCCGGTGGTTTGCTGCAGCTTGCTTCGTGAACTTTGTGTGTATTTGTGTTTTGTTTGTTTAAGGGAGGTTGTCAGTGTGGGCCGTGTGGCTATCGGCAGTGGGTTGCGAGTGATGGAGGCTGTAGGTGGGTGTGGCCATGTACGTCGCCTGTCGGTAATGGGCTACTTATTGTTTTGTGACTGGCTACTTGTGCCTTGTGCTATTGTTAATGGCTTGATGTGTTATTATGTTTTTTTGTAATGGTTTGTGCGTGTGGACCGTGTGGTGTGTGTGTTTAGGATTAGCAGTTTCAATTTTGTTACACCTGATCAGGTTTTCGAATTGGATCGGGTCACCCAATTCGATCATGATTCGATCAAGTTAACACAAATGCTAGTTGCAGAGAATTCCAAAGGTATGTGACCAAGGGTGAAGAGTTGTTATGAACAGTGAATAATGAATAATGAACTCCATTTATAGGCTTTGTGAATTAAACCATAGTTCTATTAGGTTAAAGAACTAAATTCCTATAAGATAGCTTAAATTCTAGCATTATAGGGTAAGTTGGAGAATGATCATGATATTATTCTTCTCCAAATCCTAAGAAAATATTGCTATCCTTTATTGGATGAGATTATTATTATTTCTTTTACGACTAAAATTCCTTGGTTGGCAAATCCAACTATGGGTAGTGATGGAGTTGGACAAACTCAATCTAACCCAACAAACTCAATTCAATCCAAATAAATCTAATTAAATTTAGACCGGTTGATTGGGTTATAATGAATTGATTAGGTCAATAGTTCACAATCTGATTAATGATTAAGTGGGTTGGATTCATATTAATGAACCCATATGGTCCAATCAATTCGAGAGTAATAAAAATCAAAGAATAATAATATCAACTGTCAACTATTAAATCCTAAATGACTAAATCTAATTTTGAACCATTTTTATTCTTTTATAAAAGAGACTCTTGTTAATTTATCTCTGCTAAACTTGATATTGAATAAATTTTTCAGATACAAAATTCAGAAATCAAATTTGAATTTTCAATAAAAGTAAGTTGATGGATATTTAAACATAACGACATGTTGTTTATTGATAGATGTTGGGTATAATAGATAACATTTGGTGTTGTGATGGAGAATTAATGTGTTTTTTTTACTATTTGAATTTGATTTTAAATACCAAAGTCTTTTTTTTAACTTTTATATTTAAATTTTTTGAACTTTAAATTTTAATCAACCTAAACCGAGGATTTAGGGTTGGATTAGACACTTTTTTTTTTATTATTTGTATTGTGTTAATTCTTTCTCAACTCAATTAATAATGAGTTGGATTGGGTTTTCACAAACCCTAACCAACTCAACCCATGCTCACCTTTATTAATACAAGACAAGTTAGAAATTGTGATCGTGATATTATTCTTTTCTACATTATGGGAAAATATTGGTTTCCTCTGTTACATGAGATTATTACTTGTTTTATGGTTGAAATATCTTACTTGGCCACCATGTTTTCTAATTTATAAGGACAAGTGTAAACAAAATAATTACCTCCAAGGGTGCGATCAAGTAGCTTTTACATAGTTTTATAAGTTGGGCACAAGAGTTTGAATCTTAAAAGATAAAATACTAAAAAATAAATTTAAAATTTACCCACCCTTAAGAATATATATATTTTTTTAAATTAGGATTTTATACATGATCCTTAACATTTGCGGTTGGCTTGAACGTGAGTTTGTGCCTCAATATGGTTTTGGACTTTCACCAAAACAGTTTCATCCGTGTTCAATTAATCCAATCCCCTTGTAAGTTGAGGTTGGGGAGTAACGGTAACAGTAAAATGAACGTAAGAGAAAAGTGAACTTTCTTAATTACACTGCACCTGTAACTAACGTAAGAGATAATATATTACAGTACAAAACAAAGTCCCCCTTACTTAGTTAATGGTTACTCCGTTACTATTATGACAAGTAAATGTAAAATATCCATACGCTCTCATTTTATACACACGCACACACAACAATTACAAAACCACATATCTTTTTCAATTAACACATACAAACAAACCCATTAATCAATTAGTTAATGAAGCTTTTTTCCGAATTGGGTTGCTGTTGCCGGCCGACGGGGCGGCGGCTTGAACCGGAGGAATCCCCGAAGAACTGTGTCCAGGTTGTGCTAGTGGGTAGTGGGGACCGGAGTTCATGTTCGATGCGAAAGAGGATGAATGGGTCCAAGTTTTGGAGACCGGAGCTGTCGGTGATATTCGAAGATAGGGTTGTTTCGTTCTTGGAGAGTGATCATCATCATGACCAAGAAAATGCTGATCGGTATGATGACAAAAACGAAGATAGTGTGTCGTGTAAAAGTAGATCAGCGGCTAAGCCTAGCAGGTAAGCAATCATCTTTTAATTTCTGTACAATGTCAGAGGAAAAGGGCAAAAAAAATGCATATATCTTTTTACAGGAATGTTGCATGATTTTGGAATCATTTTTCATTTTTGGGTTTGGATTTGTTCTACAGGAAAAACTTTATGCGGATGATTATACAAACATTGTCGCCAACGCCGTACATGTTCTGATGATCATCGTTTGTGTAACAAGTTTTGATTGATCCTCCACTTCTTGCATATACATTGTTACGGTGGATGATATTGCAAGGCAAAATTAAGAAAAAGAAAAGAATGTACCAATTCTTAAAAGATCATTCTCATCCAGAGTCAAGAAGATTATGAGATAAAATCAAATAAGTGGCAAGAATTATTGCCAGTACTATAATGTGTAAATATGATAGGACATGTATCATGGTCATTATGGCAAGTAACAATGCCAATGTGGAAGGATTTTCAAATTATCTTAGATTGACTAAATTCTTGAATGAATCATTGGGGACATGGAATGAAAAAGAGTGAAGTTTTGATCCTCTCTGTATTGTCTCTAGACCCAAATTAGCCATATGATCAACAACACCGTTCAACATAACTGATGATTTTTACTCTGAATCCTCCTAGTGCTGTAAGCCTGTAACACAAACGTTATATACGGATCCGATGAAAAACAGCCTTTAATTTCTTGTAGACTAACAATAAAGGCTTATATCTATATCTACACTGAGAAAAATTTATGTTAACGTGGTAAGTTTGTCTAATGATGGGGTACACTAATTTTTTAAACCGCGTGATCCACCAATAGTCCCATTATGGGGACTCAGAACTCTACCACGTGACATATCATCATTAAACAGGCTCATCACGTTGTAGCCCTACTGTTACTCCTAATATTAACAAACAAGAGATTGTTTCTAGTGGTTTATTTAGTATCTTTCAAAGAAAAAAGCATCACGTTCTCGCCTCTTGATAATAACTTTCAAATCTAAAGATTTCGCTTGCACTGTTACACACCATAAAAGTTTATTTTATCTTCTTTATCTTATGTAACTCGGACTAGCTTTAGAAATTCAGTTTAAGTGGTTAAAACATATCAAATTTATGAACATTATTAATTTCTAAAATAATTAGGAAACTACCGTAAAGTTTAAATGCACATAACTTCCTAAATTCTTTATTAATTTCTAAAATAATTAGGAAACTACTGTAAAGTTTAAATATACGTAACTTCCTAAATCCTAAAGGATATTAGAAAGGATTCCCACTACAATTCGGAAAAATTTAACATGCAACTATTATAAATTCAGCAGAACGTAACGTAATCGCAATACAGGAAAAAAAAAAATCTATTTCTCTGGCTTTCAATTCAATGATGAGTCCTAAAGTCTCTGCTGATGATGATAGATTGGAGTTCAGAAAAGCAAAATCACCGAATAGGTTGATTGTTGAGGAAGCTCTTCAAGATGACAATTCTGTGGTTGGCCTGCATCCTTTAACAATGGAGAAGCTTGATATATTCAAATACGACACCATCTTAATCAAAGGAAAGAGAGGAAGGAATACAATATGTACGGCAGTTGATGATGATACTTGCGACGCAAGTAAAATCAGAATGAATAAGGTGGTGAGATCAAATCTGAGAGTGAGGCTCGGAGACTTAGTTTCTGTGAAAATTTGCAATGATGTTGTGAATGCAACGAAGATGCATGTCCTGCCTTTTCATGATACCATTGAAGGCATTACTGGGAATCTTTTCGATGTTTATTTGAAGCCTTATTTTCTTGAACATTATCGTCCTGTAAGGAAAGGGGATCTTTTCCTTGTAAGGGGAGGAATGAGGAGTGTTGAGTTTAAGGTTGTTGACACTGAACCTGGGGAGTGCTGTCTTATTACGCCAAAGACAGAAATCTTTTGCGAGGGGGAGCCTCTGAAAAGAGAATATGAAGATAGGCTTGATGACGTTGGTTATGAAGATGTGGGCGGTGTGAGGAAACAACTGGGACAAATTAGAGAGCTGGTGGAGTTACCGTTAAGGCATCCTCAGATTTTTAAGGCTCTTGGTGTTAAGCCACCTAAAGGGATTTTGCTCTATGGACCACCTGGTACAGGAAAGACTTTGTTAGCAAGAGCTATTGCTAATGAAACAGGATGCTATTTCCTCTGTATTAACGGGCCAGAGATTATGTCTAAGATGGCTGGTGAGAGTGAGAGTAATCTGAGGGAAGCATTCAATGTAGCCGAAAAGAATGCTCCTTCGATTATATTTATTGATGAGATTGACTCTATTGCTCCTAAACGTGAGAAGACACATGGTGAAGTTGAGAAAAGGATTGTTTCTCAGCTATTGACACTTATGGATGGGATGAAATCTCGAGCAAATGTGACGGTTATTGGAGCAACAAATCGGCCTAACAGCATTGACCCTGCGTTGAGAAGATTTGGCAGGTTTGACAAGGAAATAGATATTGGCGTTCCAGATGAAGTTGGACGCCTTGAGGTTCTTCGAATTCATACTAAGAACATGAAGCTTGCAGAGGATGTTAATTTGGAAACGGTGGCCAAGGAGACACATGGTTTTGTGGGTGCAGATCTTGCAGCTCTCTGCACTGAAGGTGCAATGCAATGCATCCGAGAGAAGATGGATCTGATTGATTTAGAAGAAGACACTATCGATGCTGAGGTTCTCAACTCCATGTATGTAACAAATGAGAATTTGAACGCTGCTGTTGCAATCACCAGCCCTTCAGCTCTGCGCGAAATTGTTGTTGAAGTACCGAATGTTGGATGGGCAGACATCGGTGGTCTTGATACAGTCAAGAGGGAGCTTCAAGAGACTGTTCAGTATCCGGTGGAGCATCCTGAAATGTTCGAAAAATTTGGCATGTCACCTTCAAGAGGTGTTCTTTTTTATGGCCCTCCTGGTTGCGGAAAAACTTTGCTGGCAAAGGCCATTGCTAACGAATGTCAAGCCAATTTCATCAGCATCAAGGGTCCTGAGCTCCTCACAATGTGGTTTGGTGAGAGTGAAGCCAATGTTAGGGATGTTTTCGACAAAGCTCGTCAGTCTGCCCCATGCGTTCTCTTCTTTGACGAGCTGGACTCCATTGCCATCCAAAGAGGAAGCAGTGTTGGACATGGTGGCAGCGTGGATAGAATAGTGAATCAGCTTCTGACTGAAATGGATGGCTTGTCAGCCAAGAAAACAGTCTTTGTGATAGGGGCAACCAACAGGCCTGATATGATAGACCCTGCACTTCTAAGGCCGGGCCGCCTCGATCAGTTGATATACATACCACTGCCAGATGAGCATTCAAGGCTGCAAATTTTCAAGTCATGTCTAAGAAAGTCTCCCGTCTCAAAAGACGTCGACCTGAAAGCTATTGCAAAGTATACGCATGGATTCAGTGGCGCTGACATCACTGAAATATGTCAAAGGGCTTGCAAATGCGCAATCAGAGAAGAGATTGAGAAGGATATCAAGAAAGGGCAAAGGGAAAATTCTGAAGCTGCTGCGAGTGAAGTGGCCGAAATTAAAAAGGGGCACTTTGAGGAATCAATGAAGTATGCTCGTAGGAGTGTAAGCGACTCTGATATACGCAAGTACCAGGCTTTTGCTAATACATTGCAACAGTCCAGGGGCTTCGGATCATCAACAGCTGCCAATAATTTGATTCCAGTTTCAACCTTTGCCAATGGAGATGGATACGGCGATCTCTATGATTGATTGATTGATTTATTGTTCTTGTTACTGATTTTTGTGTTCAGTTAGCTTTAGGAATAAAATTGCAAATATATTCCTTTTTATTTATCCAATGATCAATTTTTTTCTTCTTTTTTTTGTTTTATATGATTCTGAATAATGATCGAGCATGTATTGAAGAATCACCATGAACAAAAAAGGTTAAAAAACATGGTAAACGAAGAACTGATCGCAGTCCATCAAGTGATAAAAACTACATCAGATCTGAATGCTAGAAAATTAACTAGTCTACTTACAGCTACTTCAATCAAATTATAAGGAAAAGTTCACTTTTGAATGCATCGGCACTCGGCATTAACAATGTAAGAACATCTTTTTGCATTTAAAATTACAAAGAACACAATCAATATACCTTGCGCTCTCATATCTAGTATACAATTTTCAAGTACAGCACTCTATATGGGAGATACACTGCCTATCCCGGAAGAAAAACAACGGGAATGTACCCCGGCTCTATCATTAATTACATACCAGTGAACGACATCCGCTCTACTAAATCATGTACAACAGCAATCAGGTGAATCTGGAACTACAAAATGCATGCCAAATCTTAGAAGCAAAAGGATTGCACAGTCAAGAAGATTCAATCTGTTCTTTCTTTTTCAACTTCGAGGCCTTCTGACTGAATTGCCTCTTTGGAGCAGGCTCCACAAGAAGCAAACGTGACATTACATAAGCTAAGAGTTCCTCCCGGTGAGAAAATGTGAAGTCCAGGTGGGCATACTCAAACTCGTTGTACGATACGTCGACACCCGAATCCTTCATCAACCTGTAGTGCTTCCTTACCATTGAAGGCCGAATTACCTTGTCTTTACGCCCAGCAACCAGATCAACTGGTATATCAATAAATCTGTAGTATTCACCCAAATCCACTGGCTCAGGAGAACCATACACCTCCATGTTTTCGCGTACACTGCCATAATCAAACATTCTAAACTTTCCAGTATGCTTCATTTGTGCAAGGTGGTGAGCCACACGGAATGAAACTCCTGGCATGTCATTCATGTTGTAGTGTGGCAACCCCAGCACGCCAACCCAATTTGAGCTGTCGCCACCAACAACATAACTCATTAGAGTTTGAACCAGTCCTCCAACTGCAGGGTAGTTATGGAAGTCTCGAGCCAACTTGTTCAGCAGCATACGGAAGAATTTGGTCGGTATGTAGAAGGCTGGCACGATGTAAGCCAAAATTGGAGCAAAAACAAGGAACAAATACTCTGCCACCGTAAAAACTAGCGTGGAATCATCATGAAAACCAGCTGGAGATAATAAAATTAACCGTGAGAGTCTATGCGGCTTCTCTTCAATCCGGCAGGTTATAACATACATCAACATAGCAGCTCCCCCCAAGCTATGACAGATTGCACAAAGTTTGTAAGGCTGAGCCTCATTTATTTCTTCCTTGACATCAGGTTGACTTAGTTTCAGTTCAGAAGTTTTAATCTCATGAATCTTTTCTATCATGGCTGGAATATCCTCAGTCCCATGCTCATTGATGGAGTACTTCCAATATCTGCATTATTACTTCAGTTAAAGACCATTATATTACCCAACTTTACGGGTGTGTGTCTGAATTGGAAGTTGTTAACCTAGAGTTTCTGGTAAGCACTAACCGTCTTGAGGAAATGTCTTTGTTAACATGCTCCCTAGAAACCAAACCACGAAAATTCCCAAGGAAAACATCATACCCTGCAGGAAAAGAAGAAGGAAAAAAAAATAATAATAAGCAGATGAAAAGTGATTCGCGTAGAATTGGAGTAAATATTCTAAAAAGATTCATAGCAAACCTTGATCATAGGCTGCAAATGCTGGGGATCCAACAACCCCATTAGACACCCACCTGAAAATGGAATCCACTCATAAGATGACAAAAGTAAAATATCAGAAGTAAAGCATCAAATTAACTCATAAGAAAACGGGCTTTGGACATCTGGATGAGCACCAAATCGGCATAGTATGACTCTTATGGTCTAAATTCAGTGAGTTAGAAAGACAATGGAATATGGGTAATTTGTTCAGTCTGCCTTCAGATACATGTAAAGCTTTTTTGATCCACAATTTGAAGAGAATAGATCCATCTCATTTACGCATCATGATTAAGAGAAAAAGAATTTTTTTTAAAAAAAAGAAAGAGGTATAACCCACCCCATAGATGAATCCAAAATTCCATGCTGAAGATAAACAGCCTTCCGTGCATCGCGTCTGTAAAATGGTGCCACAAAGCATCAGACATCATGAGTCCAGAAAAGTTCATAATTTGACAGAAAAGAAAACCAACCATACCTGGGAATTCTTTCCAACAGAAGAACATATCCATCAGAAGTTGCCACACGAATAGCCTCATATGGATAACTAGAAGAGGTAAAAGAGTTAGAAATGTATTTGACATGATCAAAATTCCATGAACAAACATGAATTAGCAGCCAACAGAAGCATTGTCCCTACCCAAGCTCTGTAATAACATCTTGGCATGTACGAGCATCTGTATTCATAACATGATGAAAAGTAGATTTCCTTTCTGAAACAGACGGATTATTCTCACCAAGGGTATCTGTGTGCACTGAGGCATCATAAACATCACGATGAATAACTTCAGTGTCATTTTTGTCAGATGAAAACCATCTCCACGACATTCTCAATGCTTCAGATGGGGAAAGAAGAAAATGTGCAGCCTTGTGAAAAAAATCAAATATAGTTTCTATGAAGATCTCAATCGCTAGATGAAGGTCCTGGTTGACATGAGAACACAAATGAGCAAGGAAAGAAAGATGTTAGAGAAGTAATGATTGTGCGCACACAACCAGATGCAGTGGTGGAAGAAGAGAGATTTATGTAAGTTACTAAACAAACCTCGATCACTCCACGTCTCCTGTCAGTAGTGCGGTGAACAACATGATCCTTGGTGGTATGGACTCTCCTAATAGAGGAATGTAACTGCAAAGGCCTGTGGCATGTAGAAGGAGCTTTTGATCCCCTAGTACAGGACAAACGGCCAATATAAAATGGTATTCCAATCAGAAATTTAGCGGGAAACAAAATCCATGAAAGTATGCTTATGATCCATCCGGTCCGATGCCTTTCATACTTGGTGAAACTACTTGCCCTGGAGACTCGTGAACAGTTCGATGATGGTGATGCAGGAGTTATTCCATCAATATCTTCTTCTTCTCCAGAAGAATAATCCATACTTGAAGGTTCAGAATCCACAGAAAGCTCATGAACGAACCGGTTGAATGAGGACACACCACTATCATCATCAAGCAATGGACATATCAAAACCACAAAAAAATTGAATCATAATGGATTCATTAAGCACCAACAAAATGGAAATTGAAGAAAGACGGGAGATCATGATTGGTTTGCCTAAACTATAATTCTAGAAAGGAAGCGTTCAAACAAGCACAAATCAAAAGATAAAAAGAGATGAAACGGAAAAAAAAAGAAAAGAAAAACAACGTGAAACAATACTAGACAGACAAGTTTATCATGCTCAACTCACTCTCTCACAGAGAAAATAGCCATAGTGTCTACTGTCGAGGTTATCCAGAAATAAATCAATACATGGTATTTTGAAGTAGAAATCACTAAAGAGCTTGAGATTATCATAAAACTGGCAAAAAAATTTTATTCACTATGAACAATCCAAGGGAAAGAACACAATGGTGGCATGTCAAAGGTATTTCTTCGTAAAAGCATTAAAAAAAAGATTCCATTGAAATGAAACCTAATGAACATCACAGCAATAATTCATCGATGACTGAGCTTCAAAGAGAAATCCAAGTAAGAAGATGGATGTTTAAGTAGGCATTTATACAAATACAAACAGCGATAGAACAAATTTCAGCTAAACAGCTATAGGAGACAAATTGTTATGCCGTCATTCCAACAATTATCACATCCAAGATGTTAATGTCTTAAAAAGATGTCAGAATGGGATTGAAAAATTAAATCTATAAAGAACAAAAGGCTAATATAATTATTAGGATGTTCTCAAAACTATAGTAATTAACCATGTAGGAGTATCTAATAAAACAGGAAGTAAAACCATCCTTTGCCAAAAAAAAAATGCCGAAATTGCTACCCACTTCCATGCAAGTAAACTTCTAGTTGGGGTTTGCTTAGGTTTGTAAACATATCACTTACTCAAGGCATCTAATATCCGACAGCCAATACTCTGTTCAACAATGACTGCATATAAGAAGCCAAGAACTCCAAACCCGAAACATACCCTTCAACGATTCTAAAGATTCAGAGGCTTGTGCCTCAGTTCTCCATCATAATAGATCACCATGCAACAACTTCAATTTTATTTAGCCCTTCAAGATGATAGTCCTAAATCTCCCGTATAAAAACCATAATCTATAACATTCCAATCATTCAAAAAATCATTTCCGAGCATTTACAAATTTGATTACACAAATCCAAAGTAAAGCTCACTAAAAAATGCATAAATCATGACATATTATATACAAGAATCAACTTACTGCTCCATCCATCGGGGGAATCGAGGGCCGCCGAAAGTCGGCCGGAGCTCCCAGCCATGAATGCCTTCAAGAATAATAGCCTTCCCCGGTAAAATAGCCAGTAAAAGCGCCGAAATTCCATTGATTAGCCTCACAATGTTGTTTAATGACTCGTAAGTGAACGTTTTCACTGACCTGCACTAAAAACCAACAACAAAATATGATCATTTTGTAACAGAAATTATTCATTTTTTAACATAAAATTAATTTAAAAAATTCAATTATTACTGTTATTATTAAGTTATAGAATCAGTTTGAATCAGACGAATGAATCCAGCAATTATTAAACGAACATGCAATATGAAGAAAAATGATAGAACTTACTCTTTGGCGACAGCGAGGACGCTGTCGACGAATCGCTGCATCATCATTTTCGTTTTTGGAAAAAAAAAAAATTGTTTAGTTTCAATCTGATTTTAGAAATTGTTGTGAGAAAATGGAAAAATGAAATAGTAAGTGAATCGCCAAAATGGAAGCGAAAATTTTGTGAGAGAGAAATATTAGGAATTGGATAAAAGTTAAAAATAAAATAAAAGAACGAATTTAAAGACGAGGAGGAAAAGGCGACGCCGGTTCTTTGCGTACGTTGAAAGTTTGGAGAATCAATTTGCAGTTGTTTTTTTTGCTCATGCGAAGGTATTTGCACGTGGAAATCGATTATTGGAAGGGCTTATATGTGTCATTTTGTTAGCCACGGTGTGTGGATTGGGGGTACACGTAAGAAGCTTTTGTTTCCACGTGGTTGAAGATGAGCGAGCGCCGGTGATGGGTCGGCGTATAATTGAACGGATGTGATGCTCTTGGGTCCCACGTTTGACTGATAGTAGATGATATGGCAATGGAATTGACTATACATGATAACTTTCGGTGGGGACAAAGTGCGTCGGTTTCATCCACCCCAAAGGAGAATGCTCCACTCTGGCGGTAATCTTTTAAAGTAGTTTTTTTTTTCTTTAATTCTTTTCTGTTTGTTTTTATTTGGATGGCTTAGTAATTTTACCTATTTTACAATATTCCCAAAAATTTTTATATGTTAATGATTTTAGTTAAAATATTTATTAACACTTCAACTATATTTGTTCAAAGTCAATAAACATAAACTAGTTTTATTCTTTATGTTATGATTTCGTGATGTTTACTTAAAATAATTATGTACTTAACAATTGACATCATCATATGTCTCTTAGATTTAACCAAACACAAAAATAATAAATAAATAAAGTATTTAATAATTATTTAATATGTTACATCAATTTATTTAAATGGGTTACATCAATTTATTTAAATGGAGCTTATACAAAAATTTCTCTCGCTAATAATATAAAACACGTAAATAATATCATAATAATAAATATGATGTTAACACATAAATTAAATTTTTTATTAATTTTTTTTAAATTTACAATGCGCCCAAGATTATATATTAAATAAATAAATATCAATCATTTGATTGTTACCGACATCTGTATTGCTACTCAAAAGCTATATTTTATGTGAATGTCTTGCAAATTAATAAACCAACTTTTTTTTGGTTAAATAATTTTTTTTTCAATTAGAACCCAATCAATTGTCAATAAGATTTAGTTGGTGTGGTTGGGTACCTATATCTAGTAGAAATATTTCAGTTAGGGATCTTAATCATAATAAAATTAGGGATAAGTAAAAAAAAATTATACAATATATTTTATTATGTAAAAGTGATTTTATAATTAAGAATTCCTCACTTTAATAAAGTAAGAGATTAACTAAAAAAAAAAAATTTAATACACTACAAAACAAAATATAGTGTATTAAAGAATATATTTATTTTATTTTTTAATTTATCCCTAACTTTATTAAAATAAAAAATTCCTAATTAGAAAACTACTCTATTATGTAATATATTAAGATATATATTTTTTAATCTTTTAATTTATCAATTTACTTACGTAAAACAACGTATCATAGCATCTTTATTAACGAACTTACTCAAAGAGAAAAGTTTGGTAATAGTCCCTTTCAAGTTTCTCTTTCGACTCATGAAAAAAAAAAAAATGTCACGTAGCAGACCCTAATCCCTACCAATTTTGACATTTTGTAGTGGATCTCACTAATATACGTGGAGACGTGTATTTTTCACAAAAGGATGACCGAAAAAATCCCACTATCGGGAAGAAAAAAGTTATTCAACTTCCACCCATAAGTTTAAACTTTAAACGCCCACGTTTGCTACATCAACTGCAAGGCCGGTGTCATTGTGCACGTTTTTATATCAGTGCATCACTATCTTCTCGGAAGCTGGGGTGGATCAAGCAGAGCTTGTCGACATATAGTCATTGCATTCATTGATGGCTTCGGCAAATGCAAACTCAGAAACCAAGGCCAAGTGATCACTGCCCAGATTCTGCACCAAAAAGGAGAAACCGGGTGTGAGATTCAGTTATTATAACAGTTTAGGACATACAAGATTGTCATGTGATCACCGTCCAATCTGCATAAACAGACTCAAATATTTTCTAAATTAGCAGCCCAGTTACTACATGTTAATCTTTGAAGGAAAATTATCTCTGTACATTTACTACATGTTAATCTTTGAAGGAAAATTATCTCTGTACTATCTTTATTTTATAATATATATATTTAACTATCATAAAATTTTGACATATTTTTTATATTATTTTTTATTTCTAAACTTGTATTCATCAACCATTTTAACAGTGAAGATAACTATTTCGCTCTTAAATAAATTAAAAAATTATTTTATTTCACAAAATTTTAAAAATAAAAAATTATTATTATAAAAATACCCTTAAATTCAATAAAACAAATAAATATCAAAACCTAAGATAATAATTTTTATTATAATGAATCTATAATTATAAAAATTAACATCTTGTGATTATAATTTTATTTAATTTTTGTAATTAAATTAACATAAAGAGAAAGCTCCCTATAATTATTGTAAACTTCCCCATATTTAATGCTACGAAACTTTCCTATACTAATTAAATGAAATTATAATTATAAAAAATTAACATGATAATTTTAAATGAAATTATAATTATAAAAAATTAACATATCGGATTTAAGATTTATTTATTTTATTAAAGTGAGGGATATTTTTGCAATTGTAATTTTATTATTTTTCAAAATTTTGTCGAATAAAATAACATTTTAATTCATTAACGGATGAAATGCTCATTTTTTTAATGTTAAAGTGGTTGATTGATACAAGTTTAAAAACAAAGGTGATGTAAAGAACATGTCTAAATTTTGTGATGGGTAGATGTACATATGACAAAATAAAAATGGTACAAAGATAATTTCTTATCTTTAAAACAAATTTATATTAAAAAAGACTTTTATAAATAAAAAAATAGTTTGATGACGAAATTTCTACGAGATTTCCTAATGAAGGAGTAAAAATAAATCTTCTTTCTAGGTTTTGACTTTTGATTTGCATGGTTGGCCTAGTATCTAGCAAGAAATGTAGAAGCAAAAACCTTTAGAAAACCCTGGAAGTGCATGATGTCATCCCATGCAGAAACACTTTCATGAAGTTTATGAGTCATGCAGCATGATATAGCAAATCCAACACGCTCCAGTGTTCTTACCTTGCATGGAAGGCCACCTGTCCTTCTTAGAATATCAACTGGAAGGGTATCCAAAACTCTGGTGGGTACAAGGCCGTTCGTGTACCTGTATTCAGAACAAACCATTATAACTATCACAACCGTTATGATCATTGTTACAACTTGTCACAGAATTCATTTACCATAAGTAGTCAACAGTTCCAAAAAATTTTGAGTGGTATGAAGTAGCCAATGGTTCACCATTGATGCCCCTTGTTCTTGGGGAACCCTGAAAACAAGAATTTCCCACGTAAAATATCCCAAGGTGCGATAATGAACTGGCACAAAAGAGGAAAGGAAATCTACTTCACCTTCACCGAGGCATAGGAGCTGTTAAGCTTCAGTGGATGCACGGCTAGATAACACTGAGCATTTCCAGTTGCAACTTTAACCTCTTTATCCGTCCAGCCATGGGGCAGGAGTCTGAAATCAGAAGAGAACTAGAGATGTTATTACAATGAAAAGAAACAAAATATTTAAGAGAGAGCTTGAGGTGTGAATGACGACTGCTCATCAGATATGAGCATTCTAATAAACAAAATAAATAAAGATTAAATCATAAAATATCATAAAATCATTAAAAGAAATATGTTTTAAGACAACTTGTACTAGTTATAAGTTTAGGAACATCATCAATACATAGAATTCACACGTTTAAGATGTATGATTCTAATTTAACAAATCTAGAAATTTATAATATGGTGGAATTTGAATTCATGGCACATGAAATGACAATCATAGATATATACTTTCAGTGTTTTTTCATCCAGCTATGAAATCAAAGAATGTCATAACGTCCTCTCCGCAACAAAGTTGAAAGATAATTTGTAACAGCAGTTTTAGTTTCTAAATTCTAAATTGAAGATATAGTAAATCAAAAGAAACATGAAACATCCTTCCAAAAAAATGTAGTTAGTCCAAGTCCAAACCCCAACTAAATCCAACTTAATTGAAATTATAGTCAGGCTACTTTTCAAAATATCGATCATGCAAGCTACTAGTGCATGCAGGAATTGATGGGGAAAAGAAAAGGTACAATAGAACTTCGATAAATTAATAACTTTGAAAATTATTAATTTTTTGATTAATTAATAGCTTATTAATTTATAAAGATAATACTGCATTCATAATAGGATTTTTTATGAAGTATGGTAGTAAAATTAAATAATGTAGTGAGTATGTCAAACTATATAATATGATTCAGATTTGATCTTGATTGAGTAAATCAAATACTTGATAACCCTTTTGCAAGATTGCATGGTTGGATCACAATTACGTGGTAACTCATCAGAGATGACTTTTTGAGACAATATATTAAGTCGATCTCTCCCTTATTTCTTTTAACATAGCACATAGAATGAAACAATCGCTTTTCATTCGAAAGGTGTGAAGAAAGCAAAATGATCAATGAAATGTATAAAGCATTAGGCTAGTATAACAAAGAAAATCAAGACATCATTTTTAGCTAGTTTCAAATTAGTTAATTATAAATTGGTTGGGTCCTATAGAAAATTAAGTTCTTTTTTTAATTTATTGTTAATAAATTTATCGAATTATTAATTTATCACATTTGCCCCAAGTAAGCAAGGACAAAAACTATTATTCATCGAGATTATCAATTTATCAAGTATTAATTTAACAAGGTTCTATTGTATATGTGTTATCCTCAGAAAAGTTAAAAGATACCTGTCCATCACAGCAAATGGATTGATAATTTCTTTTTCGACCCCAAAAACTTGCGCAGGATGACAACTTCTCTGACCGGATAAGTCTCTTCTGTCATATGACTTGATATTAAGCTGCGCAAAGAAACGAATTGTAATCTCAAAGAACAAGATGGAGTGAAAGGGTAAATATATATGTGATACAGCTCATTAGTCTGTTGGTGCAGGTAATGCAATTGGTGCAGATAATGCAATTCTTTCACATAGTAGATAAATTAACGCATTTCACCTCTGATGATGATAAGAACTTGTAAATTGCACTCTGTCAAAGAACAAGAAAAGCTGTCAAATTTATTATTTTAAGAAACATTGTTCCACCACAGCAAAGTAATCTAGTTAGAGAAATGACTTTAGGTACCATACTTGAGGAGTGATATTGAAGTCACCAGCAAGCACAACAGGGATATTACCCCATTTCTCTGCAACGATTCGTGCCCTTGAGGAAAGAAAACAAATCTAACAAGTCATATAGCTCAATGTTAAATGGGACCAAATAATGCAACAGGAAGTAAATCTAATGGACCTTTTGGATAAAATCATTTGTAAAACAGCTGATAAACAGAGTGAGGACAGAAGAAACATGCATTCATGACGAAGAAAATGACATGTGAGTTTATACTGTAGGATTTGTTGCTCAATCTGAAATAATATTACTCTCGCAAAAAATAATTTAACTTCATTACCCATAAAAATATAACTAGAAAAAAACCTTCAAGTCTGTCGAAATCTTAATGTGATCGTTTCAGGATATAACGTGGGATCCTTGGAACATTTTATGAGTTTTACTGTAAGGGCACCATGATGTCAGAGCAAAACACATAACTTCAGTAACCCCTATAAGAGCTTGAATCAACAATTGATAATTGCAAGCACTTCAGTTATAAGAAATACATTCAAGTGTAGATATGCTTACTTGACCTAATTTCACTTCCCCTCGGTTTGGATTATAAAGAACGTGTATGTTACCAACCAGTACTCTTCTGGATTTTGTGTTGCGCATCTGCCTGTAAAAGGTGAAGTTATGAAGGACAAAACTTTTCCAGTAAACCACTCATAAGATTATATCAAAACATGTTGGCATTCAATTATGATTACAACAATTGTGGTGCAATGCAGCTATAGTTTGCTTAAGTTGAATATTGAGGCAGTATCTTAATGATCAGCAGAGTTGTCAATGGAACTCTGTAGACTGTAATATATAATGTTCTTCTATCGCTCAGATACTTGGGCTTTAAGCCATTCTAGCAATATGAGTCTTAACTCATAATTGCTTGCAAACCAAGTACACAAGCAAATAACATGAATTGCTACCTCAAAAACGGAAAGTTGGGCGACATTTTCACGAAGGCCAAACTCTTTAAATTCAGTGCTTGTTTGCTCTAATAACTGAAACCTAGAAAAAACCAAGAAACAAGAAAATATGAATAACCAATCCAATTTACAAATACCAAAAATTAACGAATCACAACTCTCTCACTTATCAGCTTTCCAAAACATCGCACAACCATCGACGTTATCTCCAGTGCGCCGCTGCCATTTGCAGACATTTGATTTAGAATTTTGCCAAAACGAACTCGGACACATAGAGCAAAGAGAAAAATTATAACCTTGTAACAACCAGCATATCCCGCTTTCTCCATAACATTCAAAATATCAAAATACCTGTCCACCTCCTAACAAGATTACATAATTACCACTCAAAAGTTCAAAATCATATCGAAATTCCATAAATCCCAGTTCCAATAAAATAAAATAAATTAAAAAAGAAAAAGCTTACTTGCATACAGATAATATCCGGGTTCAATCCAATCAACTCTTCGCATATTAACCTTTTGCGACGGTTCCATTTCATGTATTCATACCGAACATTTTGATATAAATCTCTATGTTTGAAAGCATTTTTATCTCCCAATATGTTATATGACACGACCGAGAATCTCTCTACATCATGAATCAATAACATATAAATTATGAAATATTTTTAAAAAAAAAAATTTAAAAGATAACAGAGTGATATTTCTTTTTTTTTCAAATTGATACCTTGTGATGAAATTGGATTAGGATCAGCGTCGATCCAGTGGCGGAGGACGTCAGGAGAAGGCTCATCGAACGGCTTACGTCGGATAGGGTTGTACCACCGACGGCTGTAGGAACGAGTTGACGGCGATGATGATGAGGAATGTGTGGTGGGACCATGGGGGCTACAAGAAATGGTGTTTGTAGTCTTGCAGCAGGAGGAGGAGAAGAAGATAAAGTGCCGGCACTTGCCGGAGCCGCCGTTCGGCGCGGAGGCGGCCGTTGGTGGGATCCGGCCTAGCCAAGAAGATGAGGAAGTGGCTTCGGACCTCATTGATTGATCCACAAGTAACGACTCTCTCTTCCGAATGTTTGGCGCCACACTTTCTTTTCGGCACAGTTTATTACCACTTTATCTCGGAGAAGTCTATGTTGCAGATTCTGTAAGTAACAGCAGTCAATGGGCAACTTCCACAGCCTGCATTTCCACGGTTTTTCTCTCTCCTCAGGACACGTGTGCTGCTTCCCATTGGGTGCGTAAGTAACAGAATCTGTAACTATCTCTAGTCAAAATGTCAAATGACCGATGTACTAAGATTCAGTTTATGTCGAGAAAATTACGATAAATGCCACCAGAACTTGAACGATTTTTTTTTTCAATAACACTCATGAGTAGAGACTAGGATGCGTGAGGATAATTAATATTTATGATACACACACTAAAGTAATTGTCTAAATTAACACACTGAAACACTTGTTCAGATATTTTAAACCCTCTTAAATATTCAAGGGGTGTCTACTCCCTTCATTCAATTAGTTGAACATTGACACACTGAAGTGTTTGTCCAGATACTTTAAACCCTCTCAAATATTCAAGGGGTGCCTACTCACTCCATTCAATTAGTTGATACCTTCACTCGTAAGGGAGAGATTGTCTCCATTCAATTAGTTGATACCTCCACCCACATTTTGTAAGGGAGAGATTGCCTCCATTCAATTAGTTGATACCTCCACCCACATTTTGTAAGGGAGAGATTGTCTCAATTTAATTAGTTGATAATTAAGGAAGTACTGAAACTAACCTCCATAATGTTGTTATGGAGGTTCGAACCCTTACACTTAACATTGTAAGTGAAAGGTTTCTCTCATTAAACCAAAGGCCCATTAGTGCCAGATGGTTAGGTTTAGTGTATATTTATTCATTTTTTACAATTTATTATGCTGTAATTCGTGACATATATGTTTTACACAAAAGAATGTTGTCGTTTAAAAATTGATACTATGAGACAGAAAAATTATTGTAAAATCAAGCAGTTTTCTTTAATTGTAAATTTGAATCTAAGTTAAAAATTAATTTATGTTTTACCCCCACTTTTCTTTTTTATCTACAAGTAAGCAGATGTCTTTAATTTAAAAAAAAAAACCACTAATTTTATAAATATAACCTAAAAAGAAAAAAATAAATAAATAACTTATACTTACTGATAAAAAATTGGGACACAAATATTTGTTCATTAGAAAGTTTGATAATATAATGTATATTCTGTTTTACAAATCCTATGCTTATAATAACTCCTTGTCCTCTCAGAGTAAGAGTTCGTTCCCGTAAATATAGCCCAGCTCCCATGAAGCAAATCAATCATTCGTAGCAGCAAAAATATTGAACCGCAGGGCCCTCCGAAAGCCAGAAAACAAAAGGAAAATCCAAAGAATCCCACCTCGGAAAGCTTCAGTTTTCGTTAGCAACGGAGGAAATAGATTATTGCTTTGCGTGCAAGACAAACACTGACGTTGTGTTGTTGGATCTCACCTCTGGTGACAGAATCTGCACCGAGAGTGGCTTGGTTCTTGACATTAAGGTGGTGTTTGGTTTTAAGAAAGGGGAGGAGAGGAAAAGAGTGGAATGGAGGAGAAAGGAGCGTAAGAAAATAATAAAATTAAATTTTATTATTTGATTTGGCATAAAATTTGATAAGAAAAGGAATTACAATTTTTTCCTTGGATAAATTTATCATTTGCCTTAAAGAAAATATAATTTAATATTAATACCAAACTTTTTTAATTTAAAAAGTTCTAAAACAATTCATGATTTATATTTAATATAAAATAATTTAATATAATAAATTATTTAATATAATTTAATATAAATAAAAACCAGTCAGCATAAGTCAACGCCGGTCAACGGCGGCTGGTGACTTTCCGGCAAAATTTCAGCCGCTTCCGGCAACGTCTAAGGGCCTGGCAACATTCCAGCGACTGTCCAACGAAGTTCGCGACAGATCTCCCGCGATAGTTAATTTATATTTATATATTTTCATATTAAATAAATAAATAAATTTATTTATTTTATTAAATTTCTTAAATCATTCATTAAATATAATTAATATAAAATTATTTATAATATTAAATTGATAAAATAAAATTATAAATAATAATTATTAATAGCATTAAACAAATAAAAATGTTAAAGGGTAATTTTGGAAGAATAGGTTTTCAATATAAGAGGAATTTGAATTATTCACTCTTTGGTGTGGAATTCAAATTCTTCATTTGAAGTGATTAAATTCTAATAAAAATTAAATTTTTATATATTTTGTGTAACCAAACAATAAAAATAAAAATAGAATTTAAATTACTTTCCTCTTCCACATTCTCTCCTGCCAACCAAACATCACTTAAAAATAAATCGACGAAAATGTTGAATGGAGAACCTTTGCTGATGATAAAAAAGATCCTAATTGTGTTGGAAGCCTTATGAATGCATTCTTAACTAATGGGAACCTCGTAACCTTCCGTTTAGCCCCATTTGCAGCATTAGCGAAGTGATTCAGTCCAGTGGGGGGGACAGCTTTCTTTCTCTGCAAGCAATGAGCGAGCAAGCAGCAAAGATTGCATCCAGCTTTCTTCCCCTGCAAGATTTGTGCACCCCAACGTTCTTGTAAATCTCATAAGCCCTATTCTTGATTATCGTAACCAGACCAAGCCTATCTGCCATCGAAGCAATGTCATCAAACCCTTTCACCAAAATATCATCCGGCTTCTTATTACACTGTAGTCCTAAGCTGAAGAACACTGATCGTTCAACTGAATCTTTGCATGATAGCTCAGCTTGTGAGAAGATTTTGTTCAAATCTTGTGATGAATAACACTTGCATGATGGCTGTGCAAGAAGCTGTGGCAAAAACAGAGGTGTTTGATATTAGGAGGAGCCCCAAGTCTGTTTGAGGAACAATTATTTACGTGATAGCTCAGCTTTCGGATGAGAAAAAAACCTCTGAAGAACGTGTCAATGGCTGCTGACGTTGCAGAAAACACAATCAAGAAAGCTTATAAGGGTCATTATCCACATGCTACAAGGTTGATACCTAATTGGCTTGCTGAGGAGGAGGATGTCAAGAAACTTGGCAGCACTGCAGCAGACTTTGAGATTGTGGGGTCAACGATTTTGCCATTTCTGTTGTTGAACAATTCCTGGTTGATTAGGGGCTAATGAAGTAAGTTAACTTTTTTTTTTCACTTTCCTAATTGTTTTAAGACTTTTGTTAGTGACGAATTTCCCACAAAAGAGATTGTCGTCTTGAATCCATTTATATAGAGAAAAAGCATTCTCGTCTCTCATAAGTAGTAATATTTACTTTCCTCGAGATTTTGATCTTATCCGAAGCTATCCCACGGTAAATAGCATTATACTAAGTCAACTTTTATTTTAACTTTCATGTAAACTAATAAATCGATTTTCTAAAAACTTAACTTTCTACAATGTGTTAAATGGTCCCTTTGGATGGGCCGCCAGAAAACAGAAGTGCCGCACAACCAAGCTGGACATCTTTTTTAAACTTCCAACGTTTTTTTTTTCTTGAAATAATTGATAAATATATTAGCAAAATAAGAATCATTTTTTTTACCATTCAATTGCTTGGCTTAAAAATCACATCACCTGTTTCGCAAACAGCCCAAAAGGACTAGACCTCTTAGTAAAATTCCCCCTAATTACATAAGAATTGCGCAATAATAGGTAAAATGGCTAAACCACATGTTACGGTCATACACCTACCTTATCCCATATAGGGCCAGTAAAGCTTTCAAAATTCCATGAGTGAGCCACCGGAAAGCATATGAACTTGATTGTTTCGGGACAAATTTGTCTGACGGCGTCGCTAAAATCTCAATCTTGTCAACTGCTTTAACCATTGAAGACGCGACTATGCAAAACATGGAACTTTATTACCGTCAAGTTCAACAAACCATGAGCTTCACTTCAACATTGGATATGTTGAGAAAACATCCCTAACTCTCTTTGGTTAATATCGAATATACATAACATGTTTCATAGCTTAAATATGGTTGTAAATGTTGTGACTACTAATTACAGGCCTTGATGGACATACTAATATATTATTAACCCATTATGCTGCGGAGTCGAAACAGTTCGGCACAGGATAAGCTCTAAGTTAATGCTCTTGTCTCAAATAAGTTTAGACATTGGCCTAAAATCTAAATGAGCCTGAGAAAGTCAGCAAATCATACCTATAGGATTAGAAAGTTAATTTAATTCTAAGAAAATACAGAGGACTCTTTAGGAACAGAACTACAGAAGGGAATTACAGGTCCACAGACTCATTTATAACATAGACAGGTACACAAACTTGCTTCCAATAAGGACATCTCAAGGGCATTTCCGTTGAATATATGAAGCTCCATGCTCTTCATACCTGTCAATTCCATACTCTTATTAATTGGTTTCATATAAGTTCCAACTTAAAAATGGAGAAAAAGGAAATTGTACAGCTTGACAGTATGCTTTTAAACTTCAGTATGATGAAGCGCAAATGTAATAGAAAGAGGTGGATCGATGAAACATACTCAGATTTGGAAAACCACATTTGCTGGAATGAACCAAGCGATGCCAATATACTCCCTCCAATCCAAACACTGTTTCACACAGCATCAGTAATCTGAATTAAAGCAATATTGTTGTTTTCTAACAAGAATTCTCCCTTTTATTATTTACTGCAGAGGAGTTATTTATGAAAAATAAGACACTGCAATGCCTGCACCTTGGGGGAAAGTAAACTGTTACCGTAGCGATTGCCTTCATTGGCTGGGATCAATACAATGAGACATACTAAGGATTTTAGTTCTCTTGAAGTTTAGAGTGCATAGAATGCAATCAATAAGACAACATCATAGAGATACTTGGGATCTTACCCCTCTTCATGGAAGTTAAATTCTTAATATTTCAAGCAGGTTTTGAAATTGCTTATGATTCAATCAAGTGCTGCAAAGCTTGATAAGATCTGACTTTACTTAGACCGTAGGATTGTTTATCAGGAAACAAAATCATTTTGATAGACTCAAATTGCTCTACTGATTTTTTTGTAGAATAATTACACAGATTTCACTACACAAAAACTCTTTCACACACAACAGAACTCCTACACAATCAGGATATTCGAGAGACCTGAAACTCTCCTACATTCACAGAATTATTTTCACAAAATCTGACTCCCATTAAAACCCATTGTTCTTCAATATAAACCAACAACCCTACACTCCCATAACTGACAAATAACAGACTGCCTAAAATACTAATACAACTGCTTGACAGTTTATTACAAACCACAAATACAACCCAAACTCCTATTAACTGCTCCTGGAAACCGTTTTCCTGGTATGTGATATGGACAAGTGGCCTATCACATTTCTTCTAAATTTAATGCAGTATCATTTATCAATCCCCACGGTTTTCATTCTAATTAAATTAGCTTGACTTTCTAAACCCTTTCTTCTGGGCATAAGCAACTTTCTAAGTTATTTTACCATATTTGTCCACAGGAAATCACACAACAATTCATACTCCGCTATGTAACTGGCAGAATGATTTATGATTCAAGAGATATCCACAAGCATGCTCAAATTCATTTGACAAATTCTCAACGACCAGAATGACAAAAGACAACAAAAATCCTTTGATCACCAAGTCCCATCATATAGACCAACAGAGTACCAGATCATTGTATCAGAATTCATTTAGCCACCTTCATAAAAATTTAGCATATAATATAGTTCACATAATGCATCAGGATATTTGGAAAATATGTACATTTGTCCTTAATAAGGGCAGTTTGTGATCACCCTTCAAATTTTATATTAATTAGCAAAATCAAAATGGAAAACAAACCCAATGTTCAGAGTAAATGTAAAAGCCAAAGTACATAGTTAAGATGAAATAACAGAAAGAATGCAGCCAAACAACAGGCACTATAGGCACAGGCAAGGATAGGGAAGGAAGAAAGAGAGAGGTCCAACCTGAATCTCCTTTCTGTTGCATTTCCACTTGACACTACTTTGACTCTAGCAGCTTGAGGAGACTCCTACAAGTTGATGCATAATACTTAAGTCATGTCGTAACTAAAGCAAAATTTATTATGCACTTTTTCAAAATTGAATAGGCTTTTCAGAAATTAATTGCAAGTGGCATTTGCATGAATGCCAGCCAGAATGGTTTTGTGCAAAAGTTTTAACAGAGTTCTAACATTGTTTATATTTCAGGCTCCCTAATAATGGCATGTTAATGAGGATGAAAGTGAGGATGCCACATAAAAGAATAGATAACAAGCTGAAGTTAAAACACACTACTAAAGGTTTGCTGATATGATGTTAAACATTCAGATGCTAATAAACTCATTTCACCAAAAAGCCCATGAGGATAGATGATCTTCTCTTTAAAGACATGGATAGATTGTAAAACCACCATTTAATGTCTTTGAAAATAGTACAAGACTTGATACTAAGCAAAGATTTCAAAATTTTTATCCCTTAAAATTTGGAAAATGGAAGTGAATACAGTGAACATTACCTCTAGCAAGTCTTTCTCAAGGCGTTCCTTTAATTGCTGCATTGATGCCGTGCCACCAGCAAGCTGTATTGAGAGGAAAGACAAAAAGGAACTGAATAAGTTCCAAGAAGGTCTAACGTCAACTCAAAAAATATATAGTACTGATGATGGCATGTATTGTCTCATGATATCTAAGACACAGGTACTTAAAATTTTGGTCACTGGAAATATTATTTAGATTTCAGCATTGACATAGACAATGGTACGAGTCAATAACGAATTGCCTATGCAATAATATCCTACAAGTTAGACTAAGGATGGTATGCCAAGAGGGCTGCTAAGCTGATTGCAGTTGCTTTTAATGACTTGACGATAAATATGGACAATATCCAGGGCACTTGTGAAGTTGTGATTATTAGGCAGATGGGGGCAGATTTTAACATAGAGATTATCCAAAAAGAAATCTATCAAACCACCCATATCAGATCTATTTATGCTATAAGCTTTGACATCCTAGTTCTTTTGGGAAAATGTAGGAAATCACATTACTAAGATATTTAAAAGCAAAGATCACATTGCTAGGATATCTAAAAGAAAAGAGTACCAGTATACTACTAAATAATTCTCTCCGGATATCCACATCACACTTATTAATGCTGTCTATAACCTGCAAAAGTGGAAAAAATAATGTTAGCATAAGAATTATCATCAATCATTAAGGACCAAATGTAGAATAAATATTCACAAATTTACCATTTGTGGCAACCCACGAAGAGGAATGTTTTCTACAAAATTCTCCATACCAGGAATTGTCTGATGACAGAAAAAGAAAATAAAAACTACATGAAATTGCCCTCAAAATATTGATGTTAAAGAAATAACAAATAAGTACTTATGAAAAAGTGCACACTGCATCCATAAATCCCAACACTAAATTACCCAGAAGCAACTGATCATAGGGTGGTAACAAAAAGATGGAGAATGATGGAGTAACAGTAATAAATCAAATTATGTTCAGTGCCTGCTTCTGTCTGTATCCATTTTTTTTTAAAACCGGAGTTGTAGCTCTAGGAACATCAAAAGTCATAAAAAATAAAAACACTCTACAACTCCACTGACCAAATGAAGCATTATGGAAACTGCGACTTATAATACAATAGTATGATTAATGTTCTCTTGAAGTGATGTGATTTGTCAAATAAAATACAAGAGTTAAAAATTTGAAGGAAGTAAAGAGAATAGGGAGTCACACCATAGAACATCAAAAAGCATCCTGCCAAAATAAAATGTGAGTTCAAGCACACCAAGAAAATATCCGAAGGCCACTTTTCAATGTGCTAAGTTTACATGCTTCTTTTACAAACACCTTAAGAAGATGGGAAGTTATGAGATTCGAGGCACTGAGTCACCAAGAAACAGAAGCACATAATTTCAGATGATGCCCATTTCAGAATGAAAAGTGAATAGGAAGAATAGAAAGAAAGTGATTCCATTAGATTTTACCAGACAACTCAGATACAAAAAGGAAAAAGAAATCGCATGTCACAAGTTCCGAGCCACCCACCTGAACTAAAGATGGATTGAACAGAACATCAGGAGTCTTAAATCTATCAGCTCCAATTTCAATTACTCTGCATTGAACAGGGGAAAAAGGTATCAACTGAAAACTAGGACTAATTCATGTCAGAAATGAGAACCAAAGCAACCCAAGCATTATTCAATAATAGTGATACAATGCGGTTGCTTTGCAGTCTAGCATATACATGAAAGTACACCATAACCTGTTTATAACATGCAAATTTAGTCTTAGCCAATAAAATTGCGAGGTACTTACTGGCCATCAGGAAGCTCATAGGGGGTCATTGGAATGTTTGAATATGCACTTTCTGTAAGCAAAAAGTCCCCATGTCAGAATGCTAAGTAACAGTAGAACTTTTAAAGTACTTTTAAAACTTCAAAGAACAGAGAGAGGTGTGGGAACATTTAATAAACCTGTTGATGAAATAATTTCCAAGAAGCAACAGATACAGCTCAATAAAAGATCATAGTGTTTGTGAACCAAAATGCAGCACTTAAACTGACTGCAATACTCTTATCATTTTACACAAACTTGATAATGCATTTATTTCCAGCTTTTAATAATCTAAATGTGCTTGCTATAAATCATAATTAAACTTGCAAATAAAAATTTTAAAAAAGGGGTGACCAATCATTTAAATAATTCATTTCTTAATATCAGACACTGAGTGTTGAGATTTGTTCTTTCTCTAAACAGTCGTTCACATCACTAACCGTACCAATCAATAATAGCACCTACCCACATCACCAACATCCACGACAAAACCAGTGTCGCTACTACCACCACAATCACAGCTAATATATAACAATGGCCATGCATTAAAAACCATCAGCACCCCTACCGCCGTGCAATAATCATGATCATCTACTACTAGAAAAATATCATTACCAGTAACCACTATCTCCACATAACTACTACATTATTACTGCCACAAAAGAACCACAATCGGCATCAGTACTATCATTATCGCATACAACCACACTAAGCACCATCACCACCATGCACAACTACTTTCCATGCTTGTGCATGCAGCTTATCACTTCTAATTTTAAATATGAATTTGTAAATTGATATAATTTTCATTCTTTTTAATTAATCATGTACCTAATTGGATTTTGAGCAGTTCAGATTATCAAAGATTTTAATTTAACTTTTTTAAACTCTGGAAATCAGTAATAATTTAGCCATCAAAGTTTTCACTAGTATGTTTGTTTTAGGTCTATATCTTCATTTTATCGAACAGAAGCTTATTGTGGAAGGTAGAAAGCCGATTTACAGTTCAATGTGTCAAGAGATGGTATAGATAATTAATTAGCAAAGCCAGAACCCAAAAAAAAAAAGGGTAGTTGAAGATAGAACAGATGGGAGGATCACAGACCATCATATGGAGTATCTGGAGCACGACATACGCATTCCTTGATATCGCTTGCAATTACTCTCTGTTGCAAAAGAACAATCAGCTCTGTAAAACAGATGTACCCTCCCCAAGTAACATCATGATCGATAACAAACCTGACAGTATAGTTTGTAGCTTTCCGTAGTATTTGGAAAATCAAGATCTACTATCTGTGAGATTTAGAAAAATCAAAGAAAAAATGTCAAACAAAATGCAGATTATGTGAGAACAAATGAACAATGAATTTAATTACTCTAACAAAGGACAGTATTCAATTAAGTACACGCCACGTAAAAGGAAACAAGTAAACGGCAGTTTCTTAAAGCAACAAGGACAAATGAACAAGACTCAAGAACAAAGTCATTCAACTCACTTTCTATGTTAAAAGGGGAGATTAAAAAAAAAAAGGAATAGGGAACGAAATTAGCTAGTGAATAGGATGGAAGAGTCACTTCTCCCAGTAAAAGGAGACAATTACTGCTATCAAACTCCCATTTCATCTTCCTTATTAACTAAATAGGTATGAATGCATTTTCTATTCTTTTTGTTCTAAAACTAAAAATTTCCAGTGGGACACAGCAGACTCATATGCTTCCATGCACCCTTAAATATAGTAGTCCTGATCATAATAAATCAGTTACTTCAATTAAGAATTTATTTATGACACGAAAGCACCATAAAACAATCATGATCAAATACTGTTCCTGGTTTCGATTTAAATTGGACTGAACTACTACCATGTCATCTCAATGCAAGATATTACGAAAAAGCAAGCAATTAGGCACATTAACAAATAAGGAAAAAGAAAAAATCAATTACATCAGAATATACCTGAAACTCACTCGGCCTATTCTCCTTCCTCTTGAAAGAATATCTGGGTTTTATCTACAAGAACCATAAGGATAACATTTTGGAATAAAACAACAAATAATAATTCACATCTGTACACAACAAATTTGCCTCTAAAATAAGAAAACTCAGAGATGAAGTCACTTACTGTGATACCTTTGCTCTCCAGGCTTTTCATCAAGCAATTAGTAAGAAATTCTCCTCCTATAGGAGAAGTTGTAACACCCTTACATGGCGAAAAACAATAAGAGGGAAAAGTGAAGGCTGATCAGTTATTACAAGGCTGATTAGTTGTATATGCATGACTATCTGTAAACCCCTTTTCCAATAAGAAACAAAGGAGAAGAGAGAAAAAGGTTCTAGTAGTCAGCAAAACTTAAAAACTTAAATCAAACCTATAATTTTCAATAGATAATTAGAAGTAGAGTTATATATCTTAAACTCATTTGAGTACATTTGTGCCCTAGGTGTCGGCTTACTAAATTAAAAGATAATAATAGGAGTTATCAAACCATTAAAATTATTTGGCTCACATATCATGTGATGTAGCTTTTAAGCCATGTACATCATCAAAAAGCAATTTATCGAGAGCGAGAAAAATATTTAGATAAGCTCAGTAAAGCTCAACTGAAAATATGAAATTACAGGTTTAGCGTTTAGCTTCATTTACAACTCAAAAGAGATTTTTGTGTAGTGGGTGGGTTGGGGGAGGACCAATGTTCTTTCTTTCAAATTATGCCGTCAAATCTATAGCATGAGGATACACATTAGCATACATAGAGAAAGAAAACAGACATCTACTATAATACAACAGTAAGCTTAGCTAATTGTTGGAGAGTAATTATGAAGAAAAATACCTTTTGGAGAACATACCCATCGTGTACTGGGGCTACTGTTGTTGATCCTCCACCACTGAAAAAGTTCATAATTGTGAATAATACTATTTATCATTATTAGTAGCCCCACAAAGCTAGATTTAATATACATTGCAGCTGTGTCTTACTATTTTAAAAGCAAGGTTCAAAGTTATAGTCAATAAACTAAGAAATTGATGAGAAATCATGAACTGACAATTACACTCTACATGGATGAAAAAATTGATCAAGAAAATACTCCAACACGAAAATGACAGGTTACTCAACAGATGGACTCAAAAACTGAACAGATTCAATATCAAAATTTTGGCTCACCTATTAAAAATGTGGAGATTAGGGCAAGAATATAGGGCTTTCGACATAAATATTAACATTTTGACTTGCCACTGGGTTATGATCCCTATATATTTGTTGATGGCATACCAAAACTTAACTAAAAGTTCAAAATTATGCTTATTTTTGTGTTTGAGCATGCTTTCAAACAATGAACAACCAAGCATAGTGACACAAGGGTAAGGTGGATCCAATCAATATAACTAAGTACTAAAGAAAAATTCTTGATTTCTTTCTATCGAATACCCAGCTGAAAAATTTTCTCCCCAAAAGTTTCTCCTATAAAATATGTGCAACAGACACAATGTACAAAGTAGTTAATTGAAACCAAAAGGAAACCATATGAAGAATAAAAGAAGCACAAGGCCAAAAGTAATGCCCAAACAGCTAACTTAATAGTTGACAAGTATATAAATCCCTACCAATCAACAACCAGTGAGGTAGCACGCCCTAATGCAAAAGAAGTGAGAACCTGCAACATAAAAATATCAACATCACCAGCCAATAGTAGCCAAAAATCTTAACAAAACAAGAAGGAAACAGAAATAATTTAAATTGAAATTCAGTGGTCGGGAAAGAAGATTTCCCACAAGGTTTTGGGGATAAGTGATCTAGAGACATACAGCATTTTTCGCCAAGAATAAGGCTGGAACTTTGTACTTTTCAAATATAAGTTCTGCCGTCCTGTCAAATACGAGTGCGTCAAATTCTATCACGGGACAAAAGACCAGAATGCCACAAACACACACCCAAAAAGAAAAAAAGGAACTAAAATATGAATTTATTCCTTATCAAGAATTTTAAAATACAATATACAAGGAAATATGTATATAATTCTTTTTTTGACATTGTGTAGTCTAAGCTAATCATAACCTGTAACAAAAAGATGAATATTCACATTTAACGGAATAATATAAAGAAAAAACTATAAGTATAATCCATATCCACAAAATTGGTCAGAATACCAATACATCAAATCTCCATGACAACATCACAAGCTACATGTGAGTCATATAGACAAAAATGGCAAACACTGTAAGGAGGGCAAAAGTGAAAGGAATTACATAAGCTTTTATCATAGATTCATCAACTACACAAAATTTAAAGGGGCAATTCACCGTTCTCTCTGCTGCTGGGTGTTTGAAGATGGTTCAGCAAGTAGCATTGGATGCTCTTTGGGATCAATCAATAAACATTCCCTAAAATAGGAACAACAATTTTTCCCCAATGGTTACAATAATTGACTAGAAAAATTAATCAAAACAAAATTTAATAATTGATAATACCTGAAAGCATGGTCCCATATGCTATCCACAATATCCCAGTCAACCACTACTCCATCTTTTAAGGGTGATAGCACCTAATCACACAGGGACATAAGTAATCCAAATATTCAAATTCAAATGTCCAGCTAAATAATTGCTGACAAATCAACACACTAACCTCCATATGATCACGGCGAAACCCTAAAGATTGAGTTCCAACATACAACTTGCGTTTTCCTTTGCCTTTGTTAGAATCAACATTGTTCTTAGAATCTATAGCAGAACTGGAATTCCTTTCAGCATTTGGAGAATCATCAATATCCATTTGGTCAATAGCCCCAACAACCTTAAGAAAAATAAAGATAAAATTCAAATTACAATTCAATAGCTTTCAAAAACATAATAACAAATAGGAAGAACTTGAGCAAGTAGCTCCTGCTATACAACAAATATCATAAAATTCTCCTCAATCTTCCTAAAGAACCAGAATGCTACAGTATCACACTTTGTGAACCTTGGCCGTTGCTTGGTTACAATTTCGAATCCAGTATCATAAGTTTGCTCTAATTTTTGTTGTTTTTGATGTTGAAACCGTTTTTATTTATCCATGGGCAATGAGTTTTCATGTACTGGTGGTACCCGTACTTACAGAAGATTTCATTTTCACGCTTATCACTGTTACGTTTACAGATGCTATTGGATGTTACCAAAAGTGATTTTAAGCACCGAATATCCCTTTTATATTTAATATTCATTCAGTTATATAAATTATATAAAAAAATGATTCTTGAGATTCAAAATGCTTCAGAGTGCCAGAAGTACTTTGCAGAAGCAAAGCACTTGAAATGATTTGCAGTGATGTAAAGTGCATCCAGCTTCCAAGTGCTTTTTTTCCAGGAAAAAAAAAAGCCCTTCAATATAAATAAATTTTTAACAACATAGACAGACGATAGCAGATAACAGGAAACTAAACAATTCTACAAAAATCCATACAACAGTGAGCAATGCTTCGAAATTGAAGTCAAAATGAGGTGCAATGGAGTCAAGAGAGAGGGAAAAAAAGTAAGTCAAAAAAGTACGTTGCGGTCAAAAGTGAGAGAAAGAAGTGACACTAAACTCACCGAAGGAAAAACGGCCTTGGGTGCATCCTCACCGGCGTAACCAGCTTTGCAAGTGTGAGAGCCCAAGTCGATCACTATGGCTGATACTTCGTCTGCAACGCAAAAATAAAATTAAAAAAAAAAAGAAAAAAAATCGAAGAAAAAGAATTACATTTTTGCTGAGGGAAAAAAGTTCGAATTCTAATAGGAGAGCGAGTTGAAGATTGTATGGGTACTCACCGCCGCCGTACATGATTGCAGCTTCAGAGAAAGCAACAGAGAGGGTTCAATTTCGCAGAGGATTTTGTTAAGTTTGGGTTTAGGGTTTTAGAATTGGCTTGACCCGTCGAGGAAGAGGGACGGGGTGGTTTCTCCTCGAACCCGTTTGTTTGTTTTGTTTTTATTTGCCTTTCCCCTTTTTTTGTCCTTTTCCCGGCAATAAACATTTCAAATTATGATAAGCTTAATTTCGGACCATTGCCTCGTTACCATCTTCAAAATACTTTGTGCATTTACTTCCGGATTGAAGAATTAGAGTCCAGTATCAAAATTATTGATAGATTTATTTTACAAAATAGAATCAGAAATCGAAATTCGGATGGTGAATCCCACCTTAATTTTGGGAATAGGGAATAAAGAACGAAAGATTAATTCTGAGAAATGAAAATGAGTCTCTCATTTCTTAAAATAATCATTTTATCCCTTACAAAATTAAAATTATATATTTTATCCCTAGTTATAATTAATTAATATATTATTATCATTAATTAATATTAATATTAATATTATTAATTGATATATTAATATATTATTAAACATTAATTAATTAATTTTTTCAATTAATTTATATATTATTAACAATAATTAATAATAATAATAATAATTTTCGAATAAGCAATCACTATAATTAATATAAAATAATAATTATGACAATAGTTCATAAATACATTTTAGTAATTTGTTACAATCTAAATCATTTCAATTCTTATTCCCTAACAAAATAAACACATTAATGGCAATTTAGCTCATTCCGTTTTCAATTATTACAATTCAAATAAACAACTTATTCTGATTTTCATTCTTTATTTTCATTCCAGCCCATTCCTGCCTATTCTAATTCCAGCCCATTTCGATTCTCATTTAGTAAACACACCATTAATGTTTTCAAATCTTAGCTTATCTCTTCTCTTGCTAAAAAGAAAAAAATATTTTGAACAAAAATGAAATAAGTTAAAGATTTACAATTAGGGTGTGGATATTTCCACCCCATTATTTTTATAAACACATCCCGCCTCCATAAAATAATTACAATAAATTCACATTATTTATGAAATTACAAATCAATAATAAATTTGAAAAATTAGTTAATTAAATCATTCTTATAATATTTTCTTTTCTGATTTAGAGGATGTTTATTAATTTAATGACTTAAAACAATTTAACTTAATTAATTAAGTTAATTAGAGGTGTTTGTTTTTGTAACTGAATGAGATTTTTCAAATGATTTTGATTTAATAAAATAAGCTGTTTTTTTAGTTTTTTTTTACTTATTGGAGAAATCTTAATTAGTTAACTTATTTCTAATGTTAAAAAATCTCCCATTTTATCATGTATTTTTTATGTCTATCCCAAAACCCACCCATAAACGTTTGCCCACTCTCATCTTTATTTTCATTTTTTTAAGCCATCATGGAACTCTTCCTCACTTTGCTTCTCATCTCTAGTTTTTAAATCTCCCATTTTCGGTAATCAAAAGTATTATTCTTAAGCTTTTTTTTTATATATTTACATAATGTGTATGTGTGTGTATATATATAATGCCAATATGTATGTATGTATGTATGTATGTATGTATGTATGTATGTATAATGCCAAAATCATTATGTATTTACCTGAACATGATTTTACTTATATATGATAAAAAAATTATAATATTTGTGTTCTTTAACATGTGTATATATAAAGTATTTAACAAGGATACAGATATAAAAGTACAAATTTTTAGTTTTCAAAGTTGAAAAAGCAAACAACTTAATACTTATTTTTAGATATTTAGACAAAAGAAAAGGATGTTATTCATATTCAAACATTTAAATCTATTCAAAATTCAGACAAAAAAATAAATATCACCTTAATCTTTTAACAATTTTTAATTATTTAAGTTTGCTTTAAGATAATTTTAGTTTGACTATTTTACCCTTATTATATAAGATAATCAAATTACTCTAAGAAATATATTATTGCATGTAACTAATTGTTTAGCCATTACTTTTATGTTTTATAATCTAACATGTTTTATATAAAATTTAATAATTTTCAACATTCCCCATGTCCTAACTAAATCTTGTTAGTTTAGTGGAATATTAATAATCATACTAATGAGTTATTATTTATGCATCATTAAAATATATTAAAAAATTGTATAAAAAATAACTAAAGTTAAAGTAATTTTTTAGATATTATGGTACTTTTACCTTATGAGGGTAAAAATAGTTATATTAATTTATATTAAAACAACCTTATTGGTCAAATATAAAAAAAAAAGTCAAAAAATGAATATAAAATAAATTACTACTTACACATCATTAAAAAATAAAAAACTTTTCTATAAAAAATTATTAAAGTTAAAGTAAATTTTTAGATATTTTGGTATTTTTAACATGAGGGTAAAATAGTCATATTAATTTACAGTAAAGCAACCTTATTGATCAAATATAATAAAAATAATAATCTCATAAAGAACAACTAAATATGCATTTAATTGATTAATTTTTTAAATTTCTTCTTAATTTGAATTTTTAAAAACTAATGTGAACTTTCTGCAATAATTTTCTAAAAATGCAATGGATTTATAAAATTTGCGGGGAAGAAATATTACCACCCTTATAATTATTTAAAGTATTTTAAATATTATCATTTTCTAAGGGGATAATATGAGATTTATCTAATAATATATATGAATTGTTTTTGAAGATTCATATATTGAATTTGACACTTTGGTTTGGGAAATTTTCTTATATAGCCTTCTTCAAAATCCTATTATCAAAAATAGGCATAGAAAAAAATGTCTTAAAACAATAACGATGCACACTTTTTTATGGACTAAATTGCCCATTCCCAAAGACCATTGTCAAAATTGCCTAAATCACATGTATCCCGTCATTGCTTGGCATCACCCATCATCGGCCCGCCATCTCGAAATTTCTTTTTATACCCTCATCATCACAATCTGACCATTACAACCCCTATTAAAACAACCTCCATTAGCAAAAGGTTCTACATTATCAACAACGTTAAGATTCGACCTAAATGTGCGACTCCCTTACACTTTTATAGTAATTTTTAATTGATTGGTGGATTATTATTGATTAAAAAGCACATTAGGATATGTATTGGCATAAACAATTCAAAAATTTTTAAAGATTAATATTTACAAAATATAAGCATATTTAGTGTTCGTTAAAATGTTTTTAAGAATTTTTTTTTCAATTATCTCAATTAATTTGCTGAACTAGTTCCTAGTGATCCACTCTTTAATACCAAAAGTACTTATTAGTATGAAGTTTACACTTATTTTATAAGTTTTTTTTCGTTTATGTTGGGTTTATGCACCCATCACCGGCCCATGTTACAGGCAATGGCATCAATCGCATGCCCATATTGCGGGTGATGTGGTGCCATCGCTAGCCCAAGTGCGAGCATTGCTTGCATTGACCTAAACAAAAATTTTTTATTTAAAATATTAATTTAATATTTGTCGTATTTAACTTTTAGATATGTCTTGCAATAAAATACCTCTTTGGACTTTAAAAATACCAATTGAAGATCGCTTCCCAAGTGTTCTAACAAAATTGACAAAGATGAAGAGAATTATTAGCCTTATGTAATCAAAGTTGACTGAAAAACAACAAAAGTTGTTCAGAAAATCAATATTCGGGCATTTTAGCAGTATGAACGAAATTGGATTTAGTGCCATACTCATGCATAATTTGTTGCTTAGATAAGTAATACAAGAAGTTGATAAATATTAAATGTAGTTTCGTCTTGGTGATGAGTTGTTGCATTTCTCGATTTGAGAATGGTGCCCTATAATAGGACTAAAATGTAGTGAATTGCAAGATTTAGAAGAGTTAAAAAAAAAAGTTGGTAGTTGGCGAATACGTGATGTTTATTTCAATAGCAGTGATGAGTTTTAGCTTCAAGAATTAGATATAAGGTTTGAAGCTTTTGATTTTACTAAAATCAATGACAATGATGTATTGAGAATTACCTTGTTCTATTTTGCGAATAGAGTTTTGTGTGCAAGACCCAATGAAAGGTCAATCCATAAATTTATAATGTATGCCGTTGTAGATTTGGAATGTTTTAACAACTTTTCTTATGGAAGATATTTGTGAAATATTGTTTATGATCAAATGAATACTTTATTGAATGGGAAGACTGAAAAATTTAAGAAAGAAGCCAGTAACAAGCACAAACATGAGACTTATAATTTTTATGACTTTTGTTATGCAATGCAAGTGCATAAAATACAAGTATCTACGCATAAATATAATATAGTGTGTAATGTTTTTTTTTCCATGTAGGCCTATATATTTGAAGCAGCTGGAGGAATCACATTAAAATATGGCACTCTAACAAATGTGAATCGTCCTCAGATCCTTAAATGGACGGTCTCAAAGAACATACAATATTTGGAACTATTAGAAAAAATTTAGAGCATCTACTGTAAGTGTATGAAAAACATGTAATTTTGTGTATACATTTGTATAAAATTTTGCAACCTTAATTTTTTCAGTTGCTCACACAGATAAAATTGAAGTAAGTTTTGAAAAAGATTAGTTAAGAGAACAAATAACTATCAATCTATGAAGAGATACTGCACTACGATTCCAACTTGGGTTGATAAGGTGAAAAGATTTTACAATTTTGACTACTTGTTGTGCATTTTGTTAAACTGAAAATTGCATATTACTTTGTGTAGTTTAAGCAATTTATAGAAAAAGAAAAGTATAATGACACGACACTGCCACCAAATGACCACCATTGATCACCTATAAATGGTTTAGGCCATACGACTAGCCTAAAAGTTTATATGAACCTGAGGACTTGGATACCATTGAGGTTAAATTTGTTTGGTATTTTACGTTCAATTTATAGTCACAAATAACTAAGGAATTTTCCACTAGAGTTTTTTTTTTTTTTTGTCGAGATCAAAGAATCGATATGATTATGTCGTCTATAAACTGCATATGCTTGAGGTTGATGTTGCTGAAATCAAGATGAAAGTAGCTCAAATCATAATGGCAATGGTTGAAGATCGAAAGGTGTTTGGAGAGGTCAAGATCGGATTTGATGAGATGAAACATGCAATCACGAAATGTATTACATCAAACACTAATTCCACAGTTCTACAATCATACGGTGAATTCTCATATAAACACTCACACTTAGTATGCAAGTAATACATACATCAAAATACACTTCTTATTTAATATTTTTATTCAACATTATAAAACTTATATATTTGGGCTTCATATTTGATAGGTGCCTCTGCGTTTTAGATAATTGGATAATCTCAATAGTAAACCATTTGAATATGATACGAGTGACAAAGGAAAAATTCCAACATACAATTGAAAGAGGGACCTTAATGATGAAAGTGTTTGTATACTAACAAAGCCACCAGGTGTGAGTTTGTTTAGACATCAAATGAAGAAGTCGCATCTACTAAGTAGTCCATAGACAATTCCCCACCAAAAAGACGGAAAGCTCATAATGTTGAAAAGTTTCTCACAACTGAATTTATACATGCCGATGACGCGATACTTGTTGATTTAGATCTATTGAAACAGCTTGATAATCCAATATTATTTTATGTGTTCTAACAATGGTGTTGTGGCGAAATTAATGTGAGTCAACTCATTGCGTTTATGAAAGATTTTTTTGAGATAATTTTACATGACAATAAAAGCAGTCTACGCGGATGGCTGAGACATGAGGTAAGCATCCTTAATTATTATACTATATTGATCATTGAACTTGTTGAATCTATTATTATCTAACGTTCTACTACTAATTCACAACATATCCATGCTTATCTACGCTTGCTCAGTAAGCGACAACAAACGTATCCTAATACTTTACCTCAATGTTGCATATATACAAATAGTTGATTTTTCGTAAGTAACCTGACTATTAGTTAACTACTACATGATGAGATTATCCAAGATTTTCATTTTACCATTGCATTATGATTAGGTTTTCTTGGAAACACTATGGAATCAAGAGAAATATCGTATTTTTAAAATTAGTTATGAATGTATTAATGAATATGAATATGAATATGGTCCGGATGACATATTGTTTAGGTCTTAGACAAATGTCAATATTATACATAAACAAATTATTACTTTTTGTCTTAATTTATTTACTTGATAATAATTAGCTTGTAATTATAGTTTGATAAATATTTAGGTCCACATTCCAATAAACTTCAAGAGACAACACTGGTTGTTGGCCCAAGTAAATCTCAATGAAAATGAGATATAGTTTTTGGACTCCTCACATGGGCTTTACAAGGATGATGAATATTTTGAGAAATTGTTGCCACTCAAAGTTCTCCTCCTTCATTGGCTAGCACGCATAGGTTTTTATAAAACACGTAAGGAAAAACGACCTGATGCATGTTGACTACTCAAGAGATAGAAAACTTTGCCGCAACAAGTACTCGGCAATGGCAATTGTGGAATGTTTATGCTAATGTATAGGTCTTATTTAATGTTAGACCGTATACCTACTCTTAGTAGTGGCCTTGCAGATTTCTTTAGAAAGAAGATTGCTTTAGATCATTTTTATAGGAGATATTGTGTAAAAAAAGCTTAGTCTTGAATATTGATGGAGTATTTATCATATACAAATTGTCCAATTTTGAGTATTCATATACTTATTTAATATTTTTCGCAAGAAACAGCCTATGGCCACACGGGAACAGAATCGATTTTTGAATTGGGCCCCGCAATTATTTTTTACCCTCAAAAATTTCAAAAATCAAAATAAATATGCAAACAAGACGGAAGGAGTTCAAACTTTCCGGAGGGGCATCGAAATGGCACGGTAAAGAATCGAAGAGTTGCAGCAAATTGTGCTTTTCTGCAAAAACAACCCACGTGGCCAAACCTAAGGTGGGTACTGGAGTGACTGTTGCGTTTCGATCTAGGTTTTTGCACGGAGGCATGAAAAAATGTAAGGACACGGGAAAGGTGGATATTTTCCAGAATCTTCTATTTTTCCATCTCATCAAGCGGAATAATAGATTTTGAATATCCTGCCAGCAATGCTCCAATTATGTAGTAATGATAACGAAAACTTATTGGATCAACTCGAAAATATACGCAAACAGCAATTGCATGAGCACAAATAAATTGATCTAGTTGAAATACTCTACAACTTCACGTCTTGTCCATTATGCTAACAAGACCTCTTTCATACCACATTCCGTAACCTAAAATTGATGATTAAGGACATTGAAAATACATATTTTACTGTCAATATCTTTTCTGTAATCATATATTTTTTATGCCCATGTTATAAGGTGAGTTATTATCAAATCGCCCGCTTTCTTTCTATCATAAAACCATTGTTGCATTGAAAGTCTAAACTGTTTAACTAATTGTGTAATAGGAAATTTTCTCGATTCCTTCATTAAAGCATTCATGCTCTCTACAATGTTTGTAGTCAGAGTGCTATACCTTCGGCCTTCGAAATAAGATCGAGCCCAATAATTAAAGCATATGTCTTCCAAATACTTTACTGCACTTTCATGCATACTCCACAACCCCTCTATTTGCTTTTAAAACTCTACGAGATCATACATTTTTACTACTTGTAGAAAGGCTAGTCTAAAAGAATACTTTCATAATTTTCTAAAATTCTTTAAATGTGATTTTAGATTACCTTTTAAATGATAAAAACAAAGGTCGTGTAATGCATATGAAATACCTTATAAACTACTCTACGGATAGATGTGCAATGATCAGTTATAAATGCCAACTCTAGCATGTCTTCAATGACTTCATGTAACCTCATCATGAACCATTCCCAAGAGGCATTGTTTTTTTTTTAATTTGCAATCCCAATAGTTATAAGATACATTTGGTTATTCTCATTTAAGCATGTTGCAATCAATAAGGTTTCTCCATATTTACCTTTTAAATGAGACATGTCTACTGCGATCACTCGCTGGATTGACTACATAAAATCTTTTATGCAAGATTCAAGAGCAAGAAAATAAAACAAAAAGTTATTATCATCATCCACCGCAAGCTAAATTATTGTACCATCTTTAACTCTTATAAGACATGAGAATATTTAGAAAGTAAATTACATCACTCTCTCAGCTCTTCTTGTATTGATTTTAAAGCCTTTTCCATACTCCAATATGCTTGCTAGTTTGACAAATTAATTTCATAATCATTCTTCATGTCCGAAATGATATCATTTGGAGTATATATTCTCTTAGCTTCAACAAACTTTTGCTTGATAATTTCGCCGACAACCTAACTGTTTGCTTGATGATGACCATTATGGAAAATATCATTTTGACAAGTATGCATAATGTCATATTTCTTCACTAACCACTATACATTCTCCCACGTTGATCGAAGTCGTCATTTACATGTCTTCACAGCACAACAAGCCTCCAAACGTATGTTTGTAGACCTATCCACCTTAACCTATCTACCTTGAACTCAAACTTGTCTCTAATTGAAACAATGCTAGGCTCCATGTATAACCGTTCCTTCGTGCTGAATAGTTGCCCAACATAAATACCACTTGAACTACAACTTCTAACTATAAGTGTATCCAATATAAGTGTATCCAAAGCTACCAGTATAATGATATAATTAGTACCTCCAATTGTAGCAAGTTGACTATAATTGATACTGGGGGCCAACTCTAGCTATGTTATGTGACCTAGGGGCAATGAGCTGACTTTGAGGTGGATCATTGTCTTCCTAAAACTAAGGCATTGCTTTCATATCATCTAATGGACGATCGCAATCTATGTTATCACAGTCATGAAATGGAGAGTAGCTTTCTGTAGTTGGAAACTTTTATTCTTCAATATTAGGGAAGAAGTCATTACCATAGTTTGGCCCTGATCCATAACCAAATATGCACTCAAAGGCTGAAGATTGGGTTGATGGTATTAAAAGAGCTGATTTTTGTTAGAGATGGCATTAAAGGAGCTTTGATTGTAATTTTAGGCGATGTAGTTACAAAAATAAGAGCTCTGCCATAGTTATTAGATCAGAGTTCATACGTATAATAACGTTTATGATTTCATCATCTAGTATATCTATTGGTAAAGAAGTAAAAGGTTGCATAGGATAGTTTGTACCCCAAACTGTTTTCACTGCCATAAAATATTTGTCTAAACTTAACTTTAGCACTTATATATCATAGCAATAAATTGTTCAAAAGTTGCATCATTTTGAAGTAAAAATACTTTATTTTTTCCATTCTTGTATCCCATACGACCATCAGCAAACATTTCCCATAATCTATCATAACACATATTAAACACAATTGTTGATTCCATTAAACCTGAAGCAAATTAAAATAAATATAATTACATTACTAAAACAATAAATTTATTTCTACAAAAATATCATTAACAACAAACAATTAACATTAAAAATACAATAAGTGAGAAGTGCAGACGAAGGCATTCATCGCTTGGGCGATGATTGGAGCACGGGCGAAGGGTGCCATTGCCTGGGTGATGCACGCCTTCGCCCGCACTTGGTCCTTAAGAAGGGCAGGTGAGGCCAACTTTCGCCCGCAATCAGGGTTCTTTTACAAATCATAGAAATACATAATTTACCAAACTTTTCCTAATTTTTGGATTCACACAAGCAAATATCTACTTACATTGTAATAAAAATTAATAAAGATATTTGTTTTTGCAAATATCTACAAAACCCATAGATAAAACTTAATTAATCTTACAATCTAAATTTCAAAAAATACTAACCTTAATTCCTTCTTGAGCTTTTTTTTTTTTTGTGTTGATTGATTTGTCTTCAGTGCTAGTTAACAATTGTTGTTTAATGCATATGAAATCGGAATAGTTTTGTGTTTAGTTGTTGGAGAGAGTTTGAGGAGTAAAATGGGAGGAGTTAGTTTGTGTTTAGTTGATGAAATAAATGAGAGAGGACTTTGGAGAGGGGCAATTTAGTCCATAAAAAGTGTGTGTGGTTATTATTTTAAAAACTTTTATTCTATAACTAATTTTGATATTTAGTTTTTTACTGTGGCTATATTAGAAAATTTCTCTTTTGGTTTTGATATAATGTTTGAGAAACCATTTAATGGCTGATACGAATTTGTAAGGCCCAATAATAAAGTTTGAGACAAATTCACTGTGCGAGTAATTGTTCATACCGAACTTTAATTTTTCATATATTAGCCATAATAAGTTGCGAAGGATATTGGGTTGCACTTTAAGTCTCAACAATGCTTTTAATGTATCTGATTTTTGTAATATTCTTTAAAAAAAAATGGATTACAGAATTTGTAAGTAGGTGTATTTAAGAAAGAGTTATGCTACACATACATAGTTGGAATTTATAACTTACACCCCAAAAATATGAGATATGATGTGTCATCATTTAATTAGTGATGCAATATTATCTTATCAATAATGAAAACTAAAGCCAATTGGCGCCAACCATATGTTAATTAATTGCTAGTGACACATTTCTAACAACACTATATTTAGTCAAGAAACTGGTGGAAATGACAGATGAGATAATCTTTTTCGGCCTATGATGATTTCTATCCAGGATCTGGTGTGGGCTGTAGCGAAGCCCACAACGGAGGCGGGTCTTCAATGTAAATTTGTGGCACTGTGGCTTACACGTGAACAAGCAAAAATTATATAGAAGAAAAAGAAGAATAAAAAGAAATTTATTGGAATTTATGATATGATTAGTAATGCTAATTCATATAATGTTATTTGAAAAGAAAAGTCATGCCTGCCAATTCATTTTTTTTTTATTTAGAAGAATTCAAAGCTTTAATTTGGGTTATAATTTCACTTACCATGATATGACTGGTAACGCTAAATCATATCATTAATGACTTAATAACTTATGTGGTTGGTTTCTTAACACATGCTATATATTCTTTCAACATAATTTATAATAAAAATAGAGTCCGTTATCTTATTCATGTCCTAGATGACTGATTGAATTTTAGTCAAGTTTAAGTCTAAAAAAAGAAAATCAAGGTTTTTATTTTTTGAAATTAAGTGTAGAAAAGTTAGTTAAACATATGCTTTCAAGATAATTAATATAGTTGCAACTAAAAACCATCTCATTCATTTATATAGTCAACATTGCTGTGCATAAAATTAAATAGTTCACAATTTCACATGTCTAAGATTAATTCTCAAGGAAAAATGTAGTTCACCCATTCATTTAGCTGTAACTTAACCATGAATAAGCATGTGTGCTTGTAAAAAGTTACAAAAATATTTTTCTTACGGGATGTTTTCAATCAATATTTTAAGATATAAAAAAAAGGATGTTTTCAATAAATATTTTAAGATATCAAAAAAAAAAAATGCAAGATGTTCATTTTAAAACGCCAAAAGAAAATTGATAAAAATTCACCAAGAAGCACGATTTAGAGTCATAGCATGTCTCAATTTTTAATATTTAAGCTTCAAGATATTTACTTATACAATCCAAAAGTCATGCTAAACTCACGAGATTGAGGTGAAGAATAACATATATGTGACATTCTTATATATTGATGCACAAAATTAAAAATATAAAAACCTTTTATAATATCAATTTGAGGATGAAGGATAGGTTGGTCGATATGTTAAATTTAAATTAAAACAAACAAGACCCCTATAATAAATAATTGAATGAAAAAAACTTTTAATACGAATACATCAAGGGACATTACAAAATTTATAAATCGAGTAAATGTGTCACCTTAGACATTCATGATTTGCTAACTGTTTTATAACCATTTTACTTCTTTAATACATCATCACCTCCTTAACCCGCTTAATAAAAATTATTACCATTTATATTATTGAACACTCTACAACATTACATGCCTTCTAAAATGAATAAAATAATACATAATTTAACTAATCACACCAAATCAATGTGGCTTGCGGTTGGCGGTCACATTTTGACTAAATTATAAACACACACACACACAGATATATATATATATATATATATATATATTAAATGTCAAAAAAGTTATTCGACTTTAACAGGTTAGAAGGTTAGGGAACGCAGCCTGAGCATCAGATCATGACATGATATTAAATAAATGACACAAATAAAATACATTTAAGAATTGTGTCAATTTTGGCAACTATAAACTAATTTTTTTCTTTTTTGGGTTTTCATTTTTGTACTAGATTCACAAGCCTTGTCGAAAATTACCCCTAAATGCGTACAAATCTTGTAAGCATATTGCTGTTCATTAATAAAAAAAAAATTATCAGCCGTTTGTTGTCCATTCTAAATTTATTCTATTATTAAAAATACTATAAATATTTAAATTTATTCAATTTCCTACCTATTGTTTACAATGTATATTAATTATCCACTAAAAATATTAAAATTAACTTTACAAAAATAACTATCATTTTAATTTGTTTTACTTTTATTTTGTTATTTTATAAGAGAAATTATATCTTTTTGGTCTGATTGATGCTTGATAATTTTCCATTAGAAAAATTCAAACCTAACATAATATCAATTGAATTATCTTATTTTCAACAATCATCACTTTTTTTACTAATTTTTCAAAATTTAAAATCGTGATAATGATAATAATTTTCTAATAATAATTGTGGGCATCCATTTATGTTGCGTTCTTAATCGAATGGTAAATGAGTTGGAATCGAATAAATTGGCGTCAAACGAAAATTTGGAATTGGAATGGGGGATGAGAATTAGAATAATTTGTTTATTATAAAAATGGCAATCAGAATAAAAATAAACTGTATTACCGTTGATGTGTTTACTTTGTTATATTATTTAATATTGATTATAATATTTGTCATATTATTAACAAGCAATAATGATAATGATAATATTATCATTATTGTTTGTTATATTATTATTATTCAAAAAACTTATTGGTAATAACAATAAGAAATAATAATAACTTTATTTCAATAATAATAATGATGATAAAATTAATAATAAACACGACAACAACAATAATAATATATTATGCCAAAAAAATAATAATAAGAATAATAATCATCATCATTTTTGCCAAAAAAAAAAAACCATCATCGTCATTATTTTTGCGATGGCTGCTAATGCAGGTGACATTGGCTGCTGCTTCCACGCAAGATCAACTAGCGATGGGTCGGCAACTGCTATTTCCGGCAACATCAGGTATTGTTGTTGCGATTTGGGAAAGAGCTATTTGGATGTGCTAATGACGACATGTGTTGTGGTTGAGATTTGAGGAGCCGCTGGTTCGATGCTAACGACGTTAGGTGCTGCTGCTCGACGCGAGGTCCATGGCCAATTGTCAGCAGTTCAATTTTGGTTTAGGTGCTGTCGGTTTGATTTTGAGTGCCATCTAGTTCCATTTTCATGATTTTAATTTGATTTTTTCTTTTATATTTTTGTTAATTAATCAGGGTAAAGTAAGATTTTAGAATTTATAATTTTTTTGCCAATCATAAAAATGAAGTTATGATTCCCAACCCTCTTTAAGAATCAAAACCTTAGTAATGAATCTTTAAATTGTGGGCTTTGCATGAATTCCATTCAAATTCCAATCTTTAAATTTATAAATAAACATGTTAGTGATTTAGATTCCAACATTTACATTTCGATTACGGGTAAGTAACTATATCATTAATTTAAATTTAAGTCTTACGTGGAATTGGTCGAGGCCGTTGCCGCTAATTCCTGAAAAATATCACCTTCTTCGCCTTGGCGATGGCGCCTCAATGTTAGGTCCAAGTACATCCATTTCCCCACTTTAATGCTTTTCAAACTTCTTTCTTATCTGCCAACAGAAAGGGTGGCCCCTCCTGACATGTTACGTCACCCTCCTTATTACTCTCTCTCTCTTTCTCCCCCTCTTTCTCTTTCTCTTTCTCTCACTCTCATATTCTTCTTTTTAAATAAAGCCAAAAACTCCCCCACTCACTCGCAAACACTAAACACACTCATCCTCGTTCACTCTTCTTTCCATTTCTCTGCAACACAAAAGAAAAAAATAAAATAAAATAAGAAAAAAGGAAAAAAAAATGGCTCCAATTAAGCCATTTGTTCTCTTCACAATCACAACCATCCTCTTCTCTTTCTGTCTTTTCACCTCCGCCTCCTCCCGCGGCCTATCAGAAACCGCCACGACGGTTCTCGACGTGTCGTCCGCACTTCAGCAGACGGAACAAATCCTCTCCTTCGACCCCGAGACGCTTAAACCATTCGCTGAGGAGTCAGAGACAGTAGCAGAGTCTTTTCCTCTCAACTCTTCTTCTTCGTTCTCACTGCCGCTTCACTCGCGTGAAATCCTCCATAAGACGAGACACAATGATTACAGATCACTTGTTTTATCTCGACTCGAGCGCGACTCAGCCCGAGTCAATACTCTTATCACGAAACTCCAGCTGGCTATCTACAACGTAGACAGGCACGAGCTCAAGCCCGCCGAGGCACAGATCTTGCCGGAGGATTTCTCCACTCCGGTCGTGTCCGGTGCCAGCCAGGGCAGCGGCGAATACTTCTCCCGAATCGGTGTCGGTACGCCGCCGAAACAGTTCTCTATGGTGCTCGACACCGGCAGTGACATTAACTGGCTTCAGTGCCGGCCTTGTACCGAGTGTTATCAACAATCCGATCCGATTTTTGACCCAAAAACGTCATCGTCTTACAGTCCTCTCTCGTGTGCCGCTCCGCAGTGTCGATCCCTCGACGTGTCCGCTTGTCGTGCGAACAGGTGCCTCTACCAAGTGTCGTACGGTGATGGGTCTTATACCGTGGGTGATTTGGTGACTGAAACGGTGTCGTTTGGAAACAGCGGGAGCGTGAGAGGTATCGCTTTGGGTTGCGGTCGTGATAATGAAGGGCTCTTTGTTGGATCTGCCGGCTTGCTTGGACTTGGGGGTGGCGCGCTCTCTCTTACTAAGCAAATTAAAGCGACGTCATTGGCTTACTGCTTGGTGGACCGTGACTCTCACGCCTCTGGTGTTCTCGAGTTCAACTCGGCACGAGGCGGTGACGCGGTTACGGCTCCGTTGATTAGGAACAAAAAAGTTGACACGTTCTATTACGTGGGGCTCACTGGATTCAGCGTTGGTGGTCAGGCGGTCCAAATCCCACCATCGCTATTTGAAATGGACGAAGCAGGCGACGGCGGGATTATTGTTGATTGTGGAACCGCCATAACTCGCTTGCAGACTCAGGCCTACAACTCGCTCCGCGACTCTTTCGTCAGGCAGGCGGGTAACTTGAAACCCACCAGCGGGGTCGCTTTATTCGACACGTGCTACGATTTCTCCGGATTAAGGAGTGTTAAGGTCCCAACGGTGTCGCTTCACTTCGGTGCTGGAAAAGCTCTTGATTTACCCGCCAAAAATTACTTGATTCCAGTAGATTCAGCTGGGACTTTCTGTTTCGCATTCGCTCCAACGACGTCGGCTATGTCAATTATTGGCAACGTGCAGCAACAGGGAACACGTGTCAGTTTTGATTTGGCTAACAATCGCGTCGGGTTCACTCCCAATAAGTGTTAGGCATTTGCAGAACTCATAATTACCTTGTTACCCCTGGTAATTGGTAGAAAAAGGGCGCTGTTAGCGGTCTATTTGTTAGTCGAAATTTTTATACCAGTTGAAGTTGTAAGGAGAATGAACTGAAAGATGTTGCGTTAAAGTAGCATTGTTGACTGGTGGTGGATGAAAGTGGGATCCACCTCAATAAATTGCATTAAGCTTTTGGCTGCAGTGGGTCGTGTCATTAATCAAATCATAAATTAGATCCGTGTCCTCGCACGGTTGAGTGGCATGTATAGTAAATTATATCTAAGCTGAAGGGCAAGTGTAGTGTATAGTGTTTGCATTATTTTGCAATTTGCACTATTATTAGTCTGTTGTGCTGCGGCACTTCTGTATGTTTTTAATTGAGATAATGAAATACGTATACGTTGTTAAAGGTTTGCATGTAAGACACGCGGCACGCAAAATCGTGACGGTGATTTGGATTTTGTGACTGGTGGGATCGTATGATATTCTGCCTTCATTCACGGGGTGTTGGTTGGATGATTCATTGCGTTTTATAATTGTGTTTGGAAAAAAAAAAAAATTGTGTGGTACTGTGGTACGTATGTTTTAATGTTTGTGGGTTTTATGTAGATTGATTGAATGAGGACTTGTGTGAAAATGTCTTATTGTCACAGCATGTCACAGTTCATACAGCGAAACTTATTAAAACCTATATTAACATATTAATGGGCTTCACAAGGTCTCTGCTCTCTATTGATTTGTTGTACGGCGTCGCTGAGTTGATGAGACAGCTCGACATAATTTTTTCAGATTAAATGGTATTGTGGGATCCACACGTGAAGGAGTTGGGTTGGTATAGAATAGAGGAAAGAGCGCTGCTATTCTCCCCGAATTTAAATCTCGAATTACGCCCCGAATTGAAACGGTGCGTTTGGCCTAATGTAGTCCCGCCAAATGATTACTTTTGTTTTTTTATTTCTTTCGCGTGTTTGAGAATGGCGACTTTTGCTTTTTTATTTCACGTCTTTCAGAACCCAAAGCCAAAGACCAATTCCAAGTTTCTCCACCAACAAAGTTTAAGAACCCAATGACATACTGCCATTTGGCAAAATCCCAGTGGCTTCTTCTCACAGAAAGCAACTTTGCCCCTCTTTTATCTTCTTGCACGGGTACATCCTCTGTTGCTTCCTCGTTCCCTGAGGACTGAATTAACCAAATTTCACTCCGCTCTGCTCTGCTGCATAAATCATTTTACCATGACACCCTGCCCCCCTTGAGTGTGTGTGTGTATAAAGGTGAGATTTTCAAAGAATAATAAAAAAAACTGAAAAAACAGTTGGGATAGTTCATTGTGCTTCTTATCTTGCAAAAAGGGGGAAAGAAAGAAAAAGAAAAGAAAAGAAAATGCCATCTGAGATCTTACCAGTAACTCATCATCATCGGGGAACAGAGGCGGCAGCAATGTTGATAAAAGCAGAGATAGAAAGGGATGATCCCACGACCAGTCTCTTAATTTCATCTGAATACGAAGACGTGGAGAAGGCCATCACCAGCATCAAGCCTGTTCTTTCAAGAACCTCCAGTTACAACAATAATAACATCACTTCCCCCAACGACAGTCCCGGTCTTGGCAACTGCTATCAGCAGCGACGCCGCCGATCCGCCAGCGACAACTCTCTCAGTTCATTGTCCGGCAGTAATGGCAGTGGCGCTGCTTCTTCTGCTGGTGGGTCCCGGCGCCACTCTTTTAGTAAAGATGTAGGCCAAAAACGGTGTGTGAGAGATCATCAAAAGCAAACGAGTGACGAAGATTTTACAGAGAGGTTGCGGGTGGGTTGCGGGTGTGTGAGAGATGGAGACAAATTTTGCAAGTGTGTGAGAGATCGAGATAAATTTTGCAAGTGACAGAGAGAGATCGTCGAAATTGAAACGGTGCGTTTTCTATTTGCCAAAAACGCACCGTTTCAATTCGGGGCGCAATTCGGGGTTTCAATTCGGGGAGAATAGCTTTTTCCTAGAGGAAATGGGAATAGCTCACATGTGTGGGGGCCCGCACCAAGAGTGGATTGGTCGTTTAAGACAACTTAGATGAATTGAAAAAGAGTATCATGATGCCGGAAAGTGGAAACGTACAAGCACTTTGTCGATTAGCCGGCCCAAGTACCGTGATTGTCGGCAGGGTTTTAAATTTTTATCAGTTTGTTATTGTATTTTATTTTACTGCCGAACAAAATAAAAATACTGCCGTGCATGGCCCCAATTATATGTGGTTTTCTGAGTTTAATTATTATTATTATATTTATTATGCTGTAAAAAGGTTTCTACATTTTGGAATTAGGATTCTTGTCCGATTACGGTTGGGCAAGGCTATCATATCGTAAAGTCTGAAGCCCGAACATTATCATATGGTTAAAAATTAATAAAATTTGAGTGTTCAGTATGAAATATCTTTCTCATAAAATATCGTAGTCACAATTTTTTATATGTTATAGATCGAAATAATTAATGTTTGAGAAATTGAGATAATGTTAGTAAATGTTATATGTGTATAAGGAATGATGAAAATGACGTTAGATGTTATATTTTTTTGATATTATTTATTAGTTGGTCGATTTGAATATTAATAAATATCTAACTTTTTTTACTCTATTTAATAAATAGTATAAAATATCATGTAGTAAAAGTCACTATTATACAAAATTAACAATATAAAATAAGAAGAAATGATTTTTTATATTCAAAATTTTTCGTCAGTAAATGTAAATATTTAGTTAACGATGAAGTAGAAGTTAGGAACACTCTTTTGATAACCATCTACTTAATTGTATAAGATAAATGTCCCTTCAATCTCGAGAATCTGAGCTAACTATCTACTTAATCGTTGTATTTTCAACCACTGTCTACTTAATTACTATTTACCTTTGTATCCATTCATTAATTACAAGTCCAATCTAAATGATTTGCAAGTTATATGACAAAAACAAAACTATTATACCTTTGAAAATAAAAACCTTCAACATGAATATTTTATATGATCTTTGAAAATATTAAAATTATTTCAATAATTAACCTAATCTCTAAGAAACTAAAGAGAAAATTACCTAACGGATATGATTTGGCCTAATAAGAGCATGTGACAAGACACCAATTTTTTTTTTTAATTTTGTCGTATCAACTGAAACAATTCACGGGCCTAAAACTGTTGCTTCCCAGGGACACACGTATCTTTGAAAACGTTGATGGGGAAAGGGGAATGGATACGAAAGGGGAACACCATATATTTTGCGCCAACACACCAAAATTTTAAAAAAATATTTGCTCAAAATATCACTAAAAAGTTAGGGCATCTGGCTAGCTGGATTGACAAAGGTTCTAATGATCGCGTTAGGCCAAATCATAAATGGGACCAAATGATGCCTTTGATTCTTTGAGGACAAATGTTCAATTTGTTTTCTTATCTTCGTGAATTGTGATTCTTTAACTGTCCAATAGTAGGTAATACAGGCCTATAGCACTTTAATGGGAGATGTTTAACAGGTCCCCAACATAATTATTGATGTTAGATTATTGTTTTTATGCAGCATTTAAGACATTCTATAGGGAGGTTGAATATTTCTTTAAAAAAAAAAAAGTTATATTGTTGGAGAGTGACATGCGAATACGATGGCTCGACCAATCATCGCCTGCCTTAACAAATGAGATTTGTAAGTAAATCATAAATAATTTTATTAATTTGTTATTTTTGTTTTTTTTAGTGAGCTCATATTTTTCGCGGGAGAAATGGCATAGCACATCATTTGGCAAATTTGGGGTTGCAATTAAATGGTTTTATAAATTATTTTCAACGCTTCTTATATTTATAATAATTTTGAGTGTGTTTGGGATTGAGGTTGGGCAGGTATAACTTTAAATCATAGCACTAAAGTATTTGATAAACACTAACTGTTATAACTTAAAAGTTATGTTACTATAAATTTTCATTTGTATAATAAAAAATTTATTATATCTTTAATAATTTTATTAAAATTATTATTTAAAATTTATATTTATTACATATTATTAATATTTATTTCATAGTCATAATTTTTTTTCTACAATAACTGTAAATTAAAAATTATAGCACCTCAATTCAAAACTCACCCTTTATTTATTTCGTCCAAAGTCCAAAGGTTAATATTTTTAAATGTGTATACATTTATTTCGTCCCAATATGACTCCTTATATTATAATATTTATCATGCTAGTAAGATTTGAGGTTAAAATATAATTTATGGATCCTTTTCAAGTTTTTCGTTATTGTACTGCAATTGACATCATCTTGTTCAAAAGATATTATTATACCTGTTGGGTTGTAATGTTTGTGCTTAAGTGACCATAGCATGTAGTGAGGAATCTATCACAAATCATGTAAGTACACATTAATTTATCATGTGGTTATTTATTTTAACTTTCTAAAGAAAATCGAATAATTGTCAATTAGTTAAAAGTTATTAAGCTTATATCTTTACAGGTTTATGTAGCATAGATTCTCATAAAATCGCCGGTGATCTCTCCCCCGTAAAAAAATCTAATGAAAATTTATGATAAGTTTTTGTCATAATTTTAGTTAGGTCTAATCTTCCAACCACTAAATGGATTCATGGGTGTCATTGGTTTAACTTTTAAAGCCTTTTAGGATAATTCATGCCGTTCAAATCTCGCACATTAAGGTTGTAGAAGGGCTTAATTTATATGGAAGAAAAGAAAAAAAGAATTAAAGTACCATTTATGATTATTCTTATCTTGTGTAGCCATAATCTGTGTAACATAGATTCTCATAAAATCACAAATAATCTCTCTCCCATTAAAAAAAAAAAATTCTAATTAGGTTTAATCTTCCAATAATTAAATGAATTTATGGGTTCTATTGGTTTAACTTGTATAGTATTTTAGGACAATTCACCAGATATACTATTCAAATATCTCACGTTAAGGTTGTAGAAGGACTTAGGTAGCGTTTGTTTTTTTGTCTGAAATTTAAATGGGTCTGAATTTTTCTAAAGTCTGAATGGGTCTGAATACGAAAATCTGAATGACATGTTTGTTTTTCCTTTTTAAATATCTGAATTTAAGTGGCATCTTGTTTGTTTTTACAATAAAAAACATCTTAAATTTGGTTATTTGACATTTATGTCCTTATAAATTAAAACAAAAAAGGAGGATTAGATTTTATAGTTTAGGAAATAAATTATTTTACAGAGATATTTTTGGAATATAATATTTAGTTGTCATTCAGACCTTTTTTCATTCAGATAAAAGTCACAAAAGTTTACTTTTTCTATTCAGACGTAAATGTCTGAAAATCAGACATAAGTTCCAAAAAACAAACAAACATATTTTAGAAAATGACTGAAATTAACAAAATTTCAGACTTCAGACATTTAACAAACAACCTCTTAGTTTACATTTAAGAAAAGAAAAAATGAAGTGTCGTCTATAATTTTTCTAATCTTGTGTAACCATAATCTCCAAACAGAATTTTCATCTCAATTTTTTAAGAATGTAACAACATTTATTAATTACATGACAAGTAAATACTATCCCATTCAATTGATGAATTTTTCATTACTTAAGATGAGATAATTTAAATTATAATTTTAAAAACATTGTATGTTACTCATCCTTAGAACAACCATTGAGAAACTTGAATTTCTTAGACATGAATCTAGAAGTTGATATAGTGGAAAAGATATATCTACGTATATGATCAATGTCAATAACACTCAACCCCCATTAAATTTAAAATCCTACACGAACTCTATAACCTGTATTTTTTCTCAAATCAAGTTTTGTTTTGTTTTTTTTAAATTTATTTTGACCTGAGTGGGGTTGAGATGAGATTTAATGGTGAGTGTCCTTTCTTATTGATCTTCCGCATTTGTGCCACTGAAAATGCTAAGTCAACGGTGAATTAATGTGAAAAAAATTAAAAGAGTAGGTGAGCTTCTTGAAGACTGCTTATTATGACTTTAGCCACACTTGAAAGCAGATGGTCCACACCACATGTTATGCCTCCAATCAAGGCCTAAATATTAGAATGTTTTGCTTTAACTTGTCATGGTTTTGTTACACACCTTTTGTCCAAGAAAAACAAATTGCTTATTGCTTATTGCTTAAACGAACAATCAAGTAGTCAAAACACATTAAGTCTCTTAAAAGTATGTGGAATTCAGTTACTGAGAACATCACAATACCCTACTTTTCATGGACAGAATATATGTATATAGTTTAAATAAGTTGAATCATTTTGCATTTTGCTGTATAAGTCAAAGAGTTTGTACTCTTCTTAAATCTTTTTCAGAAGATGATATGATTTTTGGTCTATTAATTTCATTGACTTGAGGTACTGTTTTTACACTGCCCAGAAAGGATTCTAGAGTGCTTGGAATTTTTTCTTTTTAAAATGTTTGACTGAAGCATGCCTACTAAAGTTGATTTTGGGATCGGATGAGAATTGAACTTGAAATGTGATTCTCATTGAAAATAATAAAAATGCGGCACACTTGATGATATTTTACCTTAACTTTTACTCAACAAGAAGTTATAATATAAACTATATGATAAAAATTTGAAAAAAGAAAAAAGAAAAAAGAAAAAAAAAGCCATTCCTTGGTCAAAAGTTGGAGATCAACTAATTTTTTATTTGAAGACGAAAGTTGGAGATTGGCCTTTTTTTATTCTTTTTTGTATGAATAAATTCTCAAGTATCATTGAAGGGGGGAAAAACAGCCTCTTTGCTGAACTATATATATATATATATATATTGTTCTTTTTTTTTTATAAATAAATGTGAATTAAACCGCTTGATTGTCCGTTATTGTAATTTAAATCAAGGATATAATTGTAAATGTGAAAGTAGGTTGCAAAAAGTTAATGAAGGGTATTAAATAGCACCTTTTATTTGGTAAAGGTTTCGGGCCTCAAAATTTAATTGGGTTGACTAAGTTGTTGGGTCGTTATAACCTCACCCGCCGAAAAGTAAAAAATTGGGTGGTGATATTTTCTGTAATTACATCCACTGTTAAATATTCACATTGTAATTTAGTAATTACGTACGAGTTTTGACTAAAATCTCTTATTTACACGTTAAAACTAGAATTTATTATTTCTTTTTTGTGATGATTATTAGTTTATTATGAGAGAAAATGAGATTTTTGTATTTAAATAGAATTTTAATTATTTAGTAAGAGCTAAAATGTGTTTTTCTCTAAGGGAGATAAGTAAGAGTTTTGATAAAAAATTAAAACCAAGGACTTTAAAATATATCTCTATTGACTAAGGTTTTGTCCCTTATGGCTTTCGAAGCCTATTTGAGCTTTGTTTTCAATTAGCCCAACCTGTTTCCTCTTTATTTTTCATTTGTGGTTTTATTAACATCCCACTACTACTCTAATTAAGCCCCATTAAAAAATAAAAATTAAGGAAAAAAATAAATCTGATTAAACCCTTTTTTTTATTTCTATCTGTACAAGCTCCTTGCACCCACACTGCCACAACAACGAATTACACATTTGTTTTCCTCTTAAACACTTGCATTCTCATCAATCCAATTATACTAATGTATTTATGTTAAAATTTTTACTTTTTAAATAGGCTTGATAATTTAACCCGACTGACCCAACTTTAATTTTTAGAATTTTTACTCGAATTTTCCGATCCGAGTCAATTTAAGACCAAAATTCGGGTCACAAGTTTTACACACATCACAACATCACACACGCACATAACACAGATCACATCTGCATCACACACGCACACAACACAATACAGATCACACACGCACACTTCACTTTAAACCATAAATCACATTCACATACACCACATACACAAATTCACAAAAATCCTAAGTCAGCCCTTAGTCGCTGTCCTATCAGCAAGCATCGCGACTGTCCGCCGCACACCAGCCAATTAGCCATTTGTCTCACTGTCGCGTGCTACCTGTAGCTTGCTCCAACTGCAATCGCAATCAGCTGCGCGACTCCGTGACGTGAACTTGTCGCTCTTTGGTGCCGTCCTACCGCGTCTGCCTGCTAGCCAACGCACATGTTCTGCAACTTCTCACTTCTGCCGCCGACATTAGCTATTTAGCTTTGGTAATTTTAATTTCACAAATATTAAATAATGTTTTTCATTTAAGCTTATAATTGAATCGATAATTTAATAATTTTAGCTAAATATATTCATGTTAATTAATTAATTTTGTAGTTACTGTAAATGTTATATTGTGGCTACATATAAGGCTATATATAGGGTTTATTTAATTATTATGTTATAATTGTAAATTAAGTTTAATTATATCTTAAGTTTATAATTTCATAAATATTAATTTTTTTTTCATTTAAGCTTATAAATTTATTTATAATTTTAGCTAATTATATTCATTATGATTATGTAGTTACTATAAATATTATATTTTAGCTAAATAGAGTCTTATATAAGATTGTAAATATTAATTATTATGTTGTAATTGTAAACTAAGTTTAATTATATTTTGGGTTTATAAATTAACTTAAAATTTATAAGTTCAATCATATTTTAAGTCTATAAATTAATTGCAACTTGTTACACATTTAATTTAGGTCATTATGTCAAATTCACATGAGGATTTTCATATTGGCGAAGAGAATAGAAACGATGTCATTCCTCGTGAAGGGGTCCAAGAAGTCGAAGGAGTTGAAGATGCATCCCGTGGTGATGATGGGGTACAACAAAGTAGTAAAAAAAATAATAATAAGGTGTGCGAGAACCTTCTTATGTTTGGGGACACTTCACCAAGGTAACCATTAATAGTGAATTAAAGGCGAAATGTAATCATTGTCAAGCTAAGTTGGTAGCATCCGGTCATAATGGAACCTCACATTTGGATAGACATTTGAAAAGATCATGAAAGACAAAGGGTGTTCCTTCAGTTTTGGATAGCTTACAAAAAAACTCTTAGTGTGATGAGGAAAGATGATGGAACAAGTTTTATTGAGACGAGAGAATTTGATCCAATTGTTGCTCGGTAAAAGATAACAACCTTGGTTGTAAAGCATGAGCTACCACTTAATTTTGTGGAATATGATGCATTTAGGGATTTGATGTCTTATGCCATCCCTTTGGTGAAGAATTTGAGTAGAAAAACTTTAAAAAGTGAGATTCTTAATTTGTATTAAGCTGAGAAGGCAAAAGCAATGGCTTTGTTAGAGAATAATGATAGTAGGGTGGCAATTACTACAGACATGTAGACTGCAAGTAATCAAAAGACAAAAGAAGGGGATGGTTGTTATGGGATATTTTGTAGACAAGTCTTAGCAGTTACAAAGTTGAATTTTAAGGTACTTTTCCTATTAATTGATATTTATTTTAATTCAATTTAATTAATTCTAAAATTTAGATTTTTGGTGATGAATAAGTTCATATATTTGCAAAGTCAATATTATAATTACTTATTTCTAATTCAATTTAATTAATTCTAAAATTTAGTTTTTTGGTAATGAATAGGTTCATATATTTACCGGCTCCATATACCGCTGAATTTCTTTTCGAAGCATTTTTTAAATGTATGTTGAATTGGAATGTGGATAGAAGGATATCGGTTGTAACTTTTGATAATTGTTCCACCAATGATGCTATGGTTGATAGGTTGATGGGATTGATTCCAATTGATTGTATGTTTATGGGTGGAGATTTTTTTTCATATGAAGTGTGTGGCTCATATTTTAAACCTAATTGTGAAGGAGGGGATGAAAATGATTGAGAAATGGATTAAAAAGATTAGGGATAGTGTGACTTATTAGACGGGCACACCAAAGAGGGTAGAAACTTTTGAGATGGCTGCGCGACAATTACAAGTTAGGTATGAGAAAAAGTTGGCATTTGATTGTGTAACTAGATCGAATTTTACATATGTTATGCTTGATGTTGCAGTGAAATGTAAAACAATCTTTTCTAGACTGCAGCAGCACGACAAACACTACACATTTTTGCCAACAGATGAGGAACGAGAGATGGCCGAAATGATGTTAGAATATTTGCTACAATTTTACTCTATGACAGAGTTATTTTCAGTCTACGCAATATCCCACATCTAATCTTTTTTTGTTTTGATATGTGAAAGGAGGATTAATTTGGATGAATGAGAACTTTCTGATGTGCCTGTGGTTAGAGAAATGGCTAGTCAAATGATTATGAAATTTGATAAATATTGGGCCCAAATTCATGGGATTTTGGAGATGGCGGTTATTCTTGATCCGAGGTTTAAGACGCAATTGGTTAATTATTATTTTCCACAACTTTATGGTGAGGGTGCTGCAAATGAGATTCAAAGGGTATGCAATTTAAGTAACGATTTGGTTAAGTTTTATGAAGGTAAGAATGGGAATGTGAGTGATGCGGTTGTTGATGAATTTTCTTCAGTCGATGATTATTTTAATTTTAATGTAGGAACCGGTCGTAAATTTTTTGATATAAGTAAGTTTGAGACATTTGCAAGCTAAAATAGTGAGATCATGGTATCAAGGTCCGACCTTGAAAGGTATTTAAAAGAGCCTTTAATCAAATCCACTCTAGACTTCGATATTCTAAATTGGTGGAAGGTGAACCAAGGAAAATACCTTATTTTGGCTCAAATGGCCGAGGATATCTTAGCCGTTCTCATGACAATCGTTGCCTTTGAATCTGCGTTTAGCATTGGAGGTAGAGTCTTGACTCTACATCGGAGTAGACTTCATCCTACGACATTGGAAGCGCTTATGTGCACTCAACATTGGCTATGGCCAAACTCCAAAGGTATGAATACAAATAATGTACAAAATATTTAAATAATTGGTTTAGTAATAATTTTAAAAACTTAAATTATTTTCTCACTTTTTTTTTTTTACAGGTAAAAGTCTTGAAAGCGAAATTTTTAGTGGAGAGGAATTTGTGGATGAAGATGAAAGTGGCCCGCAAGTGTTGGAGTAGTTCTTTTTTTTTAAAAAAAAAATGTTTAGTTGTGGAATTGAATTATGAGTTTTTATTTGTATAAGACTTTTTTTTTAAAAATATTGGGTTGTGGAACTAAATTGTGTGTTTTTATTTGTACAAAACATGAGTTTTTTATTTTTTATTTTTTATGTTGGGTTGTTGAATTGAATTGTGCATGGCTAAAATGGTTGTGGAATTATATTCTGTGTTTTTAATTTAGTTGCATTGTGTGTTTTTCATGTTAGATTTTGGAATTGATTTGTGTGTGGGGTTGAAATGGTTGTGGAATTGAATTGTGTTTGAAATAGTTGCGGAAATTGAATTGTGTTTGAAATGGTTGTAGAATTAGTTGAAATGATTGTGGAAATTGGAATTGAATTGTAGGGTTGAAAACTATTTCGGTACTTATATAAAAAAAAAATATTTCAATAGGGTCAGGTTGAGCTCGACCCGATGTTGATCTAATTCAGGTCGGGTCTGACCTGACCCTAACTATAAAGTGTTGGGGTTTTTTAGGGGTCGGGTTTCAAGTTTTTATTGATTGGGTCGGGTGGTGTTTGGCCAAGCCCGAGCCAGACCCGACATTTTGCCATTCTTATTTGTTAAATCTCCTAAGTAGGAGAGAATAATGAGAGCAAGAGAGATAGTCATTGTCAGTGGCAATCGAAATTGTAGATCAAAGGAGGTTAGCTATGACCGAGTTTCAGTTCTCTTTGTGTATGTTGTCGAGCATTAATACTTTGTTTTCACTTCATCGTCATTGTCCAAATTTGTTGAATATAAACTTGAACATTAAATATATTTTTTTTCCCCTTTCTTTTCATTTGCTTAGAGATTAGCTATTTTTCCTATTTTTCAACCCTAACTAATTCAAGTATATTTGGTTAATCAATGATTGACATTCAAACCCCAGAAGATAAGACTTTATTATTGACTAAACTCAAACTGCACGGTCTTAGGGTCTATTTAGTATTGTAGTTAGGCATCTTAAGTTGATTTTACACTATAGTATTAAAGTGTAAAAAATTAATAATATCTTATAATACTTGCTGCTTTTACTTGAAAGTAAAATTGATTTTATCTAATACTTATATGATGAAAAATCAATAATATCTCTATTATTTTATCAAAATTATTATTTAAAAATTATATTTACTGCATGGTATTAACTTTTATTTTATAATTATAGTTTTTTTTTAGCTTAAAAGCTACAAGAACTCATTATTAAACAAGGCCTCAATGTTAAACTTGGGAATATAAACAGCTTTGAATACACCCAATAATTACTTATGAGAGTAGACGAGAGAGGAATTAAAAGAAATGAGAACTAGAGTGCAATAAAGATTTTGAATGAATTTTAGATGTTTAATTGCCTCAAATGAGGCTAGCTCTTTATATAGTGATGAGACATCATGCACAAGTTATAATTATACTTATATATTACAGTAAGAATTATAACAAAACTCTACATTAATAAGATACAGATAACCATGAAACACTAGTCTCTAGCTCAATCTTCTCATCCACATCTCTCCTAGGTGGCAACTTCTTTGGCTGATCCTTGTGCTTATCTAGAAGAAAACCTACTGCTAGCCAATTCGAAAAGTTAAATTCATATAAGAAGAAAATCCTAGCTAGCACAAAAAAAAAAACCTTTATTACCCATTAATTTTTAAAATTTTGGGAGTGTTTTCTTCCTTTGAGTTGTTAGCAAAAGAAAATCTTGATGCCGCAACACCAAGACCACTGCAAGATAAGTTATGTATATTTAGTATCGAATTCATATGGTAGAACAAAGTATCATCACATGTAAAGAACGAAAATCACCTGCTTAGGATGCCAGATTCCTTTAAATTAATGTACATTAAAACATACCTTTTCATGGGTTCCAAAATCTGGTATATTGTTAATTTGATAATTGCAAGAGTATTTATCTAAGTTATTGATTTACTCAATATAATTATAATTTATGTGGATGTTCATCAAAGTAACCTTTTATCTCCTCACAAGTAACATTTCATCTCTTATAACTCTCATTATCTCCCTAATTTGAGAATTGTTATCTTTTATAATTATGCGTATTACTTATTACTTTATGGTTGTATCACTATAAAAGCAAGCTTTTACTCCTTATTTGTATGGATTTGAGATTGAATAAAATTTCTCTTTGAATATTGTGTCTCTTATTTGCTTTATCTCTTTCTCTTGTTATATTGTTGTGCTTGTAATTAATAAATAATTTAACATGTTATCAGCCCGAGTCTCTAGCCAAAAATAAAGTATGGTAAATTTCTCTCTTCTAATCTTAATCATAAAGGTATAAATTGAAATCTTAATCATAAAGGTATGAATTAAACTATCTAGACTTTGTCAACAATTATATTGATATGTTTTCCATAGTTTAGGAGAATAGATCTGTGAATTTGTTCCTTTGTTAATCATTATATATATATTATGAGAATTCTATCATAATGTTTATCTAACATTTCATTCATTGGTATTGTTATTGTTTGAAGCTTCTTCTTATAATATTCAATTGCTATTATATACTTTGTATTCTTGGAATTAAAAAAAAATCACCCTGTAGTGGGAATATTATAATATAGAATGAAAAAAAATTATCAATGAATCCTTGAAAGATTGCACCACACATAATGAAGGTTATCTTTCAAAATATGTTCTTGATAACTACTCTAAAATTATGATATCATTTACCATCTTATTTATGAAGGACTCATTATATAAGTGTATATTTTACATGTCCCTGAAGGATTACACAAATATTATTAGTTCATGTGTAAATCATGTAAGACTATATATGAATTTCCTTCTTTATATCTCCTAGAATGAGTTACAAAATGAAGATATAAATAAGGCATAATTATTTCTTCGAAACAATTTAAAAGGAAAAATATGACTATCAAAAGTGTTTGAGTAATGAATGCGGTCATTAAAAAAATTATTCGTTTTTTGTTTGAATAGCTTCTTGACTTAATTGGCTCATGTTCTGTTTCCAACCTCTTAGATTTTTATGGTGTGTTTACTTCATGTAATAAAAAATGAGAATGAAACCTAGGGATGGCAAAAAACCCCACGGGGACGGGTACCCTCGGAGATTTTCCCCATTCGGGGAGGGTATGGGGATAATTTCATACCCAATTTCTTATTCGGGGAAGGGACGGAGAAATTTTTTTACCCAATTTCTTATTCGAGGAGGGGACGGGGATGAGGGGGAATCCCCATCCCCTACCCATTTCTCCATTTTAATTTTTATTTTATTTTTATTTTTTAAAATTACTAGCAAATAAATAATAAAATTTGAATTATAAAATTATAGATAGTGGTAAAAATAACAAATATTAAAATATTTATATTATTAAACTTTTAGGCTTAATTAACTAATTAAAGTCTTAAATTTTTATTTAGGACATTAAAAATATCGGGTAGATTTTATTAGTCCAAAAATTTTGTTTTAATTTTAATATTCATTAAATATTTTAAATTTAAATCTATTTTTTATTTATTTTTAGATGTTATAATTACCCACAGTGAATCACAATTTTAATATCTAATCTAATCTAATATTTGCTCTTGATTTGCTCCTACTTAACTATTATGCTACAAAGGGAATGGTCCACATTTATAAAGCGTCCACGTCACCATTGAAAAAGTTAATTTTGAATCTAAATTCGATTTTTTTTGTAACAATTTTGTATTAAACTATTAATTTGTTCATGATAATTTGTAAAAGAAGTTTGTATCTCCTACTTAACTATTATGCTACAAAGGGAATGGTCCACATTTATAAAGCGTCCACGCCACCATTGAAAAAGTTAATTTTGAATCTAAATTCGATTTTTTTTGTAACAATTTTGTATTAAACTATTAATTTGTTCATGATAATTTGTAAAAGAAGTTTGTATCTCTTGCATGCTGCGTTATTGACTAATTTAATGGATGTGACTTTTGTAATAGATATTAATGTAAGATATATTTCAAACTTTACTTTTATTTGATTTTTTTATTTTAATATGATTAACTCAAAATCGAAAAAAAATGTATTAGTTATTCGGGGATCGGGGACCCTCGGGGATCCCCTGTTATTATTCGGGGAGGGGATGAGAATTCTCTCAAGTAATTATGATGGGGACGGGGAGGGGACGGGGACATACATAAAATATCGGGGATGGGTACAGGGAGATTGGTCCCCTCCCCTCCCATCCCCATTGTCATCCCTGATGAAACCCATGTTTACTTGGCAAAATATAATTTGGAAATCAGAATAAAATGTGTGGTCCCACACAATTTGGGAATAAAGAGTGAGAATCCCATTTGCATGAGGGGATTGGGAATGAAAATGAGGGAATGATAATGGAATATATGTTTACTTTTGTATCCCTATAATTTTTTCATACTTCCCAAATTACCCTAATTCAAATCACAATTAATTTTATTATTTTAAATGCCATTAATAATAATAATAATAATAATAATAATTATATTTTATTAACTTTATTATTTTATTTATTAATAATAATAATAATAATAATTATTATTATCATTATTAACAATATTATCATTATTGTTGTTATTGTTGTTGTTGTTGTTGTTGTTATTATCATAATCATCTAAAATAAAGTTAATAAAATTTAATAATAATAATAATGTAATTTTCATTATCTAGATACATGTATAAATATTATTATAAAAATGATATTAATTAAAATAATAATAATAATAAATGTTAATAATGATAATATTAATAAAAATAATATTAACAGTAATTAATAATAACTAAAATAATAAAGTTAATAAAATTTAATAATAATAATAAATGTTAATAATGATAATATTAATAAAAATAATATTAACAATAATTAATAATAACTAAAATAATAAAGTTAATAAAATTTCTTAATAATAATAAAAAATGTTAGTAATGATAATATTAATAAAAATAATATTAACAATAATTAATAATAACTAAAATAATAAAGTTAATAAAATATAATAATAATAATAGTAATAATAATAATAAATGTTAATAATGATAATATTAATATTAGTAATAATAATAATAAATGTTAATAATGATAATATTAATAAAAATAATATTAAGAGTGCCAATATAAATTGATGTTATGTTTTCTTTTGTTAAAGATAAAATACGAGTTTTTGATTAAAAGAAAATCATGACTTATTCAATTCCTTAGTGGATTACTTGTGGATTAGTAGTAGATATAGCCATTATCAAATAACTTTTCAAGATTATAAGGGTTATTTATCTTATCATAAAAATCAACGTGTGAATATTATACCACCAAAAGTGACAATAATATGAATCAATATTGTTGATGAGCTAGTTCACATCCAAAGTCTTCACTAGCTTAGTAAATTTGATATGCAAGCTTAATAGTTTTATGAAAGTTCTCCCACGATTAGGGGAGCAAAATGATATACATTTTGTGGATGATATAAATTATTTGTATTACTTTTATCCCATTTTGATCTTTATATGAGTTAATTTATTTAAACCTGAAGTTCAACAAGATTATTGTACGATACACATTCTTGGTCAATTATTAAGTGAATTTATTGACATCTAAAAATGAAAAATCTCAAATAAAATATAATTTTTGGTTGATATCATGTCTTTAAAGGATGAAATGGTGAGACAAATAAATATATGAAGCATGTAATAGATCAATTGGAGCAGAAATTTAACTCTTGGGAAGTTGAAGTGATTTGGTGCTCTTGAAGAGGCCATATTTAAAGCAAAAATTTTGGTCTATATTAAATTATTGAATATGTTGCCTATGGAAAGGCATAACGTACCAACTAAAAAATGAATCTTAAATACCCTTGGAGAGATAAATGGTGAGAAATAAAGAGATTTAAATTGTCCTATAAAAGACGCGCATGCAATTTAAGAAAGAGAGATCTTTAGCACTTGTGGAGATATATGTATTAGAAATTTCAAAAGATTTCATTGCGCATATGTATTGAAAAATAAAAGTATTTGATCAACAATGAGTTGGTACTTGATGCAAGAGAAAATTTGAAATTGACATAAGATTGTTGTCAGCAAAAATTTAGTTCTGATGATAAAATATCAAGAATTGTAAATCACAAAAAATGTGAAAGAATATCGATTTATATGATTGGCCAAAATTTAAAATGTGAGAGAATATCAATTTATATAATTGGCCAAAATTTGGACATATGCTAGAATTGGTAAAATTGATTAGTAACATTGGAAGAATTTTGGACTTGTAGTCCACATGACTGAAGTTGTAAAATTTACTAATAAAATATGAATATGAACTCTAGTATGTCAAAAATTAAATTAAAGAATCTATGTACTTATTCTTGAAGGATAAAATACTTGAAACAAGTACTTGAAGTACTAAATTAGAAAGCTTGCACCTTATATGTTTTTGATAAAGCTATAATCATAGTTGAGTATATATTAACAATCAAACTTATAAAATTATAATCACTTGGGTGAATTTGTTATAAATGGGATATGTCATTATCCACTTTGCTATGTGATTTTATTGATAACTCGGAATTAAATTTGCAATATTTGCAAAATGTGTCAATGACTTCATCATGCAAAAGACTCCTGAAGAGCTTATAAATTTATTTCTTTTAATAATGAAATTCAAGATAAAAGAAACAATTTATGAATTTATGAATTGAAATTTATCAAGTGGAATGCTGATACTATAGAAATAATAGAACTATTCCATATTCAAAATTGTTCTATTTTAAAGTATAACACATATGTCCTAGTCTTCAAGTGCCATATTTTATTCTAATTCCTGCCTACAAAGGCATTGGAAAATTGCATAATTATAAATTAAATTATGTTCAGCATAAACTTGAAAATGTCAAAACATAGTGAAAAGTATATCGCGCGCTTTCCTTGATATGGATGCTAAAGCTTGCTTTTATTTAAAAAGATCAACAAAATTATGAAGATATATGCATAGCGATATTCTTCAAATTCAAGATGATGGTATGTACAATTTATTATATGTTTTCAAGCTTCCAAAGGATAAGGTTGATCTTGCGGATTGTTTCACCAAATAATTGTTAGTTACAATAAATTATGATTGATCTTTGAAGCACCCATGTCATTTTGAAGGGGAGTAGATTTAACAATGAGAGTTGTTGATATGGAGGACTACATTTACTATACTCTTTTTTCTTCACTAGGTTTTTATCTCATCTGGTTTTCCTAGTTAGGTTTTAATAAGACAGTTTGCACCTCCTTAAGATATAAATGAATAATGTACTCTTTTTTTTTTAGCTAGCCTTTTTTCCATTAGGTTTTTACTAGCAAAAGTTGTAATGAGATAGTTTGTACCTCTATAATATATAGACTAATAGTGTACTCTTTTTCCTTAACTAGACTTTTCCTAATGAATTTTTACTAACAAAGGTTTTAATAAGGCATAATATTTTTTGTAGGATAAACATTCTAGGGGGAGTGTTATGAAATAATTATAATTTATATGGATGTTCATCAAAACAACATTTTATCTTCTCACAATTAATTTTTCATCTTAACTCCCATTATCTCTATAATTTGAGGATTGTTATCTCTTGTAATTACAACGTATCACTTATTACTTTATGGTTATATTACTATAAAAGAAGATTTTTACTCCTTATTTATATGGACTTGAGATTGAATAAAATTTATCTCTAAATATTGACTCTCTTATTTGTGTTCTCTCTTTCTTTTGTTATATTGTTGTGCTCCTAATTGATGAATAATTTAACATATTTCTTGAAATTGATGGTTTTTTTGTTCTTAGTATGAGGATACACTTATTTTTATTGATAAGTGTTAAATTTGGTGAAGCACATGACATTACATCTAGTACTATGTTTATTTTATAAACCTTTAATTTTCTAACTTAAAATTTCAAACCACGATAAGTGTGAGAGGTAAACATTTATAGGGTTATAAGACAAAAATTAATGAGAAATAATATTACTTGAAAATACAAATGAAAAAGATACAAAAGAGGGTTCGAACATACATTGCGTGGCGTGGGTGGGATTAAGAATCTAGTAAATCACTAATTCTATAATAGTAAAAGTAGTAATTGGAATGTGAAATTTGGTACACTTATATCTACTGATAAATGTGAAATTTGGCAGAGTACACGGTAATAGTTTTGATGCTATGTCCATATGAGTAGGTCTTTGCTAGATTTTTTATATTATCCACAGGAGAAAGAAAATTCACTCAAGAATGAGAAAAATTATATGAATAACAAAGGAAAGTAAATGACTCAAAGAGAAGAAATTTTTCTTTATGGGTTATGAGATTAGAACTGACACCAAACATGAATTTATATTGAATTTTAAGACTAATATCATAAATACTTTACTATAACAAGATTATCTTCTCATATTTTCTTCCTTTAAATGGAATCTTTACTTAAAATTCAATTGTATAGCAAGAAAATCTCATAAATGATCTTGTTATGCTAACATATTTATGACATTATTATTTAGCCAAATGGCTATAGAAGTCTGAGACCTAAGTCAACCCAAAAGCTAGCTTAAGAGTTGAGAGTTGTCCAAATCTTATATTTTTAACCTAAGTTCAATATTCAGTCGATGTGGAATATTTTCCCTAATTCTCCCGTCACATATAGGCTAGTCTTTTTTACTAGTCCTTATCACATGGTAAGATAGTGGGCTACTCGTGCAAAAGTTTGGCCCCAACTCAACGCAAAAGCTATCTTAAGAATTGAAAGTTGTACAAGTCTTATATACTTAACCCAAGTTGAATACTTAGTCACTGTGGGATACTTTCCTTAACAACTCATGTCACGGGCAAGCTGGTCTTTTTGACTGGTCTTTATCACATGGTAAGATAGTGTAGGCCCAATCATGCATTAGTTTTGGCTCTGATACGATATAAAAGTTTACGGGCCTAACTTAATCCAAAAGCTAGATCAGGAGTTTAGGGTTGTCCAAAGTTTATATACTTATCCTAAGTTGAATACTCAATTGATGTTGGATATTTTCCCTAAAAACGATAATCCAATCCCTCTCCCCACTCATCTGAGAGGTTTGAACCATGAATCTCTTATTTTCAGTACAAGAGATTTTACTATCTCAGCTAGATTATGCCCACTGAGAGACCTCAGTTAGGAAAACACCTAATAGCATAAAATTAAGTCCATTCACTATGAATCCCTTATAGCTAGGAGAAAATATATGCACACTAGCTTTTAGTGAACCACAAGTCGGATTTTTCAGGATTGGCTTAGCCTAGCCATCTCACCTACCATAGGTGGTGAACCTCTTTCAAATTATTAAAAGAAATTCCCCATAATGCAGTATAGACATCATAAACTATCATTGGAGTTTAAGATCTAACAGAGAAATTAAAATCTAAAATCCATGATTTATTAAACTAAAAAAACATTAAACAAAAGCAACGAAACTGCTAGAGAAAAAAAATCGCAAAATAAAACCACAAAAGGTTACTCCATAAAAGGATTTTCTAGATGGCCTACACAACAGAATCCTCGCCCCAATTCATCAGAACAAGTCCTAGCATTAGTCTTAACGTATTTAACTCTAACACAAGTATTAATTCCCAATTCGGATATTACAGCACCATCCAAAGGTCATCTGAAAAACCTTAAAGAGCGTAAGAGGGCAAAATATATATATATATAGCAATACTAGACCCTAATAACAAAACAAATGGCGAATAATTTTAAAATATAAAATTTAAAGAATTTGAAAAAAAATAAAAGAGGAGACAATGCAACTTGAATCTAATGAGGCAGTTTACTTGGTTAGTCAAGAAGTTGAAAAGTTTTGTTTTGGCAAGTGCTTCAGTCATCTACTGCGAGCTGATCTTGATATTTTAAGCGCGGGGGGAGAGGGGGGGAGAGGAGAAATGCAATATGCACGGTCTAGTTTCATGTAAATGGGATTGAAGTGTTTGCAGCTTGGGATTCACGCGTTTTATAAAGTGACTTGAGTAACTGAATAAAAGGATAACATAGCATGCATATTGACCAAATATATAAGATGTCGTGTCGTTTTCTGATTTTGCAATAGTGAGTTTAATTTTTAAATATTATTCACCGATAAAATGTCCTAATGGTTTCCATATGTGTACAATCAAAATGTCGTTGTTTGATTTTATATATTTGGGCATCTAATTCGGGGTTTTTTTTTTAAAAAAGGAAATTAGCTTTTTCTTTATAAGATATGGATAGTTTTGGCAAATCTCTTTAACTGAATAAATTTGTTTCTTTATTTGAAAAAAAAAATCCAAATAGAATGAAATCAAACAAATCTATTTGTTTTCATCTTGATGATCGATTTTAGTGATTTATTAATCTCGGACACAATTGATTTTTTCACCTTTTAAGAGTATTATATGAATGTAAATCATTTTTCTCTAATTCCAATGTAAGCCACTTAATTGGAAAATCCCATGTGTTAATTTACGAGCATTACACTTTTTAAATAAGATTATTTAAATGATATTGTCCTTCTCTTTTTTTTTTTATATTAAACAGTGAATTTTTCCTTTTCAGATAATATTATACTATTTTTTGACACTTTTATAACTGTCAAACCAAAAAATTGCCACCCTGATAACTTCCGAGTAATTGTGTAGTCAAACCAAAAAATTGCCACCCTGATAACTTCCGAGTAATTGTGTAGCTGGGCCAGAAAATTCCTTTCATAAATACTGCCCCACATCTTCGTGACCAACGTTTTAATTATTGATTTCAATTTATCAACCTATTTTTTAAATTTTTTTTAATAATAAAAAAGGAAGAAAAGGTTGTTTCACAATTGGGCTTCTCATCAACGCCTCAACGATTTGACTTAATAAAAAAAACTAAATTATGTCATATTCCTTTCATTTGCATGTCTTTGTCAGAGCGATTGAGGCGTTAATGAGAAGCCCGTAATTAAACTAGACCAAATTTCTATGGAGAACAATTTTTGGGCTCACAGTTGATGTCATGGTATTGATATTCCCCTTCTATGAAATAATTTTTCAGTAACATGCGTATTCTCATATTTTCTTCTTTTAATGTCATAACTATCTGAACTGAAATGCTTATATCTTAGATTTCCTTGTATTAATGTCGTAGATATGCGACTATATAAAACATAGAATCCCGAATTTTCTTCCTTTAATGTCATAAATATGTGAATTGAAATTCAAAGTTTGATGCCATAAATATGTCACCATAAGAATGTATATTCTCAGAGTTTCTTTCTTTATTGTCATAAATTTGTGAAAATACGATATAAGAATGTCCTCCATTAACATAATAAATATATGATCATATACAACAATAGCATTTTAAAATACCACATCTTCTCAAAATTTGCACCATTAATTTTCAATTTTAGTAAATGATTCTACAGGGATTCACGGTGAAATGTATGATTTATAAGTATCATGTCATTTGCAGTAAATACTGGTAGCCAAAGGTAAGATTCTATTTGCTATTTGGTACTATGGTGCTGTGTCTTTTAACAAATAATTATGGGATTAGATATATTTAGACGTACAAATCTTAGGGCCCAATTAACCATTGGGCTTGACTGTGGCTAATATATAATTTTTGGGCAGCAACAGCAGACAATGAGAAAATCTTTTTTATTTTTTTTAAATTTTTGATGTAAAATAATTGTGTGTGAACAAAAATTGAGCATCAAATAAGTATATGACAATTATTTTTTGAAATTAGGCTTGTTTGTGTTGCCGATTGCATAACTATGTTATGAGAAAATGGTATGTTTGATGTAAATCAATTGTGCAATAAAAGATTTTTTTTAAAAAAGTGAAAGGCTGAACGCTAAAGATTAGGAAAAAAAGTACATTATAAATTCGTATAGTCCACCTACATAAACTATAATACAAGAATATACTACATACAAAAATGACATGGTTTTCAGCTAATACATGTCAATCAGTCCATATATTCGGCCCCTTGATCACTGCCTTTATAGCCACAGTATTTACCAAATTATGTGGCTGATCATAAATATTAAAAAAAAAATTCACTCTTCAGTTAATGAATATATCATTTGTCAATAAATAAACAACCCTCTAAAATATATGACCATACAATATAAGAATGCAAATATGCTCAGATTTTCCTCCACTAACATCATAAATACACGACCATATACAAAAATATCGTTTTAATATTTCATCTCAAAATTTGCACTATTAAATTTCGATTTTCAAAAATATTCTACAAGGATTCGCGGTGAAAATGTATGTTGACAAGTACCATGTCATTTGCAGTAAACACTGGTAGCCAAACTTAGGCTTTTAACAAATAAGTACCGGATAAAATTCAGGCCCAATAGACCATTGGGCCTGACTCAGGTCAATACATAATTTTTGGCAGCAATGGCATTCTATGAGAAAATGATTTTTTTTTTTAATTTTAGATGTAAAATAAATGTCTATGAAAAAAAAAATGACCATCGAAAAAAATGTATTTTATGAAAAGATTGACAATTATTTTTTGAAATTATGATTTTTTGTGATGCCGATTGCATAATCGTTGTAAACCATTAGAGATAGCTCGTACACCCGTTTCAGAATATATATATATTTTTCCCACCTTTGCTGATTCTTCCGATTGATGTAGTCAGATTATTCGAATATAATCAACTTTATGATTCTAAAACCCAAAATTTCTAAGCCTGAAAATAAACACCTTGAAGAACCTACAAACCACAAAGAAACCCACAGCTTTTAGTCAGTTATTTGGTACGTAAAAGGAGTGCATCTATACTGGTCTAGAAATAGATGTCAGTAAGAGTATGCTAGTTTAAATCGATCCATATTCCATAGTATTGGCCATTGGGTAGGTCAAAACAGGTTTGTGTAAATTAATTAGAGTTCAATGATATTTCATTTTTTATATTAATTTTATAATAGTTTATAATTGTGATTGATTAGTGTAATCCAAATCATGCAGACAGTACACATTAAGATCTGGCATTCATTTGGATCAAAGTAGTTGGATCCAATCAATAATTATTACTTAACCGATCCAACGATCGGATTCAAAATGCAGATGCATAACCGCGATACACAGTTTTATCCTGATTAGTGTTATTGATTAGTGTTAAATTATTATCGGTAGATGTTACCTGTTGTCAGCAACTTACATCCATCGTCAACCATCACTGCCACCTTGCCAGCCACTGATTTATGGTGTTCTTTGAAGTCATATTGTGAAAATGTTTGTCACTGACTATCCGCAATGGCAAATTCCTTATATGTTTATTAATTAAAATAACATTACTATAGTATAGCTAATATTATAATCATTTTAACAATCCATACTAAATAAAAATGTGGTATTATATTAAATTCAATGCACTCTAATATAATCATTACGATAGTCTAATACAATTATACCAAACGCATCGCAAAAAATTAATCTGTGGTTGATGATATATACTCCGGTAATTTTAAGTATTGTCAAACTGAGTATGTATCATTGGGTATTGTGTTTGTTGATTTTTTTTCCCCTTTTCTATAAATATAAAATAATGAAAAAATATTTTTAAATGTTATAGAAATTCGCGATTGATATTACATTATTGAAGAGATTCAATGCCCTTTCATATTTTGAAATGTAATGATCCTAAAAACTGAGTTTAATAAATAATAATTTCATGAGCTAATATATTCCGCTCGTTGATCACTGCCTTTATAGCCACAGTATTCACCAAATCATGTGGCTGATTATAAATTTAAAAAAAAAATTCGCTTTTTCGGTTAATGAATATATCATTTATCAATAAATAAACAATCCCCTAAAATAAAGAAAAATATTCTTATTGGGAGAGTGTTGTTTTATAGAGATTTTACAATGCGTGCACTGTTGTGATCCAATGTCTTTTCATATTTTGAAATGTAATGATCCTAAAAGTAGAGTTTAATAACTAAAAATTTCATAAGGTAACTTCGGTGACTGAAAAAGCGATAATGTATGCACAAGCCAAAGATGTAGAGATGAAGCTGCAACTATAGGAGCGATATATAGCATAATCATTTCTGCTCACAGTTTATTTGGCCTCCTGTAACAGAATTTATATATGAGCCAATGCTCCTGAGAAAATCCCCAGTGATCAAGTGCAACCAACCCAGAACTCCAAATCCGAGAATTGCTAAATTGCTCTTAACTTGACACATGCATCCCCCTCGACTTCTGTTTGGTTTCCAATTTTTCTTCCATTCTCTGCAAACATGACCAAGGGAGGAAAGTCTGCAAAGGAGAGATGACTGGAGATAATCTTCAGAAGTTGTATTGGAAGATCATCAGAGGGTCTCCATTAAGAGCTGCCTTTATGTGCTTCTTCCTCGTCCTGCCAGCGCGCTGATTAGATTCATCATTGTTCAATCTTTACCAGCTAACGCCTGCATTTTGTATTTTAAAAAAAATTATTAAAAACTAGGTGTCTATATATATATATATATATATATATATGGTTATAAGACGAAAATTAGTGAGAAATAATACTAGTTCAAAATACAAATGAAAAAGATTTAAAAGGAGGTTCGAACATACATGAGCATGACGTGGATGGGATAAAAAATCTGGTAAATTGCTGATTCGATTATTGCAAGAGTTGTAAGATAAATTGTTGCTTTCTCTCGTTGTTAGAATATTTCTTGAGATTGATGGATTTTTTGCTCATAGTATGACACACTTATCTTTACTGATAAATGTGAAATTTGCCAGAGTACACGGTAATAATTTTGAGACCGTGTCCATATGAGTAGGGCTTTGCTAGACTTTCGTGTATTATCCACAAGAGTAAGAAAATTCACTGAAAGAATAAGAAAAATTAAGAGGAAACATAGAGGAAAGTAAACGGTTCAAAGAGAAGAAATTTTTCCTTAAGGATTATGAGAGTAGAAGTGACGCCAAACATGAATTTATATTGAATTTTAAGGCTAATGTCATCAATACATTACTATAACAAGTTCATCTTCTCATATTTTCTACTTTAAAAGGAATCTTTACTTAAAATTCAATTTTATAAAAAAAAAAATTTTGAGAAGATGAACATGTTATGGTAACATATTTATGACTTTATTATTTAGCCTAATGGCTATAGAAGTCTACAGCCTGAATTAATAAGAGATATTTTCCTTAACATCCCCATCACGTACAAGTTGGTGAGTTGATGGCTGTTCAAAGTTTATATACTTAACTCAAATTTAAGAGATATTTTCCTTAACATCCCCATCACGTACAAGTTGGTGAGTTGATGGTTGTTCAAAGTTTATATACTTAACTCAAATTCAATAACTAATTAATGAGAGATATTTTCCTTAACACCCCCATCATGTACAAGTTGGTGTAGGCTCACTCGTTCATCAGTTTTATCTCTTATAATATATAAAAGTCTACGGGTCTAACTTAACACAAGAGCTAGCTCAAGAGTTGAGAGTTGTCCAAATCTTATATATTTAAACTAAGTTCAATAATCAATTGGTGTGAGATATTTTTCTTTACACCTCTCGGACCTGTCTTTTTGACTAATTTTTGTCACATGATAAGGTAGTGTGGGTCCACTTGTGGATGAGTGTTAGCTTTGATATCATATAGAAATTCATGAGCCTAACTCAACCCAAAAATTAATTCAAGAGTTTAAGACTATCGAAGTCTTATATAGTTATTGCAAATTTAATGCTTAGTCAATGTGGGATTTTTCCCCTAGCAATGGCATCACAATCCCCCTCCCCTCCTATGTGAGTGAGGTGTGCAATCTAGTTGAAATGTTTGCGGCTTGGGTGAGGTGTGCAATCTAGTTGACATGGTGGGTGCTATCTAGTTGAGATGGTAAAGTGTGATACGCATATGGTCTGGTTTCATGTCGAGTTTCATACAGGTAGGATTGAAATGTTTGCGGCTTGGGGTACATTAGTTTTATAAAGTGGCTTGAGTAACTGATTAACAGGATAATATAGCATGCGACATTGAACAAATGTATAAGATGTCAGCAACGTCTGCTGATTTTGCAATATTCAGTTTAATTTTTAAATATTATTCAGCGACGAAGTGTCCTAATAGGTGTCCAAATAGGCAAAATCTGTCGTTTTGATTTTACATATTCGGGAATCCAATTCGGGCACTTTTTTAAGCAAATTAACTTTTTCTTTCTGAGATCTGGATAGCTTTGACGAATCTATTTAACGGAATAAATTTTGTTCCTTTACAAAAAAAAAATCCAAATAGAATCAAATTAAAAAAATCCATTTTGTTTATCTGAATGTTCAATTTTAATAATTTATGAGGCTCCGGCTTATTTGATTTTTTTTCTTTTAAGAATATTATATAAATGTATACTATTTTTTTTTGTTAATTTTGATTTTAGTGAGTTAATTGACAAAATCTCTTATGTTCCTGTGAGAGTATCACCAAAAGATTTTTCAAATTAGATTTTTCAAATTACATTATCCTTCTCTCTCTTTATTATTGAAAAGTAACTTTTCCTTCTCTAAAATATTATGCTGTTTTTGATAACATCATTATTGAGGAGGGAGAAGTACTATAGCTACATTATTGAAAAAATAGAGAGTAGTTAAATTTTGTGAGAGAATAATTTGTTTAAATGACATAAATTTGTTTTTACTTGAAGTAAAATTCTATAATGTTGTAATGAAAATTACGGCATCAATACCGTGATACATATAAATATTGTAAATTATACATAAAATTAGTAAATTCACACAATTATTAATTATTTAAAAAATTAACATTGTTTCTATAGAATTTTAGTGAAAAATATTTTATTTATTAAAAAAATATTTTCTTTAATTAAATAGAGCAAGAATTAGTCATTAAAAACAAAAAAATTATACCAAAAAAAAAGTGGAATAAGTTTTAGTGAATTGGTTTAACCATAAATTCTATATTTATTCTAGGATATTTGACCATAAATTATATATTTATTCTTGGACATTTGTATACTTTTTTTCCTATTTTCTATAATATTATCTATTTATTACACAAGTTAATTAAGCACAATTATTTATCTTGATATGGATCAAGCAAAAACAAAATAAAAAAAAATATTCTTATATTACTAGACACATATATGAAATATTAATAAAATTAGATATAATTTTGAATTTTATGCATACTTCATGTAGTTTCAAATTTTTTACTTCTACTTATAGACCATGTAGAGTTGTTATTAAGGAAGGGTAGAAAGATGCAAAATAACCCCATCTTACAACAATTATGAAAGATATTAAAGTAATTTTTTTTCAAAATTCAATTTTGAGAATAAATTTCATCCTTAGTGAAACATCCCATCTATTACATATATACAAAAATAGCATTATTCAATTTAAATTTAAAAAAAATCAATAAATATATAAGGTAATAAACATTATAATGAGTTTTTATTTTACAATTGTAAACTTTTTTTGTAGTAACTCTTGTATTAATTAATTTATTTTACCTTTTGTTGGGTTCCATTTTTCAATAATTAGTTTCCAATACCGATAATGGCTTCTCGATGTTGAAAATTAGGGGACTGGTGTTTAGGTTGGATTTTTTTTTAAAGAAATATAATTAACCCTAATCTGCTCGAAACTGACTGCTATTGAGCCGATCTCATAAGTACAACCAAGAGCCTTTATTGATGAACTGATTTATGAGTACAATCGAGAGCCTATGTTATGTTAGCCTATAGGGCTATAAATGTTGATTTTGATGATAACAAACCACATGTTTTAGATAAACAAATATTTACATATTGTGCTTTTATAACAAGAAAAGGATTTTTATATTATTAGATTGTTTTTCAAGATATGGACTAAAATGAAAGAGTTTTGACATCTTTGTTTTCTTAAATAAATATTGTTTTGAATTTCGAATTTGAACCTATTTGAAAATATTTAAATATTTTGGGTCATTCTATATTTTCACATACTTTGGGCGATATCATAATTTCAAAAATTTTTGGGATTAACGAAGTATTATTTAAAAATTTTGAACTTGGACTTATTTGAAAAGTTTCATAACGTTTTGGGCCATAATACAGTTATATAAAGTTTTGGGGTCAAACGATAATTTTAAAAAATAGTGCAATGCTAATGGATTTTGGGCAGTAGCTTGAAACATAGCGGCTATCCGAATTTCGAAAGCGGCTATCCGGATTTAGTAAGCGGCATGCCGGATGTTCTGAAATTTAAATTTTTGCTGCAATGGTAACATAAAAGCGGCTAACCAGATTTCATAAACGATAAGCCGGTTATGACTAAAAAGTGAATAACAGTTAGTTTTTGAGCTCAAAGTATATAAACTCAAAACCAATTCATTTTTGGTAATCTTGGCAAGTATAAACAAGTGCACACAACATATATTGAGCTTCAATTTCGTAAATCATCATTTATTGAATCATCTTTGTTCTTCAATTTGTATATCTATTCTTTGAGAGAGTTTTGTTGTAATTTTCAATTCCTCATCAAATTTGTGAGTGTTTAAGTGTGTGAGACACTTGAGTGAAGAGATTGGAAGATAATCTCTTTGTTGTAAAGGTTCATTGACACCTTGGAAGTCAATTGTAAGCTTTTGAAGTCTTAAAAGGTTTGGATAGTGAAATCCTCAAGCTTGGGTTACTTGGAGGAGTGGATGTAGGCGGGGATAGCCGAACCACGTAAAAATCCTTGAGTTTTCTTTCTCTTCCCCTACTTATTTATTATTGTGTTTTCATTGAATTTATTGTTTTTTATTTTATTAAGGCTTTAGATTGAATTGTTGTGTGGTTTGCTTAGCTTAAATTTTAAAATCTCAATTCACCCTCCCTCTTGGGTTGCATAACTTATATTTCATGTTGGTGACCAAATCTATAAGTATAACCTGGAGCCTACATGGACGACACGGTTTATAACCCAAAGCTTATGTGGATAACTTGGTTTACAAATGCAACCCTAAGTCTGTACGAGCAACATAAAAATTCATCAATCCAATCTGGAAATGAAATAGTTCGACCTGGAAACTCGTTTGTCCGACTTGGAAACTTGTTTGTCCGACCTGAGGATGTGCTAGCTTGACACGATAAATTATTTTGAAGGATCATGTGGCCTATTTTTGGGGAAGTTACATACCACAACTTGTTAAACCGCTTTTAACTGACAATTAGCTACAACTACTCAAGAGAGTGGGATAGAACTATTGAGGTAACCACCCACAACCGAGAGCCTATTTAAGCTTAAAAGAGCATTAGAGGAGGGGTTAACAAAATTAACTAAAAAACTCTACCAATGGCTAATCTTTAAACCTTCTTATTTTCTACGAAATTCACAACACCACGACTCAAGTTCCTCCTTTTCATTTTCCTTTTTCTTATATACAAACTATCTTACTTAAGCATAGGAGGATTTTTGTCGAAACACCCATCGGCATGTCCTAACCGTGTTCTGTATATGGCAGGTATATGAAGTTGCGGTCCTGATGTAGTTTGAGCTTGGATTCATGTTGTTACTCCCCAGAAAATAAATTCAGCTGTTGAGGTCGTTTTTTGGCATCTACACCTTTAACAATCTACAAAATTTATGTTTTATTTTTCACTTAGTGTTGATTTACTTGTTTTATATTATATTTGTAAGTTTTCGTTTTATTTATCATTAATACATCAAGTTACCAGCTTTATGGTAATTTACTTATTTTATCTTTCCTTTATAAGTCTTACGTTTTATTTCCAAAATTTATGTTTTATTTTACAGTTAGTGTTAATTTACTAGTTTTATATTATATTTGTAAATTTTTGTTTTGTTTACCATTAATATATTAATTTATTTTTTTTACCTTTCATTTACAAGTCTTATGTTCCATTTCCAAAATTTACGTTTTATTTTGCACTTAATAGTTAATATTGATCTACCAGTTTTATGTTATATTTCTAAATTTTTGTTTTATCTACTAGTAATACATCAATTTACTACCTTTATAGAAATTTACTTGTTTTACCTTTTCTTTACAAGTCTTTTGTTTTATTTTCAAAATTTATGTTTTGTTTTATAGCTATGTTGATTTACTAGTTTTAAGTTATATTTGCAAGTTTGTGTTTTGTTTACTAATAATACATCAATTTACTAGTTTTCTATTAATTTACTTGTTTTATCTTTCATTTACAAATCTTATGTTTAATTTCTAAAAATAATGTTTTATTTTACACTTAATGTTAATTTTCGATTTTTATATTATATTTGTAAGTTTTTATTTTATTTACTAATAATATATCAATTTATCGGTTTTATATTAATTACTCGTTTTACCTTCCATTTACAAGTTTTATATTTAATTTTAAAATTTATGTTTTATTTTACCGTTAATGTTGATTTACAAGTTTTATGTTTCGTTTACATAATTTATATTTAATTACGGTATTAATACTGTAAATTTAATTACGACATCATAGAATGACCTTTTTTTTATAAAGATTTAAAATAAAGAAGTAGTTTGTACAATCGAAAAATTAAATTTTTTTGAGTAATTAAATTTTCAATAAAATGTTATCATCTGTGCAAGTGTTTAAAATAATCATATATATATTTGTGTGTGTGTGTGTGTGTGTGTACACACACACTCTAATATGAATATTATGATTAAAACACTATTGATATTTACAATAAAAATTTAATTGGGCTAATATAGGAAGGATATATTCTTCAACTATATTAATAACGAGAGAGATGTTTACCTCTACCAATTATAATTGAGAAAGGAAATTATTAAGTCCTCTTAGAAGGACTTGAACCATTGGCCTCACTAAAATGCGGGCAACATCTCACAACTCAAAGTTTTTTAACACATTATAAGTACAATTCCTTGCCAAACAATCGTCTTATTATCTTTTTGGTTGAAAAGTGAGTCACTTCGTCATTCATTCCCTTGTCAAAATCTCTATTTTATGTTTTATTCTATTTTCTTATTCATTGGTTCTAAATCTTTATAAAGATATAAACTAGCCGTAAATTTTATTTTATCGAAATTTTCTTCTCCCCTAATTTGGCGGTTGGGAGTTTATAGCTTGTTAAATATATTTTTGGTGATTATTTCAAGATCTGAAGCTTTTACATCTCAGATCTAAGAATTTTTTTTTTTTTTTTTTGTGGTTTTTATGTCTTGGTGGTGCACTTTTACTACATCCTAAGTTATTGGATTCCAGATCTAGAAAATCACGGGGTTGATCCACTTAAATGATGCGACTAGCAATCTGAATAATCAATAATAATGATCGGAAAAATTTTGATGAGCACAAGAGACATCTCTGGCGGTGCGCAAGTTGTTATGTGCACATCTTGGGTGGATCTTGGGTGGATCTTTTCAATTCTAATCCCAATGCATAAAATCTTTAACCGGATGTCGATAAGCTTACAATTAATTGTTTATTGCATTTATTTTGATATTATTAAAAATCCTTCTTCGAGTGTCATTATCGTTTATTATCATTATTTTAGCTGTTGTTTTTATATATAACGTGCAACCAAATTGTCGTATCTCATTAATAACTCATACGTCCAATTAATTGTTTAGTTGCAATTTATTTTGTTTATTTATTATTAAAAATTTTCCTCCTATAATTTCTCTCCTATATTAAAGTGAGATAAGAATAGATTTCTCTTTCATATTAAAGTGAAAGTTGTTGTTCAGGCTTCAACATCTTAGAATTACAAAGCGGAGTCTCAATTAATATTTAGTTGTAAAAAAATTTTAATTGTAATATATCAATATATCAAAAAAAAAAAACTTGTGCAACAAAATTAAAATAATCATAAATATGTCATTAAGCATATTAATTGCTAATCTCTAGTAAATTGTGTATAAATTGAAGCATAAATTTGACGTTAAGCAGGTTGTAAGTATCGAGGAAGAACACGACAAAAATACAAGACACAGGAGAGCAGGAGCGCGTACATATATATACACGAAAATACTTCGCCGTTCCAATATCCGATGTGCTCATAATTTATCTATTATTTTAATGCTTGCATAACTTAATTTTATGTTAAATTATATTTTATTATATTAATTTTTATCTTAATTTTTATATTTTATCATTGTAGGAATATTGGGAATATTCATAAAAAAGAAGCTTAAAGAGGAAATAAATTAGAGTATAATGGAAATAATATGGAAGCAAAAAGAGAAAGAAATAAAAAGCCAAATAAGGAAGCTTTGAATTTTTGGTTGACAAATAGTCAAATACGGCAAGCACGTGGGGAGCATTAAAGAATTAATTGGCAAATGGCAAATTGAATGATTCACGTGATGGGCTTTGGCTTTGCAAATGGGCCAATTAAATTTTACAAGTTTAGCGTGCATGGGCTTAAAAGTGGCGGCTTGACTTTTGTTTTTTTACTTTCCGTGTGAGAATTTAGGGCGCACAATATAAGCTAGGTTAATGTTAAATTATATGCATGTAATTTACAATTCTTTCATATAAATAGTAAATTAAAATTATTTTAATTGTAATAAGGGAATCTTATCTAATATAAATGCTATATGCGACAAAATTAAGGAGGAGGCAACAAATTGTAGAAATTGGAGAGAAAACCAAGAGCAAGAAAAAGAACAAAAAGTCGTTGCAATCCGGGAACAAAATTTAATCAATTAAATTGGAGAGAGACAAATTCTTGAGTTTTTCTTTCTTATTTTTAATTGTCTTTCTTAATTTTTTCTAATTAAATTCATGGATTCTCTTTATATTCCTAAACTAATTTATTTTACTAGGAATACGATTGCATAACTATGAAGATTTAATTCCATAAATTTGTGTTATTTTTAATTTATTATTCCATGGTTGAGTGTTCATTATTGTCTTAATGCTTTTAAATAAAATGTTTGAATGATTTGAAAAAAGAAAAGCAGGTTGTAAGGATCGAGGATGTACCAACGTGATTCATGCGACGTAAATCTTTGCATATTTAAACATAGAATATAGTGGGTTAATGTGTTAAGATATTTTTGATAGGAGGATATTGAATAAATTAGGAAAATTCACTGTCAACAATGGTAATAAATTTTAATAGTATAGATGGAGGAATAAATTGGATTGGTTATGGTGAAATCGGATGTCTGGTGTCTTAATCTCTTGGTGATTTTTATTCTACATATTTATTTAATTTTTAGTTATTTAATTTTATTTAATTTTAATTCGCCTATTCGATTGTTCAAATAAATTGACTCTGCACTCTTCATTATATTCTTCTCATGACTCTGCAAATCTCTCATGACTCTGTAAATACTTAGATAAATTATTGCTTCTGTAAATATTGGAATATTTTTTGAGATTGATGTTTTTATTCACATAACAGGATACACTAATCTTTATTGATAAATTTGAAATTTGATGGAGCACATGGCAATACTTCTAATACTATATTCATTTTATTTTATAGATTATTTTTTTTTCTAAACTTTAGTGTATTTTGGAAAAGATAAATAAAGAAAATCTTTATTCAAAGTAAATTTTTAGGCGAAAAGAAGGAGAAAGTACACCTCAAATAGAATTAAAAAAAAATTGTCCTGTGATAATAGGTGATATGAACTTCAATTTATGTTGTAATTAAAGTCGAATTTCATCAATATGTGATATAAGAATGCATTTTCTTATATTTTCATCATTAATATAAGATATTTAATGCATTTTATCCTATTTTCTTCGGTTCTTCCCTAGAATCAAATATTAAGACAAGATCCCAAAAAAAAAAAAAAACAAGTTTCATCGTAGGTATGATGTAGAACATTATGCAAAACTAATCATTAAAAAAATAATTAATTACTAATTTTAGAAAATGATTGCTTAAGTAAGTGATTGAATAGATGTTACATTTTCTACGATTCTGTACTATTCAGCTTTATTTTCAATTTGAAAAAGATTCGGTGATAGTTCTCCACAGAATCAGGATGTTTGTACAAAAAGTCTAAGAAATGCAGCATCTTAAAACAGTAGTGTTATGTCATTTGTTATATCATCCACCTTTTCTTTTCTTTTTTGTTTTTTAAAGATATCATCCACCTTTTAATAATGACTAATGTTACCTTCTAAAATTGGTAATTGTCAGTTTGTCACATTCTTTTTTATATAAAATAAATTTTTTTAGGTTATATTAAGGATTTTTTTCCTTAATAATGGAGAAAATTTGAGAAGATGCATTCTTATATTACCACCTATTTATGGGATTGGACTTTAATTGCAATATACATTTGAGTTTATTTTCATCTATTCTCACGAGACCCTAAAAAAAAAAATCTCTTTAAAGGCTTAAGGGCTATATATTTATATTCGATGATTTGTCTTATGTTTAGAAAGAATATATTGACTGAAGTAGATTTTCTTTCTCCTTCTTAGGAAAATACTATGGAATCAATGCTCAAAATAAATATATATATGTAACCAATTAATTTCACATTTATCAGTATAAGTGTAACCAATTAATTAAGATAAAAAAATGCATCACCCTCAAGAAATATTATAATATTGAGAGAAGTAGGTACGCAGTGATTGAGAAATCTTACCTCTGTAGGATTAGTGAAATACTAGGTATTTGTGTGACTTCGTATTTTACCGGGGTTATTATCTAAAAATTTCAATTTCTTTTTTTCTTTTTAAGTAAACACTCAACTAACCGAAGAGATTTATTTAAATTGAAAAATCAGTAGTATTTAATTGAATTAGGATTGAACATTATTTAACATTGAGATTTTAAAATTTTGATCTATTATATCTCATCTTCAAAATTTTAAGTTCTCAATCTTAAATGTATTCAATTCTATTTTAAATTGAAATTGATTAGTCTATGAATAATCATGCAACTATTAAAAGTAGTACTACAGACAAGGACACCTTATTTGACGTACTAGATACATAATTACAAGAACATGCATTTTTTATATCACATGTTTATGACATTAGGCTTAAACTTCAATATAAATTAACCAAGTGTTACCTATTCTGAGTAAAAAACTTCATTATAGCACAGAAGGACCAAGTAAACTGGTCAAAGAGATTTTTTTCTAATTCTTTTTCTTTTTTATTTTTTTAGAGAAGGTGCACCGAATAAATTTGTATTGAAGTTTAAGCCAATGTCATAAATATATGATATAAAGAATGCATTATTCTCGGATAATATAATTAATAAAATAGAATTGAATCAGAGTAATTTCTTGTGTCCAAGTTTATTTGTTTTCAATATTTTAGTTTGTTTACTTTTTCTTTTAGAGTTTCATGTAAATTTAAATAACAAAATAAGTTTAAGAAAACAGTTGGCTTTTTCTAAAGTTAATAAATTTTGTGATCATCTTTGCTAATATTACCCGAACTTTGCCATAAATTAATTTAAAACAAATAAATACTTTCAAAGGATATTGATGTCATTGCAGGCTTAATTTTATTTTCTGATTGAAAATAAATTTTGATTTTTCTACGATCAGTAAAGGTTCAAATTCTGATTCTAACGGCAAACGTTGTTTTGATACTCTCTGTTATTATGTTATAGAACTTGGATTGCTATTCCCTCAAACTTTGATTATGCGGTAGTTTAGAAGCTTATTAGTTCCTCTTAAAGGTTAAACCAGAATCAACATACAAGTACGAACGACAGTGTTAGTTATTATAAAGCTTGGTGTATGACATCGAGGTTAGATATAAAACGACATGTCGGCTTGGGGCTCCAATTTCATGTATGACATCAATATAATATCATACGAGAAAGTTATATAAGTGAAGCATGCGTTTTTCACATGACCTCATGGTATCTTTGAAGCACAAAAGAGTAAGCTCAGGGTACCGTTTAAATCACTTATTTGTATCACATGATTTGCACGTGACAATTGCTGTTAAAGTTACCTCTATAAATCTATTGTTTTGATTTTCATCTTTTCTTTTTAGCTTGTTTGACGTTAGATTATTTCTTGTTTGCCTTACTATTGTTCTTTGATTCATTAATTAGCAATCGTTTTTGGGGCAAAAGATCATAAGAAATTCTTATCAAATCTAAAAAAATTAGTATCAAACTGGACCCTATTAGTTAAAATGTGATGGTGGAACAATTTTGATTTGTCAAACAAAAATACTAAAGTCCAACAGTGGTTTCGTCCGGGGGGGAGATTGTTAAATTGTGTTTCACATTGGTTAGTAAAAAAAAATACATGAGTTAATAAGTATGATAGAACACTTCATCAAATAAGTTAGCTTTTTTGGGTTGAATGTCTAGAAATTTAAGGACAAGTCTCTAACAATTCTGACCATAATTAATGATAAATATTCATTTAGTGGGAAAAAAAGAGAAATTTATTATACAAAAACCTCTATATTCAATAAGTGAAATTTTACGTTCATGTCAATGATAAAAAAGATAATTCAAATAGAACATACACATATTTATAATTGAAGGCGCCCTAAAAGTTGTGATATGGTTTAGTAATATCCTTATATGCAAAAATTTCTACTCATTGAAAGATTTGTAAGATATGTATAGGTTATTCTTTGTTAGTCACCGAAAGCTAGATTGCGAGAAACTAGAGAAACTAATCCTGGTACGAGAAATTGAGGTCATTCCTTCTAGGTTTACATGACCATTTAAATATTCTCTGGCTTTTAAGAGACCACCCCTCTTAATACTTGCCCTGTCAAAGCACGGTTAATTGCAAACTGACAAGATTAGTCTCGACGGCGCATGGAAACGTCAGTGTCTTCCCGTTGACTAATTTCTTTCCTCCACCAAATCATTCCCAACAACAAGATCTTCCACTGACCATGATGTGGAGCCTGAGTAATATATGGATTAGCATTAGAATGTGCGCAGTTTAAGGTAATTAGATGCCAAATCAAACGTATAATTAAATAGCAGGTTTATCAGTTTAATACCTTGAACTGAGGCAATAATTGATTGTTCGATTTGGGGGAATAGTTCCCTGCGCCCGTAAATGGCATCTCGGGCCACCTTTGTCCCATGTATCCACACCCTATAAAAATAGGAAAAAATAAAAATGTGTTAAAAAAGATGCTTAATTAAAACAATTTAAAAAGATAAAATAAATATATTAACACACTTACTGGGACTTGTCAACAGCGGGATCAAATATCTGGTAAATCGCTAATTCGATATTTATAAAATTACTTTTATTATTAATAATTTTCTCGATATTATAATATTTCGTGAGATTGATGGGTTATTTGTTCTTAGTAGTGCACATTTATCTTTGCTAATAAATGTGAAATTTGGTGAATCACATGCCAATATTTGTAAAACTATATCCATTAATTCTGTAAATTTTTTGTAGACTTTTAGGTATACTTTAAAGGAGAGAAAGAATACATGGCACTTAAAGAGATGTTATTTTTGTTTTATGAGAGTATGTTGACAATGAACTGAAATTTATAATGTAGTTAATGTTTAATATCATAAATATGAGGCCATATAACAATGCATATCCTCAGATTTTCTTTCTTTAATGTCATAAATATGTGACCATAAAAGAATGCTTATCCTTAGATTTTCCTTCCGTTAATGTGATAATTAAATATGCTACCATATAATACATATTCTCAAATTCTTATTGCATAATTAATATCATAAATACGTGACTATATAAACTTACATATTGTCATATTTTCCTTCCACATTCTCAGAGTTTCCTTTCATAATTATTACCAAAAATACGCGACTATATAAAATACATATTCTCAAATTCTCCTTCCATAATTAATATCATAAATTTGTAGCCAAATAAGATTTCATATTCTCAGATTTTTCTTCCATAATTATCATAAATACGTGACCATATTAAACTACATAATCTCAGATTTTCCTTCCATAATTAATAACATAAATAAGTGACCATATTAAATTACATGTTCTCGTATTTTCCTTCCACAATTAATACCATACGTATGTGACTTGATTAAATTAAATATTCTTAGATTTTCCTTCTATAATTAATACCATAAATATGTAACCATATAAAGTATGTATTCTCAGATTTTCCTTCCATAATTAATATCTTCCATAATCTCTATCATAAATACATGACCATATTAAATTGCATATTCTCAGATTTTCCTTTAATAATTAATATCATAAATACGTGATCATATTAAATTACATATTCTCGTATTTTTCTTCCATTATTAATATCATAAATATGTGACCATATAAAATTACATATTCTCATATTTTCCTCCCATTATTTCAGATTTTCCTTCCATAATTAATAAAATATATTTTCTCAGATTTTTTCTTCCGTAATTAACACCATAAATTTGTGACCATATAAGATTTCGTATTCTCATATTTTTCTTCCATAATTAATATCATAAATACGTGACCATATTAAATTACATATTATCATATTTTCCTTCCATAATTAATATCATAGATACGTGACCATATTAGATTAAATTTCTCAAATTTTCCTTCTATTATTAATATCAAAATACGTGACCATATAGAATTACATATTCTCATTTTTTAATGTAGTGAATATGTGACCGTATAGAATACCATTCTCAGATTTTCCTTTCAAAGTTAATATCATAAATATCTAAACATATATAAAATTACATATTCTAAGATTTCCTTTCATAATTAAAATCATAAGGGTGTGATTATTTGTACTCTGAAAATTATTTTGGACACCCTATTACTCTAAACACTTATAAATTAAATTTTAAAAATAGACCTACTTTATATACTCCTTTAAGTGTCAAAACAGCCTTAGCCCTATCTATATTTAGTAAGATCCCCAGCTCCCCAAAAATAACTATTTAAATGAATTATCTTTATTTACTCTACACACTTATAATTTTAAAAATACTTAACTTACCAAAATAAAAAGAGAAAAGAAAATAAAAATAAGAATAAAACATTTTTCATTTTTGTCCCTAAAATGTGTTCAAGTACATTTCCTTCTTTTTATGCTGAAAAATTAAAACAATTGTAGTTAAAATATTGATTTCGACCTTTATAAATAGTTATTCAACTTCTTATTATTAAAATGTTGGAAATAAAATTTGTTATAGGAGAATTGTAAGTTGAATGATTTTGCGATATGTGTGTATGAAGTAGTTGTTTATATCGACTTATAATACATTGTCTTTAATAGTAAAATATTTTAGACGTATTTTTGTAATAAATAATTTTATTAAAACTTAAATATTCACAATTATTTTTAAAGTGCAAATGGTTATCATTAATATGTGACCATATTAAATTACATATTCTCAGAGTTTCTTTCTTTAGTGTCATAAACAAGTGACCTATGAGAATGAATATATCATCGGATTTTGCTATCATCACATTTTCCTCCACTAGTGTCATAGATATATGACCATATTTGGCTCTATCTTTTCAAGAGGTTACATCTTCTCAAATTTTTTGAACTTTTAATTTTTCATTTTTAGAAGAAGATCACTCTTAGGGATTCACGGTTAAAATGTATGATTAAGCACGCACTATGTCAATTGCATTAAGTGGACTTTATTTGATTTCGTGAAGTTGTGGCTTTAAATCGTAGTTGGTTGTTGTGATATAAATATTTTAGTTTTAAAATAAAAGTTGATAGTATTAGATAAATATGACTTTTAAATAATAGTTTTGATTAAAACAATAATGATGTTTTATATTTTATTCATCAAACAATCATGTAATAAAATTACTTCAATTTCAAATAACTACATCAGTAAATGTTTACCAACTATTTTAGACTTATAACTTTTTAAGCCATGTAAGCCCCTAGCACTAGCACCAAATTGAACCTAAAACAAACTGGATAAATTTAGTTTTTACATAGAATATATTTAATTTTTACAAAGATCAATTCTCGTTGGCGAGAGTCTTCATAAATAATCTAATTTTAGTATATAGATACATATGAAAGAATACATCACACATCATAAGTACACACTTTTTCCTTCTAAAATACATCTTTTTATGGGATCCAAAATCTGGCAATTCCTCGCTGATCCGACGGTGACAATAGTTCTCAGATAAATAATTGCTTCTCTCAATGTAAGAATACTTCTTGAAATAAAAGGATTTTTTGCTCTAATTAGTGCACACTTATCTTTACTGATAAATGTGAAATTTGGTGGAGAACATGGCAATACTTTTAGTACACTGTCCACGTGTAAACCTTTTCTTTGATTCTTGTGTGTATTTTAGAAAAGGGAAACAAAATCTAGTTCAAACTCAACCCACGAACGAGAAGAATAAGAGGAAAAGGAGTTGAAGGATGCAAGTAAAGGACAAGATTTTTATTTGTTATAGTAGGTGATCTTGGATGAATTTATATTGAAGATAAACTCTGATGTCATAAATATGTGATATAAAGAATCCATATCCGCAGATTTTCTTTCTTTAAATTGAAATTTTTGTAAATGATTTGCCATAAAATATGATGGAACACGGCATAAAATGACAAAATAATAATTATCGTCAATAATTAATTTCATATTGTGACTATAATCAATGAATAAAAGGATAATATAGCTCACGACATGACACTTCTGTATCAGATGTCTCATCTTTTTTGATTTTGTAACATTGAGTTTAATTTTAGAAAAATATACAGTGGTGATACCACGTTCTGATATATATGTGAGCAAACATCATAATATTAAATGTGGATAGCTTTGGAAAGTCAAATTGAACCAGATGAAAACTAATAAATTTAAAACTAGCACTAATCTTTTTAACAAAAGGTATTGCTCTATTCGGAGCTCATCAATATAAGATTTTCGTGATTGCACAAGATTATTGCCAAGTATTGTACGTAGGTCATTATTGGTACTGAAAATTGATACATTATCCTCATATTCTTAAAATCCAAATTTTAATGATAATGAAGATTGATATCTAATCTTCAGATTTTTAAAATCTAAAACTTAAAATGCAATTCACTATGCTACCATTACTTTTAACTTCCATATAAATAATATTACTGGGACAGAAAGTTCCTTCATGCATAGTGCCAGTGTGGAAGGTGTTCTCAATTCTTAAGCCAAACAAGAGTAGTATCCTCGCGAATTTTATTTATAGTATTGGTAAATTTGGGATGGAATTATAAACAAAACTAAAACTTGTAAATATAATATAAAACTTATAAATACACATTTAATGTCAAATAATACATTAATTTTGTAAATCACATAAAATTAGTGAATGGAATATTTTTTCTCTAGTCTCTACGAGCATACATCAAATGAGGAAGTCTGCAATTGTGAGATTACCAGAGATAATATTCAGAAGTTGTTATGGAAGATCATAACGGCGTCTCCATTAAGAGCAGCCTTTATGGCCTTGTTCGTCACTTCCTTATTAATACATGAAAGAATTAAAATATTTTATGCCTCTACCGGCAAGAACTAAATGATGTGATCAATTCCCTTAATTTCATATTGATAGCTAGACATCTTAGCAAATAGAAATTAATGATATGATCAATTCCCTTAAGGAAGACATAGCACAGGCCAATGACATTAATCGTGTGATCAGATGTTAATTTAGAAAAAAGAGAAAACATAAGAAAATCAAATCATTTAGCAAACAGCCATTGGTTGCTAAACTGATAAAGATCATCCCATTCGGAGCAGTCAATGGTTCTCTTCTTTCTGCTTGCTGAACCATTCGATTTTTCCGATGCTTTCTCTATTTGATGTTGTGTATGCCAGCTGCATGCTCTGCTCCTAATGTTATGTTACTCTACCTCGTGGTGGCTGTGATTCCATGAACTTCTGTTTCTCCAGTCCTGCAAAGAAGTTTGCAATGGTGTGATTATTGGAGATTGTATTCAGAAGTTGCTGAGGAAGAACACCCCACCCTCTCCATTAAGAGCAGCCCTTTTCATTGTCCTGCTTGCATCCGGATTGGATTCCTCATAGCACCCTCTTTTCCCGGATGCCCTGCATTTGCATATATATTTATAATTTTAAAATAATGAAAAGATACTAATTGTTTTTTTTTTTAAATAAAATAAAATACAAGAGAGGGGTCGATCATACTGGGACATGACATCGGCGGATTAAAAATTCTGGTATATCGCTGATTCGATAATTGCAGCAATTGTAAGATAAATGATTGCTTCTCTCAATGTTAGAATATGTCTAGAGATTGATGGATTTTTTGCTCTTATCAGTATGGCACACTTATCCTTGCTTACAAATGTGAAATTAGACAGAGTATATAGTAATTGTTTTGATATAATTATGCCCATTTTGTATGTATTGGCTGGTCTTTTGAGTACTGATCGGAACAAGAGAAAGAAGACTCTCTAAAAAATGAGAAAAGTTAGAAGAAAGATGGAGAAAGCTTAATTAATGGCTCAAAAAAAGAAAAGAAAAGAAATTTTGCCTTATGAGAGTTTAGGTGACAGTAAGCACGAATTTATAGAGAATATTTTCGGCCCATGTCATAAATAAGTTACTACAATTAGCTAATATTCTCAAATTTTGTTTTTTTAAATTTTAATTTTAGAAAAAATTAAAGGGTGGTGGTCCATCGTATGATATGATAGAGCACTATAAGATATAATTAAAAATAAATAATAACTAATAATTAGTATCATAAGGTGACATTTCTTTTTAAAAATAACAAATTTCATTAAATGGTCAAAAGAATAATGCATAACCAAGTACTCTACCAACCTCACCTACACCGTGGTGAGTGATCGACCGGACATTGTTGCAAGCGGTTGGCTTTGGTGTCGGTGAAGACGAAAAAGTTTTAATTTGGCTACTGTTTTAGGCGTCGACGGTGGGACCAACAAAGGAGCCGTTGAACAGATCTGGATCTTGAAGCAACGCGAAATACACAATGGTGTGCCCAAGACGCGGCGAATCTCGTTGTTTTAGGAAGAAAAGAAACCCCAAATAAAATTGAATCAAACCAATCAATTCGATCAACAAGATGATCAATTTAGTGGCATTATTCATTTTTTAAAGATTATTGTATAACAGTGATTTTACAATAACGAAATCTTATTCTAATAAAATAAGGAATAAATTAAAAAAACATAATGTATATATTTAATGGATAAGATTGTGTATTCTTTTGTTATTAGTTTGCCTCTTATTTTATTAAAGTAAAAAATTTTCTTATTATAAAATTACTTTATTTTATAATATTATAAATAATTTGGATAAAGTGATGTTCAAAATGCAGTGCTTTATTTCAACGAAACGCATTGCTGTATTCGACATCTCCACGAAAAAAATGATGTTCTTATTTTCACCGGATTATTGCTTAGTAATGAATGTCTTTAATGATAATGAAGATTGAAATCTCATCTTCAGATTCTGAAAATCCAAACTTTAAATGCAATTAATTTGCCACCTTTACTGAAAGTTCCTAGTAAATATATTGCAGGAACAGAAAATTCTTTTGTAAACGGTGCCACATGTCTTCTGCTCAACGTTTTATAATTGTTACGCCAACAAAAGTGATTTCAAAAATAAATCTTTAATTAAAAGTGTATTAAATTTAAAGGAATATTAAAAGTGAAAAATAATAATATTTAAAAGTGATTTCAAAAATAATTCTTTAATTAACCACAATTGATCGAGGCTATGTCTATCTGAAGCCCACAACTAAATTAGATTGGGCAAGGTTAATAATGGATTGAAGCCGAAAATAATTTTGGCCGCACAATTAAGGTTGGAGGCGGGCTTCCAACACCCCTCAATTACCCTCTTAAAACCTCTTTTTCAGTTAGATGTCTTTTAATACAAAAAAACACTCTTTCTTTCTAAACTAACTATTCTTTTTTATATTCTTTGAATTGGTTACCATAAATTCTATATTTATTCTAGGACATTTATATAATTTTTTCCCCATTTTTTATAATGATATCTATTTATTACACACGTTAATTAAGTGTAATTATTTATCTTGATGTGGATCAAGTAAAACCAAAATAAAAAATATTCTTATATTACTCGACATATTATATGATATATCTAATTTTGAGTATTATGCATACTTTATATAATTTTAAACGTTTTACTTGTATTTGGAGACCATTTAGGGTTGTTGTTGAGGAAGTGGAAAAAGATGCAAAATAACCTTATCTTACAACAACTATGAAAGATATTAAAATAATAGTTTTTTTTTCAAAATCCAATTTTGAGCATAAATTTCATTCTTAATAAAACATCGCATGTATTACATAAGTGCAAAACTAATGTTATTCAATTTAAATAAAAAAATCAATAAATATATAAGGTAATAAACATTATAATGACCTTTTATTTTACAATTGTGAACTTTTTTTTTCCTTATAGTAACTCGTATATTAATTTACTTATTTCATATTCTCATATTTTTCTTCCATAATTATCATAAATATTGGCCATATTAAATTACATAATCTCATATTTTCCTCTCATAATTAATACCATAAATATGTGATACTAAATTACATATTCTTATATTTTCCTTCTATAATTAATACCATAAATATGTGACCATATTAAATTACATATTCTTAGACTTTCCTTCCATTATTAATATCATAAATAGGTGACTATATAAAATTACATATTCTAATATTTTTCTACATTATTCTCAGATTTTCCTTCCATAATTAATAATCATAAATATGTGACCATATAAAATACATATTCTCAGAGTTTTCTTCCATAATTAACATCATAAATTTGTGATCATATAAGACTTCATATTCTCAGATTTTTCTTCCATAATTAACATCTAAATATATGACCATATTAAATTACATAATCTCAGATTTTTCTTTAATAAATAATATCATAAATACGTGATCATATTAAATTACAAGTTCATGGATTTTCCTTCCATAATTAAAACCATAAATTTGCGACCATATACGATTTCATGTTCTCATATTTTCCTTCTATTATTAATATAATAAGTAAGTGACCATATAAAATTACATATTCTCATATCATCCTTCCCTTATTCTCATATATGTTTTCCTTCCATAATAATAAAATAAATATTGTCATTTTTTAATTCCATAATTAATGCCATAAATTTGTGACCATATAAGGTTTCATATTCTTAGATTTTCTTCCGTAATTAATATCATAAATACGTGATCATATTAAATTGCATATTCTCAGATTTTCCTTTCATAATTAATATCATAAATGTGTGACCATATTAGATTACATATTCTCAGATTTTCCTTCCATTATTAATATCATAAATACGTTACCATATAGAATTACATATTCTCATTTTTTAACGTAGTGAATATGTGACCATACAGAATACGATTCTCAGATTTTCCTTTCAAAATTAATATCATAAATATCTAACCATATATAAAATTACATAGTCTAAGATTTTTTTTCCATAATCAATATCATAATTTTGTGACCATATAAGACTACATGTGCTCATATTTTCCTTCCATAATTAATGTCATAAGGGTGGATTATTCGTAATCTAAAAAATTATTTGGATATTCTATTACTCTAAATATTCATCAAATAAATGTATGAGGAGAAAAAATATACTTTACTTTGTACGCTTCTTCAAATCTCAAAAAAATCTCTTACCCTATCTATATTTAGGAAAATCCTCAGCTCACCAAAAATAACTATTTTTTATTTGACTTGTGTGTATTTTGGTGAAGAGAAACAAAATCTAGTTCAAACTCAAACTGCGTACGAGGAGAATAAGAGGAAAAATGAAGCGGAAATGAAGGTTGAAAGTAAAAGAGAAGATTTTTATTTGTTATATAGTAGGTGATCTTGGATGGATTTATGTTGAAGATAAACTCTAATTTCATAAATATATGTTATGAAGAATCCATATTCACAGATTTTCTTTTTCTAAATTGAAATTTTTGGATATGACTTGCCATAAAGTATGATGGAACACCACATAAAATGACAAAAAATAATAGTTACCATTGATAATTAATCTCATATTGTGACTATAATCAATGAATACAAGGATAATATAGCACACGACATGACACTTCTATATCAGATTTCCGATCTTTTTTGATTTTACAATATTGAGTTTCATTTTAGAAAAATATACAGTGGTAATACAACGTTATGATATATATATGTGAGCAAACATCATAGTATTAACTGTGAATAGCCTAAGGGAGACTTTGTTGCAGCTGCTATGAAAACGTCCAAATTCATTGACAACATAGCCTATGCAGAAGCTGAAGCAGTACACATGGGGATGAAAGTAGCAGAAGCAGCAGCAAGCGGGCCAGTGATAGTCGAGAGTGATTGTTCAGAGGTGGTTAATCAAATTTTGGGAAGGACAAGAAGCAATCTGGAGCTCTTATGGATTATCTCAGACATTCAAAAACAAAATGCGGAGAGTTAAGGACATCAAAATGCAGTTCACTCCACGGACATGTAATGGAGCAGCACATGACTTGGCTAAAATGGCTTTACAAGTTAATGATTGTGTCCAGTGGGTGGGCACATGCCCGCCCCACTTGTTGTACCTTTTTTCTTAATTTAATAAAAGTATGCTTTCTTTTCAAAAAAAAAAAAAAAACTGTGAATACCTTCGGAAAGTCAAATTAAACCAGATGAAAATTTAAAACTACCTAGCGACTCTAGCACTAATCTTTGAACAAAATGTATTGTTCAATTCGGAGCTCATCAAAATAAGATTTTCTTGCGAAATGTAATATTCTTAAGCCAAACAAGAGAAATAGTCTTGTGAATTCTATTTATATAGTATTGATAAATTTGTGTTAGAACCATAAACAAAACTAAAACTTGAAATGCAATAATATTAAGTGTCAAATAATACATTAATTTTGGAAATCACACATAAAATTAATAAATGGAACATTTTTTTCTCTAGTCTCCACGAGCTTACATCAAATAAGGAAGTCTGAAATTGTGAGATTACCAGAGTTAATATTCAGAAGTTGTTATGGAAGATCATCACGGGGTCCCCATTAAGAGCAGCCTTTATGGCCTTGTTCGTCAGTTCCTTATTAATACGTGAAAGAATTACAATATTTTATGCCTCGACCGGCACGAACTAATGATGTGATCAATTCCCTTAATTTCATATTGATAGCTAGTGATCTTCTCAAATAGAAATTAAGAAATTAATGATGTGATCAATTCCGTTAAAGGAAGATATAGCACAGGTCAATGGCATTAATCATGTCAGATGTCAATTAATTTAAAAAAGGACCTGGTGATGATCAACTAGAGAAAACATAAGAAAATCAAATCATTTAGCAAACAGCCATTGGTTGCTAAACTGATAAAGATCAGCCCATTCGGAGCAGCCATTGGTTTTTCTCTTTCGGCTTGCTGAACCATTCGATTGTTCTGATGCTTTCTCTATTTGATGTTGCTTATACCAGCTGCATTAGTTAATTGCTCTGCTCCTAATGTTATGTTACTCTGCGTCGTGGAGTCTGTGATTCCATGTCTGTTTCTCCAGTCCCTGCCAAAAAGTCTGCAATGGTTTGATTACTGGAGATTGTATTCAGAAGTTGCTGAGGAAGAACGCCCCACGTTCTCCATTAAGAGCAGCCTTTTTCATTGTCCTGCTTGCATCCTGCTTCGATTCCTCATAGCGCCTTCTTTTCCCGGACGCGCCTGCATTTACATATATGTTTGTAATTTTAAAATGATGAAAAGGAACTAGTTGTTTTTTCAAAATAAAATAAAATACAAGAGAGGGGTCGAACATACTAGGACATGACATCGGCGGATTAAAGTTCTGGTATATCGCTGATTCGATAGTTATAACAGTAGCAAGAAAAATGATTGCTTCTCTCAACGTTTGAATATGTCTAGAGATTGATGGGTTTTTCGCTCTTATTAGTATGGCACACTTATCTTTGCTTATAAATGCGAAATTTGACAGAGTGCATAGTAATTGTTTTGATATAATTATGTCCATTTTGTATGTACTTGCTAGAATTTTGGGTACTGATGGGGACAAGAAAAGAAAGCTCTCTAAAAATTGAGAAAAGTTAGAAGAAAGATGGTGGAAGCTTAACTAATGGCTACAAAAAAAAAAATGAAATTTTGCCTTATGAGAGTTTAGGTGACAGTAAGCACGAATTTATAGTGAATATTTTCGGCTGATGTCATAAATAAGTTACTACAACTAGATAATCTTCTCAGATTTTGTTTCCTTAAATTTTAATTTTAGGAAAAATTAAGGGGTCAACCGTGTGTTGGTTTGTTGTATGATATGATAGAACACCATAAGATATAATTAAAAATAAATAATAACTAGTAACTTGTATCATAAGGTAATGTTTTCTTTTTAAACGTAGTAAATTTCATTAAAAGGTCAAAAGAGTCAATAATACATAACTGAAGATTCAACCAACTTCACCCACATGGCGTTGAGTGATTGAAGGGACTCAACCAACCTCACCTACTAGGAAAAATTAAGGGGTCAACCGGGTGTTGGTCTGTTGTATGATATGGTAGAACACCATAAGATATAATTAAAAATAAATAATAACTAGTAACTTTCATCATAAGGTAATGTTTTCTTTTTAAACGTAGCAAATTTCGTTAAAAGGTCAAAAGAGTCAATAATACATAACTGAGGACTCAACCAACCTCGCCTATATGGACACTGATGCAAGCATAGACAACTCTTTCCCTAGACAACTTAGGCGGTTGCCTACAGCCCCACTATAGTGCTGCGTTTACTAAACTGGAATCAGAATGGGCTGGAATCGGAATGGACAGAAATCGGAATGAGCTGGAATGAGAATAGGGAATGGGAATCAAATTAAGTTGTTTACTTGAATTGTAGGAATCGAAATCGGAATGAGCTGGATTGCCATTAATGTGTTTACTTTGTCTTGAATCGGAATCGGAATGAGTTAGACTGTAACAAATTACTAAAAAGTACTTAATGAATTATTGTTATAATTATTATTATTAACTAATATATTAATTAATTCAAAAATTTTATTAATTAATTATTATAATTATATTAACAATTCTTATAAAAATATATTAACTAATAATATTAATATTAATTAATTAATTATAATAATATATTAATTATTGTGATTATTCATTCAAAAATTATAATCATTAATAATTATTGTTAAAAATATATTAATATATTAATTAGTAGTAATAATTATATTAATTAATTAATAATAATAATATATTAATTAATTATAATAATTAATATATTAATATATTAATTAATTAATTAATTACAATAATAATATATTAATTAATTAATTACAATAATAATATATTAATTAATTAATTACAATAATAATATATTAATTAATTAATTAAAACAATAATATATTAATTATTATGATTATTTACTCGAGAACTATAATTATTAATAAATTATTTTTAATAATAAATTATAATATTATTTAATAATTATTATTATATTAATTAATAATAATATATGAATTAATTAAAATAATTATATTAATAATTATTATAATAATATATTAATTAATTAATTAATAATATATTAATTAATTAATTAATTAAAATAATAATATATTAATTATTGTGGTTATTTACTCGAGAACTATAATTATTAATATATTATTGTTAATAATATATTATTATATTATTTAATAACTATTATTATATTAATTAATAATAATATATGAATTAATTATAATAATTATATTAATAATTATTATAATAATATATTAATTAATTAATTATAATAATAATATATTAATTATTGTGATTATTTATTAAAAATTATAATTATTAATAATTATTGTTAATAACATATTAATTAGTAGTAATAAATATATTAATTATAATATATGAATTAATTATAATAATTATATTAATAATTATTGTAACAGTATATTAATTAATTAATTATAACAAAAATAACAAAAAATTAATTATGGTGATTGTTTATTCAAAAACTATAATTATTAATAATTATTGTTAATAATATGTTAATATATTAATTAATTATATTAATTAATTAATAATTATATATCAATTAATTATAATAATTATATTAATAATTATTATAACAGTTAATTAATTAATTAAAATAACAATAACAATAAATTAATTATTGTGATTATTTATTCAAAAATTATAATTATTAATAATTATATGTTAATATATTAATTAAAAGTAATAATTATATTAATTAAAAGTAATTTATATTAATTAAAAGTAATAATTATATTAATTAATAAATAATAATATATGAGTTAATTATAGTAATAATATTAATAATTACTGTAATAGCATATTAATTAATAAACTATAATAATAATATATTAATTATTGTGATTATTTATTCAAGAACTATAATTATTAATAATTATAGTTCATAATATATTAATATATTAATTAATCATAATAATTAGTTAATTAATTATAATAATATATTAATTAATTATAACTTAAGACAAAATAGGCATTTTTTGTTTTGGGGGAGGACAAAATGGGAATTCCTGGGAATGGGAGATTGATTCCCACCTCCCTCCATGGGAATCAATCTCTCATTCCTCATTCTCAAATAGTTGTGAGCCCTACTATTCCGATTCCGATTCCCGCTTCATTTTTGTGAAGTAAACGCGTCAATTATTCCGATTCCCCAATCCGGTAAGTAAACGTATCATAGATGAAGGCCCCTAATTTTATTCCTAAATTATAATTATTAATTATTTATTTATATTTATTATTATTTTATAAATATATTTTCCATGAACAAACTATAAATCCTTACAAAGTCCCCTTTTAACATTATAATTAACAATTTTAATCTCATTTATTTCCTCCATATATTTAATCTAAAACTCTATAAAGGCCACATATTTTTTTTTAATTATTATCCATTAATATCTTTTTCCAATAAAAAAATACGTAAAACCTTCATTGCTTTGGTGAAAAAACAACTTTCTCTACCCTACCTTTCACTTAAGAAAAAAAATCAATTGTTTTACTTTTCATTGATCACTGCTACTCAAAACCTCAATCCATCAAAGTTAAAGTTCTCAAACTTTCAGGTTCTATCTTTCCATTCTCTTATTAATTAATTATGTTATTTAGTTGTTTTTGTTTCTTTTTAAAAATATTATTGTTTTCATAGTTTGTTTCCTTGTAATTATCTAGCATAATTGTTTTGCTAATTACTCTTGTTTCACTAGGAAAAAAATGTCTACTAAAAAAATATGCATTAGGATACAAAAAATTGTAAAAATAAGAAAAGAATAAAAAAGTTAGTTTAATCTAAAAAAAAAAGTCATTGATAAAAAACTTATTTAAGATCAGCTATGTCATAGGAAAGATTAAATAAGTTAACTATATTGTCTATTGAGAAAGATGTATATTAGGAAAATTAGAATATAAAAATTTGATTAATAATTTTGCATCTCAAATGTCAGAGAAATTGATTTTAAATAAATAAAATTTTAATATAATTAATACATACATTTTACCTCAAATTTTTTGAAAGACCTAAGTAAAACAATTTACCTAAGACCTAAAATGTGAATGAGCCGCTCCTGGGTGCAAGCTGTTGGCTGTGGGTGACAACAAAGATAAAAAAAAGTTTTGATTTGGCTACTGTTTTAGCTGCCGACGGTGGACCAACAAAGGAGCCGTTGATTGCGACATCTGGATACTGAAGCAACACTAAATACACGATGGTGTACCAAAGACGCGGCGGCGAATCTCTTTGTTTTAGGAAGAAAGGCATGGCACACATGCGTTTGATTTTGTGTTGAGTTTTTTAGCTGCGCATCAGGATTATGGTGTTTATGGCTTGGTTGCCAGTTTCATAAGGAGACTTGACTGACTAGAATAAGACAGTAGCATAACACACAACATAGAACATTTATATAATATGTCACATCTTTTTCAATTTTACAATATTGAGTTTAATTAATTTTAAAAATTACTCAACGGTGATACTTCATTATGTGATATTTGCAAATGTCACAACGTTAAGAACAATAATATGTAAACCAAAAAAGAAATTAACCGGACATCGACAGAAACAAAAGTACACCTAATCAAGAAAATTGTATTCATTGAAAATTAATCAATTAACACGGTAACATTAGCTTGACGTTCAATTATTTCTATCAGAGTTCTAACAACCTTTGGTGTCTTTAGCATTTTTCTAGCCTCAAATGCGGATGGCATTTGTGAATCCATTGAGTGGAATGATTTTTTTATTAAAAGAAAAAAAAAAGAAACCCCAAATAGAAATGAATCAAACCAATCAATTTGTTCAACAAGATGATCAGTTTAGTAATTTATTAGTCTATGGCATCATTCATTTAAAATTTATTGTATAAAAGTAATTTTGCAATAAAAAAATCTGTTATTTTAATAAAGTGAGGGATAAGTTAGAAGTCATAAAGTATATATTTAATAGATCAAATAAAAGTCTGTATTTTTTTGTCATTTAACTCGTCTCTTATTTTATTAAAATAAAAAATTCTCTCTTATTATAAAATTATTCTATTTTATAATATTATAAATAATTTGAATAAAGGGATATTCAAAACGCGCTGCTTTTATTTCGACGAAACGCATTATCCTATTTGGCGTCTCCTTGGAAAAAGAAAACAATGATGTTCTTGGTTTCACAAGATTATTGCTTAGTAAATGTCTTTAATGATAATGAAGATTGAAATCTCATCTTCAGATTCTTAAAATCCAAAGTTTAATATTAATGAACAAATATCCCATCTTCAAGTTCTTAAAATCCAAACTTTAATTACTATAAATTGCCGCCTTTATAAAAGTTCCTAGTAATTATATTGCTGGAACAGAAAATTCCTTTATAAATGGCGCCACATGTCTTCTGCTCGACGTTTTATAATTGTTATGCCAACCAAAGTAGTGGTTAATTTAATTTCAACAACTTTTTACTAACAATTACCTTTTTATACGATTATTAACCAGACAATTGCATAACACCAATGAATGTCACATCAGTAGTAATACAAGACATTATTTTAGAATTATAGAATTTTTATTATTTTAAATTTTTTTATTTTAACTAGAATCATTTATGATATGTGTCTTAATTTTTTATTTTTATTATAATTATGACTTAGTTTCTCTTTTTAAGTTAACTTACAGAAATAGATTTCCTCTATTATAAATAAAGAAGTCTTATTATTGTTTTCATAACTTCAGCTTCAATTATTAAATAAAATTCCCTTTATAATTTCTATTGGGATTATTTATGAAAATCTTTCTTGTAGTGTCGTTTGAATTAGAGCGTCATCTAATCTTACTTTATGCATTATTAACAATCTCATTGAGTCATTTAGATTAGAACAAGATCTAATCAAACTTCAATTAGAGCATAACCTAATTATATGGTCTTTACATTAATTTTAAGAAGTGTAGCTTTCTATACAGTAATGAGAAATTTCTGAGTTTTATAGTTTGTGGAGATAGAATTTGAGCCATTGAGTTGAAGATACAACCCATTAGAGAATGACTTATATCCAAGATAGTGGGTGAGTTAGGAGTTTTCATAGGTTTAAAATGTTTTATAGAAGATTTATTCGTAGTTTTAGCACCATAGCTACACCTATTACAGAGTGTTTGAAGAAAGGGAAGTTTAAATGGGAAGAAAAGCAAGAGGCAAGCTTTGCTTTATTAAAGGAGAATTGGCCACCGCTCCTATGATGTTCTTGGTTTCACAAGATTATTGCTTAGTAACGAATGTCTTTAATGATAATGAAGATTGAAATCTCATCTTCAGATACTTAAAATCCAAAGTTTAATGATAACGAATAATATCTTATCTTCAGAATCTTAAAATCCAAATTTGAAAATAATGCAATTACTTACCACCTTTATAAAAGTTCTTAGTAATTATATTGCTCGAACAAAGAATTCCTTCATAAATGGTGCTGCACTTCTTCTGCCTAACATTTTATAATTGTTAGGATCATTCTATGATGTCATGATTAAAGTTACAGGATCAATACCATAGTTAAATATAAATTATGTAAATGAAACATTAAAATTGTAAATTTAACATAAAAATTATAAATCAACATTAACTGTATATATATATATATATATATATATATATATATATATATATAATATAATATAATATAATACTTAAAAGTAATTTCAAATATAATTCTTTAATTAAAATTCCTTTTATTGGGCTTTGCCATAATTGATTGAGGCTAAGTCTATTAGAAGCCCATAACTAAACTAGATTGGGCCTTAGCTTATTTCTACTGAGATTAATTATGGATTCAAGCCCAAAACAATTTTAGGCGCACAATTAAGGTTAGAGACGGGCATCTAACACCCTTCAGTTATCCTTCCAAAATCTCTTTTTAAATTAGATGTCTTTTAATACAAAAGACACTATTTCTTTCTAGACAAACTATTTTTTTTTAATCTTTAATTCTTTGTTGTTTTCTCACTCTAAAATTTCTTCTAGACTATAGGTATATCTATATATATATACCTCACCATTCATGTAAATAATTTTATGGGTGATAAATTTTTAAAGTACTATTATCCCTATCCTTCTCTTCAAACTTTCTCCCTCTACATCCCTAAAAAACTCTAACTTCTACAAAATAAACATAATTAATCTATAAAGATAAAGACAAAGGGAAATAGTTATTTTAAATTTTTGTAAACCAATTGAATTGATTAGAGCTATAAACTGAAAAAATCAAGAAAACATATTAATGATAAATTTGAAGAGTTTGCCTTTGGCCAAGTGGCAATATGCTTTTTATCAATTATAAGTACATTTTCCTGCCAAACACATCTTATCCTCTGCCTTGTTCAAAAGTGAATCACTACGTTGTTCTTTCTCATGTGAAAATCTCTATTTTATGTGTTATTCTTTTTGCTTATCTGTTGGTTCTAAATCCTTATAAAAGTATAAATTGACCCATAGATTTTATTGTATCGAATTTTCTTCTCCCCAGTTTTGATTTATGGGAGTTTATAACTTGTTATATATTTTTGTGGTGATTATATCTGGATCAAAAGCTTTTGCATCTTAAATCTAAGAGTTTATTGTGGTTTGTAGGTCATTGTGGTGTGTATCATACATCTGAAATTTTTGGACCTTACATCTAGAGAATAAGGGGGACTAATTCATATAATCTGATCATATCAATTCGAAAAATCAACAATGATGGTGGGAATATTCTGCTGAGCATAAAAGAAATTTCGCTAGTGTTGCACAAGTTGTTATGCACACATAATCTGTGGGTACTATGATTTTGTACTAGTGCACAAGATTTATTGCTAAACTTTGGTATGCTTATAATGGTTTAAGGACTTATTTACAGCATTTGGTTTTACTTTTTTAAACTTTGTTCCATCGTTATCATGTCATCATCGTTAGCACCCTTATCATTTTATTCTTTATGAATTTTCTTCTCCCCGATTTCCATATATGGAGAGTTTCTTACTTTTTCATATATTTCATGGTCTTTATCTCTAGATCTAAAGCTTTTACATTTTACATATGAGAATTTCTTTTTGTAGTTTGTAGGTCTTGGAAGTGCTTATTTCTAGCAAATCTAGAAAATCATCGATCGGGTTGATCTACACAAATGATTGGAAATATTTGGATGAGCATGAGAGATATCTCTAGTGGTGCGCAAATTCTTATGTGCACAATTAATTGAGATATCCCTGCACGTTGACGTTGGTAACTGGTTAGCTTACAAGTAATTGTTTATTGTATTTAGTTTGATATTATTTTTTTTTTCCATTGTGCTTCTCGTGGTAGCCGTCGTCGTCAATCATCATTCATTTTCATTAGTCTTGCAGTTGTTATACCTGACTGTGTAATAAATTAAAAAATTATAGAATAATTTCACTAAACAATATAATTATCTTTTAATTTTTTAAAATCACTTTTGATCCTTTAAAAAACAATATCAAATGGGCTCCAAGTATATCATAGGTTTCATTAATGTTGTAGTGTTGTACTTTTAAGTCGTAGTTCGTTGTTGTGAAATAGAAATTTTAACTATAAAATAAAAATTGATAGTATTTGATAAACGTGAATTTTAAATAATAATTTTTTGACAAAATTAATAATGCCGTTATAATTTTTTTATCAAATAACTATGAAATAAAATTATCCAACTTCTAATAACCACAGCTACAATTGTTTAGTAAGCACTTTAAAGCTTTAGTTTTTTAAGCCACAACTCCTTAATACAAGCACCAAATGGAGCCTACATCAAATTTAATAAATTTAAATTTGATTTTCACAAAGAATAAGCTAAATAGGACAGACTCAACCTATATCGTTTCTATTCAGCTATTAACTTCAATAATTTGCATCATGGGGTTGTTATTCTTTGTTGATAAATAAAATAAAATAATTATCCACCACTAGAAAAATAAGTTTTACTGACACCAATTTAGTGTCAGTAATTACTTTTACTGACACTTGTTAATTATGTTAGTAATGCTCAAGTCAAAACACACTGACACTAATTTTTAGTGTCAGAAATTTTTGTATTAATAATTTATGTCACTATAATATCACCAAAATAGTGACACTATAGTGTTAGTATTTGATAATACTATTTTTATGACAGTAATTTGTGTCACTATAGTATCATCAAAATAATAATACAATAGTGTTAGTATTTAATGATATTATTTATGTGTCAGTAATTTATATCATTTTAAATTTTTAATGTTAGTATTTAGTGATGTTATGTTGCTTTTGATTAATAGTATATTTTCACTTCAATTATATTTTTCCTATTTATTTTGCAATTAAATAAAAACTCAAAATATATTAAATATACCAAATCTTGCAACACAATTCACACAACAAATATCCCAAATACATCACCTAAATTAACATAATTTAACTACACCACTGTTTGGGGAAAAAAAACATAAATATGAAATTAAGTTTTTGACAAGTTCTAAACAACAAAGCACTAAATTAAGTTTCAATAAACATTAACCAACAAGAATAAGCACAAAGATGTCATTGAATATTTATACGTGGCTTCAATTGTTTCCCACCTACAACTACATAAAATCAATTAGTACACCATAAAAAATAAGTCTTAGATATTTGAAAGAAAAATTAAAATCATAAACTATTCATGTATTACCTCATAATTGTAGGCTGTAATTAACTTGGCAATATATGTAGCCTATTGATCATGAAGTCGTAATAGATCTTTCATGGTATACTCATCAATTCCTTTGAACTTTAATTTCAAAACAGCAAGTAATTCACCAAAAATCAAATTGTAAACTATGCCTATTCACATAATATCTCCAACAATATGCCGTATACGTATTATTATAAGCATCTTTACTTACAACATTTATAAATTACATACAATATATGACAAAAGCATAACAATCAAGAAACACACATTAAATCTAAGGTTCAAGGTTCTTTTGACGTGATTCATTTCACAATGCATGAAAACAATATGATGTAGTATACTACAAAATAAAAATTACATAATTTTATTCTAAAACTTGTTTTTGATGTTTTACATTTTTTTCATTATTTTTAAGAATGTTCAATATTTGTTAACAATATCTTGAATGTATGTTTTCGCTTTTTGCCCATCTTTTTCACCAAACAAAATTTTAGGATGTTCATCCCACTCTTGCTTCCTATTAAAAATCATCCCACTCTTACATTATTTTTAAGAATGTTCATATTTGTAACAATATCTTGAATGTATTTCATCCCGTAGTACCCACATTCAAAGCTGCTAGGTTGGCTCGAATACTACAAAATAAAAATTACATAATTTTATTTTTTCTGAAATAAGCAATGATTAATCCCATCCTTTGTCTTGCTCGGTTGATGAAGTAGTTTGCCATAGATGTTTTCACACATTTTTTTCAATGTACATCACATCTAATTAATGACAAACTAATAAATGCTTCCAATATTCTAAGTTAAAGAAATTGATCCCTTTTCGTACAAATTTGTAGTTATGTTCTCGTTATGTTTTCGCTTTTTGCCCATCTTTTTTCCAAACTTAGTGTCAATATCTTTCACAATCTTAAAAATTTCCTCACCAAACAAAATTTTAGGATGTTCATCCCACTCTTACTTCCTATTAAAAATCTTTTTGAGTTTCCGAAATGGGTGAGTAAGTGGTAGAAATTGACAATGGCCTATTTATGATATTTTTTGAAGGTGGCAGCCAACATGCACAAGTGTCTATCCCACAAATTGGGCAAGCATAATAGTCTTTAACAGTACACCTAGAGAGGTTTTCATATGTTAGAAAGTCACTGATTGTCCACATCAATACAGCCCATGAATTGAAGGTTTCTTTTTTATATACATCAAAAATATCAACACCTACATCCCATAGAATTTTCAAATCCTTAATCAAAGATGCTAGGTATACATCTAGATCATTTCTATGTTGTTCAGGGCCCGATATCAAAAGAGACAACTTCATAAACTTTCTCTTCATACACAACTATGAACAAAGATTATATGTTATTATGCAAGGGCCCAACAACTATAAGTAATGCTAAGTGTATTATATGGGTTAACACCATTAGCAAAGAGAGCCAAACGAAGATTACTAGGTTTTTGTGCAAGTTCTAGTCACTTGTTGTCAATTAATTACCAGGTTGGGGAGTCTGCTGGGTGGCGAAGCTTACCATCTCTAATTCTCTTATTAACGTGCCAGATTAGATTTTGAGCTATTTGTGGTGATTGAAACAATCTTTTGAACCTAGGAATATAAGGAAACTATTATAACACTTTCTCTGAAACCCATTTCTTAATTTTTTTTAGCCATCTTTTTTTTTTTGCCACTTGGACGCTCCACAATTTGGGTATTGAGTAAGATCAGCAAATTCATTCCTATACAGAATGCAATCATTTGGACGTGCATGAATTTTTTTCATATTCTAAGCCTAGCACTTTCATTGTCTTCTTGGCCTCATACATCGATTTAGGTAGATTATTATTATTTGGCAAAATATCAGTAAGAACTTCTAACAAAGCAGAAAACCCTCTATCAAACCACCTATAGCTTTTTTCGCATTATAAAGTCTCATTAAACCAAATAGCTTAGAATGTTTTGCACCCGGATACAAAGGTTTTTCAGCATATTTAAGTATATCCTTGAAAGAATTAGGGTCTTTATCATAATGCTCGTAAGCATCTTCGACCATGTCATTTATATCATTGTAATCATGACATTTAAATCTTTGACTATATGGATGGTCTTGACACTTTGCAGATGTAGAAACGAGGTTAGTTTCACCATGCCAAGTCCAAAGTCTATATTTTGCTAGAAAACATTTTTCAAATAAATGATCTTTTACTTGTTGAGGAGTGTGAAACTCCATATTACAACAAAATGTGTAAGGATACCTAATTGACATTTGGTTTTTAGCATTCAAAATGACAAAATCTAAGAAATCAACAACTTCGATCTGATACTCTATGGATAATCGATTACAAGTCATCCAAGTTCTGTCCATTTCAAATATTTTTACCTGTTCATATACTATATAGTATCAATTTAATTTAATAAAATTGCATGTTTAATTTCAAATGTTTAAATTTGTTATCATTATAGCTTCAATAATAAATTCGTAATTTGGGAAAATCACTTACAACTCCTATAAATCAATGTATAACCATCAAGTACAATAATTGTTTCTGTACATTTATATTAATTTGAAAACATTAATAACAACATATTTTGCTTGTGAAAATTTCATGGCATGCTTATCTAATGAAAAGATTATAAATTAACAATAACACATGTTTTTAATTTGAAAACATTTCACTTACATGTAATCCTGATTAATCCTAAATCACTGGAATGCCCCCTAGTTGATCAACAACTAATGCTCCACCTATAAATTGGAGAGACATTTATAAGAAACCGATGCTCCATATACATATTTATGAATGAGTCATACCTGCTATTGATGTTGGCAATTCGATTACACACACACACACACACACACACACACACATATATATACCACACATATACATTTACATATTCATATATACATAAACATATATGTGTGTCTACGCACACACACACATACATATGTAGTAAATTTTGTGAGATAAATTTTGATATAGTAAATTTATATTATTGTACTTTTTCATGTTAGATAAATTTTGCAACACATAGATGAAGTATCTAGTAAATTTTGTTTTTTCTCTTCTTTTTGGATTCAACAATGGCCTTGTATGTTTAAAGGAAACAAGTCAATTGAAGGGTCCAATTTGTGCAATACATGTCGATTAGCCATTGTCCTTAATAATGATAAGCATTAAGTACTGTCAATTGTGGCTCATATGAATATTTATTTATATATACATGTATTTCTATATTCCCTGATAATGATAAGCATTAAGTACTGTCAATTGTGGCCTATATGAATATTTATTTATATATACATGTATTTCTATATTTCCTGATAATGATAAGCATTAAGCACTGTCGGTTGTGGGCCTTGTGACCCATATTTCTATGTGTGTTTGTGTGTCTATATATATATATATAGTAATATTCGCCTTGCTGGTATATGCATCTCAAGCATAAAAACTTTCAAGAGATTGAAAGAATTAAAGAAACAAAAAAAGTAGAAATACTAAATCAATTGTACATATCATATTCATATACATGAGAATAATTAGTTAATTAATTAATTAACACTACATTAGAGCAATCAAGAATAAATCTTACACACACACACACATATGTGTGGGCTATATATATATATATATATAGCATTCTTCCAAGGAATACTAAAGTTTATCATTTTGGGATATGCGGGCTTTTTTTTTTCTCCCACACTCTAACATCACCACAGGCAAAATATTGTTTGTATCAAAATCTATAATTTTTAGTTCCCTAGGTGATTGTTGCATGTGAGTCTTTATGGTCCTCATTTACAAATCCTAATAATCAAAGCACACAAAAATGGAAAAAACAAAGATAGTCCAGCTTTTTTTTAAATGAAGTAGGTGAAGTCAGCATATTTTAAAAACAATGATAAAAGCTGCAACAAAAAAAATTAAACACAAGAAATAGATTATGGAAGACAATTAAAGGACAGGAGGGGCCATTACCATGAAGAAGAGTAGATAAGCTATCGGTAACAGTATAAATTCATAAGTCACGGTAGTTGATTTGCAAATTAATTTGGTGCTCAGAAGATGACAGCAGCAAAAGAGTCCAGATCTTGGTGAAGAGAGATAATGATAATGGCTAGTCGAAAGCAGTGACAACAGTGATGGGAGAGGTTTTGGATGTGTCGGCAGTGTGGTGGATCTAGGGATTTTGTAAATTCTGTTTCTATGTTTTAATTCACAATATTATGAATGGAGAGAAAGAGATATGAGATGATATCTTTTGTTTTTTAATTTTTAACATAATATTTGTGTCTTAGTGGTTTGCGAACCAAACGTAAGCATTTTAAATTTTAGAAGTCATAGGTTTGAGTTGGAAGATTTACAAGTTCTAATAATTTTTTTTTAATTTCTAATGCTTTAGTGTCAGTGATTTTAATGTTCAATTTATTGATACACTAGTATCATTAATTTATAATAATTATTTATTAAATGAGGAAAATAGTACAAATGTACGTAATTGCTGACACTTTTTACAAAGTGTCAGTGATTGTAGTGTCAATAAATGTTATTTTTGTAGTTTCTTAATTAATGTTGGTTTTGCTTTTCATGAAATATTCAAGTTGCAATTTTTTATATTTTATAAGTAAAGAAACCAATATGCCAGATTTTATAGAGGATATCGATTTTTGGCAAAACCTTATCAACTAAGTACTACTCATGACTTGGGATCTTTTAACTTAAAGTCTTAGGGTACATGCTTAAACCACTAATTCATTAACCAATGGTTTCTTTAATTTTTTTCTTTTTTAAAAATTAATAATTTCAAGGACCTGATGCTGGAGAGCGATTTCTATTTATGCATGGCATTAATTAGCTCCGAAGATACGGAATAAAAAGCAGCACGTGTATGTCCAATGTTGTATGTATTTCAATTTTTGAATAAATTAGTCTTATAATAATTTGAGTTAGTTATTCAATTAGTTCTTATTTTAAAAATTACATGAAATACACATTTTATTACTTTCATAGTTGTTGGACTTAATTTTTTAAGGTAAAATAATAATTCTGTCTGATCTAACATAAAATTGAAATAAATTTAACATGCAACTAATGAAAATAGAAGATAATTAAGTATATTTTAGCAAAAAGAAATATATACATATAAACGGTTAAAAATTTTCTAAAATAACAAAATTTCTTATTGCGAAATTCAATACCCTTTCATATATACATATTGATAACTAATGATCTTGAAAAAATTAAAAATTAATAACTAATAATTTCATCAGGTATACTTTAGTGACTGAAATAAGGGATGACGTAGTGTTGGGTCCCTCTCATTTGGGGGCCCAAAAGCCTAAAGTCCATATAAGTTTGCTTAGTTTGTAATTATTACTAAAATTTAGACTTGGATGAAATTTGCCATGTAATTTGGCTATAAAAGCAAGCCCTGCCCTAATGGAATGCAGAGTGAAAAAATAGCAGTAGCAAGGAAGAAAAGCGGCAAGAGAGAGAGAAGTCAGTAGAAGGGAATAGTTATTTCAATCTTTAATTGGGTGATTAGAAGACGAAATTAACTCCGTTTTCTTCCAAATTTTGAGGGTAAGTTTCTAGCATCGCCGTCTACAATCCTACTGGTCTTGATTTTTATTTTATTTTCTCCTTGGCTATTATTTAAGAAATCTACTTGTTAGAGAGACAATTATTAGGCTGTTACTGTAAGTCAAGAATAGTAAGATTCTTGATGTTAGTAGCTTCTAGTATTATCTAAAGAAGATTTTGTGCTGTAACCCCATTCATATAGTGGAAGTTTATATCGGACTACGGTCCCGTGGTTTTTTCCGTTTTGAGTTTTTCACGTAAAAATCTGTGTCTCTTGTGGTTGGTTTTGCTTTGGATTTATTGGTTTATTTTTCTATTTGAGGTGCACATCCTATTTTAATCACACAAAGAGGGAAAGAGTTTATTTCTACTTAATTTACAATTGCTTGTAGTAGTCTCTTTCCCAACAGAGTGGTATCAGAGCTTCAGGTTTTATTTTTATTACTTGTGTGGTTGAGATGGAGGATTCCTCGGCATGCATGATTAAATTGAAGTCATGGAATTATGGTATTTGGAAGTCTAGGATGGAAGACTTATTGTACATGAAAGACTTGCATGAACCCATTGAAGGCGAAGAAGCTAGACCCGTTAATTTAGATGATAAGAAATGGGCTCAATTAATCTAGAAAGCTGTGGGTACTATTAGATCATTGATTGATCAGAGTGTGTACCACCATATCGCGAAGGAATCCAGGGCCGATGTTCTTTGGAGAAAATTAGAGACAATTTATGAGCAGCTGACAGTACAGAATAAAGCCAATCTGATGAAAAGGCTTGTTAACTTGAAATACAAGGAGGGGCGCAGTATAACTAAACACACTAATGAGTTTCATGGCTTGGTTGATCAGTTGACTACTATGAAGATTATTCTAGATGATGAGTTACAAGCACTATCGTTACTTGATTCTCTGCCTGATGGTTGGGAGACATTAGTAGTGTCAGTGAACAATTCAGCGCCGAATGAAAAATTAACTTTGGATATGGTTACATATAGACTGCAGAATGAAGAATCTAGAAGAAAGTGTTGAAGCAGTTCTCTCTGAGTCTGATGCACTTGTTTCAGAAAAGCAAGAAAGGTGGGGGAAGAGCCAAAGTAGAAACACCCACCAGCAGAATAATGATAACTCTAGAGGAAGATCTAAGTCCCAAAGGAGAAACATCAAGTGCTTTCATTGTCAGAAAATGGTTCACATTAAAAGGGAGTGTAGATTGTGAAAAAGAGAATAGGCGACAGAAAAGGGTGATGCTCAGAAAAATGATAAAGAAAACACTGCAGCCATAGTTGATGGTGATTTGGGAATTATTTATGATGAGAGTTCAGTAAATCTCACTTGCCATACCAATGATTGGGTGATTGATTCGGGTGCTTCATTTTATGTTACTGCACATCGTGATTACTTCACATCCTATGTTAATGGTGATTATATCCGTGTTCGAATGGGAAATGAGGGAGCATCCAATATTGTAGGCATATGAGATATTTGCTTGAAAACCAGTATTAGTTGTAAGTTGTTGCTTAAAGATGTCAGACATGTGCCAGATATTCGTCTTAATTTGATCTTTACGGGCGAGCTTGATGATGATGGTTATAGTAACCAATTTGATGAAGGAAAATGGAAGCTCACCAAAGGCTCCCTAGTGTTAGCTAAGGTGAGAAAAGTAAACACTCTCTATATAATAGAAGACAAGATCAAGAAAGAAAATGTGAATGTGGCTGTAAAAGATTCTGATATTGAGACATGGCATAAAAGACTTGGTCACATTGGTGAGAAAAGTTTGGAAACTCTTGTCAGAAAAAGATTTCTACCCAGCTTCGCAGGTATATCTCTCAAGACTTGTGTTTATTGCTTATCTGGAAAGACACATAGAGTAGCTTTTAAAAGCTTTTCTCCATCTAGAAAGTCAGAAATCCTTAATTTAATTCACACTGATATTTGTATGATGCAAAGTAAATCAATAGGAGGTGCATTTTATTTTGTGACTTTTATTGATGGCTGTTCTAGAAAAGTGTGGGCTTTTGCTTTGAAATCTAAAGACCAAGTGCTTGACATATTTAAGTTCTTCCATGCTTATGTTGAGAGAGGGACATGAAGAAAGTTAAAATGCGTTAGGGCAGATAATGGTGGTGAGTACAGAGGGCCATTTGAGTAGTATTGTAGATCCTATGGAATCAGACTTAAAAAGACTATACCAAAAACCCCGCAGCTGAACAGTGTTGCAGAAAGGATGAACAGAACAATTGAAGAAAGGGTCAGATGTATGCTTTCTGATGCCTAGTTTCCTAAATCCTTCTGGGTAGAGGCTATGTGTACTGCAGTTGACTTGATTAACCTTTCTCCTTCAGCTCCATTAGACGGCGATGTACCTGAGAGAGTATGGACCGGGAAAGATGTTTCTTATAAACACTTGAGAGTGTTTGGTTGCAGAACATATGTTCACATCCCCAAAGATGAGAGATCGAAGCTTGATGATAAAGCTAAGGAATGCATTTTCTTAGGCTATGGGCATGAAGAATTTGGGTACAGATTATGGGATCCAGTGGCAAGAAAATTGATCAGAAGTAGAGATGTTGTGCTCCTTGAAGATCAAATAACTGGTGATGCAGAGAAGAGTGATGAGTCTCAGTCGTCTCTAGAGATTCTTATTATTCCAACTTCAATTTCTCCACCTGTAATTCATGATGATCATGGGGGAGCTGAAGATGATAATAATGATGGTCCAGCAGAACCAGTTGACCAGGCACCTCCAGAACCACCAGCACCACTAGTTGAGCTAGAATTAAGAAGATCTACCAGAGAACGGCAACCTTCCACTAGATATCCTCCACATGAGTATGTGATGCTTACAGATGGAGGGGAGCCAGAATGTTTTGAAGAAGTCATGTCTCGTCAGTATAAAAATGAGTGGGTTAAAGCCATGCAAGAGGAGATGAAATCATTGAATGAGAACCACACTTATGACCTAGTGAAGTTGCCTAAGGGAAAGAGGGCACTGAAGAACAAGTGGGTCTACAGGTTGAAGACTAAAAATAATTCACAACAGCAGTATAAGGCTAGATTGGTTGTGAAGGGTTTCGGTCAAAAGAAAGATGTTGATTTTGTGGTAAAAATGTCTTCTATCCGAGTTGTTCTGGAATTAGCAGCTAGCTTGAACTTGGAGATTGAACAGCTTGATGTAAAGACAGCTTTCTTACATGGTGACTTAGAGGAGGAAATATACATGGAGCAACCTGAAGGGTTCAGTGTCAAAGGCAAAGAAGAACTTGTGTGCAAGTTGAAGAAAAGTTTGTATGGGTTGAAATAGGCGCCAAGACAGTGGTACAAGACTGCGTGCGATCATTGTGTTTGGGGATGTGAACATATTTAAGCCGCAAGCAAGTTTAGTTTACGGCTTGGGGTTTGCGAGTTTCATAAGGTGACTTGAGTGACTGAATCTTAAGATAATGTAGTACAGAGGTAGAACAATTATATAAGATGTCTCTTGTTTAGAAATATTGAGTTTAATTTTTCAAAAATTAGTTGATGCTGATAACTTCGTCAGAAGATATGATCAAACGATTACAAAATAACAGAAAAATTAGATTCTAATTTACAAAAAAAGAATCTCAAATAGAATCAAATCAAACCAATCAATATTGTTCAACTTGTTGATCGATTTAGTCATTTGTTACTCTCGGGCACAATTGGTTTTTTTTTTTATTAGACTATTACATAAATAAAATTTAGTTTTCTCTAATTCTAATGTAAGTGAGTTAACAAGAGTTTCCGTTAATTAAAAAAAAAACTAGTTGTACCCATGCATCTGTTACGGTTCGGATCATTTTGTTAATGTGCATAAAGAGTGCATATTTTAACTAATAAAAACTCAAAAGATTTGTCAAATTTTATTATATCACTATTTTCCTTAAAATAAACTTCTAAAAGTATATTATAGAACTTCTTGAGGAGAGATATTCTGACCTTTGTGATGCACTGCTCTATTTAAACATTTTAAAAATGGTCTCAAAACGTTATCGCAATTTAAAATGTTACAATCTTATTCTTACTTTTTTTTTTAATTTTTATGTTACATTCTTACTTTTTTTATTTTTATAATAATACCCTTCTAATAATATTCTTGACATTAGTTTATTTATTTGTAAAAAGTTAATTAACAAATTAACCAACGAATATCACTATAAAAAAATTAGTACTTTTTATACCCGTGCAACAATCTTACTAATAATTTATTTATAAATTAATTAATACTACATAACTTAAAAATAATTTTTAATATCCTTACAAAAATTTAACTAATAGTTATTTTTATAAGAAAGTAATTTGCCAAATTAATCCTAAAGGTAAAATAATAACATAAAAATTTGTGAAAATTATTATATTATTTTCAAGGCTAACTTAATGAATTAAAATTTTTCTATTTTCATTTGCATCCTCAAAAAAACAAAAATATTATTACAAGGGTATTATTGAAAAAGAAAAAAGAGAGGAAAAGTGTAACATATTTAACAACATGGATATCTTGAGACTTTTTTTAAAAAAATATATATAGGAATTAAAACAAACATTTACCCAAATGCATTACTCTATTTGGCTTTGATCTCACCAAAATATGATGTTCTTGCATAGGATTATTGCCTAATAACGATAACGAAGATTTTTTGTTTCAAGAAGTAATTATAATGAAGACTGATATCTCATCTTCATATTCTTAAAATCCAAAGTTTAATGATAATAATAAATATTGTTATCCAATCTTCAGATTCTAAAGTTTCAAAACTTTAAATGCAATTAGCTGGAGGAAAAAAAAAAATTAAAATCTTAGTAAACCATGCTTCAACTACTAATCTCATTTAACATTTTTTTTTTTTGGGTTCATAACTACTATCGTAATTGATTTTGAACAACAAAATTTATATATACACCAGAATCTTACAGCCATAACAGGGACAGCACTCCCTCTTTTAAGCAAGAAGTGCTCCAATCAAAAAGATGGAATTGAACTAAATAAAGTCCTAAAATGAATAACTAATGACTTGTTGCTGCTACTTCAATAAAAAAAAAATGGAGGCTTGAAACATCAGATACCCAGTTTGTCTCACAAGGGGAACAAGGATTGATACAATGCATACTCACTTTTCCCCGAGCACATCCACTTTGTAATTACCAAAATAATGATAACTTACCAGTAAGTTAACTAAGTTGTTCCATTGGTTTTGCTGTGTTAACAAATGTAGCGGCTTTATTAAAACCTTCAAGCAAAAGAATCCGCACAGCTTCAACACCTTGTTGAAATGAAAAATCCAACTGAAAGATGTTTATACAAAGATGTTAGAATCCGGTACCCATATAGAAAATTATCATTTATGTTCCCAAGAAAAAAGCTTTGCAAACCTCTTGTCGCTCTTGTTTACTGAAAGGGCGAAGCACAAAATTTACAGTATCCATTTTCCCAGGTGGCCGGCCAATCCCTGGAAACATTATTGCAAATCTGGTAAATAAACTAAATATAGCAAAAAGCATTTTAAATATAACCACAGTGCTTCTGAAACATACCAATTCTTAAACGAGGAAATTCACGGCTCCCTTTAAAGTGGTCAATGATACTCCTCATGCTGCAAGGAAAAGCAAAATATAACCAATCAACACGTTAGCAGACTTAGTATCAGGAATTTTTTTTCAGTGAAAAGCAAAAACTGCTAGGAATCTGCACATAATCTCCAGCTTTTATATAGACGGCAATAAATGTGATACCTTTTGAAGCGGAAAGGTGCCAACTCAAATAGACATCTATTCTTTATTCAAATCTTAACTGATTATAAAGATCACTAAACGAAATGATACCACATGCCCGGATGGTTCCAAATATCCGAAATGAATCGGTCTAATAGCATTTAATATAGAAAACTTCGAATGAACTTTAGATAAGAGGAGCAGCATAAATATCTATCAACTATACCCAAACATCTGATGCAGGGGAAGGAAATTTAAAAGTCGTATACCATGTCACCATGACACCATGTGCTTTCCAAAGGATACACTTGAGATTTAGCTTTCAATATCTTTTTCCTATATTGTGATAAATTTTATAACCTACTGGTCCAAAGAGAGGAAAACGGACAAAAATAGCAATGGTGGCTGTTTATTAACTTGTTCTCATAAAGATCTACTGTTCATTTTTTGAAAGAACACAGAATTTAGTGCAAAAAAGAGTTGGGAAATTAAAAGATTTGTATCTCAGTGTGACTATGCAATTGAGGCGGGATCTGACAAGTATGATGGGTGAGCGAAATGATTCCCACAAAAACCTATCAAAGCACAGAATCTGCATTATGATGCCATGAAAAATTATGAACAAGGCTCTGCCTCTTGGGTACCTACAGTTGATTTCAGAGCCACGGATTTATACTGCTCTCTCCTATTTGCCTATGCCTATCACTTACTTAACCATGACTCTTCCTCATAATTGGATAAAAAAGTTCAAATCAAAATAATAAAGGAATGTAAGACAATTCTAGTTTCTATAGCTGTTCCTAGCAGTCCCCAAGGGAAATAACAGATAGTTGTTAACCATGTTTGCAATATTAATGTCAGTTTATATCTTCCATACAATAATGAATTGCAAAGGATAAAACTGATACATTAGCAGAAAAACAGTGTCAAAATTTATACCCATTGTGTCCTCCATGTCCACCTTTTGGCAGCAGACGCATTTTGGAAAAAGGCAAATCTAAGTCGTCAAATATCTATAAAACAAAATAAAAATGTTCTGGCGCTGTTCAGAAAAGCTGTAATTAGGAAAATGTGAAGTATCTAACTTTAGCGAAAAGCAGATGTCGGACCAATGGATAAAGAAATCTTACCACGAGTACTTGCTTCAATGGAATCTTGTAATAGGATACAATGGACCCAACCTTCAAAAGGAGTCCAAATCAACCAGTCACATGAAAAATCACTAATACGTAAACCAAAAGATAAGTCCTGAAAGCCAACACAAATGAGGTGTTTCGAGATGAACATACTTACAGACTGACCACTTGCGTTCATAAAAGTTTGTGGTTTCGCAAGCATTACTGGAACATTTCCGATAAAACCTTAAAAATAGAACAATAAAATGTCAAGATATTATATTGAAAACAATAAGAAATCGGAACTAAGAAATAAAACAAACTACGTACACAGTTCCTCCCAGCATGATAACTCCAGAGATAAAGTATGCTGATTTGATATTTATGAATGCCAATGTGCATAGCCTCCTAACAGGACGCTAAGTAACTTATATTTCATTATCAACCCACATAATAGAACCCCACTATGATGCACAAAATCAACCAAATAACAAACCTTTCGTAGATATTGTTTTAAAATTCTCAACAATAACTATTAACTTTGTGAGGGAAACATTAAAGCCAATTTAAAATAATTTATAGAATCGTTAAGATAGTGAAATAAACCTTTTCCAAAATGGGCTTTAAAATTAACAGAGCTCATGGATATTCCTTCAGCTTCAGCAATTGCATCCACCATTTCAAATCCCACCTGAAAATAACAATAACAAAACAAAACAAAACAAAACAAAATAAAATAGACCCACTAAATTCAATTAAATTAAATTATAAATCCAAAGTTTGAAAAAACAATATGTATACACACACGCGCACAGACACACATACATACATTGTGTCGGGTGCCATTGTACTGCTTGCCGGGGTTACCGAGCCCAACAATGAGCCACGGGTGCTGTTGCTGCTGCTTTGGCTTAGGTGAAACCAAAGATTCGTCGCTGCTTATTGATGATGAAAAATTCGTAATTGTGGAATTTGACAGCGACCGAGACATCCGTGTTCGTCTTCGCCAACAGCACAAAGGCGAATGCTTCACTGGGAAGCGAATTGAATGATGAATGTTTGGGAACGGAACGGCGCATATTGAAGCCGCTAATGTATTGGCGAATTTCATTTTCTTTTTTGTATTTTTATTGTATTAGTGAATTAAAATAAAAATATTAAGAAGTGGGTTATGTTATATGTTTCAAGTTAGGGTCTGGACCTGGAGGAAATAAGGAGACAGATTTCTATTGATGATACAAGATGATGGTGGAATGAAATTAGGGTTAAAGAATCAAATTACAGTAAAATTAAAATTATTAGTACTGGAAACATGGAAATTTTATTAATATAATAAATAGTAATAATTGATAAATTAAAATTTTTTATTTTTTAAAATTACTATCACGTTCCTAGTATTTATTTATCTTGATTTAGTATTTATTATATTTTACTTAAATAATAATTTATCTTACAATGGTAGTAATTAGATTATTATAGAGTTTTTTTTTTATATTAATGACGATATATAGAGTCCTTCTGGCACTTTTTATAAAATGAGAATGCAAATTAAAATTTCATATTACCCAAAAAAAAAAAGTAATGAGATTTCAATTAGGGTTGGCAATAAACTCTGGATCCGTAAAGATCTGGAAGATCCGGATCCGCATGTTAAAAAATACAATTCTAAATCTTAAAAATCAAGATTTACATCCGGATGCAAGTGCATCTAGAAAACTAAATATCCGGATCCGTATTATTTAAATAATTAAAGTATTTATTTAATTAAATTTTAATTGAAAAAATATAAATTTAATTATTTATTTAAACGTATAAGCATAATTAACTCTATAATCTTCATTAACTATGAAAAATGTGTAAAATAATAATAATAATAATAATAAGAAATATTGTAATAAATCGGTTTACCTTAGATTTTTTTTATTTTTTATGTTTGATTTATGTTGTGAAATTATTGTTTATGAATTTATGGTGTTGTTATATGTTATTTATGTTGAATTGATCTTAAATTGTTGATTGTTAAATTATAATTGAATTTTATTTAATATTATTATGTAAATTATTAAATTTAAAATTAAGTTTAAATTTATTATTATGCAAATCCAAATATCTGGAATATTCACCTGCAATCCGTGAGGATGTTACCCGCATCTGAATCCCCATATTTCTTTTGCGAATTCAGATGCGGATCCAGATTTTGCCATTCAATTTTCAAATCTATTTCAAGTAGTACCAAAGCCACATAACATATCGTGTAGATTTAGTTTTAAATTTAGTAGCTGTTAGTTTATGTAGTAAGTTGGTCTGATAGAAAAATTGGATTTTAAAAAAATTATTATCTTATAAATTTATTGAATTATTAAATTTAATATATTTGCTCTAAGTTGAGATCACAACTATTATTTAATTGAAGTTATTAATTGATCAATTATTAATTTATCAAAATTATAATGTAGTATTAATAGAGCTCAACATAGAGTAAAATATAATTGAAATTGTTTTCTATTAAAAAGTTAAATGACATGTAAATTTTTTATTAAAATGTAATTATTTGCTCCTCAAAAAAATTGTAATTATATGAATAATAATAATAATCCTAGTTTAAATATTTTTTTAATTCCATCAATAATTTTTTTAAATTTAGGTTTTTTTAACATTAGATTGACTTTGAATAACAGGAAATTTCTCATAGCAATATAACGAAATTTTTAAGAACAATAAACCTACACATATATGATTTGATTAGACACCGAATCAATGCTTTCCCATTAATTTTAGTTATTGACTTTAGCTAGTTGTATCCTATATTTTCTTATTTGTTTTATCTTCCATATCCTCTCAAGACAATTCCCATTTCCCTTTCAAAAAAAAGAAAAAAAAGAAAACTCCCATTTATCTTCTCTTGTATTATCTCTCTGGTTCACCTATAATGCAGCACCCACATTTGCCCATTTTACATTTATTTCCCTCGTATAGCATTATGTCTTCACTCAGCAAAGTGTCATTGTTCAATCTAACTTGTTACCAAACTGCTAGTCCAGATTATTACTAGGCCACACAAGGCAGAGAGATTAAAAAAATGATGAAACTTTATGGCTAATTTTTTTATTTAATGTTCTTCAATATTTCAATATTACACTTCTATCATCCATTATAATTTTTTAATAAAAAAATTAATAACTCCATCGTCCAATTTTGAGAGAAAAGAAAAGATATAAGAATAGATAAAACTCATGAATGCAAATAAAGTCCTTATTTGTTTCTATCATACATTTCATGTTGAAAATATTGAATGAAATACCATTTTTATGAGTAATATCTTACATAAAACTTAATGCTTGATAAGATAATCTTTTTAATTATTTTATTTTAAAAGGTATAAGAAGCGGACAAAACTCATATTAATTTTTTTACCCTATCTTTTCTAAGATTTAAATTTAAGTGGCCAATCAAATAAAAATAGCTCAATCAAATGACAAAATAAATAAATAAACATTCTATTTTTCTTTGTTGTTAAAGACAAACAAGTAAGCTATGAATAAAAAACAATAATAAAATTTTAAGAGTTCATATCCTTTTCATGTGTTAAATGACTAAAACCATAAATCTTTTTCGAACTCGGCAATGTGAACGGCACATGCAAGTGCCTTCATGAATTAAAAGTTCAGGGTAATAATACACACCTTAAATTTTTTACTCCAAATGATGTGTCATTTATTAAATAGTTAATAATTCTTTATAAAATCTAAGTAAATTAATTATGTTATTTTACTAACTAATTGATAAATGTCATATCATTTGAAATAATTTTTAAAATAAAAAACTTAAAATATGTAACACCGTTCAAAATGCTCAGAAAATCCACAGTATCCATTGTGTTCGGATGCTTAGAGCCTATTTACATGCAACAAAATTAATGTGAAAATAGTGCTGCTTACATTCACCAACTTTTAGTTGGTGACGAGTAAAAATAACATCATCTTTGTTATATGTACAATGTATGACACTTTAATTTTGATCCTGTGGTCCATCTCTGTGAACTAACAACCAGTGAAAACAGGCAAGGCCGTAAATCACAGTACATGAGGGAGGTCGACTGTTTTCTCAACAAATTCCTCGGGACCATTGCTGCAAAACCGAAGATGCTATCAGGAAACAAAATAGATAGGTCTTTCAATCAGAAGATTGAGAAATAGTTACCTCAGGTAGCTCAGAGCCGACATTCGGTAGAGACAGGTAAATACCAAGACATGCAACAAAATTGTATAGAAAAATGCAAAAGTCCGAGCATATCTGCAAAATTAATCAAATACTTTAACATAGATCCTCTGGAAATGAAACCAAAGAGTGTGATGGAAAATTGTTAATACAATTTTAGGTGAGAAACACAGTGGAAAACATTTAAGATATAAGTGAAGCCAAGTGGTAAAAACAAGTTTGTCTTCCCCCAAAGACTGAATGTTGAGGATCCAGTTTTATCAAGAAGGCCTTTTCTGCTGGGTACAAATGACTTCATTCAACGTGTACGAAGAAAACAAGCATTGAACCTGTCAACCTGATATATGGTGCCTAACATATGCAGTGGCATATATTACTCTATGAATTGATCAAATGCCTTGGGTACATTCAGAATACACCATGAAAAGCATTGATATGAATAGAAGGTAAAATGATTGTAAGTTAATGAAGCTGGGGAAGGAAAGACAGCTGATGGACTGAGCAGTAGAAATTTCTGTGTGAAATACAGATTAGCAAGAATAATATTTCCAAAAAGCAGGACTGGCAATAGAGTAAATTGAGATTTTAACCCTTGATGAGCAGAGGTGAGGTACTGCTAATGATGCATAATTATAAATGTTGGACCAAATATGATCTAGGGATGTATTTACAACACACAGACACCAAAATAGTGGGAAAATTCTAAGAAAACAGAAATAAGTAAAGCAGGTTATACTTGTTGCCAAGAAGGAATCGTCCACTGCTAAGAGTGATTCTATCTCGGATACCCAATTCCTTGTATCGTTGGTCCCTTTCCTAACAGAAGTGAAAAATGAAGGTGAGTCTATACCATATAACAAATAGCAAGTACACATGCACATGCATTTGAAATAGATATTTAGGCAGTGTAGAAACAAGCTTACTACAAGCATCCTAAAATCATTAGTAACTGCTATTAAATCAGAACGAGTAAGGTTCTTAAAATACTTCATGAAGCTAATTAAGCATAATCCGTTAGTGCCTTTATATTTGAATGACGATAAAAATCACTGAAAGACTGCACTTAATCCTTTTACGTGCAAGGGCATGATAAATTTTAGTTCTGTCTTGGGTCAACCTTGCATCACTTCCAGAGAATAACAGAGTTTGTCATCTGTTTCTAGAGTTAGTGTCATCTGAGTCTTCAATCAAACAAAAATGAATATGTGCCACACTCATTCTCTATGATGGGGACAATTTTATTTATTTGTTTACTTTTAATGTTATGAAGAAAGTCCAATGCAACAAAATCATAATGAAAATGAATGCAAAATTGCATCTAGCTCAACAATCAGCATTTGACTGGAAGTAAAGCATGAACATGACAACTTCACATTTTGGTTACAGAAGGCACTTGTAAATGCAACAAGAATTACAAGTTCACCAAGGCACTGCACAAGTTCAACAACCTTCTTTGAGAAAGCTGCAAAAGGATTGATATCATCTTCATAAATCTTCTTGTACTTGGATTCAATATCTGATGTAAAACCACTTTCAAGATCCTCCGCATACTGAGTTCCAAAAAACCGAAACTATAAGCCCAAGAAACTTAAAAGCATATTAGGGAGATACTAACACAAGCTACCTTCTTTGAACCTCTAGAAATGACTTTCTCATTATTGTAATCTTGGACAAAACGAATTTTTCCATAGAGCTGGACATTATCAGCTTTTGTTTTTTCCAATTCTGCTGTTAGGACACCTATCTTTTCTTTCAACTGCCTTACTTCCTAAAAATTTGGAAAATTCATTAGTCCCGCCAACAAATCCATAATCTCAACATTGGATACATTCAATAGCAATTATACTAGAAAAAGAAGTGAATGATGAGTAATTGCAAAAGCTTGAACAGTATACCTCTTCTGTCTCGCGCAACCGTGCCCTAAATCGATCTCGCTGATTGCAGATCACCTTAAGCATTGAGCTCTGATCTTGATCTGGGTTCGTATGTTTTTGATCTGCTTTCTGATCCATAAAACACAACATGTGAACAAAAAAATAATCCACATGGAGAAAATGGATTACTTCTGGTCAAAGAAACTATGGCCAGAACATCATCAAAAGCCCCGGTCCCATTATTAATTTTATAGGAAATACTTCAAAACATAAATATAATAATAATGCAATCAACGTGCATTTACAACTACAAAACAAATAACACACACACACACTCACTTATTAAAAAAAAAAAAAGAGGAGAGAGAGAGAGAGGATAGTAAAAAAGAAGAGAGAGACCTCAGATAACTCGGTTCCCCCAGCCTCCGATAGATCCCAATCATCAAATACATTTCCTTTTCGGTCTTTGGAACTATAACCCTGCAACAAATATATATTAAAATCGAAACAGCAAAGGGATCAGGAGATATAGAAGGGCTGAGAAGAGGGGTGCTGGATTGAATGGAAGAAAACACTTAATCTGTAACAAAAATGTAAACGGCTACTAACTTATGAACTTACAGGCTAACAAGTAGTTATGAATGAATGTGTGTATGAAGCGCACTTGGTATGTGTGTGTATCTAAAGTAGAATTCATATATATATATTATCTAATACATGTTCAAGAATTAATACTTAATATTTCACAAGGGTAGACTCCAAAGAACACGTTCAAAAAATTATGCGACTTTAAATGAATATATTGGACACCAAATAAGGTGCACATAAACGTACAGCTCATTAATCAGCAATAAGGTAACACACAAAATATACAACTTGAAAGTACAAAGACATTTTTGAGACTTTGGGAAGTCAATAATCCCAACCTTCAAAATATCATCTTCCAACTTCTGTATCAATTTTTGTTGGTCATTGATCTTTGCTGTAAGTTCTGCTATCTTGCCTTCTGCTGTCTCCAGCAAAGATGTTTTCTCAGAAAGCTTGACCTAAAATTAGTAAGATTAGCAATGACCAAAGGTAACTGGTAAATAACGAGTAAAAGCAGCTAGGAGTACTGTTTTATACTGGAATGTTCTGGAAATAAGGCACCCTAATGAAGTCATGAGACATTAATTTCCTCAAAAGCTTTTTCATTGACAGTATCTGGATATAATATAATGCTCTTGTTCTTGACGAAAACTAGAAAAGCAAAACTAGCAAGGAAACAAACAGGCAACATACCTTCAATTGTGTCAGCTCATGTTCCATTTTTCGATTTTTATCAAGAAGAAGAGATTCCATTTTGCTCATCTCTTCACCATTTGTAGCTACTTCCCAATCTTCAGCCTCAATTGAATTATAACCCACTGCCTATGGTGGTCAAATATATAAAACAGTAGAATAACAAAGCATTGTTAATCTTCCAACTGAATTGAATTATTACACACTGCCTACAGCAATCAAACTACACAGATAGAGGTACCAAATGCTATTAGGATGCACAGAAATGCGAAAGTAGGGTTCACAAAATACAAGCACCATGGCAAGATGCATAATGAATACAGTGCAAAATAAAAAAAGCCGTGCATGTTAAATAATGATAGAATTCAAGTTCTAACCAGTCCATTTAAACATATTTGGCAGAAAATCATATATCTCAGTTACAATTCATGGCCAACTACTTCAAGAGAGAGATCACAATGGCACCCAAACATCAAGCAACAATAATGGCTGAAGTGGGACAAAATCATATATCCCAACACGAGGACTTTATTATATGTCTGTAGAAAATTTAAGACTCCATTTTATCCTTCAACAATTATTTGGTTTCCTTCTTAGATTCTTAAAGGTTTTAAGCTTGTAGTAAACTAAGTAAATCAGCACATTCAAATTGATTGTGATAATAAGATCACATAACTAGCAAGACAACAAATATAATGTAGTTTATAGCAGTCCAAGCATCGGCACCTAAAAATAGGCCAAATGAAACTAGAGAAATTATGTGAAATTTCAATATATTCATACAAGCTAAAACAAAATCCATTGAGGAAGAATCCCCAATGACTAACCACAATATAGAGAGAAAATAATATTACCTGTAAAATTTTCACTTTTTTACGCAAATCATCAACCATTTTAGATGAAGGCCTAGCTCGGAGCTCTTTCTTCATGTCCTCAAGAGCAGCTTCCTGGATTAACAGACAAGCAAACATAGATAAGTGAGCAAAATAATAAAAATAATAATAGCAATAGTAATTGTCATATGTGAAAGGCAGGTTGGTTTCAATATTGTGTTTATGCAGGATGTAGATGATAGAAATATAATGCAGTATGACCTCCAAAAGCAAGTCAACATCAATTTCTCTCTCTCTCTCTCCCCGCACATGTTTGTTTGTGTGTGTGTGTGACTACATATACTGTTTTAAGACAGTAGAAAAATCATTAAATACGGAGAAAGAAAACTTTAAAATAAATCAACAGAACTTGATAAACACATAGCTGATTACCTTTTCAACAAGCAATGCATTCAATTTCTTGATCTCGTTCATGTGTTGCTCCCGCTCATTTGATAGGGCGGTTTCAATATTGTGAAGTTCTGAATTCAGCTCAGAGATAATCTTCTCTTTAGCAGTCAAAGAATTTTCAAGGTAGCTATTTGAATCCAAAGTATCACTGTGACCACAGGAGACAATGGTGAGCTCTAAAAGAAATGGAACTCTAAATATTATAAACAATAGAAATAAGCGAATGTTTGGTTGGGAGGGAAAAGAAAGAAACCCAAATTTCAATTGTAACAGGTATTTCTGCAAGAAACTTGTTTCCTTTTGTAAATTTCTGTTCTGTAATACAATCAATAATAATAAAAAACTCGAATGACCGATACATATTTTTGCATATTACTTCAGAAGAGCTGCTCGTTCCACCACATTTTTTTTTTATTCAAAAAGAAAGGCCACTCATGTTGTGTAAGGATCTAATACTCTAGGGCATGTCAGCCAAGTTTTAAACTCCTATGAAACTACAGGCCTCGTCTATTGCTACTGGACAGGCATGCTACTTTTCTGGGAACATTTCTGATTTCAAGCAGTAAAACATGTTGATATTAATTGAAGCATACCCATGAGACTTAATTTCTAACAAACACATTATTCCACATTACTATGACACAAGCAATTTATTTAAAACATTACTTTACAGCCTACTACATCAAAATAAAAATTTTATAAAACTTCATAATTTTTTAAATAGTTTAAGAACCTTCAAAAACACAGGACTTTGCTACTGATAATGAGGAAAAATTGTCACCAGAAGAAGACAGAAATTCCAATTCTTTTTATGGTATTAATGTTACAAATAATAGAACTAGAGGGTGTTACCTGTTCGTACTTCCAGCGTCGTCATTTGCAGATTGTAATTGAGAACGTAGGAGTTCCTACAAAACAGGACAAAAGTAATTTCAACCTTCAATCGCAAGATCAACAGATACTGCCTAAATTGTGATCCCTTTCTTGTTGGTTTCATTAGTTGAAATAACTCAAAAGTTCTAACAATTATGTCACAATGAATGCATGAATTGACAACAACATAGAACTCATATTGAACAATGAATTCCCCCCCCCCCCCAAAAAAAAAAAAATTAAGAGAAAGCAGCTACATAAATACAGCACTAAAATGAATTGAGAGGCAAGTTGAATGATTTCTAAACACAGAGTATTTGACTTCACCTTCTCTCTCTCAAGACTAAGAAGTCGTGTTTGAGCCCGCTCAACTTCATCCATCAGAAGGTTGACCTCTGATTGTTTTGCCACCCTTTCTTCATCTGATATTATTCACCAACAAATAAGATGCAAATGTAGAGGGGAAATAGAAAAGACACACAAGGAAATATGGACTTCACATAGAGGACAAGAAAAGCATAACAGCCAAAATCAGAGTTTCTTTTGAGAATTAGAATTAATGATTTCACAAATTCAAGTGACAATTTACCAATTTTTTTTCTATTTGATTAAAAAAAAGTCAAAATAGATTACAACATACAAAAGTTCTGATGCATTGTCTCACCTGATTGGGCACGGACTTCAAACAATTGGCTTTGAGCAAGTTCATGTAATTTCTGCATAGTGGCAACGCTATCTTTAGCTTGTCGCAATTGATCCTGCAAAGCCTGCTCCCTGCACAAATGAATAAACCACGAAATCCAGATATAGAGTAAAATTTCAACAAGAACCATTAAAAGAATTTCTAACACAGTAAGATTCACATTTATCAGCAGGGGTAAGTGCCTGATGAAACCTAACACTCCAAAACATTCTGACCAGTAAAACATGAACTCCAACAAAAATCAAAATACCGTTCTTGTAAAATCTCCAGTGTCTTCTGATTCTCTTCAGCCAGACCACGTTGCTTGATCTCCACAATTTCTTTCACTTTTTCCTCCATCTAAAAGAAAGTAAGAAACCAGGTAATCATCATTCACATCTTTACACATAACTACGTCTCAAGTTAATAAAAGGCATGTAGTTATATAGGAAATTTTTTTAACACATTGAAAATGTTCCAACTGCAATACCAAAATGCCATTAACAATTTCCAAACTGTGATCTTAATCACTGACTGTTATATTTGGCCATGAGAAGAGCTTTTAATGACATATATTAACACATAAAATACAATTGGCATGTTTTACACACACTAGTCAGGGGCACAGGCATGGCAGGGAAATAACAAAATTGTCACGTTGGTGGAATCGTAATGACTAGGGTGCAATAAGATGCTAACCTGTTGCTCTAACTGGCGGTTGCGCTCTTCAAGTCTTCTTATTGTTGACTGCTGATTCTTTAAGTGAGTTGCTTCTGTTCTGTATTCCTCCAACTCAATTTTCATTTTTCGATTTTCAGATTCTAGTTCAGACAATTTTAGATCTTGCTCCTGTATAGAGACAAGTGTGACTGACATGCCAACTGTGCAGAAACATATTCTTTGTACAAATACAACACAATAGAAAACTGTAGTCTTTATAGGAATATTTTTAAAAATGAGTACATAAAAAATGCAGTGATTTCTAAAATAAGCATGAAATAGCTCATAGATGATAATTGCAACAGTGATGAAGGCGAGGACTAGACTGAACAGAAAAGAAGGTTCAATTTAAGCAAAACAATTGACGTCTTAGCTACAAGAAGATAGTACAGTGACCTTTAGAATATAATTGAACATGTCACAATAAAACTTTCTACCACAAATAAAACTTTCTGCCACAATCTGTTCAAAACTATACCAACAAACTCAAATGGATAAGGATCCTCTCTTGAGCTCTTAAAGATCTAGTACCACGTGTGCTAAAATCCCTACATAATTTTTTTATAGTAAAAACAACCAATCATCTACCGGTATTTATTTGCCCAGGAGAGAATCCTGGTACCATTAAATTAGGTCATGGAAAGAAAATCTTGGCAGACATAACAGTTTGGATTCTTTACACATAATTGCTAATTTCGTATCAGATGTTTATTAGAACAAAAAGTCCCAATGATGTGATGCTCCTTTCACGTCATACAGGTCCTTCTCTAAATTAAGGACATAGATTATAAAAAAAAAGACTAGGGCTCTTTGCACTTTAAAAGTTACTCTAAACACTATATTACTCTTTATACTCATGTGCTAAATTTAAAAGATTAAGTTTTACTTTCTACACTCACTAGAATTCAAAAATAGACTTTACTTAAGCTAGTTAAATTAATTTACTCAAAACACCTTAGCACATCCAAAATGAATTAATAACAACTTAGTATATAAAACAATGGAATCAAATTATGTTCTCAACAAATTTTTTAACACAAGTTTTGGTTATTGGTTTTTATCTATTGAAGAATATGGTCAATATTGACTTTTACATCCCAATTTTTTAACCTAACAATTGAGAAAAAAGTTGGTCATTTGGCCCCAAAGAGGAAAAAAAAAAGAAGAAGAAGAAATGGTAGACAAAGAAAAAGAAGAAGATTAAAAAAAGGAAGAAGAAGAATAAGACAAAGGAGAAAAGGAGAAGACTATAAAAAATAATTTTTTTTTTAAATCAAAAAAGAAAAATGTGTTCAAAATATATTAAAAGTATCGATTTGCTCCTTGTTTAACTAAATATTATTTCAATGATTGGAAATAAAATTTTTAGGGTTTATGTCAAGAGAATTATATAATAAATAGTGAGTGTGCTATATGAGTGCTCAGAGTAATTATATTATATTAGTTTATAAGAGAGAGCCCTTATTAGTAATTCATATGACGGGTATTTTGTTGTAAAATAAGAGTGTTCAAAGTAATTTAAAGAGTGCAAATAGTCTCACCCATAAAAAAATCTGTTTGAGCACAAGATATAGATCTTAATATGCATAAGTAAATCATGAATTGACACTTAAGAATACTCTAACTTCTATCTTAATATAGAGAACATCTCTCAACAAGACGAACAGAATTCACTCATATAACAAAAGCGAATTTAATTATGCATGAAACTGATAAACCTAAAACAAGAACATGAACAATCTAATACTCACAGCAATTGAAGCAAGAGCAGGATAAGGATCTGGAGCCTCATAAAGTTTTTGATAGATGTTAAGAAATGCATTTTCTCCAAATTTTGCTCTTTTCGTAAGATTATCAACTTCTTCTTGATAACCCTTAAGTAAAGAATTGAAAAGGCTTAATTTTTCCTCTGGTGAAGCTTTCTTAAAATCTGTTAGACAAAACTAGAAACATCAATACTGACAAACTTATGCAAAAAAAATACAGAAGGAGGATATAAAAAGGAGATCTAGCTGAAACCTCTCTACATAACTACACAAATAAATTCAACCCATAACGAGTATTGGATATTCTCCAGGTTATTCGCATACAATTTCAATTACGTACCTCTGGTGCTCTCTGCAAGCTTCCGTCGGTTTTTTTGACTGTTCTCTTGATTTTCAGCTATCTTAAGCCCTAGTTCATCAAGCAAACTTTTTTCTTTCTCCAAATCAAAGTCTAGGAAGGGGAAAAAAAGGAAAACAAAAAAGAGAGAGCAAAGAAGAAGAAATCAGCAAGCCATTCCAACAAAGATATAAGTACATTATCATCATATGATGAAAATGACAAACTAAAGGTACAAATTAATGTCATATAGAGCCTTTTCAATGGGTTGATCAAGCATACTAGGGAAGAAAAATTCTATAAACAAAAGCACAACTGAGAAGCCATAGCAAACACTGTCATAGTAAAAACTAAACTCACCTAGCAATTATACTATCTCATATTGTTTCCAAATGTAATTGATCCAAGGCTATAAAATTAATCAAAAAGAAAGCTAATATAACAGAACATGAGACATGATATGTTCCTATAAATCATTAACGTAAACTAACATATATTTCACAGTTCAGTCCACCTTGATACACTAGTTCCAGCTGAATCCAAATAAATTCAACCAAAGACATTAAAATACATGAATATTAAATATGACGAAAAACTGTAATCTCAGTTACTAACACACTGTATCATAATAGATCCTCATCAACTTTATTCTAATTTCACAGCTTTCGTAATACGAATCCACAACGGCTGTAGCTAAAAATTGACTAAAAAGTTGAACTAAGGCCTCAGTTGGGCGCACTAATTGTGCTAAATGTTTCAGACAAATTATAGTCACAGCGATGCCAAACGCTTTTCTCCAACTAACTGATAGAATCATGGTCTCATCAATAACATTGGCTATGAAATTTTAAAAAAAATAAAAAAATGAAGCGTTACCTTTCCAGAAGTTGGAGATGACGGAGATGGGAGAAGAGGAGGAAGTGTTAGGCTTGTCTCCGTCGGATCCACCTAATGGAGCCTCCATTTTTTACAATTTCGGATCTTGGGACCAATTGCTATGCGTTTATATTTGGTTTCTGTGTAAATCAGCGCGCCAATGAGAGGATCAAGAGGTGAGATTTATTTGCATTCACAGATCTCAGGCGCGACTCGGTCGCTCATACGGTGGTTATCTTCCTTACAAATAGTTTTGCATTAAGCGTGTGTTTCAAGGGGCTTGGTTCTTTTTGGGCCTATGATGGTGACGCAGACATTAAATTTCTGTGTTGGGCCTCCGCTGATGACGACATTGACATGACCCAACATAAGGGGTACGTTCGGTCTAATAATAATAGATATTTTGAGACTGTTATTCTCTCAAGAGCATGCAAAATGTGTTGAATTTGTTAAAATAGCAGAGTTGAAAGATAAAAATTAAAAATTAAAAATTAAAAAAATGTGTTTGGTAGAATTTGTTAAACATAATTTTTAAGACCGAAATTAGCAGGAACTTCAGGAATTAATATGTACCATGGTCCATCGTGTTACAAAAGAATTTAATTCTTTTTTATGAAAATGAATTTTTTAATATAATATTATAATTTACCGATACTTGCTATCACAAATTTATTGGAACCATGACCTTTTTAGTCCATGCCTCTGTTATGTTAGAACTCGAATATTTGAACTTTTAGAACCAGCCGAATTTGCTTTGAAATAATTTGATTGTAGTATCAATAAAATTATATTGCAATATTAAATAAAAAGAAATGGTATGACAATTAAAATAATACAAACAGTACTTTTCTTTTTTGTGTGTTTTGTTACCATTTGGCGGATTGGATCAATTTAGTTAAAACAAAATTTCACAGGTGTAATTAAGATAACGGTAAATTATTACTAGGGTTATTATCATTTTACTACTTCAGAAATTATTAAATATCAAATGACTACAAGAAGTATTGTCTGCTATCATTTTACTACTATATCTTTATAAAAATATCATTTTATTACTTTTTCGTTATAATTGTTAATTGACCATTAGTTGACCGTTAGTTGACAAATACAATACCAATTTTACCCTTCAAGATTAAAAAAAAAGAAGATAAATTTACAATTCATATATCATAATTTTAGTAAAAAAAATTATGTTGGTATTTTATATCTATTTTAATAAATATATTACAAATTTATTTTATAAATAACCTTTAAATATATTTTTTTAATCATGAAGGGTGAAATTGATATTTTGTTAGTCAACTAATTAGTCAACTAACGGTCAACTAATGGTTGTAACGGAAAAGTAGTAAAATAATATTTTTATAAAGATATAGTAATAAAATGATAGGAGACAATACTTCTTATAATCATTTGATATTTGATAATTTCTGAAATAATAAAATGATAATAATCCTTATTACTAATACTGAAAAATTTGTTACAATAATTCTGACAAATGCTCCATGCAAATGTAGATGGACCCAAATTTCATCGGCCCAAGAAGTTCAAATATGTTGCGTGCCGCCGCGCTTGCACTCGACCACCATCGCTATTAAAAATTCAATACCAAAGGATGCTCGTGGCGAAGAAATTGAAGAGATGCGATGAATTTCCTGGAATCTACGACAGGCTTGCCTTATTATTTTCTACTATAACTCAATCTTCCGAAATCGAGCGGATCACCAGAATTATCAACGACCATCCATTTCCCGATCAACCGCTGCACCCAACACTCCTCCAACACCTCCCACAAACAACTCCTCTCTCCTCAACTCTCGTCGAGAACGTTCTCGGCCGCCTCTTCGCCGCACACTCGAATGGCCTTAAAGCCCTCGAATTCTTCAAATTCACCCTTCAACATCCCCACTTCACCCCAACCCCCGACGCTTTCGAAAAGACCCTCCACATCCTCGCACGTATGCGCTATTTCGATCAAGCGTGGGAGCTGATGTCGCACGTGCAACGCACTCACCCTTCGCTGCTCACACTCAAGTCCATGAGCATCATGCTGTCAAGAATTTCCAAATATCAATCCTATGAAGAAACCCTCTACGCATTTGACAGAATGGAGAGGGAAATTTTTCTTGGGATAAGGAAGTTCGGAAGCGAAGAGTTTAACGTACTCCTTCAAGCATTTTGCACTCAAAAGGAAATGAAAGAGGCGAGGTCAGTGTTTGTAAAATTGCTTTCGCGGTTTGCTCCCAACGACAAAACTATGAACATTTTGCTTCTGGGCTTTAAGGAATCTGGGGATGTTACAGCAATGGAGATGTTTTATCATGAAATGGTACTAAGAGGGTTTAGGCCGAGCGTTGTTACTTATAATATTAGAATTGATGGTTATTGTAAAAAGGGCTGCTTTGGTGATGCGGTGAGACTTTTTGAAGAAATGGAACGGGTTGCTTGCTTGCCTTCGTTGCAAACAATCACTACTTTGATTCATGGTGCCGGGCTTGTTCGGAACATACACCAGGCGAGGCAGCTGTTTGATGAAATGCCTAAGAGGGATTTAAAGCCTGATATCGGTGCATATAATGCTATGATTAGTTCGCTCATAAGATGTAAAGATTTGAATGCTGCGATGGAATTGATGGATGAGATGGAGGAGAAGCGTATTGGGCACGACAATGTGACGTATCATACAATGTTCTTTGGACTGATGAAGTCGAGTGGCTTGGAGGGTGTTTGCAAGCTTTATGACCGGATGATTGAGGGTAAATTTGTGCCCAAAACAAGAACAGTTGTGATGCTGATGAAATTCTTTTGCTTAAATCGCCGGGTTGATTTGGGTTTGAATCTTTGGGGATACTTGATTGATAGAGGGTTTTGTCCTCATGGTCATGCACTTGATCTTTTGGTAACGGGATTGTGTTCAAGGGGAAGGTGGGAAGAAGCTTTTGAATGCTCTAAACAAATGTTGGTGAGGAGAAGGCAAGTGAGTGAAGCATCGTATAGGATGCTGCAGAGATATTTAGTGCGGGCTAATGCAAATAAAAAGTTGGAGGATCTTGACAGGATGATCAAGAACTTGCAAGCTGTTTTGCCCCCACCAAGAAGGCAACAAGTTGCTCAATAGATGTTTATACAGAGTGACATTGTCTCTTCAAAAACGTACTTAATTTTAAGTTCTCTTTATTTAGCTGATTGAGTTCTAGTTTCTAAATATTAATACCATTTTACTATATATATAGCCCTTCTTTAGTGCGGTTGTCCTCGCTATTAAACCTTACGGCTTGATAGAGTCAGTGCAGACACTGTTAAACTGCACGGTTTTATAGTACAGTAAAAAATTACTCTATTAAACTGCATAATTTGACAGTATGTCCACATAAAAAAATGAGAATGTCTGCATCTGATTTGTGTATATGCATACGAAAATTTTTTAATCTTGGATTAAAATCTGAGATGAGTTTACAACGTTATTGTAAAACAATGAATTTAAAGTGTAGGACAGACTTACGAAATAGTAAATGAACTTTTATAATGTTGTAAACTCATTTATGACACTGTAATTTTGTCTAGATTTTAATTTCGGATCTGAAATTGACTCTCTCTCTATTAGATCATATGACTTAATAGTGTTTTTACATGACCAAAAAAATTAGGATGTCTGTTAACAATTTCTAATATATATATATATATATATATATATAGAGATGGTTAAAGAAATGGTAGTACTTTTGCTTTTTATGAAAACAAATAAATACTAATGGTTCTGATAGGTAGCGATATCAATCGTGTATGAAAATATTCTTATTTTTTACATTTCAATTTGAATTCGTAGAACTCAATATCAAACATTAGATTAGATGAAATTAATTGTTCAAACTTTGTGTCAACATTGTCATTAAAAAATGTAAGTCGAAACATTGTCATATATAATTAAAAACCGTGTAAGAAATTAGTTTACATGTCCGAAACTCTTAAGTTGAACTGACATGAATAGAAAATATCTCACATGAGTTTGGGCCCTTAGTCCTTAGACAATCATGTAATTTTAGGTTAATTCGAACTTTCATGTTAGATTAGCAGGTCATGTCACAAATTTTCATTCGTAAAAAGGAGCAAAGGATGGAGGTTCTATTTGCTATGATAGTTATATATAGTTTTTAAGGCACAATTATTTTGAAATAACAGTTTTTTTTTTAATATTATATACTATAAAATAAAGGATCTGTTGTGAAATAGAAGTTGATAACCTTTGGTATGTAAATAGCACCAGTATGGCAGTGTAATTTTTTTTTCACTAACAATAAAATTGTATTTGAAAAATCCATAACAAATGATCAATCGGAATTTTATCTAAATATGTGTTTATTTGAAAATATAAAATTAAGAGCATAAAACTCGTATTTGTTTCATCACAATCGAAATCCATTTATGTTCGTAATAGGTCCTAATATTCCACGCAACTCCGTATCAGGCAAAATCATGAAATTATTTATTTATATTTAGCTATAGTTAAATAATAGCAATTGGCCGAGGAACTGTTTAAAGACTCCAACCTAATAATTTACAGCATTGACTCGTGCAATGTCAGCCAGTTGGCTGGGGTCTTTTACGTGTTTGGTAAGAGATGATTAGGCTCTATTAGTCAAGGCTCGACGATTAAGTCAAGTCATTCCCGCCCGTTAATCATGGTCTCTCACGTTGAAAGAAAATTACCCACAAAAAAAAAAAAAAAGAGAATTGCATAATCCACATTCCACAATATACATGCATATTGAAGTGAGACAAAGGATAGCAAATTTGCGGTTGTTTTTTCAAGCTTATATTTAAATCTAACAAATGCTACTGCATGCCAGCATGGCCAGTATGATCTAGTTACCGTCCCGCAATCTCCACAAATTAAAAAGAGAAAAAAAGATAGTTAAATGTGCCATATTTATGTATATTTTCCATCTCTATCAATAAATCGCTACATGATGTCCATCTCCTCGGTCACTAGCAAGAAAAAAGTAAAATTTGGACTGTGCCCTTTCTAAATTCCTATTAAAAACCGTGGGTAAAACAACTCCAACCAGTAAGAATATTCTTGATAATGAAAAATAATAATTTAAGGAAATTAACTGCATATTGATTAAAAATTGAAGGTAGAAGTACAAATTTAATATCAGCTTATTCAACAGTATACATCACTATAAGTGTATTTAAAATTTATTATATACATGAAATTGTAACGCTCTTTATGTTTATCTATTTGAGTTTTTATAGTATATGCAAGTGGGAGAGGCAGGTTGAAGATGAGATTGATCAGGGAAAAAAATTAAAATTTTAGATAGAATAGGAATTTATATGTATTTTCGCTAGCTGTTCTTTTACGTTCCCTTTCAAATTTACATACATAAGAGTTTGAAAATTTCTCAATAGTATTAAGAAATATAAAAATATCGTATTTCTACTAGTTGTGGGTGCCATTTAATTAAGACAATCTCTTATCTTAAAAAAAACAAGAGGTCTATGTTTCAAACTCCACTCACATAGGTGAAGAGGAGATTTGACAATGGGGAAATATAAACAAGATTGATAGTTAAGAGAAACTAAGTCTATAAATGATGACAATATCGTTGAAAAGTATGAATGAACAAAATTAGAATTTTGAGCCCCTTTTATATTAACTCTAAATATCATAAATTTACAAAAATAGGCAAATCTAAAATATTATTTTATAATGAAATTCTCTTCTAATCCAAATACAAAACAAAACAAATAACACAAAAATTTGATATCTAAAAAAAAAAGATAAAAACCTTGGAAGTAACAGGAAAAATAATTTAAAACCATAAAACGATCAGAAAAAAAAAGAATTTACGACTCGATCATGGAGCAAAAAAACCTAAAAAAGCCTATGTTATTTGGGTTTGGTGTATTTTATCACAAGTTTCAAAATAATATATTATACGACCAAAATAAACACCGATAATCAAGTTATGACCTTTGAAAGCTACCCTATTCATTGTTCGAAACCACGCTACACCAAGATTGAGCTAAATTAAAAATAATAATAAAGTTGCTGCCAAACTAAATTACTATTGGCAACCAATTTAAGTCTATGTTTGCATGAAAATATGTGAAGTTTTCTAAACTTAATAAGCTGAATTCTTTAGCCAACAGAGTTGAGGTCAACTTCCCATGCCCATACTATTATAACGACATGCTAAATCGTGCTCACATGGCGAAGCTAAGCAATACATCAGCCCTTTAGCAAAGAATCGAAATTTTTGTTTAAGTCAAAGTAAACCCATTCAAATACAATTGTCAGCATTAGTTGTCACTTCATCAAAGTCTTTGTTTTTGTAATTTTTTACCAAAATTTGAGTGAGTTCCTGGTGCAAGTTGCTTATTCTTTCATACTTTGCACCTAGCTTATATATAAAATCAAAGTACACCTAGTGGCATATTATCACCCAGATACCAAATATTGAGCTCTCTCAAGCAGCAAATCATGGGAAATCCCGAAGCGGCAGGCTCTTCAGCTCATCAGCAAGCTCAAGAATATGAGCTACAACCTCAAGATTATCAATTCGAAAACACTGCACCAACTTATGAACAACAAGAAGCACAACCACCACCACGAGCTAACCAGGGCTATAGGGCTCAAACACCTGGGCTGACAAATGTACCAGACACAATGCAGCAAAACAACCAAATGTTTCCAAATGGGCCTAATCAGCCTGTAGCACTATACGCACCGCAAGGCCCACGAACAATTCCAGCCCACCCTGTGAAGTTCCCGCCACAGGGTCCTCAGGCGGCCGTGCCGTTTCCACCACCAAGCCAGCAAAGGAGTCCTGTGCACCCTCAGGTTACCGTACAAACAACCCCTATGATGTATCCTCAGGCCACAGCACAAATGCCTCCTACAGTCGGATACCAAGCTCCTCCGGTGATGCAGTATCAGAATAATAATGGACCACAGGCCCAATATGGAATTCCTATGCCAAGCCCAGGCCCAAAGCCAATTCAGGAAAACGCTTGGAGTAGTGGCCTGTTTGACTGCATGAATGACCCAATGAATGGTGATCCTCTTCTCCCTTGTTCCGAGTTTAATACCTGATAAGTTTTTTAATTGAATAATAATATACATTCCAAATTTCTTCTCTCAAATTTTTTAATGAATACAAACCTTTTTATATAATATGAGGTGGCAGCTTACGGACATGAAAGGATTGATTAAAAAGCAAAAGTATTTGATGAACAGAATGAAAATTCTCTCTTAATTTAAGAGAATTGATTGAGAAAAATTCAAATTATGAGAGAATCCAAAACAATTATGTGAGGCTTGCAATTCTTTCAATCAACCAACCCCTTCATGCCATGTAAGCTGCCACATCACAATATACAAAAAGATTTGTGCAATAATTTGTAAACGTATCATTACTCTTAAAATCCTCCAAATTATTTATTTCTCTACCATGTTTCAAAGCTCATCACAAATCTCTTGCTGTTAACTTTCGATTTTTTTGTGTCTCTCACTATTTTACTCATTAAAAACTTTTACTGTTTAGTGGGTTTTACCACATTAAGCATAAAATAGTATAAGACACCAGAAAAAAAATGTTTGAATCTATGGGATTTTGACGATTTTCTCACATAAACATTTTAAGCAATTCTCGTAGAAGCAGGTCAAGAGCGTGCGTTTCTTCTGAGTAATTTGTCAAACACAATAAGAACCCAAATATTAATTGATGAATTTTTCGAAAACCGTTCAGCTCTTGTTACGGCTTGTTGCCCATGCTTGACGTTCGGCCAGCTTGCGGAGATAGTCGATGATGGCCACACCTGTAAGTTAATCGTATTTCTACATGGATTCTACTTTCTTTTTCTTAATCATACACTTTTTTTCCCCCAATGAATTTAACGTAATTAATTATAATTTGGTTGTTGTTTGAATTAGCTTGTGGGACAAGTGGGTTTCTGTACGCCGGGATTGCCTTCTGCATAGCGATACCATGCATAATGTCATGCACGTACAGGACGAAGCTTAGGAGCAAGTTCAACCTCCCTGAAGCTCCGGCGCCGGATTGGATCACTCACTGTCTCTGCGAATGGTGTGCTCTTTGTCAAGAATACAGAGAGCTTCAATCCAGAGGCTGGGATCCTTCTATTGGTAAAATTCCTTTAAGAAAAAGAAGACAGAAAAATCTGAAGCCTTTTTCTTTCACTATCATTTTATATATGCCCAGTTTTTTATGATCCATGAATTTGCTTAAGAACCGCAAAGTAAATCTCGGATTTTATTTGATTGTGGCATGCAGGATATCAAGGAAACCTAGCACGGAATCAGAACATGCATCTCCAGCAAGCCACTATGATGGCTCCAATGAATCAAAGAATGATGGGTTGAAAGAAAAGTATTTAATTGTTATTTAAATTTGTGGATTTTTAATTTTTTTCCCCCCTTCTTCTTAATTGTCGTTGATTGTAATATAGTACTGCATCAATAGTCTAATATTGCCCAATTTGTATTCTTGATTTCAGTTTGTATTCATTTGCATTTTTCGTTTTGAGCTGCTGCATATATATTTGCTAATATATCAGCTGATTTTCTTTTATTTTCTTTTCGTTCCAGTTACGTACATGATTTTCATTCACAGCAGATGTGGTCTACGTGTCAACTTTAATTTTTTTATCTTTTTTTTTGGGACAAGAATTTTAATTTCTTAAGATACAAGCTCCGACAGATCAAAAGAACGTGATGATGATCAATTATATATCATTCTAGTGGTTTCATATTAGATTTTCATCAGCCATGACTTTTGAGTGAATAATGAAAGATGGAACTTGGAAGATAATTTAGCACCGTTTTGCTTTCATCTTCTTACAAAGAAAGAATTAGACTTTATTAAAAATTAATTGAGTTGGATAACTATACCCCTTGCGCTCTCAAAATACAATTTGTTTCATCAGGATTTATATTGAATATACTTGTATTTATGTATGTATGTTTATATATGTATGTAGATAACCCCACAGATTTGTTTCCATTATTTGTATGAAGATTATTATTCCTTGGAAAAGGATATATAAATACAATTTCCAATAGCTAAATTTTAATTAAAAAAAAGAATTTATGAATTTTTTTAAAGACTAGGCTCAAAAAAGTTTGGTCCATAACGAGTGTCGACAGGTTGGGCCTATCTCAACCGCCAGATACCTGGGCATTGGCTTGGCCAGGCCAAGTTGGGGCCAGCCTATTTTCCAACCTTAGATGGAGTATTCACGATTTCACGTCGGAAAATACTTGCAAAAAAATCATAAGAAGTTGTATGTGTTTGTTAAATTTTATTATTAAATTACTATAATAATATAAGTCACTTAATTCAATAAAATATTAAATAAAATTTATTAAACATTTATAAATATGTATATAAAATATTTTTTATTTTATATATATAATAATTGATAACTAAAAAAACTTATATTTTTTATTTTGTTATCTCAATCCAATTGGTAATGATAATAATTTCTTTAAATATAATAATTTTATTTCCTAATTAATGAGGATAATGTTTTATTTTAATAACATATATGAGAGTATATATAGAATTTTATGAAGTATAAAAAAATTTTAAATAAAAAAAATTTTAAAATCAGATTTTGAAAAACTACTCCTTGATTTTTAAAATCTGTTGTAAGTGACTTTTAAAAAAAAAAAATTACTAGTTACCAAAATCAACTTTTAACAGTTTAAAATCACTTTTGAACCTTCCAAAAATAAATGTAAATGAGCCCTAAATCTAAGATGAATAGTGCCATACATTCCAAAATTTTATCACAAATGATATAGAATTCATCAATTAGATTGTAGAATAATATAATTAAATCACTTAAAAAATTGTCAAAAATCATTAACCATTCAATAAATGGCACATCACATGCCACATCGTTTGAGATATAATGTAGGATAGAATATTGGAATGTCTATTGTTACTTATTTAAGGTCATGTTGCCACTTAGGCTTTAGTCCAGTGGTGAACCATTGCCCTTAAAGTTAAGCATAACTATGAGGGCAATGGTTTGAATTCTCATAGACTCAACCTCCCTCAATTAAACATAATTGTGTGAAGATTATTTGTAAAGTCTTTCTCCCTTGCAAAATGCGAGTAGAGTAGAGATATTTCTCATCCGTGAGGGTTATTTGTCTGGACATGTACTTCATAGAATTAAAAATATAATAATGTAAGTCCCAGTTATATATCTGATTGTAAATATCAGTGTAATAATCTGCTGTCATAGCAATTGTAAATATTTGTGTAATACAGTAATATGATGCTTAATCAGTTAAAAAAAGGTCATGTTTGGAATTAAGGTGTGTACCTTTTAAGCTACAACTGCTGTAAAAAAATGTAACTACAAAATAAAAAGTAATTATAGGCAGTAAAAATAAATTTTAAATAAAATTTTAATAAAATTATTAAAAATATAATAGTTTTTTTTATTAAACAAATAAAAAATTATATTAACATAATTTCCAAACTACAACAGATAGTGCTTACCAAATACTTTAATGCTGTAGTTTTTAAGTTACAGCTGCCCAATTTCAATCCTAAATGTACTCTAAGACTGATGATCCCAACACTTTTTTGATTCCATAATCGGTGTATATATCTAAGCTTAATTGTTTATGACCAAGTGAAAATTTGGTATCTAACAAATGGAAATGACTTTCCTCAAATTTGTAGATGGTTTTTATCATAAATAATAAAAATATCGCAAATAAAACTACAACAATGTTAGAGAAAACCGTTAGGATTCATTCGGTAAATCGCACTACACTGTATAGTATTGGAATGTAAACTATGGTGTGTTGCATTGAATGTATTAAATTTTAATATTGTACCGTGCTTGGTGCAATTAATATGGAATGTAATATATATACTTTAATAGTTTTTATTGTTATAAATTATTAATTTATTTTTTAAAATAAAAATATCACTAGCACCTGCTGTTGGCCTTTTCTGGGTTATTTTAAAAATAATTTAAGCCCAATATATTTACATTTTTTGAAAGATTTGGATGGACCAAAAGTTCATGTTCAATGAGAAGAGACATGTTAAATATATAAATTTTAAAAAAAATTATTTTCCAATCTTATTTGGAATTGTAAAGAAAAACAGAGTTATATTATTCAGAACATTGTAAAATATGATGAACGAAAAATTTCTCAAACTAATTTGCAAATGCCCATGCTATAGCCCGTAATTATGCCAACAGTTATGTTATAATAGGGTTTACTTATGTTGCAACGGTTGTACCATACCTCGGTTTTTGTTTTTTGTGATTTAACTAATATTAAGTTTCACTGAGCACCTTATATTCCCTTTTTATTCATAAGATATGAAGAAACATTAATTATTTTCCACTCACATACACTAATAAAATTCTATTTAGCGCCTTACACTCTTTTTATTTATTATTTTTTTTATAAATATTAAAGTATTTATTTGTTTACATCCAAGATGTATTCATCAACAAAAAATTCTTAATCCAAAAACCATATATTAAAAATTAATTAGATTTGCTTGGCATGAAGATCAAGTAAAATATGAATTTTTTAAAAATTATTTTATATTCGCAAAGCCCAACTTACTATAATTTGTCAATAGGCAAGAAATGCTCACACGGCCAGTCCGGGTCAACCATTTAGCGAAGAATCAAAGGGTATTAGATTAGCCGCATCACAATAAAATAGTCTTATTATATACTCTTTGGGAAAAGACACCCTCGTCCTAAGCTTTGCTCGAATATACAAATAGATCTTAGTTGTTGTAAAAATAGTCATATAGTCTTTCTTTTTTCCCATTAATTATGCCATTATGACCCAACTGCGTTTCTTACAGACATAGTTATTTAAAAAAAAGGTGATATAACCATTTTTGAAACTAAAAACATTTATGTACATATAAATAGACCTTGAACGCCTTGATGATATTTTTTTTTTCCATTATCATAGTTTGTGTACTTTTTTTTTAAAATTAAACATTGATTGACAAATGAATTATTGTTTCCTCTATCACCATGCTTTAATTAATCTTTCAGTTAAACATTGGTTGACAAATAAATTTCTATATGATGTTTATGATCATTTGAATTATAACTTCTTGATATTTAACCAGGATATAAAATATGAGATTTTGTCAAAGTACTCAATTTTTGTGCCCGTCAAGGAAGTATTTTCCGAAAGGGAAAAAAGAAAAAGTATGGGTACAAAGCGTTAAATAGAGGTCCCAGTCAAAACTAGCAGAATTGAGAAAATAAATTGTTTGTTCTTCTTTGAGTGAGAACTACCACAAGTTTTGTTTTTGAATTAAGAATTTGATGATTTTATTATTGAATAAAAAAGCTTATTTATAGTCTAATACAAAACTAATTTCCTTACTGTTATAGCCGTGAAACAAGGCTTGAACAAAGCTAGCTAAATCAAGTTGTTAACAACATCTCGACAACCTAACTATTATTAAAATATATACCAAAACAAATACATGCATGAAAGATCTCCACCAAATAAGCAACGGATATATTGCGGCACCCCCAAATTAAGTTTTCAAGGAAACCCCAACTTGTGATATATTTCAACAACCCCCCAAACTAAAGTCCTGATTCTGCCCCTGAATACAAGGTTGATTGATGGAAATGAAAAAAAAAAAATTGAAATTTTACATAGTAGTCAGCAGACTTTTTTTTTCCCCCCGATTTAACCATTAAAGAGAAATGGACTAGTGGGTCAAGCTTTTGGACTACAGCAGTTTGAGGCAATGCAAGGTTGGAAAGACTGCCCTGGCTATATAATTATTCAGTTTTAAAATATGTGAGATCAATTCCTATAAATAGATGTGTGACTTCATTGCAGGAATGAGCTGAAAGGCATGCCATGTCGAGAGCTGCACTGAAGCCATTGATGATGTTACTACTGTCCAAGGAACGAGAGGAAGTAAACGCAACTATGGATTCATAAGCCTTTTGTAAGTTATGGGACTGGATGTCTTATTCTTTTGTTAAAGAATGCTGAGGCACGGATGTCCTCGTAAAATTTCATGCGGAAATACATTTACAACATTGTAAACAACATTTAAAAATACTACAAATAATATTTACAATGCTGTAAACGTGCTTTTTTTTTTTCCCAATTTGTCAAATTTATTAACTTTTGTAGTCTAATGCTGAAGTGGCAGTGGTGAAGTTGTAGCTGAGATCAAGGAAAAATGGAAAATGATGGAATGGCAAACATTACGAAAGAGGTGAGTGAATTGGAATTTCAAAATTAATTTCAATTGACAATACATGTACAGACATGCCATTAATATTTAATAATTAGCTTGTTTTGTAATGTTAAATCGGACTTATCCATCGCTTACAATGAGGACTTTTGTATTATTGGTAAAGCCTAGTCAAGCAATTGTTTATGCCCGCCCACTCTGTCTAAGATGCTTGTCCATGAACCCTGGATAGAAATCATGGCTACCTGCAATGTATGCATGTATATTGCTGTTACGCCATGTTCATTTCTATCAACTAGCTACTACATTCTTGCATTGGACGTATAGCGTTATACAATAATACCGGGTCCTTTCTATTGAGTTTTCTTACATGTCAAGGCACAGAAAGAGCCAACTATGACAAGTCCTAAAACAGAAGTTTGCGAGCCTCGCCAGCATCCTGAAATCAAAACAGAGCATGACATGCAATCTCAAGAACTTTCTTCACAAATTAATGAATCTACTTGCACCGATGAAGAAAACCAACAAACACAGAGCGAACATCAGCCAGATGAGCAGCAAGATCAACAACAGATCCAGCCACCACAGTCACCCCAACCAGGAAATTTGTCACCACCAGAAGCTCAGCAGCAGCAACCAACACATAATTTGACCATGCCTGTTGGGGGCAGGCGCAAGCATAGGGGCAGGCGCAAGCGTAAGGGCTCTCCAGTCAGTACGATTTGGAACCTGAATGCAAGAAACAATCAACTGCTTCCAATTATGAACCTGGCCCGTCGGCACAAGAAACAAGTTGGCCGCTTACACCAGATTTACCTTTCAGCGAGTTACCAGATTGGGATCTCCAAGCAATTTGGCCCTTTGAACGAAGGTCACAGAGATTGGAGGCGATATCAGACTTCTCCCTGAATTGGACTAATTCCCTCCAAAACTTTGATAGCTTCATGCAGCCAGTACGTTCCCCAGCTCAAATTCAGAAAAATGATATTCTAACTTTTCCCAGTAATGCGCCAACTCAACCGGGATCAAACCCAAATTAAATCCCTCCGACACTACCGATGCCGCTGCCTGTACCAAGCACTTCCGTATCAAGCCAAGGCTCAAATCCGATACAAGGTAAAGCTGGCTCCCAGTGGCAGCGCCTCAAGAAATTTTTAGGCCTCAGCCGAAAACATTGAACTCTGAAAAAGTTCAACTCAAATGTCAATTAAAAAGAAGAAAAGATAAGGGCCTTAATTTAAATTTTGTTTATTTGTATCAGTTATTAGTGTTTCTCCAATAATAACCTTTTAATTTAAAGCAGTTGGTGCTGACAAACAATTGTGAAAATGCTTCGATGTGCATTCAATTATTCTAAGGTGTTGAGCAGGCAGCAGGTGTTGGCAATCAGGGATTTAAAATTTTTTTAAAGTTTAGACTTTTTTAAAAACTTATTAATGGGATTTATTGAATATTAACAGCTTATATAGACAATGACAAGGTGTATTTAATTAGTACCAATGTTCCATGCTGCTACTAGTTGCACTTGCATTTTCATTTCTATTTTCCACCGACGGAGCAGGAAGACCAGGGACCGATCATTTTTATATGAAAGACTTTGCTTTGACTTGTTCAAAAAAAAAAAAAAAGTGAATACATGCATAGTTCAAAAGTGTTTATATTTTTTTCGTTCCTGCAAGTTGCTTACATTGTTAGTCCTTTTAAGCTAAGCTGTCTAGTCAGAGGCAAAGAATGGTGAAGAGCCAATTATGAGAAGTCCTGAATCAGATCCTTGTCCCGGTATACGAGACAGAAACATTCTGAAATTCAATCTCGGCAAGAATATCTACCGTAAACACTCATATTGATGAACGCATCGAGCAATCGTAAATACTTATCCAGGTATGACTATGGGCAAACACATCAGTTTCTGGAACAAGAATTGGATGGGTTTGTTAAGGGAGCTGGTTGTTCACAGCGCGTAGAGAGTACGTTTGCCGAATTTTGAATCATTTCCTGACCTAAACTAATTCACAGCAAGGCTTTCAGTGAAAGCCATGCACTCAAGGAAATTTTGTCCTCAGCCAACAATTTTAAACTAACATTTTGGTTTTAAGTATCCTCTGTTCACTATCCAATGTGCACAGGTTTTAGATTAATTCTGTATGAATTTTAAAAAAAATCTGAACTGTTGAATATTTCTGTTTACATTATCTTAAGCTTTCCAAGCCCTCTCTGTTTTTGGCAATTGTGTATGTATAACAAGTATATAATTTGAGCTTTTAATTGTTACTTTAATAATTAATGTGAGTGTAACCTTCAAATGATAGCCCAGTAATTGATTTAGCTTTTGTCATAGAAATAATATTTAATGTTCAATTTTAAGGGACACATTCAATTTGAGAGAGAAGGGTTCTGAAGTGAGCTAAGAAATCAAAATAGAAATCAAATTTAGCATCTCCATTGAACCAATCCACTTATATTTGATCTGTGGATTAGGATCATTTGCTAGGTTTTGTCTCTCTTAGCTCCTAGTCTTCTAAATCTAGTTAAAAAAAAAAACTAGTTTAATCCCAAATAAATGAAAAGGATTGGCTAACATCAAGTTCTCTCCCATTGAAATTGATGCTTGCCCATATGGTTGAACCCTTGAATAAACCCAATCCCTTTCTTCAAATTCACGATCCTTTTGGTGGAGATCACATCCATTCTCCATACATGATTGAGCTTCTTTAATTGTTCCACGCAAATGGATGGTAATTTTCAACATAAGAAATTTAAAATTCAATCTTAACTACTTATTTTACCAAAAAAACTGGGAGAGGATCTGTTTCACTCTAGCTTGGAGCTACTCCTCTCAAAGTGAAAAGCAAATTCCTCCAAGTACAAATCAGCCTTGAATGTAACTTCCAGTAAAGATTTTGTTGTACTGGTAATCCCTATTAGTCAAACAATTGACTAATCACTCTTGCTGACTCTGCAAGAGATCATTGTTTGCACAAGAACGCGTGTTTGTCTCGGTCTTCATTTTATCTGGACAAATTTTAAATGGCTACTTGCAGTGTATGCATATATAATATTTCGCTGCTAGATTTTATGCATTTCTTCTTGGAAATTGCCTCTGTTCGTGGACTTTATACATTCTCTCAAGGAGTTGTAGCCTATACAATAATATATATACTTCTTTATAATGTGTTTTCTCCGAAGCAAAGACACAGAAAGAGTCAATTATGACAAATCCTGAAGCAGCTGTTTCCGAGCCGGAAATCAAAACAGAATATGACATACAATCTCGTGAATACCAACATGAAAAAGAAAAATTGCTACATGATCAACAAGATCAACGACAACAGATCCTGCCACCAGAGTCACAACAAGAGGCACAATCACCGCCACCACCAGAAGCTCAGCAGCAACCAACACGGAATTTGACCAGGCTTGTTGGGGACAAGCCCGAGCGTAAACGGGGGCTTTCCAGGCTGTACAATTTGGAACCTGACTACCAAAAACAATCGACTTTTCCCAATTATGAACCTGAATACAAGGTAATAACAGCTCTTGTCTTCCCTTCTAAAACTTCATCGGTATTGAGTTGATAATTAAAATGTGTAAATTCTTCACTTTTTTTGCTTAGATTTTTTTTTTAACTAGTTGAACTGCTAAAACACAGCTCTTTATAAGTTGTTCAATATTAAGTAATCCTAAAAAATGCACTTACGTGTCGAAAATCTAATTAATCAAATGTGATTAGTGACTAAAATAATAATTTTGTGATTAAAGGCAAATAGTTATCAAAGAGCTATTTATTTTGGTGTTTTTGAAAAGTAACTTTAAATACAATTAGATGTTTTTGAACGACCAAGAAAAATTTTTTTTTTGACTGAATAGTTTTAGTTGCCAAATGATCTCGGAATGAATATAAAGTCTCTTTAGAGAAAAGGAAAAAAAATATATGTACATATGGTAATCTAACTGAATTTGGATCCAGTGTGAAGCAGGATTGGAACACCAAATCTCTTATACCACTCTGAAGAAACTTTATCAGTTAAAATAACTAGCAACCACTAATAAAAAGTCTTCTGCTAGTTTTTATAATTTTTCGGTGTGCAAGTTGCCTTCTTTGCGTGCATAATTATGGAATATGCCTAGCTCCTTAATGTCGATGAGCACTAATTTTCTCATAGATAAAAGAGGAGCCAAAGATAACAAGTCCTCGAAAGCCTAACCAGCTTACAGAAGATGACGTAAAACCTCAAGAATATACTAACATCAAGCAACGCAAGAAACCACCCACAGCCGCTCATAATATTAATGAGCTCTCTTTGCCAACTTATTCTGAATCTACTGTCTATGTCGAAAAGAACCAGTGCGAACCTAGGACAGATGAGCGAAAAAAATGAAGCACATGAGCAGTCGCAAAAAGTTGAGGCGCAACCAGCATCAGCAGCTCAGCAGCAGCGGCCAGCTCAATTTCCACAAGAAACTAACCTGACCACAGATTCATATGCCACAGAAGTGACAAAGTTGTGCGAGTTGCCAGATGTGCCAATGGCCAAAGTCCGAGGAAAAGGGGCAGCTTGGTCCTTCAGACGAGGTTCACAGCGCATGAAGGCTATGACTACCGAGTGTCGTATCTTCCCATGATAAGAGTAATATCTCCCAAATCTTAGATCATAGCATCCAGTCAGTACAGTCCCCCTCAGAAATTAATAAGCGAAACAATCAAATATCTGTTATTAATGATCTAAGTTATCAGCCAGCGGGATCAAACCCACAACAACTCCCGCAAACACTTTCATCACCGTCTATACCAACTAGTTCAGAGCCGACGACCCAAGGCTCATACACTATTACGAAGCTTCAGAAGTTTTTAGGCCTTTGCAAAAAAATTTAAATTAAACATTTGTTGGAAAAAGGGACTACCACAAGCAATTGCAAATTAAGCAAAAATAAACTTTTTCTCTCTTTGTGTGATTAATATAAGATGTGCACCTCAAATAAAAAAATAAACCAATAAATTCAAAGCAAAACCAACCACAAGAGACGCAGATTTTTACGTGAAAAACCTAAAGTGGGAAAAATCACGGGACCATAGTACGATATAAACTTCCATTATATTAATGGGACTACAACATACAATCTTCTCTAGATAATACTAGAGGCTACCAACATCAAGAGTCACATTATTTTTGGATTACAGTAACAGCCTAATAACTGTCTCTCTAACAAACAGGTTTCTCAAATAATAGCCAAGAAAAGAATAAAATAAAATCAAGACCAGTAGGATTGTAGAGGGTAGTGCCAGAAACTTACCCTCTAAATTTGGGAGAAAACGAAATTAATTTTGCCTTCCGACTACCCAATTAAAGATTGAAATAGATTGAAATCACTATTCCCTTCTACTGGCTTTTCTCTCTCTTGCCGCTTTTCTTCCTTACTGCCGTTATTTTTTCACGCCAATTCCATTAGGGCAGCGCTTGCTTTTATAGCCAAATTACATGATAAATTTTATCCAAGTCTTAGTCTTAGTAATAATTACAAACCAAGCAAACTTATATGGACTTTAGATTTTTGGGCCCCCAAATGAGATGGACCCAACAAATCTCCCCCTCCAGATCATATGGGGGGCACCACCAAGCTTGCTTTTTGCAAACAACTTTTCAGCTTCTCCTTGGGCAATGACTTTGTCATCATATCTAACCCATTCTTCGTTGTGTGTATTTTTTCAACCTGCAACTGTTTCTTCTCAAGCACATCTCATATCCAATGATACCTCACACCAATATGCTTGGATTTAGAATGGTATGTTGAATTCTTTGCCACGTAAATGGCACTCTGACTATCACAGTACATAATAAAGTTGTCTTGCTTCATATCCAACTCTTGTAAGAAATTATTCATCCATAAAGTTTTTTTGCAACCTTCAGTAATTGTAATATACTCTGCTTCTGTGGTAGACAAAGCAACACACTGCTGAAGTCTGGACTGCCATGAGACTGCTCCCCCTGCAAATGTGAGCAAATATCCTGATAGAGATTTTCTCAAATCAACATCTCTTGCCATATCTGCATCCGTGTAAACTTGTAACACAGGTTTGACACCACCAAAACATAAACACGCCTTGGAAGTGCCTCTGAGATATTTGAGAATCCACTTCACTGCTGTCCAATGTTCTTTGCCCGGATTGGAGAGAAACCGACTAACTACACCAACTGCATGAGCAATATCTGGTTTTGTATAAACCATGGTGTACATCAAACTACCAATTGTCGAAGCATAAGGAGCTCCTCTCATCTCTTGCCATTCTTCTCACTTGTAGGACAATGTTCAGAACTAAGCTTGAAATGCCCTGCAAGTGGAGAACAAATAGATTTTTCCTTGCCCATGTTAAATCTTTCAAGAACTCTTTCAACATATGCTTCTTGAGACAATCATAACTTCCCAACTTTTCTATCGCGGGAAATCTTTATGCCAAAAATCTGTTTCGCCGGTCCCAAGTCCTTCATTGCAAAAGACTTACTAAGCTCTCTTTTCAGATTATCAATCTTATTAGCATCCTGACCAATGATCAACATGTCATCCACATAAAGCAAAAGAATAATAAAACCATTATCACTAAACTTCTTCACAAAATCACAATGATCACACGTAGTCTTGTTGAAACCATGATTCTCCATGAAAGAATCAAACTTCTTGTACCACTGCCTTGGTGTCTGTTTCAGCCCATCCAAACTTTTCTTCAACTTGCACATAAGTTCTTCTTTATCTTTGACACTCAAGCCTTCAAGTTGCTTCATGTATATTTCCTCCTCTAAGTCACCGTGTAAGAAAGTTGTCTTTACATCAAGCTGTTCAATCTCCAAGTTCAAGCTAGCTGCTAATCCCAGGACAACTCGGATAGAAGACATCTTCACCACAGGAGAAAATATTTCTTTAAAATCAACACCTTTCTTCTGACCGAACCCTTCACAACCAATCTAGCCTTATACCGTTGTTGTGAGTTATTTTCAGTCTTCAACCTGTAAACCCACTTGTTCTTCAGTGCCCTCTTTCCCTTAGGCAGCTTCACTAGGTCATAAGTATGATCCTCATTTAAGGATTTCTTCTCCTCTTGCATGGCTTTAACCAACTCATTTTCATGCTAATGACACATGACTTCTTCAAAACATTCTGGTTCTCCTCCATCTGTAAGCATCACATACTCATGTGGAGAATATCTAGTGGAAGGTTGTCGTTCTCTGGTAGATCTTCTCAATTCTAGCTCAACTGATGATGTTGGTGGTTATGGAGGTGCCTGGTCAACTGGTTCTGCTGGACCATCATTATTATCCTCTCCAACTCCCTCATGATCATCATGAACTACAGGTGGAGAAACTAAAGTTGGAATAATAGGAATCTCTGGAGATGACTGAGACTCGTCACTTTTCTCTGCATCACCAGTTATCTGATCTTCAAAAAACACAACATCTCTACTTCTGATCAATTTTCTTGCCACTGGATCCCATAATCTGTACCCAAATTCTTCATGCCCATAGCCTAAGAAAATGCATTCTTTAGCTTTATCATCAAGCTTCGATCTCTCATATTTGGGGATGTGAACATATGCTCTGCAACCAAACATTCTCAAGTGTTTATAAGAAACATATTTCCCAGTCCAAACTCTCTCAGGTACATCATCGTTTAATGGAGCTGAAGGAGAAAGGTTAATCAAGTCAACTGCAGTAAGTATAGACTCTGCCCAAAAGGATTTAGGAAGCTTGGCATTAGAAAGCATACATCTGACCATCTCTTCAATTGTTCTGTTCATCATTTCTACAACACCGTTCTGCTGCGGGGTTTTTGGTACAGTCTTTTCAAGTCTGATTCCATGGGATCTACAATACTGCTCAAATGGCCCTCTGTACTCACCACCATTATATGCCCTAATGCATTTTAACTTCTTTCATGTCCCTCTCTCAACATAAGCATGGAAGAACTTAAATATGTCAAGCACCTGGTCTTTAGATTTCAAGACAAAAGCCCACACTTGTTTAGAACAGTCATCAATGAAAGTCACAAAATAAAGTGCACCTCATATTGATCTACTTTGCATCATGCAAACATCTGTGTGAATCAAATTAAGGACTTGTGGCTTTCTAGATGGAGAGAAACTTTTAAAAGCCACTCTGTGTGTCTTTCCAACTAAGCAATGAACACAAGTCTTGAGGGACATACCTGCGAAAATGGGTAGAAATCTTTTTCTAGTAAGAGTTTTTAACCCTTTCTCACCAATGTGACCAAGTCTTTTATGCCATGTCTCAATGTCAGAATCTTTTACAGCCACATTCACATCTTCTTTCTTGATCTTGGCTTATATTATATAGAGAGTGTTTACTTTCCTCCCTTTAGCTAACACTAGAGAGTCTTTAGTGAGCTTCCATTTTCTTTCACCAAATTGGTTAGTATAACTATCATCATCAAGCTTGCCTATAGAGATCAAATTAAGACGAATATCTGATAAATGTCTAACATCTTTAAGCAACAACTTACAGCCAATACTGGTTTCCAAGAAAATATCTCATATGCCTACAATCTTGGATGCCCCTCATTTCCTATCCGAACATGGCCATAATCACCGTTAACATAGGATGTGAAGTAATCACGATGTGCAGTAACATGAAACGAAGCACTCGAATCAATCACCCAATCACTGGTATGGCAAGTGAGATTTACTGAACTCTCATCATAAATAATACCCAAATCACCATCAACTATGGCTGCAATATTCTCTTTGTCATTTTTCTGAGCATCACTCTTTTCTTTCGCATGTTCTTTTTTTCACAATCTACACTCCCTTTTAATGTGACTCATTTTCTGACAATGAAAGCACTTGAGGTTTCTCCTCTGGGACTTAGATCTTCCTCTGGGGTTATCATTATTCTGCTGGCGGGAATTTCTACTTTGGCTTCTCCCTCGCCTTTCTTGGTTTTCTGAAACAAGTGCATCTGACTCAGAGGGAAATGCTTCAACACTCTTTCTTCTAGATTCCTCATTCCGCAGCCCATCTGTAACCATATCCAAAGTTAATTTCCCATTTGGCGCTGAATTATTCACTGACACCACTACTGTCTCTCAACTGTCAGGCAAAGAACTAAGCAATAATAATGCTTGTAACTCATCATCTAGAATAATCTTCATAGTAGTCAACTGATTAACAAAACTCTGAAACTCACTAGTGTATTTAGTTATACTGCGCCCCTCCTTGTATTTCAAGTTAACAAGCCTTTTCATCAGATTGGTTTTATTCTGCGCTGTCGGCTGCTCATAAATTGTCTCTAATTTTCTCCAAAGAACATCGGCCCTGGATTCCTTCGCCACATGGTGGTACACACTCTGATCAATCCATGATCTAATAGTACCCACGACCTTCTGGTTCAATTGAGCCCATTTATTATCATCAAAATCAGCGGGTCTACTTTCTTCGCCTTCAATGGGTTCATGCAAGTCTTTCATGTACAGCAAGTCGTCCATCCTAGACTTTCAAATACCATAATTTCATGACTTTAATTTAATCATGCATGCCGAAGAATCCTCCATCTCAACCATACAAATAATAAAAATAAAACCTGAAGCTCTGATACCACTCTATTGGGAAAGGGACTACCACAAGTAGTTGTAAATTAAGCAGAAATAAACTCTTTCCCTCTTTGTGTGATTAAAATAGGATGTGCACCTCAAATAGAAAAATAAACTAATAAATCCAAAGCAAAACCAACCACAAGAGACATAGATTTTTACGTGAAAAATTCAAAGCGGGAAAAATCACGGGACCGTCGTCTGATATAAACTTCCACTATATTAATGGGATTACAGCACAAAATCTTCTTTAAATAATACTAGAGGCTACCAACATCAAGAGTCTCACTATTCTTGGCTTAGAGTAACAGCCTAATAACTGTTTCTCTAACAAGTAGGTTTCTCAAATAATAGCCAAGAAGAGAATAAAATAAAAATCAAGACCAGTAGGATTGTAGAGGGCGATGCCAGAAGCTTACCCTTAAAATTTGGAAAAAAACCGAGTTAATTTCTCCTTCCGGTCACCCAATTAAAAATTGAAATCACTATTCCTCTCTACTGGTTTTTCTCTCTCTCTTGCCGCTTTTCTTCCTTGCTGCCGCTATTTTTTCAAGCCAATTCCAATAGGGCAGCGCTTGCTTTTATAGCCAAATTACATGGCAAATTCATCCAAATCCAAGTCTTAATAATAATTACAAACCAAGCAAACTTATATAGATTTTAGGTTTTTGGGCCCCCAAATGAGATGGACCCAACAACATTTTTATTTGTATGTCTAAATGCTCTCATGAATATTATCAAACAAAAGAAATTCTTGAATTATAATGTATCCTCCCATCCTTTATGTCTCAAGAATAATTATGTCCATCTTTGATTATTAAAGATCTAATAATGACATGCACACATGTTGTTAAATATTTGAAAACCAACAATTGATCGAAGATGAAAGTGAAAACAAGGAGAGGATCCCGATTCAAAAGTAAAACATGAGTTATATGTATTTGATGTTACAAATTCACAAGATTATTTAGATTATAACAAACCATGCTCTCATGAATATTCTCAAACAAAATGTGAAATTCTTGAATTATAATGTATCCTTAATTTCTGATCCCATCCTTTATGTCTCAAGAATATTTCTAGGCCCATGGTAGTGTGGGATGACATAGAAATAAGAACATTTAGCTATACGTCGCCTTGAACAAAAGAATCAATAATTTTGACAAAGTCAAAGTAAACCCTTTTATTGAATGCTTCAATAGACTTGTAATATCAATTTATAAGGTAGTTTTCAAATTAAATAAATGCATAGAGCGTGATAAGACTTAATTTAATGAGTTGTTATAATGACATTGTATGTATATTTATTTTTTTGGTGCTCTGATAGCAGTGCTCATTTTCTCTTTACTTCTTAATGCGTATACACTTCATCTAATCATAATAAGATTCATGTTAAAAAATTGATGGGTGAAGTAGGGTGACAACTAAAATGAAATTGAAAGAAAACAAAGAGCATGCACACACAGAGGACACCAGAAATTACGTGGTTCGACTTTTAACCTACATCTACAAGTAAATATAGAAGGAAAATATTTTACTAGTGAAAAGGAGTTACAAGTATTATAATATTTTAGCTTGCTACTCAAAATCCTAATACACCCAAACTCTCAAATCACTAATCACTCAAAAGGTTACTAAACCCTTAAAAACACTCTCTAAATGAAGAAGAAGAATCGAAGAAAATTGGATGATATACAAATGAGGGAAACCACCCTTTTTATAGCTAAATTTTAGTTACTGTGCACTCTATTATTTTATTATTTATTGTTATTTTATTTTTTTCCTTATGCAGCCCGCCACTCTTTCTTTCTTTCTTCTTCTTCTTTTTTCTTCCTCTTTTTTTTCCTTCTCTTTCCTTTGCGGTGCGCACTACTCTTCTAGAAGAGTGGTGCCCACTGCTCACTTTTTGACAATTCATACATACGTAGCAAGCAATGAATTAATAAAGAGTAATGGTCAAGATCGAAAGTACCAAAAACTCTCTCAGAGCGTATACTTTTTTGCAATAATCGACCGATCGCGAGTGCATTAGCATTACAATTTTACTTCATGGCTAGTTGTGGAAAACTAGTTTAAGCAACTACGATAGTAACCATTTGGTGAAATTGTAACATATAATATAGCTATTATTTGGTAATATGATACCGTGTATGCTTATTGTTCATTGCAACAACCAACATGACTGGAAGTTTCAGAGCCAATTTGCACATAGAAATGAAAAAATAAATAAACTAAATTGTTGTATGGATGATTGGATACAATAATGAAGTAAACTAGACTTATTTCCTTCACAGGTCAATATTTTTTACCTTTTAAATTAAATATGAAATTGATGATTAAATAAATCTGTTCTCTTAAGCTGTAAGATGCCTTTCAATAATAATTTATTGAAAACAACGATGAACTTATAAAAAAAGTCGACTCTCAAATCTATTATTTCTCGCGGATTCGTATACGTGATCCCAACTATTCTCTTGTTTTGGTATCTCGGGCAATCCTTTTCATTTGTCTGACCTTGACTTCCCAAAATTACGAACAAGAATAGAGCGATTTAAATTGAAAGTTGTGTGCACTAAATTATTACTTTCCTGCAACACTGAATTTGTAATGATTGCTATTGTTGGATAAAAAAAAAGGCTTTATTAATAGATTTATTTTCCAAGCTCTTGACAGAATATCTGTCGGTTTATGTCAACAAAAGGATATATACACAAAATATTGACTAAACCTGGATAAAAACACACTCCGAAATTACCAAGACTCGAGTGAATTTTTATCAGAACTTTGTCTGCATTTATTTCTCCAAATATTTTTCATAACCTATGGTATTTCCTTTTAAATCTTATAAAAAAAAAATAATACAAACCTACTAAATAAAATAAAGTAAAATATGTGACGGTACAAGGCAGCACCCCTTTGAAATCAATGAAGATTTCGCCTGCATGCATTCATTTTGCATTTGCGATGCATGAAAAAGTCAACTCTATGAGCTTAGAAATATAAATGTATTCCAATTGCAAAATTGAAGCCAATTTTTCAACAATTAATTAGTTTTGGTGTGTAAGAAATTGCATGTATTCCAATGCTTTATCGTCTGATACTAATTTTTTGAATGCTTAAGTTAACCGAAGTACATGAGCAGATGATGATGAGCTTATATTATTGGATGCATTTTCTCTGTAACATGTTGCAGATCTGGTAACTGCCGTCTTCCCAGGCTTGACATTCGGACAAATTGCTGAGCTTGTCAATCATGGCTATCCCTGTTAAGTGCTTTGGTCATCACTTGCTTGTATACACAATCACCTTTATGATTTCATCAACTACAATACATAATACATGCGTAGCGTGTGGGACTTGTGGTATTCTATGAATCTACATGTAATAAACTGCTTCATTGGGATGCCACGGATAATGTCATGCACATACAGAACAAGGCTTCGGAACATGTTTGGTCTTCCTCAGTCTCCGAAATCCAACTGCGTCACTTCCTGCTTTTGTGAATGCTGTGCTCTATGTCGAGAATACAAGGAGCTTAAATCTAGAGGCTGGGATCCTTCTATTGGTAAGTGATTTGTATTATTATTTCATTCTAAATTTGTGAGCAAACACCCTTGCAAGTTTTAAAATAATGAATAAAATTCTCCCCGCTTGTTCTCTCGTTGTATATATAGGTTGGCGGGGAAACATAGCGAGGAACAGGAACCAGCTACGAACAACCATGCCGCGCCCAGTGACCGAGAAAATACATGCACTTTAAAGATAAAGGGCCAGTTTGGGATTGCAGAAACTAATGAAATAAGTTGTTTGCCCTGTGCAAATAAAATAAATTAATGATTAAAAAAATAATTTGATATTTGGTAAACTGTACTGTTACGGTTGCCGTGAGTTTGAAAAGAGAGTATATGCGTTTAGTAAATTTTATTATGAAAGTGTTGTTTTATTATATAATGACCAAAATATATATAAGTTTTAATTACTTTTTATTTTTAGAATATGTTTAATAAATTGTTTAGAAATATCTTTTTTTTTTTAAAATATGTAATATAGATTAAACTTTAAAAGCCATAGTTATGAAATTAGAATATGAACCTACTAGATTAAAAGTAAAGAGAACGTACGTTGTTATGATGGTAATATAATATTTGATAGTTTATATATAAGGGTTTATGGATTGTTAAGATACAATTGTCTTTTTATTAAAATATAGGGTTATAATAGGAATTTTAAAAAAGTGTAGTAGCTTATTCAATAAGCTGCTTATGAAAAGCAACCTCTTAATTTTTTTTAAAAGCTGTTGACGAAATGGAGAAAATTATGAAATAATCTGCTTTTACAAAATTTACCAAGCACTATTTTTATTAAAAATTATGAAATAAACAGCTTATTGAATTTCAACCGCACTCCTAAATTGGCAGAAAATTTCATTGAATCAAAAACCTGTAATGTTTGCCATTGAATTTATTCATGCACTTTGGATAAAGCATGCATGCATCAAATTAAGGATGAAATGGGGTTTTTAATTAAAGATACCTCAAAAATAAGGTATTTGGTTAGATATACCCCATGCTTGAAAATTATATAGGTATGCCTTTTTAAGTGGTATATTATCTAAAATACCCCTAAAGAAAAATATAAAATACACACAACTCACTCCCAACATACTCTTTACTTCTCATACTTTTTAACTCCACACTCTCAAAATCATTCATGAACACCCAGTGTACTGAGATTTTCATTTCCAGTTAGGTGCATTATTCATCCAATGAATAAGGTATTTTAAACTTTATATTTATTTTGTGTTATTATTCATGTTATTAACATTATATTATTTTTAGGGTTTTTTTTTGTTTTTGATAAATAATAAAGCAACTCGCATTTTTATTACATTTGCATCATATCATTGCTATTTGATAGATTTGATAACTACATTCGTTGAAACCTAAATTTGTTGTCAAAATTTTATTCTACTAGACCCGACATACACGACTGGACAACTGTCGTGTATGTATGAATTTACACGACTGGACAACTGTCGTGTATGTATGAATTTACACGACTGTAATCGTGCAAGTAAGGAAAATGTTCTAGTTGTGATGGCACCCTAACATTCTATTGGTACAAAAAATATATTTTTTCACTAGATATGTCCTCTAACTATTACTAGACTATAGTCGTGTGTTTTAATAAGTTACACGACTATTATCGTGTACGTGTGAACTTACATACTACAATTGTTCATATATGTAAAATGTTCCAACTGGTATGAGACCCTAACATTTTATCAATGCAAGAAAAATATTTTTTAGAGAAGAAATATGTCCTTTGACTATTTACCGAGTCGTTTATTTTTGCAATGTTGAGTGTTAGAAAGTGTATATTTATAAAGGAGAAATTCATCATTTTACACTTTAAATCTCACTAACATCTCTAATTTTATTTATTTAAGTCCTTTGTTATTTAATTATATATGTTTTGTTTTTATTAAGTATTTTGTGTATTTTAGGGGTATCATGGTCATTTCACAATGAACGAGATTTCGGATAGCAAAACGGACGTCACTTTTGAACTCGGGGCGAAAACCTTAAGAGAAACTGTTCACACGCACGACACTATTCACATGTATGCGGTCGTTCATGGATCGCATTCACGACACTGTTCGGACCGTGTTACTGTTCAAACCGTGTGCAAACCGTGTTACTGTTCAAACCGCGTGGTCAAACCCGTGGTCAAACCGTGTTCTTGTTCATCGATGACGTGGCGCAATCCTGTGCATCCAAACTATTTTTAATCCGAAGCCATGATTCACTCAATGTATCTATAAAAGGGGCCTCCCCCTAATTTGATACCCTGAATCCATTTTTAGCTTAGTTTTCTGTAATTCCTTCTCCATCTTGTATTTTTACGTATTTTAATAAAATTCCCATTTTACCCTAGTTCAATAATGAGTAGCTAATTTTCTTTCAAGCTTGGGTTGAAGGTGAAGTCTCAACATGTGTCATGGGCTTTATTTGGTAAATTTATTTTCTCTTCCCCTCTAATTTCTGTGGAGGTTTTGACTTTTTCGTCGACAAATAATAATAATCTTGTCTGCAATTCATACAGTTTCTAGGCACCCTAGTATAAGATTATTATTATTTAACACGATGCCCCTTAACACCATATTGATTAGGCGTGGTTCATGAGGTGTGGATTCCCCCTCATGATTTAATTGGTATTAATAAGGATTATTTAGCCCATGATGCATGTTGATACGGATCAGGATACCCAAGTGCTTTATCTCAATAGTTTCGGTTTAATTATTTTGTCATTCCAATTTAAATTCTAGCATCCTTTAAATCAATTTCCCCATTCTAGCATCCTTTAAATTAATTTCCCCATAAATCCAATCACCCATTTATAAAATTAATTCTACACACAATTAAAATCCACCTCCTCGTGGGATCGACACTCGTCACCGTTAATCTATTCTACAATAGATTCGTGCGCTTGCGAGTTCAACAAAATTTGCACAACAAGTTTTTGGCGCCGTTGCCGGGGAGGTAAGTATTTTGATTTGTAGAATTAATTTTTTGTAAATAATTTTATTATTATTATTATTATTATTATTATTGTTATTGTTATTATTATTATTATTTTAGTTGTTTCCTTGTATTTTTTTTTTAATCAATTAAAAAAAAGCGAATTTATATTTTAGGTAAGAATTTCTTTTTCTCTTCTTTAAATTTCTGCAATTTAATTTTCAAGTTATTTTTCTTTGTAATTTTTCATTTATCTTGTTAATTTATTTTTATTTTATTTATTTTATTTCACGTATTTTTTTATTTGTTTTTATAGAAAGGTTGTAACAGCGCAGTAAGGTTAGTATCGTAATTTCTCCTTCTTCTTTATTTTTATTTGTTTTGTTCTCAATTTATTTTCTTTATTTGCATGCATGGTCGTAGGTCATTATCACCTAATCTTGAACCTATAGACCTTGAATTAGAAAGAACACTTCGCACACACAAACACATCGCACTTAAAGAAAAAATTGAAATGGATTTGCAACAACCAGAACCACAGGAGAGGCCATTTAAGGACTACTTGGTCCTTAGCTAATTTGAGCACATCATGCATTAGATACCCAAATGTAGCTGCTTAGAAGTTTTGAACTAAAACCTAGTGTGCTAAATTGTCTCCCAACATTCTATGGCTTAGAAAATGAGGACCCATATAATCATCGAATGATTTTAAATACAATTTGTCAAACCTTTAAATATGAGAATTTTTCAGAAGATGATGTTAAACTTAGACTATTCCTATTTTCTTTAAAGGATAGAGCTCGTTCATGGTTTAATACATTTCCTGCTAATAGCATTACAACATGGGAACAAATGGTAACGAAATTTTAAATAAATATTTCCCGATTCATAAAACCAATGCTTATTCGCGAGGAAATCTCGAAATTCACCCAGAGCGAAGACGAGTAGTTTTTCGAAGCATGGGAGCGATTTAATGGGCTACTTTTGAAGTGTCCACATCATGGGTACGAGAAATGGCACCAATGCCAATACTTCTTGGAGGGATTATTGCCAAATGTGCAAGAATGGCTAATGGCGACAAGTGGAGGAGAGCTAATGTCAAAAAGTGCATCAGAGATTTGGGATTTCTTCCAGCGACAAGCGGATAATTCCCAACAGCGGAGTCGATCTCTCAGGAATACTAGAAGAATTAAAGGAGTGAATGAGGTTCACATTGGCGAGTCAAGTTCAGAAATCAAAGAAGTAAAAGAGATAATTGAAGGTCTTTCTCGACAAATAGCATCGTTTGATTTTGCCAAATCATGAGCCACATGACCATGAGTCGTATTCAGATCAAGCCAATGCCATCGGTGTAATGAGAAAACCATCAAATTACAACCCATACTCCAACACATATAATCACGGATGGAGAGACCACCCCGATTTTCATGGTCTCAAGGATTCCAATGAGAATGGACGGCTGGCTCGGCTCGCAATGTCTGACCAATCCCTCAAGTTCCTCAAGCCTCTCAGCCACCATTTAGACCATACAATCAGAACCAGAATTACTCTCAACCCAGACAATGGGAGGATGCATTCTAGAATGTCAAGAATGTTACTAACTCTATGATCGAGCAACAGAACCGCACCATTGATGGACTACGGAATGAGATGAGAGCGGGTTTGACTCAATGGCCCAATCGGTTTCAAGCCTCGAGAAGATGGTGGGACAACTTGCCTCTTGGTTCAAACTTTGGCAATTTGTTGAGAAAGGCAAATTTCCAAGTCAACCGTGCCTAATCAAAAGTGCATGAAGCAAGTACCGAGTTCACCCTGCAGCATGACATGGAGAGGTCAAAGCCGTTATGACCTTACGAAAAGGAAAAGAAGTCGACAACAAAGTGGAGATGCGGTGACAAAAAGAAAATCAAATTGTACTGTAAATGTTGAGGACTCACCACCGGAGGAGAAAGAAGAAACCAACCCACGAGAATACGTTCTAAAGCTCCATTTCCTCGAGAGGTTAGCTAAAGGAAAGGGAAAATCCACAGGTGAGATTCTTGAAGTCTTGAAGCAGGTAAGTGTTAACATCCCTTTACTTGATGCAATAAAACAAGTTCCATCTTATGCCAAGTTTCTTAAAGACCTTTGCACTAAAAGAGAAACATTCATGTTCAGAAAAAGGCATTTTTAGCGAAAATGTTAGTTCATACTCACACACAAAATTCCTCAAAATGTAAAGACCCAGGCTCCCCATTATCTCATGTAGTATAGGGAACCACACGATTGAGAATGCTTTGTTGGATTTAGGAGCTAGTGTTAATCTTTTGCCTTACTCGGTATTTGTGAAACTTGGATTGGGAGAATTACACCTGACTCGGTGGTGTTCTGACTTGCGGATCGGTCCACGAAAATCCCTCGTGGTATTGTGGAGGGCGTGCTTATCGGGTAGACAAGTTTTATTTTCTGTTGATTTCATTGTAATTGACACTCACCAATACGAGGATTCAAGGAAGCATATCCCCATTATCTGGGACCATTCTTGCTTAGCTGCCGATGCTCGCATTCAATGCGGGGTGAAAAACATGCGGTTGTCCTTTGGCAATATGACCATGGAGCTCAACATCTTGACATTGCCAAACAACCTCACAATGCGAGATGATGGAATTGTTGATGTGGATTTAATTGAAGCATTAATTGATGATACTTTTTTTTCAAACCTTAGTGATGACCCTTTACAAACATGTTTAACTCTTTGGTTTGGATTTTGATGTTGTGGATCGGTCGATGAGGTCAACGCCTACTTGACTTCGGCACCATCCATGGACACTAATAAATGGAAGTCAAGAGTTGAACAACTAGCACCATCGAGAGAAGAAAATCATCCCGTCATCGAGTCACCACCGAAACTCGAGCTCGAACCATTACCCAACACTTTGGAATATGCGTTCTTGGGAGAAGAAAGCACTCTCTAGAGTAATCATCTCATCATCCCAAATGACGAAGCAAAAAGGTAAGTTGTTGGATGTTTTAAAAAGAGCACAAAGGAGCATTAGGATGGACCATGCATGAGACATAAAGGTATAAACCCAGATTTGCATGCATTACATTCACCTTGATGAAAATGCTAAATCTACTAGGGAAATGCAACGTCGGTTAAATCACAATATGAAAGAAGTTGTTAGAGCGGAAGTGCTTAAACTATTAGATGCGGTATCATTTACCCCATTTCGATAGTTCATGGGTCGATCTGTGCAAGTTGTCCCCAAAAAAGTCGGGAGTCACGGTAGTTACCAATGCGATAATGAATTGATACCACTAGAGTGACTACGAGGATGGCGTGTATGCATTGATTATAGAAAGTTAAATTGTCACGTAAAGACCATTTTCCTTTACCATTTATTGATCAAATGCTTGATAGATTAGCGAGGCCACGAATTTTATTGCTTTCTAGATGGCTATTCGGGATACAATCGATTCCCATGCTTGCAAAAGATCAGAGAAAACCACTTTCACTTGCCCTTTTGGCACTTTTACATATAGGAGGATGCCATTTGGATTATGTAATGCCTGCTACATTTCAACGTTGTATGTTAAGCATTTTTTTTGATATGGTTGAGCGTTTTCTTGAGGTCTTTATGGATGATTTTTCTGTTTTGGAGATTCATTTGATCAATGTTTACATCATCTAACACAAGTTTTGCGAGATGTATAGAGAAGAATTTGGTCTTAAATTGGGAGAAATGCCATTTTATGGTAAAACAAGGTATTGTTCTTGGTCACATCATTTCATGCAAAGGTATTGAGGTTGACAAAGCCAAGGTGGATCTCATTTCTAATCTTCCTCCCAAAAGCGTCGGAGAAGTAAGATCTTTCCTTGGGCATCTTTGGTTTTTATAGGCGTTTCATTAAAGATTTTAGCAAAGTTTCTAGACCCTTATGCAATTTACTTGCTAAGGATGTACATTTATCTTTGATGATTCATGTCTTGTAGCATTTGAAAAGTTAAAGCATTTGTTGGCGTCATCACCCATCATTGACCACCAAGCTGGAGCTTACCATTTGAGCTTATGTGTGATGCATCGATTATGCGGTAGGAGCGAGTATTAGGACAAAGAGTAGATCGAATTCCTCATGTTATTTACTATGCTAGTATGACATTAAACGATGCAGTTGAACTATTCAACTCTTTGAAAAAGAAATGCTAGCGGTAGTGTTTGCATTAGAAAAATTTGATCTTATCTCATTGGTTGTAAAATAATTGTATTCACAGATCATCTTTGCTCTGAAATATCTTCTCACAAAGAAAGATGCAAAAGCTAGACTAATTCGTTGGGTGTTACTTTTGCGGGAGTTTGACTTGGAATTCAAAGATAAGAAAGGACGAGAAAATGTTGTGGTGACCATCTCTCTCGTCTCCACTTTGACATCAACACAGAACCCTTAACATTGAATGAGTCATTTCGGATGAACAATTAATGAGTGTGGAAGTATTACCTTGGTATCTTTGATATAGTTAATTATCTTATTACAGGTAAACTTCGAGCATTGGACCAAGCAAGGCAGGGCCAAATTCTTTGCGGAAATAAAGAATTTTTTTAAGGATGACCCTATCTGTTTAAGTATTGTGCGGATCAAATTATTGACGATGTGTCCCGAGAGAATGAATTTCATAACATCCTTTCGTTCTGCCATGAACAAGCTTGTGGAGGCCATTTGGCGCTAAGAAAAGCAGGGACTAAAGTTCTACAATGTGGTTTTATTGGCCAACTATATTTCGAGATGCTTACACCTTTTGTTCTTCATGTGATAGGTGTCAGCGAATGGGAGCATTACGAAGGAACATGATGCCACTAAATCCAATTTTAGTGGTTGAGATTTTTGATGTATGGGGTATCGACTTCATGGGACCCTTTCCCCATCTTTTGGCCATCAATACATATTGGTTCTTTGTTGACTATGTTTGAAATGGGTAGAGGCAATTCCATGCGAGAACCAATGATCATAAAGTGGTGATAGGATTTTTAAAGAGCAACATTGTTTCACGCTTTGGATTCCCTCGAACAATAATTAGTGATGGTGGTACCCACTTTTGCAACAAATCATTCAAAGCACTTTTGACAAAGTACTCCATCACTCGTAAAGTGGCGACCGTATCATCCAAACCCGGTGGCCAAGTTGAGATCTCAATCGAGAAATAAAGCACATCTTAGAAAAGACCGTGAGGAGGCGAGAAAAGATTGGTCATTAAGACTTGATGATGCATTATGGGCATATAGAGCGGCTTTCAAAACCCCGATTGGGATGTCACCTACTGAGGCTAGTGTATGGAAAAGCTTGCCACCTACTGTGGAACTCGAGCATCGTGCGTCTTGGGCCATCAAGAAATTCAATTTTGACATGCGGCAAGTGGCTCGGAAAAGGCGATTCTGTTGTGGAGAACTTGAAGAAATTCGTAATGATGCATCGAAAATGCCAAGGTTTACAAGCGGCGAATGAAAGTCTTTCATGATAAGCAGATTATGAGAAAATCTTTCACTCGGTCGGAAAGTACTTTTATTCAATTTCGTTTGCATTTATTCCCGGGTAAGCTCGTTCTCGATGGTCAGCCCCTTCATTGTTCATCTTGTTTTTCCACATGGGGCAATTGAAATTAAGGACCCAAAAAAAATGGTGTCACGTTTAAAGTTAATGGTCAAAGATTAAAGCCATATCTAGAAAGTACCAACCACATGGAGAGGACAGAAATAAATTTGAGTGACCACATTTGAATTAAGATTTTTTTTTTTTTTCGATTTGATTTGATTTTTTTTTCTTTATTTTTTATTATTCTTTTGCTAATTGAAATTATTTGTGCATAAGTGTGTTTGTTTAACCATTAAGTTTTCTTTTATCACTTTTAATCATGAGCAGTTCTCTTGAACATCTTAGAAGCGACTTCAGCGTGTCGATCTCATCTTAGAGGCGGATACGATTTTGTAAAACACATCGTATTTGGAAGCTACAACCACCGGAGTTAATATCCACGTTGAGGATTTGAAAGCCAACTCGAGACATTGAGATAAGTGTCTACAACATCGATTGGAGCTTGAGGTAAATTCCATAAGAGGGCGATTGTGATTTTCTTTGTGTGTTTTTTTGTTTGTTCTGTTTGTGTGTTTTAGTTTGTGTGTTTTAGTTTGTCACCCGGTTAAGTGGCGGATAACGGTACTCGTGACAATCAAGTCGGTTACTTGAGTTTCCCATAATTCTTGATCTTACGAGGCGAAGGTATGGATAGAAAGCGAGATCTTAGCAAAGCTTCATAGTCGATTCCCTTCACTTCCTCAGAATGCCCTCCTCACAATCTATAAAGCTCGATCTGAACGCATGCGATTGCTCATGAGGAATAACATACCTGTTGATATTCATTTGGTTAATCGAGGCTAAAATACGCTTGGCGGGTGAGTTGCCTCTAAATTTATTGCATACATGCTGGTTGTGGTAAAGGAAATTATGCAAGAAAGCGAAGAGCTCGAAAGATTTCGGTTGCTTGTCATAAGTGTGCCAGAATGATATGCGATAAAAAACGATGTTCTTTAGGAATGGTGTCGATATGAGAGAAGATAAGATTCAATTCATTAGGGATGGCTTGAATAAGGAGTCATTGGATGATATCCTTTTGTCTCTTGAAACGCATCCCGGTGGATATGTGCAAGGAGGCGATTCTCGATTATGGCCATCATTCGAAAAGAGCATGCGATCTGATCTCGGGAATCGACTATAAGCGACCTGTTTGCGGTTTATAAGAAAAGCTGGATGGGAAGCCTATCCTCGACCCATAGAGGCGTTGAAGCCGTTTACGGACGTAAAACCGAGAGGAAGATGTGAGCCGCGTCGACTACTGTAAATATCCTTTTACTTTATTGTTGTTTTATTTCTTGTTGTTTTACCATTTGCATTATTGTCTTTAATAATTTTATATTTGTCATTACTTGCTTTTCCTTTTCTTGTTTTCTTTTTGACTCTCAAGCCATGTGCATTACGATTAATTGACATAGACATGACACCTCATTCAAGTTTGTGACCCATTTCGCCAAGATCCTTAAATATGATTCTTTTCGTTTGCACTCACAAATTATTTTTGAGAATTATCCTAATGGCAGCTACTCCCAATAAACAATTCAAGAACATTTGTGTGCTTTCTGGATTTAACTATGGCAAATATAAAGAGTTCTTTGAGGCGTGCCATTGATCTTGGTCGATCATGTGAGAGAAAATTACACTTAGTATACGGCGGAGGTGACCGAGGGTTATCAAAATTGGTCTCAGAAGCTGCTTTTGTAAGAGGAAGTCAAGTGTTAGGCATCATACCACAAACCCTAAAACCTTTGGGCTGCTTGTCTAACTCACCAACTGGAGAAGAGTTAGTTGTCTCAGGTATGCAAGAAAGAATAACTCAAATGCTGAATCATGCTGACGCTTTTATTTTCTTACCAGGAGATCTTGCAACTCTAGAGGCACTTATCACATTAGCATCTTGGGCCCATCTGCACATTCATCAGAAACCCATCGGTTTGTTAAATGTCAATAATTTTTATGATGGCTTTATCGCATTTCTTAACCATGCAATAAAAAACTACTTCATTCCCTCTACGGTGAAAAAGCTTTTTATTTGTGCTCTGCTTGCTAATGAGCTACTTGATCATTACAAGCTTATCGACGAGGCAGATCCCAAGACCTTGGTGTTGGAGTGTACAAATAACGATGGTAACAATAGCGGCGGTAAGAAGTACAAATTAGATTTAAATCTCCTTTGTAAATATTTTATTTGTGTTGCACCACCGGGTGATGTCTTAAACTCTACTTCTTTCCTTTAAAACATTGAGGACAATGTTTCGTTGCAGTTGGGGAGGGGATAGTTGACAATTGTGGAATGTTGGTTAAGTTTTTACTAATTTTTGTTGTAGAAACTAAGCTGTTTTAAGCTTTGTTTGTGTTGAAGATGGCTGAATATGGAGTGTAGTTACTCTAGAAACGCATCTTCTCAGTTAAAAAAAAAAAGAAAAAAAAAAAGAAAAAAAAAAAAATGAAAAAAAAAATTTTTTTTTTTTCGTGGGATTTTTCTAACTTTTTGATTTCTCCTTCATAAATTTGCATTTTCAAATTTTGAGTCGAAGATGGCTGAATATAGAGTGTAGTGCCTCTAGAAACGCATCTTCTTAGTTAAAAAAAAAAAAATCATTTTTCTATCATTTTAAGTGTAACATTTTCAATTAGTTTTTCTGCATCATTTTCACATTTCTGCATGCATATTTTCCTTTCATGTTTAGAATAGGTTGGGGGTAGAATGTTGTTAAAAAAAAAAAAAAAAAAAATAGTGTGATTTTGTTTTTATTTTTGGATGACATGATGATTTTGAATTTTAGTATTTGTATTATCTTTGGTTTTGAGTGATGTTACACTATGTTTGCTACTCTACATGTTGATGTCGGAGATAAATATGAGTTCTTGAAAGAATTGACATGTCATAATGAATACAAGTGAGCTTTTGAGCCTATTATTTTTTCTTGGAGAATAACCCTTTTTGCCCATTCTTCATACTGACTTAGTAATATTATTATTTTATACATGATCTTTAGATTTCCTTGGAGTCAACCCTTTAAAAAAAAAAAGAAAAAAAAAAAAAGAAAAAGTGTGTTGCTACATCTAAAGGTCCATTTAACTAGTAGATATGGAGGATTATCTAGAGCCCTAAAAGATGATGGAAAGGCCATCTTTGACCCGTTTGAGCCTTTCTAGCCATCCCTTATGTCAAATATCCATAGTTAGCCCTTTTGTGCCTTTATTAAAAAAAAAAAAAAAAAAAAAAAAACTTTTCTTTGTCAACTTATCGTCTTCACCTACTCCAATTTGGAGTATTACCCAATATCTTACAAGTTCCATCACCTATTCATGTTTGAGAAAAATATAAATAATTATTTTGTTTAGTAAAGTTGTGCAATATCGAAAAAAAAAAAAGAAAAAAAAAAAAGAGAAAGCAAAGAAAAAAAAAAAAAAAATTCTCTAAAAAAAAAAAAAAAAAAAAAAAAAAAAAAAGAGGGATATAATACAATAATAAATAAGTAAAATGCACTTTTTTAGTTTCCAAAAGATATTATTTTCTCAAACATATATTTTGTTTCCTCTATTTTCCTTTCTTTGTTAGCCATGTCCCTAGCCTACGTTACATCCCAATAAAAGTCCTTCTTGATTTTAGGGAACTATAGTCTGAAGTAGAAGCTAGTTATATGGGCCAAAAGATGTAGTAATGCATAATAAAAAAAAAAAAAGAGAAAAAAAAATAAGTAAATAAATTGGGTTGACTAGCATTTTGTTTGACTTGAGATCATGTTATTTTATGTTGTGGGCATATTCTTTTCATCTTGGTGAGAGTGTGTGATAATGCATGTTTATTATTTTCTCTCAATTTATCATTCATAGAAGTGACAATTTATATTGGGTTTAATTTCTTTGTGAGAGTGTCACTATTCTTAGGTGAGATGTTGGGGTTTGACATGTCATTTTGAAAGTAGCTGTATTTACTTGGTTGATTCATGTGGATGGTTGATGTGGAGTGTGATGTTTCTTTATTTGGAGATAATGCTTATACTTTTATTTGATTCTTATCATTAATCTGATTGAATAAACAAGTTTGTTTAAAAAAAAAAAAATTTTGGGTTTGAATTATATTTTCGCTTTATTTGCTAGGGATTAGCAATAAGCTGGTTGGGGGGTGTGTTGAGTGTTAGAAAGTGTATATTTATAAAGGAGAAATTCATCATTTTACACTTTAAATCTCACTAACATCTCTAATTTTATTTATTTAAGTCCTTTGTTATTTAATTATATATGTTTTGTTTTTATTAAGTATTTTGTGTATTTTAGGGGTATCATGGTCATTTCACAATGAACGAGATTTCGGATAGCAAAACGGACGTCACTTTTGAACTCAGGACAGTCGAAAACCTTAAGAGAAGCATAAAAGGAAAAATGGCACTGTTCACACGTACGACACTATTCACATGTATGCAGTCTTGTTCATGGATCGATCATGTTCACGACCTTTATTCGGACGCGTTACTGTTCAAACCGTGTGCAAACCGTGTTCTGTTCAAACCGCGTGGTCAAACCCGTGGTCAAACCGTATTCTTGTTCCTTTGATGACGTGGCGCAATCTGTGCATCAAACTATTTTTAATCCGATGGCCATGATTCACTCAATGTATCTATAAAAGGGCCTCCCCCTAATTTGATATCCCCTGAATCCATTTTGAGCTTAGTTTTCTGTAATTCCTTCTCCATCTTGTATTTCTACGTATTTTAATAAAATTCCCATTTTACCCCTAGTTCAATAATGAGTAGCTAATTTTCTTTCAAGCTTGGGTTGAAGGTGAAGTCTCAACATGTGTCATGGGCTTTATTTGGTAAATTTATTTTCTCTTCCCCTCTAATTTCTGTGGAGGTTTTGACTTTTCGTCGACAAATAATAATAATCTTGTCTAGGTTACATACAGTTTTTTCGGCACCTAGTATAAGATTATTATTATTTGTACGATAAGCCCATAACACCATATTGATTAGGCGTGGTTCATGAGGTGTGGATTCCCCCTCATGATTTAATTGGTATTAATAAGGATTATTTAGCCCATGATGCATGTTGATACGGATCCAGATACCCAAGTGCTTTATCTCAATAGTTTCCAGTTTAATTATTTCTGTCATTCCAATTTAAATTCTAGCATCCTTTAAATCAATTTCCCCATTCTAGCATCCTTTAAATTAATTTCCCCATAAATCCAATCACCCATTTACAAAATTAATTCTACACACAATTAAAATCCACCTCCTCGTGGGATCGACACTCGTCACCGTTAATCTATTCTACAATAGATTCGTGCGCTTGCGAGTTCAACAAAATTTGCACAACATGCAACTTGCACGACTTTTGTCTTGTATGTATAAATTTACACGACAACCATCGTGTAAGTGTAAAAAATATAGTAGTTGTTATGACACCTAGCATTTTGTTAGTGTATAGAATACATTTTTTTTTACTAAATATATCCTCTAACTGTCTACTGAATTATAGTCGTGTAACAAACAATTACATGACGACAATCGTATAAATAATCAGACAGTTCCACACTTCGTTATATGCCTTGTTTGAATTTTTTTTTTGTGTATTTGTTGTATAATTATGTGTTATAGTATGACAGGAAAGAGTATCTCGAGTTATTTCCATTGATATTTCTAAATTTGACATTGTAATTAAGTTCAAGTTTAAAACATTCGATCTAATCCTACTCATTTCAATTATGACAGATGGTGATGTAGATTATTTTCACGACGAAGCAAAAAATTATACTTGCTTGGGTATTTTAGCTATGATAATTGAATACCAACTTGTGTTCCCTTAAAACTTATTATGATCTTCACATGTGTTGGACCGATGTTATTTGATGTAAAGAAAGTTTTTCTTGTTTGATGTATTAAAGTTTGATATGTTAAACCTCATGCTGATTGTGTTATCACTCTGATGAGTGTTTTATGTAGTTTTTATTCTCTGTTCACTTACTCGAATATAGTCATTTATTTAATAATTCTATTAAATGAGAATTATCATGAGATTTTTAGGCTTAAATCAAGACTACTTAGAGAGCAATTGATGTATTCTAGTGCACTTTAATGATAGTTTGCATTGCATTCATTTTAGTTTGAGTTTGATATAGTTTATGTGATTCTTCAATAATTGTAACCTAAAACATATGTTTAATTGTAGGTAATTGGAAACTTGAATTTTATGGAAAGGATGTTGTTGCAATGGATTTATAAAGGGCAAACAAGGATGGCTATAGAAGAATTGGAGCAACTCTGGAACAGTGAAGATGTTGTAGTAACTCTCGAGCATTAACAGAAAAATCCAGACAAGATATTCAGAATATTGCAATTTGCAGTTTCCTAATTTAAAGATACGCTCCCTAAAAGTTTGCAGTTACCCTAATTTGCGAATATAAAAGGAGGCATACATAAAAAGAGAAAGGAAGGAGGCTGTCAAATGAGATAAAAATAGAAAAGAGACAACAAAGATACATAATTCCCGATCAAAATTCAAGGCTGCACCAGTAGAAGAACTTGCAGAATTGATTGGAATCTATTCTTTCTCTTTCTTTTCTTGTTTATTTATTATTAATTGATCATTAAATATGTATTCGACGACTAGAACTTGGTTGTTTATTTACCTTTCACAATTTATGAACTAAATTTATTTGTGGTTGAGTGTTAAACTAGCTTGATGGTTAATTGACTGAATATAGGTGTTGGTGCATGTTTGTTATACCATTTTGCTTTGATAGTATTCATTTAAAGTTATTATTTCAGCTAACCACTCATTTAATGATACAAGCTAGGAAAGAGCCATAAAAGGGTATAACCTGGTGGAACATATCAAAGCAATACTTGGTCTTGAATTGAATTTCCTAGATTGAGTTTAACTTGAGTCTTAAAATGGTCATGCTTAATTTAAGATTGGTGATGAACTAGATATAAGAATTCACCTTATAGGGTAAAAAGAACCTAAATGTGTAATGCTATATCTTATTTTGACACAATAACTGGTTACTGTTAGGTTGCATTAAGATATAAGACATCCAACATGCTATCGCTGAGGATAAAATTGGTTTCTGCCCAGTGTTGTGGTAAATGTTGCAGCAACTGAACTTGACATGAATAAAACAATCAACTCCATCAAGAGAGTTTAATCACTCAACTACTCTACTCTTATTGATTTAACTTTTGTGTTTAACGTGCAAACTCTATTCACTGCATTTTTTATTGAGATTTTATTTTGCTAAGTTATTTAGTAGTCTTAGTTGTATTGATTTAATTCAGAGCATAAGTTGCGCTGTTGAAATTGCTGTAGCAAGTCTGATAGCATCAATCCATGTGGAGATAATCTTGAATACTTATTATTTTATTACTTGTTGTGTACATGTTGAGTGTTAGAAAGTGTATATTTATAAAGGAGAAAATCGTCATTTTACACTTCAAGTCTCACTAACATCTCTAATTTTATTTATTTAAGTCCCTTGTTATTTAATTATATATGTTTTGTTTTAATTAAGCATTTTGTGTATTTTAGGGGTATCATGGTCATTTCACAATGAACGAGATTTCGGAGTCACTTTTTAATCGAGTCGAAAACTCAGAAGAGTATAAAAACTACTTTGTTCACACGTCGATTTAATAATTATTTACTTCTTATTTGATTTAACTTTTGTTTTCAAACGTGGTCAAACCGTATTCTTCATCGATGACGTGGCGCAACTGCATCCAAACTATTTTTAATCCGATGGCCATGATTTTGTATCTATGAGGCCTTTTATTTTTGAGCTTAGTTTTCTATAATTCCTTCTCCATCTTGTATTTTCTACGTATTTTAATAAATTCTTATTTTACCCTTAGTTCAATTATGAGTGGCTAATTTTCTTTCAAGCTTGGGTTGAAGGTGAAGTCTCAACATGTGTCATGGGCTTTATTTGGTAAATTTATTTTCTCTTCCCTCTAATTTTGTGGAGGTTTTGACTTTTTGTCGACAAATAATAAAGTTCTGCCCGGTCCCTAGTATAAGGTTATTATTATTTGTACAAATAAGCCCTTGACACCATATCATGAGGTGTGGATCATGATCCAGTATTAATAAGGATCATTTAGCTCATGGTGCATGTTGATACGGATCCAGATACCTAAGTGTTTTATCTCAATAGTTTCCAGTTTTTTTTTTCCAATCCAATTTAAATTCCAGCATAATCTAAATCACTTCCACACAAATCCAACCACCCATTTACATAATTGATTCTACATATAATTAAAATCCACCTCCTGAAGTGGGAAAATCAACACCATTAATCTATTCTTGGTAAACTGCAGAGTTCAACAAAATTTGCACAACAGTACACTTGCACATTACCATTATAGCAATTGAAGTAAAATCAACAACATTGGCCTACAACCGTTTATTCATTAAGCCTGACTACAATCGTATATTTATGAAAATATTTGACTGTATTTGTATATTTATAACGATGCTTGATTGTAGTTGTGTAATTGGGATGAAAACGATATTTTTAAATTTGAGTGAAATTCGTGAATATGAACTTATTAATGTAAAGATATAGGGTTTTGTTTAAAGCTATATATGGACACAATTTGATAAATAAAAATGAGCATAAAATGAAGCAAATTTGAAGAGCTAGGTTTCGTTAAAATAAGGGTTTGATAACCACATGTTTTTTAATTTTGAGTGAAGAATGGTGTTTAAGAGATGAACAATTGATGTTTAAGTGATGAGTAATGATTTACAGATGCCAAATGAGTATGAAAAAGACTAGAAGATTATGAACCTTAGAGTCAGAAAGGTGTGTGCTGTGTTTCTTAAGGACAGAGATCCTTGAATAAGTGAAGAAGATGAAAAGTGATGAACCCGTGAATGAACCTTTCCAAATTGGCTAGTTGGTTCATTGTTGCGACTGACCGCTAGCAATTAACACCCATTTTGCCTTCCAAGTGGTTAGCCGCTACAAGTGGAGCGGCTATTCGTTTACTCGACCATAGTTGTGTATTTATAAAAATACTCGACTATAGTCGCGTATACACGAAGACACTCGACTGTAGTCACGTATTTATGAAGATACTCAACTACAATAGTAAATTTAAGCTAAATATTCCTTCAATGATTATGACCATCCTGTTATATTATATATATGATGCAAAACTATTTTCTATTCTTTCAACAATACATCTAACAAAAAAATAAAACTTATATATGACACAAAACTATATTCAATTACATCAAGTGTCAATTACATCCCCATTGTGACTGTTACATCTCACAATAATTTATAATTAATCTAAAAATGACAAAATTATAGTAATGAAGTTCTAATAATTTTATACTAAGTAGTTGGTTTCCACAATCATCAGCTCCCTTGGGAATAATTTGCAAGCAGTTTATTAACAACGCAAAGAAGAAAAGGGAGTTCATCAACATCTATTTGAACTATGAAACCCAAAAATGCCTTTCGATGATATATACTTGCATGTTGACACGAAAAAATAATTAATAAGAAGTAAAAAGAGTGCATTGTCAATTTACTACACTATGGAAAGGAAAAACATAATTCAACGCATGTTCAAAAGCCCATATGGTTTATGTGACGTAAGTAAAATGAGTGACATATTCAACTTGTTTACTTTCCGAGAGGCAGAAGTCTCCAATTTCTAGTAGTTGGCATCAAGAGATGAATAACTAAAAGCACAAGAATAGATTTGTGACCATTTTCAATTAGATGCGATCTTCTAGATAAACTCCATGTTAATAGTTCTTCTCTCAATTTTTTTTTTAAATTGATCAAGTTTTGTAAATGCTGATCATAAGGGATCAAAAATTATCTTTCCAAATAAAAAAGCAATCAAGAACCTTTATCCGTAGTGTAGTATCATTTTCATCCAAAAGCCTAATAGAGAACAACATAGTGATTAAACAAAACCCTGATAGTTATTAAACAACATGAATATTACAAAAATCATCAAACTTTGCACCCACCTATTTCGTAGAACATTCTTTAGAATTATATAAGGACTTCGAGTTTTGCATCAGCTTCAATAAGTTCAACCACTCTTTAAGGACACCCTTCCACTCTTTGCCTTTCCAAATACGTGAATTGAATGATCACACTCTGCAAAGTCAAAAATCCTAATATGATGATTTGGGTTTTCACAAGTTACAAGTTCTATTTAACAACTACCTGACAAGATTATCACTATCGTAGCCTAAAAAGTTAAAGAACATAAGTATAATTTTTAGAGACCAAGTCTAAACAAAAGAAGGAACATTTTGCAAGGACTGGAGCAACAAAGCTAACACCATTACATATGGGGTGCTCAACTAGCTTTGGGTTGAAATTAAAATTAAAATTCAAGGATGAGTTGAATATTCAAATAAGCAAATTAAAATTCTTTGGGTTCATATTTAAACTTTTAATTATAGATTTTCCTCATGGCCACCAATTTTCCTAAGATTCAAGGATAAGATAATATAGAACATGAATATCAACAGGATGGAAACAAATTTTAAACCCACCAATCTAAATCTCATCAACAATTTTTGAAGCACAATTGAGAATATATATCCAAATTTAGCAGGTATTATAGGTAACCCATTAAATTGACAGTGAAGAGATGAAGTGAACCTTTGAGGATGCGGCCTCCGAGATCTAATATTGATTCTTCTTGATGAAATTTTGGTCATCCATTAAGGATGATTTTCATTGCCACCACCAACAAGAGAAATTATTATGGTTGATGAAGGTAATTTCAATGAAGCTATTGTGACCAAAGGGGAAGAAATTCAATGACAAAGTGGAGGAGGAACAAATCTCGCAAAGGAGAAGAACGAGACTGGTCGAGTACTCAGCAGCCATGTCTTTAATTGGAGATACTTGAGGGTAATTTAGACATTACTCGTTTCAAAAGGCATATTATGATAATTTTGAAGTATGAGGGTATAACTAGACTAACAGGATGGATCCTCATCCAATAACATCCTCTCATTTCTCAAGTTTCTTTTAAAGTTCTGTTGAAATATACAAGCACCCTTTGCGTACATTGTGGCAGCTCCTAAAAAGAATCAAGAAATTGACTAAACACTAAGGATGCGTGAAAAATATACAAATTACACTCATACATGCGGGGCCATCAAGAAATCAAAACCATACAAAAACTACTTACCACCATTGCCTAAGTATGTTCCGTACGTTATTCAAAAGCTCTTAGCTACAAACATACTAAGGCAACAAAAACTTAAATGTTGATGGTGGCTTCCCAGAGCCGAAGAAGTCCATTACGACCACCGCTGCATATCCTTTTTCTTTCGAGATCAGAAGCTATGCACCTTACCTGCAAACCCCAGAAAAAAGCAAAAAGTTAGAGACAACTGCCTTTTATACAGTTTTCCATCTACTTTACCAACTACACCTAGGTAGACAAACAACATGATGCTAACTCAAATATTGTTAAAATTAACAGACTGATTAAATTTTTCTACATATCTGGAGGAAAAATGTAGGGGAAGAGTAGGAATTATACAAGCACAAAGGAATTATCAATTATATGCATACCACAGCAACTCTCTTTTGAGGGGTTCTGTAGAGTTGTTACAATTACCAGACCGAATAAATTTTTCTACATGTCAGCAGGAAAAATGTAGGGGAAGAGTAGGAATTATACAAGCACAAAGGAATTATCAGTTATAAGCATACCACAGCAACTGTCTTTTGAGGGGTTCTGTAGAGTTGCCACCCAGACATTTTCGATCCAGTGCCAGAGAATCCACCAAGTCTCTCTTGAGGTCGATGGAATAGAGACATTGAATTGTCAGATGCTCCAATTCCTAACCAGTGATCCCCAGCGTTGATTGACAATATAGCAGATGAATGAATGGTAACATTCTTCACACACTTTATGCCTCCTGCTTGCATGGCAGATAAATGATTAGAACAATCTATAAAATTACTTGATTGGGCAATAGAGCATTGAAAGCTAACAGATTAACAATGTCATCATGTGCATTGTATAGATTCAACTTCAAGATGGTTGAATTCTTTTTCTTTTTTAATAATTTCAACAAGGTTTGTCCTGTGCAGCATTACAGACAGATGGGTATTTTACAATGTATGCTCTGGAAAAGAAGCTATCACACAGAACAATTGCAGATATCAATTGCTTTTGAGTATTATATTAACTGAGCTAATGTTGCTCAATGATCAGCAAAATTGAGATTATGGTGGAGTCCTGATGTTTCCTGATGTTTTATATGCCCCAACCCCATTGTCATCAACAATTTGAACAAAATGAGCAGGAAACAAAAATAACAAAGTTTCAGTGCTCATGAGAATTGACGCTCTTACCATCATCATTTTCCCAAAACCGGAGCAGCCCATCACTTGAACCTGAAAGAAAGGCATCAAGTTAAAGAGTTATTTGGATAAATGTTCATCTGGCACTGCAGATATGATTTCTATTTTAAAAAGACCAAAGCGAACATGTTACATTCTGGCAAATGGAACGAGTTTTTAAGTGCCAACCTGTAATTATTCCTCTATCTGATGAGGAATATTCGACACATTGTACTGGGCCAGCATGACAAGCTAGAACAGCATCACATGTTCCTCTGGAAATAGACCACATTCTTGCTGTCCAATCATCACTACCAGTAATCACAGTGTCTCTGTCCATTCTAATTGACCTGATATGGGACATATAAACACCAAGGCAGCTTCAGAGCTATGATTATAGAATTACCAAAGAAACAAAATAAAAAAAAAATTTAATGCCTCCTTGGCTCACCGAATCCATTTTGTGTGCCCTAGAAACTTGTGCATTTGCCGACCAGCACGAATGTCCCAGATATTTGCAACCCTGATAAACACAAGTATTCACCGAGGTTGAGGAAAACTAATTTAAAATTTGTCCCAGCTATGTAGATGTAAGTTTCAATACACATACGCATCTCTGCCACCAGCAGCCAAGATCCCAGTAGAGTCATCATACTCCATGCACAGAACTGCACTTGAGCAACGACCAACTGTTGCTACACAAGTGTCAGTTCGAACATCCCACATCTTCACAGTTCCATCATGGGATGCCGTAAGGACACGTTCACCTGACAGCATCCGCACACAACTGACCTACAGTGATAAGTGATAGGAATTATCTCATATTTTCATTTATAGACCAAAATTTAAATTTCAATAATTTGAAAATGTAACAAACAAGAACTTTTAATAGGACAAACACAAGCAATTATTAAAGAAAAAGTACACAAGCTCTAAAACAAATGTGCATGAAAACTGAAAGAAAAAGTTCACTAGGCTGATGTGGGAAAAGAGAGCATATTAAAAACCTGCGCCATCTAGCTTATCTTATCCAAAGATTGCATGCAAAAACTTAATAATCATTCAAGGGCAATGAAAAAGACAAAATGTGCTAACTGATGATCTGATAGAACCTCGACATTTATCTTAAACATATCTTTTTGCTCAGAAAGCAGAAAAACGATCAGTGACCCACTGCACCCTTAGCAACTCTGTCAATGACCTTCCCCTCATACATGTGCTTTTGTGTGTGTGTGTTCTTGGCCTTTACTGAGCTGTACTTTTTTTGAAAGGGGGCCTTTTCAGAGCTTAATAAGATACTCAATTGCTCATTGAAAACTTCAGGACCCGATCCACGCATCAGAAGTACTTTCAGGTATCCTTATTATGCAATTTGTAATTTGTTTATCCTATAAAACTTACATCATTAGATGAATAATTGGTCAAATATGTTTATGTCTTAGACCACTGCATGCCGCACATAATTCATAAAGAACAAGAACACAGGCTAACAACAGTAATGTTCCTTTTTCTTTTTCTTTTTTTTTTTTTGTTTTGGGTGTTGCGGGGGCGGGGGGGAGGTAAAATCGTAGTTTAAAAACAGAGGGGCAGAAGCATCCATGGTCACAATCTTTGCTGATCCCACTCTTTATAACCAGTTCATATTATCAGCAATTCAGGGTTTTGAAGCACGCCTTGAAGAAACACAAGAGTATTCTGGCAGCTAAAGATACGAAGAGGTGTAAATTCAGTAAACAAAACGTGTATTACATAATTCCATTTACATATTCCATTTTACTAATTCTGCAAACACCTTAGTGGTATCATGCAAGTCTATAATTTAAGTAGCAAACCTGTGCATCATGGCCCTTCAGCTCTTCTAGAAGCTGAGATGTTTGCTTATCCCATACAAGAACAGACTGATCATCTGATCCTGAAACCACCTTTCCTCGATCAGAATTTATAGCTCGGACAGTTCTGCATGGAAGGATGAAAGTGGATATAACCAGAACTGCCACTTACAAGAAAGTGATTTACATTCATTTACTTCTACAAAACTATAGAAAAAGAAAAAGGAAAATTAATGTATGAGTAAAAACCTTGTATGTCCTTTCAAGGTTGCTCGAAGTTCCGAACCACGAAGACTAGGATCCCAGATCTTAACCTGCAAAGCAAATTTTGAAAATCAAACATCAGACACTTTGAACATGCACCAGTTATACAATGATCTTAAAAAATTCAACCATGCAAGGTTAGAAGTTTCAATTTAGCAACCAAATCAAATACAAAACTTTTGCAAGATTCATGCTACTCTTGAGATGCAGCAGTCAGATAAATTTTATATTCTACCAAAAAGAACAAGATATATTATCAGCAAATCGCAGTCACTGATCTCCAGTTTTGCTTGAGAAGGGTCACAACCACTGTACATTACCATTAATGGCTCCATTAAGCATGAAATTACAGTCAGATTTCCAAGCAATGCATGTCATTTATGCTAAAAAGTTGTTAAAAGGAAACAACCAGATATGTAACTCACCAAACAGTCAGTGCTCCCACTGATAAAGAAACCTGCATCTTCACGGTCACCCACTAGATCCCAGACCTCTCTTTTTGTAACACAATGTAAAGCTGTAATGGCACCAGCATGACCTCTAATTATGCGAACATTGGATTGAATTTTCTTCCCACCAGCATTTAAATCTTGTTTTCGAGGAGTGCCATTCTCATTTGCAGCTAAACCCAGGAGACAACAAGACAGGTGATGAGTTAAATAAAACAGTTTGAAGGAATCCAAAATTAATAAAAGACATAGCAGAAGCCCCACCATCAGAAGTCCATTTACGGACACGACTAAAAGAGTGCGATCTTGAACTTGCTTCCCTGCTAAACATGCTCTGTACCCAGCTCCTTCCAATACCAGAAGCCTCAGCAGGTTGCTGATCATCATTTGTGGCATCTTTCGAAAGCGGAGATGGCATTCCATTAGACAAACTTGACTGGCCCTTTATAGATGACAATCCCCAATAACCAATACGAAGTTGTTGGATATGTGACAAAAATCCTCTGAGTTGAATCTGAAACAAATCAGAGCACAAGAAGCTTTTTAGCAATGAAATATATAACCGCCAGAGCAGATCTTCAGTTACATAAATTTTTTTGAATGTGAGGCTGCAGTCGTAAGTAATTCTGCAATTCAAGCACTAGAAGAATCTTGCAAACACATATCCTCAAATGCACAAAATCTATCAACAAAGCATTTTATATCTTTCCTGCAGAGTGAACAAGCACAAACATAAACGGGAACAAAATTAAAAGAGAAAGGAAAAGTCTGTTTCCATGTAGACTGATGAAATCCAACTTTCCATGGTGAAGGAGTATGAAAACATTATAACTGCAGCTAACGGAATCACAATGCATAACAAAAAAGTTGCTCTCACCAGTCAAGACTTTATTCTTAGACTTGCATAATAACAAAGTGTTTTAGAAGATAGAAACGCTTATGAGAAATTCCTGAGGATAATTTTCAACAATGTATGAAAGCACTAGAAACTACATTCATAAGAAGCAGAAATTAAAGTTCTAACAAGAAGTTTCTCTTCGTTCCCATCATAGGCAAACATATCAGTGTTGGTACAATAATAATATATTTCCTTTTGCACGTCAATTAAGTTATATTGCAGTTCCGCAAGTTACAACAGATCTATTTCTTTTTCTAAGTATTCCAACAAATTACTACATTTTCTAGCAAACTTCAGGTTTCCGCAGATATCCTCCAGTGTTGGTCATTTAAAGTAATAAGGGATATGGTAAAAACTGAATGAATGACATCACACAGATGTTAAAGCACAAAGTAATTTAAGGCTATGATCACATTGGAAATTCCAAATACAGATACTCATAGATCCGAGCAAAAAAAGGGGGGGGGGGGGGGAACACTGTGCATTATAAGTTTATTATAAATCGCAATGGAACACTAAATGACAGCAGAATAACTTACAAACTGCCTGTATCCAATATTGTTTTTCTCTGCTATTGTTTCAATCATGTACCAAGCATCAGTATCTGGAAGTCCCAGCCCAGCCTTCATGATGACAGAGAATAAGAAAACAATAAGTTCAAGAGTAAAGATGAACATGCATGTGAAGATTGGATGTTAAAATGATGTAAAATTGAAACCTTAATACAAACGGGAAAAAAATAATACCATATGTGATGCCACTATCATTAACTGTGCTGAAACCAGAGAGGCGTAATTAGCTGACCTGTCAGAACAACACGAGGCAGAATAGATGAGCTTGCTCCCCAAGTCAAACTTTTGGACAAATCAAAGATATCCAATTGACAGGTGTTTTTTAGACTGATTTCATGCAGAAAAAGGTATTAGTTACAAAATGACAGAGCCAGGGATGAATCAATAACATTTTTTTGTTTTAATTTAGCCTAACGGCAACTCAATCTCCTCCCAACCCATGTAAGCAGGTTCAAATTCCAAACTCAATTAGTTGGCACCCACAATCAATACCAAAACTTTATAAAGTTTTTCTTTTCCAAAATTTATCATCTTTATGCACCCTAAATTATCAGCAAAATATTTGCACCAGCTCTCAGCTTTGGTTATTATAAGGATGGTACTGGCAAGATTTCATAGAATATGACCAGGACAGAAGATGATCAATGGGACTGACATTTCATTCAACAGAATTTTACACATGGTTTCTGGAATTCTACTCTGGTTGGCATTAAATCTTTCCAATATAACATCGCATAGCCAAGATAACAGCATGGAAACTTCATGCAAAATGCTCAAGCTTATGACCATATCCAAATCACCCCTTGACATGCTCAATAGACTATTATGTGAGTAAGTGTAACTTAAATTTAGCATATGCATGACAGGACTTAAAAATGTATGCTTCTTACTTGCTTGAAAACTGATCCATTAAATAGTCAAAGTATCCTTCCCAAAACCTGCAACAAATCATAGTAGATGTTAAAGAAAATCCAACTTTGTACCATTAATGGGTCACCAATGGAATTACCCATTGAATCAAGAATAAACTTCAATTATTCAGAACTAAATCAACAATCATTCATTACACTCACCAACTCTTATTAAGAAATAAAATAAGAGTTGTTAAAAGAAAGCTACATACTGAACTTCTGTCCAAGGCAAACTCAATGGAACAAAATACATAAAAATTTCTCTGGTTCTTAATAGAAGTGAAAACAGTCCTCAACCAAGAGAACCCCCCTCCCCCCCCCTCCCCCACCAACTTGAAAGCAACAATTTTATGAGAAGGGAATTGTCACATAGCATTTCAATTATAAGAGAGCCAAAATATCCAAGTGTCCAGTGATAGGTAGCATGAAAAGGATGAAAATGAAATCGCAATAGTTCATGAAATTCCTTAGATAATGATTGGTGACACGAACCGTAGCTCCTCCCAGATAGAGAGTGAAATTAAATGGCGCTGTACGTAGTCTGAAACATTATTAGCATCTTTCTTAACCATTTCAGCAGAAACTTCAAGGGCATCTCTAATAGTTGACACATCATTTCGAGAAGTTGCACGACTGATTGCCGTTTTGAGCTGAATGAGTAACATTGAGAAGGGGGAGGAGAGGACAAATAATCAACAACACAATATGAACCACGTCGTTCCAAAAGAAGTGTCAAAGGGCAACAGAAAACAAGCCAATGAGCAAAATCATGCATAAACATCACAAGGGAATTAGATTACCAATTCTTTCACAGCAATAAACTGTTCCTCAGTCAACTGACAGTGCCATCCCTGACGGGGGAATTTACAGTTAGTTGCTTCATCATGTTCACTGAAAACTTTAAATCAATTTAAATCAGTGAAATAATATTAATTTCTAAACATACTGAATGTATGTGTTCTCTGATACATTCAACAAACCCACTTCCACCAATCCCTTCCGCATCAGACTCAATCAAAGCTGTAAAGGGAATCATTAGTATTTGTTAATTTATAAAGATATCTAAATCATAAGAAGTTCTCCTCAGAAACAACAAAGAAATTGAGTTTTTACAAAGCATACCAAGAATTGTGCCATATTCAAATGATGAAAGTGGATCATCAGTAGCTCCTAGTTTCAAAAGGCGGAGCCACAAACCCTGTTTAACAAAGCAACCAACACTACTTAAAAACACAAAGTATGACTGATAATGACAATGATCCACATATAATAATTTCAACACTACCATGCAGTTGCCTAACTCAAATTATATAGAAGGAGATTCCAGCATCACCATGTGATTGCTGAATGTTACCACATGAAATGTAAAAGGGAGAGAATTTATTTCAAAAATGATAACAAAAAAGTGTACCTGAAGCTTAACTTTGATGTCCAAAACCATGCGGTCCCTTTCAGCCTGCAAGACAGTGATAAATATCAATTCAGGGAAATTTTAACCTTTTTATCACAGCAATCGGAATGATGGAGTAAAAAACTTACAGCTCTCTCAATTGGACTAAGACTATCTTTGGAGTTCTTACTCACAAGCATAGGAGGTGGACTGGTAAAGAAATTTAGAAAAAATTAAGACGAAAATAGTTAAGGACATAGTAATGGAATGAAAAGGGACGTACATATCTGTACCGTTCAAGCATAAAATATACCTATTAAGCTTTCCTGAGTATTCAAAAGCTCCACTTGCTGAGGCAAGAATTTGCCTCCTCTTTTCTTCCTGCTCTTCCGTTCTTACATTGGAAGGAAATCTATCATAAGTATATTTGGCCCCCGATCCTGGAGAAGCCAAAAAAAGAAGGGCGTGATTATTGTACACGTTGGCTTTGAATGGATGAAATTGAAATCCAACCAAAAGATGGCCTAATTTTCTTACCTGATGTTCCAATATCAGGATCTGATATGGTTATAATCTCAGGCTCTGCCGAAGATGTCGGAAGAATTGACTTAGGATTTTGACCCCTTCCAATGGCATCTTGCAATTTATCAAGCAGATTATTATTATTTTCGTCAGAACCAAGGCCTCTCTCCAGATAATCCAAGAATCCTTGAGAATCCAAAAACTGTGTTATCTGCAAACAAGAAATAAATGAGCAATCAATCATTGTACGGAGATATTAAATTTCGCTGGAGAATAATGAAAAAGAAAAAATAAGGAAAAAAATATTTTTAATCAGAAAAGTGAGTATTTGACTCAGCCATACAAAACACAAGTACTCATAACAAAAAAGTGAAAGAAATGAGGTAAAAGGGAGTAATAGATGCCTAGAAATTTACCAAAACCAAAGGCGTATCAACAATCCCAAAAAAGAAAAGTGGGTTTAAGGTTCATAAATTATAAAAACATAATAACTGATTGTGATGAGATATGTTACCATAGGATCAGGTGGCCGGTTGGTTGACCGAGAACGCTTCTTCAAAAATGCTTGGGCGTTGAAAACCTGAGTGCCGGTGTTTTCCTAACAAAAATTATTGCCACCAAGTAATGCTAAGAAGATTAATGTACGAAATACTTGTGTAAGAGCACTTCTGTTGAATACAAAAAGGCAATACTTTTCCTGACAAAATAATTATTTTAGACCAAAATAATACCAGGAAGATTATTTAAACAAGATATAAAAGCCAAATTTATACAAGGAAGACATAAGATATAAGTTTCATACTATGAAGTTGCGGTAGCCACCTAAAATTGATGCTAAAAACTTGAGAAAAATAAACCTGCATACAAACATTAAAAACAATTTAATATACACATCATTCAATTGACTATAATTCTTCACAAAACCAAATTATCTGCAATTACATAATAATAAAAAAAAGGAAAATACTGCATAGACAACATAAATTTAAAGAGCAAAAACAGAAAAGAATATGAGAAACGTTTTAAACAGTATATTTTAATGCATTTAATTCTAAAACAATTGGATCTAAGAAAGTGCCGCTGCTCTGCAGGAGCCTGTCATTTCAAGCAACTTCATTTGGCTGGCCAGCTTCAAATTCCAGGGAAGGTAGGGCACTAAAAAATCAATTTGGATTTTGCCCAACCCTATCTTTCTTTAAAAAATAAATTAAATAAAATTGGATATAACAAAGCAATATCTGCTCCAGAAACATTTTACTTTGCACCTAATAATCACCTGAGTTGAAGGTCATTCTCCTCTCCCCATGGCTTACTGCAAACTTTAGAATAATGCTCAGATGAGCCACCTGCATTCATCCGATCAATCCCCACAACATTGGGGTACAACAACTTTAAAATGTCACCACGCAAAGAACTTAATTCTGGCTCTGGAATTGGGGGTATCTCCTCCGTCGTACAAATTCGATTATACTCAAGGTCCACGACAACTACCTATAGCAGAAAAATAGGAGGAATAAGTGAGTCAGTATTATTAGTTGACAGGAAAGGCACAAAATTAGCCTACCAAGAAGCAAAGACAGTCGACTGGAGAGTGGAATCTAAATACTTCGTGTCCTCGGGTGATGTGATGACTAATCAAATGAAGACAGTGTCCAACAAATCAGTTCGACCAAATATACATTTTATGTTAATGTAAGAGAAGATCGGGTAATTTAAAGGTAAATTTTTTTTTTTATAGGAAACAGAAACTTTTATAGAAAATAAGAAGGGAATAAATATTACAAAAGTTAACCATAGGTCCACAAACTAAAATCTTCCCTACAGTGTAGAACTCTTCACCACCCCCAGGGGGCGGGTGGTTGGGGTGGGGGGGTTGTTTGTGAAGTACCCACAAAATTAAATGAGGAATCTAAAGACAAAGATGAGACTATCCAAAATGTATAAGTGCCTCTAGATTTTCCAGCATTTCCAAAAGTCCAAAGTCTGGCTACATTAATTCTTGGGCACAAGTGTACATCTGAAGGAGCAGATTATGTCTAGGTAGATTAAGTTTGTCATTCTGATTTGACCATTGATGACATATTATGGTATATAGATAGCTCCACCCGTCAATCAGTTGAGTTATTTTTAAATAATTGATAACGAGATATGTTAGGATGAAAGAAAGGCAACTGGAATAGCTCTTTGCTTCAAAAACTTGGAGGACAGTTAAAACTTTATTATCAAAAATCAAGTAGCGAAACCCCAATTTTTTACAAATAAAAGCATCAGTTAGGGCCTATAATGGGTATAACATGTCAAAGATAAATAAACATCACGGTCCTCATCCCTCATCTGCCTCGACAGTAGTACAGCAAGATAAATATCTTAAACAAAATTCTATCTGAATTCCACGATTCTAGAATAATAAAAATAAGAAAGAAACGACGACAATGAACATGATCTAACAATAACATGTATAACTAATTCCAGATAGATTAAACAGCTTAGACCGATAATTCTGTGCCATCAATGCAAGCAGAAGTAGAACCAAAGTCATACGATGTATCCTGTGTAATTGTCCAAGATTCAAAGGGTGAAAGAGGAAATACTGCCAATCTGCGGTGATAATAATAACAGAAGACTAAGGAAGCACTTTGTAATTACAAAGAGAAAGGTAGTATGGCGATGAAAATGCAAACTAAACACTAAAATTCATACAAATTACTTACACCATCCATGGCAAGGTTAGATGTATCAACATCGGAATGGAGACCCATCATATATGGCGTAGGAGCATCAATATAATCTACTCCACTGAAAAATAGTAATGGAATGTAGACATGCTTCAGCACAGAAAAACATACAAAGATTAGATGTGAGTCTACAGGATAAGTCATACATAGGCATCAATAAACAATGCTAGGCCTAGCATAATAAAACGAACATGTGCAGCATGAAAACATAATTCTCGTCAAATATAAAGGCAGTGATTTCAAAAATTAAATACTAACCTGCCACCGGAATGGATAAATTAAATGGCATATTGCCTCTGACACTAGAGTAAGAAGGGAATACCTAGTAAAGACAAAACAAGTGCAATAAATACAAAGGACCTCACATTGATAGGAAGATAAAAATCTAATTGATCATAATATAAATGGTCAACCTAAACGCAAAAGCAACATACAACTTAGACAAAATAATTGGTGCAAAATAAAGTCAAAAGTTATTGATCAATGTTCAACGGCTCCAAGAACATTGCCCTCATGAGTCCTGGTAAAAGGTTATTGGATAAATTCATACAACAGATATTATCAATGCACTGCAAATCTTGGTAGGAACATAACTGGGATTTTGCACAAGGTGAAATATAAACCACTGACATATGCATCCTCTAAACAAGTTGATTTGAGTTTAAAATCACATATGCAGCAGATATTAAGTTGGCCGATTAAAAAGATACATCAAGCTTTGCCTTTTTTCATACTTACAGAAAAGATTATAATCTTTTGACAGTAAATGTGCCCAATGGTGTATAACAAGCCAACAAAGGGTCTAACAGATGTCGGATGCATCCAGTAAAATAACTAAGTAAGAAAGGGGATGAAATGACTGATATAGGATGCATCCAGTAAAATAACTGAGTAAGAAAGGGGATGAAATAATTGAAGAAATAAGGGGGAGAAACCAGAAGAAAGTGGAGAAATTCAGAAGAATTAGGGAGGAAGCATCATAAACTTTATTCAAATAATCATCAATAAAATCAAGTCTCATAAAAAATTCAAAAGAAATAAAGTGAAAACATTGCAAACTTTATTCCATAATCATCACTACCATCTAGCCAGCCTAAAAATTGAAAAACAAGGCCCTATGTATAGTGGCTGAATCCTGAATAAACTGGAAAACAAAATCAAAAGAAATTTACCTGCTAAAAAGAATACTAATCAAACAAGAAAACTATTTAAGGAAGATTAGATATTGCTTATGCTCCTAATAAAACCTTGATTCAAATAAAAAAAAAAATAATTTCTAAAATCCTAGAAAAAGATCTCTTTTTCAGTGTCACTATTTAAGGAAGATTAGATACTGCTTATGCTCCTAATAAAATCTTGATTCAAATAAAAAAATAATAATTTCTAAAATCCTAGAAAAAGATCTCTTTTTCAGTGTCACTAATCAAACAAGAAAACTATTTAAGGAAGATTAGATATTGCTTATGCTCCTAATAAAATCTTGATTCAAATAAAAAAATAATAATTTCTAAAATCCTAGAAAAAGATCTCTTTTTCAGTGTCACTAAACTATGTTGATATTAAAAATTATTACAAATCACATCACTGGTCAACAAAACTTCACACAAACATTTTCTCCAAACCTACAATTGAACTCTACATGAGGACGCAAGTGCTTTACAGAGAAGCACTAATTCAAAAATGGTTGCACATAATGACATAAGCCAAACAATAGTAATTCACTCAAGCAGTGACCTCCATCAAGACCTAAGAACCAATTATCTTACCAAGCAGTCATCAAACTATCATCCTGCTAAAAATAAAAGAGGAAAAAGGAAAATCAAATAAAGGAATGACAACCTAGTTAGAACGTGAGGGGCAAACATTTAGTACCAGGGTTCAAAACTATTGAGTTAACAAACACTTTCTCTGTATTTTTCTGAAGGCATTTTCATCATGATAAAATATGCCAAAATGAGTCATTTAAAGATTTCATACACACCAATGTACTGTGTCCCACCCCTAGTAGAGTAATCCAAGGAGTTCCTCTTTTTTCTCATCTAGATGTTAGACCCATAAAGCTTTCGTGAAGAAGAGAGGCCTGTATATTGATAGTTAATAGTTTGTAAATAGCTGAACACGCGACTGAGTCAACACACACATGTATATATAAGAGAAAACGATGGAATGAGCAAGACGATACACAAAAGATCTAAACTCATAATCATTGCACTACAATCAATGAAAAAGATTACAGATGCAAACATTTGAAAACCACATCAGATTGATAATCATTACTTAGTACAAGAAAAGGAAAATGCAATAGCCGGTCAGGGACATACTTGTTTGATCGAAGCAAAATCCTCCTTTCGAGCAAAACAGCGGTGAAAAGTGTAATCAAATTGTCAACATCCAACAACTGCACAAGTGGCTGAAATGATATCTGCATTCAAAAAAATAAAACCATCATACAACATGTTCTACAGTCAGTTAAACCAATTATTCTATCAAGAAGGAGCAAAAGGCAAAAGACAATACATCAGCATGAGGTAGCCCCTCCTTTGGTGGAGCCTCCACGGATAGTAAGCAATTCTCAATAGCAAACAGCACTCGATTCTTTCCAGGAGTCGGCAAAGGTACATTTGACACCAAGTGTGAAATAACATCCCACAATGGTTTGCTGAAATTGTTCCAGAGCTGAGAAATATTACAACATAACTAAAATAAAAACAACACTATTCATTCGACTCCCACATTTCATCAATCAATCAAACACACAACCAAATTTTACCAAAACCCAAAACTCACCTACTTCCATCAGACAAGAAACAAAGCGAATAAATCTCTTCGAGTGCATTCCTAAGAACATGAAAACTAGGCGAGCGAGAAACAAGGCAGATACATTTGTCAGCAAACGAATTCGCAGGGATACGATAAGCTTCAGCAATATCTTCACTCACAGGATCTCTAAACGCTATGCAACTAACATAAATCTTGGACCCATCACCCTCTGCACAAAATAAACAAAATCTCATTAGCACCCCCCTGTAAATCACAAAATCTGCACAAACATCCAATAAATGTCAAAATACCAGTTAAAACGATCGGATAGGTCCGGGGGAATGTACTTGGCTCGTCGGAATCGAAACCGGAAGAATAGAACTGGACGCCAGCGGGAAGAACACACTGTGGGAAACAGAGAAAAACAAGAAAGAGTTTTTGAAAAACGTTTTTGATGTTTTGTGAAAAACAGAAAAAGATAAGAGAAACACTTACCGTGGAGAGCTGAGGTGGCGGAGGAGGGTAAAGGGAGTGATTAAGGGAAGGGAATTGGTCGAGGACAGAAGACAAGTAGTAATATTCGGGACCGTGATAGCCTTTGCTTCCATCTAACGTTCGAATTTCGGGGCCAATTCCGCAGACGACGAAGTACTCGAAGGCTCGTGCCATTTTTACTTTTTCAGATCTGCCTTTTTTTTCTTTTTTTTTTATTTCAGAAAATGAAGTGCTGCGATCTTATTTGCATTGTGTCTCTGTTGTGGGAATCCAAAGGGGGGAGAGAGAGTCAATTGCTTTGTCTCCTGTAAGCTGCAACGACGAGCAGGAGATGAAAATGAATTACTGACAAGTTTTCTCTTTTTTTAAATTAGAAAACAAATCTCATTCCTTTGGCTTTGTACTATGATTGCGGATAATTATTATTATTATTTTTGACGGCCAAATATGATGAGTTATACGATAATTATTTTTTTAATTTAAAAATTTTTTAGGATTATTATTTTGGACTATTTTAGAATTTACAAAATAACAAATACGTGTAATAATTATTGGCTTTTTACACTATATCTTTTTAAAACTTTGCATCTTATTACATTTTTGTTTCAACCATTTCTTTGACCGATAAAATATTAAATTTGTTAAAATAATAAAATATCAAGAAAATTACACATAGTTTGATATGGTTATTCAAATTTTAAAAAATATATAATTTTATCTTGTTTTTGGATAAAATTATGTTTCCCCTTCTACGTCAACAAAGGACGCTGGCATCCGAACAAACCATGGTAACAAAAACATAACAGAACTTAAGCGCCCGTTTGGTACCTTTTTCTAAGCTGTGTTCTTATTTTCGTTTTCATAATACGGTCCAGTTACCTTGTAACAGGGATAAGTAATCCCCTTATTTTGTCTTTTTATAGAAGTTATCGTTGAATTGAAACTCATGTAATCTAACGGCTAAAATACAATAGGCTAAATAGAAGAGGTTAAGTGCAACCGGCTTTTCTAATGGTAATACCTTTTGTTCTCCAATCCACCAACTTCCAATAATTAAAAAAAAAAAAGTATTTTGCTCAGTTGTAACCGAGTATTTCTATGTATGGCTCTCAATTACCAGCAACCATGCTCTTGAAATCACGTGCTTGAATATCTCACGTCATTTTAAAATTCCTTCAAATTGAGTTATCTAATAATTTTGGTTTCAAAGAAATTAGGTTTGTATTTGGGAATATCAAGTGTAAAGGGATTGTTGTCTATAATAAAAAATCTAAGATGAATGTGAATCGAGCCTTTTTTGCATCACGGTAGCCAGATTATACAAGACAAATGATGATCCTGTATCATTCAACTTAGAAGACATGTGGTAGGCGACCCATAAAGAAGGGGATTTCAAATGATCCCAGCGTACATGTGGAGAATCAAATGTGGATGCGTGAGCGCGAAACTTGAAACTAAGGTACATTTTTCTAAAGAATTGCAAAACTGGGGGTCATTATCGTGATTGAGGGGGGAAAAATTAAGTTTACTGGGATTGAAAAATAGTATTGTGTTCCTTACCTGAAATGATGCAATCAAGTACCCACATTATATGCGTCGTGAGTAGTATATTTGATTGGCTCATGACGATGAATTTCATATAAATGTAATTTGGTTGGATCCATTGAAAAATAGTATTGTGTTCCTTACTTGAAATGATCATAATGTAAAACACTTGATTTTATTTATAACATATAAACAGGTTATGTTGTCTTTGTGAATGGGTAGAGAGAGAGAGAGAGCAAAATTCTCGTCCTTCTCTCGCCCTCTCTCTAGCATTACTCTTTCATATAAATGTAATTTGGTTGGATCCATTTCATAATGTAAACACTTGATTTTATTTATAACATATAAACAGGTTATGTTGTCTTTGCCCTCGAAGGTAGACTGCTTATGTGAAAATAGCCTGTAGAATGTAGATGATATAGCAATTATTAGTAAACAGATGAAAAATTAATTTGTATTGGTTATATGATATATGAATAATTAAGGCCAAAGTCACTGGTTTAAAGGCAAGAAAGAATATAGGAATGTTAAAGTGATATTTATAAATGATTTTACAGTATTCAGTTGTAGGAATAGAACTGGGGAAAATTCATAAACGGAAGGCATGCAATCCTACAGACATATATGAAACAACACAAGTGCAAATCTTCAATTAAAACTTTTTATGATTGCTTAGTCATTTGACTCCCTGTTCCAAGAGCAATCACTTCCCCAACTGCATCAATCATCTTATTTTGGTCAGTTAATAAACCTCATAAACCCCCGAAAGATGGAGAATGCCATAGATGCAGAACTTTTCCTCTAATAACATTTCAACAGGTGACTCTAGCAAAACTTTAAGCATTGTATTAAATAAATATTGTCCTTAACCTAAGATGTTGGAATATCCTCTCTGGCAAATAAATGATATCCAACAATGGAATTGCAGCTGACAGCATATTCATTGTTAAAAGAACCAGGAAACTAAGTAATTATCAAAAACTTTGTATACTAACAAATCACATTATTAAAGTAAAATCAACCACTAAATATTGCAATATCATAAAAGTTTTGCTGTAATCATATCAACTGTTTCAGTTTTCTTCAGTTAAATCGAATGAAATTGAATTTATACCCTCGCTATGATCACAAGTTTTCACGTTCAATCATAGCTTTTTCCCACCCTGTTTGTTGCTTTTTCACTTCGATGTGTTCTTTAGTAGCTCGTCAAGCTTGCCTTACAAATGCCTTATTGATGACTCTTCTACAATTTTTTCAACCTCTTCATTTTTCGCTCTGTGATATTCATTTTCAAATTGTATCAACTTCCAGTCCATTTTCCAAACATGTTTGAACAAATATAACTAAGCAACCCCATCTTCTTTCTTGGCAATTCATCCTCATAACAAGTCATCTTCATTTTGTTTGTTTGTTATACTAACCTGAATTTATCTACTCATCATAAATTGCAATTTCCCTCTCCTTACCATAAAAAAAATAAAGTTTCGTTAACCAAAATGTTTCAACTATGTTCCATAGGGGACATAATCAGTACTTACAGGGGTAAACGAATTATCTTATGTAAAGGTCAGGTAAGCAAGAATGTTAAATATATCAAACTCCTCTTTGTTTCCCCGATTATTTTAACCTCTAAATTAATAGACTAATTTACAAAAGGCTATCAAAGCCACTTAATACACCATGGAAACTGCTCCAGAAATTAAATGTGAATACTACATAAAAAAGTAATAAAAAAAAAGGCCATTAAATTTATTCTTCAAATTCACACAACCTTTATGCTTGAAAGGACATCTATAATGCAACCAAGCCACAACAGGAAATCAAATGTTAATCCTAAACGCGCCTAACTCTAACATGTTAAACAACTGCAATGCAAGAAGTTCAATTTATCTCCCTAATCGATAAACAATCCCACTTCTACAACCAAGACATGTTAAACACTACCTATATAAAAAAATATATATCCGATGGGCATCAAATTAAAATGAAAAATTTACCTAAGCTTCAGTAAAGAAACAAACAGGTTCCTGCATATCCAACGTTATATTCTTCTAATACTATTAGAACAAGCAAATTATTCTTTAAGAACCCCAAAGACGAATAACAAAGCCAGTTAAAAAGTAAGCATCTTACATTTTCGGCTTCAGCCGACATAACCTTATATTCAACGACCGTTGCACATAGTTTTGCTTGTTATGTCTCCCCTTGCTTCTTTATAAATTCAAATGCCTACAACAATATATGTGCGTAAATCACTAAAATAAAGCAAACAAATCCCATGTACAAGGATTTAAATTTAATAATACAAAAAAATCAATTGAACTTCAATTACTTCTTTGCATTAGAAGATGCACTAACTCCTTCAAAAGCTTGGCACCTCGCTCTAAGGGCTCCAGGTCGAAGTTGGTAGAGATTGTCCTGGGATTATCATTCCTTAGCCTTGGCACGGGTAGGAGCAAAAGCGGACTCATCTCGATCCGCCGCTTCAAATCACTTACGCTATTTTGATTGCTGAGATTGGCCAAATTGAGAAGAAGCACCAAAAGAGAAAAGGAGATGTTCAAAGGGCCAAAACAGAAGCAGTGTTGGATTGGCATCAAGTAGAAGTAGAGGTTGCTGCTAGGGTAATGATGTTAACTGTTTTTTCTTTCTTTTTCTTTTTGCCAGAACTTGGAGTTCTTTACCTTTCAGCAATAAATAAATTGATCTTCTTCAAGACATTATTTGATTTTGTCCTACGAAAATTGAAATGGATCCAAATAATTGTTTGCAACGTACAATTGCATGTAACGAGTTCTTGCATTCAAGAACGTCTTTTCTGTTTATAACCAATTACTTGTAATTGTGTACCACATAATTGTTATATATTTGGTCACCGGCTGCTAGCTCGTCTCTCTGTTTTCTATATACATCTTTTCCAACCGTTAGATAATATCCAACGGTTGGTTCGTTAAAGACAAAATTGAGGGATAGCGTATTATGGATGCAAAGTAGCCAGCTCCTCATAATACATATATAATACATGTTCGGTGAGTTAATTTCAAAAGATAAATTACAAAACAAAAAAATCCGAATTCATTATTATAACTAATCAACTGGAAACAACTTAAACATGTTCTGTAAATATTACAAACTAAACCTAAAAATAAATTAAAAAACAAAAGAAAATCGTGACCCTCCTCCTCATTTTCTCTTCACTATTATTCTCTCTTTCCCCTCACATTTCTTAATCCAGTTGCAGCAAATTTGCACTCTTTCCCTCCCTTACCTTCATCCACTACCCAGCAAATCTGCACTTACTCAGTTGCAACATCTTCACTGTCGTTCTCTTTTTCCCCTCACCTTTCTTGATCCAGTTGCAGTAAATCTGCACTCTCTCCCTCCCATTTATCTTCTTCATCCACTGCCTAGTAAATCTGCACTCTCAAATATGCAACAAATTTGCACTTTCTCAGTTGCAACATCTTTCTCTCTCGTCTCAGCCCAGCCGTTGCTTTTCCGTCTTTGCTCTCCCGGATCTGTCACTTACCCAGCCGCTGTGTCTCTCTTGGATCTGTCACTTGCCGGTCTTTATTTTGTTTAAGTAAATTTTTGAGAAATTATTTGAGTGATTTGAATTGTTTTTAATAGGATGAAATTGTAGATTAATAGCATGTACCGAACTACAAAAATTTTATGTTTAATCTGAAATTTTTACTCAAAGTTAACAGAGCAATTTCAAAATCGATTTACTGTGTAAAGATTGAAGCTCATTGACCACGGTTATCGTAGTACCTATGCCTTTTAATTAGGCTTTTGTTATTTGACAGAAATAGAGATTTTTCAAGTTTTGCCCGGATAGAATTCAGTTAAACAATCTGTAATTTCAATTTATTGCTTTGGATGGAACTCACAATTTGAATTTATTGCCTCTCACTCTAAAAATATTGCCTGGATAGAATTCACTCCAATCTGCAACTTGTAGAAGTGAGAACAAAAAATAAAAATCTATTTTTTTATTGTGCCCTAAAAGAAAAGAGTTAAAAAATTTTGATGAGAGCTTAGCCTTAATTTAAATTGGCTTGTGTAATTTATAATCTATGTATATGTAAGAGTAGTGTTTTTAATTTGATTAATATTTGATATATGTTCTTTTTTTAATTTTTTGGGGTAATATTCAGTTTTTAATGTATGACATATTGCTAAAATGGCTTTCATGTTATTTTGAATTTGATTAATATTTTATATGTGATTATAGATGATCAGGTCAAGCACCTAGAGGTCCCCAAGAATTGTTTAATTATAAACATTCATCATTGTGTAATGTAATTGAGCGATGCTTTGGTGTTTTAAAAGCGCGATTTTCAATTTTAAGGGATATGTATAATTATAGTTTACGTAAGTAACGTCTAATTCTAATTGCATGTTGCGCTTTACATAATTTTATTCGACGAAAAAATGCAAGTGATAGGTTATTTAGGGACTTTGATGTACAAGATTTGGTTACCAACGAAGAATGAGACACTAGTATGCCACTTACTAATATTGATTTATCTCCAGCAAGTGTCACAGAGATGTATGCTACAAGAGATGGAATTGCAGCTTCTATGTGGCATGATTACATATGTAATGCAAATGTCTATCATGTAATTTTTTTATAATTATTTTGTTTAAATCATGTGTTGTAATATATATCTTAATTATGGTGTAAAAACAATGATAATGTCAAACTTTTTTTAATTAATGTTAATTCTAAAACTTTATCATCATGTAAATTTTTATAATAAATTATTTTGTTGTATTTGTGTATGTATTAACTAAATAATTATTTCATAACTATAAATATAATGTAAATGCCTAGTAAAAACTGTTTTTGAAAAAAGTATTACCAAACGCATATTCTCTGTTTTATCATTTTCAACTGTGTCTACCAAATGCATATTACTGTTTTCAGTTTTAAAATACATGATACAGAAAATGATACCAGACACATATTTAAATTCGAAATACAGCAACTGTAAAACACTATTTTCATTTTCATTTTTATTCTTAGAAAATACAAATTCAGAAACAATACCAAACAAGCCATAAGATTTTGTTCAATTACAGTAATAAACTATTACACCTTAATACTTTCTTTCACCCATTGGCTTATTTACTATTTTGCAATTTTCTAAATATTGAATTAATGTTAATCCAAATTTTTACTGTAAATTTTGACACCAATTTTTATATATCTATTATTAAATCGAACAACTAAAAATTTGCATCAAAACTTTAAATTTTTTTTACTATTATTCTAGCATTTACCATTTCTTAAAGCAGGAAAATGTGTAAGCAAAGCATGAGTCTCTCTTCTCATTTTCTGTGAAAACAGAATGGGAGTTTGGGAGTGGGTCGCGATGACTCTTCAATTCACTCACTAAGTGTTGGGTGCTTATAGGGGTATTAGGGTTAAATCTTAGGGTTTGCTCTCTTTTTTTAGTCTGTCCTTTATTAAAGTGGTTAGTAAATAAATGGTAAGTTTCGTTAGAGAAGAGATAGTGAGTAAGCACCCTTTCAATTGTGTATTCAGTATTGAACAAAAAGATGGACATAGAGGAGCTAATCAAAAAATGCAAAGCAGTCTCACTGAATGGAGAAACAAGAGGGAAAGTAACCCTCAAAAGCAAAATGAGGGAAAATGGGGAGAAGATACTTGCAGAATGCCTAGTAGGGAAAGTGTTACTGAATAGAGAAGTGAAAAAGGAAGGTTTTAAAGCAGCTTTGCTTCCAACATGGAAAACAATGAAAGAAGTTAAAATTGAAGAGTTAGGGGAGAACATTTTGTCTTCCAGTTTGGGAATAAAGTTGATATAAGGAAAGTTTTCGTTGAAGGGCCTTGGCATTTTGACAGAGCATTAATTGTGTTGACAGAACCAGCAGGAATAAAGGAGATAACAAAACATATTTTCACTCATGTCTCATTTTGGGTGCAAATACTCAATGTACCTATTATGTGCATGAACACGGAGACAATAAAGGAGCTTAGTGAAGCCATTAGAAGAGTGGAAGAAGTTGTCATATATATTACAGGGCATGTTTTGGTAAATATATCAGACCCCGCATTTCGGTGGATATTATTAAACCACTGATAAAAGTTATGTATTTGAAGCAAAAGGAAGATGAAAATGAAATGCACAATGAGGAGCAAAAAGGAATGAAGAATAAAACAAATGGGGAAGAAGAAGAAAAATAAATTCTTATACCAGTAAGAGATGAAAGACTGCTAGACTTTTGCTATGTTTGCAGTCAGATTGGCCATTAATATAGAGAATGTGTCAACTATAAAAATCAGTTGAAGGAGGAGATGGCATACGGGCCAGGGATGAAGTCCCCTACAATGACAGAACAACTGAAGCAAAATAAAGGGAAGGAAAATATTAGACCAAAACAGGGAAAGAAAAGTCAGAGCTACTCAATAATAGAGGTCTAAGACAAAAAGAGGAACTCGAAGACAAACGATTGAACAACTCGAAAGTTAGGAAAAATGGGTATGGGTCAAGAAACATCACGGGGTGGGGATTCCTCAGAAATGTCAAATCAAAATATTAAGAAACAGTCAGTGACAGCAGAAGGTAAATTGGCGGGGGGAGGGAATTAATTTAAGGCGAGAAGTGAAAAACAAGTTGAGAGGGAAAAAGAAAAAGAAATGTTAAAAAGAAACAAGATAAAGTGGAAAAAATGCTAATAGTGAGCAGCCTAAAACTAAGAGCTTGGAGAGTGATGAGCCTAAAAGCAGATAAACAAAAAGTAATTGTGAAAGAAAGGGATAGGCTAGAAGCAACCAAAGAAAAGCTCAAGAGATGTAGGTGGAAATTGCAAGCCAAAAATGCCGATAAGTCCATTAAGCATAAAGATGGACCAAAAGCAATAAAAAGGTCCAATGATAAAATTTTTGAGGATAGCCCAGTAATGAAAAAGAAAAAGATGGGAAGCCCAAACCAAAGAAAAACATTATCATCTCCAAAGGCTAAGTGCAATCTGAAGCTGGAAATGCAGAGTAATAGAAGAAATAGAGTTGAAGCAATGCTTATAAAAGAATCAACAGCGGTGACTAGTTACCAGCCCCGCTAACAGTAATAAGGATCATCAGCTGGAACATTCGGGGTTTGGGGAATGATCGAGTGTTCCGAAAAGCCCAAAAGATTCTCTGTATGCATAAGCCGTAAATGATGTTTTTTTGTGAAACGAAGCTGATGTCTAAATAAATTGTGGAAAAAGGTAAGAAGTTAAATTTTCACAATTGTTTTACTGTCGATAGAGTGGTTTGGAAGATGGTTTGGCTTTACTGTAGAGTGTTGAAATTTTTGTCGATATCAAATCGTATAGTATACACCACATTGATGCTATTATTCATGTTGATAATGGATGTTATTGAAGGTGTATGGGTATATATGGACATCCTGAAAGGGATCAAGAGCATCATACATGGTTGTTGTTGCAAAGATTAGCAGGACTTTCATCTCTGCCCTAGCTTTGCTTCAGGGACTTTAATAAAATCTTACATCTAAGTGAAAAGACTAAGAATGAAATGTGCGTTTCAGCAGCAAATGACTTCAGAGAAGCTATTAGACTTTACGGCTTAAATGAGTTGGGTTGCAAAGGATATCCATTTACATGGTCGAATAAGCGGTTTGGATCCCAATTAGTGGAGGAAAGACTAAATAGATTTTTAGGTTGTGAGAACTAGAGAAGGGTATTTTAGGATAATGTGGCTACAAATATGATAACTTAGACATCTGATTACAGCCCAATAAAAATGAAAGTTGTAGATAAGGCTAGATGAAGTAAGTATAACAGAATATATTTCACGAGAATCCATTATGAAGACATGTGGAGTCTATATGAGATATGCAAACAGATTGTAAAGAATGAGTGGAAGAATAGTTGCAAATGGAATTGTGAAAATCATGTGCTCTTTTATAAAGAAACAATAAAAAGATCGATGGCCGAGCTAAAGATTTGGAGCAAGACTGAATTTGAAGGTAGAAAAAAGAAGTTGGATAAGTTGCTTCGGCAATTACAGAACATCAGAGAAAGTGGCGAGCAGTATGTTTGTGGGGAAGAAATTAAGAATGTTGAAAAACAAATAGATGAAATTTTATTAGAGGAAAAGATTTATTGGAGGCAAAGGTCCAGAACAGTTTGGGTTCAAGAAGGAGATAAGAACACAAAGTTCTTACATTCCAAAGCTTTAGCTAGGAAGAGAAAGAAGACAATTAAAGGAATTTTTAATAAAATGGCAGATGGACAGAAGAAGCAGATGAGGTGGAAAGACTTTTTTTGTGAGCATTTTGTAAATCTCTTCACTTTAACACATCTTACAAGGTGTCAAATGGAAAAAGCACTCAAAGAGATGCCTCGTAGAGTAACAAAAGATATAAATGAGCAGTTGAATCAAACGTTTACAGAAGAGGAGATTGTGATAGCCTTAAAGTAGATACATGCAAAAAAAGCCCTTGGCCCCAATGGTTTACCAGCAATATTTTTTCAGAAACATTAGAAAGCGGTTAGTGAAAGAGTCATATCTACATGCCTGCACATCTTTAATAGTGGAGGTAACATTGCCCCCTTCAACCATACTTATATTGCCTTAATTCTAAAGAGTGGTTTATTATAAACCTATTAACTTATGCAATGTTATATACATAATAATAACAAAAACCATAGCTAATAGGTTAAAAGAAATTCTACATCTTGTAATATCACACATTGAAAGTGCATTCATACCAAGTAGACTCATTACAGATAATATAACCATTGATTATAAGTGCTTGCACAAAATGAAGCTTAGTAAAAAACCAAAAGGTGGCCCAGTGGCTTTTAAATTGAATGTTAGTAAGGTTTATGATAGGGTGGAGTGAAGCTTTCTAAAGCATACAATGGAAGTGATGGGGTTCCCACCAAATTGGGTAAACTTGATCATAGGATGTATTACCGCTCCTTTTTTCTCTGTCTTAATAAATGAGGTACCAAAAGAGCTAATTCAACCTCAAAGAGGGCTCAGACAAGGCTGCATGTTATCCTCATACTCATTTATCTTGTGTGCAAAGATTTTTTCAAATCTCATGACTCAAGCTAAGCGGGAAAATTTGATCAAGGGGCTCAAGTTCTGTGAAGATTTATCAATTAATCACTTGCTCTTTGCAGATGACAGTTTGATTTTCACAAGAGCCGTTATTGAAGACTACTCAAACTTAAAGAATATTTTTTATTGTTATACTTCTGCATCAAGCCATATCTTCAATTAACAGTGAAAAGACTCGACCAGCACAAATAGCTTCAATTAAGAATCTCTTCCAGCTCTAGGTGGTGTCAAAGCATGAAAGGTACTTAGGATTGCCTTCTATAGTGGGAAGGAAAAAGCTAAGTATTTTCAACAATATAAAGCTTAGAGTCCTAAGTAAGATATCTGATTGACACTAAAAAGTGTATATTTAATAAGGATAAAACTATTAGTTTTTCATTTGTTGTGTCGATTAATGCGCTCATTATTTCTAAATTATCTTAATATTCTCCAAATATATTTTATGTTAAATTAATTCGCAATATGTTAATTTTTATCTTGTAAATATTTTTCATGAATAAAGATGGAATTGGAATTGAAAGCAAGAACAAAGAAGAACTGATGGAGCAAATTGGAATGCATTATTGAGGAGATTTAATTAACAAATATTAAATTAAAAATAAAAATAAAAGATAAAAGAGAAGAATGGGCAATCATGCCCGTAATGGTCAGGTGGCTAAACTCTTCAATGTATATATATATATAATAAAATAAATAAAGAATGTATCATTCCTTACCTATAAAAGGAAAGGAGATGTAGAGAGGTTGAAGGCTAATAGAGAGAGCTGAGCCGAGGTGTAAGATGAGAGAGCGAAGTTGAGGAATTGTGTCTTTTTCTTTTTCTTTTTTAATCAAATTCCTTGTAACATATTTTAAAAGTTTATCAAATAAAAATAGTGTTTTGTTTTCTTTCAATATGAGTGACTAATTTTACTAAGTTGAGGTAAATGATGAAACTCAAGATTTCAAACTATTAAATTTATTACTTTTTCAAGTGAGTTTTTAAGTTTATTTTACTATTTTCTAGTTATTTTTATGTCATGTTAATCTATAAATTCTCTTGGATCTATATAGTATTTTGACATAATATCGACACATTAATACAGTTGTGGCATATTAGGTACTTTCTTCCATATTTATCCACACACATAATTAATTGGGAATTAAATGATATAATAATTAACTGGTAAAAGTGAGATAAAATATAAAAATGAGAAAATTTTAAAATTATAGTTTGAATATTGAGAGTGGATCCTATAACCATAGCATATTTTTAAATTGATTCCTAATAATTTCTTTTCCCACAATTAATTTTCTTTATTTTAAATTAACTACTAGATTTTAAATTTCTTATGGTTCGACCCTGACTCATCAGGTTATATTATAACTAGACACTCTTATATTTGGGAATAATAATACTTTTGGGTCGTGTCAATATCCAATTGGCAATCGAAGATGTTCTCAAGAGGTGAAAAAGATGTGTTAATTAAACCCTTTTCTCTTCCAAAACTACCTCTGGACTCTACAGTGTCAGAATTGATAGACGCCGAAAATAAATAGAAGGAGTTGCTGGTTCAAGAAAACTTTTTGGAGGAGGATGCACAACATATCTTAAGAATCCTACTACCAAGAATATCCTATCCCGATAAGCCATTATGGCATTTTGACAAACGAGGGGATTACACAGTCAAGAGTGGGTATTAAGTGGCCTTAAATCAGAAATTCCCAGACCAACCAAACAACTCAAACAGTTCAAGCAGAAAACAAGTTCCATGGAGCTTAATTTGAGCTGTAGAGCAACCAGCAAAATTAAAGATTTTCATGTGGAGAGCTGCAAGAAACATTTTGCCAACAGCAGTTAACCTATGGAGAAGAAAGGTGCTACAAAGCCCTGGTGCTAGAGATGTAGAAGAGCTGAGTAGACGACATTTCATGCTATTTTTTATTGTAAAAATGCTCAGAAGATATAGAGACTTACAGAGCACAGGGAAGAAATAAAGCAGTCAAGAAACAAAGATGTTTTAAGCTTGATCATAGAAATGGCAAGTAAGAAGGGAAAATATGATCTGGAAGTGATATTTGCTTTATGTTGGGTGGCTTGGCACTTAAGGAATCTTCATGTTTTAAGTAACAAAATGGAAGATTCCCAAATATCAGTTGCAAAAGCAGAAGCTGTGGTTCAATCTTTCAAAAAAATCATACAACCACAATTACAATCAACCTTGGAGAGGAAAGTCAGTAGATTTCAGCATTGGAGACCTCCACGGTCAAGGTGGTTCAAAGTTAATGTGGATGCTGCAGTAAGAGAAGAACAAGGGAATGTGGGATTAAAGGTAGTAATCAGAAATTCAGTCGGAAAGTGTGTAGCAGCTGCCATGAAGCCATCAATCTTCCATGGAAGTGTGGCTTTTGCTGAAGTTGAAGCTACAAAATTTAGGTTGGAAATTGCGGAAAATGCAGGATTTCTACCTCTGATTATTGAAACAGATTCTCAAGAGATAGTGGATCTGGTGTTAAACAAGAGAGGCACAAGGACAGAGATGTTTTGGATAATTTCCGATATACAAGCTAATCTAAAGAGTTTGCAGCAGATTAAAATCCAATATACCTCAAGAAATTGTAATGGAATAGCACATTTGTTAGCTAAAAAAGTTTTGGAACAGGAGAATATTGTCTCATGGCTGGATAATATTCCAGACAATCTTTTGTACTTATTCTCTGATTTTGATGAATGAAAAAATCAGTTTCATCTCAAAAAAAAAAAAAGGCAAGAAAATGTGTTACAGTACACCTCTCCTCCTTTCTAATTTCTATTTACACATCAATTAGGACTCAAATAATTAAAATAAAAACCTAACCAAAGGACTCAAAACATGTTATTATCATCTTTTAGTTCTCACTTAAAATTTTTTAAGTACTTCTTTCTATTAAAACATAATTTGTTAAATTAATGAAATGATGAAATCTAAAATTTTACTATAATTATATTACACTTTTCTTAGTTTTATTGCCACATCAATTAGGATTTAAATAAGTTCGAATTATAATTGAGATTTCTATATCATTACCCCAAATAATTAAAATAAAAACCTAACTAAAAGGCCAAAAACATATTATTGCCTTTTTATTTTATCCTTTCAATTACGCTAATATCTGTAAGTTTCTTTTCCTTTTTCTTACAAACTTTGCAAAATTTAATGCTAAATTTCACAAATTTCTATTTTTCATTTCAATATTTACCACTCAATGACGATAATTTCTAAAACGTGTCAAACCTAAGGAAAACGAGCAAACAGTTGATTAGTTTCTCTCAATCAAAGAGCTGCACGTGACAGGTTAACACTAGGTTAACAGTCTCCTGTCCTGGCGAGCGCGTACTTGTCCGAGTGTTGTGCAACGGTCAGCTGAGTCCGACGTGTTAATAAAGTTCTCCGAATCTTCCCGCTTACACTTTTTCTAAAACCGTTTTACGACGCTTTGAAAATTACGTCTCATCTGATTACGTTGACTCTCATTTAAGGACAAAACCAAGTCTTTCAGTTGAATCCAATCCCGTTGTTTGTGTTTATACTTCCTGTGAGAAGAAGATCATCACCCTCGCTTCTTCTTCTTCTTGTACATAATCAGCATCATCATCCATCTCTCAATCACTCTTCTGATCTTCAATCAAATTTGAATCTTTTTCATATCAGAGAGTAACAGAGAGATGGATTCTGATGCGACACCATCACCGCCACCCCAGTTAACCGGTGTTGTTATAATCACTCTTCCTCCCCCAGATAACCCTTCTTTAGGCAAAACCATCACTGCTTATACTCTCACTGACAATTCCCCACAATCCCAACAAACCCATCATCAACAACAACAGGAACACCCACTTCCAGCCCAATTAGACCCGCCACAAAACTCTCAATTTAACTTCTCGTTGCCAGTGCTGTTTCCTGGCTTGCCGAGAAAGCTTTTTTTGTTTCTGGCTATTTCTATTTTTGCTCTCATTCTCTATGGCTCTGTCTTTTCACATACTCTTCAAGACCGGTACAAGTCCAACAATGATGATGAAAATAAGGAATCTTTTGTCTTCCCTTTGTATCATAAGTTTGCCATTCGTGAGGTTTTGCAAAGGGATGCTGAGTTTAAGTTGGGGAGGTTTGTAGATTTGGATGGAGAGAGTGTGGTAGCACCAATGAATGATGGGATAATTAGACCCCACAAAAGTAAGATCAACAAAAAGTTGGTTTCTTCTAATGCTGTTGCTGTTGATTATTCCTCCACTTTTCCTCTTACGGGCAATGTTTATCCAGATGGGTATGCATAAATTTATTGCTTTGTTTGATTGCTGTTCTTTTTAGTTGAGGCTTTAGATTGTTATTGGTTGATTGAGGTTACTTTATAACAGATTATAGAATTTTTTGACACCTGGCGTGAGAATGTATTTTCACATTGGTACTGCTTCCTTAAGCAAACTTTCTTCTAAGCGATGGCAATGATGTTGTTTTTAGTAGACGATAAACTTGGCAGCAATAAAACCGATACACCCTTTAAAAACTTAATGTCTTGACAGCTGTGTTTGGGGATGGTAATTATGCTAGAGGTGTTGTGGTGTGATATTGTAGTATGATGCAGAAATGAAGAATTTGTATTCATTGAAGCTGATGATGTTCACATGGGATAGGTTGTGGAAGAATGTCAGAATGGATCTATATATGGGATCGTTATCATAATTGATGCCAAGAACTATGAGTGCTCAGCAGTATTTGATTTGTATACTGATTCTAACTAAAGATTTTAACTCTTTTACAGATTGTATTTCACACATATGATTGTTGGAAATCCACCAAGACCTTATTATCTTGATTTGGATACTGGGAGTGACTTAACATGGATTCAGTGCGATGCTCCTTGCAGCAGTTGTGCGAAGGTAAACTTCTTTTGTAACTGATGCCAATTACTTGGTAACAGTTCTTTGTGGTTTCACACATCTGCTAATCGGCATTTATGTACTGCAAATGCTCAACTGACCATTTGAACGAATTTTCAAAACTCTCTTCTGTTTGTCTTTTGCTCTGTCAAGTGACTAGTTCCCTTGTTGTTGAATATACAATTGATGTAGGGGGCAAATCCTTTGTACAAACCAAGAACGGGGAATATACTACCTTACAAGGACTCATTGTGCATGGAAATTCAAAGAAATCATAAGCCAGGATATTGTGAAACTTGCCAACAATGCGACTATGAGATTGAATATGCAGATCATAGCTCCTCTATGGGGGTACTTGCAAGAGATGAGCTTCATCTAACGATTGAAAATGGATCACTGACTAAGTTAAATGTTGTTTTTGGGTATCAACTTTAACTTCCCTGTTGCTTCATACTTGGTTGTTTTAATGTGCCTAGCAAAATCAAAGTGCTAATTTGTGAATTCAATTTTGTTTGTAAGGTGTGCATATGATCAGCAAGGTTTGTTGTTAAACACTCTGGTAAAGACAGATGGTATCCTTGGACTAAGCAGAGCTAAAGTGAGTTTGCCTTCCCAATTGGCAAGCCAGGGGATCATTAAGAATGTTGTTGGCCACTGCCTTACCACCAATGCAGGAGGTGGTGGATATATGTTCTTGGGTCACGATCTGGTACCCAGTTGGGGTATGGCATGGGTTACCATGCTTGACAGTCCTTCCATGTGAGTACAGATTTTGAAACAATTCTGCAAAATCTTTTCATACTTCAAGAATTAGTTTGCCTTTTACTTTTGCAAACTGAATTTTATGGAAAACAAAATACAAAAAAAAGAAAAAACGTTGATCCCTATTGTGACCTGGTTACTAGGTATTGCTTATGGCTTTACTGTAATTGAACAGCATTTGATGGAATATGATTTTCTGTTTCTGTACTCACCACCATCAGGTGGCTACCACTGCCTTCATTAATAAAGAATCACCATATGGTCATGTTTTCTGTGGGAGAAATGCAACTTTATTAGATTATAGTTTTTGATGATGCTAGTTCCGAGTATGCACATCTCGATGTCTGCTTTTGTTTGCTCCACTTTTGATGGATTTGTTTGAGGTTTTTTAATTAAACAGTTTCAACGTGTTATTCTATATTCTTATTCAGCTTTCCCTCTAACATATTTCTGACTTGTTCATTTTTCCTGGTTAAGGGAGCTTTACCACACAGAGATCTTGAAAATAAATTATGGAAGTAGCCCACTGAAATTAGGTGCGCAAAACACTCAAGTAGGACGGGCATTGTTTGATACTGGCAGTTCTTATACCTACTTCACAAAACAAGCGTATTCTGAATTGATTGCTTCTGTAAGTACTTTAATCCTTGTCCTATGAAAAAAATTATAGAAAGATCAACATTTTTCACTTTGCCCATTGATGCAGCTTAAAGAAGTTTCTAGCGATGGACTTGTCCTAGATGCATCTGATCCAACATTGCCCGTCTGTTGGCAAGCTAAATTTCCCATCAGGTATGGCATTTTACCCTTAAATCAGTCCTTTCAATTCAGATATTGCCGTTTGATTTTGTGTTTTTTAGCATCTTCTAGGAAGTTTGTCGTGGCTGGCATGCCATAAAAATGAGCCCAAATTTGTTCTTTCATAAAGCCATCAATCAACTTATAATTGTGAATTCTTGGTGAATCAATCATGTTCATGTAATCTACTAATGCAATCTTCCTTTTGCTATGAGGAAAGAGGTGCCATCATCGTCCTGTATTGCTTCTTAAATGTATTTTTAAGTGATGAGCATGATGACCAATCATGGAATTGGGTGTTTGAAATTATTAATAGCACCAATGCATCGCTTGAATTTGACGTGAATTTCTGTAAGCTGTTGCGAAAATGCTAGTGTCTTCAGGTTGACTGAGATACTGAACTATCTCCTCAAATTTACCTTTCCATTGTTATTTTTTCAAGTAATAACCACTGTTTATGAATGATTTGTGATTAGTGTGACGTTCTTTATCAATCTGAGTTTATATCACAGCACCTTAATTTTGAAAGAATTGTAGGATTATGAAATGTTTATCCACATGCATGCAGGTCCATTGTGGATGTCAAGCAGTACTTTAAGACTCTGACACTTCATTTTGGGAGCAAATGGTGGATTGTTTCCAGAAAGTTTCGCATTTCTCCAGAGGGGTACTTGGTCATTAGTGTAAGATTGCCTGACTGTTACTAAATGGGGTTGTTTTACTTTTCCGAAGTTTGGTTTCACTGTCCCAATACTAAAGGTTGCTGCATAACAAGCCTCTCTATTCTGCAGAAGAAAGGCAACATATGCTTGGGCATTCTTGATGGAAGCAAAGTACATGATGGATCCACGATTATACTTGGAGGTATGCTTGTTAGTTCTAGAGAATTCTAAAACCGTCTTTCAGTTAGTTAAAAGTTCCATCTATACTAGAAAGACTGGACCTCAGTCCTCCAAACTAAATAAATTTCATGTAACCTAGATCAAATTCAAATCCTTCAGCAGCCACTTCTTAGAATACTGGATATTCTATTGTCCATCTTCCTCACTGATCATAGCAGATGTATTTGGAGAACTATAAAATATGAGGTTCTTCCTAGTGGCAATTGCTGCATCTGATCATCAAGTTCATCTTATACTTGCAGATATCTCACTGCGTGGACAGTTGGTTGTGTATGATAACGTTAATAAGAGGATCGGGTGGGCAAAATCACATTGCATGAACCCTGGAAGACTCAAGAGCCTGCCATTCTTGGAGGGATAGATTGGTATGGGAATAAGCATAACAACAGTTTTGTCTGTATATCATTCACAGTTTTGTATTATGTCTCCGTGTATTATACTTCAGTGTGGACACCGCTGCACGTATAAACATATGTACAGAATATAACCTTATATATTCTTGCGATTGAATGGGAGAAAACAGCATCTTTGTATGTATAATAATAACCAACTACCTTTCTGCTTTCTTCAAACCTTCGGGCAGTAAATTTTTACAATTATAAGGAAAAAGAATGCACTTACGATATAAGTTAATATGCTTACCAAATTTCCTTAACACTTTCCTAAAAATTTTTTGGTTGGAAGTAAAGATTGGGTTATATATATAATATATTTTTTTCGATTTCTACCGCTTGTTACTGATTCAAATTCTTAACAATTATCCGTTGTCACTAATTTCCTTTAATTCTTTTCCTTTCTAATAAAGATGACAAAAAGAATAATAAATAATGTGTATGAATACTTCTGCTAACATAAAAAATGAACGAGAGTGAGAGAGAGGGTATTCATGTTCAAAAGTTAAGCATGTGAATGTCAAGATATTTTCTGGAGAAGGGATGAAAAATACATTCAGATTCCAGGGTACCAAAAGACAAGGCAAAGTTTGATTACAGTAAAAAACACTAGCAACTTAGTAAGACATCAAATACATCTGCATTCTGAATCGGATGAGAAAAATGAGGAATATGATGATGAAAAATATCTAATTACAACATAAATCTAGCTGGACATCATGACCTGATCTTTTGACTGCAGTGCTTGGGTGGCAAAAAATCTGACATCAACATCTGGATCCTCACTCAGCTCAACCAAACATGAACGAATTGATTTCTCCACCACCTGCATCATTCAAGAACCATTCCCAATTATGAAATAATATGGCAATCTTTCTCTTTTGTCCTCTTAACAGCATTATCCGAAGATTTATATTGAGAGGGTCTGTCCATATTGGAAGGTAGTTATATCCACATGGCAAAAAGAGGATGCCCTTGCAGTCATGATATCTATGCACAGTTGAAGTTTTTTAAGAATGTCACCTATTAATCGTGGTTCTCCATTGAACAATTGGCAAGATTGATTCTTTATAGAGAAAATAACAGACAAGAAGACATATTTGGAATAGCAAACATGAAATCTATTAGTCCCCAATGCTCTCTAACCCTATCGGAAGCAAATAATCTCAGATTGTTCCCTATAGCTCAACAAATAGGAAACTGTATTAAAGCAATGTGTAATGACCCCCACATTATTTCACCGCAGAAAACTCAAATTACATAAAACAGTTAAACTACTTACAGACTGATCAACTATGGGAATAAGTGACTGCAACACTTTCGCTACATTGAATTTGATGTTTGGTACCCTGTGACATCAACCACAGCTTTTAATCCAAGTTTTAGGTTAACAAACATATAATATACTGAATAAACCGGCAACTTACCTATCTTTTGATGCATTAATGACCACAGGCAGAAGTTGTGAACAAGTAATTTCAGGGCCCACAACAGGGGCAAGAAGAGAAATTGCTTGAAGAATAGTCATTCGATACAAATAATGTGGGTTGTTAATCATTTCCAAAACCTGTCGACAGACAACAAAATTATTAAGAACAAGTTAGAAAAAGGAATACACAACAAAAATCAAAGAAATAGCCTTCGAAGAGTAATCCTCAAAAACCTATTCCAATTTTTTTTTTAATTTGGGTCGGAGAGACACACGACAAACCATTATAAGAATCAACAACTTTTCTTTAAGTATGCTTTTATTAAAGTTGTGAGTTATAATGCCTTGTTTCCATGTAGAACACCGCATCAATGCCAGCATTCTTCAGTAAGGAAAGTACTGAATTTAAGACTAAATTTCTGCTACTTTTTATCAGAGCAACCTGTGGAACTATATGCTGCATTGCCCAATCAGGGCCAAATTCTTCTGCAAGACGTTTCACATTGTTGGCAGCAGCATCACGAATGGAATAAACCTACAACCAAAACCAAACTATAAATAGATATTACAATATTAATTAAGCTACTAAAAAAAGTCTGATATGATTTAACAAGCCAAGATCGTAACAGCAGAAGATAATTACATCGAAATAGTTACTCTTCTTGCACTATATGGCACATTTAAAGGGCTACAGAACTTTTGAGCAATGAAATGACAAAAGTTACTTATGATCTTTCCTTTGGAGATTAAACCAAATGCTTTTATTGATTTTTCATGTTTCTCATGCAGTAGCAGCTAAGCTCTGAGTTACCAGCAACTTTGTGATCTCTTCCTGTACTTAAAAGAGAATGATAATAGATAATTTTAATGTGAGATGTAAGTCAAGCCAGAATCAAAGTATAATCTAACCAAAATGAGTTTCTTATAGTGTCCTACAACCCAAAAAAGGTCAATAATCAAAGAATCCAGGGACCTCAGACAAATATTTGAAATTATACACAAACACTTTAAAAGAGCATTCTTCCTGGAAAGTGCATCTATATTTTCACGGGCACTAATTAGCAGACCTTTATACAAGGAAACTATGAGACATAATCATCAATCACATAACAGAGAGAGTGGAAGAACAACTACTTTCAGAATTCAGACACTTATTGCTCAAACTAAGACTACCACAGTACTTCACATACCTTATCTTTTAACCATTGCATGCAAAGAGCACCAAGCTTATCATCAAAGAACCCTACACCCAACTGACTTGCCAACAGTGGTATGTACTCTATTATTGCAAGTCGAACCCTCCAGTGTCTATCCTCTGCAAGCTCAACAATTGCTGGCAATAGAGATTGGGACAGCAGGTCAATTCCAATCACCTACATCAACAAAAATTGCAAATGCAAACCATACAATATAAGCATACACATAGCAAGACAGAAATATAGAATACTAGTTTTCGAAGTCAAAACAACAATCAGCTTTCAATAAAATATGAACATTCAAGTAATAAGTGCAATCAAGCATTATTTTACATTGCACAATGATAAACCCTACCATCCTTCAAGAACCTGTATTTAATAACTAAGGAAACCAAAGTAATACAGTAATACATCTGTAATCCAATTCACATGAAGAGAACAGAGTGTTGACAAACCTGGTTGACTTGATCAAGCTTGCTAATAATATTCAGTCGGACATCAGGAAATTCATCCTTTAGAAGAGAAAGGAAAATAGGGAGCAGTTGCTCTATTGTTGCATCCTGAAACCATAAACAGAAAGCAGGCTAAATGGCTAGAGAAAAACCAACATTCAAAATGAATAACAAATAAATATGTAAAACTAATTCACATAATTATGAAGCAACAGGAAAATAGGGAAGGTCGTGCTGCAAGAACTACATGATAACCAAAACTTCCCACCACTAAGAACCCAAACATTTTAAATTTCATGATGCATGACTTAAAATAATGGTCTTTTACCAAATTATAAAATAAAATAAAATAAGAGAAGGAGCTATGCATTTGGAGAGCAATGTTATTAAAGCCTCCAAGTTTGTTTACTTATTAAAGCAATGGTGTGCGTCAACACTCTCTTGCTTAAGAAGTTAAAACATCTTTTGAGGAAAGAAAAACAAATTTGGAGATAAAGACCACACATGTGGCCATAGAAGAAGCTATAACATTGATGTGAATAAACATAACCCTATATGTTGATACAAAATTAGTCATTAGTAATAAGGAAAATCAATCCATAATCAATGACAGAATGAAAAACCAGAAAGAAAATTATCTCAAGAAAGACACCATTAGTTGACTCCTCAAAATTAATTACGGTATCCACAAAATTGTTCACATGTTTACTACTGACAATGAATAGCATCGCATACGCTATGCCATGATGAACTTTTGCATGCATGCAATGAGTGGATAACTCAAACTTTCAATTAGGAAGCAGCACGTAATTATCAATACACTTTCTCACCTTTCCTAAAATTGGAGCCATTCCCATTATAACAGTAGCCAAAGCAGAACGTACATGCTGGGACGAATCTGATGACAATTCCTATAGCAGGCAATTGTATCTGATAATTAGGCTATTATCATATAGATGGCCAGCGGCAACACAGTATTAAAACTGGAATGTAAGAATACAATGAAATGAGGGCAGTTACATTCAGGAAATCAGTTATATCAAGCATACACTTACCTTGACACAAGGAAGAATATGCTGGATTGCAAGTTCTGGATTCAAGATTCGGCAAATCTTTGTTACTTTTCCTGCAGCAGCTATACGCACTTCAGCTTCATTATCACGAAGTAGCCGAACATATGCAGGAACCACATCTGACCTAAATATATCATCCATCAATTTAAGAGTAGGTTACACTTCCTGAGGACTGAATATAATTTCCTAAAATATCAATAAACTCAATAAGAAGACAAATGCATACAAAGTGGAAGGAAGAAAAAGGAGTCCCTTCAAGTGACTAAAACGTGAAAAGCAAGTCACAGACTCAACATCCGCGTAAAGTTTCAAAGCAGGAGAGGAAATTATCCACTTGCATAAGAGAACATTCAAAAAACTAAAAAATTAAAGAGAAAAAAAAATATTCCTACTCATGGCCAGTTCTTGACTTCTATAACCCCCCCCCCCCCAAAAAAAAAAAGCAACGTAATTACCCATCAAAATTATTACCTGGTAGGCTCAGGACCAACAGCTTCGCATAGCTCATATAATTGATTTGCAACCATGTAACGAACGCGCCAAGACTTATCCTGCTTAGCAAATAATTTTGTCATGCATGGTAGCCAGCGGCATACATTATTTGAAAAACCATTAATGGATAAGGATAAACAGCGCACATAAATAAATAGTAAAAAACTTCGATTTGCACTTCATTTAGTAGTACTGGAAAAGAAAACAAGCACAATATCTCCAAAACTAATTGTAGATAAGATTCAAGTACCATCAGGTGAATTTTCTTGTAGACTATGTGATGCTTTTGAACTTAAATTTGCACAAGACTTCAAGCAACCTCTTCCATTGTTTATGTTTCAAGAAATCATACATCTCAAAAAAGAATTGATTAATGCCATGCTTAGGTGAGATGTAAAACAAGAATCTGATTAAGCTAAATATGTTACCATTAATGAATAAGATTACCTGAGAGAAATTAACTATAACAGGAAGAATATGTGCCACACAATCCTGGGGTTCCAACAACTTTCCTAGAGCTCCACAACCCTCAACAGCCAACAATCGCACAGAATCTTGATCTGAAATGAATATTAATTAAAATAATGAAATAAATTGACCCTGCAAATTAAGAATTGACAATACAATATAGAAACTTAGGGAGATCCAGTTGCATTCCCATAAAAGAACTGGAGCTAGAAACTTTTGTAGACCCATATTTGTGTTTTACAAGAAACATTGGAATAAATTTTGTAGATTTCCTTGCAAGATACACAAAATTGGAAAACGATATAGAGAAATGCAATGATTAACTTCAGTGGGCTACAATTTTTCTTTTATGGGGTTTTTTTTTTTGGGGTGGGGGGTGGTGTTGGTGATGGTGATGGTTGTTGAGGGATGTCAGTCACAAGGATAAACAAGGAAGAGTTGCGATAGAAACATATCAAATTTATCACCAGCATTCATTAATCTACATATCTTATCGAAGTTATAATGTGAAACTTAAGGATTAGATATAATCTAATTAATGATTGCATATTTCATTTGAAATGAAAAAAAAAACATTGAATTTATTCAATTGGAATTGTCTATCAATAACAACCTGTCAGCATGAGTACATCTAAAAAATGGAATTGAACAAATACATTATTGAATCTACATACCATCCTGTGTAAGTTCCTCAAAAATAGACATGATTTCAGACTTCAAATGGGCAGCTTCAACAGTAGCAGCAAATTTTCCAAGATTTGTTGCTGCAGATCTCCTAACCATGGGCATGTCATCTTGACACAGCTGCCTGTATATTGTTCGTAGTTCAGTTTTCAGTGCTTCTGGAGCACTTGGGTAAGCAACATGAAACAAACCACATGATGAAACCCGAGCTGTAAACCACTCGCCAGCAGCCAGCCTCTAAAAGGTCAGACAACAAAATGTGTAAATAGATTTACTTAACTATGTTAAGGTTGACAAACCATTTATAAGATTCCAATCACAATCATAACCGTTGGAAGTACAGACCAAATCGATACTCTTAACAACAAGAATGTTGTAGAAAAGGAAAACATGTGCAACCCATGTTGCGTCATCTGGTTTATAGATTTTACAAGAGTTATCCTGAATAATTTTTCCAGTGAATCCCAAAATTGAATTCTATAACAAATTTCTCCAATTTGTTTCTCCTTGTATCAACGTTTAAGAAAACCTTAAATCATCTTTATGACTTTTACCAGCATCTCAATGCGCAGAAAAGAAAATTAAACCTGTTGCCTAGACTAAACACCCCGTTGATATAAAGGAACCATCAACTTGGCCGCCAAATAACATAATACTACACAGGTAAACCACACAAGAAAGAACATGATAGGAACTCATCAAATCTAAATAGCAAATAGAGCTTGGAAAGCTGACCTTCACTAATGGGATAAAATGCTCAACCACATCTTGTTCCCTCATCTGCGAACCAATTCTACACAATGACTCCACTGCTTTGTCCCTGACACAAGTCTCTTCAACCGTGCACAAAGTCTCCAGTGGTGGAAGCAACACATTTGCATACTCCAAACCACCAACATAAGGAATGAAAACCCCCAATTCTTCTGCCATTGCAAGAAGCACTTCATCATCATCATCATTGTTTTCACTTAAAAATGGTATCAACTCCTTCCGCGTCCTCTCCTCTCCCAATGCACGAGCTATCGTAGAGAGTCGGCGAATTGAGTTCAAACGAAGCTGTATGTCATCATTCTTAAGCTCATCAATTAAAACCGCAATCGGATACAGTGGTTCATCTATCATTGCCATCTTGGCTCACAAGATCTCGCAGCTGCAGAAACATAATCAACACATCACATGCCTTTTACCTTTACATAAAATGAATAAAGAAATGTAAACAAGAGATTTCTTTATTGGCAAAAAAGTTTTAAAACCACAAAATTTGCATCAATTTAGGAACACCAAAAAAATAATAATAAATAAATAAATAATCCCAGTTAACTAAGACTGACACAACTATCAAGCATCTCAAGATTCATTTTCTTTAAATGCCATGGTAAAGAGATTTATTAATGACTCACTCACTGCAGAGATTCAAAAAGACCAAAAAAAAAAATCAAAATAATTATACACTTCATGAATGCCTAAAAAAGGGGGAAGAAAAACAAATTAATTAAGCAGGGAACTGAACTCAAAGAAAGGATTAAAAGACGCGAAATTGACAAGATCTAAACGTAATTCCACAAGTTAAGGGTTTCTGATTCCATAGAGAAGAAAAATAAAGCACAGAATCGGATCGAAGAATGATGAAGCTAGGCAATAGTACGTCGTTTCACGAAATGGAGAACATGTTGCATAGAAAACAAAAATTAAAAAAAGAAAAAGAAAAATCCCTTGTACCTTGAGACGCTTCAGCGAAGTGCTCGATCTGGTGACGCAGTGGTGAAAATGTAGAGAGGGATCCCAAGCTACTTGATTTATTTTGTTTTGTTTTGTTTTTCATTAAGTTAATTTCCTTTTTTGCTGGAATTTATTTTACCTCAAAATCGGGGCTCCATTTTTGACCAGAAATTACAGTCTAGGGTGATACTATTGGCACCCCCTCAGTTTCCTTATGAAACCCCATTTGAACATTAACGGCACTTTTACAAGATAAAATTATATTAAACGACAAATACAAAGTTAATTAAACCCGATCCATATTCCATATAGTTTCTTTTTGATATAATCTCTTCACAATTCACACCCACACATCATAAACTCTTTATTTTCAGTATCTAATGTACATCCGATTCTTTTTTTTTTTTTTTTACAGTTCCAAAATGATTTTGAAGTAATTAAGAGAAATGTAAGTAGTTTATCAAATATTTATGAAAAAATAAATAAAAATAAATCTATTAAATTTTCTTCACTAAGTGTGTAATTATTTTCTTTATAAAAAAATATAATCAGAAATTGAAGGCAAAATAACAAGAATCCCAATAAAGAAATTGATTGGGTTTGATTTTAATTAATAACAAAGAGAAATTACAATTTAATTTTAATTAAACTCTTTTGTCCTTTTATGTAATTTAACTAAGAATAATTTCAAGTAAGTTTTATGGAGGTGGCCGAAGCACCACCTGACAATATATTAACGGAACTTTGGAATTCAAATCTTGACCCGGCCCGAATTAGTCCAACTGCCCCGATTGCTCCTTTTTTTTTTTTTTTTTTTTTGCTGGCATTAAAATATAATATTATATACGACTATCTCAGAAAATATCGCACGGGGGCTTATCATAATTCACAAATACCAATCATCACCGGCTTCAAAGCCAATGTACAGGAAGTGATCAACTGATTTTTACGTGGAACCGGAACGCATGCAGCAGAGCTACAGTTACTACTTGTTTATCTTTCATTTTCTTAACACATATTTCCTCATTGTACAGAAGTTATTTCTTAACCATACAAAAGTCTAAATACATTAACAATCTTGAAAATTTTGCCCAATGCCAAGGTTTTTTTCTTTTTTCCAATTATATTACAATCCAGAATAATTGAGTGTCCTAAAAGGCTCAAGCTATTCATTCATACAACAGATCATGAATTAAATCAAGAGTTTATAATAATTACTAAATGTATTTTTTTTTTAATTACACTATTATTTGTGTCAAAAAAAAAATCTACTTCAATATAACCAACATGAATTTTTATTCTTTACACCCCTCAACCCTAGATCATTCTCCTTTCTCTCATCCCACGTACAAATTCAAGAAGCAAGAAATTTGTGTATGTTGACCCTAATACCATGATATGTGCACAAAATGATCTGATCTAATTAATCTATAGCTTCAACATTATTCACGAGACGTTACAAAATTTCACTCGAGTGGCAAGCTAAGAGCGGGGCGGCTGCTAAACCTCACTTACCGACCTGAGAGGTTTAAGCCAAACTTTGCAACCCGTAATTCATTCCCAATTTGGAATGCATGATCTGGATGTCAACTTCTAAGATATTCAAGGAGGCAGCAAAGGAATCAAAATAGGAGAGTAAGAAAACGAATATCACAGCAAAGAATGTGACCAAACCGGCATAACAGCATTATATTAACTAAAAGAAAGTGAAAATTATACATTGAGCTATGAATAGATTTCTTCCCTACATCACATACTGTTTATATCCATAGTTCCATTTTTATCCTACCACTTTGCCTTGTCATTTCCGCTTCGTATAAATTCAGCTTGACCTGGTCATACAAATTTGGATGAACCACCATTGAAAGAGAATCTATCCTACAGTTTCATAGCGGAACATACTATACTTCTTTCTAATAAACATCCACATTCTAAGAGATGTTGGCAGAAATCATTTTCCATTACCCTTCATATTTCTAAAATTAGGGCAATTTGAAATCCTATTTGTGGAATCAATGTCATATGCTATTATTTCTTCACGAGACTACTCGCAACACTCCTGTTAAGATTTCGTCTTCCCAGATCTTCAACCATAAAGATGCTCCTATGTAGATTCTACATCTTCAGACATCTAGATAATCTGGCCCAAAAGCCATTTGGCTGAGCTGCATCTTGTAGCTCAACAGGTTCTTTAAAATTTGCTTTCTCACTCAACTCTTTGAATGAATCAACAACATTATGCAGCCTGGCAACAAACTCCATCAAAAGGGAAGTAAAAGTTGCCAAAGATAAGGCACTTGCACTTTCATATGTCTTTGATTTTCCTAAATGGGGAACTGAATCAGCATCAAATGATAAACGAGCTGGCCATGATATCTGTTTCTCCATTTTGGTGGGAGTATCTGGACACAAGGTGGACTTGTGGTTTGGAGCAGTCCAATTTGTTGGCAGCGTAACTGATCTGAGATCAAGAACAGCTTCACTAAGGGATTTATATTCTAGGACCTTATTTTCGTCATCATCCAAAGTCAGAGATTCTTGGGGCTCTACATGCCCTTTCTCTCGGTTTCCAATTTCCCAGCTCTCTGCATTGACAAGAAGGTATGATTTGCGGTCAATCTTGTCTTGCAGTTCTTCTGCAGCCTCATGAATTTCAAAGAGTATGTCCCCTGAACCCAGTTTCTCCATGTTTTTAACTTTGTTCCCAAGTTCACGTAACACTTTCGCACCTGCACTGCCAACCCTCTGCAGCTCCTGCTGAAAGACCTGTCTCCGCTCTGCTGGAGCCTACATACACAAATATAACAAGATCAGAAAATATAGAAATGTTTCCATTGAAGGAAAAGTATAAAGCAACCCTTGACGATAATCTTATAAAAGGAGTGCAGAAATGGAGATAAATAATCAAATAATACACAGCATTACTTGCCATGAATCCAAATGTCTGACAAATCCGAAGTACTTTATAGTACAAGATACAATAGTTCCCAAGGTGATAACATGTTTGTTCAGTATCATTAAATTGGAAAATGCAAAATGTACTATTTACGGGCATATAACAGAAAATATATGAACTTCATGAAATTATGATCATCTGAAGGGATGGTCACGATGAAAGAGAAGAAACCAGTGATCACCAGAACTTACAATGAACAAGAGCTATGATCCTCTTTGTTTCTTTTAGGTGCAAAGGATGATAACTGATTTATACGGAACAAGAACTGCACAACATCAAAACTACTAGGCCTGTCATCGTAGAAAATTTGAACCCAGCCCCTCTCCCTTACATCCTATGGCACGGAAGGTTTCTGGATGCATGGAAGGTGGAGAATCACTACGAGGACCATTTTTTAGATTAATTTTGGCTTGCTACCCTCTGCCTATTTGCTATATATAGGGTTTATTTTTATAAAATTAAATCATAATTCTTTAAAAAAGCATATACATGCTTCATGTATAAGCAAAGGAAGCATGAAAGGAGTCGAGAGACCGCTCTAGCATGGTTGAATGTCACAATCCCCTAACTGCTGCATTGGTCCCGGAACAACTTTATGAGGAGTACTTTACAAATGATCTCTTACAACTCCTTAGTCAAAGTAATGACTCGCTGAGCATCCTGACTCAACATAGGCAAATGCATCAGTTGAGGCATTCAAAACAATCATGTGCACAGGTCAACCTTTTACCTCGAAACATACACACTTTATAATGCTAGAGAAATTTTTAAAAGAGGAATTCAAAACGTTTGTTGTTTGAGAAGACAGAGACAAGCATGAAGAAGAATTGCAAGAAAGGAATACCAAAAGAATATTAGTAAACCATTACACTTTGTCAAGATTAGGGTTCTGGATAAGTGACCAAAACCATGAGTGAATTTATTTATGCATGTTCAAAGAAAAAAAAAAATTACTGTTTCATACAGAAATACAAAATGAAATTTATGGGGAAATCTTCCACCAGAATAGAATATAAAATTAATATACCATTAGGCTATTATAACATTGTTGGCAAATCAAACTAAAACATTCTCAAACATATAGAATAAAAAGCTTTAAAATATTGTACTTCTATAGACATCATCACAGCAATACATCATTACCTGTATTTCTGATAGTATACATCCATGCAATGCCATAACCATGAATGCACAATGCCTCAGTGCACCACTCACTTTGACATAATTCTTCCACGGATATTTAAACATCTTGTAAGGACCATGAGGTGGCTCCCAAATAGCGAATCCAACCTTTACATCAGAAGAAGGCAAACAAAGAGGTGAGAAAACAATTAATTTGTTCATCCCACGTTATGAATTGTTAATTGTTTGATAGCCATTAAGAATACCAGAGCATCTTCTTGGCTTGTAGATTCTACAGCCGATCTGTAGCCACTGTAAACTAGGTTATCAGAGGCCTGGTATGTAAGAATTTTGGAAGGGATTCTCTCATATTCGAGACAGCTAAGATACTCGTTAACACAACCTAAAGAGAGGCTCAAAGGAATTAGTCAAACATTAAAAAGCAAATTCAACAAGAAAAAGAAATTACTTAATGCAATTTCACTAATTCAATCATTTCCGTTATCTAAGTATTAACAACCAATGAATAGAAGTTCAGCAAATTAACCTTCCAAAGAAGTTGCCACACTCATGAAATTTTTCACCACCAAGTCGTGTAGATCTTCACCAGCCCAGATAGGATAAATGCATATATTTACTATCAAACAAACAGCAGCACCAAGGGCAATGAGCAAGAATCGTGTTACAGCTGTTTCAACGAATTCCCTTGTCCTATACCCAGATACCAAAATGTAACAATATGTCAACAAGAACACTCGAAAACCATATTCATAAGGCTTCATAGTCGGGTACAGTTTTGCAAAAGTTGCAATAAATCCTGCCAATCAAATAAGATGCAAGAAACGGCAAAAAGAACTAAAGTTAAAATTTGGACAGAAAATCCAAAGAAACTCTTATAACATAGTAGAGATTTGAGGAAAAAAGAAAACCTATGGTGAAGATACTAATGATAACAGAAACTTCTTCCCATTCTCCAGCCAATTCTGATAACTCTGCCATAGCGAGAGCAAGCCCTCCAGCTGACAATGTCCCCAATCCCCGGTTAAATCCTTTGCTAAGGGTTGCTCCTGCACAAAAATGAAGCTGCCGAGCATCAAGAAAATGAAAGCTTTTTTCCCCCTTTTTTTACCACTCTTGTATCAGGTAGCCGACTAATAAACATGATATTAGCCAAGAGAAATCAACATCAATGAGTAAACATAAACAGATTTTACCACTTGAACTAGCCAGCCTAGCAGTCACAAATATAAATAGAAAGCTGCATGGACAAAGTACTAATCACTAAAAATGCTTCAGCATAAATCTGTTCAGTCATATCATTTCAATCAATCCTTGTGATATGCTATCTATTCTGCCACTTCAGCCAAGTGATGCAGTACAATCCCTAATAACTTGACTGCATGGCACCACGACTTGGCCAGATTCACTAAACAAAACTCTATAATTGAGGTATTATAAATCATGATATAGGATTCTCTTCTAGTGTTTTTCTCACCTAGTCTCTCTTAATCTTCTAAATCTAGTGAATTGAAAATATAGTGAAAAAAGTTAGTTTAATTATAAATAACCAACTGACTTGATTGTAAATATCAAAATTTAAAAATTCAATGTTGGCCGTTTAATTTCACTAAGAAAGGTTAGGACTTAAGAGAGAAAAAAGACTATGAAAAGAGCCTTATCATAAGTCATAAGAAAAACATTAAATTATTTACTCAAATAAATAATAAAACAGTTTCTGGACCCACAAAAGAAAAATAAAAAAAAAACTAAAAAAAAAAATTTTTTGAGACCGAAAAAAAAAACTAAAATTTGATAAAGATAGAAGCAGGAAAAATTGAGTTCTAAAAATGAAGGAAAAACCGGGAGAGTTACCGATACTGAACTCAAAGACGACGACGACAGTGAGAATGGCCCAAACGGAGTAGCGGCCGAGGTCGTAAAAGGGCTCTTTCAAGAAACTCATAAGCGAAATTAGCGTCAGAGCGAGAGCCATTTTGGCCGCGAACACGATCTTTCTGGGATCATTCTTGCCCATTTGCACTGCCCCAACGAAACCATCTTGCAGTGTTTTCAAAAAGCTGGTGACTCTGTCGCAGACGAATCTGTACGGCCAGCAGCTAACCGGCTGTTCTTCGCTTTCGCTTGAGACTGTCGTCTTCAAGCCTAGGCTTATATCTGAGTGGCCCTTCGTTGAGAGCAGCTTCTCTCTCAGCGGCCCAATTCTCGTTGCCATTAAACAACAACAACAACAACAAGAAAACAAAAAATAAAAAAGTGATCGCTTTTTTAATTCCCCCTCTCTTTTACATGAAGAAGATGAATTTGTTATTATTACTTCTTTATTTCTTTCTTTTTTTGAATTTTCAGTTGGTTGGTTTATTTTGAAGATAATGAAATGCCTGAATTCCAGTGAAACCAATCTAAACACTTCAAGATCAAGACAGAGGATAGCCAAAGATCTGGTCGGGACTGGCGGGCCAGGCCAAGTGACGTAGAATGTTAGTAGAAAACGATGCCGTACTGGTGTTCTCTGTTAAGATCACGGGCCGCTCAAATTCAATATTGTACTTTGTACGACATCACAATGAATCGTGACCCTACAAACCTAATCGAGAATACTTTGGAAGAAAAAATGAAAAAAGTGTTTTTTGGCCATCGAGAATAAGCCTGACCTCATTTTGTGAAATATGAGAATTTTGTGAAAATGCCCAAGAGAATAAGGGTCGGGGTTGATGTTGATATATTATAAGTTATTTATTTTATAAGTTTTAATAAACATATTATATTTGATAAACTTATTTAGTGAATTTTTTATTAAATAAATTATGGTATATTTTTAAAAAATTTATTATAATTTGAATATTTTAATAAAAAGATAATTATATTTTATTTTCTCATAAATCCTAATATACAAGTAAAAGATAATTTAGACTTGTATTTATTTTAATCATTTTACAATAAAAAAAAATTTCATAATAAAATCTATTAAATTTATGTACAGTAATTGCAATAACATAATTTAGTAGTTTACAAAATATCAAGATACTTTCTAATCAAATTTATTTAATTTGCACAGGAAAAACTACTTATTTCATCAGTTACTACAATCCAAAAATCAGCTCTAAGTGCGACATGCCAACATTAATACTCTAAACTTTATCATAATTTTGTAGTTAAACGTATTTAGGTAATAGCAATATTTATATAGGAGACCTTTGAAAATCACAAGTCATGACTCAAAGACCTAGCAAATATAAAATATGTGAGCGTAGTATCATTAGAATTTGATATAATATTGGTTAAATAATAAATATCGACAACACTACCGAGACTTAAGAGTCTTTCTCATAAATTTTCACCAAGTAATAATTTATCTATAATAGTATGACCACCACTGCAATTGAGAAAAATTACCATGTAAAACTTCTTACCACAGTATCCTAATACACTTTAAGTTTCTACTGCCGAAGTGTTGGATTTTTTTAAAAAAAAAATTTTAACCCAATCCATCATTTGTTGCAAATTTTCCTTTTTTAACAAATAAATAAAACACTAATTGACGAATTTATTAGGATATCGTTTCTAAAGTTCAATATTAAATTAAGGTATTGTAAGCAAATTTTTATTTTCTATTTTTCGAGAAGGATAACCTTTCCTTTAGTCGCTCGAATTCCTAGGTGGCAGCATAAACAAAAAATTGGGCATAAACTTCATCCCATGCAGCATTTTGAAATTTATAGGTTCACTCCACAGGACAAGAAAATTAATAATTGGGCTAAACCTTCACACTTGTGCTTGAATTAATCATGGTAGGTGATTTGGTATTAAGACTAAATAAGTGTAAAGTTATAGTACCAAAGTAGCGTTTACATCGCCACTAGGCCTTTGGCGTGGGCTGCTGTCCTCACAAGCGTGAGGGGAGCGGATCAAGCCCCCATAAAAATATCGTGGGGAATAAATATTTAAACATTTATTAAAAATTCTTCTCCCTTACGAATGCGAGTGGAGTAGGGATATCCCTTTTCTATGAGGGTTATCTGTCTGGGCATGTACTATATAGGATTTAATATAATACATAAGTTCCAGTTATGTTCATAATAGAGTTTATTGTTCAATATATTGATGTCTTAAATTACTGTGCAATTGAGATCAACAAAGTTTATGAACTTGAATGCAATTTCTAGTTGAGAAGAAGAAAGAGTTGAGAGTGAGTCCGTGAGAAAAGAAACAAAGTTTATTGATGTGTTAATCCTAACTCGATTCGATTCGATCCAAACTTAACCCTAATGTTTGATCTAATCCGATCTGACTAGAACCAATTTATATGCTCGGTTTGAGTTCAAATAATTTTTTTCTAACCTTATTAATCTAAAATCTAATTAGATTGATCCGAATCTCATCCGAACTTAATTTTACCCACTCTTAATAAGAACATAAGAGTTAAAAAATTAATTTTGGACTAAAAAATAAAAAAGAAAAAGAAAAAGAATGGCCGAGAGTTATTAACAGATATTACTCTCATCGCAGATATTGCAAGTCTCGACATTAATGGCCAATCCGCGCGTTTACGACGGATAAGGTCAATAATTAATTTCCACGGTTGTAATTATAGTACCGAGACAGAAATTCACGGGACGGTTGGATAAGATCCAACAGCTTAAAAATTAAAATAATTTGCAAATATGAAAAGAAATATCTTCTAAATTCGATTAATTAATAAAAAAGAATGCAAATAAATAAATAAAATAAAATAAGATCTTAAAACGCGGTAAATACGCGTCTAGGCATCCCACTCTCTCTCTCTATATAAGTATAATAGAGTCAAGAGAGTTGCGTTTGCATTATCTCATCTTTTTTTTTTTTTGGGCTCTATTTAGATTTCATTTGAGCATCACTTTTTATAAGGTTAGATTGTTTATTTGAGCCCCGCAATCTTTGTTGTTTTATTTTCAGATCTATGGGTTTGTTAAAATCTCTTGTTTTGATCATTAGCTGTTGAACTGATCTGGGTAACGTTTATTGTTTTTGTCTTATCAGTTCCATATTCCTTAATTTGACCATAATTTTGTAACTTCAGTTGATTTTTATGGTTGTAGGAAATAATTTTTAATATTTATTTATTTATTGCCTTTCAATTTATGGATCCAGTACTTGGTTATTGTGATTTGGAAGAGATTAGTTTCGGAAGAGATTAGTTTCTTTAGTCAATGTGATAATTTTATTGATTTATTTATTGTTTTTTTTTAATGCAGAACTGGTTATTTGCTGAATTGAGGAAAACAAACATGGGAGGTGGCAAGGATGATGAGACGTCTGATAAGGGGCTGTTTTCACATCTTCATCATGGTCATGGTGCTCCGGGCTACGGATATCCTCCAGGACAGTATCCTCCTCCACCTGGCGGATACCCTCCGCAGGGCTATCCTCCACAGCAAGGCTACCCGCCAGCTGGGTACCCGCCACCCGGGGGTTATCCCCCACCCGGTGGATACCCGCCGTCCGGTTACCCACATGGTGCTCATCCCGGTCCCTCTGCCCCACATCATTCAGGTATATAATTGTTTACTGGATTTCCATTATAGTACTTGTCTTGTGTCGAAATTGTGAATCCTTATATAACTTGCGGCATAGATTTTTGGGTTCGTAGAATTTATTCTGATTTTGACACGCCATTGGTCATTGACTATGGAGGCCCATCTGTTCAATATGTGCTGTGTTATCCTTTTTGTACGCATGAGAAGCATGGTTGTCATTCAAGTATTCTTGTAGTTTTCTTGAAGATGATGAACTTGCTTTCTTGTAATTTAGGACATGGTAGTGGCGTTGCCGGAATGCTAGCCGGAGGTGCAGCTGCAGCTGCAGCAGCTCTTGGTGCTCACCACGTGTCACATGGTGCCCACCACATGGGGTATGGTGCCCCCCACACGGGGTATGGTGGTATGCATCATGGAGGCAAGTTCAAGCATGGGAAGCATGGGAAATTCAAGCACGGGAAGCATGGAGGCAAATACAAGCGTGGGAAGCACGGACATGGAATGTTCGGAGGTGGAAAGTACAGGAAATGGAAGTGAGTTTTGTTTATCAACTGGATTCAGAGCTCTGACTCTACAAAATACTGGTTTATGTTTTTCTTGAATAATCTACACATTTTTATGTTGTCTGGCAGTAGACTTTGTAGGATGTGTTTTGTTTGACAGTTTGGCTTTGACATATATATAAATACAGCTGCCTTGCGGCATTTATTATCTTCTGTATATATGTTCATCCGAGCCGGTGGAGAAACTTGAATTTTTTTTTTTTTCCTTTTTGGAACCAAAAGTTTACAGGCCTGTTAGTTGTTCTTCTTTATAAAGATTGATTATCTATCTCCTTGCTGGATGACATTTTTATAACTGAAGGAGCTATTGTTGTGTTTTGGCAAAAACTCTGTTGTGTATTGTTCTAGAGCAGGACCCCCATTTTGTTCAACACATTGAATTGAATTAGTGGGTGCAGCCACTCAAGGCACCTTGAGTTGTTCTTGAAGTATGTATATCTTGTTTACTTCTTATTTTAATTTTAATTAGGTTTGAATATCGAGAATTTGAGATTTTATATTTTGGCATCCATTATTTTAATAATAATGTTAGCTATACCTACATTTAAGTCTCAATTTGAGTTTCAATGGCATGTGTCATTCATCTATTGGATGATTAATTTTATGACTTGTAAAATTACTTTAACTATCATCTAGTGGATGAGTTAGGACCTATATTAAGACTTAAATATTGGAATACTCAACATTGTTCTTATTTTAAAATTTTGATCCGGTCATTTATCAGATTTGGTGGATGGAATATCAAGAAAATTGTGATTTATTGGAATATCAAGAAATATTCCAATAGGAATTGTAATTTAAATTCCCCAAATGGAGTAATAAAAATTTAAATCTCTAAATGTCCCTAAAACAAATAACACATATACATCGACAATTGAATAAAAAAAAAATGAAATGGACAAATCTGGAACCAGAGTATTAGATAAAATTCATATATATAAGTTTAATATGATTATTTTTTTTTTAATTGTATAAGATTATTATTTAAATTACAACTTATATTAAATGAAATTATTGATTAAATAACTGCTGGAACTAATTTATACTTAGTGGTGATAAGATTAAAAAATTATTCTACAAAGATTTTATGTCCTAATTTATATGTCAATAAACTATTAGTTGGATAATTTTTACATCAAGCGGCCTTGCCAAGATTAAAACTTTGGAAAGACCGAAAGATAGATAGGAGGTAGGTAAGATAGGTAGGAGAAAGATCAATTATATGGTTATAGAATTAACTAGCTGAGTACACTTTGGATTGGTTGATCAGTCACAATATGCAACCAATTTATAGGTAGAATAATTTATGAGAATCACTTGTTCTTTTTTAAATGGTAAGTTTCTGCTTTCTAGTGCTGCTTGCCGTAATCTTAGATCTGATAAATATGGAGAAATATTCCATATGATAGTATACCAGATCAGCAGTCACTTAGTCATGTCCCATCATAAACGCGAACTACTCTATTCAGTAAACCGCGATGATATATCCTAAATATGTGAGTAAGGTTCAAACCTCAACTCTCTTATACCACACAAAAAATAAAATAAATTAAAATTGCTTTGAGGTCACATTTTTAAACAAACGAATTGTTGACTATATATATTGATTACATATTACTATCCTTGAAGACAAATGATGTTAACAATAAATCTTACAAAAGGGAAAAAGAAGGGAAAAAAAGAAAAAAAAGAAATATCAAGCAAACAGGCAATCCAAAAGCTCCTACCATAAGAAAAGTAAAAATCATATATTTGTACCAATAAGAAATCATGAAATCAAAGAATAAGGGTTGTGTAATCCTTGCCTGATAAGTGATAAATATTTCTTTCTCATCACTTGGGCTGTTCATGCTACGTAAGTTGCACATCGGTTTTGTTTTGAAACAAGATCCCAAGAACTCATCGTCTGGTTCTGGGGTCTCTGATCTTGTAATAACTGTTCTTGATGACCTTCAGCAATATTATTATTGTTGCTTGAGAACTCATGTATCTCCAGTATTTCAACTCTACGATTGGTCTTCTTTCTTATTTTGATTGCCAGGTCCCGTGGGATGAAATTGCCACTCACGCTAACCCTGCACATCTTCTTCTCTATCAGATGACTCTCCAACTCTGTATATATTTAAAGAATATGCGAGTAATTAATCAGATGAAAAGCATATTTAAGAGAATTAAGGGCTGCTTCAATGGTGAAAAATTTATCTCATTACCTTGCATATCAAGAAGGGCCCTTCGTACTTTTCTATAACAACCGTTACAGTCGATGTTGATCCTCATCACCATGCAGCAATAATGCATTGTTTGATTGGTATGCGGAGAAGTTAGAAATAGGCAAAAAGAGCTAATATGTTTTAAAAAGGGTACAAGAGAAAATGAGCTTATTAAAAGGCAGGATATTAAGAATAAGGATCAATGTGTGTGCTGGTAATATGATTTATGGAATCTGATTCTGCTATAAATTCTAAGTGTGAGAATTAATGCAAATATATGTATGTAGCGTAGCCTTGCCTACCCATTATTCTTGACTTCAGTGTATAATTTATTGCAGGTGAACTTGAAGATAAGAGCATTCCTTTCTTTGTTCTGTAGCTATAGGCTAATGCTACTATGCTAGCAGATATGGAAAGGCATCCTTTTTTTGTGTATTTAGACTCATGAGATATTGAGATTCTGTGATTAATATGCATTCAATTAATTATGTTTGAACATAAAGAAACCTTCATATCAGCCAATTGAAGTGGTACAGTTTGCTTGCTGCTCAAAAGCTAAGATTAAAGGTGTTGACAAAGTTTTATTCTTTACAGTACCCTAAATTTGATTCACGATTTCAAATGTTCTTTGTTTTTCTGGGAATAGAAGGATCTCTCAATGCTAGCTAGCTGTCCACTGGTACCAATGAAATGCCAATGCAAAATGATCCTTTTATATATAGGCAGGGCAGCCTGTATACACACACACACACACACACACACACACAACAATAATTACAAATTTCTTAATCACCAAACATTGATTTCATGTAGAATAATCAAATATGTTCATGGAATATAAACCTTATATATTTTTGATCTCCAAGCTACATAAGAACAATGGGAAGCTAATTAAGAAAATGAAATACACTTCAATTAATATTTTTTACACAACACTCTTAGCTGCGATATATAGAACTGTAAATTGCATTGACTTGCAAGATTCAACTATAGGATGGAAACCATGCAGTCCCCTTAACAGCCTTGTTCGATTGATTGTTCTTGACTGCAACAGCAGCTTTTCCTGAAGATTCTTCACTTGCAGATTTATAAGTAAGAATCACTTTCTTCTCCGATACAAGGACCTCCATAGACTCCACATCTGCGGTCGTAATTAATACGATTTTGTTACATGAAGAATGAAGTTAATACATATTCGTCTTCTGAAATGCTGATTCAGAATTTCATCAGGCATTGTAACATACCATTAACTCTTGAAATAGCATTTCCTATTCTGTCTTGGCACTTTTCACATCTCAAATCAGCTGCTAAAATCACTTCCTGAGACTAAAATAAAAGGACAAAAAACCCAATTGATCTCTTGCAAAAGCATACAATAGCGATTGTTATATACATCCAATCTTGAATCAACCAAGAGAAAGAGAACCAACCAGAGAAGCCATTGCTGAAGAATTAGACAAAGAGCCACGCCGGTCTGAGGAAGAAACAGTAGTGAATTATTGGAGGTGCAGACTAGCCTTCCTATCCCAACAAATCATCCAGTTCAAGGCTAACTTTATGGACCAATTGCATATATAGTGCTTAAGTTTCTTTAGGCAAATTTGGACCATTTTTTGATTGAGAAAGGGCATCCTTTTTTTTTTTTAGCTAATTCAGTTCAGACAACAGCAAAGATAGAGCATGTGTGGTTTGCATGATAAATATTGACAATGATACATACAACACTATCCCTCTTTTTTCACTTTACATGCTTCTGTTATTCTTCAAATACGTATACGACTGAAGACCATATGCCGCATTTCAATGGCTTTATGAAAGAGTTCTTTAAAGTCCATATGTAGCCTACTATTTCTATGGATTTGGCTCGTATAAATTATTTTCTAATAGATGCTCAGTCAAAATGTTAGAGCATCACTAAAAGATTATTCAAATAAAATTTTATTACTTATTTGAAAAGTCATATCAACATTTAAGGATCCAAAAAACTTTTCAATTAAAATTCTTCAAATAAGAAATGATCTTCTCTCTTTAAATTTGGAGAGTTACTTTCTCCCTCTTCAATTTATATTTTATTATTTTTTATTGAAGAAAGAGAGAGAGATACTTTAATTACTATTGACTTTTTCTTTAAAAAAATAGTTCTTTAATTAAAATAATATTAAATCATTTCTATTTGAAGAGTCTTTTGGAGAATAATATATTTTTTCACTCTTCTATTTGCCACATAAGTAAACAAACAAATATTTAAAGAGTAAAATTTATAAAGCCTTTTAGAGATACTCTTAAGTCCCTACCATTTGGTATTTGCCCTAATCTCTCTCTTAGGAGAATGTCACAGACAAAGTTTAAGTGTGACCACCGAGGGACCAAAGATTATGAAATTGGATGAAATGGATAGATACATAGTTCTAAAACTTTTGAGTCGAGCACAAGTAGTTAGTTCTCTTACAACTTCTTTCAATCAAGACACTTCTTGCAGAGTTAAAGAAAATAATTCTCAATCCTAGTAAATCCATTTCCTAAAATATAACCTTACAGTTGATATCAGAACTAAATTATTTTGCAGTTAAATATTTAACTCTTGAACTTAGACCAATTTATAAATTTTTGAACTTGAAAGTTCTGTGGGTTAGTTACTTGCCAGAGAGAACCAGAGAATAAGAAATGCATGCAGAAGAACAATACGCACCATGCACAATGCATGCAACAACCCACACTAGAAAAAATGCGCTTTCCATTTATATTTCACCTTCAAAACCCCAATTTCTACCACCAGGAAAACCACACACCAACACCTTTGCTCCTCTCCTAATTTCTCTCAACACACCACGCCACAGCATGGCCCTTCTTCACTCTCTTCCTGCCGTTGTCACCGCCGGCTCCCTGATCACACTCCTTGTAATTGCTCTCCCTCACCCTGCCAATTCTCAGGCCCCCACCATAACCAGCTGCATATCCCACTTGCTGCCTCTCTCTCCATGTGTAACTTTCGTGCAAGGCAAGGCACAGACACCGGCACAGACTTGCTGTATCAACCTCCAGCAGGTCTACACCCAAAAGCCGCGTTGTCTTTGCCTCTTGGTTAATGGCACTTCTGTCGGTAATAGGCCTATTAACTCCACACTTGCCATGCGGCTGCCTGCTGCTTGTAACCTCAAAGTTGACGTCTCTCAATGTTCAGGTATCGTATCAACCTCTTGAGCAGAATCATAATGGCATTACTGTTTCAATTTGTTACATTGGATTTATTTACTTAATTATAACCAAAGATTCTTATGAAGGTGTTGGTGTGCCAGTGCCTCCTAGTCATGCTGGCCCTCAAGTCTCTCTTGGATCAAACACGAACGCTAGTGTTGCTGGTATGCAAATTTGCTTCACCTCTTGCATCCTCTGTGTAATACTCTATTCTTTTCCTTTTTTACTAGTTTCTCCACCAGGAGTCTTCTCTCTCTCTCTCTCTCTTTCTTCTTTTTTTTTTTTTAAGGCTTCTCTGTAATGAACATTTTTGTTCTCTTTCAAATTCCAGCTTCTCCTATGGTGGTCCCGGGTGCATCGATGTTGGCTAGCAGCACGGTACATGGCTGTTCCTGGAATGCCGGTGCAAAGTTGAACACAGAAGGTCAATTAGCGGTAATGGCTGCTGGGTTCTCTATGTTTGCACTGTATTACGCCTGAATTTTTACATCTAATCAATTCTAGATAGGTAATTATGTTATGTCCGGTGAATTTATCTACTACTCACCAGTATTAGGATTTATTAATCAGTTATGGTGTAGTTTACCATATTCTAATGTATTTGGATTTTGGATGTTATCCTTCTATTGGATTTGTCATTATAAAGTGGTTTTATTTATCAACCAGGGCAGCAGAAGCATATTTACTCTAGAAAAAATAATAGCAAATTAATTATCAGATAATTTCTCTGAAAGAAAGGAACATGCAGATTTCCCAAAATCTACTAACATGCAACTTCCATTCCTTTCACAAGACCACGACATAGCGGTACAAAAAGCATTCTTGCACAACCAAGTCAGACCAGTTATGATTTCAATTAGACACCCAAAATTTGTTGACATTTTCCCTGAAAGTATTGACAATTCTTTGTTCATTCAAGCAGCAGGGGCGAAACCCTGGCTGTGAATACACCAAAATGTAAGATATGAAAGAGAGAGCATTGAACAGAAACCAAATCCGATAACTTTCGTACAAGTGCATGAGACCAAATCGATGGACATCTTGACAATTTGCAGCAAGTGCATTATAACAGATTTATGTGTCATAAACCAGAATCTCACAAAATATTGAGATACATTTGAGGAAGAGAATTACAAACATTACCTAATAAATTGAGGGCAGTGTGTGCAGTCGAGATTTCTTCTGGCTAGAACTATATCATGTCTGGGACATACAATCCTTTACAATAACTAATCCAAACTAGGTGCTACCTCAGTTGGATTCGACTCAAAGACATCTGAATTAGATGCATCGGGTCCTTCCAAAAGCTCTTGAGATTGGACTGACTCTTTGTACGCAGGTGTCTCTTTAAAATCTGTTGCTCCTTCATTATATGTTGCCACCGCGATCCCACAGGCAACTAGCTGTTAAGGTAAAATAGAACATTATCATGAAGCATGAGAAACAGATAACATGTATACAAATATTATGTATCCTCAGGCTAGAATGCTGTAGTTATATTTTTTTGGTCATCTCTTGCATTACTCAATTTCAACCTTCAGAAAGATGCATTTCACTACCACCACCTTGAAATATTATCATGTGATCATGTAAGAAACACAATCTATGCAGTTCAATTCTGTGATAACCTTTTGATAACAAATAAGTCGATCACAAGCAGATAATTGAACCAAGATCTTTAATCACACATAGAGTGCTAAAGCTAAACTAATGAATCAGATTTCTCTTCCAGGGATTTCTAGAAGGCCAGGCACAAGGTCTCCTGACTCAGGACGATCCAAGGTCCAATAATGCGCCAATTCTAAAGAGTTATTCCCTTGTGTGTCCTTAGCATGAGATTGCAGAGTGCAATAGCTTAAACTATGGGCATACAAAAACCTCAATGCATTGCTATCACTTTTTCATCAAGCAACTGAACCCTATATGGTGTTAAGATTGGGCAACTATAAATTAAAAGTTACAGTTCTTATTTGGTACGCTAAATACTGTGACTTGAAAGCGAAGTGTTATTATAATTCATGGTTACTATGATCCTTAACTTTTATTTTCATTTCATACCTACAGTTTTTCTTAATACCAAAAGCGCCCGAACTGTATTACCGAATTTGGTTTAAAAAAATTACAAATTCACTTGATTAAATAGTTAAAACAGCAGAACTATCATGCCTCAAGCAGAACTATCATGCTTATATTAAATATATATATATATATATATATATATAACAGCAGAACTATCATGCCTCAAGCTAATATTATCAACAAATGCTACCATTCTCATGCAAACTCTTCCTTTAGATATAATTATCCCAAATCCCGAAAACGTTAATGAAATTTACGCCGTAACACATACCGCAAAGACGATGCCGAAAGCCCAGAGATATTGGAGAAAGAACCCGAAAGCGTCCCACTGTGGGCCCTCCCAGAAGTCGGTCTCCAAGCCCGGAAGCTCCGGCATCGGGGAGCCGTCCACACCAACAACGACGCCAGCATTCTCAAACTTATTATTATTAATATTAGTGCTGTCTTGTCCAATCTCAGCCGTCCGTTGCTGCTGATCTTTTTTATCTTCCTCGGTGGTGGTGATGGCGCCGGTGTTGCCCCTCCGGTTCTTGCTGTCAAAGCGTCCGGTTCGGGAGGAGAGCTTCTTGGCAGCCGAGACGACGTGGAGAGTTCTGAATGGAGCTCGAGTGATTCTGCTGCTGCATGTTGAGGTAGGGAAGGTGATGCCGTGGCGATGGTGTTGTGGGTCTGTAGTGGGATTGGTGTAGAGGATTCTGCTGCCTCTGCCGCTGCCAGCAGTGTTCGCTATGGTGAGGGACATGAGTGGATGATAGCTGCGCGTGCGACTGACCAGTGTGGATGAGATGGAGGAAAAAGATTTTATGTTTGTTAATTGATCCGATACGGTTTAGCCGGACCCGCTGGTTGGGCTTGGCCCAATACCCGTGCCGCTACTTTAATTATTTTTCTGACAAATTTAAGCCTCGAAATCCATCAAATTTTGTTGAAGTGGTGATATTTTTCGTAGTCCTTATTTTTTAATCAACCCATCATAAATTTTTAATCTCTAATTTACCCTTTTTATTAATTATATCATTCTTATACTTCACGCAATCATACGCATATATCATTGATTAACCAACAGTAAAGTTCACTGTAATTTTTATAGTATTACATTTATCTCAATTCATTATTTCTTGTAATTATCAATCAATTATAATAAAAAAGAAAGAAACTAATCATTTATGGTGCCTCCAATATCATAATTAGAGGTTAACCTCTTATGGGTTCAACTATTTCCTATGTATGTTCTTTAGATTCGGGTTTTAAGCTATCTCAATCTTATAGTATTTAATAACAACAAACAAAATAACATGCTCACAGAGCCTGCTATAATTTTCGTAAGTCACGATGGCCAAAGCCAAGGCTTGGCTTGTGGCCTTTTGCTAAGTTGATGGCAGCAACATGGTGTCACAGGCCGCTCAAATTAGCCACTAACAGAGGCTAACTTCGCGCGCACAAGTACGTTTAGTAAAAGTTCGCCTAATAGGGGATGCATTTAGAAGTGGGTTGCACTCCACTCAATAGCGGGATGTACTTAGCAGCGTGATGCACTTAGCGCTAGGCCGCTGTATACAACTAGTCAACCATGATGCGCTTAGCAATCAATCAAGCCCGACCTAAAATTCAGAATTCTCTACAATTTGTAAATAGCTACAATTCTCTACAATTTGTAAATAATTAGAATTCTCTAGACTCTTGCATTTAGGTCCTAGGCAGATATTTATACAAGTTGTTAAGAAGCTTCATGAGCTTGGCATCCAAGCCTATAAATATCCCATGACATTTGCCATTTTTGCTCATCACACCAAGCACATTTAAGTACATACACAAGCTCTCAAAGCTCTTGTAAAAAAACTCTCTTGTATTTTCTCATTTATGAGTAATAAAATTATATTTGGACATATTGCTCTTTTCTCTCCTAGTATTGTCGTAAGCATCCTTTCTTAGCTAGTTTGAGAAGATCATTAGGCTTACTTAGTGACTTGTGTACTAAAACTCATCTAAGTGCATCATGGGTTGCTGCGCAAAATACTCATCCCGTGACAATAGGCATGCTTGTGAGTGAACACAAAAAGTAATGCAAGACTAGTATGTAGGTCAGGGTGTTACAACAAGCGCATGCTGTTGGTCAAGCACTGGAGAGCTCGAGAAAGCACACAAAGAGTGTGCACATCTCACAAGCGCGTAGGTACGTAAGCATAGGACAAATGTGGTACGCGCACAGGTTGAGTTAGGGTAGAATGTGGGATGGCATGAAAGCATGCAGTGGTAATGTGTAAACATGTTGCATATAGAGGCATGCACAAGAGCCAAATAATGCACATATAAAAGGCATTCAAATTACACAAGCAGGCCATGTTCAAACAGTGGCAGTCGAACGTGGAGTATGTTGGCTAAAAATTCTCCAAAAATAGGTCCTAGAAACAAGTATAAGTGGATAGTTATTGGTGCAAGAGGAGTAAAAAGAAGTGGGTAATAGTGGTTATGCTTTATAACTTCTTTGGCTTCTACGCTAATAGGCAGCAGTTGCCTTATCTTTGGGGAATAGAGATGTGATTTCTCATGTCATGCTTAGTGGTGCCTAATTTTGAGGAAAAAAATTAAGCTGGCTCAAGGGTATCGCACCACCTTACCTTAGCAAATTGGCATGTCATTTGCAACATGTATGTGTAGTGAAGGTGAATGTGTGTTTTGGATCCAGTTTTTGTTAGAGTAAGTAAAGTTTTTTAAGTACACAAAGTCAAAAACTATTTGTAATCTTTTCTTAATTTTAAACATATAAAAGTTAGAGATTGGGGCTCCTGTAAAAAGTAACTATACGCGTTCTTCCCATTTTAATCTTCGTTATTTTTTTTTTATTTTTTGTGGCTGGTATAGTTAGTCTTTTATAAGAATCTCCATTGTGAGTATTACGGGTTGCTTTACTTACTTCTGCTAATGTTGTTAAGTGGTTAGCTAAGTGAGGACTTAGTGTCATCACGTAGGTTGTTATATCAAAGAAAAAAGTCGCTTGACAATAGGTATCAGAGCCAAGATTGCATCACTTCTCGAAACAAACTAGTGTCAAAGTCTAGGCTGCATAACTTGTCGAACAAACTGCTATCAAAGCAAAGGTTGCATCACTTGTTAAAACAAACTGCTATAAGAGCAAATGTTACATCACTTGTCAAAACAAACTGATGTTGAGGGCTTGGTGGATTACAGATTCATGAACACTTCTCCTTCCAAATCTAAGAAAACAAATGATGGCAAAATAAGCAATTTACAACATGATGGTGGGGGAGAAGAATGGCATTCACAATAAAACCAAACAAAGGAATTCATAAGAAAAGAAGAGTTTAGGGTGCTTTATCGGTGATGGACCACATTAAACAAAGAATTTTTTGAATCGGGAGAAGCTAAATGCTTTAATGAAGAAAATAAAAAGGGAGACTTTAAAACTTTCACTGGCCAAAATAAGTGTAGCGCGCATGTATTCGTTACTACTTTTGAACAATATAGATGTCAAGGTAAAAGAGGAACCCACTGAAGAAGAGATGTTAGAGAGTGTCTTAAGGCGTAAATATTGTCGAGGTGGATTAATATGTGCAAAGATGATGGTTAAGGGTTGAAGTAACAACAATAATAAGCATGCATGCAACGACGAACCTTGTGAAGGCGAGTTTAGTACCACACCTTAGGCTATAGTTTGTTAGAGTTAACTTTACCATAATTATTGTTTCAAATCATCAAGTGGTTTCGAATGACATAGTAGTAGCCAACCTAAGTGAGGGTACTTGGACATATGAAACCAATTTTATGGTTATGGCTATGACGAGATTTGATGTAATTTTGGGAATGAAGTTCATGTATAATACAAAAGTGCATGTTCTACCTTACTTATCATGCATTTGGATTAGGGGAATAGAGCATTCGTGCACGGTCAGATAGAATAAGTGATTCTAATTACCAAAAGGTTGCCAATAACGTAAATGTAGAAGCCATTCGAAAAGTTACCAACATGTAGCAAGCCTATGCTACTCGAGGAAAAACAAGGGTGCAAAGGCAAAAGTATGCAGGGCTTCAAGCATTGTAGGACAGTAAGTAGGAATTTGGCAAAATTTTTATTAACAGCTATTTGGTTCTTATTGGTGCTATTTAGAGTAGAGGCATCGTTCCCTATTTATTGATGCGCATTAGGTTGAAGTAAGCATAAAGTATTTGGAGGGAAAGTTAAGCAGGATGAATTGAAGTAGAGGAAGACGTATATGGCTACTAAATTCGTGGAAAGTTCAGTCTTTTTTGGTAAAATTGCAGCAAAACTGAATCTTTATTGTGCGGTTTGCAAAGAAATGAAGTGAGGGCTTGTTTGGACACAACGAATTGTGGGAAGCTAAAAATCAACAACTGATCATGGCGAATACATTCACGGGGAGAACAACTAGTAGAGAATCCATGGGCATGGAATTATATTGCGAACAGTAAATGGTTCCATATGAACAAAACATCTGACGGACTTGAAGATCGCATAGTAGGTGCATTAAGACCCCAATGTTGACATACAGATGTATGTTAAGTAGAAGGAAATTCAAGGTTTGTTATGGCTATGCAAGGGGGAGGTTATGCCAGACTTGGCTACCCTGCTGGCGTGAACATTGGGCTTTTCTTGGGGGGGGGGGGAGGGGAGTTTTGTCACTGTTGTAAATCATGATGGTCGATGCCAAGGCTTGGCTTGTGGCCTTGTGACAAGTCGATGACAGCAGCGAGGCAAGACTAGAGCATAGGCTAAAGCAAAATAGTAAGTAATAGCAACACAGCCACATCTCACAACCGTACAGGCGTATGAGCAAAGGACGTATGAGGTGTACGCACAAGCCGAGTTAGGGCAAAATCTAAGGTAGCACAAACTTGTACAGTAGTTGTGTGTAAAAGTGCAACACATTGAGGTATGCATGGGGCCAAACTATGCAAATATGAGTGGCATTTGGATTAAACACATGGGCTGCGTTCAAACAGTAATGAACGTGAAACTTGGGCTGGATATTCTCCAGAAATGGATCCCAGAAACAAGCATGAGTGGGTAGCTATTGGTGCAACTAGTGGAAAACACGGCCTTAGAGTTCATGCCTAAAAAGTAGAGTCAAGGGAAGTGGGTAGTGGCAATTATGCTCCATAACTTCCTTCATTCTATGTTAATAAGCAGCGGTTGCTTTATCCTGAAAGGAATGGAGATGTGCTTCCTCATATCATGCTTAGCGGTGCCTAGTTTTAGGGAAAAGAATTGAGGCGGCATAAAAACAGCACAGCACTTCGCCTTAGCAAATGGGGATGTCATGCAACATGTATATATAGTACAGGTGAGTATGTATTTTGGAATCCAGTTTTTGCTAAAATGAGTGGAGTCTTTTAAGCACACAAAGTATAAAAATATTTGTAATCCTTTCTTATTTTCGAAAATAAAAAAGCTAAATGTTGAGGCTTCCGTAAAAAGTAACTGTACGTGTTCCTGCTACTTTGATCTTTGCTTTTTTCTTTTTTCTTTTTTTTTTCTTTGTGGTTGTTATAGTTAGTCTCTTGTAAGAACCTCCATTGCGAGTCTTGCTGATTGTTTCACTAGAGTTGCTGAGTGGTTGGCTAAGTGAGGATTAAAAGCCATTATGGAAATTGCTACATCAATGAGAAAAGGTGCGTGATACCTGCCTTGTTGGTGGTCACCATCACCATCGACTGAAGAAATAGTATTGCAATGCCTTATAATTGGCATTGCTACTTCACCTCTTTTTGTACTTGATCATGGTAAATAGTAAGGGTGGGCATTTTACCCGAACCGACCCAAAATTTTTCGGGTCAGGTCGGGTCAATAATTAGGGTCCCGAATCCGACCCGAACCCGATTTTGTCCACCTCTAGTAAATAGAAGATTTTATTAGTTATATTTTGAGATGGGAATTATGTTAAAATTTTTATGGGGTTTATTTAGAAATGGGGGATTGTGAGATCAATAATGTTATATCCACTATTTAGGATATTTAATTTGTACACCAACTATCTGGCATTATTTAATTGGCTTAAGTGATAGTTAATTATTTAGTCTTATCATTTTATATTCAGGTGGTGAATTTCTAATGGTAACACATCAGGTAATTTATAAACTAATTAGTAGCTTAAGTAAGCACAGCATTACTCCTATGCGATAAATTAAGGGGCATTAAGGGGGTAATATACCGACAATCATGCTTTTCCAATCAAAATTTTTCTTGAACAAAATCTTTGCACAAATAAAAATAATGTTATTTTTCTTTTTAATACTTAAGTTATTGTGAAACAATAATTAGGTGCAATAATTATGGTACCATAATATTTTACTATTAAAAAATTATAAAATATCAATTTTGCCGTTACTTTAACAGAAAAAAACACATAAATTCTAATGAAATTTATTAATTTCACTATTCAATCAAAAGTCCAAAAATTAAAAGAATTTATATACACCAAAAAAAACATGTGACTAAAAGTCTATTGAAATGTTTTTCATTCAATTAAACATCAATTTAACTTTAATTATTAATTATCGGGTAAAATTAATAAACGAAGACAATTAACAGACGACATGGTCACTGAGAGTAAATGGATTCTTTCTCCTAAATGATGAACTTATTTTCCTAGATCATTTTCTATCAAGAATAAGTTAATCATTTGGGAAAAAGATTAGTAGGTAGGAGTAGAATATAATCTAACCAAAATGAGGGCGAATTAGATGCCTTCAGGTTAAAATTGTGTCATTTTAAGAAAAGACTTGCACACGTATGACAAGAATCTCGAAAGACGCAGAGATGAATGGAGATGAACCTAATATCCGCCCCCATAAAAGCTCAATAACTCAACCTCCGATACTCTTGCCCTTACTTTTTTTTTCCCCTATCTTTTCATGCCGATGTCTTTTCAGATGTTATCTTTTGAGCTTCCAAAAACGAAAAACTGAACCAAAATACCCAATAATCCCAAGAGAAGAGGACGAACTTTCCGCAGATACTCTTCTTTCTAGGGGATTTTATTTTTATTTGCAACATTTAATTTTTCATTAAAATAATTTCGCTTCGAACGACCATAAATGAATAAATGAAGAGAAGTGTTTATATTACGGTCGTATACACAATTGGAAAGATCTGAACCCGTTTCCTCTTATTTGAAGAAGTATAAGAAAACAAGAACGAGAAACAAAAAAATAAAAAAAAAAAGGTTAAAATTCATTTATAATAAAATTTCTTGAGTTAATTTTTTTTTTGGCACAGTTCCGGGGTAATATAATTTAAGTTCTTTTAAGTTAGCATATGATTCCCATTTTTAATCGTTCAATTATTTTCACAAGAGCATTAAAAAAACAAACAAATTCATATTCTAATTGCAGCTAAAACAAAACAACTGCCGTCAGGTTGCATTAAAAATCTACACATAACGTACGTTCCTACGTCTTTATATCAACAGCCCGTTTCTAATAACAAGTTCCGGTGACCTAAAACGTTTTGCGACTTTTTTTCTTTTTTTTTTCTTTTTTAAAACCGTTTCTACGAAGCCGAAAGCGACTCGGGCCGCCATGCAAAATCTGAGACATCGGCCGGTTCGTAACTTTCAAACAAGCCGCCGCCTAACGTTATAAAATCATTAGAAACATTAACGTCGCCGCCGTCCGCGTCGCCGCCGATGCCAAAATTGTAGGCCTCGTAACTAGGCATCTCGTTCTCAAACCCCAACGCCATGTCATCCAGTTTAACGGCGTCGGACCCGTTCGTCTTCGAATCAACGGCCTCGATATTCTGCTGCTCCTCTCCCGTCGAAAAACTCGGCGGCAGGCCGAGCTCATCGTCAGAAGCTTCCAGAAGGAAACCGAGCTCCGGCCTGGCCTCGCCGGCATCCGACGTCACCACCGGTGGCGCCTGTTCCGGAACGAGAATCTCCTCCTCGAAGCTTCTAATAACAGAGTCCAGATCCTGAATCGCCGGGACAGAGTCGGCCTCGTCGAATAAGTTTAGCAAATCGTCATGGATCCGCTTCGCCTCCGGCGAGCTCACGCCGGAGCCGTCCGAGGCGACCGAATCGACTCGGGCGAGTTTCGAGACAGGCGAGTTGGCCTCCGAGTGGCCGTCCAACTCATCCCGGACTCTCTTCTTGCAGCTCTCGTTGCCGCTGTCTTCTATTTTTAATTCCGCCATTGTAATAAATAATATTTCTGAAGGGCAAAATCGTAATGTGACTTAACGTCTTCAGTTTCAATGGGGACAGGCACAAACCTAGTACCGGAATTGTGTCTAATAAAATGGAATAAGTTTTCTTTTTCTTAAAAAAAAAATAGTGGGCGGAAAGCTGAAGTTGGGGCTTCAAGGATTTTCTAGGCTTAAAAGAGATCAGGGTAATTGGCAATTAGTCAAAAATAGGAGGGGCTTAACTAAAGTTGAAAATATAACTAATGTGAACAAAAGATTTGCTACAAGAAATTGAAGCAAAGAGCCTTAGAGAGAGAAAAGTCCTGAATATAGAGAGAGAAAATGTGAGGTGTTGGGTGAGAGGGAGATAGAAATGAACCGGGTATATATAGTTGAGGGAAAAGAGGGAGGACCTGGAATTTTGCCCTTTTTTTAAATTTAATTTTTTAATGAATTAATTAATTGAATAGAAAATTAGTTTCAGGTAAATACTGACAGGCGCGTGTGGGGCGGAGGCTTAAAGGCTCCATTCACGGACTTCTAATGCCTTTTCTTTTTCCTCGTCTGTCTCTATTCCCAATTTTTCTATTCTTATTCTTTTGTGCGGATTTTTTCTTTTTTCCTTGGCGGAATGGGATTTTGCTCCCCTGTCAATTAACTAAATTTAAGAGAAGACTTTGAAATCCGTTGCCGGGATGGGGCCCACCGAGTCGGGGGGCGGAATCATGTGGTGGGCTTCGTGCGTTTTGGGCTCACTGACTCTCTGTTTCAGTCGTCTAAACTGATTTTGCTTTGCTGTCTTTTCAGTTTTTAATTTTCTTCGGATTTGATTTGACACGTTACCCTTTCGTTGTGAGGGCTGTATTGTAATTTTCCGTACCCAAACTAATCTAGAAAAAGTTTGTGGTGGGAGCTTTCCGTTCAAACTTCACTACGATTTATCTTTCGTTTAATTTAATTTCTATCAGAGGTTTGAGGAAGCAAGATTGGTGTGACAAGTTGAATTCCATTGAGTGATACGTGGCAACATGGTTTTATAATATTTCCGACAGATATTTTATATACGACTCCCACGGCTACGGATTTAGATCTTTAATTAGGTCAAGCTAAATTATGAGTTTAATGTATATAACTGGCCATCAGTGCATATATAAAAGAAACAAAAAAGATATATTATCAAATAGAGTGATGATATCATTATAAATTTTTTAATAAATTAATTTAATATTAATTTATTTATTAAATAAAATAATAAAATAATAAAAATAAATTATGAGAGTCGAAAGATATTTAATTTAATTAATTTTATCATATCACGTCAATTTATACAAAATAAATTTAAACAAGAATTTATAACTATATTATTATTCTATTAATTATTAGCACATCAAGAATTTTAACACACACACACACACACATATATATAGTATTATTCTCTCCCCTTGATCGTATTTTTCTTCTCCCTCCATCCACTCAGAGTACTATTTTTGATATCCAGATTTAGAACTATATATGTATATATATATATATGTATGTGTGTATATGTTAACTTACTCGTTTAATATTAAATTTTAAAATTTTAAAGTTAGAGAAAATAAACTATAAAGGGTATATAAGTTATTTTCAGTAGAGATTGATTTGTGAAATAATGGAGAAAAATTTTATTAAAGAAAAAAAAATCTAATCCTATATATAAATCATAAAATTTAAGGAATTTTAAAGAGCTTTAGTACAATCTAACTATCAAGTAAAGCTACCCTCCGACTCCAACCAGAGAGCCGGAAATTCAATTGAAGAGTTAATGGCCACTTTCGCTTATTCATTTTAATTAAAATTGTAAAAGTATGGTTAAGCTTTTAATCCCTTCAAGTAAGGAATTTCAGTCGATTTACAGGAGCAAGCAATAATTTTTACCAAATTACATTCTCTTTTACCAGGAAATTCTTGAGATAATGAAACTTTATTTTATAATAATATATTGTTAAAAATTATAGAGGTTAAGCTTTTAATCTCCTCGAGCATGGAATTTCAGCCGATTTACAGGAGCAAGCAATAATTTTTACCAAATTACATTTTGTTTTACCGGGAAATTCTTGTGATAATGAAACTTTATTTTGTAATAATATATTGTTAAAAATTATAGAATCCATGATCCACAATTATATACAATTTCGGCATCGACAATTAGACAACCGAAAGCAAAGTGAAAAATTCTACTTCCTCTTTCAACCAAAAAATAAAAATATCTCGGTTGACTAACGAACACACCAACGTGTCGCCCAATTTTGCCAACCGCCTCGTCCTCTCCTTTAGCGGGTCCCGCTTTAGATTCTCCAACAAAAGTGGGGCCCACGTGTAACATAAAGCTATCACAGCCGTCCAAATAAAAAAAGAAGATAAATAGAAAGGCCACGCAACGTCATCAAACCCAAAGCCTATCTCCCCAGGCGGGTCCCGCCCCCCCACGTTTTTGTCATCAAACAAACTTTATCGAGCATCAACGAATAAACGTACAACTAAGCCGAGCCCCTAGCTAAAGCGGCTCCGACTCAGAAACGTTTGTATGTGAGCTTTTACGGCCCCGAAGGAAAGAAAGCCGGTGAGTCAGCCTCTGCGGCTCAAGTACATCCACGGCGTCACGTCGTGAAACTTCGGCACCACGTGGCTCTGCCGTCAGAGTCAGTCGCCATCCCACGGAACCGGTAAATTACCGTTTGTTTAATAGATAAGAACGCACAGTCCAGATGCTTTGGACACCGGCTCTTCCGGTTAACATGTAAGTTCAATTTTGGCGTGACACGTGTAGGAGATGATCCTCAGAACAAGGCACATGCGATGCGTTTACAATTCTGTCGGGGCGGTAAGTGAAGTATCAAATGCCTTGTTGTGACGTGCGTTTCCCGGTGGCACTGGTGAGATTATCATGAAAGTTGTTAGATATTTTTTTGTGCTGATTTACATAAATGTCCCCAAAGAGTAGGTGGAACTACCAGATTATACCCGGACCTCTGTTTGTTTGGTTGGATACGAGAGTACGTCCCCGGCCCAGGATACGGATTTCCCTGGTTTTACTAGCGTGAAGAAAGAATGAGTTAACAAAATTAATTTTTTAAAAAATAAGTAAAATACTCCTAAAGACCTGAAAAATAAATACATTTTAATTGTGCAAGTCTTTTGAAAACACTAATTATTATGAACACAAATTAATCAGTCATGTTACGATATCTCACATTAAATTTTTACATGAATTTGATATTTTCATTTTTTTTATCAGTTCTGTGTCTCATAAATGTATGAATTTATATACATAAAAAAGAAAAAGAAAGCACTGTAAATTTAATTTATATATGTGTTATTGCTCTTTACATCTGAAAATAAAACATCACGCCTCTTCTCACAAAAGAAACGTGTATTTAAGAGGGCAAACAATTGAAAAAGAGGTTCTTTGAACAAATTTGTTAATAAAATTAAACCAAACAACAAACCACAATGACAAGTAGTTGAACTGATTTAATGAACGGTCAAAAACAAATTCAGTGGTGGCCCAAAGAAACCAGTTTTGTTTTTAATTTTTTATACCATTTCTGCGTAAATTAATTAATAGAGAATTTGAAAGACGAGTTGTGCTTGAAAATAGGTATCAGTCGATCACATGCCCTGAGCCTAGCCTTAATGACTAAGGCTTAATTAAGGAAACAGGACCACCGCCTTATTCTTGCCTCTATAAATCTACTCTCCTTCAATGTTTGTTGGCTTGTTTTGGTGTCGAAACATGGCCATGGCAACCACCTCGCTGCCTCACCTACACCTTCAGAATTACTTGTAATTAATTGATGTGGTTACGCATGCTATATCTGCCGAATCATCAACTGGCCAATAAAGTTCCACGCGGCATGTGTTTCAGCCGGTGGATTTCTCAGGAGAAAATGTCATTCTTTTTTTTTTTTTTAATTAATTACAGGTAATCTTTCGATTACAACTCATATTATATGAGATTTATAATTGATATTTATAATCAAACAATTCTTAACTTAGTTTATATTAATTTTTATATAAAGACGTTTAAATTTTTATCCTCTCAAATATTCGAGGAACGTCAAATTCTTATTTTAGGAGAAAGACCGCATTCACTCAAACTCTAAGACTCCAAAAAAGAAAATTTAAATTAAACCTCCGTAATATTTTTACGAAAACTTGAACTACTTCTCTCATATTTGTGAAAAAATAATTCTAACCACTTGGACTAAGTCCAAGTGGTTGAGAAAATGTCATTCTTACATCAGAATTGGATGTATTGAATTCAAAACTTTCCTAATTCAATTTCTCATTGCCACGCTTCGTTTTTCCACCACCTATTTTCTTGGAAAATTCTTTCGACCAGCATCGATTGCTTCATATGCATGGCACGTATACGTTTGATTTTTACATGTTTCAACACACCCCTCTTTTTCTTTCTTTGTTTGAATAACACGACATCTCAAAAAGATAAAAATAAAAGTAAATCAAGGAATCTCAATTTAAAATTTAACTGATGTGACAACGGTTATAATTATTATTGCCGTATCATGTTATACATTTGGTCAATGATTATCTTAGAACTGATTTAAGATGGAACATAAATTATAATTATATATGTAATAAAAAATATTATAATTTTAATATAATAAAAAAATATATTAATAATTTTAATCAAATTAAATTAGTTATTAATATTTAAAAAATATATTTTATTATAAAATAATTTTAAAATAAATGCTTGTATTGACAAAGCTTATGTTACAAATAATGTAACAAACAATCAATAAATATTAATTTTGCTTAAAAATTAAAAAAATTAGTTATTAATATTTAAATAAAATATAATAATTATATGTACATTAATTTTTTATAATTAAATGATTTTCTCATCCGTCTCTTTTATAATTATTTTTAAAACTTTATAAAGTTTTTACTAAAGTTTTATAAAGATTTAAATTATTATTATATTCATAAAAATCCAAAAATTATGAATAAATTTTTAAACCTACATTTATAATTTATTGACTCTCTTGAGACAGACTATAATTTTCTTCTAACATATACACACACATTCAATCTATTTTCCATCCTAAATACATACCATTAGTACTATCACATAGATTTTTTAATCTAAATTTAGTATCCTAAATTATAAGATTATTTTATGTGATAAATATCTTATAAATCTAATGAATTATTAAAAAGATGTTACAGTGAATAAATTACCAAAACCTCTAATGAAAGATTTCAACCCTTTGATCTAATCAATGATTCAAACATGTGAAAAAATAATTAATTAAATTAAATATTACTGTATTTATTAAATAAATTAGAAAACTCAAATTTATCTATAAATGATATAGAAAGGGTAAACAAAATATTAGAAATTAATAATTTCAATGAAGGAAATATAAAATAAATTAAAAAATTAAGAGATCAACTAAGTAAAGAATTTAATAAAGTTAAACAATTCATAAAAAACTTCAACATTGATGATCATGATATATTAAAATCAAAGATCTTCAATATAATAAATAAATACTCAATAGATATAAGATTAAACAAGTTAGAAATTTAATTAAATAAAATCGAAAAAAATATTGAGTCATTTGGTACTAAATTTGCTATAAATATAAATGGAGAATTTCAAAAAAAATCAATATACTAACTGTACCGTTACCTGACTGCAGTTTAAGGTGTAAAATAAAACAAACTTTAAAACTTATTGAACTTTTTAATAATTATTGTCTTTTCTAAGGGTTTAAAAATTTTTAACTGTAACATACAGCTAATGTAACGTAAGCTTTGCCGTATTGTTATTGTATAGATCCCAAAACTAATCAGAGTACGGTGTGAATATAATAGGCGACATTCTACTTCCTTTCGCTCTCTCAAATTATGCAGGCTGTATTATACGCGTCAGCTAACCCGCATTAAAAGGCAATTAAGTTGACTTAATTATGGATAGAGGTTACAGCTAAAAGTCTTTATACATGTGAGGTTTGTTCAAACATAACCTCTGTGATTTAAGGTTGCTTCTAGCGAATTTCCACTGAAATAAGCAATCTTGCTCTATTTGTTAGTTTTAAATTTTCTAGACGAAAAAGTCTTAAAGCAAAGATAAGCCGGCCGGTAACGAGGTTGACGGATTTTTTTTTCCTTTTTTTTTTATCTCTTTTAATTGCTTCCATTAATATAAAACCCAATACCTGGTATGTGTATTAAACAAATCTACTCAAATAGACTATTAAATTAAGTAATCTTTGAAGACGACGTGATTGAAGTTAAATATAGATTAGGAGTCTTAAACCATTTTGAATTTTCACTTTCTTTTTCTTCTAAATGATATTTATATATATAGTGCTTGTTTGGGGGGATTTCCCACACTTTATATAATGTAAATCTGTTTTTGCACTTTAATAAAGTGTGTGAATAATTTTGTTATCGTGGATCTCTAATTAAACTCAGTGATGAGTTAAAAGATATAAAAATATTCATTTTAATGTATTATATTTTATTTTTTCTCTGATTAAATCAAGCCAGTTTCAAATGAGCATATATTTATATCTTCTTCTAAGCCTTTTCGAGAATCATGCCAGAATTAAACCACTACAATTATTCGAAGACAGCTTGACAGAATTTAATCATAATATATAATTCTATAATCACTATGAACAAAAGATAATTATGGTGGTTTAAATTTAAAGTTGTCTCGATTTGAATCATCATGTCGGTTGCTCTTAGCTAAGCAATGTATTGTCCATTTGAACATTAAAGTTTAAACCCCACCAAAAAATATATATATATATCACTTTCAGGATATCAAAGATTTCACTACTGGGAGATAGCATCAGGCATCAGCACCCAAATCTTACATAACCCTACCCTAGTGATTGTTTAATGTCCATTTGATCCATGTTTATATTAGGGAGAATGATACTGAAGCTCTCTTTCTCATGTTTCTCATATATATATATATATATATATATATATATATATATATATATATAAAGTCCTTATCTATTATGGCGTACTCTTTTTTTTAATGCATATCTCCTTTTAAGCCATGTGTTTTAATACAGTCAATTTCTAACATTATTAAACCGCACAGTTTTATAGTGTATTAAAAATTAATTCTATTAAGTTGCATGGCTTAACAATGTATCTATATTATATATATCGGACACCTTTATTTTTTTTTAATGCAGACATACTATTAAGTCATGCCGCTTAATAATATTAAAATCTGACTTTATTAAACCATATAGTTTAAAAACGTGGCTTCATGAAAAAAAAAATGAGGACCCCTATACTAAAAAAGAGCTATATATACATACACACACACACACACACACATATATATATATATATATATATATATATATATATATATATATATATATATAATTATAGGCTTTCATATATATTGAAGGGAAAGTGTGGGTGTGAATCTAACATTACCAATCAAGAAAAACTTCCCACGCAATTAAAAAAAGATATCAAATGGATAAAGGATCAAAGCTTTTAAGAATTATTTGAATGTGAAAACAAACATGTTACAACATGTGAAAAGTGATGAAGACATATTTAAAGAAAGAACAAACTAATCAATAAATTGGGGAGATCGTTAGTTTTCTTTACTAAAATTAATTTATATATGATTTACTTTTTTATTATTTTTATATTAGCTAATAACTTTCCTAACTGCATAATTTTATATTATTAGTTTTATTTTCAAATACACATTTATTCATAATTATTATAAATTAAAATAAATCATATTAATAAAAATTAAAATAAAAAAATTAGCACTAAAAATAAAAAATAAAAAAAATATTTTAGTGTAAATAACAAGTTAATAATAAGATTTTTTATATACTTTTTGCTATTTTTAAACATTTTTCTTATATTAAATATATATTTTATATTTCCAAGATAAATTATTAAGCAAATTATCCATTTACATCTATTTTCTTTTTTAAAAATTTATGCCAATAGGGTTTTTGATATTGTAAAAAAAAAAAATAAGGGTTAAGTGGTAGTTATCGATTTCAGTAAGACCTACTCAATAAATTGCATAGAGAAATTAAAGAATGTATAGTAAAATATGTTATAATATAAATTTTATATCTTCTTTCAACATAGGAGGCTGAGCAAGGTCTGAACTAAATTTTTATTCCTTTACTTTTTAAAAAAAATTGAACTAAAGCAATCAATCAAATGAAATTGCTTAAAATATTTGAACTTGGAGTAGATACTAGATAGTTTTAAATTGATTTTCATTCCTATCATCGATTGTCAATCACAATATGATTTTCTTTTCTTTATTAGATGTCAATCACAATTTTTGATTTGCACTCAGCCGAATTAAATTCGAACAAATTCTTGTAAGGGTTATTATCAAATTAATATTCCTCCGCAGTTAGCCGAATTAAGTTTGCCACTTGTACTTAAATTTGTTCTTGCCATCCATCTTCGACAACCAAAAATTGATAGGATGGTGGATACCAACCCCTTAGTCCTTAAAAGTTTTAATTAATTGCACAATTATTTCATGTATTTCAAAAATTCTTAAAACACCATGTTGTATAATTAGTTTCATTCAAACATACTTATTCTTTATTCTCACCTGTTGCATCTTGCATGCCAAATTTGATTCAAATTTAATCCCTATCCGATAGACTTACTAATTTTACCTTGAAAAGTAATAATAAAGATATTAATATGATTTTTAAAAATACAGGAGATAATTGGATAATTAGTCCAAACCCTAAGGACTGAAGTAAAGTGGCATCTGCCCCTTGATAAAATCATCGTAATGTCAATATTGTAGAAACATTCTCTCAAGATTTACAATCAAAATGGTCCTCGAGTTTGTGAAAGAAACGTTTGAGTGCACAAATTTACAACTTATTGTTTGTTATAAATATGTAGTCCCCACCCCTTTTTAAAATTCTTATTATAACGTTATTATCTTACAAAAAGACAATTGTATCCTATTTTTTCATAAATCCTAATATATAATCATTAAATATCACATTACCGTCACAATTAAATTACCACCACAATAATTATATGTTCTCTACACTATTAATTTAATGTGAATGTAATACATATTACATTTTATTTTATTTGGATTATATATAAATATAAATTTTTATTATATTTATGTAACAGATTGTGAAGCTCATTAAACTGTATTTAATTAAGTTTTTTTTCACATTATGTAATTTTACGTACTTAAAGAAAAAAAAAAGACATGTCTAAACAATTTATTAAATATACTCTAAAAAAAGGTAATTTATATTTATATTTATTTTGATCATTATATAATAAAACAATACTTTCGTTATAAAATTTACTAAACACATATATTTTATTTTTCAAATTCACAGTAACTGTAACAACAAAGTTTACTAAATATTAAGCTATTTTTTTAATCAGTGGCTTATTTCATCTACACAACGGAGCAACTTATTTAATCAGCCATCGCAATCCTAAACTGGGGCAACATCTGGTTGCGTAAAATTGGAAACTGCTTCTTCAAAATTCTAAAGACAACTTCAATGATAATGTTTGAATTTTGATTGATCTGAACTCTCTTACCTTTTATCTTTTGACAACAACCGAAAAAAAAAAAAGGAAAATGATAAAATACGTAATCAATATGATTTCTGGAGATCTAATCCAACTAAGAATAACTATCCAAAATCGAAAGTCCAGAAGATTAAGCCTTCTTTAGGGAGATTAAATATTCAAAGTGGCCTTAATTATTAAAAAAATAAATAAACAACCAAACCAACTAAAAACAAAAGTGATATCGGTTTAGACTTGATATGAAAGAAATGAGTTTTTTTATGAATATAATTAACCTTTCACATTGCATCTTTAGTTTTTTTCCGGCACATAATTGATTTGAAGTCGTTGAATTAATCAAAGTAGGTAAGACTTGTTCTTCAAGAACTATTTTAAGCAAGAATTAATAATTTTTAAAACTTTATTTAACCGACACATCATACGATATATTACATGTGTGTAGATGTGTGTGTGTGAATGAATGTCACCATTATTGACGTTTCTGGGACCTAATTGATTAACGGTGCAATCTACTAACTTTGCTTCGTTTAGACGTTTTATAAAACGCGGCCGGCATCGCCATCAATCAAATAGCATGGATATTTGTTTGTGTTTTGTCTCGTTAGTCATGTTGTTTTAACTATTCAAGAAATTGATGAGATAAGAGTGAGACGTGCAATAATTTTGCAACTCTTAATAGTACAATTTTTCTACGCGACATATGAGAAGATAAAATTGGAAATAATAAATTAATAATAATTTGATGAGAGTGATTAGTGCTCTAGAATTTTTGGACAGAGATTTATTTATACAAAATGCTTTGAGAGGGGCGAGTTTTAGGATAATTTATACTTGGACCCCCAAAGTTTTATGAATCTATCAAACAGATCTTTGTGAATAAAATAAACATTTATTTAATACTGTGAATGGGCAGATATAACTTAAAAATTACAATTATAAGGTGTTTGGTAAATATTTATCACTGTGATTTATAAGCTACGTAAATTTTATCTCATACTTTTATAATGAAACATACTTAGAATATATTTATTTATTTTTATCAAAATTATTATTTAAAATTTAAAACTTTATCCCACACTATCAACGTTTATCTCACAAAACCAAACGTACGCTGGGTGACATATAAGCCCATCTTCATTACTCTTAATTAACTGTGCAAGGGTAATTTAGTAATTAGACATAGAATTAAAAGTTAAAAAGAAACAATAATTTTTTTATTTAAAAAAGATTGACATTTGCCTGGCAAATTCAGTTGTTTATTTTACACACACTATTATATAATTTCCGACGCGAAAACGAAAGACGTTGTTTCAACAATCATCTTGAAGCATGCGCGCATGCATTCTAATATTAGTTCTTAATACAGGTTTCAACATAACAGATGTTAAACCAATGGGCCTTTGGTCTAGTGGGAGAATCCTTGCACTTACAATGTTGAGAGCAAGGGTTCGAGCCTCCATAAAAGCATTTATGGGGGTTAGTTTCAATCCTCCATTATGGTGGTGGGCATGATCGTCCTCGAATATTTGAGAGGGTTGAAGAACCTCGGGCGCGCTGGGGGAAGGGCGTGCGCGGAAGGTCCCATTTGGATGGGGAGGTTTCAATCCTCGCTCAATTATCATATAATTGGTGGAATGATCCTCGAATATTTGAGAGGGTTGAAGAATCGGGGCCTCGAATATTTGAGAGGTTGAAGAATATTTTGTAAATTTGGATAATATGTTTGTAAATATTAATTGTAATACCTGATATTATTAATACCTGATATGATATCAGAAACAATTCTGTATAACAGTATTTCAAAAAAAAAACATAACAGATATTAAATAAATAAATAAATAAATGATTAATTAATTAATTATGCCAATTTTTAATTTGCGGACTTTGTGGTCCAATTAATTATGCCAATAGAAGGACTTCCTACCAGCAACTATATAACGCAGATCATAAATTGTGTTCGTGCTAGATGGTATAATTCAACAAAATGTTAATTTTAATGTATTTACTCATATCGAATATTTAATACATATTTATTTTAAATATTTAATTAAGATATTTATTGATGTGACAGCTTATATGTGATCCATCGTTCTAATTAAGAATATAATTATTATGTATCATTCTATAAATGGATTTATATAACACTGAGGTCCTTAAATCTGGTAAAATCATAAGTAAATATACTTACTAAGCATCCAAGCTAATAATATCATTATTGTTTGGAAAAAGGTCAATAATCTCAAACGGTTATCTATGTATCCATTTATTAATAGGTTTATAATATTAGGTCCTTAAATTTGGTAAAATCATACATAGATAAGATACTTGTTTAGAGTTTTCATGGGTAAATTTTTAATTACTCTCTCGTAAATTAATTATATTCAAATTACTCCTTACTTTTAAAAGTCTCAAATTATCTTTATTTTTGTTCAAAAGATAAAGAAAAAAATAGGGGTGTGTTGATAATTTTTTTTTTGTCTTCTAAATCAAAAATAGATGAAAAGCTGAAGTTTTAAAAAATAAGGGGATAAATTAAAGATAGCTGATTCATATGGGATATCTTGAAATTAATCTTTTTTAAATTAAAAGGTCCCCACTGTCAGATATTTTCAATTTTTTTTTTCTTGCCATACATCTCCTATTATATACACCAGGCTCTAAAACAATTTTTAATGATATTTCACAAATCTTAGTGTACGTTAAAATTTATTTATTTATTTAAAATCAATAACTAATCATCTTATAAAGTTTTGGTTATCTTTTTAAAATTTTTTTTTTTAAAGTTAAATAGATGGATTGTCCCCAAACGAACACATCTTTACGATTAGATTATATTAATGAAATCAAGGATTTGTGTTAAAATCGGTTTAAATATTATTGTTGGATCCTTACTAACTGGATTTAGCTTTTGAGTCAAGTATTTTTTTAACATGGTATTAATACATAGGCATGAAGTTCAATTATTCCTACATACAAACTCTTTCAATTATTTTTAGGGGCGGCGATATTTGAACGCCTCAATTTCTTTTATTGGCCCCCACCTTTTAATTAATTTAATTTATTTTTATTAATGATTTCAATTATTTCTTGATAAAGACAAATGATTGATTTTACTAATGGATTTTTAAGGGATTCTAATGGCATTTTTTTAACATGGTATTAATACGGAAGATTCAAGTTCAATTCTTCCTACATGCAAATTCTTTCAATTATTTCTAAGAGTGACAATATTTAACTGCCTCATTTCTTTTATAATACTGCTACACATCTCAAATTTTTTATCCTAAAAAGTTATCCCAAATGATGTGTTATTAATTGATTGGTTGATAATTCTTTACAAGATCTAAGTGAATTAATTGTATTATCTCACCAACTAATTGATAAATGACACATCATTTGGGATAACTTTTTAGGATAAAAAATTTGGGATGTGTAGCATTACTGTTTCTTTTATCAACTCCCACCTTTTAATTAATTTAATTTATTTCTATTAATTATTTCAGTTATTTCTTGACAAAGACAGATGATTGATTTTGTTAATGGATCTTTAAGGGATATCCTCCTACCTGTGGCTTCAGCTCTGTAAATGATATGGACAATTTGTCGAAGAAAACTCCATCATGCCATCATTATGTGTTGTTTAGTTTGCCTGCTCTTTAAAAATTTATATTAAATATACTTTTATTAATTACGAGGCAAATGTTAAGTTATAATTATTGTAACTTAGGCTCTCCCTAATTATGAATATTTCTGTTTCATCACAGACGTTAAAATTATGTTCAAAATTTGACCGTACTTTAAATCAATCGTGTCTTCGTCACAAGGACTTTTTAAAAGGCTACATATACATCTTCACAATTTGAAATTTTAGCTTGATTAGTATCCAATAATGTTATGGACCCCATCGTTGTATTGTCCATGTGCATTATTGAATTCCAAATAGAAAAAATCAATAATGTTACTTGTCCAAAGTGTAAATAATACTATTTCGAAATAATATAAGATTGAATGTGATGATAAATAATGGCATTTTTTTATTTTTGGTTGTTTCGATGGCAAACGTGATCAGCAGAAGCAGTTGACGTTTAGTAGATGTGCTTATACTAAAATAGTAAAATCTAATCGATGTGAGAGAAAAGCTGATGTAATGGATTAATTTGAGTGATTGGATTAATCAATGGTAATAATTCATGAAATGTGTCTCTTTGTGAATAGATCTAAAAGCTCACATCAATACATCCAATAAAATTTGGATTCCATCATCAGCCAATTTTTGTTTTTCAGAACCGCGAGATGGTATTGAATGGACCCTAACTGTGAGAGATACCTTTAAATTCGTACTATAAATTAGATTAATTACCGCCCTCACCGGATCAATCCATAAGAGATTCCATCATCAACCAATCTTTAATTAATATATATATACATATGTATATAAATACATACACCTACAGACATACATATGTATATACATACACACATAAATGATGCTGAAATTTTATCAATGGAAAAAAGAAGAGAATGAACAACATGCTAAGTCAGCAGAACTAATATTTGAAGAGACCTCAAATATCCTTGAGAAGATCCTTATGGCTAAAATTGAGGGGCATCCTACCACTTAAAATCATTAATAACAAAACCCAAATTAGCTAGACTGTCAGAATTGTGTTCTCGAAAAATATGTAACAATAAAATTGCGTGCCACGACTTACAGCATCTCCAAAAGCCTCTATTAATTTTACTCTTTAAATATCTATTTACTTTCCTATATGGCAAAAAAGAAGAGTGAAAAAATATATTATTCTCCAAAAGATTCTTCAAATAGAAATAAGTTAATATTATTTTAATCAAATAAATATTTTTTCAAAGGAGAAATAAATGGTAATTAAAGCACTTCTTCCTCTCTCTCTAATAAAATTAATAAAATATAAATTGAAGAGGAAAAAAATAGCTCTACAAAATTGAAGAGAGAGAGAATTATTTTTTATTTAAAAAATCTTAATTAATGTATCTTTTGCAGTTTTAAATATTAATGTGATTTTTTAAATAAATAATAAAATTTTATTTAAATAATCTTTTAGATATGCTCTTAAACTCAAACAATTTAACCACTTTACGAGCAATGACCATAGCGGCTTGAAGCTTGAGCCCATAAGACAAGCCAAAGTTCAAGAAGAGTCGCTTTCCAATCAAAGAAAATTGCAGCCCTTTGATGTATAGCAAGCTCAACTGCTTTTCGAATGGCATAAATCTCAGCATAAAAAGAGCCTTTTTATTTTAATACTGATAATATAGTCAAACAATCGATATTACATCATATATTTATAATTATTATTGTTATAGATAATTACATATCAAGACTATAATTTTATATATTAAATTTTATGAAGCACTTGTTTCGATTGTCTACCCTCACAAATATTTGAGAATTCTCCACTCTATTAGTATTTCATAGGGAAAAAGACTGCAACTATCTTTAGTCAATCATATTAGTTGAGGGAGAGTGGTCCCGAAGCACTCGAACTACTGCTCTCACATTTGTGAGAGTAAGCAAACATACAAAGAGCGTAATTTGTTGATCAAGAGGCATTGGAAAATAACCTCAAGCTGCAAGACCCAGATTTCCCTTTGACAAGCCGTCTGTGTTGATGAATTTGATCAAAGGCGCTCTTGGTAAAAGACGGAATTCAGTATGAAGAAAGTAGTTAGAAAGTAAATGTAAAAGAATAACTTTAAACAAGAATATTAGACCTAAACCAAAAGATTATAATTAAGAAGATGAGCGCATCTCAGATAGTCCAAATTCGTACCACAAAAGAGTGTGTATCTTTTAATTATGGTGTTCATTTACTTTTAGTTGTACATGTAGCTCGATACAGCAGTAAGAGCATTCATGAAAGCTTTCATTGTATCAGTGCTGTTCACTACCAATGATATGATATCTCACACAATAGATCTTTCAAAGTTGAAATGAGCCCAAATTATGAGAGTCCATGATTAAATGAGATTCAAAAATATAATATGTGGTGAGCTGGCTAGCTAGCTAGCTGGGAATATAATAACCATAGGTTAAAACCATTAGTCTTCAGTAATTACAAAAAGAAATCATACTGTTGGTTTAGTGGGGGAATAATTGGCCTAAGACTTATTAATTTGAGCCACAAATTCCTCAAATCGAATTGATCCCACTAATTGAGAATCGAAATAATCCCCTCTCACTCTTTGTATCTTAGTAATTGGAAACAAAATGTAATGATGTGAATCCACAGAAGAAATATTACTTATGCTGGTACTTGATTTTCCTTTTGACTCTTGAATCGATGCGAACAGAGTATTTTATAATGAAGACTTTGATGAACATTTCTCAATTCTCATGATGATTCATCCTGACTGTGTTGAGAATATGGTACTGCTCCAAATGCCTCAGAATTTTTCTTATCGTTTGGTATATATTTGATCTTCATTCGCTGATAATGGAGTTTGTACATGTAATTATGACACGTGGTCCATTAATATTCGAGATATAATTGATGCAACATATATGCATGGTTTGCATGTGCTGATATGCATGATAGTTCTATTCATTTTTATGGCTTCACAGCTTTACCAACCACCAAAATATAGGACATAAAAAGCTGCAGCTCATCAGCTCACTCGGCCAATTGGTTTAAAGAAAAAAGTAATCGAAAAAAAATGTATGTCCATTATGTTCATATTCCTTATTCACTTTACATTTATACCATTAGATTAATTAAATGAATTAAATAGATGAAAAATTAAGTTATAATTTTATATAAAAAAAAAATTTAGTTTGGAGAACCCTATCATATATATATATATATTGAGACACTCACTTATATGTCATCAATAATTTAATGTCATGTGTATAATTATTCAACATATTTTCTCATTATTCAAATAATAAAATCATATCACTGATACAACATTGATGTCTTTAAAGATGGGATAATTATAGAATGATTATATTCAATTCCAATTTTATTATGTTTTATCATCCATTAAAGTAATATATAACTGAACATATGATATCTATCACACATTACGAACTTATTTAACGTCACATGTCACTAAAAAGCATAATATTATGTAGTGTTGTGGGAATAGTCTGGTAAAATGATTATTTATACCCATATCGGTATATGACACAATTATCTCTACAAATGGTGGACATTAATTCCACTGTCAATTTGCAATACAATAAGATATAGATACGAATCTTTGAAAGGAATGGAGACATGATAACGGGAGATGGAAAAAGAGAAAAAAAGAACTCTTTAATTAATGAAGTTATTAAGCTTATGGAATCCTTTGAAGATTACAGATGTATTCTTTTCCACAGAGAATGTCCTTGTTGTTTGATTCACCAAATTTCAATTCACGAACCTTGGGCCAGTTTGGGATTGCGATTGAAATTTGATAAGTTACTTATTTCATAATTTTTTATAAAAATATATTTAATAAATTTTGTAAAAGTAGCTTGTTTCATAATTTGTTTTATTTTGTCAGCAGCTTATAAAAAACAACCCCTATCTGTTATAATTTAGTTACTGTCATAATCACGTAAGTTCTCTCTAGTATTGATTTAGTAAGTTCATATTCTAATTTCATAACTATACATTTTAAAGTTTAATATATATACATTTATATTTTTATTAATTAATTGTTTCAAATCCGTTGGCAATCTATTTTCAAAAAAAAAAATCCATGACATTTTTTTTGGTCAGATTATGAAGTTCTTTAGATTTTTTTTAATTCAGTTTTTTTCATGTAGTTTTACATGTTTAAGAAAAAAAAAAGATATGTTTAAACAATTTATTAAACATACTCTAAAAATAAAAAAGTAATTAAAACTTATGTTTGTTTTGGTCATTATATAATAAAACAACTTATATCTGTTTTGGTCATTATATAATAAAACAACACTTTCATAATATAATTTATCAAACGCATATACTATATTTTTCAAACTCACAACAACTGCAATAATATAGTTTACCAAATAACATGTCACTTTTTTAATAAGAAACTTATTTTATTTGCAAAGCACAAACAACTTATTTTATTTGTCTCCGTAATCTCAAACTGGCCCCATATTGTATGTGAGAATAATCTCTCGAGGGCCGATTTGTTTTTTTCCTTCTTTTTTTTTCCCTTATCAATGCGAAATAAAAATAAGTGTGACATGCGTAGGTTTCATATGTAAGGAGAGGGGACTACTTCATAATAGACGTATGTAACAATTAACAGTCACCGAATTTTTGTTACCGATAACAAATTTCTGTGTTATGGACACTCATTTAATTCAGTTATCAGTACAGCTTATAAATCATAGGACGATAACTAACAAAGATTTAGTATTTTTATTATGTGATTTGTAAGATGTCCTTAAAGTCCATTTAGGTGAAAGCACAATGAGAAAGTTGATTTTTGCTCCCATCGACGGAATTTACAGCGCCCTCTTTGGATCTTCCATTATCCCCCAATAACGAAATGGGAAAGAAAAATATTTGGTAGTTCATAATTATAAATAAATGGGTGTAAAGGGCGAGGCTACTTGTATCCTGTACAATTACGAACAAATGGTGTGCAAAGGTGAGATTATTTATATCCTAAACGTTACTCTGAACACCCTCACTAAATTTAAAATTTTGAAATTTACCCTGTAAACAATTAAAATGCCAAATATGCTCTCAAGTAATAAATCTATTTAATTTTGGGTTTCCTCTCTTCTTTATACATTCGTGATAGTGATAAATAAAAGCACCCATAGGGTTTTAATTTTTTATATGGCTTTCAACAGCTCAAGTTCTCTTATTAAAATTTCTCTCTTAGTCTAAGTCATTGAATTTGATGTCAATATTTGAGGGCATTCGTGTGTGTGTGTGTGTGATAGATAGATAGATAGATACATTCATACATACTTTAAACCGTGTTATTTATGTGTTTTAAATTTTAAGTCTCTTAAATTTCACGATTTTAAAGTTTTTTCGAATTTTTCCACACTTTAAATTCTCAGACTAAAAAACTATTATATATATATATAATCATTCTATAGTGAGGATATTTTTCACTTTACTAAAGTGATAATACTAGTAAAATATATTAAAAAAAATATTTTAATACGCTAACAGAGAAAATACAGTCACTAACATATTTAAAATATGTGTTTTTTTTTATATTTTACATGTATCTTCACATTAACAAAGTGAAGATGTCTACACTAGAGAATGACTATATATATATATATATATATATATATATATATATAGAGAGAGAGAGAGAGAGAGAGAGAGAGAGAGAGAGAGAGAGAAACACAAATAATTTTTTTTTCCCTTTCAAAGTCGAAAAACAATTAAGCAATTTCAAAATAGTAAGTTTTGACCTTTCTTTGGTCCTTTATAACAATTTTTTGCCTTTAGTGAAATTTTGACTGAATTTTAAAGAAAATTGGGTTATTATATGATTTAGTATTTCTTTAAATGTTAAACTTGTCTTGTGAATGCTCGAGGAGTAATTTCATTTCGTAGGTCTGTTGTATTCCTTTATGTTAAAACGTACTTAATAATAAATTATGTTTGTAACATAAAATTTACATACATATAGTTGTTTAAAATATTTTTTAAGATGCAAATAGTCTCATTCATGTGTAAAATATAAGATACATAAATCTATATTTTAGTTATTATGGCCTTACAAGTAATTTGATTACACAATATATCAATAATAGAAAGAATGGAGCTATTTGAACCCAATAAATTTATATCTACATCTATTTTAAAAAATAAATTTATTATAAAAAATTTAAAATCTCAAAATTATCTTTCACTAATCACTTTCTCTCTTTGTCTCACCTTAGAATTGCATAGCCTCTCTCTACTTTCACATTCTATGAACTAAACTCTTAGTTTTACTCTCTTTTGAATTTTTTTTTACCTCAGTAAATCATAATCTCTATTTCACATTTTTTATGTATAAGAATTTTTTTTTTATATTCACTAGCTTTTGTGGCTAGTAAAAATTAATTTCTTAATATTCATTAACTTTTATAGCTGAAACAATTTAGTGGTATTCATATTTGAATGATGAATTTTGATTTTTTTTAGTTGATGATAGCTTATAACGAAACCAATTATTTATATTCTATAGTTAAAAGAAAATATAGAAAAGGAATTAATTAGAATTGAGGAATTAAGAATGAAAAGATAAGAAATAGTTAACTAAATAATTTTATGAAAAATTATTTTAACAAGAAATGCCCAACTAAAAAGAGAGTATATATAAAAATAATAATAATGGATTGAAATAACTACACCCTCGCAAAAATTTTATTAAATAAAAATTGTGATTCTTAGTTGATACGCAAAGCTCACTTTAGATCCTTAAAATATGATCTTGAAACTCCTCGCTTCAGTCAATAATGATCCAAAATTATTGCCATTATTTCATGTAGATACGACAAGTATCATGACTATTATAATATCACAAATATGGAAAATAAAATCCCAAAATTATGGTTTCTGGTAAATAGTAAAAAAAAAAAAAAAAAAAACCCAAATTGAAGGTCCGCTTGCTGTTTTTCCTTGATTCAGCAGTCAACAACTGACATTTTAGAGGAGACGCGTTTAAAGTCTTGAGTCGATGATTGCCGATTGAGCCCTCATCAATTGTCGATTGTATGTTTAGTACCACATAGTATCTGGGGAATTCATGTCTAAAATATCAATTTTAAATATTAATCCTAATTTCATGCAATTTTATCAAAAGAAAATTATTAAAAAAATATTAATATGTATATTTATGTATGTGTGTTGTAAAAAAAAGAAAATTATTATTCGTATACCCTATATTTATTTTATTATTAAAATACTATAATACTTGGAGGGTGCATCAATCGTCCACTCTAAATTGACAAAAATTATTTACCAACCACTAAACCATTAGTTACTATTTGAAAATTAACGGAATTATAATAAATTGGCGGTTTTACAATTGAAATTTAAATTAAATTAAATGAAAATTATTATTTATATATTCTTAAATTCTCTTATTATCACTCGTACACTATTAAATTATTACTTATATATCCTTAAATTCTCTTATTATTATTTGTATATTCTTAAATTATTATTTATATTATATGAAAAGATTAAATTACTCCTATGACATTATCATATTTAAATGCAAGTAACAATTTAAGATACGATAGATATATTTTGTTAATTTAGAGTAAATTATTAACACACTCTTGAAATGTTGTAATATTTTTTATAATAAAATAAATTAAAGATGGAGGAATAATAATTTTTTAAAACATATATTTTTAATTAACTTGCTCAAACCGGAGCACTGTCAGGTACATGTTACAGCGTCAGAACTCAGATCGCCCGCTTGCGATAACAGAGTGAGCATCTTAACTAGTCAAAAAAGTTTCCACGTAGCAAGCTTTTTTAAAAACAAAAAGAAAAAGAAAAATCAAATTTTAGAAAAATAATAATTGAGAACCAGAGGCCAGAGCAAAGCTAATGATCGTCAACATGCACAATCATCACTCTCATTCCTCAGCTGGAGGTGAAGCTGGTTCTGTGTTCAAATCCAAAACACCATTATTATTATTATTAGTATTATTATTATTATTAATTTCTTCTTTCTTCTGGACCATCCCAATTTCCTCTCCTTCTTCATCGTTCATGTCACCATTGTCGATCACCGCCGCCGTCGCCTCCACCGCCTCCCTCCACCCCTCGCCGAAGTACTTCACGGCCTCCTGCATCCTCCTAAGTATCGTAAAGAACTCCTCCACCTCTTCCTCCGTCGCCTCCTCTGTCCTCACCTTATTCCTCTTCTCTCTCTCTTCGTTCCTCTTCTCTCTCTCGCCGCTCCTTTTCCTCCTCTCTCCTTCCATGATTTTCTGACGTCAAATTTGTATTAATTTTTCTTTCCCAAGCTTCACTACAAACGATGGTGGCGTCAACCTTTTTTTTTTAAAAAAAAAATTTTGACTCCACAGAGACGATGCTTCCGCTTGCTAATGCTAGCTCGCTTAAACGAGTGATGCTCTTGCACTGCACGTCTCTGTGTGATGTGTATGTATATATAGGGGCCATTGTGTGTGGGGGACTCGTGGGTGGGTTAAGTATAGTCACAGGTATTGGGAGACTTTTTTAATGCTGGGTCGTTTTCAGCCGTTGGATTGGTGTTGGAGTTGGTGCCCTATGGTCGTGACGTCATTGGGCGCCTGTCAGCAAGACGTACGTTATGGCATTTTTAGCTCCCGGGTTCGTTTTAGGATGATAAAATTGGGTACAACTATTAAATGAACGGTGTCCATATCAATTTAATTAATAATCGTGTTCATTTTAGGTTTAAAATTTTTGACACAATACTTCTTTTATAATACTGCTGTATTTTATTCATAGACATGTCATATTTTTTAAGAAATTATTTATTTATTTATTTATATTTTAAAATAAATATTTAAATTTTGTTCATTAAGCGACACAATAATAAATGAATTGAGTTAAAATTTAAAATTCTTGTCGTGATTAATAAAATGAGATGCGTTGGAATTAGTTTAAATTTGACACATACACTACTCGCCAAACCGGATGGTTATGATGAGGTGGGGTGGGTCAGGGGAAAGGTGCGGTTTTGATTGGCGAATAAGTGAACTGGCGCGTGGCGGGGTGGTCACGGAGAAAAGGTTGGTGGTTGCTCGGTGCAGTGATCATTCCTGGAAGACGACCAAAATGTGGGGGCCACAAATGGGTCAACATATTTTATGGTTAAAAATCAAAGTGCTTCGGTGTGGCTTAGGTGCATGTGATTGCAGTCCTACTACCGCCAAGATTCACGCGTGCGATCAATATGATTACAATTATTTTGACCTTGCACAGAGAGCAGTGATCTCGTGCATGGAGTCACGCACCTGATCATAAATAATTTTGCCTGTATCAGATTATTATAAGGTAAATATTAAATTATATTTAACATAACTTACACAATTCATATAAATAGTATGTAATTTATACACCACACACTCTTTATGTGACTCCCTTTATTATAATATTATTGGTGGAATTTATAATACAGTTCCATTAAATAACAACTTATCATCGCGTACGATTGGGTGTACCAGATCATCGCTCTTACGTAGAACCATTGAACTTGTGATTTGTCGATGTTTAAATTGCTTAGTTGACAGATAAATTACTCGGCGATGTTTAGGAACTTACCTCGAACTCACCCCCTTTACTTGTCCCTCCCTCTCTCTCTTTGTAGCTTTTTCTTTTTCATTTTCGCAACATCACATTCTTTTTCACTTTTTTTTGTTCTTTTTCTTTTTTTAAAAAAAATTCAGGACTCACTTTAATTTTGGACTTTTACGATATTGTCTCCACTATGCCAAGATTACGCTGAGTCTATTTTTGTTTCCTTTTATTATAAATATATATATTTTTTATGTATATGTATAGGGCGGCACTCTTCAAGATCTCAAGTCTTCAAGTATCAGATCTGAAACAGGTGATATTAGATCAACTTTTAACCGTGGATTCATTACTTTGTGATGTAAAAGAATGAAGGTGGCATCTCGTTTGAGTTCCAATGTATATGTGTGCATGTTATGTTAATTGTCAGTCATAAAAATTCATGAGGGTGCACCGTCTTTAAGAACGATAGAAGATTTTGGTTATGCATTTGAGAACCATCTAGTTCAACTCGTTCATTATATTCTTTTACAAAAAAAAAAAAAAAAAAAATCCAGTAAATTATATTGCTGGGTGGTAGTGCAAAGAGCAGTGTTTAGTAGACATAAATTTTTATGCTGTATTTGATCTTAACGTGTTGTGCCAACCAAAAGGAAACAAAAAAAAAAAAAAAGTTGTACTTGTAAAATAAAAGTTGATAGCATTAGGTCAATATAACTTTTAAATAATAATTTCTATAAAAATAATAAAAATGTGATAGACTTTCATTAAGGCTAATAGCAATAAGTGCTTGATTTAATAATTTAGTTTAAACTACAATACCAAACATGCCCTTAGACAGTCCTAGTGGCTCAATTCCACAATAATTCACCCCTCCAATACTTGGGTTTTCTTTCTGTCCCTCGAAGAGTGTTCGAACCATTTCCTTCACATTTGTGAGGGTTAGCCCAAGTGGTTAATCATTGTTCATATCCTGAATATATGCAATTCAATCATTAAAATTTTTTTGATGACATCCCGATAGGAACGAATATACATGACAAACTATAATTTTAAAGTTGAGATACTCGTCAAATCGAACATAACTCATCTTATGGGCAAGTCTAAAATTTATAAAATATCATCTCAACATAATCTCGAGAAATAAAATAAACTTTGATCTTTATTTTTTAATATCCGAATCATTATCTAATAAAAACATTTTAATTTTGTTAAAATAAAATGTTATTAAAGTACAAAAAATATGTATTTTAATAAATAAAATTATATATATATATATATATATATTTTTTTTTTTTATCTATTTCACTATATTAAAATGAGAGGATACTCCTTCGAGAATTAATCTTTCATATTAAACCAAATTCATGATGCTTTTAAATATCTTTACTATTCAAATACACGCTCTCTCGCCCTTTAATTAAACAGATAACGACTGTGGCATCATATCCTAAAACGTGAACAACATTAACAAAAAAAAAAAAAAAGAAAGAAAGAAAAATTTTTCCGACTTTTATTGACATCCTGACCATGAGGTGTCCATGCTTCAATTTCAATACATAAAGAAATCAAGGTGCGATCATCAAATACAACATGCTATCTTCAGATTCACACTCACAACGACTCAACAATATATGCATGCCGATTGCCCACGGAATTCACGCCCAATTATCACGTTTCCTTTATGCGGACATTCTTTTCTTGTATTTATTTATTTATTCATTTCTTATCATTAATTTATTCTCTGATAAGTCTTTTTCTTTTCTTTTTTAATATAAAAAAAAGAAAAAAAAATCCCTTTAACAATGCTACATGTAATATTAATAATTACTAATATACAGAGAGGTAGATTATCGAATTCAGATTACGGAGTAAGCAACTACTGATCAAACAACATGACTAGTTAATCAAAAGATCAAGCAAACCCCAAAAATACAAATAATAATAATAATTACTTGGCTTAATGACTTTGACTATCTCTCTCGGCCTCCGGTACAGCGTTCAAATCCAGAACACCATCGTTAATATCTTCGTTCACCCTCACTATCTCCTCCTCTTTATCTTCGTCACCAACTTTGTCAACAACAACCGCCGCCTCCGCCGCCGCCCGCCACCCCTCCCCGCCGAAGTAGTCGACGGCCGTCTGGATCCTCCTCAGTATCGCGAAGAACTCCTCCACTTCCTCCTCCGTCGCCTCCTTCTCCTCCTTCTTCACGTTTTCAATCGCGTGCTGCTTTTGCTTTTTCCTTTTACTATTATTATTATTACTATTATTATTTTTCCTCTCTTCGTTTTTCTCTTTCTCGCTCCTTTTCCTCTTGTCTGATTCCATTCTTTCTCCTTTCAAATCAAAACATAAATAAACGGTAACTGAAAATTGGGTTGATTTTAACTTTCTTTCTGTTTTCGTTTACAAGAATGTTTTGCGTATATATTGTTCGTTTGGTACTTTGGTGAGGGGTGTGATTGGATACGACGAGAGGGCGTAGCTTTGATGGACTGTTGCAGAGAGTCGTTTTCAATTATCAACCGTTGGATATGATGAAGCCTAGGCTCTGACGTCATCGTGCGCAGCTCTAATGACGTAATCAATCAACGTGCTTTTCATATGTTCACGTTACGCGCGGATTACGCGGGGTACTGCCTCGGGTAAACCGGTAAGCCCAGACCCACAACGGGTCGTGTTTTGGCGGTTTCATTTCGTGTTGCATTAAATTGCATGCACCCAAATCTATTTATCAACTTCTTTGGGTAAAAAGAATATAAACTCTGAACTCATTTTTTTTTTTTTTATCATTATGATATTGCCCGAACCGACATATTTAACATGCTCTTTTTAATAAATTTGAAATAGTTATTCCAAGTTATTATTATTTATTTTTAATCTAAACGCATAATAATTTGCAAAATAGACTTTTTGAAAATATAATATCAAACTTAAGAAAAACTCAATATTTTTCATGTTTAACATGATCTAATAATATAGTCCACAAATAAAACAATAATTTAGGTATAGGCACCAATAGCATTGACTAAAATCTTAAGACACAAAAAATCATAAAAAGAAATTTGTGTTCCTTAAAAAAAAAAACTTATGATAAGTTAATGATGACTCTAAATTTTACAATGAATATTTAAGGATTTCAAAATTCGTAATAATTTTTTATAATTAGTTAAATTAAAGAAAAATTATTCATTCGATATTAAAAAAATCAATTTACATTTTAAAAAAAAGTATACTTTAAGTTATTAAATTTATTAAACAATTACTATTAGCTGTTTGCTGCTCAAACCCAAATTTGACCCCTTATAAAATAAATTTTAATAGATTCACCCATTAATGGCCTAACCCAATAAAGATCAACTCAATAACAATTTCTATCATCAAGGTTCATATAATCGTATTATGCTGGCGGGTCCTATAAAACTTTTTAGGCTCGAGGCAAGTTTGGTAATGCTGTAACTTTTAAAAATAATTGTTGTTAAATATGTTAAAATTGTTGTGGGTTTTGAAAGTAATTGTATGTATTCAGTAAATCTCTCATTGTTGTAAAAATATAAATGACTTAAATTGATATGATATTAAATAAAATTTATTTACATAGTTATAAATGTGTATAAAATATTTTTATTGTTTCAAAATATTTTTTATTAACTGTGCTAAAAAAATCAATTACGAAGATAATCAACTCAACATTTAATAAAATTTATTTTTAAAAATGTTGTGAGTTTTCAAAGTAATTGCATGTATTTAGTAAATCTCACCGTCTTAAAATTTATTTAATAAATCTTACCATTTTAAAATTTATTTACACATTTATAAATATGCATATAAAATATTTTATTGTATATATAATAATTAATAATTATAATAAATATTTTATATTATTAATTTTTTTATCTTATTATCTTAATATAATTTGATGATAAATAATAATCTTTTTAAATTTAATGATTTTATCCTAAGTAATGAAGACAATTTTGGATATTTATAATATACGCAAGAATATATAATTTTAAGATTCGATTTGATATTGAGGTACTTTAACTTTTAAACTACAATTTTTGTGAAAGAAAACTATAAATATAAAACAAAAATTTATAGTATGCAATAAATATGATTTTTAAATAATAATTTTTAAATAATAATTTTAATAAAAATTATAAATATATTATAGATTTTTCATCATATAAGTGGTTGATAAATTTAACTTTCAAAATAAAACAGTTAATATTTACTAAAATAATTTAGTGTTATAGCTTTTAAATTATATCTGTCTAATCTTAGTATCAAACATGACGTAATTATAAAACTGATTTTCAAAATCATATGTTGATAAGTTATTCTTTTCATATTTTTTTAAAAATCTACTATAAGATAAGTTAATTTTATTAAAAATAATTATAAAAAATCAATAAACATTAAAATTAATTTTTAAATTTTTTTAAATTATTTTTCAACCACCCAAAAATAATTCTAAAGCCGACCCGGCAACCTTAGTGTTTCTGTGGGTGGGTGGGGGGCTGTTGATGGTTTGACGGGCGAGTGAAGTTTTGAGCGCGTGGTGAATGATGGTATGGGGGTAGTGAAAGAAGTGGCTTAATGTTCCCCGCCATGATGATTCCCTGTGAAGACCAAACCGTAGACTCGCGATGTCACCATTATTTTTATGACAATAAAATAATAAGTGACTCGGTGCGAGTCAGGTGCGCGTTAATATTGTGTGCCTTACCCTGATGCCATCAAGCAACAGTTGGCCTTCGGATATGTTTACTATTATTCTTTTGACTTGAATTTACAATTCAGCGCTCAATAATAATATATCAGGAAGATGAGTAATCGTAAATTCGTAATCATGCAACCACCAACACACTCTTGTGTATAAACTAAGATAGCATGTTACTGGTTGAATTAAACATACGATAGGATTTACATAATTTATTTTTTTATTTTTAATAATTTATTAATAAATCATGTATTATCACGTCAATCAATTTGTATAAAATCAATGATAAATGTATTTATGATATAATTATTCAAAATTAAAAATACTAAAAAAGGGGAGTGCTGACAGGATCAGTGATTCTAGCAGTGCCGGTTTGAAATCTATTAAGATGCGGGGTTTGCTCTGTTTATACACCATTTTGCATCACAAAAATTTATCTAAAAAATTATAAAACAAAATGACAAATAAATTTGAGAAATTCATAAGGCCCACCACACACAATTTTTCAAAAAGTTTTGGGGCCATCTGTAAATTACATAATGCATTGCTTGGCCTACGAATTTGCTTTGACACCACGCAACACTCTGTTTTCGCCGTGTCGCGCCTCACGGGACAGGGGCGGGACTGTGAATACGGATAAAAATTGACACAGCCTGTAGTGGGTTTATCGTTATCAAACTCAAATTCACACAAAATTTAAATTATTAAATTCACCAGTAATCTGCAGTAGGTTTTAACTTTTTTTAAAAAATTCACCCACAGCGGATTTTGACAATTACCAAACCTGCAGTGGTACCCGACGGATTTTTTTGTGGGTTTATGTATTTAAAATCACAAATGTTTAATATATAAATTTATTATAATAACCTCAAATTTCATATAATATACTTAACTTTATATTTAAATAATGTAAATAAAAAATTAAAATTTCAACATCAATCCAACACAAATTCTCAAATTTAAGTACAAATTATACAAATCTATTTAAAAAACACAAACTAGTATCTAAAAATAATAATTACATTTCATATTATTATTTAAAACAAGTTCCAAGAGAAGATATACATTTCATTCATCACCATAAGTACTCATCCAACACGATGCCTACAATAATAATTAAGATTAATATTTTTAAATACTAATTCGAAGAAAAAAATTATAATAATAAAATAAGTCATATATTAAGTTAAAAAAAATAATACATACAAAACTATAATAGATATATAATAATCCATGAATTACATTATTTTCTTTATACATTTTTATATCATCATGAATGTTCCTGTTGATGTAATAATCATTAGATGAAAATCTAATGGTTGTGAAAATAATATGATTTTTGCATTTCATATTTTCACAACCATTGTGTATTTTACATGATGATATAACATAACAAACGTAAAAAAATAAATGCTATTTAAAATTTACATAAAAAATAAGATGAGGATAATTTTTTCTCAATATTTGTTTAATTCCACCTCAATCATTAATTTTTTTATTGTTACAATTTTATTCTTTATATATTGTGCTTCACATTTTCAATCTCGATCTATTTAGTTGATTAGAACTTTCCCTAGTCTTAACAAATTAAAATTTTTATTATCGATTTCAATATTTGTGCCGCAATTGACCTACTATAACATATTCACGTTTGTCTTTTTATTTTTATTTAAAATCATTCATTTTCTTTTACTATAACAGGATGATCAGAAGCATTAGCAACCTAGTCCATGTTGCTATAATTGATAAATGAAATATTAAATCGCAAAAATCATATCACCTAATGAAAAATTAATTAAAAAATTTAACCGAGATAATCACCCCCAAGTTCAGCTAGTTTGGGAATACTCGACAACAAAATATATGGCAAAAAAAAAAAAAAAGAATTATGAGAAACACTGCATGAGAGTTCAACAATTCATGTTTATTTGTCCCAAAACTCAAATAATTGTTGCAAATTTCTACATGATGATGGTGGCCGGTTGCTTCCATTTGAAGTTTTGTGCGGTTGCTTCCTTTTAAAGCTTGGAAGCATGTTTGAGGGACTGGACAGCGAAGAGAGAGAGAAAAAAAAAATATGTTGATGTAAGGGTAGTTTGGTAATAAGAGGGGATTTATTTATAAGATGACTTGATTTACAATGTTTTTGTGGGGTGTATTTAAAATTGGGTTGGAAATATCGTCATCACAATGAAAAAATATTTTAAATATGATTGTTTGATATTTATATTCTTATAAGTCAAAGAGGAAAAAAAAATAGGATTTATAATTTACTAAATCTTTTTTTATATGATATTTATTTCTATTCAAATCTTTTTTCTATTTTGATAAAACCACAAAAGTTGACTTTCTATGTTTAAATGTATATATCTGAAAATTAAACATAAGTTACAAACAAAAGAATTTTTAAAAGAAGTTTCAAATTAATTAAATTTCAAATTTTTAGACGTTTAACAAACAAGCTTTTAGTGTGCTACGGTATTGAATTACATCAAATGTAAGTTTTGGCATACTTCTAATTTTATTAGTAGTAATTTTTTAAATAAAATTTTGGGCTGGATGTTAAATCAAAACATATACTAACATACTTATGATTCTATTAACAATAAAATTATAATGTAATATTAAAAAAATTACTTATATATTTTTAAATCTCATAAAACTACGTCTCTGACTTTAGAACTATTAGGTAATATACCTCTTAGTCTGGGCACCATAAAAAACTAGATTTTATTTATTTCTATTAATTTTCTAACCATTTAACGGTGTCAAAATTTGTGATACCCTAAGCGACCTTGGCCTATGACTACAAACCAAATTTATTTTTGACTTTGATATTTAGAATGAAAATAAATGAAGTAAATAAATTCATGCATAAAAAAGAAAAATGAGTTGTCTTATGAGATATGCCTACCTATCTTTTGATTAAAGTAATGTATGTTTTAAAGTAATGATTTTAGAAAGCGAAAAGCAAAAGTAGTAACATAATTTATGATGTGTATGTGTATCACACTAAATTAATTCACAAAGTGTGTTATATATTAAACGGGTAAATATTTTTTAGTCTCTATATTTTGAGTTACGTGTTCATTTAGTCCTTTTGTTTTGAAACTTGCCCCAAGACACCCATGTTTTTAATTCGTTACACTTTTGTCCTTATATTTTTTCTCAATTAAAAAAAAAAAAATCCTTGCAATAACCTTGTGGACATTAATTGAGAGAAAAAAATGTTAATTTATCAAACTAACCATAAAAGTAAATAAAATTAAATTAAATTTCTTGCTATTATTTTACTTTTAAGCTTAATTTGATATTAATTTGTATTTGTATATAAAAATTATTGTAAAAATTATTGCAAGGGTATTAATGTAAAAACAAAAAAAAGTAAGGACACGGGTGTAACATATTCAATGGTATGAATATTTTGAGATATTTTTAAAAATATAAGAATTAAATAAATACTTAATTCAAAATAAAAAAACTAAATGGATACTTAATTTAAAATATATTAATTAATTCAAAATATATTAACTTAAAGAACATTCATCCCATATTACACCCGGAGATCCAAAGAATGTGTTGTTATGTCATGAAAGATAATTCTAAGGTGTAAAGCAATGTTTTTTTTTTTATAGTAAATGATTCTATTTCCAGAAAAACACAATAATTATAATAAAGTTTCGATCTCTATCGGGACCTCCTCGATCCACACCCGAGGTGCCGAATTGGATAAGGCCATTTTTGCTAAAGCATGGGCGACTAACGTGTAAAGCAAAATTGAAATTGCTGCCACCGCACAAAACTTGCTCACTTCTAAACCACCTAACCAACAGAGGACATGCAATTGTAAATTGATCATAGCATTCGGAGAATTCATAAGTTGATGACGGACACGTGAATAGAAGCTTTGCAACTCTTAGGGATGGCAATTATACCTCAAACCCGTAAATCTACCAAAATTCGTCCGTTGTGGGTAATTTTATTCATTGCAGGTGGGTTTAATATTATAAATTAAAACCCGCACATGAATGCGGGTGGGTTTAGTATTTACCTTATACCGGGTGGATACCCGCATGGATATCCACCAAACCCGTAAATTTTTTTCTAAATATTTTTAATTTAATTTTAATCTAAAAATGTATAAAGAAAATAATGTGTATAAAGAAAATAATCTAAAAATTTTAATCTAAAAATGTATAAAGAAAATAATGTAATTCATGGATTATTATATATCTATTATAATTTTGTATGTATTATTTTTCTTTAACTTAATACATGACTTATTTTATTATTATTATTATTTTCTTCGAATTAGTATTTAAAAATATTAATCTTAATTATTATTATATGCATCGTGTTGGATGGGTGCTTATGGTGATGAATGAAATGAATATTTTCTCTTGGAGCTTGTTTTAAATGATAATATGAAATGTAATTATTATTTTTAGATACTAGTTTGTATTTTTTAAATGGATTTGTGTAATTTATACTTAAATTTGAGCATTTGTGTTGGATTGATGTTGAAATTTTAATTTTTCATTTACATTGTTTAAATATAAAATTGAGTATGTTATATGGAATTTGAGATTATTATTATAAATTTATATATTAAACATTTGTGATTTTAAATACGGAAACCTGCAAAAAATCCGCCGGGTACCATTGCGGGTTTGGTAATTGTTAAAACCCGCTGCGGATGGGTTTTCTTAAAAAAAATTAAAACCCACTGCGAGTTGCGGGTGGGTTTGGTAATTTAAATTTTGTGCGGGTTTGGATTTGGTAATGGCAAACCCGCTGCGGGCGGTGCCCATTGCCATCCCTAGCAACGTCTGTTTCATATTTGCAAGCTTATTTTCATTCGGGCCTTAAGTTTTTGATTATTTATATTATTTACCTTATTATTTCAATTATTTACTTGCATACTTTGGATGCTGCCCGATTAAATCAACAACAAGTTGCTCTCCAACTTGAAGAGTAAGGTGACGTTTGTTTTTTCTTGTCTGAAATTTAAATAAATATGAATTAATTTGAATTCTGAATAGAGATAAATGTCTAAATTTAAATGACATGTTTATTTTTTTTTTATCTAAATAGCTAAAAATAAATATTAAGTTGTTTGCTTTTTTAACTTAAAAAATTTGAAAACTAATATTTTTACTTTTATGCCCTTACAAATTATAATGTTAAACAAATAATAAACATCTAAAAGAATATAAATAAGTTAATAAATTATCATAACATAAATCATATTCAATTGAGTACAACAACTCTTTAATATTTTATATCATATGTGTTAATCAATTTTATTATACTTTGTGATGTTTTTATATGAAAAATATTCATAAAAAATTATGAGGATAAATAATACTAATTTAAACAAAATAAAAAGATAAAAATAGTAATAGTCTATCACTATATATTCTCACAAGTTATATACAGATGGGTAATAATACTAATTATTAAATTTTATTTAGTTAAGAATGAAATTTAATTAATTAGATAAGGATTCTTTGAAAAATATCTTTTAATGATAGCATTCAAACTTTTTAGATTAAATAAAAAGCTAAAAAAAATTAGCTTAATGACTTAATTGCTGAAAATATTTATTAAGTTGAAACATAAACAAACTTAACGACTTTAACTAATTAAAATTAAGTCAATTAAGTCATTAAGTAAAAAAAAAACAGCCCTTAAATTTTATGCATTTCACATGCCCTTTTTTTAAATTAAAAACATATATAAATTTTCAAAGAATTACTGGTCAAAGTATTTTTCTTGAATTCTAAAATTAAGAACTTTCCTTTAAAAAATTTGAAAATTTCCTTGAATCTCTTAGGATTTTTGAGAAAACTCTCTTAGAAGTTAAACCAATAGAAACCCCTCATACTTTTTCTTCAACAGCAATTCGTGTCAAAGAGGTTGGAGACAAGATTTTAAAAAGCTTTTATAGTCAAGATATTTGATTTTCAAAAGAAAAATCAAATTCACATAGTTGAATTAAAATGTTATGAAAGGGGAAGAAGTCTCCTGTTGAGTCAACACAAAAAGTCTGATTTGGAAGTTATTAATTGTTTTATTCGGAGGTGTTCAGAATACAAACGTGACTTTGGGCCTTCCGGGGTGTCTAGGTATTGGACATACCTTATGCCAACGAAATTGTTGAATTTGAATTGTGAATTATATATAACTAGGAAATGTTGCATGGAAAATGTGGATTAATTGAATTGATTGAAAAGCTTTCGAAAATGGTTCAAGATTTCTTGTTTAATTTTTGAAGTCTGAAAGTTTCTTGGTCTAAATTTGATCCAGTTGTTTTAAGTAATAAAAGAATAACTTGTGCAACTCATTCAATAGACTCAACACCATCAACTAAGACTAAGCCCATATTTGGTTAGAAAAAAAAAATGAGAGAGAAGAGGAACGGAGAGGGGACAAGAGAGGAAAAATAAAGAAAAAGAGGGTCAATTTTGATTTTATTGTTTGGTTAGACATCTAAATAATTTTTTTTTAATGACTTTTCCTCTCCTCTCCTCTTCTATCCTTTTCCCTTCTTTCATTTTTTTAAACCAAACAAGGCATAAGCAAAATGAAACGAGGAGGGAAAAAAGAAGAACATCTTGTAAATGTTTATGATATGGAATAATTTTTCGGTCTATAATTGTGACATAACAACAATACATACATAAAATAATCTATCTAGACTTTGGATTTGACCAATTGGTTTTCAAGTAATTTTCTTTGACTAGCCACTGAATTCAAAATTTGGGAGAGACGAGAAATAACCAATTTAGATTTTGCCTACCACTATCTTTTGTAAGGAAAAAAAAAGTCTAAATAACCTAACTAATTTAGGTTTTGCCCTATCTTTTGCAAATATTTATGATATTGAATAATTTTGCGGTCTATAATTGGGACTTAACAACAACACATACACAAAATAATTTATCTAGACTTTAAGGAGTTGACTAATTGGTTTTCAAGTAATTTTCTTTGACTAGCCACTGAATTCAAATTTGGGAGAGATGAGAAATAACCAATTTGGATTTTGCCTACCACTATCTTTTGTAAGGAAAAAAAAAGTCTAAATAACCTAACTGATTTAGGCTTTGCCATATCTTTTGTAAATATTTATGATATTGAATAATTTTGCGGTCTATAATTGTGACATAACAACAATACATACACAAAATAATCTATCTAGATTTTAAGGATTTGACTAATTGGTTTTCAAGTAATTTTTTTTGACTAGCCAATGAATTCAAAATTTAGGAGAGACACCAATTTAGATTTTGCCTACCACTATCTTTTGTAAGGAAAAAAAAAAGTCTAAATAACCTAACTGATTTAGGCTTTGCCCTATCTTTTGTAAATATTTATGATATTAAATAATTTTACAGTCTATAATTGTGACGTAACAACAACACATACACAAAATAATCTATCTAGACTTTAAGGATTTGACCAATTAGTTTTCAAGTAATTTTCTTTGACTAGCCACTGAATTTAAAATTTGAGAGAGACGAGAAATAATTAATTTGAATTTTGCCTACCACTATCTTTTGTAAGGAAAAAAAAAATCTAAATAACCTTAACTAATTTAGGCTTTGCCCTACCACTACTTATTTGTGTGTATGGTGGGGGCTTTTTGTGGGGGGCGCGGCGGGCGCGGGAGGGGAAGAGGGGAGGTGCGCGGAGGGGAGATTGTTGGAAAAGTCTAACTACGGAATACAGATATTTGGCATTACAAATAAGAAAATAGACGAGGAATTTTGATAAAATCTTTTTATAAGTATATTTCACACTTATAACACATTATACTTGAAAAAAATGATTTTTTTTAATCTTAATAAATGTGACAAAAAGCGTAACGTCGTGAAAATATATTAGTTTAGAAAAGTTATTTACTAAAATCATAATCGAGTGTCCAAATTGGTTTGAATATGAATCTGTTGTTTGTTTTCTTTATTATTTATTTTAATCACTATTCTCATTAATTAAAGATATTTTGAAATGATTGTATGAAATGACACTTGCGTACATTTTAAAACAAAATTATAGCGAGTAATCCGCATGGGTCGGTCCATGGGCCGCTTACCCATTAAATTATATTTTGCTGGACCACAAAATCATAAATGAGGCCCACTCATAGCCTGCAAAGATAATTGCGGTGGGCGCAAAACTTTCTAGGGTGTACATTTGGAGCTTTTCTAACACGTAATAGAGATGTGGTGCTCAATCTTTTAGTTTGAAAATTTGTTACAATACAAAGAGGGATAATGATATTCCCCAAATAATAATAATAATAATAATAATAATAATAATAATAATAATAATAAACGTTTTACTTATTAGTTATTGTAGACTTCAAATTCAACTCGTTTTATTCTTGAGGTCGAGGATTTAAAGTCTCCTTAATTCGTATATATTGCAATTTTTTTTTAAACAGACTTCTGATAGACACATATAATATTCCTTGTGATGTAAAGGGGTTTTGAATATTAATTTATCTGCAATCTAATTTCGTGAAATTCGGATCATCGAGTGTATCCTTTTTTTTCATCTTAAAGAAGCTAGGTTTTAATATGAACTTTGTAATCTTGTATTGTAGAATTCAGATCATGTCGAATAATCTGTTATTGAGACAACAATCCTAATTATAATTACTTGAAACAATCGATGATGATTAGTCTGTTTAAAAAGGATAATTACAAAGAGAATGAAAGTCAAATATTACTTTTATCAGACATAAATCTTAGAGTGATGATACAGTCACAAACTCTTTTATAAACTTATCTTGTATAAATTGATTTGACATTAATTCATTGGTTGAATGAAAATACAAAATAATAAAAATAGATCATGTGGGCTCAGAGATATTTAATTCAACTAATTTTATCATGTCACATCAATTTGTACAAAATAAATTTATACAAGAATTTATGTCTATATTATTATTCTAAATATTATATAAAAGTCATATTTCTTTCCAATTAAAGTACGTCACAGCAAATTAATAATTATTGAAATCATGCTTATACATAAGAAGAGGAAAAAAAGGGTGGGAAAAAAAAAGGCCATAGATGTTTTGTTTACTGGTCAATAACATGACAATTTCTTTTAATAATCTTATAATAAATAATAAAGTAGCTAAATATTTATATTTCAATGGGACACATAGACTAAATTTCAATGGGACGCACAGACTAAAGTCGGTCGTAATATTGTATCAGTAAAATTGAGGATGATAGTTTTACTTAACTTTGTTAGGCGGTGGTGGTGCCGGAAGTTCAATGTAGTATGAGATTTAGTTCAAATACTAATATAATTTAATTTTTTTTAATAAATAACAAGCACCAAAATTAATATTTATTATATTTAAAATTGTCGTCGACGTGTTTTCATATGTTGAAAATTTTGAAGGATAACATTGTTATCAGTAGTAAAAAATACATTATTTTTTATGTATATAATTATACTATCATTCAACTATTGATCTCCCATCCGGGTAGGACATTAATTCATTCACTACATTCAATTAAAATAATTTATTCTATTAAATTATTTTGAAGCAATAAGTACAAATTGTATTATGCCAATATAAAATTTGCAGAAATAAAATGTGTTTTACTTATTCAATTTATTTTAGGGTAATTATCCACCGACCACCTATTTTTTATACTTTTTCAAAAATACACAATTTTTAATTTTTTTTGGTTGAACTCCACTCGAAGTTGTATTATTTTGCATCTATCCACTTCCGTCTTCAAACTGTTAAGAGAACTAACAGAATATTGTTTAAATAACTTTTTTACCCTCAAATGTAAAAAGTCAATTATCCACCAACTACATGTTTTTTTCGCATTTTTTTGAAAAATACACCATTCTTAATTTTTTTTTTTTGTTGAACTCCACTTGAAGTTATATTGTTTTATACCTGTCTACTTCTGTCTTCAAATAATATCGTTGTGAAATAATAATTACCCTTATGATGTCAGTAAAATTCTAATGGTGTTATAACATGAGTAGACCGGTGAAAAAAAATTAACTTAAAGTGAAGTGTTGTAAAAAAAAATGATTTTATATATTTTTTAAAAAATTAAAAAAATATATGGTCAGTGAATAATTACTCTTTATTTTAAGTACCCTGAAAATTTCAGTTGATAAAAAATGAAACAAAAAACAATGGAGTGTGAGTGGCTATAAGCCTATAATGGTGTTGAGTGGCTGCGGAAAAAGAATGATGTTTTAGATTAAAAAAAAGAAAGTCATGACCAAAACGCGTGTTTTTAAACTATAATATCTCATTTTCTGAAATGTAGCCGGGGCGTTTGTGGTAAATTAAATTTAAAATTGGATAAATGTCAAAAATGATTTTAAAATTTTCAAAAGCCAAGGAGCCCCTGCTAGCCCAACATGGAGTCGCCTCTGCTGTTAGGGACTGAAGTTCCTTCTCTGCATTTTTCTAAGAAAAGTTTTTGCCACCCCATTAAGGATTAGGATCTCCTCTTTATTCTTTTTTTTTTCTTTCTTTCTTTCTTCCTCTTTTTGTTTCTTCTTATTTAATGAGCGGTTAAGATTGAGTTTTATATTTAGTTTTTCACTTTATTTACAATATAAGCTAATCTTTTTAACTAGATTATAATAAGAAGAAGCAATGAGAGGAAAAAAAGAACGTAGAGGATCCTTTCCCCTGCCTAATTACCTAGGCCATGGGCATATATATTTTGTAACCTAGAGGCTAAGCCTCCTAGCTAAATTTTTTTTATGTTTTGACGTCTTATGTTTACATGTTTTCAATTTCGACCTCCCCAAGCTTATATTTGTTCATTTTAGCTCCCATTATACAAAATTATGGTTTCTTCAGTGTACCTAGGCGTACCCTGGATAAACCGATTAAGCTGGCACCATGTTTGATTTAAAAAAACGAATAAATTTAAACCAAATAGGCAAATATCCTTACCTTCACATTATCGTGTTTTTTTTTTTTTTTATGTTAAGCTTCTGGCAACTGGTTGATCCTAATATATATTTTTTTTCATTTAATTTAATCAAAGTTAGGGACAGCTTGTGATTGTTGTGGTTGACGAAATAAATTGTTTGTTCTACGCGGATGAAACAAGTATTTAATTAAAAGAGGGAGCTAAGTATTTGCTGAACATTGAATCATTGATCAAGATTTATTTTTAATTTTATTTTTATATTTTACTTAGTGTTTAATAAACTCTATTGTTATGGTAATTGTCAGTTTAAAAAGTAAAGTAAACGTGTTTAGTGAAGTTTATTCCGAAATTTATTATGTAATGGGAAGAATAAATGTAGGTTTAAAATATCTTTAATGTAGATATTAGGAGTTATGGAAAAAAAAGATATAATTATCTTTTTGTTAAAATATTAAAATTATAATAGAAACTTAAAAAAGGTGTGATAGCTTATTTAATAAACAAAAAACAATTCCCTATTTACTACTAAAGTTGTAGTTAAAATAAAAAAATTTATGAAATAAATAACTTTTAAAATATTTATCAAATACTATTTTTATCTAAACTTATAAAATAATTCGCTCATAATATCTTAACTTCAATTCTAAATAGGAACTTAGACTAGATAAATTAAAATGAAGTAACAGTACATTAACTTTTAACAAATCAAACTTGGTGGAAAGTTGGGAAGAAAAATGATATATTAAAGTTGATGTAGCATCATTAACGGCTAAGAACCCGGCAATAATGCTAATTAATTGCCCACTAAGTCAAAACTCAATGACTCACATGGCAAGAATGTTTCTGACTTTTCTCTGGATTTAGGCCTTGTTTTTCTACAATTTCAAGAGTATCCTACTCATTACATTTAGTTCCAAGAAAGTACGATCACAAAATTATTTATCACGTTCTACGTTACAGAGAGATTTATCAATTTCAATTATTCGGTGACGTTTATTCATTAAGTCCAACTATAATATACAAATATGAATATATTAAAAAAAATAGATTTGAAATTTAAAAAAAAAGTACCAATATGAATAAAATGTTAGTTTTTCATTCACAATGCCTATGTAACTTTTTAGTATAGCATTTAAGTTTTTGAGAAAAAGAGGAATTTTGTTAATCATAGTTTAAATTGACTAGAATTTTAAGGTGAAAAAGATAAGGTACATAATACAAACACAAGACTGTACGAATAAAATAGACCAACAGATTACTCTTATGAAAAGGTAGGGCTATTTATATTTTAAAAATTATTTTAAACACTCATCTTTTAATAAAATAATTTATTATAAAAATACACATTATAAGAATTACTATTGAGGATAATTTATTATGAGTTAATATAATATTATTACTTTAAGCATTCATCATTTGATCTATGATTTTTTTGCTTTCAACCCTAAAACTTTTATTTCTAACATTTTGAACAAAACTTATTTGAACAATAAGTATATCAATATTTTAAAATATTTTAACTACAAGATTTGTGAGATTGTTTTGATTTTTTAAAATATTAAGTCAAACTAAAGTATTACAATTGAGGACAATTTATTATAAGTTAATATAATTACTTTGAGCATTCATTATTCAATCTATATGAAGATGTTCATATATCTGTCTTTTGATTTAAATTTAAAAAAAAAAAATCGAAAGAGGGAAAGGAAGTGAAAATTCAAGTGCTGCATCCAGTAGCAGCATCTCCTTACTTCTTTTGTGAATTGGACAATTTTTTTTTCAATTGTTATAGGAAGCAAATAAATGAGTGTAAAAATGAATTAAAAGTGTTAAAATTACGTTAAATAATTTGTTTACAACTTAACTTGATTCTGTTTGTTGTAAGTATATATTAATTTTTTTATATCTAACTCAGTTGTTTCCAATAGTTTTCATGTTGTTTATTAGTAAATTAATTTAAATGGTTTAAGTTAGCACATTTTTGACATTTTAATGAATGTACAAAGTAAAATTTAAATTTTTAATCTCAATAGATGGGTGTTCAAAGTAATTTTTAGAGTGTAAATAAATCCACTCTAAAATTAAATGTACATAATTTTTTTATGCAATCATAATACATTTTACTTGGACCACGTAATTTTCTAAATGGATAAATTTTAGATTATTCTCTTATAAATTAACTATCTTTAAACTATTCTCCTTATTTTTAAAAATCTCAAATTATTCTTATTTTTTATTGAAACTGAAAAAACAAGAGAAAAATAGGTGTGGGTTGATGATTTTTTTTTAAGTTTCTTAATAAAAATAGAGAGTAAATTAAAGTTTTTAAAAGTAATGGACTGATTTAAAAATAATTAATTCACGAGAATAATCTAAAATTAACTCTTTCTATATTAATTAAAAATATCAAATTTATACTCCAAATTTATATGAATGAACTCTTTCTTTAATTTATGAATGAAGTGTTAGTCTTAATTTAAATATGACAAAACAAGTAGCCTCACGCTTGGACAGAGAAAAGCGACGTGGAACACAACATCAAGATTCAAGCATATCTCAACATGACACGCTACCTCCAACCCGATCGTTTCACAAAACGAGACAACAATTAATTATTCTACCGCAAATACCCTCCAAAGATGGTAAAATCACACCATAAATGTACAAGCACAACCAACGTGTGCTAAGGATGTACAATCAGCATGTGCGAAGTATAGGGTTCAGACTGAAGAAGTCGCTGTTACACGATACCCGACCGAAGGTTGTTTATGTCATTTCACATAACAAGACCGCCGCCCTTCTACCGAAAATACCCTCCAGGGGTGGTAAAATCACACTGAAAGCGTGCGGGTACAATCAGCACGTGCTAAGTATAAAGTCAGAGATTGAAGCAGTCGTGGTACATCTAGTTCACTTCATGCTACAAGTCCTATCAAAGTCTCAGTGCTTCACAAAATATAGAGGGGGAGAGCGGTGAGATTGTAAACACACAACTAAATCATTAAAGGGGTCGAAGATTTCTTTCGAGTAAGTGATAAATTTACGGTCTTTTTTTATTTTTATTCTGTTTACTATTTGATGTTGTGATAAATTTTATTTTGGGAAACAAATCTTGTCAAATCCGGAAGCTTTTGGGTTTATTGGTACGTATCGTTTGATTATTTTGGAATTTTTGGTTTGATTTTGGCTATTGATTGTTTCATTCCTTTCCCCTAAGCGGCCTGGACGGGAAAGTGGAGTTTGTTTCCAGAGATATCAGAGGAAAAATAAAAGGAAAACAGAGGATTTATGTCTTCTGAGATTCATCATCTGTCAACTACTGGGGCTTTGAAGAAGCTCTGGTTCTCTACAAATAACTCTCTAATTATCATCACTCTCTGCTGCTGCTGCTGCGTCATCCTTTGCATGCAATCTTGGTCTCTGGAAAAACAGAGCCAAAAGAAACAGGGGATCTTCACTTTGTCTATGCAATCAAGGTCAAAAGGGTATGTTTGTTTTTGGATGGCATGCTGTTGATTTGCAATTGTGTATGAGTTGGATTCATGATCCACGGGATGGGTTTTTGGTGGGATTTAGGTTCAATGATTCATGAGATGGGTTTTTGATGGGTTTTAGGTTCAATGATTCATGAGATGGGTTTTGGGATTTTTAATTATGTTCTGTTTTGTTTTTATTTCTGTATTGCAGGGATTCTTCTCTATTACAGTGCCTTGAGGATTGCTTAAGATTACATTGTACCCCTTTGACTTTGGATTTAAAGGGTTTTGGGGTTTTGAATTGAATTTTTCTTGATACTCAAGTTTGTTTCAAATTGTCGAAATTTTTCATTTTTTTTTTTGGCATTAGTTTTTGCTTTTTGGTGTTCAAAGGGTTCTCTCTTTGGAGTCTATAAACTTTAGTTTCCCTACAGAATGCCTAGCCTTCAAACGCAAATTTTGGGAGAAGAAGATTTAAATTATATCAAGAGTAAAAAAATGCCAAAAAGAGAAGGAAAAGATTGGTCATCAACGAGGAAAGTTCGCATCATATACCATGATCCTGAGGCCACAGATTCTTCGAGTGAAGAGGATGAGTGCTATGATCGCAAGAGAACTCAATTTCCAGGTGCTAAGCGTTGTATTCGAGAGATTTCACTTCCAGATTTTCCTTCTGAAGCAAGTGAAGAAACTGCTTTGCAACTTAATGATGTTCAAAGCAAACATGATGTTGATATTAAGTTTGATGAGAATAAGAAAAATGAGAGTAAGAAAACTCAAAGGTCATCAACAATCTACAAAGGTGTTAGGCGAAGACCATGGGGCAAGTACTCGGCAGAGATTAGAGATCCATTCCGACGGATTCGATTATGGCTAGGTACTTTTAATACGGCTGAGGAGGCTTCCAGTGCTTATCAGAAGAAGAAGCACGAGTTCGAGAGCATGGGTGAAGGTGATCTGAAGAAGGATAAGAATTTGTCCATTTCACCTACTGTTGTTGTGTACGAAGCGACCGGTGGAGACAACACCAGTGGTTCATTGTCTCCACTGTCCCCGTCATCTGTGCTCGATGTCGGTACTTCTATCAGACTTGGTAATGAGCTTGAAAGTCCAATCAAAAAAGAAGATGCATGCAAGGAGAAGTTTCATGACAAATGCAATGCGGAGAAGGTTGCAAAAGATCACAACGTCAAGAAAATCGAGGAAATTTGCAATGTGGAGCAACATCTTAAAGAAGAGCAACCTATTTCATATTTGCTGGAAGTGCCATATCTATCACCATCGGTCACAAAAGAACTGGGGTTATTGGATCCTTATACACAATTCCAGGCTGATTTCGTACATTATTATGATGGTTTCGATTACAGTTTCTCTGAAGATCCTTCCGTGTGTGAATCGGAAATCAGCAAGGTTACTGGTTTGTCTAAGTTCGATCATATGCTAGAGGACTTTGCTTGGGCTGATGCAACTCTGGACTTAACATGCTTTTAAGGTTTTCAGTTGAGGATTAATTATTAAGTACATATGGTTAATAAAACTCAAGAACTTGATGAAGAGTTCTTGGGGTTTTGTCATATTTTTGGCAGGGAGATTATAGTGAATGAAGTTTTTGTGTCTCCCTGCACTAGCTGCTACAGATGCTGAGTGACATATAATATATTTATTTACAAATGTGAGAAATTTATTATATATAGGAGCTTTGTTAGTTTTTGCTCCATTCCATTATTCATTTTCTATTCAGCATTTGAGATTTCAATGAGACATTAAGACCCACTGAATTCTCTTAACATAAACATTCATCCAAACAATGGATTCAGATTTACAAAAGTAAAGCGGCTATGCAAGAAAAGTTAGCGAAATTCAAGTAAATTTGGCATGCAAGTGTTAAACAAATATATACAATAGAAACTTTTTGTGCAAGGACTAAAGAAAAGTATGTAGTTTTGCTTCAAGAATAAAGTGATTCAGTTTTGTACCATGTGAAAGTGTTGAAGGAATGAGACAAGAAAGTAAGTCACTGTTGCTTGGAAAAAGATATGCCCAAAAAATAAAAGTAAAAGAATACACAGTGATGTGGCGGCGAGCGGAGAAACTAATGGAAAGAAAGATCACTTGTTATGCAAGAAAAGAGTGGACTTTGAGCCTTGAATGCGGTCGTTAAACGTGCTTTTCATTATTTAAAAAATAATGAATAATGATGATTTCCATGCGAAGATCAAGTTAAAAATATTACAGGCACTTCCAAGTATGCGCAATAATAAATGATGATGATAATAATAATAATAATAATAATAATAATAATAATAATAATAATAATAATAATAATAATACATCATATTCATAGTGGGTTATTGCAAATCAATCGTGGCAATTGAGAATGAAAGATATTTTATTTGTGGTTTTTTCTTTTCCCCTTTTTAATTCGGCACCTTCCATGTGGAAAAAGCAAGACAAAAACCATATACCAATCTGGAAGCTGCCCTGTCAAATCATGGTCCCTCAAGATTCTCAAGTCTTCGTGAAATTAGTTTGGTTGAAACAAGCAGAAACGTCCCTAATCTTGTACAAGCACTATTAAGCTCATAATCACAAATAAGTGTTATTTGGGGGGAATCATTTTTGTTGAGCTTTGAAGCACTGGAAATTTGTGCTAGTCCTTATCTTTGGCTGTATATATATATAGTAGATCACTTTTTTTTTTTGGCTTTTAATACATAATTGTTCCCTTATCTTACTTTTTACCGTATCTTCTAGTTCCATCTTTAGAGCAAGTCAAAAGACAATTTTTAAACTGATTTAGATCCTCATTGTTCTGTTCAATCAATTTACCTTTGCCTTTCTAGAACAAAAAGCAAGATTGAATTCCGGGGTCTTTTCTCCTACTTTTCCCGAAGAAAAGACTAAATTACTAAAAAGTTAACCATAATTATTTGACTAAATGTCCTACTAATTAAAAGGGTTAGGTGCAAGGACCATCACCGGCCGCATAAACAAATAAGGATTTTTCAACAACTGGGCAACTGCGTGGCCAACCTCTGAGACCGGCTCAAATCATCAGCAGACTCCATGCCACAACCTTCATGAAGATGTCAAAAGTCAAAATATAGGAATACTCAAATGGGGATTCCAAGTGCATGAGAAAATTCAACACAGAAATGCCTCAAAAATCAACAATATGAAGCATTTGCATACTAAAAATAACATACTTGAATAACTTGATTATTTTTCATAACCAATTTTGTTAAGTCATTAAACGTTATGAACATGTCAATGAGGAACGAAGCATCAAAATTTTACTTCTCCTAATTGTATCTACTCGTACAATATATTACATTGTATACGACTTTCTAGAACTATGAAGATAAAAAGACTTTGATACTCAAATATCCCAAGTGGATTGAAGCACAGTTTACCTTAAAATGCATTCCATAAACATTGCCTGGCTACCTTACAGTAATGCAACTTGCCAAAGAAGTTGTTCCCCCATGCGGTTGGAACTCTTTACGGAACCAAAGCTTCTCACCATGTGAACATGCTGGTAAAGTAATTCAATTGGACTTGTAATCAGGTACCATCACCATTGTTTGCAAAGGCCAGTTCACACACAAGGGCAAGATGGTCACTGCCCCACCTCTGCAAAGTAACATAAAACCTTGATAACAGTAGAAAGATTGCACCATAATCTTATCATTTCCATAAGCATGATTCCTAAAAGAATGAAGAATAAGCTTGCCAAGTACCGATATGGCATACTAGAAACAGTTTGATTCCATTTTAATGGTGACTAGAGATTATAGTCAAAATCTTACAAACCAACTGCGTTCAGACCTTGGTTTGGAACCAAGTTACATGACCACATATTACACAGAGGTATATAATAAAAACTACATTGACTATAATGGAATACAGATATGTTTTAAGATGCTAACTTGTAATTATATATAAATTTTCTAGCACTTCACTAGATATGAATTCATCCCACAATAGTGCACTGCCAATTTCGAATAACTGGCAATGAGTAAAAAGAGTTGAAAACAGAAGTAAGCTCAAATTTCATCCTAGACTTCGGAATCAGCCTGATTGAAACTGGTTACATAAGTTCCCCAATGCAACCTGAGTTGTACCTCATCAAATTTAAGTAATATTCCATTAGATGAGGTACGGCCCATGTTGCAAAACTTGCACCCATGCTTTATGTCTCTCTTAGTCTATCTCTTAAGACAGGTGACTCAGCAGGGGCCAAGGAATGTGCACAAAAATCATATTTAAATCTATTAAACGTTATAATATGTTCTTATTTAAGGTCTCTGAAAATTTATGATGAAATGAGGGACATAAGGCATTACTATTTGAAATTGATATTCATAAACATGAATAAGTACCTCAGAAGGAAGTCCTCCATTTCTTCTCAAAATGTTGACGGGCAAGGTTTCAAGAACTCTTACAGGAACAAGTTCCTCTGTGTGCCTACATAATTCACCCTAATCAGTGAAAATTTTCAGGTGCAAACAATTAATTCTTATCTTAGATAAAATTTAACTGAACTACCAAATATAATCCACAGTTCCCATGAACTTGCTGTGATATGATGTTGCCAAGGGTTCTCCATGATTGTCTCTCGTTATGTGGCTACCCTGAAGGTTTAACCATGGTACATGTTAAAAAAGAAAAGAAAAGAAAAGAAAAGAAGGTACAAAAGTTACTCTGATTAAAAGCATGTAAAGAATTACATTTGTTGGTTTTTCTGCAGTCAATACCCACAAACTCATACAAATTTATCATAGATATTCTCCCCAATATAGATTCCCATTATTATTTCTGTCTGCATGAGACGCGCCTTTATTGGTATTCAGCAAAACCATCTTTGTCATTAAATTGAGTAGATTGCAGAACCCTAAACAAGTTGTAGAATCTAATGCTTAAGAAACATAGAAGAGCAAGGTAAATGATAGACGTCTCACAGGAATTCCAAAGTATGCACTGCAGAGGTTTAATTGGTGCTGAAGTTCGGTGACTCCCTCGCAACCAGTTGCAAGCCTTAATTCTACGTCAGTCCATTGATATAACAATGGTCTTGAGATAGAAATCCAATCACTGTGTCCAACATGCATTAATAAGTTAAAAAGGCCAGACAGCTCCGACATCTAATCAACTACGACTATACCAGACTGGCAGACTACATCATCCCATCAACAGTTTCATTAACCAACTTCAAAACTTTGCTCTCATTACAATCACTGATAACTACAAATAAATATTTGTAGAAGATTTCTGGAAACATTAAGCTAATTTTAGGGATCACAAAATAATTAGTAGAAAGGGAACTAGAAAGCTGAAATCTACCTAGTTGAATTCCTTTTCTGAAATTCAATGTCTCTGCATTTTGCAAACTGGCCAGAAATATGTCTGCGATCATGCTGATGCACATCCAACTGTAGCAAATTGCAACAACTACATAAATATAAAAAATTAACAAAACCAACCAAACAAAAGTACAGCGAAGAGGATCTTGTGCCATGCAAGTCACCTAAGTAGCTACGGGTCTGAAACTGCCCAAGAATTCATTCTCACCTCAGAGGAAGCCAGAAACTGATAAAGTGCACTCTGAAGATGAGATAAAATAAAACTGAGGTCATAAAATGGTCGCAGATCTTAAAAGTTAAAAAGCACATAGTAAAGGTAATTTAAAGCTGGTCAATCAAAAATTACAATACTGGACTTACATTTGGACTGCTGTTCAAGTCACCAGCAAGTAGAACAGGAATGCCACCCCATTCTTGTGAAAGCTTGTAAGCCTTCTCTAGAAATAATCGTATCTACACCATTGCATATGATGTCAAAACCTCACCAAGTTCAATGATATGAGAAACAAAAAGACTTAAATAGAGATTTTGTTTTCCCATCCCCTGGTGACAAAAAACTGGCAACATAACCCTATGGTTTATAATAAATGCAAACCTTTATGCCCCAACCATCACAAAGGAAAAAGAAGCATGTTTATACAAGCATGCAAAGGAAAATTATGGCATTTTTTTGTGTCAGAGAAACAGCGGAAGAAAAAGTTTTCTATAGTAAAATGCTTTATAGATTTTCCACAGTTTTCGGGTATTTGGCTGTAACAATGATTATCTATTAGTTCACCAGTTTGAGTTCAATATAGATTTCTTCTCTCACTTGAGTTCCATATTCACCTTTTCTACCAATAAAATAAGTATTGGAACTTGCATATACAATGTTGTCTCATTCATAATTTATTAACGTACTCTATTTCTTGATTGGTTAGACAAACAATCAAAATAAAGTAAAAAGCAACTGCCTTAAGAATGGTTTGAGAGATAGCACGAATCAGATAAAATTTGCATGATAAGGAGGATAAGATAACAGTTTAAGGATGCTGACTAATTTTCCTGCTAGACAGCAGCAGCAGTCAGGCAAGAAAGAAAAAGATGCAAGTTATCTTTGCCACTTGTAGTTTCTCTATATAATGAGCTGTGCACCAGCATTGTCATTATGATCTGAACATTACATTAAAGTTTGATTTCTCAATTTCACTTTACAACAAATTAATGGAGGCTTTAAGAATCCAAACTTTTTTCCAGCTCCTAGTCCCTCATGTAAATTGCATGTTGTTACGAAAGAGAACAGCCTCATGCTGCAGGAACTTCAGTTCTGAAAAAATAAACAGGGCAGTGAGTACCTGTCCTAGCTTGATGTCACCACGGTTTGGGTTGAAAAGCACATGTATATTTCCAACCACTAAGCTTTGACTTTGGGAGACCATAGACCTGTATAAACATATGCATCTCAGTAATCAAGTTAGTGATGCAATAACAAGAAAAAAGAAGCACTGAATAATTTAGAGGCTAACTTTCAAACACAGCCCCTTTCATGTCAAGAATTAGAATACCAAATGCACCGGCCATAAGGTTATGTTTGAGATTGAGGTGGTGTGGATTTTAATCCACAGTTACAGGGAAGTGGAACCACAGGCTTTCAACTATAAATGGGTGGGTGGTTGAATAGTAAACATTGTGGATATGCCGAACAATATTTTTTTTTGTGTGTAGAAATAACAGAACGGATTTGAGCTTACAATGATGATTCTTCTGCAGAATCCAGTAAACTTTGGTTCATCTGAATTATTAAGAAAGAAAAAGACTAATGAGTAAACCATTAAAACATTATCTTTGCCAAAAAATCTACCATTGACCAGTTTTTCTCCTGAAAACAGATATGAGGAATAAATATCTAGCAACGCACGGTGAATAAATAAAAAATTAAAAGGAAATGAGTCTTGCTTAGCTTGAAGATTCCTTCTATGTATCTGGATGGCAATGAACAAAACCAGTAAACAGGAACTATGCTCAAAGAATGAGATTCAAAAACTGTTAACAAAGTGAATAAATAAGAAAAAATATCTTTCACGTATAAACTTAATTTCCTTGAGTTATTATTATTATTCTTACTAGAATTCCAATTTGCAACACTTTTAAACTATACATGAGAAGTGCTCAGTGATTAAAAAAAAAAAGGAAGCTGTTCAGGATGGATGTTGGATAAGATATTATGGATTGAGTTGTAAGTAGAGAGATACAGTCACGATGAAAAGCCAGGCCTGTGGCAGTCTTCGCATTACCAGGAGAGAATCCATGTCATCTCGGGGTCTCGTGGAGTGTTTAAAACAGTTAAATTTAACAGATAAAGCTGATCAATGATAACTAAACAATTGAATTCTTGAGATTTTCAGAGACGAGGAGAAACAGAAAATGACTCCAAGACTGCCATCTCATGCAACATGGATGAGAGCTTTTGGAAGTATAACTATTTAAGAAACCGTTCTCATTCCTAGAGCATGTTAAAGGCCCAGGAAAGAAACACAAGAAATTAACATGGCAACATATGTAACCCTACCTTTAAAACACAAAGTTGTGCAACATTGTGACGGAGGCCAAAGTTCTGGAACTCTATGTTCTCTTGATGCAAAAGGGTAAATCTGCGACAAGCGTATGACTGACTTACACAAGGATATTGATAAAGAAAAAAATTAAAAAAAAAAAATCTGTGGACAAGATGCTGGTAAGAAATTATAAACATTTTGCAGTGGTTGTAGCTACTCTCAGATCAAAGAGGGAGAGATCCAGATTCCTAAGTGATAGTTTCATTTTATCCAAAAATCTCTTTCAGTTTCAGGTATAAGAATCCAAAAGCATGCTAAAAAAGCAAATTATATTCTTCTGTAATGAACTTAGCATACAAATCTCTGGCTACAGTGAAGCATCTATAACATATTAGATGTAGATGTGAAATTCTTAATCAAATCAATTACTAATGTAATATATAGCAGTTAGTAATAATTCACAGCTGGAAAGGGGGCTGAGAATCCTCACAGTTTTTCTTTCCAGAATATAGCACACCCATCATTCGCATCACCTGTGCGAGCCTGAAGTACATAGAAATCATCATCTGTGTTAATCAAATCAATTAACATATAGTTGCTGGACTCCAAGTATGTATGATATTTCAATATACCTTGTAAACACCTCTGAACCCATCCATTTGTAGAAGATCATCCAAATCATCAAAATGGTCAACCTCCTGCACCCACAACAGCGATTTATAATTTTAGTAAAGTTTAACTCAATAGACAACTATTTGCAGCATTTGCCTCAGCCTCAGTCAAGAAAAATTTACATGTTTATCGAAAATAAAGTTGCATTGGTCTGTTACGCCATGTTAACATAAATGCAATGATTAAACTTGCCTGCAAACACAATATGCTCGCATTGTAACTACTCATCTCTTCTCGTATAAGCTTTTTCCGCCTCTCCCACTTCAAGAATTTTGGTGGCACTTTATCATACAAGTCTGGATGCTTCAATGCATTCTCAACACCAAGTATGTTATATGAAACCACCACAAATTTATCTGCAAGCAGAGTATTGAAAACAAAAAATTTAAAATTAATTCTCTGATTAAATGATAATAACGTTTTCATTTTTGAGATATCAATCGGCCAAAAATTGTACCTTTAAATTTAGAAAGATCTCGGGAAGAGAAGGTCCACTGGCGATGATCATCTGTGACGCTCTTATGCTTTCGTTTCCGCCGTTTGTATCGATTTGTAGAAGAACGAATTGGTTCGAACCGATTTGAAGTGGGTAGGTTTCGACACTGGTCGGGTTTCCAGGTTAGGGTTTCGGTTTCGGTGACCGTTGCTGTTTGACTCTTTGTTTGATTGTCATTCTCATGAAGCTGCTCGAATTTAAGAGTGCGTCTCCGCTTGGTGGCGCGTAAATGCTCCAACGGTGGCGATTGGCGGTGTTCCGGACTCATGTTGTTGCCGGGTAATCTTTCAAAAGCGGTGGCGCGTGAATGATAGTTCACAAACTGTCACTCTATATTCCCAGTTCGTTACGTTTGACTGCATTGTATTACAATTATTTTCCTTTTTTCTTTTTATTTTGTAAATTTATACAAAATTGAAATATCAATTGTAATTTTGAATTAAATGGGCACACGTCACATGTAGTTTTCAAGAATCTCAACGGCACCACCAATAAAATTGTGTCATATTTTCCCTACTTTGGGCCGGTGTGGTAGTTTTATTAACTTTTAAGTTATAGAACGAGTTATGAGATAAGTGATTTGTGATTAATAAATTTTATTATTCAATTGTTATAAAAATGTAAATGATTTAAATATACATGATATATATATATAATAAATATTTTTATTTTATTACTTTTATTTTTTAATTTAATAATAATAATAATTTTTTTAAATTTAAATTTAATAATTTTATTTCTTAATTGAATAAGAATAGTTTTAAATTTTATAATATATGTGAGGATAAATTTCTCAAAATTTGATTTTAAAAAGTTATTATTTCACTGTTTTTCAAAATAAGATGAGGTAATTTGCCAAAAATAAATTTTTTTAAAATTTTATTAAATACTAAAATTAACTTTTAATATTTTAAAATTATTTTGAGCTTCCTAAAAGGTGTAAGCAATATCAAATGAGGTCCTTTTTCTTTTTCTTTTTCTTTTTCTTTTTTTTTTTACAATTAAACTCATGATTTATTAACTTCAGGACAAAAAATTACATAATATAATTTTATTAGACAAGTTTATTCATGACAAGGTATATCTAATATATTTAAGAATATTTAATCTTAATCTTATGAAGCGTATAGAGAATTACATCATGCATATCATTGATCCAATCAAATTATTTAATAAAATGTTGCCGAGTGTGAAAATGAGAAACTTTTAATATTGTGCCACCTAAATTTTTCTTGAAAAATATTATTTGCACATGATATTTACGCACCAAAATTTACATAACTAGTAGAATGAAGACATTTATATATAAAAGATAAAATTAATAAAATGAATGAATTTATTTTGTAGTAAAATATTTCTATCTTTGGTATTAATATGCAATATTATATGTAACGTCATGTTCAAATAGCATCATTTATTTTTATTTTATTTTATTTTCATTTTGTACTGAATCATCTTTCTTCTCTTTCAAAACGATATCAATAAATAAATTCAGCAACCATTTCTAGATGACCTCAATCACTACGCTTGAAAGTAAGAAAAACAAAGAATCCACCTACGGCAACACTAGAATTAATTTCACTCAAAAAAATTTCCTACCAACAAAAAACGAGACATCAGTTGCAACATCTTCTCCCCCAACCAATCCCAATTACTCTCCGCATTGTCATCTCCATTTTCATTCCAAAACACATGCAAAATTCACAATTGAGCCATGCAACGCTTCAGATTCTTGCACTTCTCTTCTCTTTTATCTGTTACCTTACGCCTCAAAGCTTTCAGAAATTGCCCATTGTTTCCAAGTCAACATTTAAGAAATTTTATCTACTAACTCCATAAGCTCAATATCACCATCACTTGGTAACCAAATACTTTGGAACCAAATCATTAGTCAAAGTATCCATTTCATGTCCCCGCATTGATGGCATCAGATGTTCCAAATCAACCACCTACAATGTCCGGCCAGCTGACACCGTTGATTACATATCGGACAGATTTGGTGGGCTTGTTAGTGCCGACCAAATAAAGAGTACTAATGATATCAGTGCCACCCGTTAATGAGTGGGCAGAGCCTGGTGATTTAGTTGCCATGCACATGCTTTAACAATAGTAACAATGGTGTGACATCGGTTTAAATGTTGTATGTTGTGCAATCGAGAAAGAGTTTTGAGTCGTGTGGGCTCAGAATTTGGGGTAATAATGGCAGAATTAGTGGCCACTAACGGGCTTAGCCAACCGGTGGTTGATCCCGGAGACATTTTGACAGTTCCAATTCCAAGTTAGTAGGCCATTATTAAGACATTGCATTTTATAGAATGCTTTCTTTTAATATTTAGAAGCAGATTGGACTCATTTTATTTAAGTACTCAGAATAACGTCATTACAATATGTGTGTATTCAAAATTTTATCGTATAATCGAATTAACATATAAAATACAAATCAATAAAGTACATGGGAAGCTTTCTTCTCTTGATCTTGTGACTCTTGTCCTTATTATACCACAAACTTAAACTTCACTGAGACATTGTAGCATGTTAGTTGACATAAAAAGTAGTAAGCAGGCTCGATTCCTATGGTGTTTTACACTAAACTTGAGCTACTTATGGGCAACATGTGATACAACCAAACAAAATTTATGTGTTCTCAACTCAGTGGCGGTCCAGAAATCTCTTCCATTATTATGTGTTCAGTTGTCACTAACAAATATTTATAGTCCTTTGATATTGATGTCCACTTTTTATTTTTCTACCCACATAATTGCATTTATCTGAGGTCATGGTCATACTTAAGTGCTACTTTAGCATCCACACCGATTTATCATATACGAATTTTAGTATAAACCACAAAATTGTGATACAGTATAAAGGTATACTTGGTAATAAGATTGCAGCAGCTTTTATTATATTGAAAAGTGACTTGATGTTCTCATCATCTTTTATCATGTATAAGTAACCGATAAGTAAAATTGATATACATGCTTCAATTAATAAATACAACATTTTTATGCTCGTAGCATGTTCATCGCTGTTAAGATTGGTCATTGTGGAGAATATGCAGAGACTTAGCAAAAGCGGAACAAGTTGAAGCAGCTGAATCAAACTAATATTAACAAGTCAGCTAAGGTGGCTAATAAGAATGACAACTTAGCTGACAGCTTGACATAAACTGTTGAATTTGTTATTGGTCATACATTATCCGTGTGTAACAAATAATAATTAGCTCAATGATTAGTGATCATAAGTTTATACACACACACACACACACACACAATGTTGTATTGATTTAGTCAGTTAATAAAGATTCCTAAATTTGATGAAATCACTTTTCTATGAGATTTTCTTTCTAGCCAAACAAACTTGTTCTTAATTTCTTTTATAGTATCAGAGCCAACAATGGCTAGCTCTAACAGTACAAATGCAGATCAATTGATCATTAACTCAAATCAAACATCACAAACTTTATTTACCTTTGCTTCAACTATGAAACTTGACCAATCTAATTTTTTACTTTGGTGTAAATAAGTTTTGACTTCAATAAGAGGAAATCAACTTGAAGGTTTTATCTCAAAAGCTTAAGCTATTCCAGATTAGTATCTTTCTACTTTAAGAACTGTAAGATCTATTAAAAAGGTTGAGAATCCAGGTTACATCAACTGCTAGCACAAGATCAAATTCTCTTTAATTGGTTACTGTCCAACATTGATAAAGGTATTCTAAGCTTAGTTCTTAGCTATGATACCTCTTTTAATGTGTGGAAATCTATTGAAAAGCAATTTGGAGTTCAATCTGAAGCCAAAGTAATGTAGCTGATATATGAATTGGATGTTTGCAGAAAAGAATTAATGTTTGTTAAGGAATATTATGCAAAAAATGAAATTACTTGCTAATAAACTTGTTTGTGTTGGTGATAATATTAATGAAAAAGAGCTATTGATGAGAATTTTAAATGGCTTAGTACTTGGCTTCAATCATCACAACCAATAAAATGGGGTATGATGATGCATATACACTATTATTAACTCACGAAGCAAGATTAGAAAAAAATAAAAATCCGCAGGCTGTGTTCAATGTTAATTACTCATATATGGTTAATTTTGAGGCAGAGGTAATAACATTGGTTGAGGCATATCTTTTACTTCTCATCCTGAGGGTTTACCTATTGGTAGTAGTAATTTTAATAGAATTGAAAGAGGTGGTAACCTAGGTGTATTTGGCAGAGGACAAGCTATCTAATCCTATAGACCACCGCATCTACTGGACCTCAAACTAAAGACTCTAGTGAATACGATGAAGTCGTTCCTATCTGTCAAATATGTCATAAGCAAGGTCACACTGCTAATGTTTGCTGGTATAGATATGGTGATGCACATTTCCTTCACCTAAACATATTGGTAGAGGCAAAATGATAGGATTCAAGGTAGCATATATGGTTAATCTTGAGCAACTTTCTAGTTACGAGCCTGTATTTGAAGATCATTATGAGACTCCTTACTCCATTTATCCCCTTCATTCACCCATGCATTACTCATATATCTCTACTTGTCCATAAAAAAACATTCACTATGCCAAAAGATTATGTTGTAAATGTTAAAAGTCTAACTAATGAAGGGTGTTATCTTCACAGTGCTGCCACATATCACCTGACAAATAATATGGTCAATATGAATATCAGCGAAGAGTTTAAGGGCTCAAAACAACTCACCATTGGCAATGGACAAGGTTTGCCCATTACTCATATTAGTGATGCCTGTTTTAGCTATAAAGGTTCTAATTATACTTTCAATCACACACAAATAACATTCAAAGACATTCTATTAGTTCTTTCTATTATTAAGAATTTTTTGAGCATATCCAAATTAACCAATGATAATAACTAGTCCATTGAATTTGCTGGTAATGTTTGCCATGTGAAAGATATTCTTATGGGACAAGTGCTTCTACAGGGACTTGTTGAAAATGGATTATATAAGCTGCTCCTAAAGTCTTCCCGGTTCTCTCATTCATCTTTCTTATGTCATGCTGCTTTTAATAAATCTTTGTCAATGTTTTCTATATGTCATCTCAATTTTCCTGTTCTAAATGTTGTTCAGAATAATAGTTCAAGCTCTAACCATTGTTATCAACTGCTGTTTTTTCTTGTGTTGAACCAATTAATGAAATTACTCTTCTTCATAGACGTTTTGGTCATCATCACACTAAGATTTTAATATATTTGCTTGACCATGTTCCTTCTGTTAAACTCTCAAGTCATTCAGTTAAATGTTTGTGAAACCTACCAAACGGAGAAGAATCATAGACTACATTTTCCTGTTATAGTAACAAAAACTTCTCAAGTTCTTGAACTCATTCATACTAACCTGTGGGGTCCTGCATCTACTTCTTCTAAGGTTGGTTATATATATTATATTAGCTTTGTTGATGATTTTAGTAGATACAATTGGATCTACCCTCTAAAACTGAAATCACATGCCTTAGAATCTTTAAATTATTCATATTACAGGTTGATAATCAATTTAATACTACCATTAAAATGTTACAATCTAACTAGCTTGGCGGGGGAAATATAAACCATTTACTGATTTCTTAAATCAAAACTAGATCATCTTTAGATATTCTTGTCCTTATACACATCACCAGAATGGACTAACTGAAAGGGAGTATAGGCACATTGTTGAGTTAGGTCTCACATTACTAGCTCAAGTCAAACTACCGTTTAAATTATAGTGGGATGTCCTTTCACACAACAGTTTACGACATTAATAAATTGTCATCTACAGTCTTCAAATTCCTTACACCATATGAGAAACTGTTCAAGCATAAACTAGACTACAATATGCTTAAATCTTTTGGCTGTACATGTTGTCCCTACTTGAGAGATTATAACAAGCACAAGTTTAACTATCAATCTAGTAGATGCATTTTTATTTGCTATAGTCCTTCTGACAAAGGTTATAAGTGTCTGCATCCTTCAGGGCAAGTTTATACAATCATGCATGTTATTTTTTTATGAATGTTTATTTCCTTATTCTTCATATTTTGGTTTTATGTCTAAATATCCTAATCCTTGTTCAAGTCAGTTGGTTACTCCTCAGCAAGTGTATCATCTCTCAACATTATCTATATATGTACACTCTAATAATAGCAGCTCTAATAATCCTGATTTGGTAAGCTCAACCATCTCATCACTCAGATGATCCTGATCAAGCCAACACTTTTCACCCATTAATATAAATAGCTATACCACACACTGAAATATTTATTCATTCATTGTCGCAAATAAATAGACCATCCACTAAATCATTTTCTCAATTACAACTAATCAACCATCATCTAATCAACCTATTTCCCATACACATATTTTTTCAAACATTCAACCTAATACTCATTCCATAGTTACCAAAAGTAAAGTTTGTATATTCAAACTAAAACCATACACTGTAGTCCTTGTTTATAAAAAACTAGATCCTGTATTTGAAACTTTGCAAAATCCTAAATGGTTTGAAGCCATGAAGAAAAAGTATAATGCCTTAATTTAGAATAATACATGGTCTTTGGTTTCAAGAACAACTGGACTGTTAGAAACAAATAGGTGTATAGAGTAAAGTACAATATAGATGGAAATGTAGCTAAATATAAAGATCGATTTGTAGCTAAGGGATTCTAACAAGTTGTAGGGGTAAATTACTTTGACCAATTCAGTCCTATAGTGATATCCGCCACTGTTAGAGTGATCCTCAACTTATCTGTTATGAAGCAACAGAAAATAAGGCAAATTGATGTAAATAATGTTTTTCTGAAAGGAGGAGGTTTATGTGGAGCAATCAGCAAGCTTCATTGATGTTCAAAGACTAGATTTTGTATGTAAACTTCATAAATCACTCTATGGTCTTAAAAAAGCACTAAGAGCATGATATGGGAAACTAAAAGGTGTTTGTTGCAATAGGGTTTTATGAAATCCAAAGCTGATTCTTCTATGTTTATACCGACAGCCAGCTCATCCATGATTAAAGTATTAATATATTTTGATGATATTCTACTTATAGGACTAAACAACATTGAGTTGGAAAGTTTCATTGTAAAATTCAGTACAGTTTTTTCATTAAAAGATCTTGGCACTCTCTCTTATTTTCTGGACATAAAAGTCTTATATAATGCAGGTTTATTTATCTTAGAGAAAATATATAAGAGATTTGCTGTCTAAAGTTAATTGCTTGAGGGTAAAGGTATTGACACACCTATAAGTATAGGAGTCAAATTATAGAAACAAGCTCAGGGTGATCTTGGTCATTTTGTTGAAAATCCAACTCATTACAAAGGTATAGTTGGAGGAATGCAATATCTGATATTAATAAGACTAGATTGCTTTTGCTGTGAATAAACTGAGCCAATATGTATCAGCACCAACAATGCAACATCTTATGGCCTATAAAAGAGTTTTGAGATATTTGAAAAACACTCAAGATTATGGCCTTAGATTTCTACAAGATGTAGATTTGAAGCTTACAGGATTTTACTGATGCAGACTGGGCTTGAATTTAGATGATAGAAAATCTATTGGTACCTATTGTATTTACTTAGGTAATAATATGATATCTTGGTCATCAAAGAAGTAATCAATTATTACTAAGTCTATTGCAGAAAGTGAATATAGGTCCTTGGCCTCAATAAGTACAAAAATCAGTTGGTTGCAATCTCTACTCGCTGAAATAAGTATATGTTGTATAGAGACACCTATCATTTGTTATGACAATATTAATGCCACTGAGTTAACTCAAAACTCTGTTTATCACTCAAGAACCAAGCATATTGAACTTGACATGCATTTCATTAGAAACAAAGTAATTACAGGAGAACTTAACATCAATTACATCCTAAGTGAAGAATAAATTGCTGACATTATGACTAAGCCTCTTTTATTTGTTCACTTTAATTACCTAAAAGCTAAACTCAATGTATATCTATGTCCTTTGAATTTGAAGGGGGCTGTTAAGATTGCTCATTGTGGAGAATATGCAAAGATTAAGTAGAAAATAACAAGCTGAAATAGCTGAATTAAACTAGTGTTAACAAGTGAGCAAAAATGGCTAATAAAAATGACAGCTCAACATAAGCTATTGAATTTTTTATTGGTCATACAATATATGTGTGTAACGAATTGTAATTAGCTCAATGATTAGTGATCAGAGTTAGTTATGAAATTGTTATGAGCAATGTTGTACTGATTTAGTTAGTTAATGAAGATTCCGGAATTTGATGAAATCACTTTTCTTTGAGATTTTCTTTCTTGCCAAACAAACTTGTTTTTAATTTTTTTCAATCGGCAAATCTGAACTGGTAAATAAGAGTCTTATAGTTCCTAATAGTTCATACGCTCTTACTGCTAGCAACTGCATCAAATGCACCTGTGGACCAAGTGATCTCAAGTAAGCCATAAAATCTATCAATTTATCACATGTGTTATAATATATCAACCCTTTACTGGAATTCTTGCATTATACATTTGATTATGCACATTAATTATATTGTGGTTTGATGATTGTATCAAGCTTGCAATGTGCAATTTCGGGAAATATTAGAGTCTCATTCTCGTGCTTTGATTTACAGTGAAAAGGATCAAACCTTTCATAGGTGATGCTTATGTGAAGCAATCGGCAATTGGTTGCAATATCACTACTTGTCTTTATTGTGGCCATAATGATGGTAAAATTTTCAATAGGTGAGACAACTTGATTATTTATTAAGGTCATGCAGAATTTTGTCCATATTAGTCAAATGAAGTTGGCACCGACTTTGTATTATATGCTTATGCTTTTGTGATGGATTCTTTGTTACAGTTTATCAAATTCTTCAGATGTACGATGTCCTGGTAAGGTTACTTCTCCCATAGATGATAGATGCCAAAGTTCTTTTGCTTATTGTGAATGTAATTATTAATTGATTAAATATTTGTTTAATTCCTATAGAGTTAACCAGCGAAGTAGCGCTTACATTTAAAATTTTTTTCCCAATAATACATATCAAACATAAATTCTTCGCTTGTACACATCGTATATATGTTTATGTTAAAATTCATTTAATTATCATTTATTTTCACGTATAGTATGTCAGATTTGTTTTAATTTTGAATTATAATAGATATAAATACTATTTCACTCTTGAATAATTAGATCCAATAGATGAAAATAACGACATAAATGTTTTAAATAATTTAGTTTTGAAAATATAGGGATTAAATATAAGTAATTAATTTAAATTATAGAGACTAAGGGAGCATCTACCCTTATTAATTAATTAACAAACTCTTGCCTAATATTTATTATACATATCAAATATAGATAACCGAAGTAATAATGCAATATCACCAAGGGCATCTCCATCATCATCATCAAATCCCATAGTCCCAATTTTTAACATTATCCCCATCTCTATCGCCATCGCCATCTTCACCTATGGGAATCAACAACTCTTATAATCCTACAAGCAAACAACAAAACAACATGTCTAGCACAAGAAGAATATTTATTAGTAAATTATATATATCTTTCTTTCTTGTGACTTAAGCAGCATCTGTATTTTTTTAAAATCTAAAATCTTAATAGATTTAAATTTAGTTGAAGTGTGAATAGATTTAAATGCATATATTTAAATAGTATGTATGATTTTTGTAAACAAAGAATATCAGAAAGCTAGTGGTTTGCCAATATTTATACTCTCGTAAGAATTATATTTACTTTTTGTAACTTGTGAATCAAAATTTAATAAAAGAATTGTGGGTCACAGGACTATTAATGGTCAAATAAATTGAAATAATCAAAATAAAAATATTTCAGTTATTTGACTTGCCAAACTATATTTTCCATTAAAATGCATTTGGTAAAATTAAAATTGAACTCTATTCATGCTTCTTGAGCTCTTTCTCTCACAGCCTCGATCAAAATAATTATTTAATTTAATAATTTCAATAAGAAATTAAAAATTCATGAGGAATTATTTTGATTTTTAGAGTAACTACTTATTATTATTATCATCATTATCATCATCATCTTCTTCAAAATATTGTATTTAGTTCATTTAAAAGAAAAATCCAACGTATAATAAGCAAGAGAGGACATATTGCGAGAGATTAGGTTTTATATAAAAGGAAGTAAGTATTAATAAGCACATTTTTGAGAGATAAAATTAATTTATAAATTAGATCTTTTCCATTCATGTATAAGTCAGAGTCTTCTACATTTTATATTTAGATGTAGGGTCCAACTACTATACCCATGGGGTTTGGTACCCCGTTCTTTTGTCTTTTTAAAATCTATCGTTGGATTTAACTTGAGAGTTGTATAATGATTAAATGTGATTATTGGGCCATTAACATTAAAAGCCTTTGTTGTTCATGCAAAATAAGAAAATCAAAGTTTTATAATTATAACATATAAGTACACAATATTTTAATTTTTTTTACTCTATTGAACTAGGTTTTCAATTAAATGACTTATTCTTAAATTTATTAATATACATTTAAATTAATAAATTTACTTATTAATTAATAAATTAACTAATTTATTACATAGTTAAACTATATATACTATTTACTAATCATAATTGATGATAAATATAAATATGATTTTTTTTAATTTAACACGGCAACCAATTTTCTTTCACCCATGTGAGCAGGGTTCAAACCCCATATCTTTTTTTTTTCTTCAAACAAGAGATTTTATATGCCAAGTAGATGGAATACACAAAATACGAAAATAAATTTAATTTAATATTCTATGTAGGTAATGTTTTTATCATTTTTTTATAACATAATATTTAATTAACATTCTAAATTATTTAATTATGTAGTAAAAATATTTTAATTTACTAATAATAATAAAGTGTTAGTTTATGAATTTATAAAATCATTTTTGTTTGTTTGAGCAATGAGTTTTGTATTTTTGGTTGAGTTTTTGTTCTAAAATAAAAAAAAGTAAATTTAATTGCACACTTAAATAAATTTAATTGAGTTTTTGTCTTGAAAATCGTGGCTTCCAGAAGCATTAATACAACTGAAAATTTGTAGGTGTGGGACTAATATGTGAACATTTAAAAGTTTTTATCTTTTTAATTTTATAATAAATTACAGGACTTCATTGTAATTGGCCTTGAGAAAGAAAAAAAAGGGTACCAAACTCCAAAGTAGTTTTGCCATATATATATATATAGGATAATGAGCCATTTGAAATTATTGTAAAGAGTTTTAAAAATAATTTTGAAAAGTTAAAAATAAATTTAAGTATTTGATAAACTTTTATTAAAATCATTCTATAATGAATTTGGAAAACAGAGACCAATGGAAGGATTAGAGGCTGCTTTGTATTGTTTTTATTCTTCATTTTTTATTTTTAAAAAATAAAATATAGAAAAATATGTTTGATTGTGGAAATTACTGCTTGCATTTTTGGTCATCAGAAAAAACAAGTTGAACTCGTTTTCTAAAAGAAAAATTATCTCTGCACTAGCTTTGTTTTGTCATATATATATTTAAGCAAAAAAAATCTTGACATGTTCTCTACACTGCCTTTGTTTTTAAACTTGTATCAATCAATCACTTTAACACCAAAAATAACATTTTTACTCCTAAATGAACTAAAAGACTATTATATTCTACAAAATTTTAAAAGAATAAAAATTATAATTACAAGAATACCCATGAAATATTTAATAAAAAGAATAAATCCCAAAATCCATGATGTTAATTTTTTATAATTATAATTTCATTTAATTTTTACAATTAAATTAAGTACATGGAAGTTTCTTAATTTTAACTATAGGGAAGTTTATAAAAATTAAGAAGAAGAGAGATGCTCCCTATAATTATTGTAAACTTCCGTATGGTTAAAATAAAAAAAAACTTCTCTATATTTAATTTAATTACAAAAATTAAATAAAATTATAATTACAAAAAATTAATGTTGAGTGTTAGAAAGTGTATATTTATAAAGGAGAAATTCATCATTTTACACTTTAAATCTCACTAACATCTTTAATTTTATTTATTTAAGTCCTTTGTTATTTAATTATATATGTTTTGTTTTTATTAAGTATTTTGTGTATTTTAGGGGTATCATGGTCATTTCACAATGAACGAGATTTCGGATAGCAAAACGGACGTCACTTTTGAACTCGTGACAAATAAAAACCTTAAGAGGAACATAAAAGGAAAAATGGACTGCTCACACGCACGGCACTATTCACACGTATTTGCATTTCATGGATCGTTTCACGATACTATTCGACCGCAGCGTTCTTTGTTCAAACCGTGTGTGCAAACCGTGTTACTGTTCAAACCGCACGGTGAAACCCGTGGCCAAACCGTGTTTCGTTTCACCGATGACGTGGCGCAATCTCGCATCCAAACTATTTTTAATCCGATGGCCATGATTCACTCAATGTATCTATAAAAAGGGGGCCTCCCCCCCCTAATTTGATACCCCTGAATCCATTTTTGAGCTTAGTTTTCTATAATTCCTTCTCCATCTTGTATTTTCTACGTATTTTAATAAAATTCTCATTTTACCCCTAGTTCAATAATGAGTAGCTAATTTTCTTTCAAGCTTGGGTTGAAGGTGAAGTCTCAACATGTGTCATGAGCTTTATTTGATAAATTTATTTTCTCTTCCCCTCTAATTTCTGTGGAGGTTTTGACTTTTCGTCGACAAATAATAACAATCTTGTCAGCCATCGCCCGGTTTTACCTAAGACCCTAGTATAAGATTATTATTATTTGGCACGATAAGCCCTTAACACCATATTGATTAGAGCGTGGTTCATGAGGTGTGGATTCCCCCCTCATGATTTAATTGGTATTAATAAAGATTATTTAGCCCATGATGCATGTTGATACGGATCCAGATACCCAAGCACTTTATTATAATAGTTTCCAGTTTGATTTATTTCTGCTAATCCAATTTAAATTCTAGGATCCTTTAAATCAATTTCCCCATAAATCCAACCACCCACTTACAAAGTTAATTCTACACACAATTAAAATCCACCTCCTCGTGGGATCGACACTCGTCACCGTTAATCTATTCTACAATAGATTCGTGTAAGGCCATGAGTTCAACAAAAATTTGCACAACAAGTTTTTTTGGTAATTCTTGGGAGGTAAGTATTTTAATTTGCAGAATTAATTTTTTTTAAAAATAATTTATTATTATTATTATTATTTTAGTTGTTTCCTTGTAATTTTTTTTAATTAAAAAAAAAAGAAAGCGAATCTACATTTTTAGGTAAGAATTTCTTTTTCTCTTCTTTAAATTTCTGCATTTTAATTTTCAAGTTATTTTTCTTTGTAATTTTTTTTTTGTTTATCTTATTAGTTTATTTTAATTTTAGTTAATTTGTTTCACGTATTTGTTTTAAGTGTGTTTTTTTTTTTAATAGAAAGGTTGTAACAGCGCAATAAGGTTAGTATTGTAATTTCTCCTTTTTCTTTATTTTTATTTGTTTTGTTCTCAATTTATTTTCTTTATTTGCATGCATGGTCGTAGGTCATTATCACCTAATCTTGAACCTATAGACCTTGAATTAGAAAGAACACTTCGCACGCACAAACACATTGCACGTAAATATAAAACTGAAATGGATTTGCAACAACCAGAACCACAGGAGAGGCCATTCAAGGACTATTTCAGTCCCTTAGCTAATTTGATCACATCATGCATTAGATACCCAAATGTAGCTGCTAGGAGTTTTGAATTAAAACCTAGTGTGCTAAATTGTCTCCCAACATTCTATGGCCTAGAAAATGAGGACCCGTATAATCATCTGAATGATTTTCATACAATTTGTCAAACTTTTAAATATGAGAATTTTTCAGAAGATGATGTTAAACTTAGACTATTCCCATTTTCTTTAAAGGATAGAGCTCGTTCATGGTTCAATACATTGCCTGCTAATAGCATTACAACATGGGAACAAATGGTAACGAAATTTTTAAATAAATATTTTCCAGTTCATAAAATCAATGCTATTCGTAGGGAAATTTCAGAGTTCACACAGATAGAAGACGAGCAGTTTTTCGAAGCGTGGGAGCGATTCAATGGGCTACTTTTGAAGTGTCCACATCATGGGTACGAGAAATGGCACCAATGTCAATACTTCTTGGAAGGATTATTGCCAAATGTGCAAGAATGGCTAATGGCGACAAGTGGAGGAGAGCTAATGTCAAAAAGTGCATCAGAGATTTGGGATTTCTTCCAGCGACAAGCGGATAATTCCCAACAGCGGAGTCGATCTCTCAGGAATACTAGAAGAATTGAAGGAGTTAATGAGGTTCACATTGGCGAGTCTGGTTCGGGAATCAAAGAAGTCAAAGAAATGGTTGAAGGCCTTTCTCGACAAATAGCATCGTTGACGACTGCTAAATCAACAGAGCCACATGACCATGACTCATATTCAGATCAAGCCAATGCCATTGGTGTCATGAGGAAGCCATCAAATTACAACCCATACTCCAACACATATAATCCTGGATGGAGAGACCACCCCAATTTTTCATGGTCTCAGGGATTCCAACAGAATGGACCAGCAGCTCCAGCTCCACCAATACAACCAATTCCTCAAGTTCCTCAAGCTTCTCAGCCACCATTTAGACCATACAATCATAACCAAAACTACTCTCAACCCAGACAATGGGAGGATGCATTCCAGAATGTCAAGAATGTTACTAACTCCATGATCGAACAACAAAACCGCACCATTGATGGATTACGGAATGAGATGAGAGCAGGCTTCAACTCACAAGCCCAATCGGTTTCAAGCCTCGAGAAGATGGTGGGACAACTTGCTTCTTCAGTTCAGACTTTGGCAATGACTGTTGAGAAAGGCAAATTTCCAAGTCAACCAGTGCCTAATCCTAAAGGAGTACATGAAGCAAGTACCAGTTCACCACAACAGCATGGAGAGGTCAAAGCCGTTATGACCTTACGAAAAGGAAAAGAAGTCGACAACAAAGTGGAGATGCCAGTGAAAAAATCAACTTAGATTGTACCTGTAAATGCTGAGGACTCACCACCTGAGGAGAAAGAAGAAACCAACACACGGGAGTACGTTCCTAAAGCTCCATTTCCTCAAAGGTTAGCTAAAGGAAAGAAGGGAAAATCCACAGGTGAGATTCTTGAAGTCTTCAAACAGGTAAGTGTTAACATCCCTTTACTTGATGCAATAAAACAAGTTCCATCTTATGCCAAGTTTCTTAAAGACCTTTGCACTAAAAAGAGAAACATTCATGTTCAGAAAAAGGCATTTTTAACTGAAAATGTTAGTTCTATACTCCAACACAAAATTCCTCTAAAATGTAAAGACCCAGGCTCCCCCACTATTTCATGTAGTATAGGGAACCACACAATTGAGAATGCTTTGTTGGATTTAGGAGCTAGTGTTAATCTTTTGCCTTACTCAGTATTTGTGAAACTTGGATTGGGAGAATTACACCCAACTCCAGTGGTGTTACAGCTTGCAGATCGGTCCACGAAAATACCTCGTGGTATTGTGGAGGACGTGCTTATACAGGTAGACAAGTTTTATTTTCCTGTTGATTTCATTGTAATTGATACTCAACCAATACAGGATTCAAGGAAGCACATCCCCATTATCCTAGGCCGACCATTCTTGGCAACTGCCGATGCTCACATTCAATGCAGGACTGGAAATATGCAGTTGTCCTTCGGCAATATGACCATGGAGCTCAACATCTTCAACATTGCCAAACAACCTCACAATGCAGATGATGGAATTGTTGATGTGGATTTAATTGAAGCATTAATTGATGATACTTTTGTTTCAAACCTTAGTGATGACCCTTTACAAACATGTTTAACTCACTTTGGTTTGGATTTTGATGTTGACAGATCAGTCGATGAGGTCAACGCCTTACTTGACTCAGCATCATCCTTGGACACTAATAAATGGAAGTCAAGAGTTGAACAACTAGCATCATCAGAGAAGAAACTCATCCCATCATCAGAGTCACCACCGAAACTCGAGCTCAAACCATTACCCAACAATTTGGAATATGCGTTCTTGGGAGAAGAAAGCACTCTACCGGTAATCATCTCATCATCCCTAAATGACGAGCAAAAAGGTAAGTTGTTGGATGTTTTAAAAGAGCACAAAGGAGCATTAGGATGGACCATAGCAGACATAAAAGGTATAAACCAAAAGATCGCATGCATTACATTCACCTTGATGAAAATGCTAAATCTACTAGTGGAAATGCAACGTCGGTTAAATCCTAATATGAAAGAAGTTGTTAGAACTAAGTCCTGCTATTAGATGCAGGTATCATTTACCCAATTTCTGATAGTTCATGGGTCAGTCCTGTGCAAGTTGTCCCTAAAAAGTCAGGAGTCACAGTAGTTACCAATGCTGATAATGAATTGATACCCACTAGAGTGACTACTGATGGATGGCGTGTATGCATTGATTATAGAAAGTTAAATTCTGTCACACGTAAAGACCATTTTCCTTTACCATTTATTGATCAAATGCTTGATAGATTAGCAGGCCATGAATTTTATTGCTTTATAGATGGCTACTCAGGGTACAATCAGATTCCCATAGCACCAAAAGATCAAGAGAAAACCACTTTCACTTGCCCTTTTGGCACTTTTGCATATAGGAGGATGCCATTTGGATTATGTAATGCACCTGCTACATTTCAACGTTGTATGTTAAGCATTTTTTCTGATATGGTTGAACGATTTCTTGAGGTCTTTATGGATGACTTTTCTGTCTTTGGTGACTCATTTGATTAATGTTTACATCATCTAACACAAGTTTTGCAGAGATGTATAGAGAAAAATTTGGTCTTAAATTGGGAGAAGTGCCATTTTATGGTAAATCAAGGTATTGTTCTTGGTCACATAATTTCAAGCAAAGGTATTGAGGTTGACAAAGCCAAGGTGGATCTCATTTCTAATCTTCCTCCACCTAAAAAATGTGAGAAGTAAGATCTTTCCTTGGGCATGCTGGTTTTTATAGACGTTTCATTAAGGATTTTAGCAAAATTTCTAGACCCTTATGCAATTTACTTGCTAAGGATGTACATTTTGTCTTTGATGATTCATGTCGTGTAGCGTTTGAAAAGTTAAAGCAATTGTTGACGTCATCACCCATCATTCAGCCACCAAACTGGAGCTTACCATTTGAGCTTATGTGTGATGCATCCGATTATGCAGTAGGAGCAGTATTAGGACAAAGAGTAGATCAAATTCCCCATGTTATTTACTATGCTAGTATGACATTAAATGATGCACAGTTGAACTATTCAACTACTGAAAAAGAAATGCTAGCAGTAGTGTTTGCATTAGAGAAGTTTCGATCTTATCTTATTGGTTGTAAAATAATTGTATTCACAGATCATGCTGCTCTTAAATTTCTTCTCACAAAGAAAGATGCAAAAGCTAGACTAATTCGTTGGGTGTTACTTTTGCAGGAGTTTGACTTGGAATTCAAAGATAAGAAAGGTTCTGAAAATGTTGTGGCTGACCATCTCTCTCGTCTCCACTTTGACATCAACACAGAACCCTTAACATTGAATGAGTCATTTCCAGATGAACAATTAATGAGTGTGGAAGTATTACCTTGGTATGCTGATATAGTTAATTATCTTGTTACAGGTAAACTTCCAGAGCATTGGACCAAGCAAGACAGGGCCAAATTCTTTGCGGAAATAAAGAATTTTTTCGGGATGACCCTATCTGTTTAAGTATTGTGCAGATCAAATTATTCGACGATGTGTCCCGAGAGAATGAAGTTCATAACATCCTTTCGTTTTGCCATGAACAAGCTTGTGGAGGCCATTTCGGCCGCTTAAGAAAACAGGGACTAAAGTTCTACAATGTGGTTTCTATTGGCCAACTATATTTCGAGATGCTTACACCTTTTGTTCTTCATGTGATAGGTGTCAACGAATGGGGAGCATTACACGAAGGAACATGATGCCACTAAAATCCAATTTTAGTGGTTGAGATTTTTGATGTATGGGTATCGATTTCATGGGACCCTTTCCCCATCTTTTGGCCATCAATACATATTGGTTCTTTGTTGACTATGTTTCGAAATGGGTAGAGGCAATTCCATGCAGAACCAATGATCATAAAGTGGTGATAGGATTTTTAAAGAGCAACATTGTTTCACGCTTTGGATTCCCTCGAACAATAATTAGTGATGGTGGTACCCATTTTTGCAACAAATCATTCAAAGCACTTTTGACAAAGTACTCCATCACTCATAAAGTGGCTACCCCGTATCATCCGTAAACCAGTGGCCAAGTTGAGATCTCCAATCGAGAAATAAAGCACATTTTAGAAAAGACCGTGAGGCCAGACAGAAAAGATTGGTCATTAAGACTTGATGATGCATTATGGGCATATAGAACGGCGTTCAAAACCCCAATTGGGATGTCACCCTACAGGCTAGTGTATGGAAAAACTTGCCACCTACCTGTGGAACTCGAGCATCGTGCGTACTGGGCCATCAAGAAATTCAATTTTAACATGCAGCAAGCTGGCTCAGAAAGACGACACAATTGGCAGAACTTGAAGAAATTCGTAATGATGCATACGAAAATGCCAAGGTTTTACAAGGTGAATGAAAGTCTTTCATGATAAGATTAGACATGAGAAAATCTTTCACTGTGTCGAAAGTACTTTTATTCAATTCTCGTTTGCACTTATTCCCAGGTAAGCTACGCTCTCGATGGTCTGGCCCCTTCATTGTTCATACTGTTTTTCCACATGGGGCAATTGAAATTAAGGACCCAAAAAACGGTGTCACGTTTAAAGTTAATGGTCAAAGATTAAAGCCATATCTAGAGTACCAACCACATGGAGAGGACACCGAAATAAATTTGAGTGACCCACCACATTTGAATTAAGATTTTTTTTTTTTTTCGTGATTTGATTTTTTTTTCTTTCTTTTTACTATTCTTTTGCTAATTGAAATTGTTTGTGCATAAGTGTGTTTGTTTAACCATTGAGCTTTCTTTTATCACTTTTAATCATGAGACAGTTCCTCTTGAACATCCTTAGACGACTTCAACGTGTCCAATCTCATCTCAGAGGCCAGATACGATTTTGTAAAACACATCGTATTTGGAAGCTACAACCACCGGAGTTAATATCCCACGTTGAGGATTTAGAAAGCCAACTCAGAGACATTGAGATAAGTGTCTACAACATCCAGTTGGAGCTTGAGGCAAATTCTATAAGAGGACGATTGTGATTTTCTTTGTGTGTTTTTATTTGTTACTTCGTTTGTGTGTTTTAGTTTGTGTGTTTTAGTTTGTCACCCCGGTTAAGTGGCGGATAACGGTACTCCGTGACAATCAAGTCGGTTACTTCAGTTTCCCATAATTACTGATCTTCTGAGGCGAAGGTATGGATAGAAACGAGATCTTAGCAAAGCTTCATAATCGATTCCCTTCACTTCCTCAGAATGCCCTCCTCACAATCTATAAAGCTCGATCCGAACGCATGCGATTGCTCATGGGGAATAACATACCTGCTGATATCCGCTGGTTAATCGAAGCTAAAGTACGCTTGGCAGGTGAGTTGCCTCCTAAATTTATTGCATACATGCCTGGTTGTGGTAAAGGAAATTATGCAAGAAAGCGAAGAGCTCGAAAGATTTCGGTTGCTTGTCATAAGTGTGCCAGAATGATATGCAATAAAAAACGATGTTCTTTAGGAATGGTGTCTGATAACAGAGAAGATAAGATTCAATTCATTAGGGATGGCTTGAATAAGGAGTCATTGGATGATATCCTTTTGTCTCTTGAAACGCATCCCAGTGGATATGTGCAAAGAGCGATTCTCCAGTTATGGCCATCATTCCAGAAAGAGCATGCACGATCTGATCTCGGGAATCTGACTATAAACGACCCTGTTTGCCAGTTTATAAGAAAACTGGATAGGAAGCCTATCCTCGACCCATAGAGGGCGTTGAAGCCGTTTCTGGACGTAAAACCAGAGGAAGATGTGAGCCACAGTCGCAACTACTTGTAAATATCCTTTTACTTTACTGTTGTTTTATTTCACTGTTGTTTTACCATTTGCATTATTGTCTTTAATAATTTTATATTTGTCATTACTTGCTTTTCCTTTTTACTGTTTCCTTTTTGACTCTCAAGCCATGTGCATTACACGATTAATTGACATAGACATGACACCTCATTCACAGCTGTGACCCATTGCCGCCAAGATCCTTAAATATGATTCTTTTCGTTTACACTCACAAATTGTTTTTGAGAAGTATCATAATGGCAGCTACTCCTAACAAACAATTCAAGAACATTTGTGTGCTTTCCGGATTTAACTATGGCAAATATAAAGAGTTCTTTGAGGCAGCCATTGATCTTGGTCGATGCATAGCAGAGAGAAAATTACACTTAGTATACGGCGGAGGTGACCGAGGGTTATCAAAATTGGTCTCAGAAACTGCTTTTGTCAGAGGAAGTCAAGTGTTAGGCATCATACCACAAACCCTAAAACCTTTAGGCTGCTTGTCTAACTCACCGACTGGAGAAGAGTTAGTTGTCTCAGGTATGCAAGAAAGAATAACCGAAATGCTTAATCATGCTGATGCTTTTATTTTCTTACCAGGAGATCTTGCAACTCTAGAGGCACTTATCACTTTAGCATCTTGGGCCCATCTGCACATTCATCAGAAACCCATCGGTTTGTTAAATGTCAATAATTTTTATGATGGCTTTATCGCATTTCTTAACCATGCAATAAAAAACTACTTCATTCCCTCTACGGTGAAAAAGCTTTTTATTTGTGCTCACACTGCTAATGAGCTACTTGATCTACAAGCTTATCGACAGAGCGATCCCAAGACCTTGGTGTTGGAGTGTACAAATAACGATGGTAACAATAGCAGTAGTTAAGAAGTACAAATTAGATTTAAATCTCCGTCTGTAAATATTTTATTCTGTGTTGCACCACCCAGGTGATGTCTTCTAAACTCTACTTCTTTCCTTTAAAACATTGAGGACAATGTTTCATTCTGGTTGGGGGGAGGGGATAGTTGACAATTGTGGAATGTTGGTTAAGTTTTTACTAATTTTTTGTTGTAGAAACTAACTGTTGCTAACTGTTTGTGTTGAAGATGGCTGAATATGGAGTGTAGTTACTCTAGAAACGCATCTTCTCAGTTAAAAAAAAAAAGAAAAAAAAGAAAAAAATAATAATAATAAAAAAAAAATTTTATTTTTCGTGTGATCTTTCTAACTTTTTCTTTTTGACTTCTTCTTTATAAATATGCATTTTCAAATTTTTGAGTCAAAGATGGCTGAATATAGAGTGTAGTGCCTCTAGAAACGCATCTTCTTAGTTAAAAAAAAATTATTTTTCTATCATTTTAAGTGTAACATTTTCAATTAGTTTTTCTGCATCATTTTCACATTTCTGCATGCATATTTTCCTTTCATGTTTAGAATAGGTTGGGGGGTAGAATGTTGTTTAAAAAAAAAAAATAGTGTGATTTTGTTTTTATTTTTGGATGACATGATGACTTTCGAATTTTAGTATTTGTATTATCTTTGGTCTTGAGTGATGTTACACTATGTTTGCTACTCTACATGTTGATGTCGGAGATAAATATGAGTTGCTTGAAAGAATTGACATGTCATAATGAATACCAAGTGAGCTTTTGAGCCTATTATTTTTCTTGGAGAGTAACCTTTTTTGCCCATTCTTCATACATGACTTAAAAGATTATTATTTTATACATGATCTTTAGATTTCCTTGGAGTCAACCCTTTAAAAAAAAAAGAAGTTAAAAAAAAATGCGTTGCTACATCTAAAGGTCCATTTAACTAATAGATATGGAGGATTATCTAGAGCCCTAAAAGATGATGGAAAGGCCGTCTTTGACCCGTTTGAGCCTTTCTAGCCATCCCTTATGTGAAATATCCATAGTTAGCCCTTTTGTGCCTTTTATTAAAAAAAAAAAAAACTTTTCTTTGTCAACTTATCGTCTTCACCCACTCCAATTTGGAGTATTACCCGATATCTTACAAGTTCCATCACCTATTCATGTTTGAGAAAAATATAAATAATTGTTTTGTTTAGTAAAGTTGTGCAATACCGAAAAAAAAAAAGAAAAAAAAAAGAGAAAGCAAAGAAAAAAAAAAGAAAAAAAAGAGAAAAAATTCTCTAAAAAAAAAAGAAAAAAAAAAGAGAGAGAGATATATAATTCAATAAGTGAAATGCATTTTTTTTTCCAAAAGATATTATTTTTCTCAAACATGTATTTTGTTTTCTCTATTTTCCTTTCTTTGTTAGCCATGTCCCTAGCCTACGTTACATCCTAATAAAAGTCCTTCTTGATTTTAGGGAACTATAGTCAAGTAGGTTTAGTTATATGGGCTTAAAGATGTAGTAATGCATAAAAAAAAATAAATTAAAAAAAAAAATACATTGGGTTGACTAATATTCTGTTTGACTTGAGATCGTGTTATTTCTAAGCTATGGGCATATTTCCTTCATCTTGGTGAGAGTGTGTGATATTATTTTTTTACTATCTTCACTCCATTTATCATTCATTGAAGTGACAATTTTTATTGGGTTTAATTTCCTTGTGAGAGTGTCACTATTACCGGTGAAATTTTGGGGTTGGACATGTCATTTTTGAAAGTAGCTGTATTTACTTGGTTGATTCATGTGGATGGTTGATGTGGGTGTGATGTTTCTTTAGACTGGAGATAATGCTTATACTTTTATTTGATTGCTATCATTAGTCTGATTGAATAAACAAGTTTGTTTAAAAAAAAAAAAAATTTGGGTTTGAATTTTATTTTCGCTTTATTTGCTAGGGACTAGCAATAAGCTGGTTGGGGGGTGTGTTGAGTGTTAGAAAGTGTATATTTATAAAGGAGAAATTCATCATTTTACACTTTAAATTTCACTAACATCTCTAATTTTATTTATTTAAGTCCTTTGTTATTTAATTATATATGTTTTGTTTATTATTATTTTGTGGATTTTAGGGGGATCATGGTCATTTCACAATGAACGAGATTTCGGATAGCAAAACGGACGTCACTTTTGAACTCAGGAAATAAAACCTTAAGAGGAGCATAAAAGGAAAAATGGACTTTTCACACGCACGCACTATTCACATGTATTTGCATCGTTTCATGGACATCGTTTCACGATACTATTCAGACCGCGTTACTGTTCAAACCGTGTGCAAACCGTGTTACTGTTCAAACCGCGTGGTCAAACCCGTGGTCAAACCGTGTTACTGTTCACTGATGACGTGGCGCAATCCTGTGCATCCAAACTATTTTTAATCCGATGGCCATGATTCACTCAATGTATCTATAAAAAGGGGGCCTCCCCCCCCTAATTTGATACCCCTGAATCCATTTTTGAGCTTAGTTTTCTATAATTCCTTCTCCATCTTGTATTTTCTACGTATTTTAATAAAATTCCCATTTTACCCCTAGTTCAATAATGAGTAGCTAATTTTCTTTCAAGCTTGGGTTGAAGGTGAAGTCTCAACATGTGTCATGGGCTTTATTTGATAAATTTATTTTCTCTTCCCCTCTAATTTCTGTGGAGGTTTTGACTTTTCGTCGACAAATAATAACAATCTTGTCTAGTTACCGCCCTGGTTTTACCGGCACCCTAGTATAAGATTATTATTATTTGGCACGATAAGCCCTTAACACCATATTGATTAGAGCGTGGTTCATGAGGTGTGGATTCCCCCCTCATGATTTAATTGGTATTAATAAGGATTATTTAGCCCATGATGCATGTTGATACGGATCCAGATACTCAAGCACTTTATTATAATAGTTTCCAGTTTGATTTATTTTTGCTAATCCAATTTAAATTCTAGGATCCTTTAAATCAATTTCCCCATAAATCCAACCACCCACTTACAAAGTTAATTCTACACACAATTAAAATCCACCTCCTCGTGGGATCGACACTCGTCACCGTTAATCTATTCTACAATAGATTCGTGCGCTTGCAAGTTCAACAAAATTTGCACAACAATTAACATGATAATTTTTAAATGAAATTATAATTATTAAAAATTAGTATCTTGTATTTTGAGATTTATTTGTTTTATTAAATATCTTATGGGTGTTTCTGTAATTATAATTTTTTTATTTTTTAAAATTTTGTAGAATAGTCAAATAGAATGTCTTTTAGTTTATTTACGAGTAAAATAATTATTTTTAATGTCAAATCGGTTAATTGATACAAGTTTAGAAATAAAAATATTGTATAGAGAATATGTCAAAATGTTATAATAATTAGATGTACACATGACAAAATAAAAGTAATTGAAAGATAATGTTTCTTTCTAAAATTATTAAGGTAAGCTAAAAATGATAATTTTATATTTCCAGCATATCTCATTTGGTCCCACACGAAGGAGAAAGATTATAAATAATCATAGGGCAATATAGATATTCGTAAAACCTAGCAAAGGTCAAAGACATACACTGCATTTTGCATGCATGAATTGTTATAATAGTTATTTTGTTAATTTTTATTAATATAATAATATTATTTTTAGATAAACTATCAAAAATATTTTTTTTTTCAGATTCTAATTTCAAGAAAAATCTATCAAATGGATTTTTAAATTCAATAAAATTTATTCTATAAATCAAATTCAAAAAAATCATTTAAAAAATGATATGAAAAGTCCTAAACCTGATTTTTGAGTTAGTTTTATCAACATAAATCTTTACATGCAATTCCATATATGTTAAATATACCTAAAATTATCCTCGAATTAGTAAATTAAATTAGTATATTTAAGGAGATCCTTATTATTAAGAACTTCTTAAAGAAACAAAATTTGTAAAAAGTTTTAGTTATCAATTATTAAATGGACGGAACTATCGTAAACATACCCTCTTTGGTTTTTTGTGACTGCACCCCCTATTTTCTTTTATATTTACAATTTCCTAAAGTATATTTTCATCTCCTCCTTTTTCCCCTTACCTTCGTAATCTACCCAGTTTTCTTATTTTCAAAATCATTAATCAACCACGCACTAGGCTTTGGTCTAGTGGTTGGAACCAAAGCCTCACAATTATAAGGTCATGGATTCGAGCCCCCACAACCCATTGTGGGAGTTAATTTCCTTCCTCAATTTGAGTGAATTTCCCTTTGTGAGTGAAGTAGATGTCCTTCCAATAATAGAGAGGATTAAAATCTGAACTGTGTTATATAAGATTTATAAATTAATTTTAGTAATTTTCTAATTGTAAATACTAGTATACTAATCTCATTAAATATGAGTTGCATGTAATATGAGCGTTAGTCTCATATAATTCAAAACAAAAAAATCATTAATCAACCAATTGCAATGAACTAGAGCCAACTTGACATCCTTCGTTGCACGGCTTTGTTTGTTTCCTTAACAGCTATAAGATTCATTTACTCTGTAGCACAATAACAATGATGAACTGAATTTTTACACACACACACATCAGTATAAGCATGTTCTTGTAACCACATGCTATTCATTATCTACAAAGATGCAAACCTAGATTTTGAATTATAATTAAAAGTTATCTTAATTTGTCAATAATAACGACTCACAGATTAATACAATCAAAACCAAACCTATGAAACAAAGTATAGTTGTAGATGACCAAACAACATAATGTATTATAATGTAACTCTTCTTCAGCATTTTATCAAAACATCTTATGAGCTTAACTTCATGCTGCTGAAATTTTGCATGTGCTGAGCTTCATTAAATCCATTTTGAATTCGCATCAACAAATCACAACTTAATTTCTTTGGTGCTTTCTATTTTTATGAAAGATGTTACATTTCCTCAAATTGAAAGAATATGACCTAAAAATTGTTGCTCACTCTCGAGTTATGATTTACCCATTTATTTGATGCATATTTGGCTACACAAACTTTTGGCCACGTTGACATATCTTTCCTTGGAGAGTAAGAAGTCATGTGGGCAACTCAAGGGCTCATGAGTGTTTTAGAGGCATGGTGAAACCTCATGCAACAGCAATTCTGTAGTCAATGGAGGTTGTGACATTGGCTCTCAAAATTTTGCAACCTTTAAACTTTTCTGAATTTTCAGCAAACAATATGGATAATAATGTTAAAACCAAATAATCACATGTGTACCATTCAAACTACTACTCCCTGAGATCTAATGAACAAGGCATAAAAAAAAATAAAAAATTAAGGGTTCTCCGCACCTAGTGCATTGTAGTGGGACTCTTATTATATGTACTTATTTGATTATGTACATGTATATTTAAATTTCATTCAACACTATTTTAATTTTAGTCATTTTAATCTTAGTGGTTTAAAAGTAAAATTTATTAAACACATATATAAGAATTTTTAAAACTGTCAATACTTTTAAAAATAAATTTTACCATACTTAGCTAATTATTTTCACAGTCAATACTAACAATAATTATTTTTAAAACTACAACATTACCAGACACCCTAAAATTGAATCTCAAGCTAAAATTTTAACAAGTTACTTCTCCTCAATTTTTCATCATAAGCTGATTTTATTAAAATTACTTTAGAATAATTTATCAAACACTAAAATTAGTTTTTAACTTTTCAAATTTACTATTGAGTTAAAAAATTTAGACCAAACACCAAAATTAGTTTTTAACCTCTCAAAATTACTTTTAAACCTCCTAACAACAATCTCAAATGGATCATTATATACTAGTCCAATATCTATTTCGACTAATGTAGGAGGTTATCTCCTTCACACACTTCTGAACTGCAAGTTCATCTCGTTGATCTAAGCTTATCTACTAGACTAAGGATTATTTTTGGCCAATGTAAGATTATCTCCTTGACACAGCCCTCACGTGCAAATTGGTATTATTGTTTAGCTGTAATATCATATAAAAAATTACTGGTCTCTTCCTTACTTAAAAACTAACTCACAAATTGGGGTTATCCTCGAACTTCTATTATTAGCCAATAACTATTACAAGCACCTAGCGGACGTCAAATCGTCTCCTATTGATAGGTTTAAAATCATGTTGGTGACTTGGGATAATTACGAAGATTTCCAGCAAAACCAGCCAGCAAGCTACGAAAGAAAACAAAATTCATTGATTTATTTACCGACAGAGTCTTCAATCGAATTTCTTCATTGTATTATTCCTTTATGAGTGATGGAAAGAGAGGCAGGCTGCTGTAAGATTGTCACAATTAGAAATCAACGTATGACGACAACGAGCTTACATGTCTAAAAAATAAAGAATCTCAGTAATGTCTTATCAATTTGATGATGATGCATGGTATAATATCTGAATAGAAATTGACGGAACGATGATAAGATTTTATGATTTTTCCAACACTTGTTGCATTTCCCGTGGCACAAACTCATAACTCCAAATTTTGAATCACATCGAGTTGTGCTGTCACGAGGCTGGATCAAGATATGGAGCGAGATCTTTATTTTATTTTATTTTATTTTTATTTGAAACCACTAAAAAGTAGAAAGTTAAACTGGATCCTATCATATAAATCCAATAAAAATAAAATACATATAGAGGGGGACAAAGTCAAAACCTCCAAAGAATAATATAAAAATAATCTAAGGCAAAGTCTAGCATATGTAAACATAATAAATGACTAATACATTCGGCTATAGTATTTTTTACAATACTTACGGTTGGTGATTAGTTTGATGCCCTTCCTTAATTGTTGGGCATCAACATTAAAATCTGGATTGCGATCGGGCCGCCCAATAACCTCAGGAGCTGATAACAAATATCCATTATCCACTAGATCATCAGAACTAAAATCCTCGTCATTATGAGAATTATAGTTCACAATATGATCTTTTTTTTAATAAGACAAATTTTCCAATATTTTGAGTTAATTTCGTGTTTTACTTGTGAAATGGATAACACCTTAGTGTTATTTGATGGATATGTGAAATGTCGTTATTTATTGTATTTAATAAAAAAATAAATATCAATTTCTTTTTTTTTACATTCATACTACTACTTTTTTTTTATTATTATCATGATTTGGTATAGTCTTTTTACTTTACCACCAAGCACGAGTTGCCAATGCAATGTGATGTTTGATTCCATAATCATAAACTCATGACAATGAAAATCTACTGAGACTGATACAATACTTAGCCATGAATAAGCTCAAATTAGAAAGATGGGGCTATTTTTATTTTTTGTCCGAAGTCCGAATTTTCTTTTTATCAAACCTTTTAAGAGTTTTGTTTGTTTTTCTTTTTTAGAATTTATATGTGACTCTAATACATTTACATCTAACTTTGCAACTGGTGTTTGGTACCCTTATTTTGTCATTTAGTGATTTAATCATTAAATCTAACCAAAGAGTTGCATGGCCGTGTAGATGGGTTTGCATGGTTATTAACATTATCATCCCTGATGTTTTCAGAAAAATTAGAAAAGATAAAAGTTTCTAAATGTTGACATATATATTTAGATTGTTTCAAATTCTTTTTACAATTAAATCTATTGACCTAGTTTAACTATTAGCATGAGTATAGTGTATGGACAATAATTTAATCTCATAAATTAACACTACTTAATAAATATTTTGTTAACATAATATCTATTTACTATACAATAATTATTTGAATATGTCAATTAAAAAAGAATATACGATAAAAATATATTTATTTGTTAACAATAATAATATATGACCATAACGAACATGCATATGCCTAAATTAAATGTTTCCAATAATATTATTAATGAACAAGTTGCGTAATTCGTAAGGTATATTTAATTAAATATTTTTTATTTTGATATTATTATCTTCTTTGTGTATGATAACTAAATTTCATTTATGCTCTTTCTTTATTCCTAATTAGTAGTTTAGCACCCATGAACTCTATCCTCTATTTTTGTTTCTTTCTTTTCATAAACTCGAACCTAATAAAATAGTTTTAATTAAAACCATCATATTTTAGAAGTATATTTTTTTATCGACAAAAGTCCTACTATTGATTCTTTAGTCTATACAGTAGTGTGATTTAAAAGAAGGGTCCAAGTGCATGGTACCCTACATTTTGTCCATATATGAGTTGCCCATTAGCTATAACGCAAAACTTGCTTCTAACACCATGGATGCATTTTATTTGGTTTTCAACATTGACATCTCTATTGTTTTTCAAAAAAGCAAAATAACAAAAAGTTTGACAAATAATTTTAGATAATTTTTAAATTTTATATTTTGATCAATTGATCTAATTTACTATTAAAATCAATGATAGTAAAAGGTCAATAACTTGAAAAAAAATTTAATATATAAAATCTTTTTTATATTTTGAAAATAATATAATATTAATTTAATATGTAATAAAAAATTTAAATATATAATAAAATATATTAATTTATCAATAATATTAAACAATTTTCAGAAACGGTATAAAATCTATTTAATCAATAATAAATAATTTAAATATATAATTAAATTTTAATTTATCAATAATAATATGACCAAATGACAATGTTAAAAAATTTCATAATAATCAATTATGGTTTAGTATTCAAATATAAATAATAGAAATATACTCTTAAGTGTAAATAGTAGAAATATTTTGGACTTATATATTAAAATTTCATATTAAAATTCCAAAACTTCTAATTTTTTCACTTTTCAGCAAATAAGAGGGATTGCAAAGTAATTTACGAAAAACAAGGGTACCGTGCACCCGGGCACCAGAGGTGGATGTAGTGTAGGACTAGCGGGGGTTTCAGCCCCCACTGAAAAAAAAAATTCTTTTTTGTTTAAAAGAAAAATTAATAAATTTTTAAATAATCCCTGTCAAATTATTAAATAGTCTTGTTCTTCCAATTTCTACAACCACAGTAAAATGAATATTTTTATCAATTAAATTTGTGAAGAATGAACTTTAGAATTGGATGGGAGATGAATGGATGAATAATAATTTGATTGTTTATGTAGAAAAAAATGTATCTAATAGTATTGATAATGAGTCTATTGTACAACATTTTCAGAATATGAAATCACGTAAAGAATAATTATAAATGTGTTATAAAAAATTTTATATGTTCAAGTTCCAGTTTTTACATTTTGTTATTATTTAATTTAGCCCCCGGTAAATTATTTTTTTAGATCTGCCACTGCGGGCACCGTAGCTTCGTCCGGTTGTTAGGTCACTTTCAATTAAAAGCATTATTTTATTTTTATAATTTTGTTGAATTGAGGGAAAATTTCGTGCTCTACATTTAGAAATATGATTTTCAAATAATTAGATTTTAAAAATCTACACAAGGACGGGGCTGCTTTTAGAAATTAATAAAAATAGATTTTCATCTTATTAATCACTTTTAAACTGAGTTTAACAAACATTATTTGAAGGGTATGCTAAAATGTCAAGTACTTGCTTCACAATCTAATGCAATCCATGCAACTGCCCACAAATTATCCACAAAGTCAAATACCAAATTACACGAAATCCTCTCCGTCACAAAAACTACGACGGAAGGCAGCATGTAAAAGAAAATTATTTATGAAGTTTTTCTGGTCCATATTGTATGAAAATGAAAGGAGAACTAAAAGCAAAGGCCCTTTTTTCTCCACCATTTACGCGGCGACTCCTATATTCTCTTTTCTGACTGGATTTGAGCCACGTCCCACTTTAGTTAAAATCTAAGCGCAGCAAACAATAAATTTAGCTTATTTCCAGGAAAGCTTATTTGTAGTGTTGATAAGTTGATATGCGCATGGCTTAAATTTGATTTTTATATATGCAAGGCTTAAATTTACTCTAAACCTGCAAAACCATCAGCACTTAACCATGTGATTGACGTCGAAGGTTTCGAGTATTCTCTAAGCGTTATGAAAATAATTTTTCACTTTTTTTAGTAGTATATTTTCAGGCCGGACTTCCAATATGATACAATAGGGATAGATTTTTTTTATGCATCTATCAGTATGTATACTTATAAATTTGTATTATATTGCGCTAATGTACATTCAAAAAAAAAAAAAAACTACTCGAAACTTGAAAGGGTAACAAAAATCTGCACCAATTAAACTGCACTGAATAGCCCAGGCACAAATTCATACATAATAGTTCAAATTGAAAGAGAGATGAAAGCCACCACAAGAGAGAATTGAAAACAAAAATAGGGGACCAAAAACAAGGGTTTATAAAAGTTTTAACAGGAATTATTGAAATACAGAGAAGAAAACAAAAAGGTCTTACTCAGATTATAGGAGAGTGACTTTTGCCATACTCTAGTTTGGGCCACAAGGAATCCACTAATGCAGACTTGTAACCAATCACATTTCAGAGATTAGGATGGATTTCTGAATGTTAGCCAATCAACACTTAGATAAGACCAATTTCTGGGTCCCAATTAGGGCACACTAAATTCTGTATCGCATATACCAACAAAAAGTGCATGGGGTGGCAAGGTAGCTTATGTAGTGCTTGAGTAAAAGGGCATCATCCTGCCGTGTGGTGGGGTCAAACTACATTAACAACCACGGATTCTCAATTCTCAATTCAATAAACTACATTACAAGATATATGCTTGAAGCCATTAACCGGCAGTACAGTTAATCTCATCATTGTAATTAACAAGTTTTTCAATTTGCAGCTGCTTCCATATGATGACTGGTGAAAAGAGAACTGCAAATGCTATGGGAGGCAAGACGGCAAGAGCTTGCGACGGCTGTTCACTCAAGCGTGCACGTTGGTATTGTGTGGCGGATGATGCTTTTCTTTGCCAAGGATGTGATGCATCAGTTCATTCGGCAAACCAGCTTGCGAGTAGACATGAAAGGGTCCGTCTTGAGACTTCATCATCATACAATAAGCTGATCAATCAGCATACTAATAAAGATACGGCGCCAGTTTGGCACCGGGGTTTCACAAGAAAAGCCCGGACGCCTAGGTCTAATAATACTAAGGCCACGTTGGTGCAACAATCAAAAGCAAATGAGCCTCTTGTTCCTGAGATTGGCTGTGAAGAAGGGTCGCTGCAGGCTGATGATCAAGTCATTGATGAGCAGTCGCTTTATCAGGTGCCGGTTTTTAATCCATTTGAGGCCGTTGAGCCAGATGAAAATTTGATTGTTGATGGTTATAATGGACAATATGGGACGGGTGATTTGGATAATCTACATGGATTCTTGCCATCCGACTTGGATCTTGCGGCGTTTGCAGCTGATGTTGAGAGCTTACTTGGAGGTGGAGGCGGCGCCCTTGATGAAGATTCTTGTGATGTCAAAGAGTTTGGGACGTTGTTGGATTGTAAGGAAGAGGAAAATATAGCATTGAATTTGAAGATTAAGGATGAAGAAGTGGAAGAAGCTGTAATTGCAGCGGCAGCAAGAGAAGCAATAGGTTGTAACTTTGATTATCAATCACCAGTGACCGGAGACCATACTGCGGGGCTAATGAGCACTGAATGCAAGCCGAAGCTGATGAGGAACGTGTCTTTGAAGCTAAATTATGACGCTGTTATAACTGCTTGGGCTAGCCAGGGCTGCCCTTGGACAGCAGGAAGTCGCCCTGAAATTAACCTCAACTACTGCTGGCCCCATTGCACGGTAATTTTCCATAAAACTTATCGAACCATTGAAGCTGAATTTTATCAAACACTTTTAATCAACAATCACTCACTTTTGTGCAATACATTTTTTAGGGTTTGTGTTGCAAAGATGTTCATCATCACACTTACGGCGGAGGAGTAGTGCTCAGAGGGTGCCACTTGGGAGCCTGCGGCGGTGACGATGGCGGAAGGGAAGCCAGAGTATCGAGGTACAGAGAGAAGCGAAGAACGAGGCTGTTTTCGAAGAAGATAAGGTACGAAGTGAGGAAACTGAATGCTGAGAAGAGGCCTAGAATGAAAGGCCGGTTCGTCAAGAGGACTTCTTTTCTGGGGAGTGCTAATGATGCTCTTCAGTACCATTAACAGCCAAAGTTTGGATTTTACTGTAAACGGTAGCTAGCTTGATTGGCAGCATAGTTTACAAACACAAGCTGTTTGGTATCCCTCTAACAGGAAGCAAAAAAGCGCTTTGTAATTAATAAGGCACAAGCACTTAGGGGTTTGCTTGACAAGCACTTTGTCAAGAAGTTAATTAACTTTCGCTAATTTTAATTAGTTAATTTCTTGTTCCAAAATCTTCTGTACATGCGCATGAAATTTTATTTTGCTCATGAACAGCTTTGGTATATACTTATTGTGTACATTAAGTTTATGGCTGTTGATAGTATACATGTTCATAGCAAGTGTGTAACATAAACATGAAGTGAAAAGCTAGCATCTTCTTTTTGCATTTTCTTGTTATATATACATCCAGAATTGTTGTTCTTTTTAATGCGAAGATCTCTAATTTGTTCTTTAAGCAGTGGTACCTCCATGTATTGTTATTGAATTTGGATCATTTGCTAGTAATGTGTTTCTTTCTTAATATAATTCTTCATATTTAAATGCCGAACCAAACCTAAATAAATTTCAGGTGAAGTTTCATATTAGCAGAGGGTTAGTAGACGTAAAACTAAAACTCACCCAACTAATTTAAAATGAGAAATATCAATGGGGGTCAGCTACAACTGCCACTGAAGTTAAATAATTAAGTATTGGAAACGTAAAAGCGATAAAAGAGAAGCAATTTCTGAGTGAAACTCTGGGATATCATACAACAGGATTGTTTTTAACTGTTGGTGTGGATGAGAGTTTAAAACCGTAAGTAATTCTAACATCTGAGTTCTAAATTGAGTCCCATCAATTATTAATCATTAATATGATGTGGCAGTTATAAATAAATTGACACATCAATTACGATTCTAAACTGAAACTTAAACATTAGAATCCTTAACATTATTATTATTGAAACAGTATATTATTCATTCAAATTTGGTACTGGAATCCGAAATAATGCCGACTTCAGGGTCTGTCCGTGAATGTCCAACATCATTAAATAGATTAGCAATTGATTCTGTCCGTGAATGTCCAACATCATTAGATAGATTAGCAATTGATTCCCATTATGAGGGCATTAAAATCAACCCGTGATTACAAAAAGGTTGAACTTGAAGATAGTGGCTCATATTCATTTTGAAATATGAAGCAAGAAAGCCTTGAAATACAAGTCGGTGAAGCTATATATGCATACAGCAAGCATGAACTGATGCTGAGCAATAGGAGAAACTCTTGGAATCTGTCAGTTGTGCGTTAATTCAAACGTAGAATCAAATAAACCAATTTTGCTGGAGTGTCTAGACAATTAGAGCCCAGGGATTTTGTATTAATCGCAAGTTTGGTTGGCTCAATATCTATATATATAAGAGTAGTGTTATATATCTTAAAATTTTATACCAAAATATCATCTCAAATAATATAGTATTCATTCCCAAGATGGTAAGAAAATTTTGTGCATCGAAATTTTTTCAAAGCACCTCAAGGCGCAAATATAAGAGTAAATTGAATAATTTTTCTTCCTATCTCCAAAGTTGATTTGAGAGAAATCTATAGAAGCCCGTGGACCTAAATATATTAAAAAATTAGTTCAAGAATTAATGATTACTCAAGTATTATATGCTAGAACAGAGTTGAGGGTTGATTAAATTTGATATATTTCACCCAAAATTTATTATCAATCAATATGAAATAACTCCACTAATAGCCTTGTCCTTATCATGTGAAAGAGTAGTATGGACCTCATCATATAGATGCCCGTTAATCTGATTCATATACTCAAAAGTTAACTCTAAATTTGAGAATTTTTTAGGTTCTGAAATACTTACCCTAAGAACATTCTCAAGTGCTGTGGGATAATGTTTTAGAAATCCTTAACTTACTTGCATTGATTACATAGGCTAAATCATTGGAATATGTTTCCTTAAAGAATCCTCGAATTGAAGCTTTAATTGTTTAAGAAGTTGGAGAAGTCAATGCGTCAGGTTAGCTACTTACGAACATAAATTTTTGCCTCCACCTACGTACAAGCATATAAATTATAGTCAAAATGAGCATGTTTCTTCTTGTACAAATCCTCGAAAACCAATACTGTAAGGAATTAATTTGTTCTCATTTAATCACATTAATTGTTGCAAAATTTATATTTAAAAATTTATCTCTGTCTTGTTAAAGTCATTATTTACATTTTGAAACGGACGACTGATCAATTCCCAATTCGCTGGACCAACCCTGGGTTCATGTTGATGACAAAAGTATAATAGAGATTTATAACGGCTTGTTGATGAATGTCAATATTATTTTGTAGAGTGAATTGCCTTAAAGAGGGGGGTGGGGGAAGGGGAAGGGACATGGATATGTAAGTAAATCATTCCAGTGTGATTACACAAACAATGGGTAAATAGTAGGTCTTTTAAATGATATAGTAAATATATGATTTATTTATTTATTTATTTTTTAATGTGATTTTCAACTTGATCATGGGTGGGATTATTTAAACCTATCAAAATCATTTTTAAACTCATTTTAAAAATTAAATTCTTTATAAAAATTTTAAAATTTAAGAATATCAAAATTATCCATTACTAATCTCTTTCTCCCTATACTCATGATTGTATAGTCTCTCTACTATCACATTTTGCGAATTAAACTTTTAATTTCACTCTCCTTCAAATTTACCTCTCTTAGTAAACCATAACCTCTATTTATGCTTTCTATATATAAGATTTTTTTTTCTTGATATTCACCACCTTTTATGATTAGTCAAGATTAATTTCTTAATATTCATAAACTTTTGTAGTTGTTAAAAACTTGTGTTCATTTTTTAATGATGGATTTTGCTCCTCTAAGTTTATGATAGCCCATAAACAAACCAATTATTTGCAGCTATATATATATATATATATATATATATATATATATATATAGGAATTGAGAATGAAAAGAGAAAAAAAGGAATAATTTAGTAATTTTTTCAAAAATTATTTTGATAATAAAATTCTTAAGTGCAGAAAAAATTAGTGGGTTTATACAGCCCCACCATTAGTCATTTATGTGTACAGTACATTACTAATTACAAAATGACTCCTATATTTTTACAAATTTAATCTTCAAAATAAGATTGTTTATTCATTAACGGCCCCAATATTTAGAATATAGATACAATGGCCTCTAAATTAAAGATTATGGTTCCACTCGTGTGTATTCGAGTGAAATTGGTTACACATGTAAGGCTTTATTTGGTAGTGAGGTATTGTGGCTTAAAAATTATAACTATATTAGCAAAAAAAATGTAACCATGAAATAAATATTGGTAATGTATGGTAAAATCACTTTTAAATAATATTTTTGATAAAAATAGTAAAAAGAATATAGGTTTTCATCACAACCGTATTGGATAAAATTAACTTAGGGACTGTTTTTTTTTTTCTAACTTAATGACTTAATTGCAATCAGTTAAATCATTTAGTCCGTTTGTTTTTCAATTTAATGAAAATTTTCAGTCATTAAGGTAATTTTTTTTAGATTTTTACTTAATTTAAAAAGTCTAAATGGCATCATTAAAAAAAATTCTCAAAAATATCTCTATCTAATTAATTAATTTTCATTCATACATAAACAAGTTTAATAATTGACATTATTACCCATCTCTATAATTTATGATAATATAGTGCTAGACTATTATTTTTTTATTTTCTTCAAATTAGCATTATTTATCTTTATAAATTTTAATGAATATTTTTCATATAAAACATCTAAACAACAATAAAATTGATTAACACATGCTAATTTGGTATACTAAAGGGTTGTATTCAATTGAGTACGAATAAGTTATGAAAATATATTATCTTATTTATATTTTTTGAGATGTTATTAATTGTTTAACATTTATAATTTGTAGGGGTACAAATGTAAAAATATTAATTTTTAATTTTTTAAGTTAAAAAATAACTTAATACTTATTTTCAACAATCTAGACAAAAAAAAAAACATATTATTCAAATTCAGACAGTCAGTTCTATTTAAAATTCAAACTAATTTAAATTTATTCAGATTTCAAATAAAAAAATAAACCTCATCTTATTTTCAAAATCACAAAAATTAGTATTTATTAAATATTTTAATACTTTTAACTTACAACTTACGACCATCCAATCAAAATACCAAATTCTTGATTACATTTTTTTCATAAGAGAGAATCAGAATCTCTTGCCACTCTGGAGCGTGACAAATACATAATGACACAACATTCACAAGCCGTACCTAGGCTGGGCCCTCGTAACTCATCAAACACCATCATCTATGCTTGGCGTTTTATACGGCTAGAAGCTACATTAAAATTTGATCACAACAAAAGGATCAGTTATGTTACAACTGTAATATAATACTATAGTTACAATTAATTATTAAATTTATAGTTATATAATTACATTAGTTAAATTTAATGGTTGAAAACAGCTATAGTATCATACTACAGTCGCAACGAAATTTTGCCCCGCAACAAAACTAAACTTTTCCTTTTCTGGGAATTTTGATCAGGACCGTTCGTTTGTCCATGTGGGTAAAGCAATCAGACGGTTGGGGCAGCGTTGAAGGGTACAACCAAAACAGTGGACTGGTCAGGTTCCAACTTTTCAACTGTTTCGGCTTTGTCTCGAAGCTTTCGACACGATTGAAATGAATGATCGAAGAGAAAAATAGCTCTGAAAAGATCTTTGTTTTGTATCGTGACCAAGTTATCACCTTATGGGAATAACACTGTACGGCTGAATCTGCTCCAAAGATTTCACAATCCAGTCCGAAGAAAGACATACGATAAAAGCTAAAGCCTAAAGGTTAGCTAGCTGTTCTTTCGCAATTCACATGCCATTTGATTTTTAAAACATATAAGAAAAAATTTAAGGGCTAGCTAGCTGTTAAATTTCAGAACTTGTGTGTTTTGTGTTTTGCAGCATCTTGAATTTGTCTTGTAATGAACAGGTCAAAAGAAAATGTTTTTGGTATATATACAGTAATCATCAAGTTGGTGTAATTGCTTGATTAATCTACAAGTTATAAAATCAGTCACATATTTAGTTGCTTATCATATGATGAGACTGAAGTTTTTCCCTAATTAGTTCATGAATATCTTAGGTTGATAAAAGAAAGTATTAGTAAATATACTGTTCACACTTGCGGATGCTAGTTGTCTCAATTAGTAAACTGTTGTATTGATGTAGAAGGTTTAGAATTCGAACCTCACTTACATAGATAGATAGATAGATAATTTAATTATCAATTATATTATGTTTAAGTAAAATTTAGAAATAAAAATTAATAACACTGTTTGCATGAATTGTTCTGATTTATTACGGCACAATAGTTCAAAAAAATGTTACACAAGGACGATTAGAAAGAGATGAATGACAGCTCCATGAAAATGCCAACAATTTTTGTTAGGACTGTCGTCGCATACAAAGCTGAGTTCCAAGCCTTTGCAATAACCTAGAATTATTATTTGTCCGAAAACAATATAGTTTTGCTAACCATTGACCATTTCCCCAGCTAAAATGTAAGGCACAAGATACACAAACCAAAGAACAAAAATAATAAAGAAACAAAACTAAGTATCTTTCAGCAGGATGGTGTAAACTTAGCTGTATTCCGAAAGAAGCAAAAGTGTTTCATGTTTGTAAACATATGTGGCGTCTTGTGAAATGCAAAACGCAAATGAAATTTTATGGTTTAGGAAGCCCACGAGGTGACAAAGGACTGAATTGCAAATTTGAAAGAGGACAAGACCTCGAAAAACTCATTTTGAATACCCCAAAAAATGAAAAAGACTCTCAGTTTTTCATAAAACATGTTCTTTTCCAAGGTTTCCAGCAGGGCTACTCCAAAAGCAGAAATAACTTTTAAGATTTAATTGTCTTGTTTATTTATTTTACACCTCTAAATTATATCTCTATGTAATAATTGAGATGTTGAAATTGATCTAGTGAGTACCGGTTTCTATTACATGGTGAGTATCTGAACATAATTCTATGATTTTTAATAAATGGTGTTGAAATTATGAATTAATCAGACAACAACTATACATCATCATCCAGTGGATTATTATTCATTGGATTGTTTTAAATAATAAGTCACACGGTTACAAATTTTTATACAAATTAATGTAGTTTAATATGACTTATCAAATAAATATATAAAATAACAAAAATTAATAAGTGGGTCATGTTGTGCTTGTGTTCAATCAATCATGTTATGTCATGTAAACTTTTATAAAAGTAATTTATAATAAAAATTTGTGATTATATCATTATTATTTCTTATTTAAAAAAGTGTTATTGATAGTTATCTTTTGATTGACTTCCTCTATCTCATATGACTTGGTATTTAACTATTAACGAACCTGTCTTGTGAAAGAGAAATAGATGTATTATTTATTTTATTTTTTATTTTTTGGACAAGAGTGAGAAGCAGTTGTATTTAAGGAAGCAAGAAGTGAAGGGAACATGACATGCCTTAAGTCTTCTCTTCCAAATATACAGCTATTCTCTCTTAATAACTTGGGAGAGAAGACAGGGGAAGCAAATATGTATTTTATGTAGCAGACGAAGGAATGAATGAATACAATTAGGAGCTCCTTTCAGGCCAATACCGAGGGCTGAGTTGCGGCAAGAGCTGCCATCTCATGCACTGGGTTACGCTTAATACTTTGGCAACGTAACAAGTGTTAAGTTTAGCCGAGTGCATGGTGTGGGAGCAACTCCTTCCGCTTTGCTTTGCCCACCAATTGGACTGAAGGGAGCTCCTGCTTAATTGAAAGCATTTTGCTTCTAGTTTGTGTTAAACCATCTATCTTTTCCCTTTTTTTTTCTGCTTTCTGTTCTGAATATTCATGTGTTAATTTCCATAACTGTCCAGTTTGGTCATTGTGGCCTTAGACATATATATATTTACAGAAATAGAGAATTATTTTTTTGTTTATGTGTTTTGCAGGCGGAGTAGCTCAAGTTGGAAGCAAGAACTCCCCCACATCAACAGGCCACAGCTGCTTCTACGTCTCTTTTCTTTCTAAATTAAATTCTCTCTGCTCTTTTATTACCATTAAGAAAAAGAAGTGCATCCGGCTTCCTAGTTGGCGCTGCCGTATTGTTATGGTTGCTTTCTGTCTTTGTATTGTTCTTCACGACGGAGCCCTTTTTTTTTTTTTTTAGCATTTTTTCATTTTAAATTTCTTAAAGATTCCATTATATGACGAGTTCAGTTGAGATTTTAGTAGAGCTAAATCAAAGCTTTTTGCCATCTCTTCTATATTTTTAGCTTGGTGTTTTGAGGATGAAACTTCAAAAATACAAACCAAGCTGTTTTGAAGACAAAGATAAAAAAAAAAAGAACAGTTTAAAAGAATCATGTCCAATCGCACTTACAATTTTTATTTATTTACGTCCCAATCACCAATATTTAGTAAAACGGTGTCTGCATTGATCCACTTACAAGTTCAGGTGGGTGGCATATCGACACATTAATTTGAATGAAAGCTACTTCCATTCAACAAAGAGAAGCCCGGTACGTATTCACATAAGCGCAAAACCTAACACTAATCTGGCTGGTGCATTCATTATAACTTTATAAGGCCCTGCTACGGGTTTTAAATGGCCGTTATTGTGGAGAAAAAATTAAAATAAAGTTGTCACGTATAATAAAAACGGCTGTTAAATGATCGTTGTTGTGGAGAAAAAAAATAAAATAAAAGTTGTTACGTATAATAAAACCGGCCGTAGAATTTTTAAATAATAATTTTAACAAAAATAAAATATAAATTATCAATTTTTTTTATCATATATAAGTATTGAGTTATATTAGTTTATAAATTTCACATCACCAAGTATTTACTAAATACTATAACACGGTAATTAACCTTCATACCAAATAGAGTGTAAAAGAGATTCTTTAGGCAGATTTTGTATCGATTATATCGTTTCTTTCAAAATAAAGGTTTTTTTTTTAATTCAAATAAAATCTTTGAGCCGAAAAAAATTGTAAAGAAGTTTCATACTCAAAAAACAAAATTTCATCCTATTAGATATATTATACCAACAAACACTCATCATCATTCAATTAACCACGAACAACGAGAAAATGCTTGAATTGAATTTTAAAAAGAATGGAACCTTGCTTAGAATCTTGTCACCACCAGCTAATTTGATTGGTAAAACTTCACACTCTGCTTATATAAGGGATTTATATTATCGGTTGACTTATGTCGTGGCAAAAAAAATGAAACCTGCACAGAGCCTTCAGCTTTATATTCTTATCTCCGATTCTTTTAAAAATACACTAATTGTTTAATTTAATAATTCCAACTCCCAGGTTCCAACATGCCATCTTCACACGGTGTTTACGCAGGAAAGATAGCAAATCACACTCAAGAGGGAGGCGTCCAGATCTTACATGAAAAAGATCAGTACATTTTAATAATTCACCAACAAAATAAAATAACACTCTTTCGTTGTCCACCGAAGCCAACTATATTCAAAATCAAAATGAACTCTCTAATATAATATTGGAATACTGTAAAACATTGACCTTCACATAGCTCCTGCATATTTGAAAAGCAGTCATTAACTTCCCCAGAATTTTAAGAAATCAGACCTAGCTTACACCGGACCTCCATGGCAAGAATACCAAGCCTCAAAGAGAAAGGTTAACCTTTGAAAAGACCAAATTGAGCTGATATAGACTCCAAAAACAGCCAAATTTTGTAACTGATAGAAGCAAGATTTCAATGTCCTAAGTCAACATGCTACTATGATATAGTCACCTGTAGAAAAAATGACCAAAAGATCCATAACAAGCCTGACAAATTCCATAGGCTTCACTGTGCAGCGACGGGTTTTCTTCTCATCCAACAAGGCCACACAATTTAATAACCTAATCATCCAATACAACGTCATTAACTATTAAAAAAAAAAAGGAATCTAGCATCCTTCCAGAATCAGAGGGTATCAGAATACCAAGACGTCTTTTTCCTCCATCAAATCAGCTTAACGCATAACCAACCAGAGCACAAAATTTAGAATCTGTTGATGGAGAACAAAACCAAGTGACGACAAGAAGCTTATTAACATTATCTGATGTACTTTTCATTTTTCACTCTGTCCAAATTGCAACCAATATTCAGATGCCAATGCAAAGATCTAAGCTGTAAGCAGAAGCCAGTATCATGTGACCACCATATTTAACATAAGAAGACAGGAAAATAAATAATGTTATAAATAGAACACAAGACAGAAAACAACAGGCAAATTGGCAGATGAACTGGCCCAGCCACTGCTACACTTTAGGCAATCCTCCACATGGCCAAGTGCAATGACCTGAAAGCAAGAAGCAAAGTTAATTTCCTCCAATCCGTTATCATGCATTGTGGACAAAACTCATGACGAAATGAACAAAAAGAATAATTGCAATTTATTATGACTAAATCCCCTCACAATCAGTGATGCCAATGAAGAAAAAGAATGTTTAAATAATAATGCCAAACATCAGTGATGCCAAAATGAACAAAAAGAATTATTGGAATTACTACTTATTATATCTCACAAGAACAGATGCCAACTTCTTCCACTATTACACAACAAAATAATAATAACATCCCCATCAGGATTTAATATTGTATATAGGATTACAATGAATAAATATATTGGACACAGAAGACATCATGCATGTATATCCAGTGATCTTATCATTTGACTAATTTATTAATTCATGCCATGCTACAAATGCTTTCAGATGGTGATCTATTCAAGCCATCAAGTGAAATTCCATTCAACCCACAACACTTCAACAGTTTGACTCGAAAGTACAACCATAATTTTTTATTTTTTATTTATCTTTTGTATTTCCCACACCCTAAATCCATCCCAGCCCATGCACAACTCAAATTAAATCATTTTGCTTTCCAAGGTTGGTGTGAGGGGAAATCGATCCCTTGACCTATTGTTTCCACTAAAAGGATCAAAGCAACTGGACTATACCCTTGGGGAAAGTATAGCGCCACAACCTTAATTTACATTGAAGTGAAGCCTACAAAAGGTCTGGATGATGGTTTGGATACCCACTACAAAAGTCATCCCAGTCTGTTGTTTTACCCAATAAACAGGCATACAATGCTCAAAGGGTTATATCAATAAGCAAGAGAGAGTCTGGATTAGGTTTCACCAAACAAGAACTTATGATTTTAATCAAAAGTTCAATGGATATGCTCTTCGCTTACGAATATAAAATCCCTGGGACCAAATAATATCTATTTAAGTTACTAACTAGTATACAAAACATATTTCAAGTTTTCTGAGGAGTTTCAAGTGTAGGTTTTCAACTCATTTTAGCTTTAAAGTTAGATCTCAATTTTTGTGTTCACATTTCAAGTTTTGTTTATGCCATGCCATTTCAAGTTTTATGTTAAGAGCATGTATCCTTACAGATTTGTATATTACCCAGTCCCTCTTTTTCATTGTTTTTCCATTTTCTCTTCAGCGAACTCCTAAGGAAGTCAATGATTTGTTTAGATGTATTTGGGAAAAAAAAAAGAAAAAAAAGATCAATCTCATTTTTGTAGAAGAAATAGGTTAAAACGCCTTATGCTGTTAGGTTCTATACTCCAAACTGCAATAAGTTTCCAATCAATATCCAGCATGTACACGTATTCAAAGGAATTCTCAGGTATAGATTGACTGTTACTTCTTATGTTTATAACTACTCCTCAGTTTCAGAGCAAACATCATGCCTGATGGCTTGAAGCATGTCCTAACAACATCTGATCTGAATACAGAAAATTTTAGACTTTTCCCTTGTTGCCAAATAAATTAACAAAAAAGTAAAAAAATTAAACTTTTTGAATCTAAAGAAAATGGTCAGTTAAATTAGTATTTGGATGGTAACAACTAAAAGCTTTTTGTTTAGCTAATCATTCTATTTCACCGTTGTACAAGTTCTAGCAGACAGAATCAATGTTCCCTGAATCAATACCGTAACTATGAAATGTGAAGTGGTAAAAGACCCAAGGGTTTAGGGTTGAAATACCGTCATTTGTGCTCCATACAACCTCAGGTTTGATAGTTACTGGTATCTATTTCAAGGGCCATAAATCCACTCTAGGAACAGTTAATCCTAAAATCCCCACTTCAGGATCATCTGAACCTCCAGAATAAAATTATTCACAAATAATAAGTTTGTTTGGTGCTCAACAAATCACCACTCATCTTATTTTCCCAAATACCTCTATAATTCAGTGCAACTTAATCTCAATTAGCATTAGCAACACGTATATACAGCTACCGCAACACTGGGTTGTATAGACTTGTTAACAAACCAACTCAGATCCATTCACTGTTGTTAGAATATATCTTCTGTCAAAACTCAAATAATTTCACTTCCAGAAAATTTGTTTCGTTTTGGTCCTCATTAGCAGTAATTGTAGTTTCTACACCAATGCTAACAACAATTACTATGAATTCCTTTCAGATATTCACAACCTATTGTCCTATTAAACAAGAAATAATTATATAAAAGGCCTACTTGCTCTTTTCACAGCTTCTAAACTAATATAAGCTATCAATATGCATGAAACCATACAACTGCAGTAATTTAATTTGGAGTTAAAAAAATTTTATCATACTATAACGAAACAAAATTATACCTTATTCATTCCTTAAAAAGATCATCATTCTTCAGACTCCACAGCCTCCACCTTCGGACCTAAGCATTTCAAAAATGAAAGTCAGTCTCTATCGAGATCAATAACAAAAAGAAAAAAAAAAAGCAACAATAGAGAGTAATGTAACTGACCGTGAAGCGAGGGATGCCGGCCGTCCTTGCCCCAGCCGATGCCACGAGTGGACTCTAGGTACTGCTGAACGAGGTGACGGCACTTTTGCATGTGATTAACGCCTTCGATGCGATAGCACCACTTGAGCTTCTCTCTTATGATCTTCGCCTTCTCGATGTCGATCCACTTCTCCCTCACTATGTGTTCTCTCATCTCCAGCATCGCCACCGGGTCCTTGTACGGGTCCGACGGATCGAAGTCCGGCGCCGTTTCATCGAACTCAACCGTTGCCTTCTTCCTTCCCATTTTCGGTTTTTTCGCAGTTTGATTGATCGATTGATTTGTTCAGTCCGGTAGCCTAGTTGTCTATGCGGGGTGTGCTCTTCACTTGGCTTCCGTTTCTACTATTGTTGGATCTTCATTGGGCTTTGTTTTGGGCTGTACACATTGGGCCTGGGCGGAACCATCATTAATTTTCAAAAGAACAGTGGCAACTGTGGTGAGAGTGAGACTATCTAAGATTTAAAAACTACACCTGAACATTATAGTATTAACAAAATAATTAATTATATAAAACTAATCATAGAGGGAATTATTACTATAAACCAATATAAAAGAAAAAAACTATTTATTTTTTTGTGATTATGTTATAAACCAGTATAACATAATTCTTCGACTTTAAATCCTAAAAGTCTAATACTAAGTTGAACAATAACAAAATCAAACCTCTTTCAAATTTTGTTTTTAATAAGAAACTGTAATTCCGCAAAGGTCGGCATATTTTAACTTTTGGGTTATTTTATGCCGGCACCCAAATATTTCAACAAATGACATGCACATCCGCTTGTTTCGACCGTTTTCATCGTGCACCCAAATCGTTACTTTTGGCCCGCAGCATTGACGGCGAAAGGGCAAAAAGGTAATACACTCAACGACTAACACAATTCAAAGCATTTCCAAGTCATTTCCTTTTATCATTGCTCTTTCTTTTTACTTTTCCTTTCTTCTCCTCCTCTGTTTTTCTTCGTCTGTTGGTGGTTCTTGAACCGACAGCAGCAACAACAGGAATGTTAGCACGGAAACAGGTTATATGTGTTTGGCGGTTTGGTCTCTTTTCGTGGGCTGTTTGACTAGTTTGTGTTTGTAAATTTAACTATTAAAGTTTGGAAATTGGTATATGAGAGCAGTAATTAAGTCTTAGAAATTGGAATTTTTTTTTTTTCAAATCGCAAGAACTAATAAGCTAAAAGTTGTGAAGAAATTTGATTGTCTGATTGTATGGGGATTGGATTTCTTACCTTTTCAGTTCTAGTTTTTATTTGGTTATCAAAATAATAGATGATTAAGCATCAAATATTGAGAGGATTTTTGGACGCTGGAAATGGGATCTCCAATAATCTGTAATCCATATGTATTATTTCCTAATCCTAAAGAAAAAGTTAATTTCTTTATATTTCTATATATATATATATATATATATATATGTTCCCTCAGCTGACAGGTCAACTGGAATTTGGAACTGGTGTGGCGATTATCTGGTAATTTTATACTTTTAAAGGGTTTTCTGGCAAATTAAGCATTTTTGAAATTGAAATGAAGGGAAAATTGCCTTTTGATAAAAGAAAAGTGCTAGAACCGTTAGGCCAAATCTAACGGAATGGGTAGGCAGTGAAAGCGGTCAAAACAAGTGGGCGTAGAGTGTCATTTATTGAAACATTTGGGGCGCAGCGTATAATAACCATTTACTTTTCGATTTGAAAAAAAAAAAAAACCTAGAAAGTTTCTTAAACCGCATTCTCCTCCTTATTTCTCCTTTGCATTGCAAGTTGCTTTTGGAGTGCAAACCAATATAATGTTGAACGTCTTCTTCTGCTTTCTCGATTACCAGTTGCTTCCGGGGTGATAAAATTAATTTTGAACATATTCTTTGAAAAGAATAATTAATAACTAAATTTAGGTTAAACAATTTATTTATAAATTGACTTATCGAGTTGTTAGTACACAGAATTTCCGAAGAACATAATTTTCAAAATAAAAAATAAATAAAAATGGAAATATATCCATGTTCACTTAAATGTTGAAAATCAATGAATTTTCTTCTGCATATAACAAATGATTTGGGAAAACTAATCATCTTAAAAACAAAGAATGCTTTAAGTGTATATATGTATATAACCTCTTTCTATGTGCTACCTACAATGTACACTTCCGCAGCCAGCCCGGAACAAAATGAAAATTGATCGAATGAACTAAAGCCCTCTCATCTAAGCCGCCAAAACTGCTAATAACATGGACTAGGCCGCACCAGATTGCTATTAAACAATCACCGTACACGTGGCATCATCAGAAACGCATCAACTTTAATTTTTACCGGGCTTAAATGCCGAAGCCCAAAGATAGCTCTAAATCCACGTCACTCCCATCGGCCCCACCATCTGTCTTCGCTAGCGTAGCCTCTACGGTCTCAACTGACACGCTGTCACCTTCTCCGCTGTCACGCTGAGTCAGCTCCGGGTCGCGACTCGTTGATTCACCACCAGAGTTATCCAACAGAGGCTCAACAACCTTGGTACCAGCAGCCGGCTCCGGCTTCGACCTCGGCTTAGGAGCCGAGCGCTTGAATCTCCTAGACTTGACCTTATGAAGCTTATCAGAAACAGCAGCCGCCGCAGCGGAGCTCTCGTCTTTGGACACGTGGCGGATATCACCGGCTTGAAGAGCGGACTCAGAGGAAAGAGGAGTGACCGGCTCGCCTCTGAAAACAGCTTCAACAGCGGCTTGGCAGAGATGCCAGCGGCCGGACCACATCAGCCCGACGGAACCATGGATCGGGTTGACGATTCGGCCGCAGGCCTCGTAAAGCAGCGATTTGAAAATAGCGGGACGGACGTCTTGGGGACCGGCATTGATGAGATTGACGAGGCCGGCGCGGCCGTAGAATTTGGCGAGAAAAAGAGTGGCGTTGGCCTGACACTGGGGGCTTTTAATCCACTGAAGGCAAGGTCTGATGGAGCAGTTTTCGCCGCAGCCTTTGCGCAGGACGCGGCATCCGTTGCAGCTCACACGCATGGTTGGTTATGTTTGGGAAGCAAGAAAGTTGAGAGGAAACTGAGAGAAAATGTGAAGAATGGAAGTGGCAGAAACCGGTGGAGCGTGAGAGGTTTATTTAAGGGGGGTCAAGAAAAGAAAAAGTGGGGGGACGTGGGTTTGTTTGAAAGTGGAGCGCAGTGGTTTTCCAAGAAAACAGGGTGTGGGGGATATCTGGTTTTCATCATTTCTTGGCAAAGTTTGTCGTCTTTGTCAATATTAAATTCCTGTTGTGCCCTCCAAACAACTCTCTTTTGCTTTTTTTTTTTTTTTTTTTGGTTGGGGCTATGAAATGATTTATATAATTATATGCTTTCCAGTCTACTGCAAATTTAACATACTAATATAAATATTACAATAGCATCATCACTTGATTGTGATTTCTTTGCTGTTGTTCTTGGTGTTTTTGTGATCATTCAAATAATTTTTCGTGTTTTCAGAAATTTTAAATTCCTAAGTGTTTGCTCAAGTTATTTGTGTGGATTTCAAACTATTGTAGGTGTCATTAACTTTGCCTTTGAAAAATGTCGATCTTTCATTATAATAGTAGTTTTATTGTATCTTTTCTTCACAATTGTTTTAATAAGCTTTATTAAGAGGGAACTACTACCTTATAATTAAGGTAAGGTACAGTCCTATCTATTGGTTGTGGGTTCAAGTGAGATTTATAACTCAATTTGTGAGAGAATGTATCTTACATTAATTATAAGTTAGAAAAATGAGATATTATATTTGTTGTTTTAATTTTTTTAATTAAAGTGAAAATGACTTATATATTATTTTCACATGTCTCTTGAGTATGTAATATAATTACCAATCATAAACTTGTGAATAATATGGGTTTGGTTTCACTATAATGGTAGGGCACTCTTTTTATTAAAAAAAATTAGTTTTTCTTTTTCAAAAATCAAAATTATATAGGGTTCTCTCGTTATATATTTAAGTCTTTTGATTTGTTTATGATATTTTTTTAGTATTATTTTTTAATAAAATCATATCCCCTAAATTGTATTTTTATTTTTTATTGGTTAATGTCATTTCATTTGAGACTTTGGGTGTTATTTAAAAAGAAAAAAAGTTTTAAATAAGTGACACATGAATATTTATAGCTACCAATGGCATTAAAGCATAGATTTTATATATATATATATAAGTATGTAAATTAATCATAAGAATACAATTTTGATAAATATACATAAAAAAACTCCTTAATGGGAATTTATCTAAAATGAAAGAATATCAATAAATAATAAAAATGAAAATTAATAAATAAGTGAACACAGTAAGTAAGCACTCCTAATTAATAGAATTAGATATTTATATTTGATTTTCTTAAAAAAGCATGATAGTTTCATGCATGTCAAAAGATTAAAAAAAAGTAATTTTCAAATAATGTTATTTAATTATTTATTTCCCCAGCTAAAAAGCGAAATTACCTTTTTGTGGTGGTTGCGAGACACCTCCCAAAGAGGAATTTACGCATCGACAAGAGAGGGCCAAGCTCGTCCCATATCAATTACAGATATCAGGAAACACGTGTTGGGATTTTCCTTTGCCTCCCATGCTGACGAATCGCCACATAGTGGGCACAACACCCGTGAAATTTCGCACAAGATCCCCTATTCCCCACACTCTCTCTGAATTTCACGCGCCAAAAACAGTGAAGAAACTACTGGCTTGACGGAGAAAGCGCGTGGGAAAGGGGTTGAGAGTAATTTGGCTTGCGAAAAAAGTCTCTTCCCCTACCGCCACAGCCACGTCGGATGTTTGGCCTCCCGGTTTTGTGGAATCCGTACGCTGGTTTTAGTTGGACCGTGGGCGCCCCCTTTAAAATCAGCCTCTGGTTTTTGAGGGTCTGTTGATTGATTGATTCATCATTCATGAATCTCATGAACCTCATGCTTGCTTATCCAATTAGTGTGGAAAAATAGCAGCTTGTTTCTTTTCTTTTCATTTGACTTTTTCTTCATATTTGATTTGATTTTGAGGCTTCACAAATTTCTATCCCCCAATTATATACTTAGCTTATCAAACTGGTGTGACATGATTTGGACGGTCCAACAAAAATCTAAGGTGATATTTTATCCTCACTTCAAATAGTTAAAAAAAAGAAAAAAAAAAACGTATACAGAGTATAGAGCATGCAATTTTGAGTGCAGTATTGAGTTCTAGTATTTCTATGACGTAGGAGCGGCTTTTTTTTTTTTCTTTTTCTTTTAATGGAGTTGATTTTGGGTTAGATACCAACCTCAACTATGACATATTAACATAAATATATTTAGAAAAATCCCACTTGCAATTATAGTGAGAGAATTAGGTCATTGGGTATTATAGTTTTATGACTTGTTTATTTAACCTTTGACCAAGTAACATCTCGACAAATTGGTATCTTTTTTTCTGGTATGTTTAATAATTTTTTTTTTATGATAAAATAAAGAGTTCAAACCCTAGTCGTAAGAGTAAAATATAATTTAATTATTATTGCCATTAGGTAAAAAAAAAAAATAAAAAAAAAGTTTGAAAGGAGACTCTCATTCCTCAATATTAAAACAGTGCAACGTCATTGTCCACCAACGAAAGATGTCGACGGGATGCGTTTCATTATCTTCTCGTTACTCGAGCACGTTTCAAAATATCTTGCGGACCGCATGCATGGCTTGCGGTGCAATGCATTGTAGAAATCAAGCACATCACGTTCCCGACTCATTAATAGGTCTCGTGTCGATGATTGCTTGGTCATGGTCAAAAGTATGGGTCCATTTACATCTGTCTAACCAAACATCAACCTAAATGAAAGGACACTGCTGGGTTTGCGATTTATTTCCGGCTCCTGTGAGTGAATCTTGAAAATGTGCATTTAATAACCGTGATATTAGTCCGCACATTTAGGATATGCGCCTGCCCACGTTTGTGAGATGAAATTTGGTAAAGAGACTCATAATTAAGTACTCTCGACGCATGAGTGATAATTGGCTTTTTAAATTTGAATTATATTTTTATTACAACATATTTGTTAAAATATAGATTGTGCTTTTTTTTTTGTCTAAAATACAAATAAATCTGAATTTGATTGAATTCTTAATATCTTAAACCTCTTTTATAATTTACATGTATTTGAGGTCAATATTAGGACAAAAAGAGGTTTTTTTTTTTTTTTTTTTTTTAATCTTTGAAGTCTCTTATTTTGAATTTGGTTATCAATTAGGTTGAAAAAAAAATTAATTGGAAGGAGTAATTAGACTTTAATATTCCCTTTCCATGACTATAGGGAGATGCACCGAATTTGGAGAGTGTTAACTTAACACAATAAAATTCAATGGACTTTTATTTTCCTTTTTTTTTTTTTTTGGAAAGAAATTGAGCTTTTATCTTTAATGAAGTACGGGGGTTTGACCCGTGCTCAATTCATGGGGTAGCTAAAGAAGTTTGCAAAACTAATTTATATTTAAAAGTTAATTCAAGGGTCGACAAATACTTCAAATTTAAATTATTTATATTCTAAGATTAATTTTTAGCGTTGTTGAATTGTTCCGTTTACAATGGTAAAGACAGAAAATTCAACAAGAATAATAATAGAACCACAACCATATTGTGCAAATAAATATGCACAAACTGATATGATATGAAAAAATTATTGTATGAAACCATCATACATTCACATAATTGAAAAAAAAATAATTATAATAACTTTTCAACAAATCTCTTTATGTTACATCAATTTATACACGTTAATTTGTAGAAACTTATTTATAACTTTATCATTATTGCTCCAATAAATAGGTTCTTATTTTGATCAAGACTTCCATTTCCATAATCATTGATATACAATCAACACAATGGCACCCAAACAATGTTCTCTTCAAGGTGCAAAACGGGTTGGACAGTCCAGTAGACGACCCGGCACCAAAACCCAACACAACAAACGCTCATGGATAGAGACAACCCCTGATTGATGGGCCTCATAACTTACAATATGGCTATGCAGAGTTAGCCCAGTTTCCACATTTCACTGAGCACCAAAGGCAGCGACAGAAGATGCACCGTCGCAATCGGATCCCTGACACGTGGCAAACTCCGAATTTATAGGAGAATGTGAAGAGAAAAAGAAAGTTAAAACTCCTACTTTCATGCTCCTGTCTTTTAATTTTACCTCTTGTAAGTTTCAATCTCTCTCTTAGTAGTTAAGAAGACCAACGGTACACGGAATACCAAACAAATCAAACCAATAATTATAATAAGTTAATGAAAGAAAAAGTATGATTTATAGTTCATAATCTAATAATTAAAACTAACTCATTTTTCATTATTTAATATATTTTTTTATCTCTTTCAACAATGACATGAGGAAGTTTCATTGACGTGCATTGGCTGTTCGTTCACCTCTCAACGTGCTCTCTCAGGTTGGTCTTCTCACATTCCCTCCTTTGTTTTCGAGAATTAGAGATACACATTTTGGGATCTGATTGCTTCTTCGTTATGGAAGATTTCGATGCCTGTGAATTTATGAACCGTCAGCTTTTTCAAGTTTCCGCAATGCAGGTTCCCAATTTTTCAAATTGCATTTTTTGTTTTGAAGCTGAAATGTCTTGTGCATTTTGAAATTCTACCCTGGATTCACATTCTGTGCGTACATATTGTTGATTTGAGTAAATTTACAGCTAAGATTAAAAAAAAAAAAACTGAAATTGCAGTTAAGAAGGAATTTTTTTTTTCTTTTTTGGTTTAGGTGATAAACTCTAAGCTTCTGCAAGAAATTCTGGTATTTGTTTTGCTATGATTTGCATTGCAGCTTCTTCTCATGGTGATAGATTGTAGTGAAATTATTCCTTGTTCCATGAATTGATGGCTGCCATTAGCACCCAGGTGTGTTTGTCATTAAGAGTGATTTTGAACACTCACATTTACCTAAATCAAATAGTGATTGAGAAGTTAATATAGAAATTTTAACAAAATTAGACCAAAGTTTGTCTTTTAGATGTAATAAATTGTATTTTTTTTCTTGATAATTAATTATTAATTATGGAGATGCATAATGCCACCACTGAGATGGACACGGAGAAGCTTTAAAGACTGCCACATTTTCCCTTAGCATCACCCAAGACCATATTGATGTCGTATACTGCCTCTTATAAACTTTAATAGATGTTTTTCAAAATCAGAACTTTGTTTAAATCTTTGTTCTGTTCTATGCATGTCATGTTCATAACTTTCCTTTTCTTCATTTCGTATACCAAGGTACCTTCACGAACGGTTTCTTTATACACCATCTCTGTAGCATTTTCGACAGTCAGTCACGTTCTTATGTTGTCATTTATTACTGGTTTGTGTTACCATAATAATGCAGTTCATCACCTGTTATAAGTTGCTAAAAGATTGGACAGATTAATAGCATTTTCGACGGTCAGTCACATTCTTATGTTATCATTTATTACCCATTTGTGTTACAATAATAATGCAGTTCGGTACCTATTATAGGTTCTTATAAGATAGGGTGGGTTAATAGCTTATTATAAGCTGATAGTTATATAACTTGACATGTCATTGCAGCAGAGGAATCTGAGAAGTAATAGCTGCTTTTGTTAGTTGCCTTACGAGCTCTGCCCAGATTTTCAGTTTATTCTACTTTTTTTCTTTTTTTTTGCAGTGTTCCATTTGAGCTCAGAAGCTTGATGACCCTTTCTTGAACCTCATCATGAGCTCAGTTTCGGTTCCCCAAATGAATGGGCCTGAGGAGCTCAAAAGATCAAATTCAGCCTTTGAGTCATCAGTAAACATTAATTCTGAGGTTGAAGGTAAAGGAAGCTCATATCCGTAAATTTTTTGTTTATGCATTTGTTATTCATTAATCCTTCTTTTTTCCTATTCCAGCCAAGCAATGGGCACTGTTGATAGAGTGGTTAAATAGCATTCTTCCTAATTTGAATTTTCCAATTAAGGCTTCAGATGAGGAGTTGAGAGCCTGTTTGATTGATGGCACTGTTCTATGTCAAATTTTGAAGAGCCTTAAACCTGCTTCTGTTGATGAGGTTGGGAATATACCTAGTGTCTGTCGGTTACCATATTGATATGATTAATTTTCTGATTGAATCTGCAATTTGTTTCCATAGGCCAATTATTCTTATAACTCTTCAATGTCCCGCTTGGAAAAAATAGCAAGGTTTCTGACTACTCTGGGTAAACTTGGAATATCCAGGTTTGAGATGTCAGATCTAGAGAAGGTAATGATGTTTAAATTGAACCAGCATCTCATGTGAAAGATTTGTACGCATACGAACATCCATCTGCTTAACAATATGCAAACATTATTCTTGAAATTTTGAACATTTTCTACAATATATGAAGAAACAGGTTTGCAACTCTGCTTGTCCTTGCATGGAATATTGTTTTGCAAAGAAATTTTTCTCTTTCAACTACTTATAGAACATGTGTTGGTTTCTGCGTCATGGAGACTTTTGTTATTCTTCTGTTAAACTTCAGTTCTGTATCTTTCAGGGTTCTATGAAGCCTGTTATCAACTGCCTTTTAAATCTTAGAGCAGAATATATTACTGGTGGAGATATTCGTCCGTTGACTAGCATAATTACAAAATCTGGAAGCCGTCAAGGGGATGTTTCGTCTCCTGCTTCTCTTTCTCCATTATTTGGAGAAGAAAGGAGGAAGGTTTCCTCAGACTCCCAATTTCAACGTGGTTTGCGCAGTCCTGTCATGTCAGGTATAAATGACGTCATGACGTCTTCAGCACACAAATCTACAGCTATGACATGTTAACCTGCTTATAATGACCAAACATTTATTCAAAATGATCCACCTTGAAATTTTATATTCAAAATCGTGCTACAAAGTTCTTATGGGGAGTGGACATTTTTCTAAAAGCCTCATAAGGGTTTTCAGGTGATTTACTACTGAAAGAAATTTAAGACATGGTTAACATTTTTATATTCCAAATATAGCTAATTAATTGTTGTTCATTTTACTGGCCTTTGTTAAACATGCATTTCTTTTCATCATAAATATCTTAAATGCATGCTATTTCTTCTTTTACAGAGCCGGCAACTGCATTATTACATCATGTTGGACACAAGTTCCATGAGGTTTTTCAACTGAAACAAGGGCGCTACTCGGATCTTCCTGCTGCGAAGATCACAGAAATGATGAAATCAACCAGTTTAGATGTAAGTTTTTGGTCTTTGTCTTTTCGATGGAACTTAGACACAATGTCTATAATTCCTTTCTTTCCTATTTTCAACTTAATGCTTATTTAATGCATTTCAGCATCTCTTGTTGCAGAATGCTCCAACTCAGTCGCTTTTGAGTGTTGTGAATGGGATTCTGGATGAAAGTGTTGATAGAAAGAATGGGGAGATACCTCATGTAAGTTACAGAAGGAAATATGAGTTTAGTTTTAAAGCACTTACTACTTTGAATGTTTTGCAAGTGTACACAATGGAAGCCTACGCACACTTATTGCCACATATGGATTTTTTTTTTGGGGGGGGGGGGGGGGGAAGAAAACATATCCTCTGATATTGCCTTTGTTGTTCAGCGTGTGGCATGCCTGCTGCGAAAAGTCGTGCAGGAGATCGAACGGCGTATATCAACTCAAGCTGATCACCTAAGAACTGTAAAATATTTTCTCAATTTCTTAGTTTATTTCAATATATTTTTTACAGATGCTCTATACCAATTTCTTTATGGTTCTGTGCCTTTAGCAAAACAATCTTTTCAAGACTCGTGAGGAAAAATATCAATCCAGAATCAGAGTGCTTGAAGCGCTAGCATCTGGTACTGGAGAGGAAACTGAGGTATGGTAGTAAATGCCTGTCATTTTTCTTGTTGATATGTTTTTATCTATCTTTTACTCATGCATTGACTTCATTTGGTGCAGATTGTCATGAAACAGCTTCAGCAGATAAAGGTAAAGATCAAAGACAAGCATGTCTGCCTTTGACCTACCTGTATCTGATTCTCTATGAGGCATTTTTATTTAGCTCCATATTTATTCACTAGTCATTTGTTATTTAGAAGGCAGTTTCCAAATTTCTAGTTGTTTGAGTGCCTATTAAGAGATCAAATGCGGAGAATTTCTTACTTTGAGTTGTCTACTTCTTTTTAATTGGCAGTGCTTGAATAAGCTGGTTTCATAACTATAAAAACAAATTTTTTTTTTTCCTTTTTTCCCCCTCAATGTAGAACTTTTAAGTTTTCTACCTAGTTATAATTATAGGGTTAGTTTACAAAGGAAATTCGATAATGATCTCATGTTCAGACTCTTCTGTTGACATATTTCACTCTACCTTTTTGTTAATTGTTCTTTTTCCATGTTGCAGACAGAGAAATCCAAGCTAGAAGAAAAAAAAAAGCTTGAAGATGATGATGTGGCCAAATTGATGAAAGAGAAAGATCAACAGATGCTTGAAAATTTGGCATTGAAGCAAGAACTAGAAATGGCCAAAAAGACACATGAACTGCGTTGCTTGCAGATGGAAACAGAATATAAAGGTGCTAGGTCAGGTTTTGAGGAAAGAATAAAAGAGCTTGAGCACCTCTTGCAGGTTTCAAGGAATAAAGTGAGAGAGCTTGAGGCAAATTCTGACTCAAAGTACCAGAGATGGAGCAGGAAAGAGAGCATCTATCAAAGCTTCATGGATTTGCAACATGGTGCCCTACGGGTATGCTTTGAGTTTTTCGTTGACTCTACATTTTCTTGTTTTATATTCTTTATTTTGCTAAATTAGTGAAAATATTCAGGAACTGAGATTCTCTTCAGATTCCATCAAGCAAGAAATTTCAAAAGCACAAAAGAGCCATGCGGATGATTTATATTGCCTTGGTAGTGTTGGTTATCAGAATTTTTCTACCCTTTTTTGCAATATGTGATGGTTTTCCCTCATTAACCATAATCTTGTTCAGGTGTAAGGCTTAAAGCATTAGCAGGTGCAGCTGAAAATTATCATGCAGTTCTTGCTGAGAACCGGAGGTTATTTAATGAAGTTCAGGATTTGAAAGGTGCTACACATATCTTTGATCCATACCTTTTATAATGGTGCAGATTTTGACATCATTTTTATTTATCTTTTCAGGTAATATCAGAGTGTATTGTCGGATAAGGCCATTTCTGCCTGGACAGCCCAAAAAACAGACAACCATAGAATATATTGGTGAAAATGGTGAGCTGATTTTTGCAAACCCCTCAAAACCTGGAAAAGATGGACAACGAATGTTCAAGTTTAATAAGGTCTTTGGTCCAGATGCTACTCAAGGTTTTTATCTATTATCTTTGATTTTTAAATTGGTCGTTGTTTGAATAACTTTTGACTGATTTGTAGTTCTTTCACATTGGTTTTATAACTGTTCTTTGCACTCATAGGATTCTTTTATTATTGGATCAAAACATTGTAATGTCTAACTATATTCTTTTCAAAATTCACAGCGGAGGTTTTTTCAGATACCCAACCTTTGATACGATCTGTACTTGATGGATATAATGTCTGCATATTTGCTTATGGTCAAACGGGTTCGGGAAAAACCTACACAATGGTAAAAACAACCTCTATATCTGTAACTTCTCTAGACATATGTTGATGTTCATGAGATATTGATGCATTTTTGCCCTCCATTTTCAGAGTGGTCCTAGTGGGCCACATGAAGAAGATTGGGGAGTTAACTATCGAGCTCTAAACGACCTTTTCAATCTTTCTCAAAATAGAAGAAGCTCCATTATGTATGAAGTTGCAGTTCAAATGGTTGAAATATACAATGAACAAGTTCGCGATTTACTAACAAATGATGGTTCTCAAAGAAAATATCCTTTTTTCTTTGGATAAAAGTGATTATATAATATATAACATGAAATTCAGTTATGATTTGGTTATTGAGAAAATCTTTTTGCTTTATGCAAACATTTTCTAATTAACATAAAAAAGTTATTTTATGCTTGATGGTGTCCCTTGTAATTTGGCCTGGCATCATTTCCTGATATCATTTATCTGAATGAAGCATTTAGTGTTCTGGATTTTTGCTATTTGTTTCCTTGATTTGCACACACTTGGGATTATGTCGACCTCACAACCCAATGGGTTAGCTGTACCTGATGCTTCTATGCATCCCGTTACATCGACAGAAGATGTATTGGAACTAATGGATATTGGACTCAAGAATAGAGCTATTGGGGCCACGGCCCTGAATGAAAGAAGTAGCCGCTCTCACAGGTTCTTAAATGACCTTTAAAAATATTTTTCTCCATAAATAGATGTTTTTAGGTGTAATCTAGTCTTAATTTTGATTTTGTGTGCAGTGTTGTTACTGTTCATGTTCGCGGCAAGGACTTGAAGACTGGAATTCCTTTGCATGGCAATCTCCATCTGGTAGATCTTGCAGGAAGTGAAAGAGTAGATCGGTCTGAGGCAACTGGAGATAGGCTTAAGGAAGCACAACATATAAATAAGTCGTTATCGGCCCTTGGAGATGTTATTTTTGCTCTTGCACAAAAGAGTCCTCATGTACCATACCGGAATAGCAAGCTAACGCAAGTTCTTCAAAGCTCTTTAGGTATTTCTTTCATTACTTATATTGCTTTAGTCATAAATTATTGTGAATTTCTTCCTGGTACCCTTTAGCCACTGAAACTGACTTGATATCTTGAGATATGCACTTACTACTAAAATTCATCTAAAATTTGTTTTCTTTCTTGTATTATAGGAGGTCAAGCAAAAACTCTTATGCTTGTGCAGCTCAATCCTGATGTAAATTCATATTCTGAGAGTTTGAGTACCTTGAAGTTTGCTGAGAGGGTCTCTGGAGTTGAGCTAGGCGCTGCACGGAGCAGTAAAGAGGGCAGGGATATGAGGGAATTGATGGAGCAGGTCCGTTTTTTTCTATATATTTCTATGTTTGATATTATCTCGCTTTAATATAATAATGAACGATTCCACAATTTGTTAAGTTCCAGATCTCTGAACTCGTTCTTGAAAAATAATTCAATGAGGATCATAGTGACTATGAATAGTTCTTGACTCTGGTCTCAATGCATCTAGAAGGGGATCTCCCAACATGCAGTCTTCTACTTTAATCACTTCTTGCAATTGTCAGATTTCTCCATCCCACAGAAACAAGTAATTGTAGTTTGGCCTCCCTAGCACAAAAAGGAAAAGACTAATGTTATTATAATGAGTTTCTTGAAGGTCTTTTAATATTGATTGAGAAACAAAAATGGTAAAGAAGGGATTTTGGAGTGATTTTATAGAATTAGATTGTGAAGAATTTCCAGTTTAATAGTCTTCTTCTGCATATAATTTTTGTAGGTTGTTAATTTTGATTGTTTGTCTCATATATTTCAATTCCAAATGGGTCATTACATTCTTTTTGGTATAGCATTGCCCTAGAAAATTTTCCCTGTATTCTCCTGTTGTTCTAAGGTCCCATTTGTGTCTTAAGGAGACCTAGTGAATGTTGCACAGCCAAATAAAGGGGAAAAAATTTTGAGGAGCATATTTGGAGTATCCTGCTTGCTTCTTGTACCATTCCCTTTCTAAATTTTGTTAGCTATGCAGGTGGCATCTCTTAAAGACACAATTGCCAAAAAGGATGATGAGATTGAGCGATTACAATTACTTAAAGATCTAAAAAACGTGTATCCTGGTGTCAATAGTGAGAAGCGTGGATTGAATACATTCAGGTATAGATCTCTCTTTCCAAACACAGGTTCTATAGATGCACCTCTTAGCAAAGCCCAGAACCATCAAGAAGGTGTGGCTTAGGACTTTCTGGGAAAATAGCTTCCTATCAAAATTGCTGTTCAGATATGGGCATTCCAAAGTTCATGTACAGCTGTCCATGAATGATTTAATATAAATTTGTATTTTATATTACTGACGACGAAGTCTTTCTCTGTGAACAGAAGTTGATGGCTCTGCAGACTATAATCTTCATCATGAATGGAACAGAATGATTGGAGAATTTGGAAATGTGAGTTTTACTTCTTTTTTATTTTATTTTATTTGTTTTTCAGGCATCCCTTTAGATTATATGTACCGCACTATTCAGTGTTTTTTTGAAAAGAAAACAATTTGAAGAAAACTCTCCCTCCGAAATTGAATTCTCAGTACTTTCTTTCTGTTCATGAAACAAAATCATGATTCTAAAAATACTTAGCAATAAACATGCATGCATGGTTTTTTAATATAGTTCCAGTTTCTTTTCTAATAATAAATAAATAAATAGACACGATTGCACAGTCATGCTCATCTGAAAATTCAAATTGGAGAAGACAGATCTAGGTGGGGCTGAGATCAGGTTTGGGGAGAGTGCTTAAGCACCAGTTGCGGCTTGTGATTAATATCCATTTGGCTGCTGAAAAGACATTTGAATTTGGAATACCAGTATAAATATATGCATCATAGCCATTTAATGAACATATTTGAACTCCCACTTTTATAACTTTAAATCCAATTTATGCAGGCCCAAACCAACATAAAAAATTACTCAACACCTACAAAATTCATAGCATACATAAACGGAAAGTCAAGTGGCAAATGACTCATTCCAGGTGTCAACATGTATGTGAAAACAATAATTCTTCCCAATTTATTGTTTGTCCATCCAATTGGATAGAATAAACTGACTTTATCTCCACTATGTAATCATTTTATGTAGCATTAACATTCTAAACAATCGCCTTTGTCAGGTAAAAGAAGACTGTACATGGGAGATCTACGTTACTCAAACCCCCCAAGTGGTTGCAGTGAATTAGGCCACATTTACTTACATACATGTTACATATAAATTATTTATTTCCTTTATTTAGTCAGCTGTTAGTTAGCTGTTTTCTGCAACATACACAGTTTGCAAATTAAATTCCCACTAGGTTATGCCTGGAAGTTCTTCACCCATTATGTTTGTGGTTACCAGGTTTATGCTTGTAATACTAGTGCTTCTTTTGGTCAGAAACTGTAATTTAGGTCATTATATTGCGGAGTATGTACATGTGTAAATATTGTAATGTCACTGTATTTTCATGAGTTGCAGAAAAGCTCCTACATCAGGCAACACTTTTCCTTCGAAGTTTTCAGTGCACAGATGACAAAGATATTTTTGTGGAAATATGTTGTTGATGATATGCAATTTCTACTGCATTCTATTCTGTGTCTTGTTGTTTCAGTTTGCTTCTTTGTAAGCGGGGGGATGGGTAGTATATTATTGATTGATAAAGGAAATATGGGAGAGCCAGAATGCCAGAGTTCGCAATATCTTTGAAAGGCTTATGAAGGTAAGAGCTGCAAATGGAGAATGTCATTTAGTGCCAAGCCAAGCCAAGCCAAGCAGAGCAAATGCCGTACTGCTTTTGGTCCCTCTATCGTAATGCAGGGGAATGGTATTTGCTCCCTTTTGGTTTTATTTTGAGGAAGTATGGCTTTAACAAAACCACTAGTATGATCTGTGATGAAAAATTTGTGGGCAGCCCTACCTCTCACCACTGATTGCTCAATGATAAAATTTTAATGGGTCACTTAATTGATCTCCCCTCAATTGCTACCATGTAATAACAAAACAAAAACACCGCGAGAGTCAAGAGCAGGCCCCATTGGAGAGGCTTTAACAAAACCACTAGTATGATCCGCGATGAAAAATTTGGCTACCCTACCTCTCACCACTTATCTTTCTTGATTTAACTCACTTCCAACAGCAGTGTCTTCAATGAACATAAATAACTGTAGCCATATATCTGGTGTTTCTGATTAAGGACAGTGAACTTGATTGAGAAGAACAGGAAGGGACCACTTGATTATGAATTTTTAGTTGGTCTGCATCTGCTACAAGGTTTGGCAAGTGGGGTCTGAAGCTAGAAATGTGAACTGCAATTGGTAATGGTATGACCCGTCCTTAAAAAGTGGGCATCCTATGTCAACCCACGACCGCAACATGTTATGGTTCCTCATGCTTCCATTGTTCTGTTCCTTGCAAATAAGAATCCACAATTTTTTAAAAACAAAATTGAGAATTCAACTGTCCATCCATTCGTCACACAAAATATCTTTGATAAAATTATATATATAATATTTTTTGTAAAGTGATAAAGTATTCAATAGTTCATATCCCTCCAAGAATTCAAAACTAAATGCTTCATGGGTGTGAATTATTTCAATTTTGTGGTTATTACACACAAAATCATCTTCTGCCGCGTGGCTCCTCCTCTAGATCAAAATCGGACCATAGGATGTGACTCCACCACAGCCAACAAGCATATATAAATAACAAGGGAGTAGAGCAAGAGCATTCCCATTCACAAGAACATTTTGTACTAGCTAGAACTAGAAGCAAGAAAATCCCAGATGATTTGAACAGCAAGTGTTACCACCACCACGCCCACCACCGCAGTAGCTCAGGTAAGCAGAGTGGCGGCACCGTTCACCGGCCTCAAGTCCACCGCAGCCTTCCCGGTCACCCGCAAGAGCAACGCCGATTTCAGCTCTCTCCCTAGCAACGGCTGCAGGGTCCAGTGCATGCAAGTGCGGCCGCCCATTGGCAAGAAAAAATTCGAGACACTCTCTTATCTCCCACCACTTAATAGAGAACAATTGGCTAGGGACGTTGAATACCTTCTCCGCATGGGATGGATTACTTGCTTGGAATTCGAGTTGTATGTGTGTACCATACATGCTATATATATTAATGATCATTTGCTCTATCAAGTTAACTTCAAGATGCATTGGTGTTAGTTTACTTTTAAAAAATCAAATTAAAAAAAAAAATCAATTCGACATTGTTGTATATTTAATTTGTTTATTTAAGGACTTAATTTAACATGACATTATTAAATGCATATAGGTAATTGTGTCTCCAAAAAATATAATATGACTTTAATAAAAATCATCACATGTCAAGTTATTATTTATTTTATAATATCATTAGTATTAGATAATGATTTATATAATACAAGAGCCGCATGCATGTCACAATAGATAATGTTTAATAAGAGGAATCATGTTAAAAGAATGTTTAAATTGTGCTTTTTATTCATGGATTTACTAAAGATAAAGGAACCGAAGTGTTATCCACAATTAGATCGATTTTTTTTCTTTTTTTATTTTTATAATAAGAATTCAATATATGACTTTGAGGCAGAGGCAAAAAGGTATTATCGTTGGCCATTTTGTGTCAACATCAGGTTTGAATATATCAACTTCTTTTTTTTCCCACAGAACAAAAATGATAAAGCTTAAAGAGTAAACAATTCATGTGTTTTGAGTTTTGACTAGAGCTCTATAATGATACATTTGGGCCACCGATCTTCAATTGTATTAAATTTTAATATATCTAGTTGATTGTACATTTCAGTGGGATTTAATAAAACTTAATTTTGATTGAATTGTACCTAATTTTTTTTATTTTTTATTTTAAAAAAATGATTACGGATTTCTTATCAACCATAAATATGCTGATCAACCTTAGGGTCTTTAATATCTAACTCCAATGTTATAAAATTAAACAAATTCCGTGACTGACCCACGTAACATGTCCTTTACTAAAATGATTAATTACAAAGATATCAACTTATTATTTTAACTGATCTAATTTATGTGTCATTATTTAATTAAATATTGTCTAATTATCATTATAATAATAATATACTCTCTAATAACGAATTTATCAATAAGTGAACAATTACGTATAAAACACTCAAGTTAAGAATCTCTTTGATGAAAATCACAAGTATAACGTGGAGGGATGCCAGAGACTATGGTCACTTTTACGGCTGTTGGAAGCAATAACGAATTACAGGCTTTATAATTCTGTTTGTCATTTTTTGGGCAAAGCAAATTGACGACAGGTCGTCTACATTGTTGAAACTCAAATAATGGCTTTCCAATTTCAAAAAGCAAAATCAGTGGCATGTTTTTGTTGGCATATATATGGAGAAAAATGTAACTGTTTTCAAGATGCTGCTTGAATTTGTCAAAATTATTGATTTTTTGTTCTTTTTCAAAGACTTTTGGGGACGAGGATGAAAAACACGCATGCTCTTTAGCTATAAATACCAAGCCATTTTTTGTTTAAGAAGATAAATACCAAGCCATTTGATCATTTGAAGGTGTCCACACTTTGAGAGTAATTATAAGTGAAGTAATTTGAGAGAGTTTCTACTTAAATGTTCTATTGAGGATCCAATTGAGTGCATTGAGGTTTTGAGTTTTGATTTTTTTTTTAATTTTATAAATTCTCATTTATTAGTGACATTATATTTCAGTCTTTACCGGTTAACGTAAGCTTTACATTGAACCACGTAAATTATTGTATTTAATTTTTTATTTATTTATCAACACATTTATATTTATCCAAAGGTCGCGGTTACCATAATATTAATAATTACTCAACCTCCACTTCCACAACATATACATCAAATATGCGAATGTCATGTCGTTTAATAATAAATTATTAAATGACTTGTCATCTAATGGATGAGATACTATCAACATGTCGTCCTAATTTTAAAAATACGGATGTTCTGTCAGTTATAAGTAAACATAAACGACGTGTTATCATATATAGATGCGCAGGCGCAAACTATTTACGCTTCTCGGTTACAAAATTAAATTTTCCAACATGTCGTCCTTTATGTTCGGTATGTGGACGTCCCGTCATTTACTAAAAAAAGGTAGACAATGCATCATCCAAATGATGTGTCAAGTCACGTAGCTTACAATTGTTAGTTTTGATAAATTTAAGTATAATTTACAATAATTAATTTTTTATTTTATATTTAAGATATTAAATTGCATCAAAGCTTAGATTTTCTAATTTTTGTTTATAATGAATATTGAAAGCACAGCCCTAAAGAGCAAAGTTGTCCAAGTAAAAATTAAGTAATTTCCTTTCAAAATTTCCTTATAAAATCCTATAGCAAACTAACTATTAGAATTAAATTTCACTCTGCTATCATCTCCTCTCCTCTTTTTTATTTTGATTTTCTCTCATTTCTTACAACCAATCATTATCTCTTAGGGCTAAGTAACATTGCTAGTTATCATTACAATTCTTATGCCCTTAATAGTGTAAATATTATAGGAAAAGATAACAACACCCAACGTAATTTGGCGAAACCGTCACGAAAATCTCCTCTATTTTCATTAATGATAGTATTAAGAAAATTAATTTATATGATTAACTAAAAAATTACCACACAGATCTCTTTTTGAACAATTATATCTAGATGAATATACTTGGGTCAGTTAAAGCACATAATTGTTCAAATAGAGATATATAGGACAATTTTTTAGTTAAATTATGTCCATATGAATATACTTAGGTCTACGTCAAAGCACATAATTGTTCAAATAGAGATATATAGGACGATTTTTTAGTTAATGTGATATGGATGCACTTCAATTGGATAGCCAAACCAACAACGGTTACTAGATTTTAGAAGCTATCAACATATAATTTATCAATATGTAGAAAATTATGTATAAAATACTCATGTTAAAAATACAAGGCCGGGAATGTTAGAGACTTACTAATTGTTTGAATTTTTTTATTTCTTATTATCCAAGTCATGTTACTCAAGCCAGTCAAAAAATGTTACTTGAAAACCACTCAATCAACTCCTTAAGATGATTGCCTCAAAATATTTGGATAGACGTTTTATTGATAACATTTTAGACGAGTAATGGGATGCAGTAAAAACGCATATAATATATTAATAATGTTAGGATTGAATCTATCAATTTATTGAGTATAAATTGATAAGAAATTCAGAAATATTAAGATTTGAATGTAACCTGAACTTGAGACTAATTAAGGTTACTTGACGCAACTTAAGATTACTCATCGAGGAAATTTCATTCAACCAATGGATATTAATTAAAAAATAATGGATAGAGATTCAGAAATTTCTTGAAAGAAACACTAGCATTTAAACAAATTGAAGAAAGAAACACACCAATTAGAGAGATTCAATGTGCAGGAAAAGGGAAAACAAAAAACAAAAATGATGGCCAACAATTTTACAATGCTAAACACAGGACAAATGGTCATATTCTTAAGTACCGACAGAAACACAACGGACAGGAAGAATTGAAAGCATACAAAAGAAAAAAGCAACCAATCAACATTTCCAGTCTTTTGGGGTGAAAAGTTAGACGCAGCTGATAGTTTCTCTTGAATCTGGGCCATGAAATAAACGGATCCCACATTTTTTCACCGGGTAATCCAGAAATTCAAAACCATTAGCTTCCCTAATATAGAACCGGACAGCCACAGGAACGCAATTGTATTTCCGAAAATCATTAAATTCCTCACCATCAAAGAAATGGTACCCAAAAAATAAGTGATCAGACACTACACAATCAGCTACCCCAAGTAACCTCCTCCGGTTCGAGCTGCAGTGCGGATGATAATCTTTGGGTCTCACTATGTATTCACAGTACATGTAAAACTGTTTTTCTATTTTTGAAATGTAGAAAAAGCTAAACTTTCTGCTAAAATTTACAATAACGCTAAAAGCAAGCCCGAGTACACTTTTATTATTGAAGAAATCTGGTGGCATCTCCAAGGTTACACAAGATCCGGCACTTTGAAAGCTAAACCACTTCGGAATTTCATTCCAAGGTAAAAAGCCGCGACCGTCAAGCCGTGGATAAGATATCTACATACACACAAGCATCATAATTTTTTTTTTTAAAATAAAAAATAATAATAACACTTAATAGAATAAAGATCACTAATATTTAAACAGAAAAATTTAGTCGAAAAAAAGATAGAATTAACTGTAAAATTATATGACATTGAAGAAAGAGGACAAAATAATCAATTAACATTATATCACCACACACTGCATTATAGTTCATTCTGTCATCGCCTACTTTAGCTTTTCTTCTAAATAAAAAGGAGAAAGTTAATTAAAGACATACCTTTTCCGGTGCTTCTTTTAATCGTGCGGTTGCCAAAAGCTGAATTTTCTGCAGGGCACCTTTGACAATTCCTCTGAGCTCATTCGGATCTAATTTAAAATTATCGCTCAGGCACAAAGTCCGTAAATAAGATTCATTACAACTTGGGAATAAACCTGGTAATGATTCCAGCGCCGTGCAATGATGCGCATCCAACCAAACTAGATTGCATGGAAGCTTTGGTAAGGATTGAAGCCTCTCGCAATACCTTATGAAGAGCCTTTCCAAATTAGAAAGTTGTATGATGCTTTCTGGTATTCTCTCAAAATTGTTTCCGTCTAGATGCAGTTCTGTTACCAAGGATAACAGGCCAAGACTTTCAGGTAACTTCGTGATGCCGCAATCATTTAGATTTAAATCCCTTAGATTTTGCAAGCCATCCACAGAGAATGTGATTGGCAATGATAAACCCCTGTTTCTCCCAAAATATATCGCACGAACGCTTTTCAAACGGACGATCGATGGCGGTAATTCTCTTAAAGCAGTTCCTACAGCATGCAAACTATCCAAAGCTTCTAAATATCCAAGTTCCTCAGGCAACCTCTGAAGATTTGAGCAACCATCGATATTGAGAACATCTAGAGATTTCAACTTACACAGGCCGCTTGGGAGACTCTTGAGACTTTTACAATCTGCAAGGTCCAAGCGCGAAAGCTTAGATAGACACTCGATGGATGAGGGCAGTTCCTCCAGTGCAGTTCCATCTAAATGCATTGTTTCTATATTACCAGATGAGATCTCTGGAAGCCTCTTCAGTTTTGAGCAGCCCGAAAGATCGAGTTCTTTAAGCAATTCCAAATGAATTCTATCTGGAAGACTTTGCAAGTTTCTACAACCGCTTAGGTTCAGGATAGCTAGCTTGTTCAGATGTTGAGTCGACGACGGGGTTGGAGTTTTTGAAAAAAAATTGAAGGCAGCAGTGATTATCTGGTATAACTTACTATGATTCTGCTCGGACGAAAAGATAAAAAACCCAAAAAGAAAAAAAAGGCCACCAAGACAAATCATTAGCATGTATGATAATTAAACATTGTTACTGAAACTATATTGTAATTAAGATATATGTATATATACCTGCACAATATCGAAAAGTTGTTCAATATTGCTATAAGGCATTTCAAGTAAAACAAGTTTCTCTGGATGAATATTTGAAGGCAATGATTTCAATGGATACCCATGCCAGTGCAGGTACCTCACTTCAGTAAATCCAGAACCTTGGAAATGTGACACCTTACATTTGTTCTCTTCATTCATTGAGCTATAAAATTTCAAAATTCTCAAGTTAGGCATCTTTGTGAAAATATTGGGATGCAGATTGATGTCTTTCACTTTAGACATATCCAACGAGATGCCCTGGATTGCTTCAGTCCCCTAATTATCAATAATAGGAAAAAAAAAAAAGGTTATATCAAATTTTCATATATAATTCAAGTTGATAGTTACTTTATGGCAGTCAAACTCATAATTGTAAAAGTACAAAGAAAGCATAATTAATGCAAGAAAATCTAAACATTTAAACTATATCTGTATGTATGTATACAAATTGTTATATACAAGTGGACACAACATATTGCTGCGCACTTTCACAATCATCCAGGTCAGGTATTAGGCAAGTGAATCCATTTACTCTTATCTTATTGAACTATGGGGCTAATTGTTTTGGCAAATATAAAATAGAAAAATTCAAGAAAAGGTTTAACATGTAAAATCTAATATTAATTGTAATTGAACTATGGGGCTAATTATAACCCCAAATGAACTTTTTTTTTTTTTTAAATTTTAATTGTAATTAAAGAATCTTAAAAGTGAAGAGACCAATAGATAATGAATTAATGATAAAAGAAATGTCATGTTAAGAGTGCAAAGAAATTACCGATGAAAAGGCTATTAAAAATGAGGAAATTGAAGTGTTTAGGGGAGAACAAATGAGAAGAATAATGTGAAAAACTTAAGTTTAATTTGTGATCAACACGGCTAAAAAGAATTAATGAACAAGGATAAGTGGACTTTAAACCATTAATATAAAGTACAGGGGTTAGAATTTTTTTGCACCAATTCTTGTTATTCAAATTAAAAGCAAAGTTCAATCAGAATATTAATCTCAATCAAACATAATGAAAATTATTGTTGCGCACCCTGTTTTCTGATAAAATTTTATAAACCTCTTTGTGATGCCACAGCCGACTGCGTTTTCCAGGATCATTGGTAGATTCTTGTCGGACAATTTCTCTGCCCATAGCTCGCAATAAATCATGCATTTTTATTTTATTGTGGACTGATATAGTGATAAGATGCTTATCAACCAGAACTTCTATTCCCGATGTAGCAAAGAATTCACAATCATCAAGGAATTTTGTCACAGTGTCTCTGTCCTCATCGATAAAGAAACATGCAATATCTAAAAAAATATTTTGCTCTTTGTCATCCAAACCATCATAACTTATTTTTAAGGCGTCCTGAATTCCTTTGGGGGGAGCCGTTTCCCATTTACTTATTGCATTTTCCCACACCTCTGTTCTCTTTCCACAAAGATAGCGACCCAAAACTTCAAGTGCTAATGGAACTCCGCGAGCATATTTTATTATCTTGCATGCAAGCTCTGTATGACTTTCATGGGGATGATCTCCTCCAAAGGCATGTCGACTGAAAAGCCTAAGGGCGTCATCATGTACCAATTCCTTCATCTGATATATTTCATCAACCCCACAATTTGCAAGCACTTGTCTATCTCTTGTTGTTATTATTATTCGACTCCCGGAAGCAAACAAATCCAGACGTCCAACTAAAATCTTTATTTGTCTTGGATGATCCACATCATCAAAAACAATTAGAACCTTCTTGCGAGTAAGCCTCCTGCTCTGAAAATTGAGGTCGATATTCGGAAAGTTCTTCGCATTTCCATCATTCAACAATGTAGAAAGAAGTTGTTGTCGCAAGTCACCTAATCTGCCAGTTTCTTCTGCCTCTCTAACATTACGAGCAAAGTAAGAACCTGCAAAATGTCTAGAGATTTTGTTAAAAATGGCACCCGAAATGGTTGTTTTGCCTATACCACCGATACCCCAAATGCCAAGTTTGTAAACATTCGTTGACCCAGCGCGTAACAATGATTCAATTTCTTTCATGGGTAATCTAACTCCGACCAGGTCTTCGTTTTCACTTTGAAATGTGTCATCCAGCCTCTTCAAAATTGCATTGACAATTTCCTCTATAAGTGCAGATTCAGGCCTAGCAAAAAAGTAACAATATTTATAAGTTCAATGTAGGAGAGGGGATCAAAGTGTGTATCTTTAGCCAATTTAATGTAGTGGTTACTTTACTTGTATATCTAATCAAATAAGGGAAAATGATCAGAATGCAAAGTTCTTTTATTAAAACAATCATAGTTATTTTATTAAATTAATCATTCCATTAATGATTAAATTCAAAATATTACAAGAGAGTTAAGATCATTTTCTAAAAAAAAAAAAATGTGAACACTAGATATGCAAATTTAAGAGAGAGAATTATTGTTGACCTAACGACACGAGAATCAAAGCCAGAGAGATTTGCTGCTTCCGTCAAAGCATTCCTCCAACTTTGCATCTTGTCCGGGAATCGTTCTCCAAGCTTCAAAAATGAATCCCCAAAATTATCGGTTTGCTTTCTCACGTGTGATGGATCCACCCGATAGAAAACTGGTATCACAATCTGTGCATACTCTTTCTTGCATTCGAGGATCTTTAGGAGTTCATCGAGGCACCATCTGGAAGAAGCATAGCTTTCCGAAAAAACGATAATCGAAATGCTTGATGCCTCAATTGCATCCAAAAGAGACTGCGAAATTTCATCTCCCCTCCTAAGATCGTTATCAATGAAAGTTTCTATGCTTTTCCGAGACAAAGCTGAATAAAGATGGCTGGTAAAGCTCTCGCGGGTGTCCTCTCCTCTGAAACTTAGAAACGCATCATACTTGATTTCAGGATTAGTCAGACTACCATGTGGATGAGAGGAAGAAGAAGAAGCCATAACAGTTCAATTGATGAGAGATAGATTTTGATGATTTGTTGACTTCAACTGAAGAAACATATAATCGATGACAGCTAAAAGAATAAACGAAAGTGTTGTAAATCCGACCGCACAGATGGCTTCATTTTTGTGTTGCAGATTATGGCCCTACTGTATGTACGTATCACGTTTTTGCATTTAGCGCGTCTTTGGAATCCGGCTTAGATACCATTAAAAACACTGTTCTCATTAAAGTAATACTACCACAAATTTGGCTAAAAGGGTAGAAGAAATTACAGAGCATTAAAATTCAAATTAATGCAATTTTTATCGCGTTATATAATCACGTCTTCCCCTCGGGTTTCAACAGCAATGCACTAACTTTTAATTTATTATTTCATTAAGTTTTAATAAATTAGTGTTGTTATTTGTTTAAACAAATTATTATCTTGAAAATTAATACTCAACAGCAGCCACTCCAAATCACCATTGTAGCCACCGACCACCGTTACGGCGAGCCTCCAGCCCCCGGATTGAAATCCTTATCAATAGAGCGTTGCAATGTCCATCTTTTATCGGAAATGGACCATCCGTTGTTCGCCGTGAATCTATGTTAAGAGTTTTAAAATTTAAAAATTTGACAGTAAATATAGTGAACCAAAGCTCCGTTACTGATCAAACATATACCGTTGGGAAGATCTACCAGTAAGGATTTTAAAGGTACCAAAAATAATGTCAAATAAAGCCTTATTCTTATACCGGCGGCGATTCATGTTGGTCGACAGTAGTTGTGGCAACCATTGGTGAATTATTTTATTTTTTAAATAAATTTAGAAAATAAATTAAATATAATTAACAATATAAAACATTAATAATATATATGATATTAATTTAATATATATATAAAAATACAAAATATTATTATAATAATACAATACATCCTACGTTAACTAATACAATATACCATAACGCAATACAATATGTCAAATACATACTTAAAGGATTACTCAATGACAATGCATATCAAATTAGCAAGGATATGTGTATGGTACATTATTATATTGCAATGCATTACATTATTTTACGCGGATTATATTGTATTTGATTGTATTGTATTGATATTGTTTTGTATATTTATATTCTTGTTATACAACATTTTGTCCTACATTATATTTTTTTAATTAAATTTTAAGTAATTCATTAAAAACTTATGTTTTCATAAAAAATAATTATTACAATAACTTAGAATACATAATTTCTTGAAATTTTTACATCATTTTTTAATTTTTAATTGGAAACACGACCTTTAATGTTACATTACAAAATCTCATGGCTATTATTTAAGATATCAGAATAATAAAAGAACAATACAGGCACCCAAACTGCAATGTATACAAAATCTTATGAAGCAAATTGAAGTTGCAATGTATACAAAATCTTACGAAGCAAATTGAAGTGCATTCTTCTTGTTGTGAAATATGGGGGGAAGAGATCAGCCTGCACCATCAATGAAAGAAAATAATTAAAGGAGTCAATGGTCCTAGTCACCGTTGCAATACTAGTCACTGGGGCCTTCGCTTGATAATTACAACACTTGGAGGTCCATTTGCAGGCAAAGTCCAACCGTAGGAGAAGGTCATGCACATTCACTTTTCCTTTCCCATTAGATAAGGTGATGAACATCATCTGCCACGTGGCACCTCCTCCTGATCAAAGTTGTAACTCCGACAAAGGTAACATGTATAAATAAAAAGGGAACAGAGCAAGAAAATTAATTCACCATAATATTTTGTGCTAACTAGAAAGATGAGAGCAAAAATGACATCCCAAATGGTTTCAACGCACCATGTTTGCATGTTACCGCAACCACCGCAGTAGCTCAAACAAGCATGGTCGCGCAAGGTGGCATAGCAAGAAAATCAAATTAAGGGGGAGTAAAAATTTATAAGGTTTTAGATAATTTTGATTTGTAATAGATATAATTTTAATGGATTTTTAATATTAAGTTAGCTAATTTTGATTTGTAATAGATATAATTTTAATGGATTTTTAATATTAAGTTAGCATATAAAGTAAATTTGAACTTGAATTTGATGCATTTAAGTTTGTAATTTCAATTAGTATTGTTTTCTTTTAAAAGGTAGGGGAGTGAGGGAAGTCCAAATTAATTTTTTAATTCTTTACCTCTTTAGAACTTAAACTTGGATCGTTTGCCAAATAAAGTTGTTTGAAAATCATTTGGTTAAGCACCTCCGAGGACAAATAACTTGGTAAAATGTGTCATTTTGAATTTTTTGGACTAAGCCTTGCCCCTTAGTGACTCTGCCACCACAAGCTCACCAGCTTGAAGCCCATCGTAGCCTTCCCCCTCACAATGCACCGAATATAAGTGAAAATTTTTTTTTTGATGAGCTTTGTGACTCTAACTTGAAGAGAGATACGGTTGTTAAATTCCTGTTGTCTTATCTCTTTTTTCTTATAGTGAACTATTGAGCGGTCTTGCTGCAAGTTGGATGAAGTTAATTAAGCTAACATTTAATAACATTATTAAGGTTTTTTGGAAAAATATTAGACAAAATTTGACCGTTATTTAGCTTTTTAAACATGTACATGTTAGGAAATTGATAGGTGAAGTAGAGTCACAACTAAAATAAAATTAGAAGAAAATGAAGAACAAGTGCGGAAAAAGGACACAAGAATTTATGTGGTTTGCCTTTTAGCCTACGTTCACGAGTGAGGATAGAAGGAAAATATTTTACTAGCAAAATGAGGATTATAAGCATTGTAATATTTTTGGCTCACTATCTAGAACCCTAATACACATAATCTCTCAAATCACTAAAAAACACAAGAATAATAAAAACTCTTAAACTCTCACACAATTCTTTACTTTTCTCTAAGAATCGAAGAGAATTTGTTTTTTTGGATGATAAAATAAGAGGGTGAGCCCTTCATTTATAGCAAGAATTTTGGGTACTATTCATATTTTTTTAATTATTTATTATTATTCAAAATTCAAAGTTTGATATTCAAAGTTTGAAATATCTAGAAAAAAAGGCACCAATCTTGATAGTCTCCCACTTGGAGATTTGATTGAGAACTAATCAATCTCTATATCATCTTTTTTGTTTCGCCATTGTCACGTTGCTTTACTTCTCTACTCAGCTATAAGAGGATCGACTCCATACAAACTTGTCAGTATTGATTGGCTTGGTCAAAACACTACTAGGTCCTCCTTGGTATATATCTTCTGCAAATTTACACTTCCGTTTTCCATTACTTCTCGAACGAAGTGGTATTGTACCCCTATGTGTTTTGTCATGGATTGAAAGATTGGATTCCTTACAATATGCAAAGCACTCTTACTGTCACAAAACATAACAATTTTCTCTTTTTTGCGTTTGAGCTCTTCCAATAACCTTTGTATCTAAATAGCTTCTTTGCAAGCTTGTGTAGCTGCCATATGTTCTGCTTCTATTGCATATAGGACCACAACAGTTTGGAGTTTTAAAACCCAGTTTACAGTTCCTCTCACAAGTGTAAACACGTAATCAGTAGTGGATTTTCTTTTATCCAGGTCTTTTACAACATCTGAATCCACATAGCCCCTGACAGTAAACTCTGATTCTCTCTAACATAATGCAACATCTGAGGTTCCTCTGATATATCTCAGAATCCTTTTCATAGTTTTCCAATGCTCTCTACCAGGATTCGCCATGTATCGATTTACCGCTCCCACTACTTGTGCAATGTCCGGTCTCGTACCAATCATAACGAACATTAAACTTTTTACTGTTGATGTATACGGTACTCAAGACATTTCTTTCCTCTTTGCTTCATTACTTGGACACATGCTTGAGGATAACTTAAAATTACAATAAGTAGGGTAGAAATTGGCTTACAATCTTACTTGTTGAAGCGCCGCAAGATTTTCTCCAAGTAATTCTTCTGAGAAAGCTAAATCTTTCTATTATCTATGTCTCGATAAATTTGCATCCCTAGAATTTTAAACTCCCTAGCCAATTGTGCCTTTAATTGTTGGACTCGATCTTTATTAGAGCCTGCTACCAACATGTCATCCATATAAAACAGTAATGATAAAATCATTATCCTCAAACCTCTTGTAGTTTGCACAATGGTCTGAACTGAATATGTTGTATCTAAGACTCATGATGAAGGAATCAAATCTTTTATACTAACACCTCAACGCCTTCTTGAGACCTTATAAAATTTGTTCAACTTGCAAACCTAGTTCTCTTTGCCTGTTTCAGCAAAACCTTTTGGTTGAAGTATATAAATATTTTCTTCAAGTTCTCCATGAAGAAACGTAGTTTTCACATCTAATTGCTTCAGATAATGGTCAAATATAGCACACATCACTAAGACTACTCTGATTGTCGTGAGTCCAACCATCCGAGAAAATATCTCATTGAAGTCAATGCTTTCTTTTTGAGTATATCATTTCACACCAATCTTGCACGATACCACTTTATTTAATCATTGGCATCACGTTTAATCTTATAGACTCGTTTGTTACCAATGGCTTTTCTTCCATGTGGTAGTGGTATAAGTTCTCATGTCTTATTCTTGTGTAGAGCTTTAATTTTTTCTTGCATTGTTGTCATTCACAATGTAACATCTGAGCTATTTAAAGCTTTATAGAAATTTGATAGCTTTCCATCCTCGGTTAGAAGACAATATGCAACATTGATCTCTGTGACAGGATCTGAGTGCCACACTGACGGTCATCTCTCACAGGTTGACCGACGAACTTCTCGAGCCGCGAACTCGACTGGTTCATGTTCTTCGTGCTCTGGTGTTATTTTAGAAAAATCTGAATCTTCTTTTTCTAAATTATTTTCAACATATACCAGCACAATCTCTGACTTTATTTTACAATGCTATCATCCCTATCTGTCCTTCATCATTTATTTTCTACAAAGATAACATCTCTGCTGATGACAATCTTGTGAGAAGTGGGGTCTTATAGACGATACCCCTTTATTCTATCAGCATATCCCAAGAAGATACATCTTCTAAATTTTGAGACAAGCTTTTTCATTCTTAGGCATTGTACATCACGTATATAGAACATTTAAATGCATGAAGGTGAGAGTAATCAATTGGCTTTCCAGTCCACATCTCCATCGGAGTCTTCAACCCAATTGCTGTGGATAATAATCGATTTACTATATAACATGCAGTTTTGGTTGTTTCTGCCCAGAATAAGTTGGATAGACCAGTAGTCATCAACATAACTCTTATCATTTTTGTAAGAGTTATATTCATCCGCTCTGCCACTCTATTTTATTGAGGAATGTATGCCACCGTGAACTATCTTTAGATACCTTCTTACTTACAGTATGCAAGAAACTAGCCATTTATATATTCTCCACTATTATCTATCCTCAAGCACTTGGTTCTTCAACACTGGAAATACATTTTACTTTTTTTAATTGAATACACCCAATATATCTTGGAATAATCATCAATGAAAGTCCCAAAGTACTTTATATCTCTCATAAACATGTTTGGTAATTCCTAAACATCATAATGAACCAAGTTTTGAATACATTTCCTTCTTGCAACAGATCTGTTGAATTTCAATTTATACTACGTACTTTGTTGTGCAAATTTTGTTGAACTCGCAAGCGCACGAATCTATTGTAGAATAGATCAATGGTGTTGAGTGTCGATCCCACGAGAAGGTGGATTTTAATTATGTGTAGAATTAATTTTGTAAATGGGTGGTTGGATTTGTGTGGAAGTGATTTAAATTATGCTGGAATTTAAATTGGATTGGCAGAAATAATTAAATTGGAAACTATTGAGATAAAGCACTTGGGTATCTGGATCCGTATCAACATGCACCATGGGCTAAATAATCCTTATTAATACCAATTAAATCATGAGGGGGGAATCCACACCTCATGAACCACGCTCTAATCAATATGGTGTCAAGGGCTTATCGTGCCAAATAATAATAACCTTATACTAGGGTCTTAGGTAAAATCGGGCGAATAACTAGACAAGATTATTATTATTTATCGACGAAAAGTCAAAACCTCCACAGAAATTAGAGGGGAAGAGAAAATAAATTTACCAAATAAAGTCCATGACACATGTTGAGACTTCACCTTCAACCCAAGCTTAAAAGAAAATTAGCTACTCATAATTGAACTAAGGGTAAAATGGGAATTTATTAAAATACGTAGAAAATACAAGATGGAGAAAGAATTACAGAAAACTAAGCTCAAAAATGGATTCAGGGGTCTCAAATTAGGGGGGGAGGCCCCCCTTTTTATAGATACATTGAGTGAATCATGGCCATCGGATTAAAAATAGTTTGGATGCACCAGATTGCGCCACGTCATCAGTGAACAGTAACACGGTTTGACCACGGGGTTTGAACAGTAACACGGTTTGCACACGGTTTGAAGCGAACGTGTGCGAGCGAGTGTCGTGAAGCGATATCCATGAACAACGATCTTGTACATGTGAATAGTGTCGTACGTGTGAACAATGCCATTTTTCCTTTTATGCTCCTCTTAAGGTTTTCGATCATCCGAGTTCAAGAGTGACGTCCGTTTTGCTATCCGAAATCTCGTTCATTGTGAAATGACCATAATACCCCTAAAATACACAAAATACTTAATTAAAACAGAACACACATAATTAAATAACAAGAGACTTAAATTAAGAAAATTAAAGATGTTAGTAAAACTTGAAGTACAAAATGACGATTTTCTCCTTTATAAATATACACTTTCTAACACTCAACATACTTGTAACACAATGCTCATAAAATGGCAAGTTTATTGATTTGAGTCCTGAAAGCAACTTTCGCTCAAAGAGAATCTTCAAACCTTATTCCGATATGTGACCAAGTTTGAGATGCCACATCATCACCAATTTTTCTTCATTTGATGCGACATATGCATCTGCTTCTTGTAGTGTTTCTTTTTTAAGCATGAATAGATTAACATCGATCTTTTCTGCCTTTATCAATACAAACGTGCCTTTAGCAATATTTATAATCTCATTCCCCACATGAGTTTTGCATCCATGATTATCTATTTGTCCTAAAAATAATAGATTCCTTTTCAGGCCTTTAATATGATGTACTTCTTCAATTGTGCGAACTGTACAATCAAATATTTTTATTTTAACAGTACTGATATCAGTGATCTCCAACGCATGATCATCACCCATGTATATAGATCTTCTAGAGATAGGTTCATATTTGTGGAACCATTTTCTCCGAGAAGTCATGTGTGAGGTAGTTCATGAGTTTATAAGTCAGACGTTAGATAGCCGTTTTCTAGCTTTTGAAACAGTTGTTGCCTTTCTGTATAATATTTTACCATCGTCCGAGGTACTTACTACACACCCATGAGCATTTGATGACATAAGATCTTTACCTTATCTTCTCTTCTGGTTGTTCTAACACTCTTTCTTAACGTGCCCTTTCTTGCCACAATTGTAGCATTTGACATTCTCCTTACTTCTCAATTTTTATCTCCCTCTCATCACAGATAGCGCCTTCGCTTGTTGCGAACTCGGTTGTCTACCTTCCTAGTTTTTTCGTTTGCTCTATTCATTTAATATAGAAGCTGCAACGTTGTCGAATACTAAATTGTCCGCTTGATTGTTGTGCATCAGATTGATGATGAGTTGAACATACGAATTTAGTAGACTTTGAAATAGAAGGTCGGTACATTCATTTTCCTCTATGTTATGATTTAACATTATGAGTTATGAAAATAGAGTTTTCAAGGTGTTGACATGATCGTTTATCGATGTAGATTTCATCATCCAACGATCCAACCAAAATTGGACTCAAGTGCCATCCCCTATATTCCAAACAACACCTGAGAGAGTGTTCGTCCAAACCTTTTAAATCGATCGCCACAAGTGAGATTCGTGTCTCCTCGGTAATTCAGCAATAGAGTTGAAAAGTCTACCCAATACTTAGTTATCAACATCTGATCCCAAAGACTAGACGGAGAGGAAATAATGCCCCAACCCAGCTTCATAAGCAGAGACTTGTTCATCCCATCTAAACTTTTGAAACCTAAACAACCATTAATTTTAGGCTGACAAATAGTTTTCTAACTAATCATGCTTAACTTTTGGGATTTTGCAGCACCACTCCATATTAACCTCTTACAAGCTTGATCGATCTTTAACTTCACCCCAGGAGGAAGGTTAGTTGTTTGCATTGCGTAAATAAGGACCACTTACAAAACTGACTCCGTTAGAGTAATTCGGCCAGTAAGCGAAGATGAAAAGCATTCCAATAAGAAAGTCTTCTATCCACTTTATAAATGATTTCTTGGTATGTACACTTTGTTACTCGAGAGTGGAGTAATGGCATACCCAGATATTTACCAAGATCTTGGGTAAGAGTGAATCCACGCATACTCCCAATATGGATCCTCTCCCTTTCACTAATGTTCTTGGAAAAAAAAATACTTTGGTTTTGGTCTTGTTAACCATTGCCTCAGAGCTATTACAGAAGCTTTCGAGGACTTCGTTAATCACTTTAGCCTGACCAAGAGCCACTTCTGTGAATACCAAAAGATCATCAGTAAAAAATAAGTGAGACAGAGGGTACCATTTCGGACAATCTAATCGGTATTCACTTTCCTGTATTTACTGCTTTGTAGATGTTGTCACTTAATCGCTTAATGCATAACACAAAAATATATAGTGAAATTGGGTCCCTTTGTCTAATCCCCTTGGTAGGCAAAAACTCATCTGTGACCTCTCCATTCCAAAGAATATTCATTCTAGCCAAACTGTTGCATCCCATAATGAGATGAATGAGATATAAAGGAATTCAAGTTTCCCTCTGAGTCTTGTAAATGAAGTTCCAACTAAGCCGATCGTAAGCTTTCTCAAGATCAACTTCAATTGCCATAAAGCCATGCTTACCAGTTTTCCTGTGCATAGAATGAATAATTTCCTGAGCAATGACAATATTCTCAATCATATGCCTGCCGGGAACAAAACTAGTTTGGTGAGGGCAATGAGCTGAGGAAGAAGAACTTGAATCTGATTTGCTATGATCTTCATAACATTTTTATAAGCAACTATACAAAGGCTAATTGGTTGATACATTTTAAGAGTTGTTGGGTTATCATTCTTAGGTATTAGAACTAAGAGAGTTGTGTTTATCTCCTCAGGAACCTTGCCGCTTCTAAAAATGTCTCTAATAAATTTGTAAAAAGATGAACCAAAAATATCCCATTGAGATTGAGAAAAGATTACATGGAGGCCATCGGTACCTTGGGCTTTTAGAGGTTTCATCCTAAAAATAGTATTACGGATTTCAATATCATCCACAGGACCTTGCAAGGAATGTAAAATATACTCAGCACAAACATGGAAGCAATTTGTAAAAAGATACGGCTGTAAGTCATTCAATTTTTTTGTATAAAGGACTTTACATAACTGAACTGCATGTCTTTTAATCTTATCATAATAAAAAATCCAGCGTCCATTCTCATTCTGAATTGCATCAATTTTATTTCTGCATCTGTGGGCAAGAGTTTTCTGATAAAAATAAGCAGTATTCCTGTCACCATGTAACAACTAATCCTGTCGAGACTTTTGACGCCAAAAAAGTTTTTCTTGAGTACTTCATTTAGCTCTCTTTTGAGTGTACTTTCAAGCTAGATAAGGCCCCATGAATGGTACTGCTCTAAGGCTTTTTGGATACCTCCCAACTGAGCTAATAACCTGCATTTAAGATAGAATATATTCCCAAAATGGTCTTTATTCCATATTGCAGCTTTGTCAATAAATTGGCTAACCGTATAGGGGTAAGGCACTTGATTATTCTAGGACCCTACCACAAAATCGCTAAAAATGACATATCAGTAAACCATACTTCTAGAAAAAAGAAAGGTCTGTTACCCGATTATCGCTTGTGATCTTTGTCAAAACGGACAAATACTGGACGGTGATCAGAAGAGAGTTTCAACAGATGCAAAACCGTATTGTTAACAAATTTTTAAAACCAATCTTCATTGCAGACCGCTTGGTCAAGGCGTTTAAACAAATTACCTATAGACCAAGTGAAACGAGGGCCATTCAACGACAAGTCATAGAGCTTATTATTATAAAACCAACTACTGAATAAGCCACAAACACCAAGGCTTCTAAGAGAGGCCCTTTTTTTTCTCAGAAGCAAAAAGCATAGAATTAAAGTCCCCTTCCCCGAGCCAAGGACCCTCGCCATACCAGTGAGAGGCTCCAAGTGATCCCAAAGTTGTTTTCGAAGGCAAGGGATGAGACTTGCATAGACAACCGTGATCCAAGACAAGAGATTACCATTCTTGGAAACCTGAAAATGGATGAATTGGTTATGATTAAAAGTGATATCCATCGTAAACATATCTGTCCACAAAATCCATATGCCCCCTGAAAAACCAAGTGCTCCAACTCTATGAGAATTCTCAAAACTGCTACACTTGATGAAGTTATTGACTTTGAAACTGCTGATCCTAGGTTCCAAAAGTATAACCATATTCGGATGGTAATTCTTGACGAGAGTACTAAAAGCGCGATGAAAGGCAGGTGAAATAGCCCTTTGAACATTCCAAAAATTTACTGACAGCAACATAAATAAAATATAACTATAAAGGATAAAGGCCAAATTCGTTACTCCATCAGCCCTAAGACCTCAGTTTCCAACTCCATTGGAGTTTTATCAACTAAAGATATATCTCCAACAGAATAACTAGACTCCTGATCATTGTCCTTAATGTATTCGCTATCATCCTCATCATCTTCCATATCCGCTGGGTTGTCCAAGTTATTACCATCAGGGGGATCGCCAGTCGGTTTTGCGATTGGTGAAAAAGCTCCTTAGTGGGGCAGGCCAAGGTTGGTGCAGCAGGAATGGTAGAAAGGTTAGTGGGTATTTCTCCAGGGAGGAAGAAGATGGCAGAGTGGTTCCTGGGGTTAAGAGTTGTGGGTACCATGGTAGGCTTAGGGAGATTAGTTATGAAGTTTGCATGGTTTGCTTGGGCCACTACTAAAAAAATGACTTTCACTAATACTAGGTTGCTGGTACTAAATAAAAAAGTATCAGTATTTGATGACTTAAGTAATTTTTAGTGCCTTTAACATATTAGTGCCAGTAGTTATTGATATTACGGTATCATAAACCTTTACTGATATTAAGATTTATATTTTTAATTTTAATTTTAATTTTTCTTATTCTAAACGACGTAGTTTTAATTTTAAAATTATGGTATCTTAAATTCAACACTTGCTAAACTTTTTTGGCCTTCAACCAAATAAAACGCTTCACTCCTCATCTTTTTTCTCTTCCAATTCCTTCCCACTTCTTTCAATATACCCTAAATTGAAATAAAATAAATCTCTCAGCCTCTAAAAAAAAATCATCGTCTTCATCACCAACAATTTTCATTTTCTGTTTCTCTCTAGTTTTACTTTATGCGTATGGATCTTGATTCTTTGGTCACCACCAGAGACAACAAAAGACGGAGAAATTCAAATAAGAAGAGGAAGAATAAGGAAAGGAAGAGCAAGTTAAAGAAACTGGCCTCACAAATCTAGATGAGAATAACTTCCTGTTCGATGTGTTGAAACACACGGACGGCCGGACCTTGGCACGGGCAGCCTGCGTCAACAAGAAATGGCACAAAACGGCTCAAGACGAGCGCCTTTGAGAGTAGATATGCATCCAGCACTTCGCTAACTTTGGGTGTGCTACCCAAGAGCTCAGATCCGTGGTTCTAGCTTTCGATGTCGGTGGCTCCCGTCACCTTCACTCTCTTTACCTCCGCCAGCTTTTCAGGTTGCCACCCGATGCTCCGCCTTCTTCCTCCAACTGAAATCCTCTCCCACACGTGATGGGCCCCAAGACCCCAACCCACTGGTGGAGAGACGAGGTTCGTCTCTTCTTATCTCTGCTTTTCGTTCGTTACAATGAGATGATAACTGTTAGGGATCTAACTAAGTAATAATTTATTTACTCATTCCTCCTTATCTATCCACTTATTTATATATTTTTTTTCCTTTTGGCTGGTGATTTTTTTAAATAAAGAAAAAGAAAAAATTTTGCGTGTATGTTGTCTGGAATTTTAATTTGTGATATGTATTTTTATTATGCTAAAACTGTGAATCAATCAGAATTTCCTCTCAAGTCATACGCAATCATTTTTTGTAATTTAATGAAATATGAAATGTGCTTTAGAAAATTTTTTTTTTAGGTCATTTGTCTAGATTTGATTTTTGTGGTGAAAAATACAAACTTGATTGAAGATCAATTTTTAATGGGTAAAATTGTTGTTATGAACAATGTTAAATTGATTTTTAAAGTAATTTTAGGTTTGTTTCTATAAAAGCTATTGCTCCTGTGGTAGCATGTCGTGTTTTTTCCTCTGCAGCAAGTATTATAGATAATCTGAGAACTTAAAGACTCCACCATGAAGATTCTGGACCTCTTTATTGCTGCATTTATACCAGTTTTAAAGGAACTTCTGCTTACTGCTCTTGGCTTATTTCTTGCACTAGATCGGATAGATATATTGGGGGACTTGGCACACCAGCATTTGAATAAGGTAATTCTCACTGCAATTTAACTGCAAAAAAATTTCAAATGATGTTATATTTTTTCTTTAAATTTTTTTTACTAAAGCCTGCCAAGCTGTTAAAGGATTTGGTTCTTTTCATGTTGTACAGGTTGTGTTTTTTTTCTTCAATCCAGCACTTGTTGGTAGTAGTCTTGTAGAGCACATAACAGCTGAAGGCATGGGCATGTTATGAGTTTGCATTCTTTACGAAACTTGTGCGGTTTCTTCTATTTTTTTAATTATTCTTTTAGTCTTCTTACCATGTTTTCTCATTTTCTTCCGTCAATTCATTGAAAGTAGTTTTCATAAATAAAATAAAACTATGTAGGTGGTTTATGCCGTTAAATATCCTTATTATATTCATCATTGGCGTAACACTTGGATGGATTGTTCTAAAAACTGCAAAAGCTCCTTATGATTTTTGGGGCCTTGTTTAAGATGTTGTGTTGCAGGTTCTTTTCCCTCTCTCGCTCTCCTTCTTTCTATTTGAGTCAAATGAAGATAGGTGAGTAAAAATGTTATAAATGTTCCTTTGTTGCCTTATAATCTTAACCAATGGTTTGCTTGATGAAGTAACAATATTTTTTAATGAAATGGATTAAAAATTAACTCAATTCAATTCTTTGCTTTACTTCAATGAATAGTTTTGGATAATTTTTATGGTGTATTTGGATGGATCATATTAAGAATGTTCCACAGTCATCTCAGGCAAACTATTACCTATAGTCTTGTGTATAGGAATTAGAAAAAGTTTTAGATGATTTTGAGTTTGTTAATTCAAAGACGTATTTTATTTTTCTTTGTACAAATTTTTTTTGCCTCTAACGTTACAGAAAACTTGGGGAATATGTTTTTCATTATAATTCCAGCAATTTGTAAAGAAAGGGGCAGCCCATTTGGTGATGATGATGCCTGTTATCGCCAGGGAATGGCTTATTCTGCACTTTCAATGGCAGTATGAATCTTACCCAACTCTACAAATGTCTAAATAAGCAGTCTATTGCTTGCGCTCTTTAAAATAAGCAGTAAGTATGAAAAACTAATTTGGGATCTTTTTCAATATTTTGATTTTTCGTTATTATTGATATTTCATATTGGAGCCATCTACATGTGGTCATATGTATATAACATTGTGCGGATATATTCATCATGTACGACTTCTGAAGGAGAGAAACTAGATAATTCCACTGAAAATATAACACCCATGGAAAAAACAACTGAAAAACTTTTAAATTCCCGTATAAAACCACTGCTGCCTTTAAATGGGTGCTCAGCTGTCAAAGACCATTTGAATCATTTTGATCATGGTTACTCTATTACTGCAAAGAAGCCATAGGCTTAAGTTCTAACTTTGATCTGTATGTGTAGTGAACTTCTTTCTCTATTGTTGAAGCCTTTTTTAATTAGAGCCTACTCTTGACTTCCTTTTATATGTAGGAACTACTTCCAGGTTTCAAGAATAGTCTCAGTTGTGTAGTAAAACAAATTTGTGGTTTTCAAAATTTGATGAACCATTTTTCTTTTGTTGGGTGGATTTTGTTGGAATTGAGTATTGTCGTTGCTTGTTGTTGGTACTATTATTCAGGCCATTGAAGATCGTGGAGAATGATAGCAGTAGCACACCAATTTCATTTGCCTTTATTGTTTAGTACTGCTACTCAGGTTGCTGTAATGACAAATAAGTTGTAGTTTTTTTAAATTAGAAACTAGCTGTGGTTTTAAGTATTGTTGCGCTATTGAAACTGTGGTTGATAATTTAGTTACTGAATATTAGATAGAACCAATTTGGTTATTCAATGTTGAATGTTGAATATTGAATATTGAATGGAGTCTATTGGCAATTGTTAAATGGAGTGTATTGGATTTTGATACCAACATTTGTTTCATAACTATTGTTCAAAACTGTTGATTATTAAGTTTTGATTCAGTTTATTGACAATTGTAATAGTGATCATTTCATTATTTTTGTTAAAATACTTTTAAAACTGATGACACCAATATAGCATCGGTAAATACCAATATTGTTGATTAACCAAACTGATGACAATTGTAATAATGACCATTTCGGTAAATATCAATATTATTGAATCAGAACATAAATGACATTAGAGCATCAAAACTTGCTTCATACTATAAAATCATTATCTACATGATTATATAGAATTACAATTATTTTGATATTATGGAATCAAAGTTTCTTTGATTCGAAGGTAACACATAATTGTTGACATAAAAAATTTGTGTCAGTAAATTCCATGCACCATGATCAGTAACATTAAACTCGATGTTAGTAAAACAAGTTGTTGATACCAAAATAGTATCATAGAAGGCTATTTTTCTGCTAGTGGGCATTTGTTAAGTTACGTAAGATACGTGTGGATTGCTTGTGATTTAAACTTGTGGCAGCAGGTTGGTGGTCCGTAGGAAATACTTGGTTGGACTTATCCTCACGTGTATGGTTAAAAGTATGGGTAGGCTTTTTCGATTTCTTTAGTTTATATTTGGGAGGAGGGATCGGGTTGTTTTCGATGTGAGCATGTGAGTACTTTTGGTAGTAGAAAAATCCTCACCCAACTCATGAATGGCATCCGTATCCTCAATGGTAGCTAGGATTCAGAAACGTGATTCTTTGTGGAAACACTCTCACTGATCACAGTCGGAATTGTGAGAAAGATCTCTTGGTTTTTTGGGGCGAGACCTGCCTTTTTTGGCCACTACCATCCAGGGACCGAATCATGGCATATTCCGATATCCTTCCCCGGCATCCCGTCTCAGAGCTTCTTTTGTTCCATTCAGGTGTGGCATGTTTCCCAGTGCATGATCTTCTGCAGTTTGATAAGGGATAATGTCCTTTCTGTGGCCGTATTTACCATACATAAAACAAATATTAGGTAAACCCTTATATCCTACCTTCTGCAGCTTACCATCCAATAAAAACTAGGATATCAGATGTTTGTGCAAATCAATTTCAACAGCAAAACGAGCAAATTTCCCTCTTGAAGCGGATTCAGTATTATAATCAATTTTAAAGACTTTTCTAAAAATTTGACCTATCATTCTGAGAATTTTCTTATGATAATAATGTAAGGCCATTCCTGGCAAGCGAATCCAGGCTATAATCAAGTCAATTACGGCTTTCGAACTATCAAAGTGGGGAGTCCATGGCTTCACTGTCAAATAGTGTCCCATAATAGTGTTGGGGAAAAATTAGTTTTTAATTATTTTATAAAACTTTTTAGAATTGATCTCATACAATATATAAGAATTCGTATTCTAGAAATCGTACCTTGAAAATCTGAGAAGATGAACAATCTTCGCTTTTTCCATTGAAGTGAATTAAACTCTCAGGTCAAAATCTGTTACCACCACGCCTGTTAGATCACGATACGTCACCAATGATCTTCTAGGTTATGACTCAGGTTTGATCTGCACTTGACGTGTGGGCGCCTTTATACTACTAATAGTAACTAGCAGTAGAAAATTTTTCTCTCAAGATTTAGAGAGAAAAATTTTTTTTCTCAGATTTGTATAAAGTGGCTATGTCTATCTTTCTATGGAGAAAATAAGCCTTTTTATATCTTCTTTTAGTGAAACCCTAGGCTCCAAAAATAAAAGACATGTTACTTACTTTTTCCTATAGGGGGCCACCTTGTAAAATAACATAAGGCCCCTTACACATAAGTATATTGATGGAGCCTCCCACTAAATAATATATTTAGGCTTTTGACCCAAATTGCTAGTTATCTTACTTATTAATCCAGTAGTGGTGCAGTCAATTAAATGAGCTAACTCGAGGATCAATTGGGTACATACAATAACAGCTACAACAATTAGGCATGTAATTAAACTAGCCCAATTATTTAATTCTAAAACTACTCCACTGAAAAATTGGAACTGACCTCCATAATTGTATGCTATCTAGGATAGTGTTCTCGAATAATAATTCGACCCATGCCACATTAATTTCTTTACTGCATAATCCTTTATACCACATCATTAATAAATCGATATCTCAACTGTCCAATCGATTTAATTACATCTTGTTCCTTGATACTTACTAGTTTTCTCTAATGATCATTTTCAACATACTAAATATGTTGACACTCTTGCCAAAGAATTCTATGACCAAGTGCCGAAAACACATCAAGAAATGTGTCGTAGAAATTCTATATTGTTAATCTATAACTCCAATACTCATAATTGCCTCCACCAAGATACTGGGTAATCTTGACTACAAGTGTATGTCGTGCCCATTGGTAACTCAAATGGAATAACAATTACAATCATAAAATCATAACTAACTCAAGATTAAGATTACAGTAAAATCAATACCTATGAGATTTAATAGGTCTGACAGTCATTTCAAGGTTAATTAAATCTCATATGTGATCTTGTTCAATGTAGTCGTACTACATCAATAAATTCATATATGATTAAGACAAACCATTCAATGAATTTATTACAGTCTATACCTAAATATAGTGCCCAACTTTATTTATCAACTGCGAACATAATTTATTTAATCATAAGATAACTTGTATTTATGTCTTCTGTGAATCCACATGGTGATCATATAAATATATATAATATGATCAAATGGACTTTACTCAAAATATTAATGCAATTAAGATACTTGAATAAAATACCTCATTTATTTTATTAATCAGAAAAATTATTTATTACAATTAAATAAACACATATACTTTTAAAGAGCACATTTTCCCAACAAATAGTCCAAGGGCCTTAAGTCAAAACAAGCTCTACATACCCCTCTGATTTGAAGATAATAATTGTTACCAAGATCAATTACAGAAAACCCTGAGGTCGAGCTCCAGATTGTTTCCAAGCGGTTGCACAACGCCCGATATCCAATATGGCGGCGTAAGAGCTTGACCACCACCGTTTGTTGCCATGGTCTCATTAACTGAGCATGTACTTACAGAGAAAAGGATATAGAATGGATTTATCAGCACATTCAAAAACCACATCTTCCTGTTCATCTATCAAATCATCATCACCGCCAAACTCAATTTTCTCCTCCACCCTTTATGCTGCCATCAGTTTATTTCGAAAGGAGAAAGGCAAAGGATTATCACCATTAGCCCTTTGAGCCCGGAATTTTGCTTTCTTCATGAAGCGATCATCAGCCAAGGGCGGACTAGGGTTTTTCTCGAGATTCTCGGAGGCCAACATGTTTTTTATTCCCTACTATCAAGTTATCTTTATGATGCATTGGTGTTAGTTTACTTTTAAGAAATAAAAAAAAAAATCAATTTGACATTGTTGTATATTTGTTTATTTAAGGACTTAATTTAAAATGACATTAGTAAATACATATAGTTAATTATATCTGCCAAAAAATATAATATGACGTTAGTAAAAATCATCACATGTCAAATTATTATTTATTTTATTATTTCATTAGTACTAGATAATGATTTATATAATATAAGAGTCGCATGCATGTCACGATAGATAATGTGATAGATAATCTTTAATAATAGGAATCATGTTAAACAAATATTTAAATTGTGTTTTTTGTTCATGGATTTACTAAAGATAAGGAATCGAAGTGTTATCCACAATTAGATCGATTTTTTCTTTTTTTTTTCTTTTTATAATAAGAATTGAATATGTGACTTTGAGGCAGAGGCAAAAAGGTATTATCATTGGCAATTTTGTGCCAGCATCAGGTTTTGCAGTGACTTCTTTTTTTCCCACAAAACAAAAATGATAAAGCTTAAAGAGTAAACCATTCATGTGTTTTGAGTTTTGACTAGAGCTCTGTAATGGTACATTTAGGCCAACGATCTTCAATTGTATTAAATTTTAATATATCCGATTGATTGTGCATTTTAGTGGGATTTAATAGAATTGAATTTTGATTGAATTGTACATAATTTTTCCATTTTTTATTTAAAAAAAAAGACTACGGATTGCTTATCAACCATAAATATGCTAATCAACCTTAGGGTCCTTAATATCTATCTCCAATGTTATAAAATTAAAAAAATTTTGTGACCAACTCACATAATCATGTCCTTTATTGAAATGATTAATTACAAAGATATCAACTTACTATCTTAACTGATCTAATTTATGTGTTATTATTTAATTAATATTGTCTAATTATCATATTAGTAATAATATACTCTCTAATAACGAATTTATCAATAAGTGGACAATTACATATAAAACACTCAAGTTAAGAATCTCTTTAGTGAAAATCACAAATATAAGGTGGAGAATGCCAGAAACTATGGTTACTTTTACGGCTGTTGGAAGCAGTAACGAATTACGGGCTTCATAATTCTGTTTGTCATTTGTCGGCCAAAGCAAATTGACGACAGGTCGTCTACACTATTGAAACTCAAACATGTTGAAATTTTTTTCAAAATAAATGGTGTCTCATTATAAATATATGTCTAAATAAATGGTGTCTTATTGTAAAGACATGTCCAATTAATTATACCTTATAAAAAATGTATCTTTTCACTTAAAGATATAACTTTTCATTGAGACATTTTACTAGGAAATGCATCACTTTATGGTGACATTTCATTTGAAATAGTGATAGTTCATTTTGGACCATTGATTAAAATTAAACCTTGATCCAATAACCATGAATGAAAGGGTATCGTGAAAGATTACAATCCAAATGAAAGGGCACAAATATATCTATAAATAGAGGTCATTTTTAAGTCATTTAGAGATGAAAATAATGATCACACACCACTCTTTTCTTAACCCTCTTTTCTAGAATGAATTTCAACATAAAACTCTTATTTTTGTGCATTAAAAATCCAATATATTGTTTCCGGGAGGAACAATATATTATTTTTTGGTAAGCTTGCAACATTCAAGAATATTCTAGTTTGCTTTTGTCGATGCACAACGCAAGCAAACAAACAAGTGCTTCATTGTATCATAGAGGCATATTTTCTTAACCCATGTGCATCACTCAATTGGTGGGGGCAAATAACGTCTTAAGAAAAATAACATTGTAATGTGTCTCGAAGTACACATTATTTTCTGCAGTTTACCTATTGCTATTATTTTTTTCCTACATATAAAGTTGTAAACACAATACTTTATATAATAAAGTTCCACCATTATTATTTTTTTTCTCTACATTTGTCATTCCACACAAGTACATCCCACCAATAATCTTAAGACGTTATTCGTGCAACAATGGCACCAAGTTTCATCTCTTCGATAATTTGTAGTAGATTTTGTCAAATTGGAGCGGTTCAATAGTGGCAACTTTATTCGTTGGCAGAAAAAGTTTCATTTCTTGTTGACGAGCCTCAATGTTGTCTATGTTCTCACAACATTAAAGCCCTAAGAACATGAGGATGAGACATTAGCGGAAACCAGAGTGCGACAGAAGTGGGAGTAAGATGACTACGTGTGCAAGGGACACATTTGCAATGCCATGTCTGATACTTTGTTTGATTAATACCACAACAAATGTACAACAAAAGAAATATGAGACTCATTAGAGGCTAAGTACATGATGGAAGATGACACGAGTAAGAAATTCTTAGCTTCTAAATTTTTTAACTATAAAATGGTTGATAATAGACTTGTGGTTGAACAATATAATGAGAGATTTTGCATATTCTTGATCAATTCAATCAACACAACATAAAAATGGGTGAGTCTATTATTGTCTCTTCAATTATTAATAAACTTCCTCCCTCTTAAAAAGACTATAAGAAAAGTCTTAAACATAGCAAACAGGAAATTAGTCTGGAAGGCTTAGGCCAAGATCTTCGTATTGAAGAGGAACTCAAGCTTAATAGTTTTGAGGATCATGCTGCTATGTTCTCTAAAATTAATGTTGCAAAGGAAGGAAAGGAGTTTAAGCATTCTATCACCTTAAGAATAACCACAAGAGAAAGTTTGATTCCAAAGAGAATCAAAACAAGAAGAAGAAAAAAGAAGGGTACATGCCACCACTGCGGAAAGCTTGGCCACTTCAAAAGAGATTATCGACTTCTTAAGAAGCAAAAGGAAGTTTCGAATACCAATTTTGTGGCCATGATATTTAAGATCAATGTTCTTGAAAATGATAATGCATCCCGGATAGATTATAGTGCAACCAAACATGTATACAAGGATCTTAGCCTTTTCAAATCTTATAAAGCAATTGATGATGGAAGTGTTCTTAATATGGGAAATTCCTCCACTGCAATAGCTAAAGGAAAAGGCAATGGCCATGATATCTGAGGTTAATGTTCTCGAAGATGATAATACATGGCGGATAGATTCTGGTGCAACCAACCATGTATGCCAGGATCGTAGCCTTTTCAAATCTTATAAAGCAATTGATGATGGAAGCGTTCTTTACATGAAAAATTCCTCCACTATAATAGTTAAAAGAAAAGGCAATGTGCAACTAGAGTTTACTTCTGGAAAAACCTTAACTCTTCCTTATGTTTATCATGTTCCTGAAATTAAGAAAAATCTTGTATTTGGTGGCCTTCTTAATAAGTTTGGCTTCAAATTTGTTTTTGGGTCAAACAAATTTATATTGTCTAAGGGTGGTACCTTTGTTGGGGAAGGATACATGTATGAAGGAAAGTTTAAACTCAATATCAATAATATGAATATTTCTTTTGCTTATATGGTTGACTCATAAACTTTGTGGCATAATCTTTTAGGATATTTGAATATTAGAATATTGAATGACATGGCTAATTTAGAATTAATTCCTAAGCATGAAAATAATATGCACAAAAAATGTAAAGTTTGTGGACAAACTAAAATCACAAGAACTCTTTTTTCCAAAAATTGAAAAAGAACATCTTCTTTATTGCATTTAATTCATAGTGATTTATGTGATATGCATAGTAATCTTACTAAATGTGGTAAAAAAATACTTTGTAACATTTATTGATGATTTTTCAAAATATTGTTATGTGTATTTATTACATTATAAAGATCAAGCGTTAGATAAATTTAAAATTTATAAAAATGAACTTGAGAATTTTTGTGACACTAAAATTAAATGCCTTAGAAGTGATAAAGGAGCTGAATATGTATTTACTGAATTTTGTGAATCTGTTGACATTGTACATGAAACTAGCACTGCATATACATCACAACAAAATGGCGTAGTTGAAAGAAAAAATAGGACATTGATAGAAATGGTTAATGCTATGCTTTTTAATGTGGGGCTTGGTAAAAGTTTTTAGGGTGAAGTTATTTTAATGCATGTCGTACCTTAAATAGAGTGCCTAATAAGAAAACAAAAGTGACTCCTTATGAATTATGGAAAAAGAGAAAGTATAATCTTTCTTATCTAAGAGTTTGGGGTTGTCGAGCCATTGTAAGACTACCTGAACCTAAGATAAAGAAATTAAGAGAAAGGGGCATTGAATGCATATTCTTGGGATATGCTAAGCATAGTAAAGCCTATAGGTTTCTTGTAATAGAACCTAATAGCTTTGTTGAGATCAATACTATAGTGGAATTTAGAGATGCAATATTATATGAATATAGATTTTTCACTGTACCAAAAAGTATTGATTCTCAAAAGAATAATAAACCAATAGAAATTGGTCAAAAACGTAATGCTAATAATGAGCAAAATCAATTGAGAAGAAGTAAAAGAATAAGGACTATAAAATCCTTTAGACCAGATTTTACAATCTATTTAGTTGAAGAGACAAGAGACTCACAATTTAAACAGACCATGATCACACATACTATAGAGGCTGATCCCCTCACCTTTGAATAGGCAATGCAGTCTCAAGATGCTGCCTTCTGGAAAGAGGCCATTAATGATGAAATAGACTCTATTATGGGTAATAAGACTTAGAAATTAGTTGATTTACCACCTACCTTCTGGAAAGAATGCATGATCTTTGGCTATGAATACCAAGCCATTTGATCATTTGAAGGTGTCCACACTTTGAGAGCAATTGCAAATGGAGTAATTTGAGAGAATTGAAAGTTTCCCTAATTTTGTAAATTCTTATTATTAATGAAATTATCTTCTAGTCTTTGCCCGTGAACCTAGACTTTACGTTGAACCACAAAAATTATTACGTTAAAATTTTTCTTTACATTTGTTTATCAACACATTTATATTTATCTAGAAGTCGCGTCACCATAATATTAATAATTGCTCAACCCGTACTTTTACAACATATACATCAAATTTGTGAATGTCATGTTGTTTAATAATAAATTGATAAATGACTTGTCATCGAGTGGATGCGATACTATCAACAGTCGTCCTAATTGTAAATATACGGATGTTCTGTTAGTTATAAGTAAAACATAAATGACGTGTTATCATATATAAATGCACAAGCGCATACCATTTACGCTTCTCAGTTACAAAAATTAAATTTTTCAACATGTCATCTTTATGTTCGGTATGTGGATGTCCCATCGTTTACTGAAAGAACGATAGACAACACATAATCCAAATGATGAGTCAAGTCACGCAATTTGTGATTGTCAGTCTCGATAAATTTAAGTATAATTTACATTAATTAATTTATTGTTTTATATTTAAGATATTAAACTACATCAAAGCTTAGATTTTCTAATTTTTGTTTATAACGAATATTGAAAGCATAGCCTTAAAGAGTGAAGTTGTCCCAAAAAAAATTAAGTAATTTCCTTTCAAAATTTCCTTATAAAATTCTATAGCAAACTAAATATTAGACTTAAATGTCACTATGCTACCATCTCCTCTCCTCTTTTATATTTTGATTTTCTCTCATTTCTTACAACCAAACGTCATCTCTTAGGGCTAAGTAACATTGCTAGTTATCATTACAATTCTTATTCCCTTAATATTGTAAATATTATTGGAAAAGATAACAACACAAAATGTAATTTGGCGAAACCATCACGAAAAATCCCCTCTATTTTCATTAATGTTCATGACTTCTTTTTCATCACTCTAACAAAAAATTCATGTTGTTGTTATTATGATTATTAAATAACAAATTAATAATAATGTTAAGAAAATTAAGTTATACGATTAACTAAAAATTGACCACACAAATCTCTTTTTAAACAATTATGTCCATATGGATATACTTGGGTCAGTCAAAGCACATAATTGTAATAGAGACATGTAGGATGATTTTTCAGTTAATGTGATATGTATGCGATTCAATTGGATTACCAAACCAACAACAGTTACTAGACTTCAAAAGCTATCAACGTATAATTTATCAATATGTGGAAAATTAAGTATAAAATACTCACGTTAAAAATATGTTTGCCGAAAATCAAAAGTACGAGGCCAGGAATGTTAGAGACTTACTAATTATTTGAATCTTTTTATTTCTTATTATCCAAGTGATGTTAATGAAGCCAAGAAAAAAATGTTACTTGAAAACCACTCAATCAAGTCCTTAAGATGATTACCTCAAAATATTTGGATAGACATTTTATTAATAATATTTTAGATGAGTAACATGACTTTGCATCCTCAAAATATTTGGATAGACGTTTTATTGATAATATTTTAGATGAGTAACATGACTTACCATGGGATGTAAAAACACATAATATATTAATAATGTTAGGATTGAATCTATCAATTTATTGAGTATAAATTGATAAGAGATTCAGAAATATTAAGATTTGAATGTAACCTGAACTTGAGACTAATTCAGGTTTTGTTGACTTAAAAGCAGCTTAAGACTACTCATCGAGGAAATTTCATTCAACCAATGAATATTAAAAAATAATGGCTAAAGATTCAGAAGTTTCATGAAAGAAACACTAGCATTTAAACAAATAGAAGAAAGAAACGCACCAATTAGAGAGATTCAATGTGGAGGAAAAGGGAAAACAAAAAACAAAAATGATGGCCTACAATTTTACAATGCTAAACACAGGACAAATGGTCATATTAGAATTGAAAGCATACAAAAGAAAAAAGAAACCAATCAAAACAAGGCACATTTTCAGTCTTTTGGGGTTGAAGAGTTAGTCGCAGCTGAAACTTTGTCTTGCATCTGGGGCGTGAAATAAACGGATCCCACATTTTTTCACTGGGTAATCCAGAAATTCAAAACCATTAGCTTCCCTAAAATTGAACCGGACAGCCACAGGAACGCAATTGTATTTCCGAAAATCATTAAATTCCTCACCATCAAAGAAATAGTACCCAAAAAATAAGTGACCAGACACTACACAATCACCTACCCCAAGTAACGTCATCCGGCTCGCGCTGCTGTGCGGATGATAATCTTTGGGTCTCACTATGTATTCACAGTACACGTAAAACTGTTTTTCCATTTTTGAAGTGTAGACCAAGCTAAACTTTCTGCTAAAATTTACAATAACGCTAAAAGCAAGCCCGAGTACGCTTTTATTATTGAAGAAATCTGGAGGCATCTCCAAGGTTACACAAGATCCGGCACTTTGAAAGCTAAACCACTTTGGAATTTTATTCCAAGGTAAAAAGCCGCGGCCTCGAAGTGATGGATAAGATATCTATATATACACACGAATCATAATTTTTTAAAAAAAATCAAAAATTGTTAATAACACTTAATAGAATAAAGATCACTAATACTTAAACAGAAAAATTTAATAGGAAAAAGTCAGAATTAACTGTAAAATTATATGGCGTCAAAGAAAGACGACAAAGTAATCAATTAACATTATATCACCACACACCGCGTTATAGTTCATTCTGTCATCTTTTCTTTAGCTTCTTTTCTAAATAAAAAGGAGAGAGTTAATTAACGACATACCTTTTCCTGTGCTTCTTTTAGACGTGCGGTTGCCAAAAGCTGAATTTTCTGCAGAGCTCCTTTGACAATTCCTCTAATCTCATTCCGATCCAACTTAAAATTATCGCTCAGGTATAAAGTCCGTAAATAAGATTCATCACTACTTGGGAACAAACCTGGTAATGATTCCAGTGCGGTGCAATGATGTGCATCCAACGAAAGTAGATTGCATGGAAGCTTTGGTAAGGATTGAAGCCTCTCGCAATACCTTATGAAGAGCCTTTCCAAATTAGAAAGTTGTATGATGCTTTCTGGTATTCTCTCAAAATTGTTTCCCTCTAGATGCAGTTTTGTTACTGAGGATGACAGGCCAAGACTTTCAGGTAACTCCATGATGCCGTAATCATTTAGATTTAAATCCCTTAGATTTTGCAAGCCATCTACGGAGAATGTGATTGGCAATGATAAACCCTTGTTTCTCCCGAAATATATTCCACGAACCCTTTTCAAACGGACGATGGATGGCGGTACTTCTGTTATAGAAGTTTCTATAGCGTGCAAAAGATCCAAAGCTTCTAAATTTCCAAGTTCCTCGGGCAATCTCTGAAGATTCGAGCAACCATCGATAATGAGAACATCTAGAGATTTCAACTTACACAGGCCGCTTGGGAGACTCTTGAGACTTTTACAATCTGCAAGGCCCAAGTGCGAAAGCTTAGATAGACATTCGACGGACGAAGGCAGTTCCTCCAGTGCAGTTCCATCTAAATGCATCGTTGTTATATTACCAGATGAGATCTCTGGAAGCCTCTTCAGCTTTGGGCAACCCAAAAGATCGAGTTCTTTAAGCAATTCCAAATGAATTCTTGCTGGAAGACTTTGCTGTGAGAATTTTAGATTAGTTTGAGTAATGAATCTGTAACTGTTTTATTAAATCGACAATGTACAGCTCAGCTGGTATTTATAGCTAAGCAGTTTAAAGTCCAGCTCACTCAATTTGTTATACAAATTAACAAACTTAAGTAAAGCATGTGAACTAAAGAATCAATCACAACCGTTAATTCATAACTAATATTCTAATGCACATAACAGCCGTGGAATCTCTATATAGCTGTTCTGTCATTTGGAATATTCATCCTCTGCACATGTGGACTGCGTCACTTCACTTGTGTGAACACCTTCCTTGGTTAATAAGTAAATTCCAGCTGGTATTCCCACGTGAGTTGATCCATGTTCAGCTTCATTCTCAACTTTAACATCCCTTCTCAAACTTAAGTCTCTAGAAGAGACTTTAAGTTTGTTTCTGAAGAAGCTGAACTTGGAGTAAGTGAGTTGCTTGGTCAGCACATCTGCTGTTTGATCATTGCTCGATACAAAAGTAATTTCAATTTCTTTCTTTTCAACCTTATCTCTGACAAAATGAATGTCAATCCCAATGTTTTTAGTTTTGGAGTGAAGAACTGGGTTTGTAGCAATTGCAGCTGCACTTGTACTGTCACTTAACAACAGAAGAGTGCAGTTTAGTCTTACACCCAACTCTTTGAGTAGTGAACATATCCATGTTATTTCTGCACTAGCTAATGCCATAGCTCTCTATCCAGATTCAACTGAGGATTTTGATACTACACTTTACTTCTTTGAACTCCAGCTAATCAAATTGTCACCAAAATATATACAATAACCACTAGTAGATCTTCTGTCATCAGGATCACTTCCCCAATCAGCATTTGAGTATGCTATTAGATCAAGGTAATTAGATTTCTTGAAAACAAGACCATAGTCAATTGTTTCCCTTAGATATCTAAATACCCTTTTGCAAGCTATCCAATGTGGCTGCAAAGGATTAGCCATAAACTGACTTAACTTGTTTACTGCATATGCAATTTCAAGTCTTGTTAACACAACATATTGCAACCCTCCAATAGCTCTTCTATACTTAGTTGAGTCAACACATTTTTCTCCTACATATTTACTCAACTTCTCAGCAGTTGCTAATGGAGTATCTAAACCATTACAGTTCTTCAGATCAAATTTGGTGAGCAGTTCCTTTAAGTATTTGGTCTGAGATAATACCAGTGTTTCTTCATTTCTTGTAACTTCAATGCCAAGGAAGAAGTTAAGTTGCCCCAAATCTTTAAGAGCAAAAGTATTTCCCATATTGTAAATAAGCTGCTCTAGTTCAACATGATTGTTCCCAGTGACTATGATATCATCTACATAAGCTAACAAGATGATTAGATCATTTTCATTTTGTTTGAAAAATAGAGATGTATTTGATTTTGCTCGACTGAATTGCCATGATTCAAAGACTGATTTTAATTTATCAAACCAGGCTCTTGGTGTCTGCTTCAAACCATAGAGAGCTTTCTTCAACTTACAAACATACCTTGGGTGGTCTGCATCTACAAATCCTTCAAGCTGAGGCATATAAACTGTTTCTATTAACTCTCCTTCTAGAAATGCATTATTATTGTCAACTTGCCTCAGCTTCCAGTTATTCATTACAGCCAAGCTTAGAACAATTCTTATAGTAGCTGCTTTTACTACAAGGCTGAAAGTCTCCTGATAATCCACTTCTTCAGTTTGTAAGAAACCCTTTGCCACTAACCTAGCTTTATATCTCTTTATTATTCCATCTGAGTTTTGTTTTACTCGATAGATCCATTTATTTCCCACAGGTTTCATATTTTGCTCTGGTGGAACCAAATACCAGGTCTGATTCTTTATTAGAGCATCAAACTCATCCTGCATAGCTAGCTTCCAGTTTCTATCACTCAATGCTTCAGCAACACTTGATGGTGTTTCTAGAGACAAGGCTTTTCCAGTATTATAAGCTTTAGGCTTAAAAGTTTCAGCTTTGGCTCTGGTTATCATAGGATGTGAAGTATTGAGTTTATGAGTGGTTTGAGATATTTCAGAGTTTTGATTCTGAGCTGGGGTGTTTTCAAGTGCAACAAAATGATCTGCAGTATTTAAAGTTTCTGAATGTGTATTTGAAACATTGTATGGTATTTGGTCAATTTGACTATGACTGTTGTCAGAATTTAGATCATCAGAAGGATTAAGATCTAGAATTGGATGCTCAGAAAGGTTTGAACTATCTGCAGTTGCCTCATGATTATGACTTTTAGAAGGAAAGGATATTGTGATGAATTTACTAAGAGAGTTTACAGACTCAGGTAATTGATTTTGTTTTAAAATCATGAATTTTGAATCTATTTAGAAAGGAAAAGAACTGTCGTTGAAATTAACATGTGCTGTTATGTATATCTTTCCATTTGAGTTTCGACAAATGTAACCTTTGTGAAAATGATTGAAACCTAAATTGACACATGTAGACATATTTTGATGAGAGAATAATCTGGTTTCTTTGAGTAGAGTAGCTCAAAAGGTGTTTTGTCATTTAAAATAGGTGTGCCAGTTCTGTTTATAAGATAGGTGGCGTTAGAAAAAGCTTCCCACCAAAATTTCAAAGGTAATCCAGATTGAGCAAGAAGAGTCAATCCAGCTTCTACAAGATGTCTGTGTTTCCTTTCAACTTTTCCATTTTGATGGTGGGTTTATGGGCAGGAATATCTCAAAGAAATCCCTTCATGCTTTAGATATGGTTCAAATGCTTTATATTATCCTCCCATATCACACTGTAAAGTTTTAATTTTTAGTTCAAGACTTTTCTCAATTTGGTTTTTGAAATAAATAAAAGTTGCGAGTGCCTGTGATTTTGTGTCAATCCATAAATCCATGTGTAACTGGTTTTGTCATCAATGAAAGCTATATAGTATCTAAAACCTTGATTTGATTCAGTGGAAGCAGGACCCCAAAAATCATTATGAATGATTTCAAGAGCTTTTGAGGTCTTTGTTTCACTGTGTTTGAAAGATAGTCTATGTTGTTTTCCATACTGACAAGCTTTATAGAAAGATAAACCAGATGTTTTATTTCTAAAAGAAATATTACAAGTTGACAAAGTTTTCACAAGAGCATTGATATTATGATGAGCACATTGTTGCTTGTACAATTTTTATTACAACAGATAGACAACATAGACTCAGGTTCAAGAATTTTATTTACTGTAAGTAAACTAGGAGTAGCAGCAGAAGATAACAGAATGGACTTGAATTGACTGGAATCATGTGGCAAATTTAGCAGCATGTGCAATCCATCCTTAGCTATTCCTTTCAAAAAAACACTCCCTCTTCTCTTGTCCTTAACAACACAAGAAGTTTTGTTGAATTCAATAGAAACATCATTATCATGTAATAGCTTTGAAATGCTGATCAATTTTTTTGGTTATTTCTGGAACATAAAGTATGTGATTAAGTTTGATATGAGATGATATGAGATGATATGTGTGATCAAGTGTGCTTAGCAGTGAGTGACCAACTGAAACTATTTTGAGTTTAGCTCAATTACCTACAGCCAACTGATCATTTCCTTTGTATTCTGAGTTGATGTTGAGATTGTTTAAATCATTTGAGATGTGGTTTTTTGCACCACTGTCAAGATACCAAGCTCCATCTCTGTGACCTCCATTATCTGCTATGTATGCACTTCTTCTGTTAGGCACTTGATTTGGCACATAGTTCTTTTTTAACCTGTGCCAGCAGTGAGCAGCAAGATGATTTTTCCTGAAGCAGATCTAGCATGGTCCCTTAGTTTCTTCTTCATCAACAGAACTTTTGCCTTTGAATTTGTCTGGTGGATTTGAGACCTGATTGAAGTTGTTTCCACCTGATTGCTTTCCATTGGATATCCCAGATGATCTTCCACCATAATTGTTGTTGTTTCCACCAAAGTTGAAGTTTGGTTGCCAGTTCTTCCTTTGATTTCCTCTGTGAAAAGCCAGATTTGCTTGATAATCCAGATGGCTAACAGAGTGTTGATATTCAATTCTGTTTTCATGACTTAGCAGCATCCCATACACATTAGAGAGAGTTGTGCCTTCAGGCTATGCATTAATTGTAGTAACTATTGAATCATATTCAGATCCGAGACCAGCAAGCAAACACAGCACAAAATCTTCATCATTCATATTGCTTCCAGCTGCTCTTAGAGCATCAAGAGTGGTTTTCATCTTAGTATAGTACTCATGTATTGCCATTGATCCTTTCCTGGTAGTTTGAATTTGAGTCCTCAAATGCAGAACTCTAGCTCTAAATCTTGCTCCAAATTGAGTTGCAAGAATCTACCATACATCTAGAGAAGATCTGGCTCCGACTACAACACTTAGAACTTCTTCACTCAAGGTTGACAACAACCAGCTCATCAGCTATTGATCGTTTCTCCTCTAAATCTGGAATTATGGATTTGGAGTTATCACAGTTTGATCACTGTCAATGTTGATTACAGATCGACTTGGTGGACTCTTTGAGTTATCAATCAGATCTTCCAGATCATTAGCATTGATTGTTGCAATTACTTGAGATCGCCATAGCAAGTAGTTGTTATTAATGAGCTTGATAGATGTGTTAAAAACTAGTGAACTGAGAACAGAGGTACTGACATTTGAGATTTGATTTATGTTTACAGTTGAGCTTGAAGCTCCATTACTGTTTGTTTGATTTTCATTGCTCGCCATTGTTGCTTCTTAGAAGCTTTGATACCATGTAAGAATTTTAGATTAGTTTGAGTAATGAATCTGTAACTATTTTATTAAATTCACAATGTACAGCTCAACTAGTATTTATAGCTAAGCAGTTTAAAGTCCAGCTCACTCAATTCGTTATACAAATTAACAAACTTAAGTAAAGCATGTGAACTAAAGGATCAATCACAACCGTTAATTCATAACTAATATTCTAATGCACATAACAGCCGTGGAATCTCTATATAGCTGTTCTGCCATTTGGAATATTCATCCTCTGCACATGTGGACTGCGTCACTTCACTTGTGTGAACACCTTCCTTGGTTAACAAGTAAATTCCAGCTGGTATTCCCACGTGAGTTGACCCATGTTCAGCTTCATTCTCAACTTTAACATTTGCAAGTTTTTACAACCGCTTAGGTTCAAGATAACTAGCTTGTTCAGATGTTGAGTCAATGAGGGGGTTGGAGTTTTTGAAGAAAAATTGAAGGCAGCAGTGATTATCTGGTTTAACTTACCATAATCCTGCTCAGACGAAAAGAGAAAAAACAAAAAAAAAAAAAGGCCACCAAGACAAATCATTAGCATGTATGATAATTAAAAATTATTACCGAAACTATATTGTAATTAAGATATATGCATATATACCTGCACACTATCAAAAAGTAGTTCAATATTGCTACGAGGCATTTCAACTTTCAAGTAAAACAAGTTTCTCCGGATGAATATTTCAAGGCAATAATTTCAATGGATATCCATGCCAGTGCAGGTACCTCACTTCAGTAAATCCAGGGCCTTGGAAATATGACATCTTACATTTGTTCTCTTCATTCATTGAGCTATAAAATTTCAAAATCCTCAAGTTGGGCATCTTTGTGAAAGTATTGGGATGCAGATTGATGTCTTTCACTTCAGACGATCCAACGAGATGCCTTGGATTGCTTCAGTTCCCTAATTATCAAAAATAATTAAAAAAAAATACATAAAGTTATATCAAATTTTTATATGTAATTTAAGTTGATAGTTACAATATGGCAGTCAAACTCGTAATTGTAAAAGTAGAAAGAAGCATAATTAATACAAGAAAATCTAAACATATAAACTATATATGTGTGTATGTATGTATACAAATTGACATAACATATTTGTATGCAAATTATTATATACAAGTTGACATAACATATTGCTACACACTTTCACAATCATCCAGGTCACCTTTTTGACAAGTGAATCCATTTTCTCTATCTTATATTGAACTATGGGGCTAATTATTTTAGCAAATATAAAATAGAAAAATTCAAGAAAATTTTTAATATGTAAAATCTGATATTAATTTCAATTTTCCTGGAATATATTACTATTTACAGGGTGTAATGTACTTATAACCCCAATCGAATTTTTTTTTTAAATTTTAATTGTAATTAAAGAATCTTATAAGTGAAAAGACCATTACATAATAATGATGAAAGAAATGTTGTGTTAATCAAGAGTGCAAAGAAAATTACTGATCAAAAGGCTATTAAAAAAGTAGAAATGAAAAATCATTGTTGCTCACCCTGTTTTCTGATAAAATTTTATAAACCTCTTTGTGATGCCATAGCCGACTGCGTTTTCCAGGATCATTGGTAGATTCTTGTCGGACAATTTCTCTGCCCATAGCTGGCAATAAATCATGCATTTCTATTTTATTATGGACTGATATAGTGATAAGATGCTTATCAACAAGAACTTCTATTGCCTATGTAGCAAAGAATTCACAGTCATCAAGGAATTTTGTTGCAGTGTCTCTGTCCTCATCGATAAAGAAACATGCAATATCTTCAAAAATATTTTGCGCTTTGCCATCCAAACCATCATAATTTATTTTTAAGGCGTCCTGAATCCCTTTGGGGGGAGCCGTTTCCCATTTACTTATTGCATTTTCCCACACCTCTCTTCTCTTTCCATAAAGATAGCGACCCAAAACTTCAAGTGCTAATGGAACTCCGCGAGCATATTTTATAATCTTGCATGCCAGCTCTGTATGACTTTCATGGGGATGATCTCCTCCAAAGGCATGTCGACTGAAAAGCCTAAGGGCGTCATCATGTACTAATTCCTTCATCTGATATCCTTCATCAACTCCACAGTTTGCAAGCACTTGTCTATCTCTCGTTGTTATTATTATTCGACTCCCGGAAGCAAACAAATCCAGACGTCCAACTAAAATCTTTATTTGTCTTGGATGATCCACATCATCAAAAACAATTAGAACCTTCTTGCGAGTAAGCCTCCTGCTCTGAAAATTGAGGTCGATATTTGGAAAGTTCTTCGCATTTCCATCATTCAACAATGTAGAAAGAAGTTGTTGTCGCAAGTCACCTAATCTGCCAGTTTCTTCTGCCTCTCTAACATTACGAGCAAAGTAAGAACCTGCAAAATGTCTAGAGATTTTGTTAAAAATGGCACCCGCAATGGTTGTTTTGCCTATACCACCGATACCCCAAATGCCAAGTTTGTAAACATTCGTTGACCCAGTGCGTAACAATGATTCAATTTCTTTCATGGGTAGTCTAAGTCCGACCAGGTCTTCGTATTCACTTTGAAATGTGTCATCCAGCCTCTTCAAAATTGTATTGACAATTTCCTCTATAAGTGCAGATTCAGGCCTAGCAAAAAAGTAACAATATTTATAAGTTCAAATGTAGGAGAGGGGATCAGAGCCTGTATTTTTAGCCAATTTAATGTAGCGGTTAATTTGCCCATATATCTAATCAAATAAGGGAAAATGATCAGAATACAAAGTTCTTTTATTGAATTAATCATAGTTATTTTATTAAATTAATCATTCATTAATGATTAAATTCAATAAATAACATGAGAGTTAAGATCATTTTATAAAAATATATATATAATTTGAAAACTGGATATGCATGCAAATTTAAGAGAGAGAATTTTTGTTGACCTAACGACACGAGAATCAAAGCCAGAGAGATCGGCTGCTTCTGTCAAAGCATTCCTCCAACTTTGCATCTTGTCCGGGAATCGTTCTCCAAGCTTCAAAAATGAATCCCCAAAATTACCGATTTGCTTTCTCACGTGTGATGGATCAACCCGATAGAAAACTGGCATCACAATCTGTGCATACTCTTTCTTGCATTCGAGGATCTTTAGGAGTTCATCGAGGCACCACCTGGAAGAAGCATAGCGTTCCGAGAAAATGATAATTGAGATGCTTGATGCCTCAATTGCGTCCAAAAGAGACTGTGAAATTTCATCTCCCCTCCTCAGATCGTCATCAATGAAAGTTTCTATACTCTCCCGAGACAAAGCTGAATAAAGATGGCTAGCAAAGCTCTCGCGGGTGTCCTCTCCTCCGAAACTTAGAAACACATCATACTTGATTTCAGGATTAGTCGAACTAGCATATGGATGAGAAGAAGAAGAAGAAGAAGAAGAAGAAGAAGAAGAAGAAGAAGCCATAACAGTTCGATGGATGAGAGATTTTGATGATGAGATGTGAATTACTTATTTCCTTGGAAAACTTCGTTGAGCTGATTTGTTGACTTCATCTGAAGAAACAAATAATGGATGACAGCTAAAAGAATGAATGAAAGTGTAAATCCGACCGCACAAAAGGCGAGAACTGTGATGGCTTCATTTTTTGTGATGGAGATTATGGCCGTACTGTCAGTACGTATCGGGTTTTTGCACTTGGGGCGTGTTTTAAAATTCAAATTAATACAATTTTTACCCTCATTATATAATCGGGTAATTTTCAGAAACGTCCCCTAAGGTATGACGTATTCTCAGTTTGATAGAAAGTATTCAAGTATTCTTATGGACCTCCCCTACTGTTAGTATTCCGTTTCGTATATATTAGGTAATGAAGGCAAGATCGTAATTGAACAAGTTAATGATAAAAAAAATTAAAAAATTTTAAGTTTTTCACATTGGGCTCTAGGATTTTATTCATCTCTTTCATCCGCCAAAACCATAAATACAACTCATCTCCCTCCTCCACCCAAATCGAAGCAAGGCAGCTCAAAACACATTTCATTTTCTCTATAATGAATTGATCAATTACTTTGGCCACAAATTAGAGACCATGACGAAGCTGATGGCGCCAATATCGACGACGAACGATTCACAACTTCCAGGTAAGAGAGTATAGACTAGTGAGTTTCACCATCAAACAGCCAATCATCCAGCTGTTTTGGAGCCTCAAATGAGGTATGTATCAATTTCTTTTAGTCTATGTTATTTTTATTAGATAAAATTAGAATTTTTAGTGAAAAATTGAAAGTGGGTCTCAAATTTTTTTGAGAATGTATCTGTTTCTCTTGATCTTTCGATCGATTCGTGTTAGTTGTAGTTAAATGATTAATCCAAATCATGTTGAAGATATAGCTAAGTCGAATATTTGGGTGGTCCTGTAATTTATTGAAAATGGGTCTTGAAAATTGTTTTAGATTTTTAGCTGTGTGCTTTTATTTTTTTCCATGGATTCACGATCGATGAAAATGCTTGGTGAAGATTTGCTTGAAGTGTATATAGACAGTATTTTGTTGAAGGGGTTTTTAATTTTTTTCCCTTTTTTTGGTGGTTTCCATTGTGGTATTTACATGCGTTGGGTTGGGAAAAACAAAAATGGTTTGCTGCACTCTTTTGTGTTGGATCAGTTAGTTTAGGCAATTTGAAATGGTTTGCGGCATTCCATTGATTGTTTTATTTATTTGGTTTGTTATGGTAAAAGCATAATATAATTCAATTGTTCCATATATCAATTTAGATGTGATTTGAAATTGTCAACTACAGAAAGCTAAAATTAATTTGTTATCATATTTTCAACTGAAATTACTAGTGTCTTCTTTTTAGTACTTAGTATGCATTTTTTCCCATCTTTTAGTGGTGGTGTTGCATTCATTTTGAATTTTGATAAACATCTTTTGTACATGCATGTTTCTTGGATTCCAATTTTTGTTTCATATGATGAAGCTTATTTAATTCCTTATTTTTAATATCAACTTTGTTCATCTAGATTTGCGATTTTGGTCTTTCTTGTTTGAAGGCAAACACATATATGTCATCAAAATTTTCTGCATGGACTGTAAATTTTGTAAAACGCAACAGCAGCATGTTCCGATATCTTTTATTCTGCTTATGGTAATATGAAATTGAGAATATTTCTTTTGTCACGTTAACCTGAGTGGATGGTGGATGATGTTTGTGTAAAAGATTTAAGTTATTTGTGTTATTGAATCTGTCTTATATTTTGAATTGCAATTTCACTATTAAAATGGCTTTGTAACTAATTAGAAGCTAAATGCGTAAAATTAAAACAGTCGTAGTAGCATTTCTGAGTGGGGTATAATTAGATGTTAAGATGGTGATCCAATACTTGTAATTTCTATTGTCGTTATAATTGGAATAGATAGAGGTAAACTAACTTTTTTTTTTTATTTCTTTGTTCTAGATTTTTCTTTCTTTCTTTGTTATATTTCAGTTTCTTCATCAGCATATTCAATAACTGGCAGGAGCAAATGAAGAGGAAGAGGGTAGAATATTTTTAAAGAAGAAGTGAAAAAAAGAGATAGCTCTACTTCAAAAACTGAAAAAAAGAGATAGCTCGACTTCAAAAAATAAGTAGAAGAGAAAAGGGAAATGATTGAAGTTGTGGAGAATAAATTCTTAATACATAGGAGATGACGGCAAAGTATTGCAACTATGAGCAGTTTTAAAATGCTATTTGATTGCTTTTGAAATCAAATTGTCTTTTGTACCTATGTATACACACACACACACACACACACACATTTGTATTTGTAATTTGAATTTTACATTTTGTCAAGAAAACTATGTATATATTTTTTTTGAAATCTCAATGTATATATATTTTTTGAAATCTCAATGTAACTAAAATATTAAAGTCTTTGTACGTATTACTCATTTGTTGAATTTTATTTTCTGCTGATGAATATTTAATGTCAATTTTTTTCCTCAAAGGCGTTTCAAGTATTTTTATCTCGTGTGATATTTGGGGCTCACGGGGAAGGGTGCTATAAGTCTTTTTTGGTGCCAGGGGTAATTCTGTCTTTATGTCAGGCAACAAACGGTCAATCGGTGGAAATGCAAACAGCAAGGGAGGTGTCTAATAATAAATGAATACTTTCTATCAAACTGAGAATATATAAAACCTCAGGGGAGGTTTTTGAAAATTACCCTATAACGTCTTCCCCTCGGGTTCGAACAGCAACGCGCTAACTTTTAATTTATTGTTTCATTAAGTTTTATTAAATTAGTGTTGTTATTTGTTTAAACAAATTATTATCTTGAAAATTAATACTCAACAGCAGCTACTCCAAAGCACCATTGCCGCCACCGACCACCATTATCGGGGGCCACCAGCCCCTGGATTAATGTATCTGTTGGAGTTAAATTTGGTATGATTGAAATCCTTATCGATAGAGCATTGCAACCTACATGTTTCATCAGAAATGGACAATCTGTTTGCCGTAAATCTGCGGTAAGAGTTTTGAGAATCCAAATTTTGACAGTAAATATTTAGCGAACGAAAGCTCCGTTACTAGTAATACATGTATCGTTATGAAGGTCTAGCAAAAAGGATTTTAAAGGTACCAAAAATATTGTCAAATAAAGCCTTACTCTTGGGCCAGCGACAGTTCATATTGGTCGACAGTAGTTGTGGTAACCATTGGTGAAATATTTTATTTTTTTAATAAATTTAGATAATAAATTAAATATAATTAACAATATAAATTGTTAAAACATTAATAATATATATAGTATTAATTTAATATAGATATATTTAATATTATTATAATAATACAATATGTCAAATACATACTTAAAGGATTACATAATAAAAATGTATATCAAGTTATCAAAGATATGCGTATGATACACTATTATATTGCAACGCATTACATTATTTTACACATATTATATTGTATTCGATTGTATTACATTGATATTTAGTTGGATATTTATATTCTTGTCATACAGCATTTTGTCCTACATTATAATTTTTTAAATTAAAATTTAAGTAATTGGTAAAAAATTATATTTTCATAAAAATAATTATTACAATATTTAAGATATCAGAATCATAGAAGAACAATACAGGCGCCCAAACAGCACTGTGTACAAAATCTCATGAAGAAAATTGAAGTGCATTCTTATTGTTGTGAAATATGGGGCAAAGGGATTAGCCTGCACCATCAATGAAAGAAAATAATTCAAGGAGTCAATGATCCGAGTGTCCGTTGCAATACTAGTCACTGGGGGGCCTTTGCTTGATAATTACAACATTGGGAGGTCCATTTGCAGGCAAAGTCAAACCGTAGGAGAAGGTGATGCACTGTCACTTTTCCTTTCCCATTAGATAAGGTGATGAACATCATCTGCCACGTGGCATCTCCTCTTGGTCAAAGTCCAACCGTCGGATGTAACTCCGACAGAAGCAACAAGTATATATGAATAACAAGGGAGTAGAGAAAGAAAATTAATTCACCTGAATATTTTGTACTAACTAGAAAGAAGAGAGCAAATATGACATCCCAAATGGTTTCAACGGAAAATGTTTGTATGTCACCACAACCACCGCAGTAGCTCAAACAAGCATGGTAGCGCAAGCAGTGGCGGATCTAGAAAATCAAATTAATGGGGTAAAGATTTATAAGGTTTTAGATAATATTGTTTTGGAATAGATATAATTTTAATTGATTCTTAATATTAAGTTGGCATTTTAAATTAAATTTTAACTTGAAATTGATGCATTTAAGTTTGTAATTTCAATAAATATTGCTTTCTTTTGAAAGGTAGGGGAGTGGGCGAAGTCCAAATTAAATTTTTAATTCTCTACCTTTTTAGAACTTAAACTCAGATAGTCAATTAAATAAAATTGTTTGAGACTCACTCGTTTACGTTCTCTTGAAAGCAAATAGCTTGATAGAAGGTGTCATTTTGAATTTTTTGGCCTAAGCCTTGCCCCATGGTTGCTCCGCCACCACCAGCTCACCAGCCTGAAGTCCGCCGCCGCCTTCCCCCTCACCATGCACTGAATATAAGTTAAAAGAAAAAAAAACATAATGAGCTTTGTGACTCTAACTTGAAGAGAGATACAGTTGGAGAAATCTAAATATTGAGCGGTCTTGTTGTAAGTCGGATGAAGTTAATTAATCTAACTTTTAATAACATTACTAAGGTTTTCTGGAAAAATATTTCACAAAATTTGACTGCTGTTTAGCTTTTTAAACTTGTACATACGTTATTTCTCACAAATCACACTAAAATTCCATTGGCGACAAACACACCTGCAGTACTTAATGTGTACGCATGTTAAACCCAAAAGCAAATGAGAATAATAAGACATTTCAAATCTTCGAGTACCATGGGAATCTTTTCTTCTCCTCCTATTCACTAGAGCTATTACACACTCCCCTTGATATTTGAAAGTACCCAGTACTTTTGATGTTGATTAGTCTGTTATCGCAGAATCTTAATTTTCGAAAGGTGTCTGAATCTAAAAACAAAAATATAAATATTGATTACCAATCGAATTGCAACAAATTTAAATTGGAGTTGAAATTATGTTACTGGAGTTGCCAACGTTTGAAGAATTTGTGGCAATTTGTATATTGAACAAATTTATTATTAAAAAAAATTGTTTAATCTAACAAAAAAAAATCAGTGATGGTAAGGGTAATAATGTAATGTCACAAAAAAATCTAAAATACAAGAAAAATTGGCACGTGCCAACGATAATTTTTTGTTATATAAAATCTATTTAATTGACAATAAATATTTTGAGAGGTAGAAGCTCGTTTACTATCTATATTTTGAGGTTAGTACTTATTTAGTCCCTAAAGTTTTAAAAATACCTCAACACATCTCTACCATTAAACTATTGACACCCTACTGTTATTTTTTATTTTTTTAGCTTACTTTATAATATTATTCTCTTACAATAATGTTTCTTTTTTGGGACAATAAAAAACTTTTTTTGACATTAATAAAAAGAAAAAATTAAATTACCAATTTAACTCCAAAAAATAAAATAGAAATGAAAAGAATATATACTCATTTTTGAGGAGTTAATAAATTAATTTATTTATTAATGTCCAAAAAATTGGTAATTTAATTTTTTTATAATATTTATTTTTGGACATAAGTGAGCTTCCACAAAAAATAATATATATTCTTTTATTTTTATTTTATTTTTAGGATTAAATTGGTAATTTAATGTGAGTATTACACACTGCAGTGCTCCTCCAATCAGACATGTTGTGCTTAGCTAGAAGTTTTACAATTTATTTTGCTTGAGAAAGATGTATGCCATTTGAGATCTTTGTAACCTCAATGCCAAGAAAGGGATTTGGCTCTCCTAAATGCAGTGTGATAATATCATCAACATAGACCAAAAACATAAGAATATCACCACCTATCCACTTGTGAAATAGAGAATTGTTAGATTTAGAGTTTTGGAACCCTATTGAGAAACCATTGCATCTTTAAACCTGTTAAACTAGGCCCTAGAGGCTTGTTTAAGGCCATAAAGAGTTTTCTTGAGCTTGCAAATGCGGTGAGGCTTGGAAATGGCAATGAAACCTTCAGGCTGAGCCATTTATGCATCTCCAACCAAGATACCATTGAGAAATGCATTGTTGACATCAGCTTGTCTAAGTGTCCACCTGTTTATGATAGCCAAGCTTAAGAAAATTCCGACAATTGAGGACTACTGAACTAAATTCAATGGTTATACTGGTGTTGACATTGAGTTTTTGGTAATATGAGGGACATGTAAGTTGTAACACATGATCTAGCAACAAAGGTTCAGTATTAAATAATACTGATCCAATATCAGCAACACTTAAAGCTGTACCATTTCCAATAAGCAACTTTTCAACACCAGTATATACTTTTAAATCAAGAAATTTACCTGAATCATTTGTAATATGATTTATTGCACCACTGTCTCTGTACAAGAAGGATCTTCTACAATCTCAAGAGTAAGAACAGGAGCTAAAGCTAAAGAAGCGGATGACAAACCACTATTTATACTAGAAAAACCAGCCAAACGAAGAGCATTTCCAGTGCTAGGTGCAAAGGCACTAAAAACAGCAGCATTACATGCATAGAAAGCAATAGCTGAAGGATCTGATTAGATGTCATGACCCTGAAAATCTGAAACCCTTAGCATTGTTAAATTATTATAATAAAGATCAGAGCCTCTTCCAAAACCATTAAAAGGTTTATAGCCTCCATTATTAGGAAAACCAAAAAGCCCTCTGCCATACCATCCTCAAACCAACATCAAAGCCACCTCTACCAAAGCTTCTAGGAACAAAAGAGGAATTATATCTGTTTTACATTTCTTAGCCCTATGACCTTGTGTAAAACAAATTTGACAAATGATGTCAAGAGCAGTAGCACCATTGACTTGACCTTGACCTCTATTGTTGATACCTCCATAGCCAAAATTACAACCACCACCATATGAACCTCCATTTTTCTTTTGAAAGCCATTGACAATTTTACCATAATTTTGATTTTTTTTTCAGCTACATGTGCTGTCATGTTAAGTGTAACATCACCAGTAATTTTTCCTCTTTTCTGTTCCATCCCGTTCTCATGAATTAAAAGAAAGGATGAAGTTCATTTAAGCCAATTTAGTCTCCTCTGGCTAAGACACTGGTGACGAAGGATTCATAATAAGAGGAATTAAGTCCAGTTAAAATATGCTGCACAAAATCATTCAACTCAACATGTTTTCCAGCTAAAGCAAGATTATTAGCCAATTTTTCATTATAGAAAATAATCCTCCATAGAGATCACTTCTTTCTTAAGTGTTTCAAGTTGCATCTTGAGATATGCTGCACAAAATCAGACCAATGAGCATGTCCAATAGCTCTTTTGAGGTTGTGCAATGATCACCTTTCAGAGTAAGTTTTGTTGAATCGATGACATCATCCAGCTTAAAAAAAATGATCTCCCTCCGTCCAGGTTATAAAGTCTGGATTCACCTCTGTTGTAGTAGATCTAGTTGAGGACCTAGCTCCAGTAATTTCATGAGGAAGAAATTGCATGGGACATGGGCAATTGCTATTAATAAAGCTTTCTAAACATTTACCTTTGATCAAAGTTAAAATGTGCGTGCGCCACACAATGAAGTTTTTGTTACCTAGCTTGATAGGAGTAACAAAGCTAAAGGATAAAGCTGATTGATTATTCAGATTCGAACTCGCCATAGTTGGCTCTTATACTAAGAATTTGCAATTGAGTGTGTTTGGGAAATGAGAAAGTGAAGTAGGAAATGAAAGAAAACAGAGAGAATCTTGAATGGAACAATATGGAGAATTCTTTTGATCGGTTCTTAGAAAAACTTAATCAACCAATTACATTATATATTTATATGTAACTAATTTCAACTCTTCAACGCAGCTTAGTGACACGTCAATTGATGAGTTATAATCAAATATGCGCTGCTGTGCAAAAAGCTTCTCATGCTCAACACTTCTCAAGCTCAATCATTAAAGTCACTAGCGATTTTGATCATTATCCACATACAACAGTTCATTTCAAAAAAAATTATTATTTTACCCATAGTTTTACAAAATAATAATAATAATAATAAAAGTACTTGTATGTCAAAATTTTAAAACCTTCTTCATCTTTCATCTTTCTACAAACAAGATTTATAACAACATAATTAAATTAGAAGAAGATAAAATTGGAAGTAAGTTACCCCCGAACCCACAATTTCTCCTGACAACTCAAATAATAAAGTGAAAACTGAGGTTATCGAGTATCATTTCACACTTGACACTAGAAAGAGGATATTGTTCCAAGGCTTTCTCTTACTCCAGACTTTCGTTCTGATATTCATTTGCATTCGAGCTAATGAATAAACAATCTTCATTTCAACTACTTTCATTGTTATCATTGCTTTCTTTTACTAGTTTAGAATCTAAGTTCTATTATAATTAGCAAAATTCTTTTTTAATTAATTTCTTCCAATATCTTCAAGTAACAAAGAATCTTGAAAAGTAAACTTTTGTTGGTTTGTCTCATGCATCCTATCACATGCTATGAACATGGAAAATCAATAATCATGTGTGAGTTAATTCTCATAAACTCTTTGCTTGATAAGATGGAATTCATAACATATGAATCGAGCAAATTTCTTTTTTTTAATAAATATTTTCATATTATTTCATGACAATCTCTCGAGTAGGATTATTTGCTCCATCATTAAAATTTTAAACTACAAAATTTTTCAACATCTGAAATTATCTTTCCCCCTACGCAGGTGATAGCAAACCATATACTAATATTAAATGGAATAAAAAAATTAAAATATTCATCATTAAAATAACTCTATTATTAAAAATAAATTATTTGAGTTAAGAAATATTTAATTCAACTAATTTAATCATGTCATAACTATTTTGTACAAACTAAAATTAAAATTATGAGTACCTCCATTATTACTCTTAAAGTATAATCAATGTGTGTCTCTTACAGCACTAGCATAACTTTAAGTATTTTATATGATTATCTGATAAACATAATAAATCAGTTAACATTGTAATAGTTTATTTATCGAATGATTTGTTATTTTGAAGCAGTTTTGGCCTTTGGGTGTTTTCATCATAAAATCTATTAAAATTCAACCTTTTTTAAAATAAATTGGAAAATAGTATCACCCAATTTTTTTATTAGGAATATTAGGTTAAAAAAAAATCATCAGTTCAGCTATCGTTAGTACCCAAAAATTATTTGACCAGAGCTGGATCGCTAAAATTCGATAGTTGAGTGTTCTTTACTTTATCCAACAACAATCTAACACAATGAAAATGGAACAAGCATCGAGAAAGAATAAGAAAGATTAAAAATCTTCGTTAAAAACGGATGCAGTTCAGCCAAACTAATTACTTACTTTCACACATTAAATCTGCATTAAGAGAGTGTTAATTGAAGACGGTGTTTAGGCAACAAATCAAGATCGTGCTGCAATAAACAAATCTCTCGTACATTAATTTCCCCAGTTGTCACTCAGTAAAGATAAAATCCCATGTGAAGTAGCTGCAATCACCACCATATATTAGTCTGTTTTCCATTCTCTAATGTGCTTGTTTTAACAACCGCCAGCTCAGCAGTCCGCGTCAGCATATATTATTAAATATCACTTACGCTCGGCAAACAATTCTACCATACTAGATTTTTAATCTAAACTATTAGATAAATCCTGAAGCGAGATCAAAATATCAACTCTCTTGCTCGTATTAATTTAAGAAAAAAATGAAAAAAAAAAAAGTGTAGAACTAGTAGCTAGGCAAGCGAATTGAATGAGGTGGGTGCTGGGTTGTGTGAAAGAAGTAAAAAATTTCGGTTAGGTTTAGCCAAACCTTTTTGATGTGTAGCCCAATTGAGGCTAAGGGTTGGTTGTCTAATAACAAAGCGGCTTGCCAACAGATACCAAATACAGAAATTTTAAAAGAAGAATGAACAGATCAACTGCGGGTCTCTTTATTGTTTGATGGGAATTGGCAGAAAGATGAACGTGTTCATTTATTTTTACGCCATTTTGCTACATTTCTACCAAGAATTGCTGACAATAATCAAACCCAATTAAAATTTTGCTGCAAATCTACAAGAATTGCTCATGGGACCAACGTAAAAATTATAATATCTTAGTACAAAGACCCCGCGATTAATTCATAGTTAAAGGTTAGCTCATAAATTAAGGTTATCTCGAGCTAGTTATTTACAGTTCATTGGACGTGGACATTTTCCATATCAACTCCGTGCTACATTTTCTTTATCACCCATCTCTTGCGAGCCCATTTGAGATAATAAAACTAATCCGTAAGTTAATAGACATTTCAAACTTATGTTATAGTGTTTAGCGGTATTCTCTATCAAGTTTCAAACATAATATAAATTAAGTCCCTTTTTTATGGGTTGTTTTCCCGGTCATCTTTTTTAGTGGGGTTGAACAGTATCTATCCACAAGGAAAAGATGAAGAGAAAAAATAGATAAGAAAAGTGAAATAAATAAAGATTTTCCGGAGAAAATTGGAGATGGCAGATGGGTAAGCAAAGTTCGTTGGTTCAAATCAAAAGACAAGCCGCACACGTAAAGTGCTGATGCGATTTTAGTAGAATTGCTGTCAATTGGTAGAGATAGCACAACCTTACGGAAAGCTCAGAGCTTAGTCAGCACTCAGCAGCATTAAGACCTTTCAACCACCAACGGAAGGCCACCCAATTCAACATATGCTCTCATCATTCAATTTCATTAATCAGACAACCCACTGACTGGCACACTTCTTTTTTTTTTCTTTTCAACCCAACCCTTGTCCCTTTCACAATCTTTTATTAGGATCCGTCTTTATCTTTTTGTGCTGAAAACCAAAGGGTTTGTTACAAATGAGCAAGAATATTAATATAAACGCACAATTAAACGATTGTGTGTAGATTTCCAATCGTTATGTTAAAATGTTGGATGTATATGGAGCCTAATTATATAACCCATAGTTTGCAAATAATTATGTTATAAACGTTGTATAAGGCATAACCTTTGGGTAAGGAGGTCGATGTGGGGGTTGGAGGGAGGGCAAAATCGCCAACACAATAATTTTGTAACTCCTACTATTTTTCTCATAGATTTTATAATTTTAATTATAACAATAAATTAATGAGTTAAAGTTATCTAGCCAAAGGAAAGAAACATTAGTATCCCCACTAGAGAAAGAGAGGACAAAACCATACAAACAAAAGCATGGATGATAGGGCCCCAATGTTCGTGTCCACCCCAAGCTGTTGTTATGCTTTTGGCTTCACCGTTTCTGCTTGAATGAATCAACTAGAATATTGAGATAATAAATAATTAAAAAAGACACCCACATCAATAAAGAAGATACACACAAAGCAAGCAGGCGCGCAGCAGGCGCCAGGCAGAATCCAAAGCAACAGGCACAAAAGTAATTAACAAGGCAAAAATATAATCAATCAAAAAGATTTCTTTCATTCATTCTTCTCTCAAATTTTCCTCCAAATTACAATTACAAATGGGAGGAGGATGGTTAAGGAGTGACAAACTAGCAGCATATTGTTATATTACAGAATTTCCAATTGAAACCCCCACCCCCCAAAAGATTAAACAACTCTCTCAATACTCTCTCTATATATACAAAATATATATATAAAAAAAACTTGATAAAGGGAAAAAGAGACTTGCCCCTTTTCTACCCCAATTTTTATTCTTCAAAATTAACTTCTCATAATAACCCCACTTCATTACAATGCACAATATTATTATGAGAGAAACACAAAAAAGAAAAAGACTCAACCAATACCCACCCCTCCCAAACAACCACCACTGGGGACTTTGTATATACAATAATAGTAAGACTAGTACCATTTTAGCTCCTCCTCCTTTTTCTCCTCAAATCAAAATTTTTTTAGGCTAAAAATTGGGTTTGTTATGTGAACGCATTGGATTATTGTTTGCTTAAGCCACAGCAGAGATGCTGCAATTGCGGCGATCTCGGCTGAGACAATCAAACCCTTCAATTCTCACCGCAGCAGGCTTGTGCCCGAATTTCCCCCTCACGCATCCGCCGCCTCCCATCCGCGAGGACGGAGATGGCGGTGCTGCAGTGAGCGGGGCTAACTTCTCATTGCCGAACTGGGCATCCTGTATTAGAGGATTTGAAGCCCTTGATGGCGGAGATCCGGAGAAATACGGTGGCGACGAAGCCACATGGTTACCAGTCTTTTCTGTACCGTAGCCTCCCTAAGATCACACAGCCGCAAAGATTTAGCTGATGTTCAAACCAATTAGAACCAATAATGATAATAATACCAATAAATCAGAACTGAAACTGTGAGAATCATCCAACAAGATAGAATATTAAAAAAAAAATTGAGCGAGCTGAGAGAAAATTGAAGGACCTTGGTGAGAATTAAATCCAGAAGTTCAGTCCCAGCTTTTGAATCTCCAAACTCACTACTGAAATAAAAAATAAAAATTAGAACATAAAGCGCGAAAAATTAAAAGAAAATTTGAAAACTCATGATAGAAAGTAAAACTTACCTAGCTGGCCTTTTAAAAGGTCTAATGGAATCGTTAATCGGAGAATTTATGAGGCCTAATCTCCTTGGTTTAGGGCAAATCATTGAACCCATCCTCCTCTCTTCATCACAGCCTCCTCCCAATCCCATAGCGGCGCAGCGGTTCATTTTTCTTCCGTTTTCACGAATCAATTACCCGAAACGCCGTCGTCTAGTCACCAAAAACAAAATTTGAAAACAAAATAAAATACAATCAGCTCAAGGCAAACCAAGTCAAGATTTTTTCCTCACAAAATGAAATTACAGAAAATACCCAGATTGAAAAATCTTTTCTTTTGTCTGTTTTATGTATTTTCCCAAGGTTTCTCGGGAAACAAACGGAAAAATGAACTGGACTTGATACTTTATACTTCCAAAAAATCAAATCAGATCTATAGATAAAAAGAAAAACAAAGAGAGAAAGAGGGATTTGATTTGACCTTGGATGATGCCTCCCAAGAGGAGGAGGGATTCAAGGAGGAAAAATAGAGAGGATTTAGAACAAATCCTGATGCTGAGATTTTTGTGCGAAGACAAATTAAAAATAATAAAGTTTAAAGAACAAAGAGAGAGATAAGATGATGGGGTTGGCTTTGGCTTTTAACAGAGGCTGAAGACCGCTTCTATGTGGTCAACTCTGATCTGTTTTTCCTGGGACCGCCGTTTCTAACCGTTTGATGTGCTTACTCTCGTTGACTGTTTAAATTTTAACGCAAACCGTGTGCACTTGGATTCGCTTGCTGCGAAGATAAGATTTTATCCGCATTATACACATTATTTTTATTAAAAAAAAAAAGAAAATGGCTGTTTTTTATTGGCTCCAGTGCATTTAATAAATATTTTTTTCTTTGGTGCAAAAATGGTACCCATTCCCCAAAATATGTATGTGTGTGTATATATATATTATAATTAATTAGTCATAGAAATAACAATTTATTTAATTTTATAATTTTTATTATTATTATTTAATAAATTTTTTAAAAATTAAATAAGTTATTTTATCTATATTAATAAAAATTTAAATTTTGAACTTTGAAAAATAGAGGTTGAAATTTTTTTTAAATATTAAAATATATTTATTTTATTAATTATTTGACAATTTTATTTTATTTATTTAAAAATTTTATTTCATTTCTTTTATAATGTGATTTAAAAACACTTACCTATAAAAGTAATTATATTGTTTTTAATAAAAATTTCACTGTAATGCAAACAAATTATTATTTTTTTGTGAAAATTCTACTTATAAATTCTAATAACAAAATCTTTACCTAAATAAATTCTATTTTAAAAGTTGTATCAAACGGAACTTAAATATCAAGATCGAATTATTATTTTTTTAATTATAGGAAAGAATAAAAATTTGTTATAGAAATAAAAGGAAATATTTTAATTCTCTCTCTCTATATATATAAATAATTGAATCAGAATTGTATTAATTTATGCGGATACATTGAAGAAGTATAAAATTGGCAAGTAATAATTTTGTCATATAAGCTAAATATTTTGTTTTAGGGTAAATACATCATATTATCTACTTTTGCCATATTTAGTTTTGCTAGTAGGATTTTTCTTAATTCTTTTCCCATAAAAAGCAATTGTATTTATTATTTGCTTCTTCTTCTTTTTTCCCTACCCTTTTCCACAACTACAGTTAAAAAAATTGAATAATATTAATTATAGTTAGGATAGTAATCGCACCACAAATTAGAAGGTGTGACAAATTTTTAATTGTAATATCCATAAATTACTCTTATTAAAAAAAAAAGTTTATCTATTCGAAATCGCATCTCACGGATTTCTTATTACAACTGATAATACATTAAAAGAAGTAATTATATTTTATTTATAAAAAATTTTAAGAACATCCCCAATGATACTCGTTGAAAGTACTCTGGCGTACTTATTTATCCCTACTCATTAGTGTGAAATTTCTAGATTATCCCTAACCAAAGTTTTATTTTGTTTCATAGTGTAGAGAGAATTTTGGACTTTTCCTGAAGAATTTGTTTGTAATTTTTGGAATTAAGATAATAGGCAGGCCGATTAGGCATCAATGCGAGTACGTCCATCTTTGTTTGATACTCCAAAGACCGTCAGGAATCTCCAATCATGGAGGGCGGAATCAATTGGCCGTTTAAAACAACTACTTTGTGTTCGAAAATCACTTTGTACGCCAACCGTTAATGTTGTCCGTCGATTAAGAGTAATTTTTTTACCTAAATAACTCGTTAGGAAAAGGAAATAGACTGGGCAGTTCTTGGCTTGATTGAAGAAGACAGATTTTATATTTTAATTTTAATTAGTTTGTAGTCCATACTTTAGGTTGCTGATTAAGTTTGAGTTGGAGTTGCGTGTGTAATATGAACAAGAAGCTTCCCTAGATTAGAGATTAGTGAGGAGCCGTGGCTGGCTAATTTTTTTTATGATTTAATCCTCTCCAAGACATTGAGATCATTATCTTCAAAATATTCGAAAAAGAAATTAAGATAAGTTTACGGCCTCGCTTCAATCAATCCACCATGCAATTGCTTGGATTTTACAGAATAAATAAATAAAAACTTATTTTGAAAAAAATAAAAGAAAACACTCAATAAATTTGAGACAATTGTATGTAAATATATAGAAATATTATAAACGTACAATTTTCTAATATAATATTATAAACAAAAACACGGACCATGATCATTCGATGAACGTGTACGGGTAACAGCAACGTTTCGATTTCGATGTGTTGCTATTGGGATCCACGTAAAAAAGTTCTTATGTTCCCAATGAATCATCGTCATCACATCAACATCCTAAACTATTCAATATATGTCTATTAACACGTATAGCTTATATATTATCAATAAATTAGAATTTAATCTATTTATCACATTATTTTTTTTTATCTCATGTGAATGTTTTTTCTTTTTTTCTTTTTCTTTTTCGTGTTTATTTGAACTTAATGCGACTTATGATGTAATTTATCAATTTGACCCTTTTAAAGGATTACCTATTTCAATTTTTTTAAAAAAAAAAATCAATCATTGAATCTGTGTTTTCTGAAATAAAATATCATATTAAGCGAGTGCAACACGTGAAAAAAAAAAATTAAAGGGGACTGAGCAACAATTGAATTGATGGAGCTCTCAACGGACGCTCTTGTTTAATTGTTTGGGCACCAATGGCGAAAATGCAAAGGAGCATCCATGGCTCCACCCCGGAGATTGAAAAAAGACAAAACAAAATTTCAAAGGTGGGGAGACAATCAGGTAAATGTGGACCCATTATTATTATTTTTAGGGAAGAAATAAGGTCCTTTTTAATTTATTTATTTTTGTTGCTGGCCCTGCCTAATCCCTGCACATGCAGCCGTAGCAAAGAGCCCCCACAAAGGCTTTTACGGTTGGGGGGTTGATGCTGTAATTAGAGAATCAAAAGTGGGATATGGACGGGCATAGCCGAAAGATTTAGCTTTTGTATAATTGGAGTATTAATGTCACATTTCATGAAAGAATTGTGAATTTAGTTGCATGGTATATTGTAGTGTTTTTACGATAATATGTGGTAAAGAATAAGTTAAAATATATATAGTTGCATGGTATATTGTAGTGTTTTTACGATAATATGTGGTAAAGAATAAGTTAAAATATAAAATATATATATATATATATATATATTAATACATTTAAAGATAAAATACATTATAATAGAGTGTGTGTTTTTTTAGTCTATTTTTTTATTTGCCCCTTTAATTGATTCCCTTAGTAAAATTACTCTATATTTATATATTCACATTGATTTAGGTTATTTAACTTTAAGGTTGCGTTTGTTTTTTCATCTGAAATCTAAATAATTCTGAATTTAATTGAAGTCAGAATGACAAATTTTTTTTTTCTTTTTTAACATCTGAAGAGAAAATTTTAAAAGCTAATAGTTTGACATAAATATATTTTTAAGTGATGGATATATTTATTTTTTGTAAAATATAATTATCACAGGTGATTAGTTTGGTAGCATTAAAAAAAATACTATCATTGTTGATCTTAATTTTAATTTTGTAATAAAAGATGTAATTATAACATCAACTTTTATTATAAAGTCAATATTATTTTTTTATTTTTTATTTATCACAATGAGCATAATTTGATTTGTTCAATATTTCAGTTTAGTTAATGTTATCACGTGAATAAAAATTTAAAACAATTAAAAAAATAACTTCAAGAATAATACAAAAAATATTAGGTTTATACATAATATTGGAAATAGATGAATTGTTAAGGTTATTTTTGAGATTTGAAATTAAAATTTCCCATTTAAACTTCAGACTTAATATAAAAGCGGACTTTTTCTATTTAAATAAAATTGTCTGATAATAAGTAATAAGTTAAAAAAATCTAAAATAAATAAATTTATGAAAAAAAAATTAAATTCAAGTTTTAGACTAAAAAACAAATAATACTTAACTCTAGCAATATACAGCTAGATCTGAACATAATAATTTGAATTTTTTTAACTAAAATTTAAATAAAAGAATTAAGAATGTTTAATTGGAGACGGAATAAAATCTTAAATTTAAACCTTTTTTGTTTATGAAACGGCAATGGAATGAACGTGCAACTTAAAAATATTTTGTCCGTGCATCTTACTGTCAGTGTATCCTCATTTTGATCTAGCAAATATTTTGTTGCAATTTTTTAATTATTTATTCCACTAATAAATAAGTTTCACGTTATAAAGTACAAGTTTGTGAACCTCACGAAAAATCCTAAGCAAAACAAATATGATTAAAAACAAAAAAAAATTGATAATTAGTATTCTAAAATTTTGCACATTTATAGCGCTTTTAGTACTCATAAGATACGACTATAAGTGATCTTTAATGAATCATTCAGTTAGGTCATATTTGATATAGAGGCACTGCGACTTATAAATCATAATTATTGCAGAAACAATTATAGTTATAAATAAGAGTTGAGAGCATATGATAAATTATGAATTTTAAATAATAATTTTAATAAAAATAATAAAAATATTTTAGATATTTTATTAAATAAGTGTAGGACAAAATCAACTTATCCTCCAAGCAACATTAACAAATGTTTACTAAATACTTTAGAGCTATAGGTTTACAATTTAAGAAATATAACTATTCTATTGGATTATAGTTCGGAATTTTGCAATCAAAGCAAGAGGATAAGGTTCAAGTTGAGATGGATTATTTAAAAAGATAAATAAAAAAAATTGCAAATACAAGTGGAGAATCATTTTGCGTATATTGTGGGCTCTTGTTTCCCCCCATACAATGCGGATCTTGTTCTTGAAGTGTTGGTAGTAGAGAATATCGAGAGAATCAATATCGTTTGTTGAGTAATGAGTACTAAGTTCCCCCCACCCCCCAATAAAAAAAAAAATTGTTTTAATTACCCTAAAGATTGACTCAACAATTTTTTGTGGTTTTTATGATGGGCCAGGTCGGGTTACACTCCACCTTGCATAATATAGCCCACTCAAAGAAAGAAAAATTGTTAGTATTTAGAAACACACACACACACACATATATATATATCGATCTCAATCTTACGTACGAACGTCCACGCTTTATCCTTTTATAATGCTATAGAACACAGCTGTATAGAGTATTTTTATAGTGCTGTAAAATGGCAAATTAATTTTTTTTAAATGTCCACATCTGATAACGATTATATTAAATAATTAGAATTGAAGTTGTGCGTTATGATCATTACTGTTAGGAATTCTTCTATCAAATATAAATTGGAGGACTATCAAAGGTCCAGAAGATATTTCATATTGTTGTAAATATTTTTAGCTTTACCTTGTGTTTGGATACCAAGAAAATGAGCAAGAAAATAGAACAGCTTTGTAAGGGAAAATTGCGCTGTTGCTTGAGAGTTGGATTGTATTGCATAAATGGGATTGCTTACATTTCTACGGGCATTGAGCCTTCTTATTTTTGGGCCATTCATTGAGCCCGCTTTGATCTAAACTATTTTACAAAATTACTGTTCTTTAAAACATGAAACAAATTTAGTTTAAATTAAGCACGAATGCGTCTGTAAGTCAACCCCTTCCCTCACAAAATTACTGTTCTTTAAAACATGAAACAAATTTAGTTTTTTTAAAATTTTTTTTTTCTTTCTCTTCAATTGGTAAACGTATTTGAACGGGGAGAGGTCTGAAATTTGAACCTACTTACTCCTATAAACGAGGAGAATAATGACATTTGTATCCAAAAAAGTATAAAAATTAGCTCAAAAAGTATAAAAATGGAAAAAAATGATTTAAAACAAATTAATTAGATAGTATTCCTTCGACTTTTGTCATCATCATACGTAATACAATTAGCTCTTTATTTGCTCATATCAACGAGTTCCGGCTGTGGCTTATGCTCTTTTGGATTACATTATCTTTTGCTAATTAAATTATGATAAGTAATTTTCAGTTCAAAAAGGAAAGTCAGAGAAACAGAGAAGAATATGAATTGATTAGAAGGGAAAAGACAATTTTCATTCTCCAAAAAAAACCTCCTCAACACAAGTTCAATAAGATCTCTTAAATAGACATGTACGCATGCCAAGAAATTAGAAACTACAAAGAAGGAAAAATCACTTGAAAATAGGAGCATGAACAATTAAAATGGAAACGTGCACAACCACCGCTAAATACATGCACCCACCACTATATTTTATTCTGACTAAGACAACAACCATCAAAAGAAACTTGAGCCCCATGCATCTTTAGCACATATCATTTCCCACCCCTCAAAATCACCTTGTCTATAAGGTCAAAGTGCTCCATTCACTTAACCAGTATCAGGTGGTGTGAATGGTGGAGAATCTTCAATCATGAACAGCTGTGGCCTTTGGCAGTGATGGCCAAGAACAAATTTCTCGTCACAATAATAACATGGCCCTTCGTCAAGCCCGTGCTTCTTGGTTAGTCAACCACTGGATAGGAGGACTGGTGGCATTGGTTGTTTGGTTTGCCTTAGGAGGGGGGCTCAAGATCCCAGCAGAACTATTTTTGATTGGTTGTTGCATCACGGAAATAGGTGATGGTTGAGAAAGGTGTTCGGTGCAGCAATAGAGAGAATTCCGCTACTCAATCAGTCTTGCCACACCAATGGCGTCTGCCAAGGTACAAGGCTATTTAATCTTAACATCGAGTCGTATTTCATCCTGAAGACCTACAATAAAACAACCAATTAAAAAGGTTTCAGGTAAGCCATCAACTTGATGAGAAAGCTTTTCAAAAACTTCCTGATACTCAGCCACCGAGGAAGTTTGTTTTAGGCGTGTTAAAGCTTCAAAAGGATCCTCATAATCCGTTGGACCAAAACGAAACAATATAGCTTTGGTAAATTCAGTCCAAGTTTGTGGTCCTTTGAACTTGGTTAGCCAGTGATGCCATTGGAGTGCTATTCCTTCGAGATGGAAAGAGGCCAATTGGACTTGCTATTCCGAAACAATGTTTCGAAAATCAAAGTACTGTTTAGCTTTGTAAATCCATCCAGCAGGGTCATCGCCACTAAACTTTGGTAAAGGAAGTTTGAGCTGGGTATGGGACCGATCTGGTTTGGAGGTGGAAAGTGAGGTTGGCTGGTGTGAAGGGATGTGACCTGTGGCAAATCAGTTGATTTCCCTTTCTTAAGAAGTGTGTTAGAGATGTAAGGATTGAAGTTCAGTAAGGATTATTTGAAGGGTGGCGTGAACTTAGTCAAAATTGGACTCATGTCGAGCAAGGAGTTCTTGAACCTCTTCATGAAATTCAGCATTGGATTTATTGTGTGTGGCCATGGATCGTTGGAAGCTTTGATACCATATGATAAGTAATTTTTAGTTCAAAAAGGAAAGTCAGAGAAACAGAGAAGAATATGAATTGATTAGAAGGGAAAAGACAATTTTCATTCTCCAAAAAAACCTACGCAATACAAGTTCAATAAGATCTCTTAAATAGAAATGTACGCATATCAAGTAATTGGAAACTACAAGGGAGGAAAAATCACTTGAAAATAGGAGCATGAACAATTAAAATGGAAACGTGCACAACCGCCACTAAATACATTCACCCACCACTATATTTTATTATGATTAAGACAACAACCATCAAAAGAAACTTGAGCCCCATGCATCTTGAGCACATATCAAATTATAAACATCTTCATAATTACATAAAATATCTGGATCTTGAGTTTTATTGTTGAGAGAGATACGCCATTGGCTCCATAATCAAATCAATTCCTAATAAATGAAGATCTTGGCTTTGCATGGAAAATTTGGACCGTTGGCTACACTTACCCTAAACAGGAGGCCAACTACAAAATATATAGAAGTGTGGATGTCATCTAATTCAATTGATTAAAATTGTGTGAAACCAAGAAGTTATTTGATAATTGATTATCTAGAGCCAATTCTGTAATGTTGTAACTTTTTAAATAATTGTTGTTACTTGTTTTGTGGAAATAATAAGTTGTAAAAAGAATCAGTTAGATGTTTGGTAAAATTTATTTTTAAAAGTATTGTGAGTTTTGAAAGCAGTGTACGTTTTTTAGTAAATCTTATTGTTAAATTAGTGTAAGAATTTAAATGACTGAATTGGTTATAATGTTTAAATAAAATTTATTTAAACATTTATAAATATATATATATAATACTTTTTGGTTATATGTATAATAATTGATAACTAAAATAAATATTTTATATTATCAATTTTATTTTTTATTTTGTTTGCTCAATATAATTGGTAACAATAATAATCGTTTCAAATTTAATGATTTCATTTCTTAGTTAAATAAGGATAGTTTTGAATTTTTATAATATAAATAAGGATATATATCGAATTGTATTAAGTATAAATCAGATTTTGAAAAGCTACTCTAGCCAAAAATAATTTTAAAATAATTAATCAAATACTAAAATTAACTTTTAACTTTTTTAAATCACTATTAAGCTTCCTAAAACCAATTCTAAGCGTGCCTTAAATCTTATCACTTTTTATTCAAATCATGAATTTAATTTAGTGCCAAGTTGATTGAGATATAAGCTTTTTATCCCATTATAAAAATTAAAATGTACCGCTGCTCTTAAATAATGAATAACATGAAATTTGCAGCACTGCAAAGATGTATATGTATAACGCCGATGCATGTGTGCTTCATTGATAATGGCCCCTACAAAAATATATATAAATTACTACGAACACACAGATTCACAGTCTCCGCCAACTGTAAAGGAATCAGATCAAGAATAATAGAATCAATGAAAGTGACTACCAATTACTCATTATCAATTAATTAAAGAGAAATTGGAGTTACCACATCAGGTGATCAGAGAATGTAATTTTTTTTAAAGCAGGGCAAGAATATGTCTTAATTGTCCAATCATATATCTTTCAGTAATATGTCATCGATACATCTTATTGTAAGTCATCAACAACAGGAACAACTTTTCATAAATCATGAAAAAAAAATTTATCCGCTCTTAATTTATAGAAACTGATACATCTTAAATGGCTGTTTTGTTCATTAAAATATTTTTTCCATTCCTAAAAGTAGGGTCATACGGGACTAGCTAGCTACTCTATCTATCATATCCTTTGAGTGTACCATGTGCACCTTTTTATTCCATTGCATGCGTAGCAGCCTTGCTCTCCTCTTCTTTTGATTCAGCACAAATCACTTGTAGATAAACCCCCGTGTTATTTTTTTTTGTTTAAAAAAAAAAAAAGCCTAAAACAATAAAGCAAAATAAAGCTACCCTTGTCTCTATCTTCATTCATGTTCTTTGCTTTGCCTCTGGTCTTTGAAATCACTTTAAACGTCCAAAATCACATACCCAATCATCTTTTCTTTCAATTCCATGTGTTACCCACATGTCGCTACTTTAGTTTGATTTTTGTAGGCCCCTTGATGTATTTTTGTACAGTATTTACACAAAAGTGTTGCCTCCAGGATATTCAAATTTATGCATGCTAGAATATTGCGCATTCATGATCTAGTCATCAAGCAATTATATAATTAATTAAGGTGCATGGTGGGTCAATGTGCTGGGAAGAAAAGTGGTGAAGAATCTCTCTGAAATTTCCCTTCCAAAATTCTCACTCTGCTCATCTTCTCTTCGCACCAATGCATTTTTTCTTCACTTATGTCTGTCATTCTTAAAACTCTAGACACCACTTTGAGGTCAATTAGACCCATCAAAATCTCTATCTCTTCCTCCACTGTTAATCTTTTCTTCCTCATGCATTTGCGTGAACGGCGGAGATCTTTGAGCTTCGTCTTCTTCTGCACATATAAAGAAAAGATATATGACGGGTTATACGTATGTATAAATATATATTTTAAAAAAGCAATGAAAGGAGATTAACTTACTTTGTTATTTACTTTCTTTATGAGATTAAGAAGAGTGGGATCAACTGAGCCTCTTTTATTTCTCCCAAAGAAAGATTTAATGATTTGACAAGGTCTCTCCTTATCTGCTTTGAGAAAATTCATGAATGTTCGGATACCTTCTTCCATTATCATTATAAATGCAGCCGATGAAATTCTTGAAGCAAAACCCTCATCTTTTAGATCATCCTCAGAATCTTTAATTAAAAAAAAATTATAAATAAGCTTAAGAAACATTCGCAAATGATTAAATATAACATAATTCATATTCATTTAAGATTTGTATTTAATGCTGATATGATTTAATTTCTATGGAACTCTATAAAATCTTTAAAAGATCGATGCCATTTAAATATGCACTATTGAAAAAAAAAAAAAAAGGAGGCTATCAATTTTTCTCTGAAATGAATAATATCGCTTAATCACTTACTGTTTTTATAACACTCAATAACTCCCTGACATGAAAAAAAAATTGATCGAAAAGAGAGATAAATGAGCAATTGATCGAAAAGAGAGATAAATGAGTTATTAATTGATATTTAATGCTATTAATTGATTTCTCTGAAATCAGTAATGGGGAAAAAAGGGGCAAATCTCACCAAAAAAAAAAAAAGAAAAAGAAAAAAGTACCTCGATATTCTGGCACTAGAAGTAACTTTGGTGCTAAAAGCCTCATTCTAGCATATACCTCGGGTCTCCTGCCTTGCTCATAAGGCTCGTTCTCTATGTATCGCTGTAAAAGAACCTGAAATCGCTGAAACTGCTGTGCGATGTGGGCTGGACAGCCGGGGTCAGATTGATCCCGACGCGAAGCTAATAGCTTGCGCTGAAAGTACTTGTAATTCCAATTAAGTGCTTCCCATGTCAAGCAAATTTGAGCTACATAAGCAGCTTCTAGTTCGTGATACGGGTTGTGCCGGATGTCCGCTGGCTTCTTGTTTATTGTTGCAAATTTATGAACAATCCTCTCAGAGATCGATCTCGGACAGACTTGGATAGACCGCAATGATTCTGAAATTACTTGCATGAGGAAACTAATACGAAAATTTATTAAATATATAGAATTTAAAACAACAATTATATTACCTGTTTCATGAAGCTTTTGTGCGCTAACTTGGCCTAAAAACATCATTTCTTCATCATACTTTTGAAAAACTGTGTAGGATTCCCATTTGGGGCAACTTCTTCGCGACGAAGAAGAAAAGGGATCTTCAGTCCCTGAATCTCTGTAAGTGATGGAGCTCCGCCAGTCCGAGGAGCTCTTTGAAGTAGAACCAACGGTACACGAATCACCGAATATCTCTTCATGGTCAATATCCTCTTCTTGGACTTGAAGCTTATTCTTGGACTCCAATCCAGTTGCTGAAAAAACAAAAATATTTTCGCTTTTCTCCGCTTTATTTTTTTCATTTTCCTGATCACGATGACTTTCTGCAACGGCATTAGCAATATGATCAGGATGTGCGAGCGAACTTATTATTATAAGTGCAACAAGTGATGACTAATGTAACAAAGCACACATGGTAATGCTAGTAAAAAAGTGAAAATACCGTCATCATTTTCGACCAAATCCCTTTTATTGTGAACGTTTATGATTATTGGAGAAGTGGAGCCGCCATGATTTTGCTCACAATCATAGGCTGAATGGTTAGAATCTCTTGCTGCAGAGATCTCTTCTTCTACGACGACATCTGATGAATCACCACCATCATCAGGTTCATAATATTGAGCAGTATAGAAACTTTCATCTCGATCGTCATCAGCGGTGACATGCTCATCATGTGGGTTTATAAATTCCTGAACATGATCTTGGTCTCCGTATAAACTGTTTTCATGCAAAAACACAAGCGATTCACCTCCATGAATTATGTCGGCCACCAGATGATGGTGATCTTTTTCGGTGCTTTCCCCGTGAAAATATCTGTCATTGTCATATGCCTCTTCTTCTTCTTCCTCATCCTCGGACAACAAATTGTAATCATATTCATTACGAGTTCTGCGACAAAATTAAAAAAATAAAAATAATGCAATTATGAGATAGAGCTATAGATGTGATATATTCATGATGATTATAGTTTCTATACCTTTGGATTAAAGGGTAACTGCCAACGAAGTGAAAGAAATTGGCTAGAAAAATGGAAGAGTAGTAGATGAAGAGAAGGAGAAGAAAAGAGAGGCTTGAGATATTGTAGAAGAACCTAGCAAGGGTTTCTTTTGAACATGGCATTTTCTTGAGGAGTGTTGCTCCAAAATGAGTTCCCAATAATTTCTACTCAAGCCAAAGTTGAGTCCTAGAAAAAGTGTGTGCTTTGGTTGCTTTCTTGACATATCTTCTGACTCATCAGACAAAATTATCCATTACTCTTCTTCAAATGTCTTATATGTCCTACAAATTAGACTGTAACTAATTAATTATGATGTCACAATGGTTAACTGTGATACTAAAATAGGAATTTGCCCAGACCCTACTGTGTCTTGGCGCTTTTCAGATATTTGGATTTAAAATGAATTGTACTTCCTTTCATATATTTAAAAGATAATGATGTTCTCAAAAATACATGCACACAAGGAAGAATTTAGGAATAGAATTCTCTCATAATTTCAGTCTTATTAAACTCTTAAAATTTTCTGCCATGTATTTTTAGTAGTAGTATATAAGCAAAATTTAACTTCGTTATTTTTTTTTATTTATTAACTATCAATCACTAGTTGAGTTTTTTGTTCAGTACATAATTAGATTAAGAAAAAATCTTGATCCGAATTCCTATCAATTAATATGAGAGAAGAAAGTTGATTTACCACCTTTTTAATCAGTAATTTTCAAATTATGATTCAAAATTGAAAAAACTACAATAATCTATTGTCCACTACTCAAATTTATGAATTGTTACATTTGAAATCTAAAATTAATTTCATGAAGACAAATGATAGCATATTATGAAATTATAGGGGAAAAAAGAATAAAAATGCCTAACTATTTATTTTTTTAAAATACATTGCTAGAAAAATTATTTAATCACTTTTGTGCTTAATGCGAAATAATCCCTACAGCAATTTTTCACAAATAAAGAGATGAAAGAAAAGCGGTGGGGTTTTCTTTTGCATGTGCTGCACTGTACATAAAACAAACTAAGAAGAATCATTAGGATTACTATTTGTATCAAAAGTTTGGAAATCGTGTAACATACTGAGTGAACAAAGTAGAAATTAGATCCTAGTTCACAAGGAAGAGGCTCTATCATATCCAAAATAATTAAATAAATAATCACCAAAGAAATAGAGCAAAAATGAAAAGAAGAGACCAAAACCTTGCCGCACGCATCCATTTGCAGACATGCATACATATGAACCCACCTTTTACTTTTTGAAAGAATTATTAATGAAAACTTTTGAAAAAGATTTTTCACCTCTTCAAATATAATACGCTATAAACAATATGTGATGGAGAGACTTTGCCTCTTGATGACATAAAATCGTAAGTATTGAAAGTATCTTTCTAAAAGGTTATTGTGGATTTCTATTATAAGCGGCTTCTCTTAGAAATTTCCTTGTTTTGCCTCTTGTCTTTAACTTCGCCTCTAAGCATTTTTCTTTTCCTTTTTTTGCTGCTGGCTTCTCAGAAATTGACACTTATGTCACGCATTCTTAATTAATTATATCATTATATCCCGCATTCTAGATTGTAGACCATATATTTAATTTCATCAGAATCTTCATTCAACTTAAGATGCTAAAATCATAAAATGTCATTTGCTATGCATGAGACTAGAGAAGAGATTATAATTATAGGGAATTATTAGGATTCTCATTTGAAATGATCAGCTTCTAAAAATAAAGTTTGGTTGCAAAATACAATGGGGTACAATATATATATATATATATATATAGACATATATATACACAGGTGCAATTACATAGTAAGATATAATTAAATGCATGTGTGACACAATGATAAATGGTTTAATATGATTAATAATGTTATGAGATCTACCAAACAAATAGAATTTGATTGACGGAGCATACCTTCTCAGCAGGCTAAGGTGGTATGCTCGACTAGCAAATAATTTTGGGTGGGAAGAGATTTAATTACCAGTTGTGTTATACTTATTATTGCTACTATTTTTTTCTTTTAAAATAACAGCATGTACAAGTACAACACCCCTATATACTGACATAATAATAGAGGAAAGCTGAAGGCTTTTTTGTGAAGTTGGGTACTCTCCTGACTGATTCATAGTAGTTCCATTACCGTGCTAAAGCCTAAATTGATTAATGGTGGCTCCACTTCACACCACCAGAGTCTCTCAACATTATCTAGAAGTTAACAATTACAGCTTGCAGCTGTATTTGCTGCTCATATGCAAATGAATGTACAAATTGTCATTCCTTCCCGTGACCATGTCCTTTGGTCTTTGCATTAACCGCCGTTTTTATCCTTTACCTTTTCCTATTTATTTCAGCAACCACTTTTGCATATTGCAACTTTTACAATTTACAAGTTACTTAACTAATCCCGTTATAAATTTTCAAACTGTACGGTCATTCTCGCTGTGTTCATTGATAAAGATTCATTGCTCTTAGAGCGAACGGAAGGATGTATTTTCTATGGGCTTGCTTACTCCTCGGCTTTATTATCGAGCCCAAAAATTAGTAGGGATTCAAGAGCACTGGTAAAGACCACACTAGTTCAGACGCCCATGAGATTAAAATAGAATGTAAGTAATGTGAACTTAAGCTTCATTTGGTAGTATAGTTAGACGGTTATAGTTCAAAAATTACGATATTAAAATAATTAGTAGATATTTATTCTTATAGTTTTACAATTTAAGTTAGTTTTATTCTACAATTACATAATAAAAAACTTTTAATATTTTTGTTATTTCTTTCCTTTTTTTTTTTTATAACAAACTCCAGCAATTATTAATTATAATTGTTTCTAAATGGTATGATTAATTACTAAATTATTACAGGGCTATTATGGTAATTTATCAATCATTTTGGAATCAATCATGATTCCTGAGTCGATTCTCGCGGTCGCCAGGATTCAGGTTTCCGAAATTTGAAAGGGATCCCGCTTCCGCTCTAATTTTGCAAATTAAAACCTCACAATCCCTTTTCCTTAGGAAACGGGAATTTTTTTTTTTCTGCCTTTATTACCAACAAAGTGGGTTCAAATTTTCAGAAGTTATACGCACGAAATGATGGCTTCTTCCGCAAGCAAGAAGAGCAAAAGGAATATCAGCACTGGTGATGAAAGAACGCAAGAATCTTTGTCAATGGAACCGAGAAGCTGCTGGGAAGACTTGAATCTTGATATTCTGATGAAGATATTCGACGGCATATCCTCCTCCGACTTGTCTTGCAATATTTCCTCAGTATGCTGTTCTTGGCAATTAGCCTGTTGGTACATCTTGTGCTGGGCAAACAAAAACAACCTACTTGATTTGGGTGTAATCAGGCCTGCTCTTGCAAACGCAAAATCTACTTCGTCGCGAGACAGAGTATTGATGAAACTGTTAAAGAGTCTACTAGATTTTTTTTTTTTTTTTTTTGAACTCAAAGAGTCTACTAGATGATAATGATACATTGGGAAATATTTATTTGGAGAATTGGCGATTGTCTATAAGAACACTTTTGTTTCCTGAAGATCTTGAAATTTCGGATGCTCATCTCATTTATGTTTCGCGAAGAACAAAGGGTATTGATAGGTTAGTCCTGTTAGGGTTATCGGAAATAACAGGGGGAGGATTTGCGAAAGCACTATGTAATTGGAGAAATGTCAACTCAGTGCATATTGGAAAAATTAGATATCGATACTTTGATCAAATTGTGGAAGAAATTGGAAGAAACGGCTCTGCAGTACTTGAAGCTGTGACTCTTAGCATGCGGGATTTTTACTTAACGTGCAGTGCAGCTTCCGCGATTGCGGAAAACCTTGTTCGAGTTAAGATACTAAGGTTTGAAGGTGTTTGCATACACAGAGATGGAATCAATAGACTCTTCAACGACTGCCTTGGAATGCAAGAAATTCAGCTCTGTGGTGGCTTCCTGATGGAAGATGATGATCTGTCGAATTTGAAATCAACAATAAATGTGAATTTTGCTTTAAGGAAAAGGGATGGATTCCAGGAATGGGGTTTTCATAATAACGTTGAAGAGGGTACTAAATACGAGTGGAGGAATTGGCTAAGAAAAGGGATAACAGTGCCAATGACGATGAAGCTGAATGTTACTTTCGAAGGTTTATTTTCTGGTGGCTTTTGATGGTTTAAGTAGTTGCAATTGGCAGCTGATTAACTTTTTTCTTCTTCTGATATTCTAAGGTACTGATTATTTTCTGTAATAATATGTATTTCTTCAGTTGCTTTATATCTATTCTGAATTTCTTATGCTTAAAAGTACAGAGCAGCCAGTTGAATATTTTGAAATAACATCATGATCTGCGTCAACCGAATGAAAAAAGAGGAAAAAAAAACCTGAAATCGTTTTGTCAATAAGAAATGAAATTCAATGATCTGATGTATACAAACCTGTCAAGGCTCCTCATGTCATGATTCTGGAAACAAATCAACAATTTAAATTAGAGCATTGCTAAAGGGAAACTATCCTTACAAGGTGACAGACTCTTGAGGATGGATTTTGGAAAAATATTATTCACAGCCACCTCTTTCACCACTAGCATTTTCAGTTAATCTTCGTGCCCGAGATGCTTCTTCCTTTTGAATCCTTTAGCTCGCCACAGAAACACAATTCAGAAACTTGATCATAAGAATTTCAAGCAAGTTAAAATCTAACGTACTTGTTAAGAGAAGAATTACTGCAAGGTGTTGTCAAGGTTACCAGTCCATCTGTTTTCACCTTCTAGATTCACATTTTTGAGCTTGGGGGTCCTTTGGTCTCCATAACGAAAGGTCTTCATCTTCGGACATCCATCGATCTCAAGTTCCTCCAGCACAGGCCCTGAGCAAAAACAGGACAGGCTTGTAGACCTCTAAGTGTCATCGCACAATCCTCTCTGATGTCTCTGCTGATGCTCCCTTTTCACTTTCCTCTTCCATGACGATTTCTTGCATCACGGAACAATGCAGAACTCCCAGTTTCTTGAGCTGTCCTAGCCTTTTCAGAGTACAGGTTGTGAACAGGTTTTTTGTGAACAGGTTTACTAATTTGCCACAACTAGCAATATGTATTGAACGTTTTAGAAGCGAAAAAGTCAGAGAAAACCTCTTAAATTTATTTAATACTGGACTTTGGACATATAATAGTTCCGCATCGAATCTCTTTAGAAAAAAGATCTTTTGTCTCATAGTAGCTTACTCATTCCTCTTATGAAACTTTCGTTATTGGATTAGCCATACACTTCACATGTTTCCAGCATTGAGAGATTGTGGTTTGGCCATTTTTTCTACGGCAGCCACCATCTCCATTTCCCCATCCCCTCCTTTTTTCCTCCCAAAGATCTCCTCTAAGTTACTGCAATCACTTCTTGTGATTTCTTCCAAACAAACAAGGCTTTCCTGTAGAGGCTGTGGAAAAAGTCTTGTTAACTTACGATACCGCCATAAATATACATTTTTAAGCGTGCGTAGGCTTGTTATGTGCCCAAAATTGCCCTTCCATAGATGATAGATTTGTCATCTCAGGCCCAGGAAATCAATTACAAGCATCTGTGACGAGCAATTAAAAACAAATACATAGTAGTATTCTAAGATTGGTAATTTCTGAACCCAATGACTTTGTGCAATGCTTAGAAGATGACATCTAGTTTGATTAAAATTTCCTACACCTTGCATATCAATTCGACTATGATTATCCTATGTGAATCTGAAATACGACCCCCCGGGGGGTGGGAGGCGACCACATTCACGTACAAATGCGAGGTTTGTAGGAAATTAAATGCCCATTGTATGGGGCCTATTCATCAGCCCAGTCCAAATATAGGGTCACTACTGAAAGCCTTAAATTCTCGGCTCAGCCTTGAAAATTTACATATAATTGCATCTTGTCCCTAAACTACTACCTAATTAACACCGGCTGTACTAGGAAGGAAAAATACCAGGGACTCCTCAACATTTGGTCTCAATAACATAATTGGGGGGGGAAGAGAGAGATAAAAAAAAAACTCTTTCGGTGGTTTGAAAATGTTTAAATTTAACGGATGTAAGTAATATGAAACATTGGCATTAAGGCTTGTTGCCCACTAGTGGATTGGTGTTGTTATCAATATGTATTGAATTCAGGTTTTGGAACCATTGAGAGGTTCCCCTTACGAACCCCTCCAGAGGTGATTCATAGAGATTGGCCCTCTTCATTTCAGGGAATGGGTGTATATAACACATTTAATATATAATAAGTATATAGATATAAGTCTAAGGGTTCCATGATTGGACATGAAACGACCGAAGGAAGACTCGTCGTAAGAATATGAGCCCGGATAATACCCGGAAAGCAACTCTGCCTTCTTATTCTTATGGGTGTTAGCAGCTATCATTAGCTATAGTCCTCTAAGAATGACTCCAATTTGATTACCCTCAATATAATTTTCCTCCTAGAAGTATAAGTGATAATGGATTTATCTCTTCAAATATTAATGATCTTAAAACATGCATGTTTAAATTTTAGTTAATATATATATATTGGCCGTAAAATGTTAAAATTAACAAATGTATAAATAATATGAAATATTGCCATATATTGACAAGCCCACTAGTGGATTGTTCCATGATTGGACAAGAAACGAGAAGGAAGTATACATATAATAAATATAGATATAAGGGTTCCATGATTGGACAAGAAACGTAGAAGGAATTGACCTTCTTATTCTTCTGGGTGTTAGCAGCTATCATTAGCTTTAGTCCTATAAGAATGACTCCAATTTGATTACCCTCAATTTAATTTGCCTCCTAGAAGTATAGGTGATAATGGATTTATCTCTTCAAATATTAAATCTTAAAACATTGTAAAATGTTAAAATTAACAAATGGAAATATTGCCATATATTGACATTAAGGCTCGTCGCCCACTAGTGGATTGGTGTTATGTATTGAAGCCAGATTTTGGAACCATTTAGAGGTTCCCCTTACGATCCACTCCAGAGGTGATTCATGAGGACAGGCCCTCTTCATTTCAGGGAATGGGTGTATATAACACGTATACATATAATAAGCATATAGATATAAGTCTAAGGGTTCCATGATTGGACAAGAAACGACCGAAGGAAGACTCGTCATATGCAGCTATCATTAGCTTTAGTCCTATAAGAATGACTCCAATTTGATTACCCTCAATTTAATTTGCCTCCTAGAAGTATAGGTGATAATGGATTTATCTCTTCAAATATTAATGATCTTAAAACATGCTTGTTTACATTTTAGTTTATATAAATATTGGTCGTAAAATGTTAAAATTAACAAATGTATAAATAATATGAAATATTGCCATATATTGACATTAAGGCTCGTCGCCCACTAGTGGATTGGTGTTATGTATTGAAGCCAGATTTTGGAACCATTGAGAGGTTCCCCTTACGATCCACTCCAGAGGTGATTCATAGAGGGACAGGCCCTCTTCATTTCAGGGAATGGGTGTATATAACACATATACATATAATAAGTATATAGATATAAGTCTAAGGGTTCCATGATTGGACAAGAAACGACCGAAGGAAGACTCGTCATAAGAATATGAGCCCGGGTAATACCCGGAAAGCAACTCTACCTTCTTATTCTTCTGGGTGTTAGCAGCTATCATTAGCTTTAGTCCTATAAGAATGACTCCAATTTGATTACCCTCAATTTAATTTGCCTCCTAGAAGTATAGGTGATAATGGATTTATCTCTTCAAATATTAATGATCTTAAAACATGCTTGTTTACATTTTAGTTTATATAAATATTGGTCGTAAAATGTTAAAATTAACAAATGTATAAATAATATGAAATATTGCCACTCACACCAAGGTTTATTGCTCACTAGTGGGTTGGCGCTCTTAAACATATTTGAAGGCTTTAATTTGAATTCCTTCCATAAAGTTATTCCTCTTACTAATGTAGGTGTTAATGGACTAATGTTTTCAAATATTAGTAGGAGTAAATAATATCATCCATTAATTCAAAAAAAAATAATATCATCCATTAATCTTTTTAAAAAAATTCATAGTGTAGAGATAAATAAATCACCTTTAATTGAAACATATTTTTAAGCTACACTCCGAACACCATCACCACCACTGCCATCATGACAACAATAACAAAAACAAAAACGTAAAATTATAATTTATACAAAATTTTGTGATTATAATATTAGTCACTTGAAATGTCCAATTAATGTTAATTGTTTCTGAAGTTTCCTTAAATTAATAAATATATATGTCCAATCAGAGTAGATACCAGCACAGGAAATTGATATCTTAACTCTTCTTAGCTTCCACATGTTGCGATAAGTGTGAGTGTAGATCTTCTAATTTATTGCCAATGTCTCATCATGCGTTTCTCTTCGGGTTTAAGTAGGAAATGGTCAAACATATGACCGACATATTAAGAAAGTTTCTCAATTATTGGATACGCAGAAAAGACTTGTCGATAAAACATATAATTAAGCCTTTTGTTATGTTATATCATTATCTAACGTACGTGATTTTTTCGCAGTCGTTGGATGAAAATTCAACGATTTCGAAAATAATATAATTTATTATCTTATATTTTTATAATTTAAATTTTCATCTAACGATTATAAAAGAATCATATATTTAGAATCATAATGTAAGATAACAAATTTCATTAATTAATTAATAAGTTGAACGCTTTATAATGCATGGGTTGTTCTATAATTAATAAATCTAATTGGTAATGACTTATTCTGTGAATAGTCATTTTCTTTTTTGGTTATTAAAACAAAAATTAGCTTTAGGTATAGAGTCATTTTATTGTTGAACAATAACTTACATATAAATTCACTATCAAATCTTCATTTCAAAGATGCAACAAGATATGTGTGATAGAATCGTTATATATTTATATGGCAAAGATACTGTCGTAACAAAATCTTAACTAACAAATTAATCTTTATATAAGGAGTAGCTAAAACTAAAAATTTGCTTAATTCTCGGTGAAGAGTACGTTCTTATTCAAAGAATTACTTATTTGTTGGCCCTTTTTCTTTTTTAATCAACTCTCTCCATACAAAATGTTGCTCATTCTATGCGAATGTTTAAAAGGATCACTGCATGATTTTTTTTTCCCTCTCAAACGATGAATACTGTAGAAACCCAACTGTATCATTTCTTTTAATTGTTAATTTGCGAGCATGCAATTTTTTTTTTAAACCCATATCAAGTTTCTTTCCGCAATATATATAATGATGTTTCATGTATAAGCTTGTGCAGGAAACCTGTAGATGAGTTTCTAGAAGCCCCAAGTGTAGGAAACATGTAGAGAGATTTTGTTAGGATTGAAACTTATGATATGGTTTGAACTTTGAAGACAGTGGAAATCATCAAAGAAAAGATCCAACAGAAATGCTTACCAAAATATCACAGTCTTGTGGGTTGGTGACCATTTTAACCACTCCTTTATAGTAATCTATGTCCGTATTAATTTATTTAATAATTAATAACATTACAATATTATAATATGAAATTTTCAATTATATTTACTATATTCTGTGCCAGCTATTTTGATGCTTCCAGCTTCACCTGCAATGATACATTGATGATTATCTCATCATCGATCAAAAGTGACGATCAATGCCTATGGGCATTTCTTGCACATATATAAATATAGCAACAAATTCTAACTTTTGCTGCCTCTATAAACTGTCATATCAAACATATTCTATATTATCTATCATTGCAATGAATAATATTAATGAATTTTGTTAATGTATAAGCTACACAAGAAAAGGGCAATTAACAATTTAGCCTATCGATCGATGACGGTAGGGCGGGTGACAAGTGACAATAACATATTGGTGGAAATAGTGTTAAATTGCTAATGACATGTTCCCATTGGACTGGCTAGGGTTTGGTGGGTAGAAATGGGTGAAGGTGGTTGGACAGGATCATATGGAGCAAAGAATTTTTCTTTAAAATCTTGTGGTGTAAACAAGACTCAACCCCCTCGTGCACCAATTCTTGCCACCCATAACTCAATATAGTCAATGTTTAAGCTCATGTATGGTACCGTAGTAATGGCATATTGGTAAAATAACTCGTGTTCATTAGAAAATCGCTATTTCCATGCACCATCTTTGTCAAAGTGTTAGCTGTGTTTATCAAGATTTTAAAAAGACTAGCTAGCTAGCTAGCTAGCCATGGCAGCAGCTTCTTCTTCAAGGGTGAAAGTACACACCATTTATAACTCATCACCACGTCGATGTTATAAACGCTTATATATATTTAAGCATTTATAAACATCATATCCGTACCCCTGGGATTGTTGCTGCCTTTGTTTTTGCCTTCAAGGAAACAATTAATATAATTTGTTAGGCCAACGTTACAATTAAGTTTTTGGTTCTTCATCAAAATGGAGGAAAATCTACCTCCTGGGTTCAGATTCCATCCCACTGATGAAGAACTTATTACTTATTATCTAACAAGAAAAGTTTCCGATGTCAGTTTCACATCCAAAGCTGTTGTAGATGTTGATATCAACAAATGTGAACCTTGGGATCTCCCAGGTAGTTTAATTGAGAGCTATTAAGTATAATTTCATTTCTTAATTTGTTGTTAATTTCCAATTTATGCATGTATGCACCACCCTTGTTTTTCAGAATTTATAATATATATTGTGTTGTCCTAGCTGTGTAAAAGATTTATTAATTTTCAGGTATTTTATTTATCAAAAAATAATATCATTGATTCGATTTTAGATTTTTTTTTCTTTTTTGTTTCCAATTTTTGTTTAGAATCTAAAAACATAACTTACAACAAAAGAATAATAATTGTCATATGCCTTTCTTTTTTTTTTCCTGGGTGATCATTGCTAAAACTCACACATCCCTCTGTGAAGACAGCAGTCGAGATTACAATGAATGAAGCTCTTCATCTGTCATCAATTGGTAAACAAATGAATATTCTCCTAGAACATTAATGAATATGTAAACATAAATTAAATTTTGATAATTGGTATGTTTGTATTCAATTACCAAAATCGAGAACCGGAGGTAGTTTCTTATTTCTTTTTTTTGTATTTTCTTAATAATTTTCTTGTACCTGCTACATTATTGGGCGGCTATGGTCTCTAAAGCTTGAGTCAAATGCATATATGTTGCAGGCAAGGCTTCGATGGGCGAAAAGGAGTGGTACTTCTTCAACTTGAGAGATCGAAAATATCCAACTGGGCTTCGAACAAACCGAGCAACTGAAGCTGGCTACTGGAAAACCACTGGCAAAGACAAAGAAATCTTTCGAGCTGGAGTACTTGTTGGCATGAAAAAAACCCTAGTCTTTTACAAAGGTAGAGCTCCTAAGGGTGAGAAGAGCAACTGGGTCATGCATGAATACCGCCTCGAAAACAAACATCCCTTCAGATCCTCTAAGGTACGTAATAACCATAGCTAGAGAAATTCTTGGGTGCTTAGTGAATCGTCTTGTTGGGTTATCCCATGCATACCGGATGTGATGGTCAGTAAGTGCGAACGAAATAACACTGATATCAGAGCTCCCAGGTTCATGAACAACCTAATAGGACGAAACAAGTTGTCTGCTCTCCAACCCAAACCTCGATATATGAGAATAGATTGTTGGGGATCTCCCCATTAGTTGTGAAGAGGTTGGAGCCAAGATCATTTAACAGATATCTTTTGTTAGATTTTTGTCATGAGTATCTCTCAATTAATCATGTGATATGTATCTTCCATTTGGATTATAGTCACCTGTCCCTTAAAAAGGGCCCAAAACCATGTGATATGTATCTCTTATTTAGATTATAGTCACTAGTCCCTCAAAAATATCTGAAAACAAATATATTCTCTCAAAGTGCCAATATCATATGACAAAAGAGTTGACAAAGGCTCAAAACCATGTGATATATCATCCGTTTAGATTTTACCGTGTGATATGTATCTTTCGTTTAGATTTTAGTCAAATATTCCTAGAAAAATCATCCAAGAAAAAATATATTCTCTCAAGGTGCTAATATCATATCAGCTCAGAATAATTTTTTTTTATCAAAGTACATAAACTAGTTTTTATGAGTTAAGCTCTATTCAAGTGTGGCAAGAATTCAATAGAGAGGAGTATTGTTATCGACCAAGAGTACCCAAGATTTTTGGCATTCGACAATCATATGACTCTCTTAATATTTGTTACCGAATTATACTAAATGTTTCACTGTCATATGCAGGAGGAATGGGTGGTTTGTAGGGTCTTTCAGAAAAGCGCAGCAGCTGTGAAGAAACCACAACATACACCATCATCACAGCCATCAGACGGGTCTCTATGTGATACAAACTCAATGGTCAATGAGTTTGGAGATATAGAGTTACCAAACTTGAATGGCATTGCAAATTTAACAAGCGGATTTGGAAATATTCCATCTACACAAAGTTATAGCAGTGATAACAGCAATGTTAATAACCTGAACATGACCAATAATATGAACTTGAACATGAATTGGGCAGCAGCATCTCTTCCATCGCTTACTTGGCCTTCAAGCTTGCTAAGTCCGAATCTATCGATGAATTCCTTGCTTCTCAAGGCATTACAGTTTAGGAATTATCAAGCAAGGGAAGCTACAAGTAATGAACACAACTCATTTCTGCAGCAACAAGGTGGGATTAATTCACGGTTTGAAAGTGATTTAAGTTCAAATTTCCAAGCTTCCTCTTCTTCAAAGGTCATCTTAGATTCTGTGGTTCCGCAACAAACACAGCAGGAGCAACCGTTTAATTTGGACTCCATATGGTGAAGCTTGCATGTAAAGTCTGATCTAACATTATGCAATTAATCATCAAATCTAGTTAAGGGATGGGGGGTGGCTAAGTTGCCTTTACCACAAGTCCAACAGGGCAATTAGTTCATACAATAAATTTTTAGTTTGTTAAGATATTGCAGTTAATCAGATGTCAAATTTCCAGGCGTATGTTATGTGGTGTTGTCTATGTGATCAACTGTGTTCAAGCGTTGTACTAATTAGCTGTAGTTTAATGGTCTATATGTCGTTAATTGTGCAATTAATGTATTTTATGCTCAAATGTGAATTAATTGTAAGGTCCACGCAACATATAAGGGAAAATTACCTTATATACGTTGCTTGCTGGATACGTATTATGCATTTATGGATCGAATTGAATGTTCTCAAAATCTCTCACCTTTCTTTCGGATTTGGATTATTTGGTGACCTGAAACAGAATCGTGTGAGAATTGTTTCTTTTCAAACCAAAGTCATATATTTGTTTTTTAATTATTATTATTACAAATTTTTCTTCGCTAAAATACAAAGTGGTAATTAACGATTATTAGATAAAAATATAGGAGCCATTAAAATCTAACTGTACATACAGAAGACATAACATGATTAGAAGTTCACAATCTTATGTTCATGAGAGGACCATAATTAAAATAAGTTATTTCTATCTCTCTCTATATATATTAATATCTCATTTTGAGTAATGATCTAGTGAGTGATAATATTCATCTTATGGCATGTGACAATACCAAATGTCATTGTACAAGTAGGCCATGTTTGGCATGCCGCTTTATACTGTATTAGAGCTCTGCATTACATTGAATTATGACAATACAATGTTTGGCACTTCTTCGGTATTGCATTAAGAAAAAAAATAATGCGGGAAAACTTGCATAACGGAAACCGAGTGAGACTATGGTTTATTCTGTATTAGCTTCTTCTTCTTCATCCTTTCTATTTCTCTCTTTCTTTTTTCTTTTATTTTTTATTTTCCTTTTCCCCTCTTTTTCTTCATCTTCTCTGTTTTTCACTCTTTTTTCTTTTATTTTTTTTCCTTTTGCCTCTTCTAATTCGTCTTCTCTAATTCTCACTCTCTCTTTTTTCTTTTATTTTTTTCCCTTTTCCCTCCTTCTTCTTCGTCTTATCTGTTTCTCTCCCTCATTTTTCTTTTATTTTTATTTTTTCTTTTTCCCCTCTTCTTTTTCATCTTCTCAATTTCTCCTTTTTCTTAGGTTCTTGTTTGTCATCTTCTCGTCCATATCTTCATCATCTTCATATAACCATTAATAGTCGCTGCTGTCGCTGCCGCTTCCCTTAGTTCATTTCTTTGTTTGATTCAGGGGGTTTGATTTTGCAGATTAGTTGAAGACGACAATGATGGATGAGTTTTGTTTGAGATGAGATTGAATGCCTTCACAAAATTTTTATTTTATTGTGCTATACGAACTATTATTGGTAATTATTTTTTACGAATTTTGTTTATAAAAAGACAATTGTTGTAGAACCCTTATTGATAACTAAATTTGAGTTTATAAATTTTTTTAAAAAAAGATAATTGTTGTCATCATTTCTCAATAAAATTTAACATTTATACTAAAAAAAATTATTAAATTACTAAAATTTGAGACCTCTGTATTTAGGTTTTTTAAGTACTAATAATAATTATTTTTTAAATATATATTTAAATTAATCACTAAAAATTAATACAGTACAATGCAATACAAAATATAATATAATTAAAAATTAATATAGTATAATGTAACACCAAATATTGTACAAAATTGTTGTAATATAATATTAATACAATATAATATAATACAATACACCTGCATCAAAATAATACAATACAATATAATACAATATAGTGTCTCAAACGCACACTTAATCCATATTTTCAACACTACTCACATTAAATAATAAAATTGTGCTAAGGTCCAAGTGCTCACCATCGAGATAGGTACTTTCTAGATTATTTTCTTTAGGCTATGACTATAATATCCTTACCCTACAATTTGACATCGTGAGATGATCAAATTTTGTCGACTTTGTATCGTGTGAACTTTAGTTGGACCCTTTCCTCTCATAACCAAGGAAATTTTGTTGGGCCCCTTTCATTAAAAAGAAGAGTGGGACTATTGGCACCCCTTCAAATATCTCTTAAAATCTCATTAATTATTTTATAATTTTAACCTTTTAAAATTATATGATAGGACAATTCTAATTAAAAACCTACTCAAAATTCAAATAATTTTTTCCTTAAAAAAATCTAACATTATAAAAATTAAAAAGTTGCTTTTACCTCTAATTTTTGGGTGAAGAATTTATCATTGGTGATTGCAATGAAGAGAAGAAAATTGGTTTTTTTTTTTTAAATGGAAGAAACCCTATTATTGAAATGAGATTTAATAATAAAAATAAACAAAAATTAGAAAATGAGGTTTATATTAATAATTTTTAATTAAGGTTATTTTTATAATTGATGGAAGTATTAAAAAATTTTTATAATTTTTTAAAATATTTTAATGGGTTAATTAAGAAAATGGGTGTTAAGAAATATTTAGGGGTGACAATAATCGCACTAAAAGGACAGGCACTTTGGGTCAAATCGGAAAATGGGCCTGGGCCCGCAATTTCCAGAATGCCCGTTATGGTTTAAAATCCCCAAAACTCAATCAGACAACAGCCGTCTTCTTCTTCCTCACTCGAGACATGGCGGGAAAGCAAGTTGCTGGCGACGGCTTACCGGCGAACCTTGCCGGTATGTCGAAGAACCAGCTCCACGAAATCATGACTCAAATGAAGTCACTGATTGAGCAGAACGAGCAACAGGCGAGACAAATCCTAATTCAGAACCCTCTCTTGACCAAAGCACTTTTTCAGGTTTCAATTATTATTATTATTTTTTAAAATTCCTAAATTACGTTTTCTGTCTTATTTCTGGATAAAATTTGCCTAAATTTTTCTTTCTTACTTTTTTTCTTGGTGCTTACCGGATGGAATTTAATTTTGCTTTTGTCACTGTGATAATTTGGTTCAATTAGGGTTTCAGTTTTGTGAATATTAGGTTGAAAGATTCTTCTTCTTATGCCAACTAGCGAGCTTCGTGATTCAAGCGATTATGTATGGAGTAGTTCATCTTGTATCATTGTAGTTTTCCTGTGTCGCTGAGTCTGTGTAAATTGTTGATTCTCAAAACAATTTTCTTCATGAATTTATTTGTATCACCTCACTAGGTGGTAAATGAATTTTTCTTTTTATTGAAATTTACTCGGTTTCTTTAACCAGCAACTACTTTATTGATTGCTGATCAAAACTGTTATGATTCACTTGTTTAAACAGGCACAAATTATGCTTGGGATGGTAAAGCCTCCTCAAGTGGTATTTTTTTTTTTTTGTCTTTATCAAACTTAATCTCTGTAGCTTTAATTGGTGCATTTGTGTCGTGATGAGTTTCATTTTATCTTCAGATTCCAAGTGTCCAGCCACCAGCGTTGCAGCATCCTCAGCAATCGGCTCCGCAACTTCAGCAGCCCAATTTTCAGGCTACACAGGCTTTTTCTGGTCAAGTTGGTTTGCAGGACCAAACTAGTGCATCTCAGACCCAAACTTCAATAAGAAAACAGCACCAAAACCAACCTGCGATGCCAATATCATCTGCATCTCTTCCTGCTGCAAATCTTCAGTCTCAGCCAATGCATTCACATCCACTACAGGTGCCACAGCATCCTAAGGGACGTCCAAATGCCCCATTGACAACGATGTCCCTTCCACAGCCATCTCAACACTCAAGCATGCCTCCAATTTCTCATCATTCTGCTTCACAGCCACCTTCGCTTCATCAACCCCAAATGCCTGCTGCCTCCAGCCAGTTGCAACCACCATTGCAGTCAACAGGACCGCCTCATATGCCGCTGCAACCACCATTGCCACAACAGCCTAGACCATCTTCAATGCAATCTTTCCATCAGTACACCCCTCATGTGGGGTCCACTATGGGTTTCCAGCATCCAGGTGCTCAACAGCGCTCTTCCCAACCAATGTATCATGTAAGTTGAATATTATAGTTCATTGTCATTTTGGGTATATCACATGTAGGTTGTAATAATTTCTTTGCTAAACTGGCCAGTCAGGAGCCAATCCTCCAGCTAGCATTGGACCTTCATTCCAGCAAGGTCAGCCACCAGTTCCAAGTCAGCCACTGCTATGAATTGATTGATCAATTATCATTTTTCAGGTTAAAAATGGTGATGTGTGGGTTCTCATCTTGTTAACTGACTTCTGCCACTGGGTGTCTATGAATTGATTGATACATTATCATTAGCTTTCTGAATGGGGTTGGTTAAAAATGGTGATGTGTGGGTTCTCATCTTGTTAACTGACTTCTGGTTGCGAAGAAATATTTCATGGCACCTGCAGACACTGTTCTTGTTCTATTAGAAAAGCAATGCCTTTATATTTTCCCATTTGCTTTTGGTATAAAATATGGCCCTTCTCTTATGCATTTATGAACAGTAAGATCCATTGTTTTCCATAGCATAGTAGGATGGCTAAAATCAGAAATGTGCAGTGCACACATGAGATGGAGGAAGTACTATCCTCATACTCCACACATGAGATGGAGGAAGTACTATCCTCATATAATTACTGATGTCTTTGGCATGATTAATGCCTCCTCTTACCACTTTACCAACACTGACATCTGGGCCTTGTAAATTGTAAATTCCATTTGTTATATGCCTATTTCTCATATGGCTGTTGTACTTGAGAATATATCAGTTCACTCAATGCTTATTCAGGCTGGAGGTTCGCGTTTGGGGTCAGATTTTAACAATCAAATTGGAAACTCCATGCAAATAGATAGAGGATCTTGGATGTCAGGTCCGCCAGAGAATCCTGCATTTACACAGCTTCCAGGACCACCACCAGCAGTTTCTGGTCAGATGGGCCCAGGCAATCAGCCCCCTCGCCCATCATCGGTATTTTATCTGACTCTTTAAATTTCAAGTTGGCCTAAGTTCTGTCAATATAGCTCAAATTGACTCATCAATATTTGACTTCCTTTGTTCCTCATTGTGCAGTTGAGTCCTGAGATGGAGCAGGCACTTCTTCAGCAGGTTATGAGCTTGTCACCAGAACAGATTAGTCTGTTGCCTCCAGAGCAAAGGAATCAAGTGCTCCAGCTTCAGCAAATTCTACGTCAATGACAAGATGATAATTTATTCTTTTGAAAAGAGTGAGGAAATGTTACTTCCATTTGAATTTTTCCTACAGAGATTGCACTGTAGCTATGGGTGGCTGCAACGAAGAGCCAGGTGAAATTGGTTAGGTTCTCATCACAGAAAAATCACAACTCACCAAGCCGAAAGTTTAGTGTGGGGGAGTGGATTTTGGGGATAATATTTCATTGTAATCTCTTAATGCGTTCATGTCATTAATTCTCAGCAAGTAGTTTATCTTATTTGGTTGATATCTTCTTGAACATTACTTCTAGTTTGATTGACTTTATAGCTGCATGAAAATAAAGTGCGTTCTTGGACATATGTATGCTTGTAGATCATTAATTATTTAGTTTGATGATTAATCAATTGATTTGGTCCAAGAAAATTTTTTATATATGGTGAAACTTGTTTGAAGTATATCTTGATCCTAATAGATTTTATGCATCGGGGTCTTTATCGGTTGTATCTTCTACAACAGTTATTGAATCAGTCAATTAGTTGGATGAGGAAGATTCTGCATGTGTGAGAGACGAACGAGTTGAATTTGACTGGCATTGTTCTTTTCGGAAATCATGTCAGATCTTTGAAGATTTTGTAATCGTATTTAGAGAGAGTCGAGGGAAATAAAACAATGTTATAATTTCTTTCTTTAAATGAAATGACAAGTAATAATATATTATCAAAATTTTATACATCTTCCTGAATACCAAAGAAAAGGAGGACAAAAAAAGGGCAGCGACACGCAGCCGTTACAATTTTTCTGTTAAAAATAATTTCATCCCATGAAATTAGAAGATTATTTTAATTGAATTACAAAATGCACTCATGATAATTACAAACATAATATTGTAACAACAGCCGTGTAAGAATGGAAGAGCCATCTACTCAGGAAAGAACAAGAATCACCGCCAGCAGTGGTGACGACGTCAAATTATTGCAGGATGTACTCACTCACCCAGTTGATCGATGAGGCTATTCTCAAGCATTCATTATGGATTTACTCAATTCTCCTTGCTGCAAATGGGAAACATAAGCCATGTAATGGGCCCAGCTCCCTTGAATCTTGATGTTTGTGACAACAGACAATTGATAATTGATGATCAATCCATACTAAGCTGCACACTCTCTGCATCACTTAACCTGCTTAGAAAAGGGGAGACGTAGATGACACCACACGGAATGTCAAGCAAATGCCAATTACTCGTCAAGCAAAAGTCATGGGAGAGATAGAAGGACTACAATTATCCTGAATCTAAGAATTTTGATAAAATTGCACTCACCTGATTATTTCAGAGGCAAATTTCTTTCTATACCTATCAAGGTTCTTTATAAGTATGGAAACTTTGGGATGTGATATCAAACAAATGTAACAAAAACATATATAGTCTTGACTAAGACGTGAATTCTTTACACCAGCAAAACACGACAATCAATTAAAATGGAACCAAATAATTACCAGAATAGGATATAGCTGGTGACAAGACAGATCCAGTGACTTCAAAATGTTCAAAACTTTCAACCAGTCTTGCTAAGATCATTGTCATCACTTTCAAAGCTTGATAATTCAGAATCTTCATCAGCTTCTGAATCAAAGTCTTCATCAGAAACATAGTCATCATCTTCATTCTGCAAAGGAGAATTCCATAGATGATTTCTTGAATGATTTCTTAATATAAGTTACATGTATATTCCTCTACCAGTAACAACATAAAGAATATTAACAGTCACAATGGAACATGGCTAAGACTTCAACTCCAAAACCCACCCACCCAAGCACTCAACAAAATCATTTGTCCCTAGCCAGGCAGTTCCTCTTTCAAAAAAATTCAGGGGTTCAAGTTTTATTAGGCATAAAGAGCTGGGGATTACAATCGTTTGATGAAAAAATTACCAAAGAGAAAGAAGACAGAGAGAGAGAGAGAGAGGGAGGGAGAGAGGGGGAGAGAGAGAGAGAATCGATGAGGAACATTGTCACCACTAAAAAATATATAGGAACACTAGTTCTTTATTAGCAGTCAGCGGTGCAGACAACTCACTTGGGGTAAGACTGACACATGATCAAACTGCTTATGGTCCCCTGAGCACCTAATATTTCCATCCTCCTCATCCTTGGAAACACCCTGTCGACAAATAAACATAAACGAAATAAGAGTATCATCAAAAAGTTCCCAATTGGCTGAATTTGTAATGCTTAAAAAAAAAAAATTAATAGTGATAATGGTGAAAATAATTAGTCTTTCTTATTTTCAGTTATTCATTAAACAATTATTGCACCCCTTTGATGTCCATAACCGGCATTTATTTCTTTTTTGAGGGGGGAAAAAAAGAAGTATATTAAAGAAAAAACATAAATGAATAACTGAAGTATATTAAAGAAAAAACATATCCAGGTGTCCACATGGATAATAAATGAAATTTTATATAAAAAAAGTTGAGAGAAATAATCTATACAAAACCCATCCAACAACCCGAAGAATCCAAAAGCAATCTACATAGTAGTCCAACATATGTTGCATATCAATTTTACTTGCCACTAGACCTGTGACAGCTCAAATGGTTGTCAAGATGCCAAAATGCAAATGCCATGTCATTTTAGTGTTATTTATCTAATCTGGTTTACATTAGAGACCCTCAAAGGTTAGAATAGAAACTTCACTGAGTCAAGCGTGTAGACCCCAAAAAGCAACAGGGTATGGCTTATGGCTACCACTTCAGACCACATACCACAATTAACTCCAAGCAATAGATTGTAAAGTCACAAGGCAAGTTTCCCCTGCAATGACCTGTTCTATGCGGAAAGAAAAATTTATGGTGTGTGCCATAATAGGAATTCATTATAAACTAAGGTTAAACTTTTCAAAGGTTCCATTAGAATAAGATTAGTATAATTTCAAGCAGATGGATCTAGTGAATTTAAAAATAGTGTCCCTGCTGTGTTTTATGCAGAATGCAATTTGAGTTCATAATACAGAAGGGAGCAGAAAAACCAGTACTAACAATTTCTTTCTTCATTTGCTCTATGGTATTCTCCAGATCCGAGATATGCTGACTAAGAGCCTGCACAGTTCATGTTCGATTACAGTGAAATGAGAGTCTTTGATAGATAGCAATTGCCATTTTATATAACAGAAAACTAAAGGTAAAGAGAAAAACCTCATGCCGCTGAATGGCCACAGAGCGCTTAAGTGCTTTTGCCTTCGTCAGAAGGTTTCTAGGTCTCAAGCTAATTGGCCGCCTATAATTCTTCCCACGATAGAAAATTAGGGCAAATCCTTTAGGGACTCTTTCTATTGCTATTAGAATCCCACCACTTTCATATTCCAATAACCTTGCAGTGTCTTCAACATATGCAAGCGTTTTTTGCTTGGTTATCAGTTTGACAAGTTCTCTGTACTTCCAATGCAAGTGCATATTCTCAACGACACCATCAAAAACACCTCGAATGCCTGATCAATCACCAGACAGACCATTAAAAGTTCTGTTCAGATTTGCTTTTCACTCAAGAAGCTAAGGATTACTCACCAAGAGGCAAGAATGCCTTCATTCTTAAACCAACCCTACAAAACATAGCCCGTTCCTCATCAGTGATTGTTTCTTGGTCATAATCAGGACCAGAAGGAACCATGGACGCTTCTATTTTAGCTAACAGTCTCTCTGCTCTAAGCTTCTTGGCTTGGGACTGTTCATGCAATCAAAAGTTTAACCAATTTAAAAACAAATAAATGGAAATATTGCATAAAAAGTAAAATTGGTTGTAAGTTATGCACAAAAAAGTCCATATGACTTCTTAAATAACAACTACCACAAGCCATCCAATAAAAGGTCGTTAATATTCAAAACTTGATAAATTAATTAAAGCACTAGAATAATTTAAATCAAATAACTGTGTTTCAATCCCAAATGGACATTAGCACATCAATAGCATCCTTACTAGTCTTCACTTTCTTCCCTACATTCCTCTCTCACTTTCTGTGTAGAATACACAACAAATGTTTGTCCATCAGGTCAAATGATTATTCAATAAGAAAATGATTTTTGATAATTTCCTTCAAAATGCAATAAAGAAAAAAGAGAAATAAGAAATTATATTCAGTTTCCAGTATGGGAGTTTCACTTCAGGTGGTGAGCAAAACCATTCATGCTTTTTTATGAAGAATTAGATTTTATTGGTTTCATCATTGAATCATGATGAAAACATAATTGAATGGAAGAGCCTATGCTTCATTAGGTAACTTTAAAATAATTGATATCTTCGTATACAATGCCTGAACCAAATTCCAGGGGCTGCCTGTTCCCAATGCCAAATATGAAAACAAAATTACTTGAGCATTTAACACGGTCCATCCCAAGCGCAAGGGTTGTGGGTTCATTTTAAAACTGTGGTGGTTCTTCAATGATAATAAGAAACAAAGAATGGTTAAGAAAATCTGATTGTACTTACAACAGCAAGTTTATGTTCAATCCGTTTGACAAGCCTGGCGTGCTTAGCTTTGGAAGCTTCTTCAACCATTTTCTCACGTTCTTCAGCAGAAACTTCTCTGCCCCAGCGTTTTTGAGCCTCATAAAACTCAGCTAAAGTACCTGCAGGTGCCTGTCCTTCAGTTTCACCTGATGGAGTTGCCTCCAGTGTTTTACTCCGCACTTTTTCTTCGACATCTTGGATCTGTTTCGCACATTGCTCTCTTTCAGCCAAAGCAGCAGCAACATTTGGTGGAAGGAAATCTTTGCCACGGTATAAAACAATGTAAAACTTGTTTCTTTGAAGTAAGGTGCCTCCTGTTAAGCTCTGTAAAGCAAATAAAATTAAAACTGCATATACTTCACGCTTTTCTTGCAAGTACAGAAAAATGCTATGACCAAAAAAAACGGGGGAGGGAGAAGAAATGAAATGTGTCAAAGCTTGTGAAAACAATGTTTTATAAATCACCAGATTTAGTAAACCTACTCATCCGACAGCATATAGCATGAAAAATGAGAGTGGCATTGCATTTAATTGCAAAATTAGGAATTTGCAGTTAAAGCATCGGTTGAATTGGCTTAAACAGAGAGAGAAGAAGGAAAAAAAGAACACACCTTCAGCTCCTCAGCCATTAGTTTGTTATTTGTATTCTGGATACCCCGCTTTACAGCAATCTTTGCAACAAGGCTTTTCTCCCAAAGTTTAAGTATAGCAACAGCTAAACCTTGATGATTTCTGTTCCTTCCTATACAAATAAATTTAGGATGAACACTGGTGCCCAAAATAGAAACTGTGAGCTAAAGAAACTCCTCGCAGGAGAGAACAATACCAAGGGCAAAATGACAGGGAAGTGATCTGGCAAGTCTCCTTAAATCAGTCATTTCTGCATTGGTCAGTCGAGATCGCATTCCAGTAGGAAGAAGCCTGAAAGGTGTCTTGTAACCATCAACTTTTGGAGGAAGTAAATCAGCATCAACTGGGAGTATTCCCGTGCCCCACCACTCCTGGAAACGAGGACCCAGACTATCTAGTAGGCTGTTACATTCAACTTCCTCTTCAGTCATTGGCTTAGAATGGTCCAAAATCCTGACAGGTACCTCACTCTTTTCATCGACACTTCTCACAGTTGAACCATCAATAGAAGATACATGAGGGACAAAAAGAGTATCTCCATCTCCATCTAGAGGATGCGGTTTAGACGAAGGTCCAGCATAGCTACTTCCTCGATACACCACCATGACACTTCCTGCCCTCCAAATAACTAATCCTCCTGTTCGCCGCTGACAATCACTACAAGCACTCAGTCACCATTCATCACTATTTTCATAAAAATGTACCACAAATGATTCAAAAAGAGCCCAAGATAAATATGCACTTTTAAGAAACACCACTAGTACAGGCATTGCCTAGTCCTAGCAAGTAGCAAATCAATAAACCAACTATTCTCAAATCAAAACCCAAGAAAACAGAGCTAACCTCAACAATCTCATGAGCCGTCTTCATATCAGTGGCAAGAACCTCATGAAACTTGAGCCGAACCAACTCATCCTTCCTCCACTTATCATGAATCTTCCGCATCACATCCTGAGTGAGTCCAGCTTTAGGCACATTAATCCTCTCCCTCAAATACATCCCATTCCTTCTCAAACGTCTCAATTCCTCATCTTCAATCGTCAGCTCCGCCAACGTCGGCGCCTTCATCATCCTTCTCCTCGTTTCCCTCGCCGGCTTCTCTCCTCCCGCTCTCAAATTCTCCTCCTCCTCCCTCTCCCACGGCAACAACGAATCATCCTCTTCTCCTTCTACTTCTCGAAGTACCGTGTTCGGCCGGACCCACTCTCGCCTCAACAGATCTTCTAATCTCTCCTCTCCCGTCACCAAACCGTTAATGTCATCTTCGTCTTCTTCCCCCTCCTCGTCATCGTCAGACCCTAACCCTAGGTTCCGCAGCCGCAAAACGATGCGTTCAATTGCGTTACGACCTTTGTTGTCGCTATCCGAATACCGAGGATAAGAATCCGGCGCCGTTTGTTTTTCATCAATTTGATTCCGTCCGTCGGATTTGTTGACATTTTCGGTGGAGGGAGGGTTAGGGCGGGACCAGTTGTTGAGCCAGGGTGCGGAAGTGGAGGGAGAGCGAGGCTTGGGGAACTGCTGGTTTTGGCTGTCGGTTCTAGGGTTTTGGTTCGTGCGGAGAGAAGAGAGAGGTTTCAGTAATTGAAACGACGGCGTTTTCCGGGAAGAAGAAGAGAAAAGGAGATGGTTAAGTGAAGGAGTAGTGTGTGAGGTGAGAGTGAGTGAGTTTCGGAATGGCAATTCTGTTAATTTGGACGTTGTCAAAGCCATTTTAGTAAATGTACGAGTGTGCTAAGCAGCAACTTTGTGTTATTCTTTCTTCTTCTTCTTTTAATGTTGATTCGTTTTCATTGTTTTGAAAGCTGAGTGCTGCTGATGGTGCTGATGGACAGATAGGAGAGGTTGAAGAGAGGGACAGCTTTCCACTTGGGGAAGAAGATAAGATATGATCTCTGGATATTTTTAGTTGGGTCAGACATTTTTATTTGGGCCGGTCCACTCTTTTCAGCCCAATTTCTCATTGGGCCTCGAACATTAGAAAAGATTGTTATCCATCTTTGCAGGCCAGACTAATATGGCTTTTGTGTTAGTTTTTTTTTTCTAATTAAAAAAAATTGTCTTATCCAGCCTCACCTGGTTAATAGCAAGATTAACCATGTCCATTAATAAGAGAAGAATAACACTAAACTTTTCATTAGTGGTAGGACACTAGGACTCAAACATGTGCTCCTCAACTTCAAGAACGTGAGTTCTATTATTGATTTAAGTTATTTATTTTCCACTTTTCTTTATTTTTTTAATTAATTATGAAAGAATGGCGTATGGGTGAGTTAAGAGTGTGTAAATAAGAAAAAAAAAAAAAGAATTCTATATTCACAATCATTTACTTCTAATATTGATATTGGCATCGCTTTTATAAACAAAACGCTATAAAATTTTATAAAAAGTAGAGCGTAACACTCCATTCTTTCTTATTCACTAGAATAATCCTCTACTCTTTATTGTTCATCCTCTTGGAGATATTTATTGATACAGACGCCATAATCTTGCGAACTAAAAAATACAAATATGAAAGAGAAAGGGATTAACAGCCAATCCTTTCATTTGCTGCTAAAACTATTTATTATATGTGGTGCAAACTACCAGGACATATCGGTTGGGGCCTATGTGCATTATCTATCTGATACAATTCGTATGTGCAAAATTACATTAAGAGAAAAATAATCAAATACTTTAATAAGGTATGGCTCCATTTCCAGGAGACCTTCTACTAATGGAAGGTGATGAGTTAATAAGTTCCTGACCAAGTTCCTTTATCTTGTTAAGTAGAAGCATCTGTTCAGTTTCGAGCTGTACCATGTACTCTTCTTGTGAGTCTTCAAGGGTTTCCAGCTCGCTCAAAGCAGTTGAAAGTCCTTCCAGATTGTCATCATCAATCAATGATTGAAATTTGACCATCATTTGTTTCATCTGAAAAAGACTCAGAGAAAAAAACATATGTAAAGATTCTGAGGCTGAAACAAAAAGCAAAGTTAATCTATGGCGAAGCAAAGCCGTTCATAATAAATTGGAGTGATGCATATCTTTTCGATATTTCTGTTCCCTTATAAGATGCTAGGCATTACATCAGATTATCATTTATCCAAATGCATGAAATTTTCACCAAGTACATAAAGGGAGATTTGCAGGGGGATTATGTAGTGTTATGAATAAATTCTGCAAATCAACAGTATACCCAATGTACATATGCATCTATATCAGTCTCACCTGGCTAGAAATTTTGTGTGCTCTAGTTGAAGATGAATCGGAATCTATACTGGTTCTCTTATCTAGTTCTGGAACTTTTCTTGTTATTTGAACATGAATTTCCCCCTTTCTCACTCCTTGGAGAGGTATCCACTTGTCAGCCATCTGATTTGGAGGCAATCTCTGATATTCAACAACACAATCACCGATGCTTGATGAAGCCAGTAAAGCATTGTGGTCTCTCACATGCAGCGTCAGGGGACTGCCATCATCAGGGAACTCTAAGGTTTGATGCCATTGAGGATTTAGAGTTTTGAATATGACCTGAAAGGCAAGCCACAGTAAGCTACCAGATCATTAAATCAAATTAACATATTTGCAGAAGATCCTATGGGAGAAAATAGAAGGATGAAATACATCTATCTGGGAAGAATGCATATTGTAATTTATTAAGCTATGGGATTTGAAAATTATATATGTTAATATCCACCAAATTTGATGAAACTGCAATGTGAAAATCATTGGAGTGGTATTTCACAGCTGGGTATTAGGCATGCATTGAACAATTACATGCAAATGATGGGGGAAGAAGAAGGAAAGCTATATACAAGTTCTTTGCTATAAACAGGATAAGAGTACATATTTTTTTTTTTTTTTTTGATAAGAAAGATTCAACTTTCAATATTAATAACCAATAAAAGAAAATGAAAGTTTTATATCCATTTTCACAGAGCCAGTAGTCATATCATAGCAAAATTCTACTGATAAAAAACTATCCAATGAAACTGTGATTAGAGCAATATCATTTTCTTAATCATGAATAAGGTGTCCTTACCTTTGTTCTCTTCTTCAAGTCTCCATACTGCACTTTAACATATGGATCACTTGTCCCCCTGAGATCAGCAGCAACAAGGTCTCTCGCTTCAACAATAACAAGTTCAATCCAGCCATTGCCAGAACCTACGTTTTGACCCTGAATATATTCAAGGGAAAGGAAGAAAATGAATATATTGGAAAGAGCATTCTTCAACCAAAAGGTTGTCAACAACCAGTGCCAAAACATTATGGACATTGGTCCCATTGAACTATGATTATATGTAACCGTCAGGCTCAAAATAAACCTAAGCTTCAAAACCTGATTTTCTATTACCATGCAAGAAATCAGCTAGAAAACAGCCATTCCTAGCCACAATCTGAGCAAACAATCATGATCATGCATGCACATTCGCTGAATAATCCATTAAACAAATATTCAGATTAGGAACTTGGAGCAAAATTTCTAATGCATTAAGAGTTTTTATTTCCATTTATTACTGATTCTTCTTTTCCTTTTCGGTAAAGAATAAAACAGTTCTTTTATTTTCCAATAATAAAAGCATACCCTTGATCCTTCGCTGTCATCAACTCTAACAGCTTCTATTTGAAGATTTAGTTCTCCTGTATTTACTTTTTCAAGGGGGATCCATATATCTCTAACTGACCCTTCTACAAGCCCTTCCAAATTTACTCGTGCACTACCCATGTTTTCATCTCCAAATATTTCTTCATTGTAGCATTTTACCATAAGGTATTCACCACCACCTATCTCGTCAAGTTCAAACTTCTGATTCCAGACATGATTAGGTGAATGTGCAGTCCTTGTTCTTTGGACAATCTGAAAGGAATGTTCACATCATAAGCACGACTTGTCATAATTATTAAAAATATAGAATGAATCACAAATGACTTAGCAAAATTTGTAACCTTAGCATCAGACCAGACTACAGTCTCAAGGGTAGATAAGAAAACCTTACCTTGCCATATTGCAGTTTAACATATGGGTCACACTTTCCAGATTTGTCTTTTGGCATAAGGTCTTTTCCTTCTACAACAGTTACATTAATCTTTCTTCCAGTCCTTGAAATAAAATTTGATGACCCACTAAGCGATTGTTGAGAGCTGGAACGGAAGTTATTCAAGCTATGAGAACCATCAGAAAATTGCCACTCCTTCAGCACAAGCCTCACTGTCAACTGCAAAACACATGAACAAGAAAAATTTAAGTTACACCTGTCCATATATTTGCATGCTGCCAACTGAATGAGTCATGTATCATTAATTTAATGATAACTAAAACAAAAATTTATGGAATTTGTTGTTTTTTAATAGTTGAAGTCCTAAAAGCAATCCTTGGATCCAAAAAGCAGGTGGGACACCCGAACATACATTCTTAAGGGAGAGAACATCAGTCTGTCAGATTGTGACAGAAAACAGGTCAAGTAATTGCATAAAACTGTTTAGTTTGTCTGCTACTAATCTGGTAATTGGCAAGAAAGCACAATAGATTCACTGGTGATTCATGCAGCAAAAGGCGGCATGATCTTAGTTCAGTTTTTCACCAAGATGACTGATAATCTGTTATGGGTGGAATCTCAGCGCCGATTATAACTTGCTAAGAAAACATGTGATTTATACCTCCCCAGAACTGACCCCCTCAAAAGGAACTGTCATCTCAACTTCATGTCCGCAGAACTCAGCATGCTTGGCTATTATGCTGGAGTCGGGTCCTATTGCCCAAAATGTTGTTGAATCATCTGCAACATACTTCATCTGCACACAAGGCCGAAAACGAAAGATTAACTTAGTTGATACCATATAATGATAAATTACCTAGTTTGCAATATGCATAGAATTATTTGAAAGCTAGCAGAATTGAACACAGAAATTGTGCATTCTTAATTTACAAAAAAGTCTTGTAGCTACTTCCCAATAATTTATTTTATTTTAGGAAGTTTGTTGAGTGATGGTGGAAAATGAAGACAAGCTTAGAAAACAATTACAGGTTATAAGATGTCTGAGCCTATAATTGACATATGGTTAAACAATTTAAACATATCATATAGAAACACAAACACTACAATGTAAATTCAGTGAAAAGAGCTCATGATCTAATTTTTGGCTTTTGTACAGAACATGCTGCGATGCATTCCAATTGACACTAAGAAACCACCTACAGTAACACATAATACCATACCTTCACTTCGCAACTTGTCAGATAATCATACTTGACATGGCCGGGAATACACTCATAAAGATTGAATCGAACAGTTCCAGTTTCTTCATGTAAGACCATATTAAACATTGAATCCCATCTAGGATCTGAGCCTGGTCTAGCATCTGTTCTCCTGGTTAACTCTTCAAGTTCAATCTCCACAAAAGTTGTCAAATCTTTATCTTCATAATGCTCTTCTAAACTGCTGTCCGCGGAGTAATTTTGTTGCCTTCTTGATGGACTTCCTCTCAAACTACTTCTGGAAAGTTTACTCGCAGAAATGACTTTCACATAAACAATACCACCAACAGCCTTTTTCCTCAAATCCACTGCTGGCAAAGAGTAACAACGGCGGCGAGGTTCAACCAATGTCTTAACTAAGGTCTCATTTAAAAGTCTAGCCTGCATTAAGCAAATGAAAAAACAAATTATAGGATCACCAAAAATCAGCATTCTCCAAATAATTGTAGCTTAATATGCCACTATTGCAAATCTGTATGTTGGAGTGCATATGCTAAATGTGGAATGAACAAGAAAGAAAAATGTTGCTCCAAACTCAGTAGATAAAATTCTAAACTAAATCCTATGAGAAGCCTTGGGGTGCATGGAAAACTGGCTCTGCTTAGGACTTACAGATGAGTATTGGACATGGGATGATTAAGCCATCCGAAGCACAATAAGGCTTTTTATCTAATTTTGCAACGCTAGAGAGGTTGATAAGAGTCAATATATAGAGATCCTTGGGGAAAGAGAGAGAAAGGGGAATAATGCTCAAAACTAACAACACGGTTAGATCCAATAAATGAAGATTTTTAAAGAAAATGGAACAAGAAACTTCATATTCTTGTTTAATTAGTACAACTTGGAAAGAGGAATGGTCAAAACTAATGCTACTTGACATGAACAATGAATTTAAAGTAAAGTTGAAAAAAATCTCTGCATCATACCCCCCCCCCCCCCATTCTTTTTTTCTCTCTCTCTCTCTGACACCCAAAATATAGAGGAATGTAACAACCCATTATGCTGGCACTATAGTATTTCAAGGCTCTGTAATTGCTAGTGCAATACAAACTTGAGTATATAAAATAGAAACTTATTAAAAATTTTCAATCGCATAGAAGATTAAAATGCTAATTAATGTGAATGACTAATTATAAATAGTTTAAAGATGTTACATGCAGATGTGTATTGAATAGCCAGCCTAATTTCCTGAAATTTGAGATATCATATAGTTACACCAAGTATCATGTTAATGAGCTTCAATTACTATATAATTGGGGGCTTTTGTGGAACCATATCTAAAACAAGTTTCCTGTATAGAAAAAGGCAGCATTGCAGCACCATCATTCCAGATATGCAGCAAACTAAACTGTTTAGCTGTTTAAAATGGAGGTCAAAGAAGAAAATTAAATTAAAATGCAGAATAAAGGTGAAACCATTTAGCAAACACACCAGCCAATTTGAAACGCCTGGCAGCTCCGTGGCAGGTAAAGATTGGCTTCCACCACTTCCAAAAGCAACTCCTATTCTCACATCTGGAACGGATACAAATGAGTATAGAACTGCTTTCCCTTCCAGAATTGGCATCACTAAAAGCTGTTAAAAAATCAAGGAATTAAATAAGCTATATTCAACAATAATCAAAATCACAACATACCTACAATTCAGAAACAGCAAATATCAAGATTTAAACCATGATGACATTTTCCAAATGGACAAACTACCAACATGACAGATACAATGAAAGAAACATAATAACATGCATCAAGTTCTGGGCTCCAGTGTCTACAAGGTGTATCCCCATAGAAAATAGAAGCATGACCACAGTAAATAAAATACAAGAAAATGCTATTTCATTCAATAAAATCTCATATTCACGCAGAAGGCACATTGAAATGAGGTTTTATATGTTGGACAGCTTCGGTTGTTGTCCAGATTTTACTAGAACTGAAACCAATTTTTTCTTTTTTAAGAAATTGTGGAAACGATAATAGAATGGATATATAATCTCGTCCAAAATGTAAAGCAAAAAACATTCATTCCATGATGTCTAGTTCTCGCAACGAAACCATACAATTGATAAGAATGTCAAATTCATTACAGCTTTCCTTTTCAAAAAGGTAAATAAATAAATAAATAAATAAAACAAAAGAAGAAGAAGAATAGCTGTAGAAAATATAGGCTCAACATACATCACCCTTAATGTGGAGGCCGTTGATGACAATTTTAGCAGTTCCAAGTAATGGTTTGGCCAACTTTGCAAGCAACAAGATGCTTATGTCATTAGCATCCCAGTCAAAACCCAATTGCATAACCCGCTGCCAATATGCACAAGTGACACCTTGTCAAAAGCTAAGATAAAATTTACAGCTTGGGATTCAAGAAGTAATCTATCAAGCCAGAAAGAAGGGTTGGGGGGGCAGTAGCAAATATTAATAATCCATAAGTATCAAACTATATGACATGCAGAATTTGACCATGCAATATCATTCCTATCCAAGCTGCAGTGGGCACCTGATAATGTGTGACAGGCCATGCATTAAGGCGTTATCTGATATTATAAAACTTTCCAGGAAGTTAATGGTATCCAAATAAAAATTTTACCTGGGGTTTAACCAAAAGACCAGCATATTTGGTAGAGTGGCCTATCCACCTTATAAGCCTAGGACAAACCACCTGACCCCGGGGCCCAAAAACTATATTCAATGAAAGACTCCCCTTTGGTTTCATTTTTTTTTTTTTTCTTTTCTCATGGATTCAAGGAGACAGATAAAATCCATCTATTCTTAAAACATATTAAATTATAGAACGGAAAGCCAGTAAACCTATCTGACAATTCACTAGTCTGTATCTTATCATGTCTCCTTCCTAAATATTTGAGAAAGAAATTATCCATGCTGTTCAGTTCTTGGATTAGCAAGAAAGTAGCTTTAAGACACATAAATCATGTAAAAAAGGAAACCAAAGAATGTAAACTGATGAATAGATCTCAAAATTAGCATTATATCTAGTTCACTGACATTTAATAAGAAAACAGGGGGTCATCTCACTTAGGCATATCAATCTCATTCCAAAATAACCTAATAATATCCAGAAAGATAACATAAATTTGACATAATTCTACAAAATGAATCAACTCGCTGTCTTCTGAATTTCGAAAGTAAAACCAGGAATCAAACCTGATCACCTGAGGATGACCAGCGAGTTCCATGCAGACCCAAGCAAGGCGAGGTCGAACCAAGTGAAAACTCCTGCAGTTCTATTTTTTCCTGGATAAAAGAATACTTTTTACTCAATAAACACAAATCATGCTGTTAGCATCAGCTCAAAAAGTTCCAAGTGTTGGACACTTGAGGACATAACACTTATGTCCTCCCATGTCAAATGCTTAAACAGACAGTTACAGGAGATTCACCTGTATGGCCAAAGTAAGTGACAACCTGAGGGTGCTACACAAAGTTTATTGTGAAAAGTTCATATACTATCAAGCTTAATTACTGTCAAGCCAATAATTCAGATAGATACACGTAAAAGGAGATCACTTACTATAAGCCTTGGTTTTCGGTGCTTTAGCCGTTTCTGCATAAAAGAGGATTCTGTTAAAAGAATTTAATAAGAAAAAATAAAATGTAAAATGATTTTGTGTTTTCATATGAAGTGTTCAACTACATAAAAATTTCAGACGAAAACATACAAAAATGGATGAAAATATCGGAGATGGTAAGGATCTAAACTTCTTTCATGATTAAACATTTCTTGTAAACATGATCCAGAAAAGGACAGATAGATATGGAGAAACAAAGAGAAGTGTTCTCAATTCTCTTCCAAGTAGTCACAAAATGAATGCTAACACTTCTCTTTTACTTTTTCAGCCTAAGGAATGCTGACAATTAATCAATCATATTCCAGATCCATCTGTTTAGAGATCTTCTAAAAAAGAAGAAAGCAACTGTAATCCAGTAATAAAAATCAAAGAAAACCAATGGGCTCAGTGCCTTAGGAGGGTAATTAATTTAGTTAACCAACAGAGCCAATAAAAATTTAAACACATAAATCAACATTTGGACACAGAATACCTATGAGAGTTAATAGGCCTGGTCTACGTAATTCTAGGACATGGCAATGGATCCAAAGCTATTGAAGAAATCCAAATCAAATGGATCCAATACACCTGTAACTAACATTGACATGTCAATAATCAGATTGAACTCGGATATATCCTAAACATGATCTGGTTGGGAGGCCAAAACTGAGCAGCAAGAAATTAGAAAGCTTTAAGAAATGCTAGAAAGCCAATTCAGCATTTGTAAATTAAAGAAAATTGCCAGCTGAATATGTCAACCAATTAGAAAAGAATCAGTTTATGACCATTTGTGTCACAAAAACATAAAAATAGAGGCAAGAAAGACCTTGAGCAAAAGTTGGAGTTACATCGTCAATATCAAATTATAAGTTCAGTAACAACCAACAGTCAACCACTATATTCGCACCTCTACTATTTGTGAAAACCTTATTGAAAGCTTTGGGCTTATGTAGCCAGGCCAAACTTCCATTAACAGTTTATTCAGCCACTCACAGTGCTCCAGTGGGGTTATTGGCTGTATAAAGAATTCCAAAAGATATTTTTCATTAAAAATGAAAACAGCATAATAAATCTAGAATTGCACATTATCAAAAAGGAATGAAAGAGTAAGAAAAAATACTGAGGTTTTCAATATGACTTGATTCCACTTCTTATTCAACTCTTCCACATGTATTCGATGTTGATATTGCCCGTACTGTAGGCATAAGAGTGAGTTTATGTTACTATCAGTAAATTGATATCCATGCTGGAAATAAAAAGCAAGCAAGTTAACCACGACACAGAATCAAGGACCTTGGACATTTGGGTGACCGAGCCAAGTATCAGCAAAAGAGAAGGAAATATAATAGAAAAACAATGTTTTTCAGTAGGTTCAGAGCATTAATTTGCAGTGAACCTCAATCAAATAAAAAGAAGACCAATCACCTGACCCAGAAAAAAAAAAGAAAAAGATAAAGAATGTCTCATTCGTATTCCCTGTCTCCTACCTTAAATTCCCAAAAGGCAAGGAATTACTGAATCTTTAGCGGCAATATAAACACAAGAATTCATTGAATTTTCATGTTGTAAGATTTCATCATACTACTTACTGCTCCTTTTAATGAGAACTTTCCAACGGATCATAAATGTCAATCACTACGAGATATGTGTATATTGGGAGTACAAAATAAACTAAGCTGCCAATGGTACAATTTGCACCAAAGCACATGGAAGTTATCATAGAAAATTCCTGATGGCTATACAAATATGAATTGACAAGCAGTTCCCTCACAGATTGACATCAGGTACGAACAAATAGAATACACTCGTTATTGTCAACAGTTAAGTAAATTATGTAACTTGCCAGAAGATTAGCCATCTAAAATTTTACAACAAACACAAGCAAGCTAGCAGATCATTCAACTTCTTGTTTTCAAAATTACGAACAAAGTGTATTTTCTTTGAAAGAGTTTATGTATAGTTTTCTACCAATTTAATCCATTCGTAAATAAAAATGGTGGAAAAAGAATAAATAAATAAATGAAACATGAAACACTATGGATAATAGAAAAGTTGGCACAATTCTAAAAATAGCTTAAGGAGTTGAAGAAAAAAAAATTAAAATACTCAACTAACAATGCATTTCATACTAATAAAACTCTCATCAAAATTACCAAAACAAGGGCCAAAAATAAAAGACTAAGAACATGTAAATTAGGTTAAAAAAATACAACATCAAGTCAACAACTTCAACAACAAAAGAAAATTGCTGATACCCAGTAACCAAATTGCTGATACCCAGTAACCAAACACGCAGGAAGTATGAAGCAAAAGAGAAAGAGTGACTAGCCTGAACGGTGGCCCAAACGGCGATGGCAAGAGGAACCCAATTGGAGAAAGAGAAGAGCCATCTCTCAAAGACCCAAAGCAACAGGACCAATGGGATCACAAAAGGAAGCAGAGGCTTCTCTTCCAATAAATTTTTCCAAAACTCTACAACTTGTTCTACATTCAAAGCAAAAGAACCAGCTCTCTTCTTTCTTCTACTTCTAGCCATTTGAGTATTTGACTTTTGATTCAACAACAACCCACTACAGTCGCATGTCCATGGCCTCAAACAATGAAAAAGAAAGATGGGATATTATTAATTTGGGACGTAAACAAGAAGGTTTCAGTTACTTGAACAGAAGTTTAAACGGTGAAAGGGGAAGTTTGAAGAGTTTGATGGCTTTGGCTACGGCCTTGGCCCTGGCCTTTCCAAATTAGAAAGAGAAAGAGACGACTAAGACAATAACGAACCAGTCTCTAAGACTAAAAGTCAGCTCTTAGGAATTGCCCATCAAATTTAGTTAAAGACAAGACCGGTCTAATTGCCCGTGCGATTCTAGATTTTTATTTTTAAAAAGCTGTAATACTTTTCCTAATTAGTTTAAATAAGCTAAGTATTTCTGTCGTTTTTCAGCTGTTTGATTGAGGATAATTATTTTAGTAATGCTACACATTTTAAATTTTTTATTGTAAAATATTATCTCAAATGATGTATTATTTATTAAGTGATTAGTGAGATAATACAATTAATTTATTTAGATCTTGTAAATAATTATCAACCAATCAATTAATGATACATCATTTGAGATAATTTTTTAAGATAAAAAATTTAGGATGTGTAACACTATTGTAATTATTTTTAGAGATTTAAAAATAATTTTTAAAATTAAAAATAATAAAATGTTATTTTTTATTAATTATATTAAGATAATGAAATAATAATTAAATTTATAAAATAAAATATTTATTTTAATTCTTAATTATTAAATTCTTAATAAAAAATTATATATACAAAAATTTATTAATTTATAAATAAAATTTATTTAATATTACATTCATTTTAATTATCCACGATTTTACAGTAGTTAATAATTATATAACCAAAAACAAGGGTTACTTTTAAAAATTAAAATACTTCTAAAAATAAATTTTATTAAATATTTAATTTATTTTCTTTATAATTAATTATTGTAATAATATAATTACAGTATTACTAAATTAGTCTTAAATAATTTTTTTCACTAATAAAAACATAATTATCTATCTTATCATTCATATAGGGTATGGAAATACTTTGCGCGGCCAGCAGGACTCATGGTTTTGCTTTCAATTTTGGCTGACGGTTAATATTTAAGATCTAAAACGGACGGTTATGATGATATTTATCAGCTTGCCAGTTAATTGAGCTCATTCATGATCTATCTCTTTGTAATTGGATTAGCTGATTCGTTGACATTGACCCAGAAGCCAAGAACGCAATGATCACATCGGACGGGCTGGAGATCGCTGGATTATATCAAAGACAAAATAAATACGTGGGGGCCACTTTCTCATCTGCTTCCGATGCATCCGAATAAAAATAATAATATTTTTTGTTCGATTTCTCTGTCCAAATTGTGGGGTCACAAGGAACCTCGTTTGCTGTTTTGGATTTTTTAAATCGGAAAAATTTACAAAAATAAAATAAAACAAAAAAAATCTCCATGAAAATATCGAAGTTGTAAGCTAATCTACAGGTGCAAATATGCTTCAAAGGTCCACCTTCATTTTTCTGTTTTTCCAAGGTGTGGGGCGGGTAAACTTAAATAAATTTTATAGCTCATTTCTCGTTATTTAACTGACCATTTAAATTTGAATTTTAGAGAGTTAAAAAAAGTAAAAAATTAATTTAATTTATATTTATTCATTTATTTAAAAGCATAACTTCTTATTATTTTGAAAGTTTAAATACAACTCAAGTGATTATTTAAAAAAATTTATCTGAAAATCACTCCGATCAAATCATTTATATTTCCGATATTTTTTAATTTTTTTACTTTTGAAGAGTAAAAGCCGCTCTTATGAGATCCTGCATCTCGCATAATGTCTTCAGATGGGTAACACAACTTCTCAATTAATTTTGTGGCTCGGTCCAGCTGATGAGTTGCGCTAATTAAAAAGGCAAGGTGCTCGTTTTTCCCCGAATGTTCGGACTTTTATAAAATTTAGATTTGACTTAGAATTAGAATTGTACAGCCACATATTCCAACATGATTCATTGCAAACGTAAATAAGGTATTAAGTTAAACAAAATTAAGCAAAATAATTTTAAACAATAATGTTATTTTAATTGCCAAGAAGAAAATAAAAAATAAAAATCAATTGAATTTTATTCAACCGTACCTCTCCGTAGTTTGACTAAAATAAGAATGGTTGCTGGGAAACTAATCCCCAACCAACTTCCTGGAAAGAGAGAGGGGGCAAAATATTAATGTTTTCCCTTCACAATAAGCAAAGAACATTGACCACTCAATTCAAAGTTCAATCCCATAGGCCTTTTGGGGAAAGATCTCTTATTAAAAGGCAAAGATCTTTTATTAATTAATTATGCAAAAACAGTGCTTTTCATTGCTGCGCACCAATATTTTCTATTTGGGTAGTTGATAATAAATATATTTGCTTTCTGTAGGTTATCTTAGATCATCATATAACATACATAATGATGTAACTATTGTTAAATTTTCATTCAATAGTTATGAAAATAATATGATTTTTTAATTATATATTTTCATAACCGTTTTATGAAATTTAACAGGTATTACATTATCATGTAACACTACTATATTATTATATATATTACATAATAATATAACATAACAAAAGTCTTACTTTATAGCTCTGAGAATTTGTAATTCCCAAATGAGATATATCAGCCTGAAAAAAATATATGATAAAACCATCTATCACCATCTTTAATTGTGACTGTTAATAAGAGAGCATACTTTTTAGGTGAATGTACCAGAAGCAGGGCGTGCACTAACTTTAATTTGCTACGTGTCTGGAGGATTCTTTTTGCGGAATTCGTAAGCATACAGCGATGGAACATCGTTGGTACTCGGTAGAAGCAACGATGGCTAAAGAAAATACTGTCCAAAAATTAGTATTAGTTGTCTTTCTCCTTTTTCTTGTTCTTTCTCTTTTTGTCAAATTAGATATATGATTTTTTTTTTCTTTCTCTTTTTTTCAAATTAGATATATGATGAGAGCTGATTTCATAGAGTCGATTTAAAATTCAATCTAAAAACTTTACTCTATTAAAAAATATAATGCATATTCTTAAATTAGGACAATTATAATATCACAATCATAACTGCATTAGAATAAGGTAAGGAGGTGTCATCAATCTATTAAGTTAAAAAATACTAATTGTCATTGTCTAGTTTATATACGGTGAACTTCAATAAATTAAAACAAAACATAATTAGTGTCATATAATCAAAATTTAATCAACTTAATTACAATAAAAAATTATTAGTTATATTATTTTGGAGAAATAAGAAAAATCTTCATAAATCAACATTTTAGTAGTTAATGGGTGCTAATTTACCGATCCAATTAATCTTAACTTAATTAATATATATTCTATGGTTGACAATTAATTTTTTTATTAATTTATTGATATTTTACTAAAAATATATGATTTTGTACATCTTATAGAATTTTAAATTTTGTGATCAAATGGGTTACACCGTCATAACGTGTTCTTATGATTTCAAAAAGTAATTCTTAATTATTAGAGGATATTCTTAAAACTACTCACACACAAACATGTATTGAATACATGGTTTTCATCAACTACCCATAAGATTGCAATCTTCTAAATTAGTCCTTATAATTGAAACCTAATAAGCCCTTTGGGGGTGTGAACATAAGAAAATTGATTGTAGTGCAGCCAAAGCTAGAGACATTGACGCCAAATCGGCAGATTCACACGACCGTGGCAATGGCCATCGGCACGGACAAATTCGTCGAGGGAATAATTTTGCTGTCTTAATGTCTTTAGTCACTGACTCATCATAACTTCCATAAAGTTGCGTGCCAATACTAACAAGACAAATAAATCTCACCACCGCCTTAGCGGCTAGCGCACGTATGTGCTTCCATTTTTCCAAAAGAATATGCTCATGTAGTCTTAGAACTGTCAAAGCAATGACGTGGAGCTCATCTCATGTGCTCGCACTCATCACACCAATTTCGCTTTTCCCGCTCCATTTTTCGCCCAAAGCCCAAACTCTCGAACAGTTGTCTCCTTGTCCAAAAATGAAGCACGTGTTAAGGATTGTGCGTGAGTGTTTTTTTTTTTTTTTTACTTCTTCTCCTAATCTCCCCCCTCTTTTCCCATGCTTCCAATTCCAACGGGATCAAGGCTTTATCCAAATGACATGGGCCCGCCCATTAACCTTTTATCGGATGGCAAAAACCTGTGAAAGACTTGATGCGTTTAGGCTTTCACACAGGTTTGTCTTCTGATCTTAGGCTCAAGTAAACATGGGAGCCCCTACGATCGCTTATATACAATAACGGCTTTTTAAAAATTAATAACGATAGTGTGTAATATATATGATTTTTAAATAATAATTTTAATAAACATGGTATTGATTTAAAATTGATTTAATAAAATTGATTTAATCCACCACTTGTATGATAAAAAAGAAAATTTTTGATCAAAATTAATTTATTACAAACTATCAATTTTTATTTTATAATTATAATTTTTTATAGGAACAGTAACTTAAAAATTCCAGTAATTCTATTTTTTATTGGACCTTAAAATCTATGTATTAATGTCATCCGTAATTTTTAGGTATAATGGGCCTTAGATGTGCCTCGAAACAGAACTTGGATTTGTACCTGCGATCTTATGGGCCGTCTTGGAGCATCCACCAACAGCAGTCGTGCGATGCTGATTTATTTATTATTTATTTTTTAATAAATACGGAGGCAGGAAAATGAAATTGTTTGAACCAAGATTTGGAAATTTTTTACGATTATGTTAATTGTTAATCCATTTCATGCATAACTTTCTTTTTTTCTTTTAATATTATTTTTTTAAAATTCTTGGGTCAAAGCTTTCATGCTTTGACTTTTCAACTATAATTAAATAGTGATAATAATGATAAAAGTATTCCATGCTTTGGAGCGTCTGGGGCCCATGTGCTTCTTCAACAAGCTAGGCTCGCATCACCAGCATGACTCATGTGTCAACACAGTGGCTTTCTTCGTTGATTCCTCGTATCGTACGGCCGTTGAGTGAGCACCACGCATCCACTTCGCACTAATATACTATGAGTTTATTATTTAATATTTATATCTCGTAAATTTATTTATGATTTGATTAATTATTTGATATTCTGATTTTTTTTAATTGTTTGATATTTTGGTTTTTTGCAATTTTTTATATTCTGATTAAACTATTTAGTTAACGATTATTTTTTTATCTAAGTAAAATCATCTTTTTTTTTTTAACAGAAAGTGCTTAGTTTAGTTACGTTTAGGTTAAACTTAATACAAGTCATATAAAAAAAAATTACAAAAGTAAATAAAAAAAGTTGCTGAACAAATTGAAATTAAAAAAAAGAAGAAGAAGAAAATGTTAATAAGTGACAATAAGATTTTCTCCAAAACAACAATTGTCATAAGATTATAAGATTATGACATTTAATAATAATATAATGTAATGATAATTTTTCTTGATTTTTGAAAATTTTAGTGGTCCAGTGTGTGAAATTTTTAGCTCTACAAGATCAGTGCAAGGTTATAACATCAGTTCGGTTGAAATCACGATTACAGTATATCATCATGATGCCCATTGGCTTTAATAAAAGACATTCACAGCGTATTATGCATTAATAAAAATATATTTCAGTCCAATTCTAATTTTTATAATTTTAAATAAATAATTTATTCTAATATTTTTCATTCCTTCCTCGTTTTTATTCCAATCTATTGCTATCGTGGGCGTTAAGCTCGTGCTTGTGACAAGTAGAATGTTCCGTTTGAAGCGGGCCCCACCGTCTTGCGCAGCACGTAATCTATAAAGTATTATTATCTACACGTTTCACCCGATGGCGGTTTAGCAACAGACGCAAATCGACGGTCCAGATTAGTTCTACTTTGCTTGCAGCAACCTCTACATAACTATATAAGTAAAAAGGAAAACAATAAGCAACAAGCCCCGAGCCCCCTGAAGGCCCAAGCAAAAAATCTGTCTCTCCAAAGAGGCGGCCTGTATAAGTAAATAATAAAACCATACCGATATAATATTATCGAAAAAGTAGAGACCGGCATCTATTCGCTTCTGAAAACTTTTTTGGATTGATCAGGTATATTCTCGTTATATTTTGTTGTAGCTTTGATTTTCATTTTTTTTAAACTTATTTTTGTGATATGTGGCTGCGAATATATTTAGGGATTGCAATTTTTTTCGGCCCTTGATTTTTTTTTTTAATTTCTTTTTGCTGATTTTAATTTGAAAACTATGAGGCATTTTTCTTTATTTGAATTTTAATCATCTAATGTTTGAAGTTCGAATTTAATGCGGTGAGGCTAGCAAAAAAACTGGGAGCTAGGGTTCTCTTTAATCGACTTCAATATAATTTTTTTTTTTTTTTGTCTTATCATTTGTTGTAGCTTCTGAGGAGTTAAAGCTCGGGGTTTGATTCAATTGCAATTGGATAGTGTAGTTCAGTTTGGTTAGCATTTGTGGATACGGATAAGAGATTTGTTGTTTCTGAATCCAGAAGAATGAGCTCTGATAGAAGGGATAGGACTAGAAATCCTGCCCGAAGCGCTCGCCAGGAATGGGTCCCACGAGGATCCCCAGCTACAGTTGTGAATCCACCACCTCAGAGCATCAATCTGAATACAATGAATGGTGTGGTTGAAAATAGTAGAAATATGCCCACTCCGGATGATAATCAACATAGCAGAAACATTACCCCTAGAGTTCAAAAGGAGCAATTCACAAATCATCACAGGGGGAGGGCAAGGGGTGAGAATCAGGATAAGAAGCTACCGAAGGACCTGGATTTGCCGCAGCTTGTGCAAGAGATTCAAGACAAGCTCATGAAAAGTAAAGTGGAGTGTATGATCTGTTACGATATGGTTAAGAGGTCTGCACCAATATGGTCTTGTTCCAGTTGTTTCTCGATTTTTCATCTGAGTTGCATCAAGAAATGGGCACGTGCACCCACATCTGCTGATTTGTCAGCAGAAAGGAGTCAAGGCTTTAACTGGCGATGCCCGGGTTGTCAATCTGTGCAGCTCACATCATCAAAGGAGATTCGATATGTTTGTTTCTGTGGGAAGAGGACAGACCCAACTTCTGATTTTTATTTGACTCCGCATTCATGTGGAGAACCCTGTGGTAAGCCACTTGAGAGTAAGATTTCCAGTGCTGGTGGGAGTGAGGAGGATCTTTGTCGTCACAAATGTGTCTTGCAGTGCCATCCTGGTCCATGTCCTCCTTGTAAGGCATTTGCTCCACCATGTTTGTGTCCGTGTGGAAAGAAAATGATTACAACTAGATGCTCTGATCGGAAGTCTGTTCTAACGTGTGGTCAGCAGTGCAATAAGCATCTTGAATGTTGGCGTCACAAATGCGAGAAGATATGCCATGTGGGTCCTTGTGGTCCTTGTCGGGTTCTTGTCAATGCCTCGTGTTTCTGCAATAAAAAGGTGGAGGTTGTACTTTGTGGAGACATGGCTGTAAAGGGGGAGGTGAAAGCAGAAGCTGGAGTTTTTTCATGTAGTTCAACTTGTGGAAAAAAGCTTAATTGTGGTCATCATAGCTGTGGAGAAATTTGCCATCCTGGTCCTTGTGGAGATTGTGAATTGTTGCCAAGCAAGATCAAGTCTTGCTTTTGTGGAAAGATGAGCTTGCAGGAGCAAAGGAAGAGTTGTTTGGACACAATTCCAGCTTGTTCAGAGAAATGTGGCAAACCACTTGCATGTGGGCTGCACTATTGTGATGAGTTGTGCCATGCTGGGAACTGTCCTCCTTGTTTAGCTGCAGTCACCCAAAAGTGTCGTTGTGGATCAACTTCCCGAACTGTAGAATGCTACAGAACAACAGGGGGTGAGAATTTCACTTGTGAGAAAGCTTGTGGACGAAAGAAGAATTGCGGGAGGCACCGGTGTAGTGAGCGGTGTTGCCCTCTCTCTAGCTCTAACAGCCTTCTCTCTGGAGATTGGGATCCACACTTTTGTCAAATGGCTTGTGGAAAGAAGCTGAGGTGTGGACAGCATTCCTGTGAATCACTGTGTCACAGTGGCCATTGTCCTCCTTGCCTTGAAACAATCTTTACTGATCTGACATGTGCATGTGGGAGAACATCATTTCCACCTCCATTGCCTTGTGGTACACCTCCTCCTTCATGTCAGCTCCCATGCTCTGTTCCTCATCCCTGTGGCCATTCTGCGTCTCACAGTTGCCATTTTGGGGACTGCCCACCTTGTTCTGTGCCTATAGCAAAGGAGTGCATTGGGGGGCACGTGGTTCTAAGGAATGTACCTTGTGGCTCAAAGGATATTAGATGTAACCAGCTCTGTGGCAAGACAAGGCAATGTGGTATGCATGCATGTGGCAGAACTTGTCACCCGCCACCTTGTGATACGGCCTGCGATTCTGAACCAGGCTCAAAGGCTTCTTGTGGGCAGGTGTGTGGTGCTCCAAGGAGGGATTGCCGGCATACATGTACTGCATTATGCCATCCGTCTGCTCTTTGTCCTGATGTACGATGTGAATTCCCTGTCACAATCACTTGTTCTTGTGGCCGGATTACAGCAAGTGTTCCCTGTGATGCTGGAGGGAGCAGTTCTGGTTATAGTTCTGATACTGTTTATGAAGCCTCCATTGTCCAGAAGTTGCCAGCAGCACTTCAACCTGTGGAATCAACAGGGAAGAAGATTCCCCTAGGGCAGAGGAAGCTTATGTGTGATGATGAATGTGCTAAGTTGGAGCGTAAACGAGTTCTTGCGGATGCTTTTGAAATTACTACCCCAAATTTGGATGCACTTCATTTTGGAGAGAGTGCTGTGACTGAGTTGCTTGCTGATCTTTATAGGCGTGATCCAAAGTGGGTGCTCTCTGTGGAGGAAAGATGCAAATTCTTGGTGCTTGGCAAGAACAGAGGGTCTACGAATGCTCTTAAGGTTCATGTTTTCTGTCCAATGCTGAAGGATAAGAGGGATGCAGTAAGGCTGATAGCTGAGAGATGGAAGCTAGCTGTCAATCCTGCTGGGTGGGAGCCAAAGCGTTTTATTGTGGTTCATGTTACACCCAAGTCCAAGCCTCCACCTCGGGTGATTGGGGTTAAGGGTGCCACCACTGTAAATGCTCCTCATGCGCCAGTGTTTGATCCACTAGTAGATATGGATCCCAGGCTTGTTGTTTCCTTTCTAGATTTGCCTAGGGAGTCAGATATAAGTGCTCTGGTATTGAGATTTGGAGGGGAATGTGAACTGGTTTGGTTGAACGACAAGAACGCATTGGCTGTATTTAGTGATCCTGCACGAGCAGCAACTGCTACAAGGAGATTGGATCATGGATCAGTTTACCATGGAGCTATTGTGGTCCAGAATGCTGGTGCATCGTCAACTGCTAATGCATGGGGAGGACCTGGAACTGTCAAGGAAGTGGGAGCCCTTTCTTCCCAGAGAGGAAATCCGTGGAAAAAGGCTGTAGTTCAAGAGATGGCTTGGAGAGAAGATTCATGGGGTGAAGAAGAGTCTTCTGCTGGTTCTGGAGATGTGCAGGCGTCTGCCTGGAAATGTAAAGAAGCTCCAATTGCGGCATCAATAAACCGGTGGAGTGTCCTGGACTCTGAAACATCGTCTTATTCATCTCCTGTATCTATTAGAACTGAAGAACTTGCAAAACAGTCAGGAAGTCAATCCAATAAAGGGGGTGAATCAAACGCAGGCAGTGTGAATGTGGCAGCTTCAAGTTTTAGTGAAACGGAGCTGTCAGAAGTGGTTGATGATTGGGAGAAGGCTTATGATTAGATGACCTTCAAATATGGTTGCGATTTTGAAGCTGTTAGAGGTTGCTGATTTATAAATATTTTTGTTTCAATTCCCTCCGCGGCTGCCCACCCCGCCGGTGCGTGCCATTCAATGTGGAGGGACCATGTAACTGTTGCTGTATCGGAAGGGCATTCACATTGCTGTGAAGGTGAATTTCCTGTTATACTGGAAAAAGGGAAAAACCTTATGAATACTCTCTTTTTCTCGTTAGGGTTCTGTTTGTTCAAAGGAAGTTTGTAATTGCATTTTTACATGGAAAATTCTGAGCAAGTTCTCTAAAAGTTGCGCATGATATGATCTACACATTCTGTGGATGATGTAAAATCCATTTGCAGCAATTAGTAAGTTCTGCTGCTATTTGTTTTGTTGATGAAACATTGCATTTGTATTCTGGAGTACATGCGTTCAGTTCCCAAAGGGAGAATGATAAGAGTCAATTGATGGTGTTTGCATGAAAACAACTGAAAGGCTTGACGAGGAGGGGGAATATTCAAGGGGCTTGTTTTGCTACTTGTAATTGAAAGGACTATTCGGATAATCAATGAAAGAATCGAATGAGGTAATTTTGTTTAATTAATTATTTCATTGTGTGACACTGATATGAAATAGCAAAATTCTTGTCTGCTGTTTGTAGACAAGTAAACAGAGAAACATATGAGGACTAGAGGAAAATCTTCAGTAAATGGAAGTATTATTTTTTGTTTAGCTTTAATTAAGCAATGAGTTTAGCTTTATAAACCAAAATCTGATTGGATTTTCAGAGTTAGATTTGGTGAATTTGGAAAATAGATCTGTGGTGGGAGACTATTTTGTGTTGAATTTAGAAAATAATACAAAAAGATTTGTCTCCAAGAGGTGGTGCAATGAAAATGGTTGGCTACCATTTGGGTAATCCTTGAAAATGGAAGCAAGTGATTCCTATGAAAGAAGACATTGAAAATATTTGATATATATTTGTGTATCATGGTTTTCAAAAAATAAATTATTTATTGGTTTAATGGTAGATATGAAGAAGTTGATTTTTCAACATGTTCTGTTCAAATATTTGAGTTTTTATTTTATTTTATTTTTTAGTGGCTTAGAATTTTTCTTTTAACTGTAAATGAGTTCTTGAAGAATGACCTGCCAAATGAGAGAATGTTCTTCGAGTTTTTGTTTGGTATTTGCCTTGTCCATGCTTTCTTAATTGTGAGTGACATTTGGGAATCAGCTTATGTGAAAAAACTTCGCCGAGTAATCGATTTTATCAAATAAAGATTGTGTGGTAGGATCCCTAATTTAAAAATTCGACAGCTAATATGAATTTATCTCATTCGTTAAAATCCATCAAATTATAAAAATTCAAATTAAAAAAAATGATTTATTTATCCCACTGCATGTTGAGTGATCTATATTATCAATACGTAAAAAGATTTCTAAATATATGAATAACGATTTCTATTACTATTATTGTCAAGCGATTATCTACATCTCCAAAATTACAAGCTTTCGTAAGTTATATATGTTATGGAGCTAAAATAGCTATAGAAATTTTTAGACGACGTTGATATGAAAATAGAAACTTAAGCTTCTAAGTTTTTTCTGATATAATTTTTGAAAACAAATTTTGCATTTGTGCATAACACAAGAAGTGAAGAAGTTGAACGTTAAACTGATAATAATAAACTGATATCGAGCCAATGGGCTTTTGTTCTAGCGGTGAATCTATATTTTTACGGTTAAAAAGGATTGTGAGGATAGGAGTTTAAGTATTATGCATGATTATGTAGAGTTTATTTGTAAGTTTTTTTTCCATTGCGAAATGCAATCTCTCTTTTATGAGAGTTACTTGTCTGACATGTACTGGCATGTACTTCATAAATTTAATGTAACAATATAAGTTTCAGTTATGTGAGTATTACTTGTTTTGCATGTACTTTATAGATTTAATGTAACAATATAAATATCAGTTAAATATATCTGATTGTAAATACAAGTGTAATATCTGTTGTAAGTGTAATGTCGTATATCTGATTGTAAATATCTGATTGTAAATATAAATGTAATGTCTGCTGTAATAACAGTTGTAAATATTTATATAATACAGTAATTTGATGTGTAATCAATATTAAAAAAATAAATTAATATCAAGAATATACTATATACTATACATGTATCGATTATACCGACGCGCTACATCACGTGAGTGGCACCCACGATCGAGTTAATACCTGATTTTTATTTATTTATTTTCTTTTTAAAGAAATACCTGCCTTTTAGAAAAAACGGAATGATAGAAAATAAGAAATCCAAACCATACTTTCGCACTAAACGCGCCGTCTCCGCCCAACCTTAAAACCAGCTAAAACCAACAGCTCGGGGACTCGCCTTCCCAACTGATCTCCCTACAACCACTCACATTTCAACACGTCAGCATCCTCATTACAACGGCCCACCCTGCATGGCACTTCCTTTTCCTTTTTGCTCACGTGCCTGCTTTCTCCGCCAAATCGTGACGTGGCGTTGTTTCGCTCGCCCATGCAGTTAAATTCTATTTTTAGTTCTTTTTGCATTAGATTATTTTCATTATCCTTTCTTTTAATTTTTTAAAATTTTTATTTTTATTTTTATTACCGATGCCTATAAAAACAAAACCAAAACAACATACAATTTCCCTTCTCGTGTCTCCATTTTTTATTTTTTATTTTTTAAAAAATAAAAAATGAGGCCAACATCAGCAGCAGCACAGCAATGCAATAACAATAATAATCAGACTAATAATAATAACAATAATAATTCTCCGCCATTGAAGATCAATAAAGACTCACATTTCATCAAGAAGTCGTCGGCGTCGGTGGCGGCAGCAGCAGCGGCGGTGACGTCAACGTCATCGCCACCGTCGCACCGGCATCCAGTGATCATCTACACGCATTCGCCGAAGATCATACACACGCACCCGCGAGACTTCATGGCACTGGTGCAGAAACTCACCGGATTGTCGCGATCGAGCGACGATAACTCGACGGAGAACGGCAACGGATCGTCGGAGGAGGAGAATAATAATAGCAACATTAAGAGCTGTAAGATCGCCGGAAACGACGACGAGTCGACGTCGGTGATAACGACGGATGAGAACTGCGGCGGAGGAAACATCGGCGACGGTCAGGTGAATTCTTGTTTTGTTCCGCCGCCGATATTTGAGCCGCCGAATCCATTTTTGACCAGTAATATTCCAGTGTTTACGCCGAATTCTGCAGATTTTCTGTGTTCGAATCATCAGCAGTTTTATAATTACGCAGCTGATTCGTTGCTTTTCTCGCCGAATATCAGAGGGGCAATTTCGTCAACACATCCGGCAGCAGCTGAAGGGATGAATGATTTTCGTGAATTTTAGAGTTTTTCTTTTTTTTGAAAATTTTTTTGGAGGCATACATATTATTATAATATTAATTATATTATTATATATTAATTATTAAATTAATTAATTCATTCATTCTTTAGGTGAACTCTTTTGATTTGTTTTTGATGATAATAAGGGTTCAATTACATTAATTAAGTTATGAAATAGCTTTTTTTTTTTTTTACTTTCAGGAATAAAGTTTCACAGAACAATGTTTGTTTATTCCTGCCTTTTATTGTTTCATTATTTGATGGCAGTCACGGAAGAAAAACAAAATTTTGCTTATTTACGTAGCTTTCTTATTCAAAATATATCATTGTAATTTTTTTGAAATCATATTTGCATGAGATGAGGATTCTTTGCTCCTTTTTTTTTTTTTTTCTTTTTTGGGTTCTAGTTCAAAATGTTTCCGATCTCTTCCTTTTTCTGCATTTTTTTTTTTGGGTAGTATGTGAAATGTATATCAAGACTAATTATGTTCATTACTCAAAAATATATATATATATATATAGATATTGTCAACGATTACTCGCTCGAAAGCCAAAATAAACTTTTATAAAAAAAATGTTCTTTAACATATTTCCTGCCAACTTGAACCGGGAAAGGGACGTGTGGAGTTTGAATGGCCAAAGGGAGAGTAAGTATATGTTGGCTGTCTAGAATTTGTAGAAATGAGAGCAAAAGTTCTAGAGTACATCATAAGTTTATATTTTTATTAACGCATATATATTATGTGCAGTTTAATTAAATAATTAAATAAAATTATTAATTATATGATAATTTTTTAAAATAAATACACATATGACATATATGCATTAATAAGGTGTAATATTTCTGATGTGTTTTAAAATCTCTCAAATAAAAAACTGATGGTGTATAAAAACAAATAAATAGATGGATGTACGTAAAGAATAAAATCGTTATTTTATAGTTAGTTACAAAATTTTATTATCAAGATTTGAAGTGCTATAGTTTCTGATGAAAATCATCACTGATTAAAAGGTATATAATAACTTTTCATGGTTCTAGGTCCTACTTGGAAGTTTCTTATTTTTTTTCTCTCTCTCTCTTCCAAAATTACTGTAGATTTATTCAATTGAAAGTCACGATGAAATTTTTTTTAAAAAAAATGCCTCTTTAACATTTTTCTTGTCAAGTTGACATGGCAAAGGGACAGATGTGAAGTTTGAATCGCCAAAGGGATATGTAAAGAGTTTATATATGTTGGTTGCTTGAAATTTGTATAATTAGAAGAGAAATTTTAAAGTACATTGGAGATATTATATTTAATTAATAAATATATGTTATGTATAGTTTTATTAAACATAACTATTAATTATGGTGATTTTTCAAAAGAAAAGTACACATGACATATATTAGGTGTAATATGCTTGATGTGCTCTAAAATCTCTTAAATTGGAGACAAATGGAGTATAAAGTACCTAAATAGATGGATCTATGTAAAGGATAAATTGTTATTCCCCACTCTCTCTAATTGATATCGGGCTACTCACTTGAAAGACGAGATAAAAATTGTAAAAAATGTCTCTTATAACATTTTGCCTGTCAAGTTGACCCAGCAAAGGGAAATGTGCAGAGTTTGAATGGCCAAAAAGATATGTAAAGAGTATATAAATGTTGGTTTCCCAAAATTTGTAGAAATCCGAGGAGAAAATTTAAAATAAGGAATTATATCTAATTAATACATATATGCTTTGCATAGTTTAATTAAATATAACTACTAATTATATGGTGATTTTTTTTAAAAAAAAACACATATAATATATATTTATTAATTAAGTGTAATACCTTTGCAGTCCTCTAAAATCTCTCAAATTAAAGATGGATAAACTATAAAAACACGTAAATAGATGGACCTATATAAAGGATAAAATTATTATTTTGTAGTTACAAATTTTTATTACAAAAATTTGAAGTGCTATAGATTTTGGTAAAAATAATAGCTGGTAAAAAGATATAAATAACTTTTCATGGCACAAAGTTCTACTTGGAAACTTTGTATTCCCTTCCCTCTCTCCCACTGATCTCTCTCTTTCTATCTCTCTTTGTAAAACTGGTGTCCATTTATTTAATTGAAATACAAGATAAACAATTATTTAAAATGTCTATTTAACATTTTTCTTGTCAAGTTGACCTGGTAAAGGGACATGTGTGGAGTATGAATGGCCAAACAGATAAGTAAAGAGTATATATATGATGGCTGATTAGAATTTATAGAAATTAGAGGAGAAATTCTAAAGTATATTAAAGGTATTATATCTAATTAATGCATGTATATTATGTATAGTTTAATTAAATATAATTACTAATTATATGAAATGAATACATGACATATATGTATTAATTAGGTATATGCATCTGAAATCTCTCAAATCAGGAGACAGAAGGAGTACAAAAATGTGTAAATAGATGGACTCAAATCATCATGTTGATCATCATACAGAAAGCAGACAGAATGTCGTCGATCATAAGAGAGGCAAACCTGGAAAAATGAAAGATAAAACTTTTAATTTGCAACATCAGCACGCAACTTCAATTTATAAGTTGAGGAGGTTCAAGCACAAGAAATTTACCATTGAAGCGACGAAATATGTGTAATCAGGCAGGTATCCTTGAAATATCTTGCTTAGATCCAGCACATGAGGGAGAGCACTCAAGGTTGTTGATATATTTTCTGAACTCTCATCACCTCCCTGCCAATCTATAAGTGCTATGAAGACATGTGGAAGACAACATGGAGCACACGAGACACGGTTTAGTTGTTCGCAGCCACAAGTCATTTCCCCCCCATCCCCGTCAACTCTAAAAGCTATTTACCAGACATACCCCTGTGGGCATTTTGGGTTAAAAGGACAATGCTCAAATCATCAGAAACAAAGACTAAAAACATTTGTGTTCCAAAAAATAAATGGAGACTTTTGTCAATGAAGTATACCAACTCAACCTACGTTCTAACTTTTGAGATCGTATGCGGATATAGTGAGATAAAAGAGAGTAAACTTATCATATTCCGATGTAATATGACGGTTGGTGCATTCTATACTTTCCAAAACATCAATTCCAAATATTCTATGCACCAAACAATGGGAGCTTGTACTAGCCAAACGGCCCTTGTACATGTCTTCTGGTTTGTCATCAGAATTAACGTCATAAAATGACTGGTGGAGAGCTTGGAAGATAACAAGAAGGAATAGAGAAGCATGTTTCACTGGTCCCTGGAAAGTAGGCATTTGAATGATGGATAGTGTTATATTTTGGAATGGCTAATTAACAAGAACGAACTTGTTTTGACAACTTTTTAATCAATCAAGATCAATACAAAACCAAGATTAATTAAGAAAAGAGCAAAGAACAAAGAAAAAAACAGAATTGGTTTGAAGAGAACGAGATAACAGGTTTGAAGGAAAAATGCACACTTTTTCATTCATCACAACTGAGTACAAAATGATTACAGATAAAGAAGAGATTACAAGAATCACACAAAAAGAAGAATCACACGAATCGATCTAGAAATAAGAGAGATAAAGCTCTTATATCAGGTGCTGCAAGTTAGCTGCACGTTTTCTGGAAATTCCAGAAACCATATAACGAACTTAACAAACTTGGGCCATGTCAGTAGAAATTGTCACTAAACACCCCTTAACTGAATACTATCTGCACTAAGACCACACAACTCTTACTCGATTCCATTTTGACTCCCAAAATAGTTAATCACATCTTCACAGATAGCATATAGATACAAAGGAAGGAACCAACATAAAGACAACAAAGAACAACAATGGCTTATATATCATTTTAATTCTGCAGTTTCATGGAGGTGAAAATTTTTCAAAACTGGAGATTGATTTGCTACAAACCTATTGGAAGCTTTTTCGAGTACCGTAGCAACTGCTCAGAGCAATTCTTAATTCAGTAGGATCAACAGCTTCTCCACGATTCTTAGCAGCAAATATGCCAAAAAAGCACAGACAATGCAGGGATTTCCAACGTGCCTATGATCTGTATCTAATTTCTTTTTGCATTCCTCTTGAAATTCTCATAGGTTCCATAGGGACTGCATTACCACAAAACAGAAAAATATTTCAACAGTGATAGAAAAGAAACAAGAAGTGACCATCATTCCAGCAGTAGATGACAGAAAATCATCTAGTTTTTGAATGATAACCGATCATTCCAGTAGCATATGACAGAAAACATTTAGTTATGGAATGATAACCTGTATAATCATATATAGAAAGCTATTAGCATCTTCTTTTCCAAGTCCAGTTCCAAGCAGGTTGACATTGAGCCTAGCCTTATGCTCAAATTGACGCTGATACTTCATATTTTCTTCAAGCAATTTTTCATCAGTCGCAATCGATTGTTGCAGATCATCAGATCTTTCATCTTTCTCAGAATTTTGATTGTCACTGAGCAGAGGTGAAAACATCTCAGACTCAACTTAAATTGAAAACAATTCAATACCAAATTAGGGACTAATATTTGAACTGTTTTCTCCTGAGGAAGCGGAGGCCGCTCAATATATACAGTTTCCGTAGGCTGCTGAATATCTCCAGTTTCCAAAGGCTGCTCAATGTCTTCAGTTGCCGTAGGCTGCTCAATGTCTCCAGTTTCCGAAGGCTGCTCAATGTCTCCAGTAACCTAAAGTACATAAATTTTAGCTTACTTCAAACAATTTATAAACAGAACAACTTACACGGCAGCAAAAACAAGAAGATCGCAGGTCAGAAACCAAACCATAAAATCCATAGCCTCTCTCTGATCTTTCCTTTTCTTGTTCTTGTTCTTGTTCTTGTTCTTGTTCTTGTTTTATGATTTTCTTTGCGTTTGTCCTTTATTATCAGGCTCCTCTAAAAGCTTTTCCGGTTCATTGTACTTCTTCTCAGCCTTCTCGGTCACAACCAATTGTTGTTGATCATTAGCTCTTTCATCCATCTCAGAACTTAGATTGTCACTGTGCACAGGTGAAAACATATCAGACTCTACTTGAAGTCAAAACACTTCAATACTAAATAAGGGACTAACTTTTGAACTGCTTTCTCTTGAGTAAGCCAAGGCTGCTCAATATCTCCAGTTTCTGAAGGCTACCCAGTATCCCCAGTTTCCGAAGGCTGCTCAATGTCTCCGGTTGCCTACAGTTAAAAAGAAAAAAAAATCAGCTTGCTTCAAACAAATTATACTTACATGACACCAGGAGAGAAAAAAAAAGGAAAGATCACAGTTTAGAGACCAAACCTTAAAGTCCTTAGCCTATCCTTGACCTTTCCTTTTCTTGTTCTTATTTTTGTTCTTCTTGTTTTTGGATTTTCTTTGTGTTTGTCCTTTATTATCAGGCTCCTCTAAACTTTTTTAATGTAATTTAACTTTTCATTTAACATCTTCGCATCCTCCTCATCAATATGACGTTCGAGTCGTGACTACAGAGCACAGAATTTCACCATGTGAAGATGTAGTATAAACATCAAAAGCCAAAAAGCATTAAAAAAACTGAGAGATTCAAGCACAAACCTTGATAAATGACCTTAACATGGGCAACAAAATTAACCGATAGTCATGAGCGGATTTCTGTCCTAGATGCAAGTTGAATAGCCTCATGCTGACAATGCTTCCGATTATCGTTACAGTTTTTTAAGTCATCTGTGAGATTGAAAATGTTCAGGCAAATGAGAACGAAATACTATAATAATTAAAGAATCCTTCAGCAATGGTACTCACATCACTTCCCAGTTGATCTCTCCACGATAATATTTTTTCTTCTACATATTCATCAAATTGATTTAAGTTTTCGTGCACTCTTGACGTGTTTTCAAACTGATAGACAGCCACATGTTGTTCTGTTTCGAGCACATTCAAAATAAAAATCTAACTTAAATTGATAAGCTGCAGCATCATCATCAATCATCTCTTTTAGCTCTTCTGGATTTTCCTCCCTTCGCTTAGTCTCTTCAGCACATAGACCATTCACTGCGAACAGTGCATCCATTTTTTCGGAAAGCTTGCTTCTTTCCTCATACGCTCTCACAAACTTTGAACGTTCCACTTTAAAGGACTCAAACATCTTAACTCTTTGCCCTTTATTAGATTCTCTTAGACTTGCTCTTAATTTTAATGCTTCCATAACCTCTTGGCCACATATAACCATGATATCACATCAGTACCACAAGACAGTATGCCATGAGTTGTTGTCAAATACAACATCCTCTTTGAAATCAGAAGTCTTAGCACCAGTTAGTTATTCATCTGTGTTCTCACTTAAAGTACCAGACGCATGCTGTAATTTATGGATAATGCTATTAAGTTCTGAAGATTCCAAAAAGCAAACTAGCTTAAGTGTTTTTAGGCCTAGATTCTTCAATAGTGAATCAGAAAATCTAGTCTCAAGCATGGCAACGGCATTATGTATCGCGTCATCAATATGAGCTTGCACAAGAAAATTATACCTGAGAAGAAATTGAAAGGTGCTACGAAGACTCTCAGGAAGTGCAATACGTTTGTTATAATCACTTAATGGCCAATCTTTGGGTGCTATAGATGATGCTTCCTCATCGCTTTCACTTCCCAAATGTTTCGTGAGCGGGACATCTTCATCAAAATAACATTCAACTTGGCCCATTTCTGCGAACCTGCCACTGTCATCCGGATTACAAGATTCTAATTTGGATTCATTTTCCAAAATCTTGATTGCTTCCGCTGTACCAACAGGCTTCCACTCATCATTAACAATCATCTCATGTGAAATCTCATCAACTCGTCTTGGAAGGATTGATGCCAGATCATGATGAATTCTCAAGTCATGAGAATCAAAAAGGTGCTCCATGCAAGACTGCCAGTCACCAAACTTCTCGGAACAATCGCAACACACAAAAAACATCAATTCTCCCTGCGCCTTGGAAAATTCAATAGCTTCCGAAAGAAGCTCCTTTTCCTTGTGATCTTTCACACGTTTTTCCAGCTCTTCTCTTTCTACTGAAAACAAACTTTTCTTTTGCTCAGGGCTCATTCCATTATTCCAGAACGATCTTGTATTGTTTGCTTTTTTAAAATTGGCCATAAATTTATCACCAAATTGTTTCTTTCTTCTTCCTTCTAGATTTTTCCTCATAGGATTTTACTTTTTTTCCTCCTTCTTTGGCAAATTCTCGAGTCTCGCAAGCTGGTGTTTAATTTTAACTATCTATGCTGCCTTTACACTTTTTCCATCATTTCAACTGAACTGAAGGCAGTCCACCCTTTCCTCCTCCTACTTCTCTTGATCAATATCAGCTTGCACAAGAAAATTATATCTGAGAAGAAATTGAAACGTGCTACGAAGACTCTCAAGAAGTGCAATACGTTTGTTATCATCACTTTATGGCCAATCTTTGGGTGCTATAAATGATGCTTCCTCATCGCTTTCACTTCCCAACTGTTTCGTGAGCGAGACATCTTCATCAGAATAACGTTCAGCTTGGCCCATTTCTGCGAACTTGCCACTGTCATCCGGATTACAAGATTCTGATTTGGATTCATTTTCCAAAATCTTGATTGCTTCCGCTGTACCAACAGGCTTCCACTCCCCATTAACAATCATCTCATGTTAAATCTCATCAACTCGTTTTGGAAGGATTGATGCCAGATCATGATGAATTCTCAAGTCATGGGAATCGCAAAGGTGCTCCATGCAAGACTGCCAGTCACCAAACTTCTCGGAACAATCGCAACACACAAAAAACATCAATTCTCCCTGCGCCTTGGAAAATTCAATAGCTTCCGAAAGAAGCTCCTTTTCCTTGTGATCTTTCACACGTTTTTCGAGCTCTTCTCTTTCTACTGAAAACAAACTTCTCTTTTGCTCAGGGCTCATTCCATTATTCCAGAACGATCTTGTATTGTTTGCTTTTTTAAAATTGGCCATAAATTTATCACCAAATTGTTTCTTTCTTCTTCCTTCTAGATTTTTCCTCATAGGATTTTACTTTTTTTCCTCCTTCTTTGGCAAATTCTCGAGTCTCGCAAGCTGGTGTTTAATTTTAACTATCTATGCTGCCTTTACACTTTTTCCATCATTTCAACTGAACTGAAGGCAGTCCACCCTTTCCTCCTCCTACTTCTCTTGATCAATATCAGCTTGCACAAGAAAATTATATCTGAGAAGAAATTGAAACGTGCTACGAAGACTCTCAAGAAGTGCAATACGTTTGTTATCATCACTTTATGGCCAATCTTTGGGTGCTATAAATGATGCTTCCTCATCGCTTTCACTTCCCAACTGTTTCGTGAGCGAGACATCTTCATCAGAATAACGTTCATCTCGGCCCATTTCTGCGAACTTGCCACTGTCATCCGGATTACAAGATTCTGATTTGGATTCCTTTTCCAAAATCTTGATTGCTTCATTGTACCAACAAAGCTTCCACTCATCATTAACAATCATCTCATGTGAAATATCATCAACTCGTCTTGGAAGGATTGATGCCAGATCATGATGAATTCTCAAGTCATGAGAATCAAAAAGGTGCTCCATGCAAGACTGCCAGTCACCAAACTTCTCGGAACAATCGCAACACACAAAAAACATCAATTCTCCCTGCGCCTTGGAAAATTCAATAGCTTCCGAAAGAAGCTCCTTTTCCTTGTGATCTTTCACACGTTTTTCCAGCTCTTCTCTTTCTACTGAAAACAAACTTTTCTTTTGCTCAGGGCTCATTCCATTATTCCAGAACGATCTTGTATTGTTTGCTTTTTTAAAATTGGCCATAAATTTATCACCAAATTGTTTCTTTCTTCTTCCTTCTAGATTTTTCCTCATAGGATTTTACTTTTTTTCCTCCTTCTTTGGCAAATTCTCGAGTCTCGCAAGCTGGTGTTTAATTTTAACTATCTATGCTGCCTTTACACTTTTTCCATCATTTCAACTGAACTGAAGGCAGTCCACCCTTTCCTCCTCCTACTTCTCTTGATCAATATCAGCTTGCACAAGAAAATTATATCTGAGAAGAAATTGAAACGTGCTACGAAGACTCTCAAGAAGTGCAATACGTTTGTTATCATCACTTTATGGCCAATCTTTGGGTGCTATAAATGATGCTTCCTCATCATTTTCACTTCCCAAATTGTTTCGTGAGCGAGACATCTTCATCGAGAATAACGTTCATCTTTGGCCCATTTGCGAACTTGCCACTTTGTCATCCGGATTACAAGATTCGATTTGGATTCATTTTCCAAAATCTTGATTGCTTATTTGTACCATGAGCTTCCACTCCCCATTAACAATCATCTCATGTTAAATCTCATCAACTCGTTTTGGAAGGATTGATGCCAGTTCATGATGAATTCTCAAGTCATGGGAATCGCAAAGGTGCTCTATGCAAGACTGGCAGTCACCAAACTTCTCGGAACAATCGCAACACACAAAAAACATCAATTCTCCCTGCGACTTGGAAAATTCAATAGCTTCCGAAAGAAGCTCCTTTTCCTTGTGATCTTTCACACGTTTTTCGAGCTCTTCTCTTTCTACTGAAAACAAACTTCTCTTTTGCTCAGGGCTCATTCCATTATTCCAGAACGATCTTGTATTGTTTGCTTTTTTAAAATTGGCCATAAATTTATCACCAAATTGTTTCTTTCTTCTTCCTTCTAGATTTTTCCTCATAGGATTTTACTTTTTTTCCTCCTTCTTTGGCAAATTCTCGAGTCTCGCAAGCTGGTGTTTAATTTTAACTATCTATGCTGCCTTTACACTTTTTCCATCATTTCAACTGAACTGAAGGCAGTCCACCCTTTCCTCCTCCTACTTCTCTTGATCAATATCAGCTTGCACAAGAAAATTATACCTGAGAAGAAATTGAAACGTGCTACGAAGACTCTCAAGAAGTGCAATACGTTTGTTATCATCACTTTATGGCCAATCTTTGGGTGCTATAGATGATGCTTCCTCATCGCTTTCACTTCCCAACTGTTTCGTGAGCGAGACATCTTCATCAGAATAACGTTCATTTTGGCCCATTTCTGCGAACTTGCCACTGTCATCCGGATTACAAGATTCTGATTTGGATTCGTTTTCCAAAATCTTGATTGCTTCCGCTGTACCAACAGGCTTCCACTCACCATTAACAATCATCTCATGTTAAATCTCATCAACTCGTTTTGGAAGGATTGATGCCAGATCATGATGAATTCTCAAGTCATGAGAATCAAAAAGGTGCTCCATGCAAGACTGCCAGTCACCAAACTTCTCGGAACAATCGCAACGCTCCCAAAACTTCCATTCTCCCTGCGCCTTAGCAAATTCAATAGCTTCCGAAAAAAGCTCCTTCTCCTTGTGATCTTTCAAATGTTTTTCGAGCTCTTCTCTTTTCACTGAAAACAAACTTCTTTTTTGCTCAGGACTCATTCCATTGTTCGTAACGATCTTGTATTGTTTGCTTTTTTAAAATTGGCCATAAATTTATCACCAAATTGTTTCTTTCTTCTTCCTTCTAGATTTTTCCTCATAGGATTTTACTTTTTTTCCTCCTTCTTTGGCAAATTCCAAGTCTCATAAGTGGTGTTTAATTTTAACTATCTCTACTGCTTTACACTTTTCCGATCATTTCAATCAATCAAGGCAGTAAGTCCTCCTTTTCCTCCTCCCACTTCTCTTGATCAATATCAGCTTGCACAAGAAAATTATACCTGAGAAGAAATTGAAACGTGCTACGAAGACTCTCAAGAAGTGCAATACGTTTGTTATCATCACTTTATGGCCAATCTTTGGGTGCTATAGATGATGCTTCCTCATCGCTTTCACTTCCCAACTGTTTCGTGAGCGAGACATCTTCATCAGAATAACGTTCAACTTGGCCCATTTCTGCGAACTTGCCACTGTCATCCGGATTACAAGATTCTGATTTGGATTCGTTTTCCAAAATCTTGATTGCTTCATTTGTACTGTACAACAACAAGCCACTCACCATTAACAATCATCTCATGTTAAATCTCATCAACTCGTTTTGGAAGGATTGATGCCAGATCATGATGAATTCTCAAGTCATGGGAATCGCAAAGGTGCTCTATGCAAGACTGCCAGTCACCAAACTTCTCGGAACAATCGCAACGCTCCCAAAACTTCCATTCTCCCTGCGCCTTAGCAAATTCAATAGCTTCCGAAAAAAGCTCCTTCTCCTTGTGATCTTTCAAATGTTTTTCGAGCTCTTCTCTTTCCACTGATAACAAACTTATTTTTTGCTCAGGACTCATTCTATTGTTCCAGAATTATCTTGTATTGTTTGCTTTTTTAAAATTGGCCATAAATTTATCAGCAAATTGTTTCTTTCTTCTTCCTTCTAGCTTTTTCCGCATAGGATTTTGCTTTTTTTCCTCCTTCTTTGGCAAATTCCCAAGTCTCGCAAGCTGGTGTTTAATTTCAACTATCTCTGCTGCCTTTACACTTTTCTCGATCATTTCAACTGAGCTGACGGAAGTCCTCCTTTTCCTCCTCCCACTTCTCTTGATCAATATCAGCTTGCACAAGAAAATTATACCTGAGAAGAAATTGAAACGTGCTACGAAGACTCTCAAGAAGTGCAATACGTTTGTTATCATCACTTTATGGCCAATCTTTGGGTGCTATAGATGATGCTTCCTCATCGCTTTCCCTTGCCAACTGTTTCGTGAGCGAGACATCTTCATCAGAATAACGTTCATCTCGGCCCATTTCTGCGAACTTGCCACTGTCATCCGGATTACAAGATTCTGATTTGGATTCGTTTTCCAAAATCTTGATTGCTTCCGCTGTACCAACAGGCTTCTACTCACCATTAACAATCATCTCATGTTAAATCTCATCAACTCGTTTTGGAAGGATTGATGCCAGATCATGATGAATTCTCAAGTCATGAGAATCGCAAAGGTGCTCCATGCAAGACTGCCAGTCACCAAACTTCTCGGAACAATCGCAACGCTCCCAAAACTTCCATTCTCCCTGCGCCTTAGCAAATTCAATAGCTTCCGAAAGAAACTCCTTCTCCTTGTGATCTTTCAAATGTTTTTCGAGTTCTTCTCTTTTCACTGAAAACAAACTTCTTTTTTGCTCAGGACTCATTCCATTGTTCCAGAACAATCTTGTATTGTTTGTTTTTTTGAAATTGGCCATAAATTTATCAGCAAATTGTTTCTTTCTTCTCCTTTCTAGCTTTTTCCGCATAGGATTTTGCTTTTTTTCCTCCTTCTTTCGCGAATTTCAATTACCTCAATTCTTGCTTCTCTCACTTTTCTCGATCATTTCAACTGAATTGACGGCAGCCCACCTTTTTCTCCTCTCACTTTTCTTGATCAACTCCCTCAATTCTTGCTTTGTTTTCTCAATTTCCCATTCTTGGCTCAGATCTTTGAAAATGAAAGAAGATATTTCAGGCTCCCTGGAATCCTCGATTCCTAACGCCTTGTTACATTCTTTAATCACCTCGTCATATCCTCTGTTTAATCTTACCAAATCATACAGCGTACAAGCACAAAAGCAAGCTATTGTGGTGGAATTTGAGCGTTAAACCGATGCTGCAAGAGCCAAGAAGGCTGCATCTTGGATTAATTTCTTGTTTGTGCCATCATCGTATTTATTTTGCAAAACGATTTTGTAGAGTATAAAGGTTGTGGCGTGGTGGTAAAAAGGACATTTTTCGTAGCGTGTCCGAAAATTTTTGATCCATCTCAAGGCTCCAGCATAGTCTTTTTCGTCATATGCTGCAATGGCAGCCCTGCCATTGGCGGTGGTATCGAACGGTGGTGGCGGCGGCTGTGGCTGCAGCGGTTGTTTGCTTTTACCTTTCTTGCTCATTTCGGTGATGGGTTTCTTGTTTTTCTCGATAGAGAATTAGTAGGGCTTGTAAGTGTTTCTTTTTCTTTTTCTTTTTCTTTTTCTGCTTGAGAAAATGGAGGCTTTTCTTGCTTATGGAGGGAAAATAACGGTTGAGGGAAAGTTGGGAGATCAAAAGAATGTCAACTGATACGCTGATAGTCAGTTAGAGAAGCTGTTTTAAGTGTAACGGCGGGAAATCGTCTTCGTGTGAAGTTGAAGCCCATCAAGCCCATAATTACCAAGCCCGCGAATAAATACAACATCATCATGTGTAGTAAGGCTTGAGCAATCCCATTTATGAGCACTTCCCATTGTGTCAGTGTTACAAGCTTCTCTCAGGAATTGCTTGAACAGTTTCCCGTATGCTTTCTAAAACTAACTCCATTTTGAGTCCCCAATTAAGAAGATTATGCCTTCTAAAACTAAAAAGTAAAAAACTACCAAACATAATAAAATGAATAATTGACGGGTAGCTTTGAAGAGGGGTGAGTTTATGAAATATATAGGTGCGTGTAATAATCCTTGACTTTAATACCAAGACCTTTCCGCTAAAGAGTAGTTTTTTATGAAAATTTAATTAATTAAAATAACTCAAACCGAAATTCTATGTAAATTGAAGATTAACTAAGTTTGTGACTCGTTCAATTAAGTCAAATAAGCAGGGCAAATTTTTCTATCTTTTTCTTTTCCCAATTACCCTAAACTTTTTTGGCATCATAAAATATATTATTTGCTAGTTAGCTACTTGGACTTGATTTTTCTATCAGCTAATTAAAGTCTAATTACAGTCTAGCTCAAGTAATATTACAATTAGGCAAAAATATAACGCTGGCTGACCTGACCTACACTACATCCGCCGTTAACAAGGCAGTATTCCAATCAACCCTGGGAAATTTGATACGTCCCATTCAATAGGTCTGTTGGGCAGATTCTTTTAGAATTTAGAAGAATATTTCGTCTCTTGCAGTGTTAAATCTTATCCTTAAATCTAAAATCTAAGATGACAATCTAAGATGACAGGTTGAGCTTGCTATGGCCTGTGACGATGAGCTTTGAGAACTTACATTCTGGACTCTTGGTTTTATTGTTCTATAGTATCTAGTAAATATAGCCTTACAAGTCTAAAATCTAATTGCAAACGTACAATTTAAAAACTAGATCAGAATGGCCCTGATTCCACGAGCACGTACAGGGAAGGAAGCATGAGCGCAGAAAGTCAACAACCAGTCCACACATAAGAGTTTTACATTCATTAGTTTGCAGGGATGTCATCCAGAAACTTCACTTTAATTTTCTTGAGCCTTGCTGCAGCATCTCTCATGTATACACTCTGCTCAGGTGAGTCCAAGCAACAATCCAATGCCAAATGCATGATGCTTAATAAACAATCCATTTAGGCTCCTAAAGCTTGCTTTTCGCGTTATCAAATTTGTATCAACAACTGCAGTCAATCCATGAGGTAATGATTACTTTACCCACATTCTTTAAACTCATTTCTCCGGAAAACATTTCATCCGTGGGCTTCTTTCTCATAAAAGTTTCCATCAATAGAATACCATAACTACAGACATCACTTCTGCCTGAAACAGTTCCCTTTGATTCGTATTGTGCATTTTTTAACTTCAATTGAATAGAGGTAAGCAAATGAACTTTGAATAATAATGGACCCAGCCTTTGCATGAGCTTGAGAAAAGAGCAAGTGTTGCATCGTAAATTTGAAATTAGACTTCAAATATTACCTGGCGCCGTATAACCAATTGTAACGATTGTCTTGGTTCGTGTCACATAATAATCTCCTTCAACTAAGAGTTTGGAAATTCCAAAGTCACTCACATGTGCCACCATGTTTTCATCGATCCAAGAGAATGTTGCTAAGCTTCAAATCACAATGAACCACAAGTGTTGGTGAATAACTGTGTTGGGGATATTCAACAGCTAACCCCACATCTATCATTATATTCAACCTCTTTAGTATATCTAGGAAATAGTAAAAGTACAACCACTTCTCAGGACTACCATTGGACATGAACTCAAAAACCAAGGCTTCAAAATTAATATTACAACAGTTGCTAAGTATCTTTATGAGATTTCGATGAAGAACATTCTTCAGTACTTCGCATTCGGTATTTGTTATGGATTGTTCGGCTGTGTGGCAAATCCAAAATGCTTTGCTCTTTTGCACTAAAGCATGATTTGGCCGTGCAATTGCCCTGGTGGAAAAGGTGGATGGTGGAGCTAGTTGTAATTGTGTGAGAGTGGTGGAGAGGCGGGAGCAGCCTACAGTGAGTTGGTATGAAATTGATTACTGATGCTGCTTAGTCAAAATGTGCAGGGATGGGGGCTGTAATTCGAGTTTCGAAATTCAAATGTTGAGCTTGTGTGTGTGTGTGTACATATATGTATACACACACACACTTTATACGAATGTACATATCACCTCTCTTTTTGTCTTCCTTTGGTCTTACCAGAATTACAAGAGCAGCCGTATGCTGAGCCAGCGGTCTCTCAATTGCCGCCTTGTCCATCTTTCTGTGCTTGCATTCCTTGTGGGGAATATCTTGTAAATGTCGCCAAAAACGTAAGTAGAACAATGTATTTACTGCGGAGGATGGGATACTCCTTGAATTTTAGTAGAGGAAGGAAGTTACAGGAATTTGCAGTGGTTCTCTGTGTGGCATTGCAGGTGGTCGGCAATATCTGACATTAACCAGTCCAGATAAGCTGAGCCAGCACCTAGCAGCCCCTACCCCTTGCAACATTGGTTACCAGCAAGAAAGTGGTAAGATATCTGGAAAACATTATAACCGGCAGTCGTTATAATTTTCTAGAGAAGGAAGATTGGAAAGAATGGAAAATACAGGTTGCTCGAATGCAGACTGGGCCTGTGATTTGGCTGACGGGATGTCCACTAATGAAGCCCGTTGCATGAACCTCGGCAATAACGTTATCTCTTCATCATCTAGAGAGCAAGCATTAGAGGTTGCAGAACCCAGTACATGACTGCAATCCTTATTGGATAAGCTCAATTATCTCATCAAACTTCCATTCCTATGCACTGGCGTGACAATCAGAGTGCTGCTGCCTTAGCCAAGAATTCAGTCTTCCATTGCAAAGACCAAACATATTAAAATGGGTGTACACTTTGTTAAAAACAATGTGCTAAAAGGTGACATCATCAGGAAGCATATAAGGTAAAACAAATTAGGAAATTTAGATTTTGAGTCAATTTAATATTTAGTAATTTATTAAAATTTATCTTATTTTATTAAGTTTATTTGAGTTGTATTTGTAATTTCAGTCTAATAAAGATTTTAAATTATCTCTCTTATTTGAGAAAAATTAAGATTAAGTTATTTACTACTTTATATAGACTTGTTATTCGTAGTTTGTGATAACACTTTTAAACTTCTTATCAATAATAATTACTATCTTCTCAATTGAGATGTTTTTTTTTTTTTTGTGAGAGCCCCCTTTTTTGAGTTTTCAAGAATGTATACTAGAACGACATCTAGTATCGCTTCTGCATACGTCACATGAGATACATGATACATACTAACACAGGAGTAGGAAACTAATGTACTTAAGTCGTGTTTGGTATTAAGGTGCTAAGCTGTTGTTGGAAAAATGTTGTAACTATAAAATCAAATTTAATAGTGCATGGTAAATATAATTTTTAAATAATATTTTTTTATAAAATTAAAAAGATATAATAAATTTTTTATCATAAAAGTGTAAAATCAAATCAACTTAACTTTCAAGTTATAATAGTTAGTATTTACTAAATACTTTAGTACTATACTTTTTAAACTACAGTTACCCAATTTAATCTCAAATAGGACCTTATCAAGCGGGTCATACTCATATTTCAACCATTTTTGCCCTTATACTTGAAAGGAATATTAATGAAGCTCATTAGGTACTAATGTGTGCTGATTATCTATCAAGTCAGTTGGAAGATACTTCTAGCTCATCAGCAGAAATCTGTTGACTTTGTAAATAGTGTGTAAAGTTCATCAGCTTAGAGATTATGTTCTATTATTTAGGCTCTGTTTAATATTAAAGTGTTGTAGTTTTTGAAAGATAGCTGTTGTGAAAAAAAAAATAATTATTTAATAAAATTTGATAATAAATATTAAATATAATTTTTAAATAATAATTTAAACAAAAATAATATAAAGATATTATAAAATTTTCATTATATAATTATAAAATTAAATTAACTTAACTTCCAAACCACAATAATTATTATATACTAAATATTTTAGTATCATAACTTTTAAATTGTACTTACCAAATCTAAAAAATGTGAGCAAAATGTGGGGTTACAAGTAAGTCAAGGTCGTCTTCATCGTTGTTAGAATTATACATACGCTGTGTGTTGAATTTAAGCGATTGACAAGCTAGCGTATGCGTTTTAAGTGGTTCGTAATGCTCTTATAAGTCATCCTCAAACGGAGGAACTTTATTGATTTAAAATATTTAAGAGGTAGGGACTAAAAAATTAATTTTAATTTCACCTACTCTTTACTTTTTAAAATAGATAAATAAATAAAGTTATTCTCAAATGAAAATCAATAAAAATGAGAAACTTCTTATAAACAAACATTAATTTTAAGGTTGAGTATCCCAACGCTTAACCATTTGAATTTTAAGTTGAAACTTAAATATTTAGATCCTTACCATTACTCCTATTATAAATGTATATTAATCTTCTAAGGGCTTAAACTTTTCATACTTTTTCTTAAAGAAATAATTTCCAGTAAAATTTAGCGGTAATAATAAAGATTCTATAACTTTAATTAATGATTAACCTAAATAATAATAGGATAGAGTTATTTACACTCTAGAGCTCACTTTAAGCACCATAGATTTTAACAAAATTTTTATATTGTTAAAGTATGCTTCATGCAATTCACTATTGACGAAAATAACTTAAAGCAATTTCAAAACAGCTAACTAATGCTCAAGAAAATGAGGAATCTGTAATGAAACTGCAAACAATTCATGCGCCAAACGTCTACAAAGATTAACCAACATAGGAACTGAAGTTTCGGTGGGATGGGGTTTTGAAAATTGAGTGAGTATTATTACTGAATGTTTTGTACTCCACCTTTAAAATCTTATACCTGTTTCGCTTTTGAAGACCATCATGCAGTCTCTTCTATATTAAGTGCGTATGCTGTTTTCCTTGACTTTAAAATTATTTCCATCTCGTTTGGCAGTTAGTTTGCTGCATCTATGAGAACCAATATGCGCTTATTATTCTACTATACCTTGTTCCCATGCTGTTGTTACAATGGTTCACAGCGAGCTTCGCTGCGGGTGTAACAAACATCACAATGCATCAATCTGCTCTTCTTGCATTCAAAGCCTATTGTCACGGGGGTGAGTGTTTTGCGCAACAAACCGGTGGGCAATTGGGCTAATATTTTGGGCGGTCCGCAACACTATGCTATTGATCGTCATAATGTTTTAAATCATAATTGGTCCATATTTTATCACAATGCATCAATCTGCTCTCCTTGCATTCAAAGCCTATGCTATTCCACTTATTATTATTTGAATCTCAGTTTTATTTTTCAATACCCGATTGTGAATTCCAAAATGGTCCTAATAAAACCACAAATTTGCTTCGATTAAAAATTTTCTCATATAGAGCAAAAGAGGTTAATTGTTAGTAGTTTAACAATGATGTAACTTTTAAAATAATTATTATAAATGATGATAGAATTACAAACACATGATTATTAAAAAAATATTATTTGTAATTTATTAATTTTATTTCTTTTTTTTTGTTATATCAAAAAAATTGATAGCTAAATTAGGTGGAGAAGAAATAGCATAAAGAAGTGAATGTAAATAAGAAAAATCTTTATGATAATGGTCTTTATTTCCTAATTGAATACTGAGAATTTGAATTTGCTTTTAATTTGAAAAATGTTATTTTACTATTTCAAAGTTTGCTGTAAAATAAAGCTATCGTACACGAAGTAATTAAAGACAAAATTTAACAAATACCTAATTATTTAAAAAAAAAAATCAAATGCCAACCCACTTAAGTGATTTAAAAAAAAAGGAGTTTAAAATCAAATTTTCATATCTAAAAATCACTTTTAAATCTTCCACGACATGCTAAGTGGGTGTCAAAACTTTTCATCAAGGCAGTAATTTGACAATATTTTGCTTCATTCAATCGGCGCATTTTCGACACTTTCAATCCAAGTCAAAAATGGGAAAGCACAATAAGTCTCCATTTAACGTTTGCGCATTGGCAGGTGAAATTCCGAAGGAGATTGGCAATCTATAAATTCTGGAATTTCTAGCTATTGATAACAATTACTTAAGTGGTCCGATTCCACCGGGATTTTCAATATTTCAACCCTAAAAACCATGAATCTACTCGGCAATTAGATTTCGGGCCACACGCTTCCAAACATAGAGAGTTTTTAATATGAGAAAATCAGGTTATCGGAACAATTCTCAACTCCATTACTAATGCTTCTAAACTCATTTCCTTAGGCTTGAGCTTCAACTCATTCTCTGGCCTGTCCCAAACACTTTGGCAACTTGAGATGTTTGCATATTGAGTAATAGTGTTTGGCAAGCAAGAAAATACAAAAAAAAAAAAAAAAAGAGAGAGAGAAAATGTTTAGAAGAAGCCTGTAGTAGATCCTCAATTAACTAACTCAAAATGAGAACATATTACATATTTACAGTATTGAAATCTACAAGCTATTAAATTTGTTATGCAGGCATGTGCTCTGCTTAATAAAAGCTAAATCAAGCAACTAATTCTCTAATCTATTGCTGATTGCACAGTAACTATATGCTTTACATTCAAGTAATATTTGATACACTGACAGCTTCCCTCAAGCTGAAACTTTCTAGATGAACATTCAGCTTGCTATGTAGGTAATGGAACTATTTAAAAATGAGCGCTTTAGTTAACACATCAGCTATTTGGTCTTCACTTGGCATAAAGCAAACTTGTATCTTCAGGTTGCAACTTTGTCTCTAATAAAATGGATGTCTTAATAGGTTTGATTTTAGCATGATAAACGGGATTATATGCTAAGGCAATCGCTTGTTGATTGTCACACCACATTATAGGCATGGTGCTAAGTTGAATGTGCAAGTCATCAGGCAAAGACTGTATCAAATCACCTTTGATGCAGCATGAGCTGAAGCTCTATATTCTGCCTCTGTGCTTGATTGAGAGGCCTCTGTCTGCTTCTTGGATGACCATGGAACCAAATTGGCACCAGATAAATAGGAAAACCAGCCACTGACTTCCTAACACTCTATCACAAGCCCAATCAGAGTCTACAAAACAGTTCAACCGTATAGCTCCACAATTGTAGAAATGCAGTCCAAACTGGAGTGTGAAGTCTATTTATTAACAAGACGGCAGTATGAAATGCATTTTACTAGAATCTTAAAGGCAAATGTGCTTGTGCTAGCAGGTTAGACCAATTTCAACTATATGTCTATGTTTTCTTTAAATTTTTCCATTTTGATGATGGATATGAGGACAAGGGTGCCTAAAATGGATGCCTAATACAGTGAGTAAAGAAGAAAAGCTTCTGAATTCCCCTCTCCAGTCTGTTTAAACTGCTTTGATATAGAGTTGCAAATGTTTCCCATTAAAGTGTTTAAAAATATAGAATACTTCAAGGGCATCAGACTTAGCAGTTCGTGGAAACATTTAAATGAATCTGGTAAAGTCATTTAAGATGCGTGGATAGTAGGTGTAACCTTGTGTGAAAGAAATGTGGGAAAGTCCCTAAAGATCTGCATAGATCAGTTGCGAAGGTGCTATTGTTTTGGTTCTAACTGAGTCAAAATGCAATATATGATATTTGCTAAATTGGCATGCACTACAGAAATGCAAATTGTCAACTTTATTGAAACCATTAAAGTCATTACGAGCTTAGAGTACAGTTTTAAGAGTATAAACCGCTGGATAGCCTAGCCTTCTGCGACGAAGATTAACATCAACTGACTTCATTGTAGAAACAAACAAACATAGCCTTTTATTTTATTTAGAAAAATTGACAATAACTGACTCTCTAGAAGGAGAAACAAAACAGAAAGAAAAAGTAACTCAGGTTTATTTAAAAGAACTTACTAAGCTCCCGTTTAGAATTGAGATTGAAATTTAATAAGCTGCTTATTTCATAATTTTTTGATTAAAACAGTGTTTGGTAAATTTTATAAAAACAACTTATTTCGTAATTTTCTCCATTCCGTCAGCAGCTTTTAAAAGTAGGTAGAATGTTGTTTTTCATAAGCAGCTTATTCAATAAGCTACTACACCTTTTTAAAATACCTATTATAACCCTAGTATTTTAATAAAAAATAATTATATCTTATTTATCCATAAACCCTCCTAATATATAAATCATTAGATATTATTTTACCGTCACAATTTAGTTACTGCCATAACCAAGTACGTTCTTTCTAATTTTGATCCGGTAAGTTCATATGCTAATTTCATAACTATGCTTTTAAAGTTTAATCTATATATTTATATTTTTGTTAATTAATTATACTGGTAATTGATTCCCAAAGCTATTTTGAGGTTGCACAATCGATCCCAGTTAAAAGCACATTCTACTGAATTAATGACATCATCTAGCTTAAGAGGAGTTGATTAGTCTTGATCCAAGTTGTGAACTCTGGATTCATTGATCTAAATCTATTTCCAGATAAATTTTTAGCTCTAGGTTTTCTCAAAAGAAAGAAATTGCTCAGGACACTCACGATCTTCGTTAATGAAGCCTTCTAAGCCATTGCCTTTAATTGACGCCAAAACTTATGTACGCCACAGAATAAAATTATTTTGATCAAGTTTAATAGGACTAATGAAGCTATAAGGACTGTTTTGAGTAATGTTCGGCATTGCAAACTCTGATACCATGTTTGAATATTGAGTAATGGTGTTCAGCAAGCAAGAAAATACAAGAAAATAAGAGAAAATATTTAGAAGAAACTTGTAGAAGATTCTCAATTAGCTAAATCAAAATGAAAATATATTACATATTTATAGTACTAAAATCTACAAGTTATTAAATCTGTTATGCACACGTGTACTTTGCTTGATACAAGCTAAATCAAGTAACTAATTCTGCCATATCAGCTCAGGAGCTAATCTGTTGCTGCTGATTACAGAGTAACTATGTGCTCTGCATTCAAGTAATATTTGATTAATTGACAGGAGACACTCCAAGGCTCGATCTTCGTTATAATTACTTAACGATTGACTCATAGTAGAGCTTGTTCTCTTCTTTGACTAATTGCAGAAATCTAAAAACTTTACAATTTGGTTCTAATCCGTTACGTGGCATCCTTCCACCATTAATTGGGAATTTATCTACTTCGCTTTAGTATTTTTAGGCACATGAGTGTGAACTCAGGGGCAATATTCCTCCACAAATTGATAATTTAAGTGGACTGATAATTGTCAATCTCGTATACAATGACTTGGATGGAATTATTCCAATGACAGTGGGAATATTGAAGCAACTACAAGGTATCGCCCTCGATGGTAATAATATGCAAGGTTCCATTCCCTATGATCTTTGTTACTTAGAAGCGTTGAATGGATTAATGTTAAGTGATAATACACTCTCAGGTCAAATACCACCATGCTTGCTAAGTTTAATATCTCTAAGAGAACTCAACTTAGGCTCTAATAACTTCAGTTTTGGTATACCATCATCTTTATGGAGTCTTGAGCATCTCCTGCAATAGACATGTTGTCAAATTCATTTAAGTGGTTCTCTCCCTTCAAATATACTAAATTTGAAGGCCCTGGTAGCTTTAGATTTATCGAGGAATTAGTTATCAGGTGCTATTCCAATAATCATTGGTGGCCTCAAGGAATTACAAAATCTGTCATTGGCCGGTAATCAATTTGAAGGTCATATCCTTGAATCATTTGGCAATTTGACAAGTTTGGAGTTCTTGGATGTTTGTAGTAACAATCTCTCTGGAGAGATTCCTAAGTCATTGGAGGCACTTTTAAGTCTCAAACTATTTAATGTGTCTGGCAATAGACTAGAAGTAGAAATTTCTAACAATGAGCCATTTAAGGACTTCTCAGCTCAATCATTTATTTGGAATTTTGCACTTTGTGGTCCACCAAGACTCCAAGTGCCACATTGCAAGGAAAGTAACAATACAAGATCAAAGAAAAGCTACTCCACCTCTCCTGAAATAAGTTTTGCCTCTGATAATATCCATTGTACTAATAGTGCTCATCATTATCTTCTTTATAAGATGTCGAAATAGGAGTACCAAAATTCTTAATAAAAAAGATTTGTTGTCTCTCATAACAGGGAGAAGAGTATCCTATCTAGATATTCAATAGGCTACTAACAGATTTAAAGAATGCAACTTGCATAGTATAGGTGTTTCTGATCAGTATATAAAGAAACACCTTCTAATGGGACTAATGTTACAATGAAAGTTTTTAATCTGCAGTTAGAGAGAGTGGCTAGGAGTTTTGATTTTGAAAGTGTTGTGAAATGTTCAATCTCATAAAGATCCTTAGTAGTTGTTTTAATCCAGATTTTACGGCATCGGTACTTGAGTTCATGCCCAATGGTAGTCTTTAAGAAATAGTTGTACTCTCACAACTTTTTTTCTAGATATCCTTGAGAGATTGAACATAATGATAGATGTGGGGTTGGCTCTTGAATATCTTCATCATGGTCTTTCAACACCTATGATTCACTGTGATTTGAAGCCTAACAACATTTTCTTGGATGAAAATATGGTGGCACATGTGAGTGACTTTGGCATTTCCAAACTCTTTGGTGAAGGAGATGATTCAACGACACAAACCATGACAATAGCTATAATTGGGTATATAGCTCCAGGTAGTGTTACAAATATAACTCCAAATTTCACTCAAAGTTCTATTACAAGCATAAGTTCAAATTTCGCTCAAAGTTTTGGTCAATTACAATTTATTTCATAATGAGACATCTTTACGAGTATTTGAAATTAAAAATTGCAGAGTATGGATCAAATCTACAAGGAACGTTTCATCCAGATGCGATGTCTATAGGTATGATATTTTGATGCATTTGTGATTGAGGTTGGATAACTGCAATTTAAAAGGTACAACAACATTAAATTATTTGATAAACACTAGTAGTTGTATCTTGAAAATTATATTGATATGATTTTTTACTTGTATGATGGAAAATCTATTATACCTTTAATAATTTTATCAAAATTATTATTTAAAATTTATATTTATTACATATTATTAACTTTTATTTTATATTTACAATTTTTGTTTTCACAGTAATTATATCTTAAAAATTACAATACCTCAATTTCAAATAGGATCTGTATTGATGAAAATTTTCACGTGAAAGGAGCCTACAGATGGAATACTTACCGGAGAAATGAGTTTAAAGGACTGGGTAAATGAGTCATTATCTGATGGATTGACATTTGTGATGCAAACTTGCTGCCAGAAAAGCGAGCTTTCTCTGCCAAAATGGATTGTCTACCAAGCATCATGCAATTGGCATTGGATTGTTGCATGGATTCAGCAGGTCAAAGGATAGATATGACGGATGCGGCTGCGAAACTCATGAAGATTAAAGTCACGTTTGTCGAAGATGTGGCTGCAACTAATTAATGTAACATTGTTTGGTCCATTTGTCAACTTTGTTTGTCCTCTTTCTTGTTTCTGGTTGTGAATTAAGAGCCATTGTTCTCAGCAGAGCAGAAATTAGTCTGAGAAATCTGATGGTCCTCTCTCAACGTCCCGTATTTTTATTTTTCCCAAAATTAAACTATTCGTTATACCAAGTTTCCTATAGTTTTGGAATATTTACAAACTTTTCAAGTTTACCTAATCCTCAACAGTCATTTCCACGAGAGATTTATTCACGATCAAATTCGAACAACATTGCTTTTACGAATCCTCAGCACATATAACAAAATTAAGAATGCAAACTGAGGTTTTTCTCACAGGGTTCACTCACATTACACTTTATCCTTTCTTTGGTTAAAACTGCTGTTTTCGATCATATATAATTGCGGCTTGCTGTTTGATGATGAAGAAATAAGTTATCAAATGTCTCACGAATCCCTTGACTAGCTTGACTTATAATTCGTAAAATTTGCATTAGAAATTACACATGTTGCATGCCTGAGTCAGAGATTGAATTGAAATTTTTACAACAATAATAACAGTTACAGACAATCATCACATTACAACTAATAAGGCATATTCTCCTGTACAAATTATTGATTTTCCTATTCCTTTTGTCTGTGGTACAAAAAACACAATATATATACTTGTACAAAAATGTACACATCACTTCTTTTTTCTCTCTTCATTTTCCCTTTCCAAAATTACAGGAGCAGCTGGTATGCTGAACCACCATTCTCTCAATCTCCTCATCCATCTCTCGGTGCTTGCTCCCCTTGTGGGAGAATATCTTGTAAATATCTCCAAAAACATAAGTAGAACTATGTACTTACTGGGTACAAATATCAAAATCAACGCCGTTAACAAAAGACCAACTGCAAATTTATCGCTTGCCTGGAATATAAAACACCAAAACAGCAGGTGTTGGCACGTCACCAAATAAAATTGAACTGAAGATATAAACGATAATCCCAACACCACCAACTAATAGTATGCACTAGACCTTTTCTGTGCTTAGTTAGTTAAAAAGGTTTGCAAAAAGATGGAAAGCAAAACCTGTGGGAAAATCGTGAGCAGCAATCCACGTAGCTTAAGAAGAAAGATGTTTCCATCCTGAATAAGCTGTTCAGCCTGGGAAATTGCATTTTGAACAGCCAAAAGCTGCTCCATTGTGTTCATAGGTGGTGGCGCTATTACCTTAACTTCATCAACAGGCTTGCCATGGTTCAAGAATCTTGTGAGTACCATAAAGATTGCAAAAAAGATGAGCAGTAATGCCAAAGCATAGCCCAGCCATCCCCTACAATGAAAATCCTATTAAGTTCCCACGAAAGCCACCAACCATGTATATGATTTGTGCAAGAAAACAATTTAAATCATCAGAATTACAAGTAAATCAACTATGCAACATGGAATCTTCTGTAAAACAAAAGTTAAAAAATAAAAACCCTAAAGGTGAAGAATCAAACATCTAAAAATATCCACCCTTCTTAATTGCAACTTTACATAAGGTCTTTTGATGTCCAGTAATTATAAGCATGGTTCAGTATCAATATTACAAATGCCAGCTGATCACCAACTACTTAGCTATGCAGATAAAAGTTACTAAATTTGCTTCTTACCTGCAAATGATAAATGTGAAGACTAAACAGAACACTGAAGACTTCAGGGGATCATCCCAATATGCCAGAGAAAGAAGCCACCTTCCAATTTCCGTGGCAGGAAGCAGAAGCTCCTACAAGCATATATAAGGTTGAGAATTACAATAAGCTCAATTGATGCTTCAAATGAATTACTCACTCTATTATTGGTTTAGCTTGACACATGATAATCCTCCCCATACTCCCTCCTCCCCTTCCTTCCCCACCACACACACATATCATATACCCCTAGCAAAGGAGATGGAGAGAAATGATGAAAGATATTATTTATAAATCTTTCTGCGACCATAAGGTCAGCAACCGGAACCCAATACCACGATTCCAGTTGATGCAACTCATAATCTTTGTTTAAATAATCTGTGGAAAAAGACTGATGCAGGATGATAAGATAAGATTTATATTCATGTCAATTCAATGATTATATCATTTCAGTAATCATCATCAACATTAATTAAGACCTACATATGACGGCCAAGAAGACAGAAATAAAACTGGAAACTGGAAATCCACTCCTAACAAGTAAAGAAAACCTAAATCAACAAAAATAAAACAACTCGATATATGTCTTATCATATAATTCTACATAAAGGAGCACAGAAGAATGAAAGAATTTAAAGTAAACAAAGGTTGCAAAGTAGAATGCAAAACCATGTATTAAGTATCGGTAGCAATACCTTCATGACGGCCAAATTGGTGTCAATACCATCTACTTTAACTCCATCGACTGTTTCTTGTGCCTGCACAACTTTTTTATAGCTATTTTTGGATTCCTTAACAGTTCTTTCCAATGGACTCATTTCCCCCACAGCTATCTCACCCACTACAAGCCCAGCCCCAGCCTCACTAGAATTATTACTTGAACTTGGTCCAAACACAAACCCTAAGTTAGAAACCATAGCCATGGCTGAAATTGAATACATTCCAACCCCACCCAGAGACTTGTTAGTCCGTTCTAATTCCATTAAGTTTGACATGTTTGCAAGAGCTTCCAGTATCAAATCTCCCCCCGGAAGCTGATCACAAAGGTTAAACATGAGAAGACTCTCGCAACGAACAGAATTTGCAGTACTAATTTCTTGAATAGCTTGTAGTCGCAAAATTCCAAGTACAGCCTTTGAGAGCACTTCATCCCGCTGAACTCCTGTAATTTGAAACTTATTTATAAATCTGTGTGCATATAAAATTTCCCTGATTATTGCTAACCAGTAATCACGACGTGTATGTCCTTTAAGCTCTGGGAATTCTAAGATAATTGGTTCTGATCTACAAGAAAAACACGATTAAGAGTTAACAGCTATTTAAGCTTCAAGAAAAGCTTTTAGTTGAGGAAAATAACTGAAATATACAACTATAAACAATGAAAAATCATATGCACCATGACTTACAAGGAAACAGATTTGTAAAAGACTGCTTTGTCAAAAAGTCGAGTGCCCCATGGTCCAGTCAATTCAGGTTTAACAACCTGTTTTAGATCTTCTGCTAAATCATATATTTTTGCCTTCTCATAAGATACAACACGATGGGCTTCAAAATACAGTGCATGATCTGTCAAAGTCAACCGACCTGCATATAAACCAGGATACCTATAAGTTGGCAAATGTAACATTATATTTTTCTTTTCTAGTTCAATAGTACACTTTATTTAGGACATAGAAAAATTAACTAGTGCTCCAATTTCTCTAAAATGCAGGTTTGCATTAGATACATTCTTTACAAATATAGTCCTAAAACCTGTTAACAACAGTTATTTATCAAATGAACCAACCTGGCCAAGTGGATATTCCCACATGCTCTAGAACTGGCTGGGTGGTGACAGTCCCATCCACCTCCAGAATCTTTTCACCTCTTGACGAACGAATGGCAGAAAGAATAGTTGATTCCGACTGAGTCTTCATCTTTTTTATGGCTCTATGGAATTAAGAATTAAAATATTATGGCTACATAAGTGCGCCTATAAATTGGAAAATGATTTCATAAAGCATGAAAGCTTGCATGAAAATTTGATACTGAAGAACTAAGACAAATATATCCATATGTTATATTCAAAATTGAAAAATGAATAAACCTTGACACAAATGGGGATTTAACCTAAAACAAAAATATTCGAACTTCAGTAGTTAATCAAAATTTATTAATGATAAAATATATCTTAACCAAGTATTTCTCACGTCATTGTTCCACAAATCCACAATATCTTAACCAAGTATTTCTCCTGTGAAGAATGCCATTGTTCAACAAATCCACAATGTTTCTTGAGTATTAAATGACAAATTAACAACCAGTATCAATATTGATCATATATAAATATACTTTGGAATTACTATATTTGTATACAACTTTTTAAGGAGCACAACAGTTCATACCAAGTCTCTTGACAGTCCAATTATTTATATGGTACATTAATTTTTTTAAAAAAAAGATGAATAGTCCAGCAAGCTAGTAAATATTATTCACAAATTGAAAAAACAATATTTCCACTCCAAATAAAATCTAAAAAGATGAGCAGTTTAGAGAGCATTTCCAACTGAGATATAGTATCAGTTTATTAAAGTTTTTTTTCTCCCATTCCCTCCTCTTCCCACTCACAAAAAGACAATTTATGTTTCCAAAGATAAAGAATTTTTTTCTTTTTTCTCCCTATGTTAAGCATCGCAGGTACCTTTCCAGTCCAGTGATGTACTTGTTGAAAATGGAGTATTGAAGCCGCCCACCAGTTGACGACGTTAGCACCTCGAAAAGATTCTCACTGATAACTACATTGGCAATGATTGGAACTGCTGGAGCTATTCTAGAGAAGGCCTCCACCCCAACCGTTGCATCCTCATCCACCTGCAATTAAGATAAAGCCAATACACTCACTTCAATAGCAAGTTTCACCATCATATTCAAGATACTATAACCTATACATTCATATAAATTAGACCTCTGAAGTTAAAGGGCCCTCTGCCAATTTCAACTCAAATGATTACTCACAAAATGACACAGAGATAGACAAATAGATCATAAACAAATATACAGAGATAACACATATCTTCTCAACTTATTAAAAAATATACACCCCAACCACTGCATCCTCATCTATCTACAAGAAAATTGAGTGTCAACCCATGGACAGCAAGTTTCACCAGATACTATAGACACTACTTGAAAATTTTCTATGGCTACTATAGACACTACTTGAAAATTTTCTATGGCCACTTAAGTGACCACAAAATTAGATAGGACCATCCAATAATGCCAACTTCGGGACACAGAAGTGCGATTCATGCACGAGACATTGATACATATCACATCAAACAAAGAGAAAGAGTGAAAGAGTGAGATACAGGCAGCTTATACCGCACAGTATATAACACATAGATATCCTCCTGTTTAAGCAACTACAACATGGTTGGTCCTTGAGCCAAAGCAAATTAACCCATCAAAATAAACTACAATTGGCAATAGAAAAAATGCTTTTCAAGCAATTAAAAGATTTATCATGGCCAATAACTCAATTAAGTATAAATTTGCAGAAAATTCTCATTCAAGAAATGATGATTATCTTGCATCAGACGATCCCCTCAAGGTGCAACCATGTAATGTTTGTATAACATGTATTTATATATTCAACAATTATATGGAAGAGTGTTTCTCAAATTCCCAACTCTTGCTAATTACACAATTGTCAATTGCTGAAAAATTTCCTCACTATTATTAGCAACAATGTAATAATTATGACTCACGTTAAGTAAAGGTTGGCTTGAAGCTGCAGGAACTTCCCAAGCAAGCATCACATCATATGTTAGGCGTCGAAACTTTTTATCAGCTAAATGGCCAGTTACTTGAGTTGAAAGAGCAAGTGTCCTGAAGCAACAATACTCCAAAAAGTTCCTTGCATAACGCGATGGATGCTTTATGGCTTCAGAAGCCTCCTCATTAAAGCTTTCTTGAAGTTCACTCGAGGAAATACCAAGGATTCTGCATTATTAATTTCTAGTTTCCATAAAGACAGTATATAAAGGAATAAAAAAGATAAACTAGCGTCTAAGAAATAGATGTTTCTGAAACTGGCCTGCAGAATAGGTACAATTTAAAAACTAATCAACCAGAAAAATTCAAATCAAACTAAAATATAAATTTCACCAAAATAATGTGCTTAAAGAGAGGGAAAAAACCAGCAATTAAAGCAGAGTAAAAAAGTATCACACTTACTTTGAGCATCTACGGACAACTATATTAGCAAGTGGAGAGAGCTCCTGTATCCAATTCCTGCCGGCGGATGGGGACCTTCCCATTTCTTCAAATTCATCATCAAATGAACTTCGACTTCCAAGCAACCATTTGAATGACCCCTCTCTTACCAGACCCTCAAGCATATTTCTTGTTCTGCTTGATACTTCCATCTCCAAATCTCTTCCCTTTATTATATAACAAAAATTTGAAGACACCCAGAACTGAATCCCTGTGGCAATATGTTCACTCAGATACAAATCTCACATTGCGGAACACAACTAGAATGTTAGCAAATAAATTACTACCTTAACCCATAAAAAAGATTTTTTTTTTCTTCTACAGCATTACTCTCAATGCATAAAATTTTTGCCCTTGCCAATGAAATATGTCAAACGCATACAACCTCCCATTCCATCATAATCATCACAAAACTCAAAATATAACTTATTCATTCAAAACGCAATTATCTAACACTTCCAAACTCTTCAACCATTCAAAAATCAATCACAAATTAACTCATCAAAACAGTTCAAAACCCAAATAGAAGCTTCACTAAACAAAACAACGTAATGCCAACAACTTGCTTTAACCAGGCCACTAAGAACTAACCTCAACAAATGTAGATTTTGTATATAAAATTCTTCCAATAACCTCAATATCTCACCAACCCCATCTCAGATTAGCTTCGTTGGACCAACTACCACAAAACCTTTTCACGAAATAGCAAACTTCACGAGGTTGTTTCAACTGTCAAAGCAAAGAATACGAGTTTCAAGCAAGAAACACACATGATTCTGTCGTGATATAGGGTTTATTTAATTGAAAAAAAAAATTGGTGTTGGATTGGGTAAAAAGATTCTGAAGTGTTAGAGCGAAAGAATAACGCGCAGTGTAGTAGTAGATTGAGGTGGCGTTAAAAATCTTTCGTCATCTCGAAGTAAATATTCTGTTCTGTTCGGTGCCGTCTCTCTTTCTGGGTGATGATCAGACGTGCTCAGGTTCACAGAATATAACTACGTGGCAGTCTTTTATTGATTTTATTTTCCAACGAATCAAACTTTGGCTAACCAGATGAGACTATCTGATGTCAAAGTCAGATATGAAAGTGGGATCAATTTACTGGCTTACTACCAAAACAAAATCCGTATTAAGTAGCTAATAATATTTTTTTTAATTGATAAAAAAACAGTTTTTACATAGATTTGCTTCCAGAAAATTCCATCAACTCTTTGCCCCGATACTTAGCTTTTGTTTTGGCACAATTCCATACGTACCCCTGTCGTTTCCAAGTCCCCAGGTAACCCCAGCAACAATTGACACCGGTCCAAATACTAAAATACTATTTAAATATGTCATTGACTCCCCTCAACTTTTAAACATTTACCAACTTTGCCTGATACTAATTGTCGTTTTACTTCTAGATCCAGTATAAAATTTGTTTATTACATGAAAATATGAAATGACTTATTTACCTCTTACCGCCACAAGTCTCCATACAAGAGAGAAATATGTCAATTATTTAACACCGTCACAAGTCTTCATATTATGAGAGAAATGTATCGATCATTTAACAATGCTACATAGTTTTACGTAAGAAGTGATTGTTCAAGTTGAATGCATTTTTTAAAAAAAATTAAAAAAAGATGCCTTGAAATAAAAGTTTTGAGGGTAAAATCACCCTCAGGTTGGCTAATTTAGTCCCTATAAAGCTCATGAAGAGGTAGATAAACCACTTAGGATAAATCATTTAGGTGGCAAAACTTCAAAACCCAAAAGATACCGAGATCTTAGGGCTCGTTTGGAATTACTTTTGGGAAGTTTAAAAGTGATTTTGAAAATTTAAAATCTATTTTTGGTGTTTGGTAAAAAAAAAATCAAAACCACTTTTATCAAAATCAGCTCCTTCTACAATTGATTTTGAAAAGCAAGAAAGAAGTAACTTTTAGATTCTGATTTTGAGAATCAATTTTATTTTTTAATACAATTTCATAAATATCCTTAAAATTATTACATAAATCCAAAAATATCCTTATTCAAATTATAAACAAAATCAATATTTCAATAAATTTATATTGATGAATATCAATTTGCTGGTTGAATTATTATTAAATTTGTTTAACTATATTATAGATTTAATTATCAATTGTTTTAAGATTAAAAAATAAAAAAATAGAGTCAATATATTATAAATTTTATTTTTAGTAAAAATTATTATAATACACAATTAAAAATATTATATGTATATGTTTTTATATGTATAAATAAATTTTATCCTACATTATGTACATTTTAATCATTTGTTTTCTCTTAACAAGTTAACAGTAAAATTTACCAAACGTCCATAACTGTTTTTAAAACTCACAGTACTTCTGAAAACAAAATTTACCAAACACTTAATTGATTCTCGTTACAGCTGATTATTTTTATAACACAGCTAACAGTAATTATTTTAAAAGCTACAGCATTCCCAAACTGGCCTTTAGCTCTTATCATAAGACAAACCGCCTAAGATAAATCAACTAAGTCACAAGGCTTTAAAGCCTAAAAAGTATTGAGATCCTAGACTCCTATCCTAAGACAAACATCTAGGATAAATTAACTAAGTGGCAAGGTTTCAAAACCTAAAAGGTGTCAAGGTCTAGGCTTCTATCCTAAGACAAACTACCTAAGATAAATCTCCTAAATTCCAAGGTTTCTATGATTCTATAGTCTTAGTAAAAAGAACTTAAGGATAAAATGTTTCTTCCTTTAATCTGTAGACAAGCTTGCAAACCCATGTATCAATCAACATAGATATAAAAAGACAAGTGTTGTCAAATGTCACAAGAACAATGACACTTGTCATCAAAGTAACTAGGGCTCAAGTCAAATCAATTTTGTCTATAAATATGCCCTTAATTCTCACTAGAAGGCAAGAAAAAATGGACTTAAGAAGAGAAATGCTAACTTTCTCTCTCTAGTTTTCTTTCTCTCTAAATTGATATTTCTAAAGATCCTATGACTAACTTGACCATCGGATGCTTTACGCCAGCAAAGCCGGCCCTCTGAACTTTTTCTTGAGTTTGTAGAATATCATTGGATAAGGACGTTCTCATCGCCTGAGGAAGAACACTCAGAGGAAGAGATTTAAAGGCCTATTAAGATTAGCCCAAATGATAAACTCACCATTACTAAATCGAATAAAGAGGAACCTCAATCCTAAATGGATCGTCCTCAGTTGAAATTTTTACATAATAAGTTGGGACAAAATTTGCACCAACAGCTTTATTTGATATAACTTTACATAAAGTTTTTGTTAATAGAGCTTTTACAAGTAGATCTTTTACCAAAAAAATTTGACTTGTTTAGCTATCAATAAGAGCTTTTATTAAAAATTATAAATATTACCTTAGGTAAGTTATTTAAAGTTATATTATGAAAGGAATAAAAGAAGATTATGAAATAAGTAAATGATATTTTAGACATTTTAACATTTTAAAAATATTTTTTAACCTCTACTCCTAAAATCCTAAAATTTTGAGCTTCGCTACTCTCTAGTAGAAGCAAAATAACTTATTTAAACTTCAAAATCTTTACTCAAAAAACAACTACAACAAAAGACTTAAAAAGAGATTATGAGATTAAATAAACACTTGCAACCATTAGATAAGTTATAACAAATGGACACTATGTTTATTTTCTTAAAAAACTTAAAATATTTTCTACCTTTCACATGTTGTGATTAATTTGTTTAATTTTTTTAGATATTTCAAACAAAAGTATTATTTTATCATTGAAAAAGTTTAATTTTTTAGATATATCAAATGGTAAAATTTTATTGGTGGCACATCAATCAGTGAATTTCTATTAATAACACATAAATTAATATACAAATTAAGTATTCTAATTAAGTAAACATAGCATTATTAAAAAAATGATTTAAACATTTTAGATAATTTTAAAAAATATAGGATTTGTCCATACTTTTTTGGTACAACATTTTTGTGAAAAATATGTTCCTAAATCTTTAAAGAACCTTATCTCGTGTGACGTGCCAAATTTTGTTGTTTATATGTCAATCAAATATACAAAAAAGAAATTGTCTTTGCCTTGTGAATCGAATGGATATACAAGACGTTTCTTGAGAATATTTTTAATTCCGTTAGAAGCATCAACAGTTTAGGATGCTAACTTTGGTTTTTGGTATCCAGTAAGTCAATAGCATACGATCATCAATAATATAATCGGTGGCCAAAATAAAAACTTTCTCCATCTTTTTAATCAATTATGAATCACAAATTTGAATTAAATTTAGATAGCATTGTTGATCTAAACGGTACTAAAATTTTGAATTAAGAGATAATAGCTTGAGGTCATAAATTTAATGAAAATAAATGGGAATCAAGATGTGTTAATCTAATATTATATGTCAGTATGTCATAAATATCACCTTATTGTGAAGCAATGCACTGCTTTAGTGAAGCTCAAATTCCACATGGAAAATGTAACATCTCCCATGACTTCCAACGACTATATATATATAATTCTTCTACGCGAGCGCCTGCGTTAGCTTCAAAATGCGGATATCAATTTATGGCCGTTGGATAAATCCAATGGTTGCAAGCATTTTAGAGACTATTGATATAGGTCCCATCTTCAATATTTTTAATTTTTTTTTTAGAGGAAAAAGCAAATTCATGTGATGATACTTTATTTTCCTTCTCTTTCACTCAATCTCAAACATCAAAACAAAATATTTTAGTGAATGGAGCTAAAATATTTTCTTTCTCTTATCAGCCACATTCCTTCTTCTTTGTAAGTGTCAAAATTTCAATTGTTTTTTCATTTTTTCTGCTTATTTGAGCAAATGTAGTCACTACATTTTTGTATTCAAGTGACTTAATACTCAGTTTGCTTTTTCTTGTTTGACTCGGTACGTAGTTGAGTTGTTTGGTTGATTCGTGGTGAATTTTAACTTCTTCGGTTAAATCGGTACTAAGTTGTATTGTGCTTGGTTATTTTTGTAGACTTGGTGCTAAGTTTGGTTTTCTTATTACGAGTTGAGTTGTTTTTGGCTAACTCAGTACCAAGTTGATTTCCTTTTTTCTTTCAATTTTCTTTACATGATATCGAGCCTTTTGTTTTCTATTTCAATTGATGGATTTTGAGAATATGGGTGATCAGTTAAGCAGTGGGAAAACTTTGCACGCGTCTAATGTAGCTTCTGACTACAAGTCATATAAGGGGTAAGAATTTGATAATTTAGAAGAAGTTTTTGCTTTTTACAACAAGTATGCCAAGGAGGTTGGTTTTAGCATTATAATTCATTCTAGTCGAAAAAATAAGGATAGTAATGAAATACTGAAGAAGGAGTATGTGTTCTTTAAAGAAGGAAAATCATTGTAATCAAGTGCTTGTATGGGTAGTGGGTCGAAAATGCATCGACCTATAGTACATGATAGTTGTGGTGCAAAACTTGCAGTAGTGAAGTCAAAATCGAGTAAATATGTGGTTAGCATATTTGTTGAGAAGCATAATCACTCATTAACAATACCTTGAAGAAGACATCTACTGGGTCTCATCGGTCTGTTTTAGAGGTAAAGAAATGCTTGAGTCAATAGTTTGTTTCAGTAAATATTCCAACTCATCAACAAATCAGTCTTCTTAAATTGCAGGTTGGGGGCTTGTAGAACATGGGTTGTATGGAAAAGGATATTTATAATTATGAAAGAGATTAGCAGAATGAATTAAAAGGGCATGATGCATCTTTGTTGTATGACCATTTTCTAGTTGAGCAAGAAAAAAAACCCATCATTTTTTTTTCAAAATTAAGTCTAGATCTGATAATCGAATAACTAATTGTTTCTAGGCTAATGTAATAAGTCGAGTGGCATACAAATTTTACAGAGATGTGGTTGTGTTTGATATCACGTACAACACGAATTGTTATGGTATGATTTTCGCACCATTAGTTGGAGTGAATAACCATGGTCAAACTATTGTTTTCAGTAGTGCATTTCTATGTGATAAGACTACATAGTCATTTGTTTTGGATATTTGAGCAGTTTATGAAGCTATGCTAGGGGATGACCCAAAAATGACTATCACTTATCAAGATCCTACAAACAAAAGCTATTCATCGAGCCTTGCCAAACACTTAACATAGATTTTGTAGTTGGCAAATTTTAAACGAACTTTCTGAAAAGTTAAAAACAGTGGTGTATTGAGATCATTATCGGCGCTTTCAAAAATGCATTTGGGAATAAAAAACCACCGAAAAGTTTGATGTAATGTGGATGGATGTTGTTGAGAAAGCAAATTTGATTGAAAATGTCTGGCTATAGGGAGTGTATCAAATCATATCAAAATGGGTGCCTGCATATGTCAACCATGTGTTTTCAGCTAAAATATCAAGTAGCCAACGTGCTGAGAGCAATCATGCATTCTTCAAAAGGTATGTTTAAAAAAGAATTCACTTATTTGTGATAGTAATTCTTTTGTGACTTTGTGCATTTTGCTAATATGTTATTTTTTAATATGATTTAGATCTATAGTGGATAAGGAACCAAATTTGAATTTGTCAAATTCAATGATGGTAGCTACTTCTAGTATTTTAGAGGTAGCATCTGTTTGTTAAAATTTGATTTTGCAATTTACTAAATTAGATTTATATGAATTTAATGTCTCTTGTTAGAAATAGGATAAACTAATTATTTTTGTTTCACTTACTATTACAGGATGATGGATCTTTATATAGTAAATATTAAATTGTGAAGATTGTTGATCTTTAAAGGATACCAAATTGATGCAGAATTTTGTGTGCATTTTTGCACCTTTTTGTTTGTTTTGTTCATGTGCAATTTTTTGTGCTTTTTGTTTGTGCGAGTTAAGATCAACATGACCATTTGCAGATTCTGGATACATTCAAAATCAAATGTAAAGAACATAATTCCAAAATCAATAGACATTTATTTTTTTGATAAGAATATACACTTGTTAACTGCAAATAAGTTCTCGTATTTGCAAGATAAAAAGTACAATTATTTTAACTCAATGATTTAAATAGCACACTTGCTATCCCTAAGATACAACCAATGACAAAGGAAATAATAATTTGATTTTTTTTTTTGCACGTCTTTGTCCAATCTTTGAACTTTTATCTCCGTTTAAATTTCCATTGAATCCATTAACTTCATTCTAACATTCAGGCCAAAACTAATAAATCCCAAGTTGTTGTCTCTTAAGCACTAATAACATAATAAAGAAAGAAAAATTAGGTGCAAGTAACATAACTTTACTGCATGAAGCATAATAACATAGCAGCAAATTTTGCAAAAACTAAATTAAGTTCATATCAAGATTTTGTACTGAGTCAGCCTAACCATAATGCAATTTAGTGATGAGTCAAACAAGAAAAAATAAATTAAGTACCAAATCACCCAAATACAACAATGTATTGGTTGCCTTTGCTCAAATAAGTAGAAAAGAAGAAAAAAAATTAAACTTTGGACATATACGAAGAAGATGGAAGGTGGCTGATAGCTTTGTTGGAGCATTGTTTGATTTTCTTCATTGGAGTTCTTCATTTTGGCTTCGATACAGTGATTTGATTTGGCTTTGATGTTTGAAATTAAGTAAAAGGGAAGGAAAATTAAAGTACCGTGAATTTGTTTTTTCCCTCTCCAAAAAAAATTAAAGATATTGAAGATGAGACCCATATCAGCAATCTCTAAAATACTTATAACCATTGGATTTATCCAACTGTTATAAATTAATATCCGCATTTTGAAGCTAACGCAAGCGTCCGCGTAAGATATATATATATATATATATATATATATATATATATATATATATATATATAAAATAAGAATTAGCTTCTCATAAGCCTATGCTAAGGTACTTATGTAAGTACTCTATTTTATAATATAAAATTTTCTTTTTTATTTTATTTATAACACAACTGTATTTTTAAATATTTAGAAGACATTCTGCAAATGGATTACTTGAAAGCAACCCATTTTATTCTTCTAGCATAGCATGATCAATCTATTGGGCTTTCTTAGGAAGTTAAGTGACGAGAGATGTAATCGTACGACGTGGATTTCTGGCCCATATTCATTGGAGCATTCTAATTATGGGGAAGGATGTTATTAGATTTAATCGTACGACGTGGATTTCTGGCCCATATTCATTGGAGCATTCTAATTATGGGGAAGGAATGATGTTATTATATCTCAGAATTTGAATTCAAGAATCATTATTATTATTATCATTATTATTATTATTATTTATGGTTACAAGTGAAGGAGGGTCCATGATTAAAAAATATATTTAAAAGTTATTTATAAAATAAATAATTAAAATGATATAAAAGCCAATCAGATCTCAAGGATTAGATCTCGTGTGACATAAAACATCTAATTTGATTCTGTGTGGTCTTAGCTATCTCACCTGATTCTGCTAAGATTGATGACAGCTTTGTTACATTGGTTATCCTGATTAACCAAATCACAAATCTCAATTTGATTGTCGTGATTAGCCACATCTCAACCTGATTATCATGATTAGCAACATCAAAGATTATATTTAGATCACTATCATTTACATAACATTTCGAGACTTATGACATGAAGTGCGTTTTGTTCCTTTCTATAGTTCATTGCCATCAAGGTTCACAGCTGCACCGTTAACAAAATTTGGAGTTATATTCTTCTTATTACATATACCTTCGGAACTAGCCACAGTAACAGAAGGTATATGTTTATTTTAGACAAACAATCTCTCATTTTCATTTATTTACACACACACACACACAAATATATGTATAAATATATAAGATTTATTTTCTTTATTTCTCTGTTAGAAAAATTAATAGACATAATGTTTAAAAGAAAAGACATTTCATCTCACGTGATTGTGAAAACATGCCTTATTTTTTTACTTTTAAATTAACAACACATTTTGGACAACATCAACATTTTCTTATCTATTCTAAAGGAAAGAAGAATGGTGAGTTTCAATGAATTATAAATTTCAAATCGAAATGCCTTTCAGACATTGCTTGGTAGTTTTCAAACAGTTTTAATTACCTATCCATTCGGATCCAAATTTTGGAAGAAGTAGGAAAAAAATTATATGTGATTTAGTCCTCCCTTTATCTGGTAAATAATAGTAATACAAAATTTTCAGATTCAGCTAGTTAATTAAAGTGGTTGGCAATTTGAAATCAATTAAATAATGGAAGATCTTGTATATACATTGAGAATTGACATGATAATACTTTATTTGGATAAAAAAAATTACCGTAATCAACTTTTTGAGTTTTCAAAAATCTAACATAAGCATACATATTTAGTGAGTGGAATTAAATAAGATTCCTGTTTCTCCACTTGATCCAAAACTTGATGATATGATCCCACTTTATATGAATCTTTGAACTTGCCCATATTAGTTACAATTTCTCTGTCCAACATCACCTAATCCTAAATTGTGAACACACGACATTATCCACTTAGTCCCCCATTGGGACCCCAAAAGAGTTTCTCTTTCCCTCCTAGTTCATGCATGTGCTTGCTTCTCCGAGAGACAATTTAAAGCAACAGCAGGACTTGGGTCAAAAGAGAGTCAAAGAAGAAAGATTTTGGTTGCCAAAAAAAAAAAGAAAAGTGAAGTTGATTTGATAATTGATAGGTTCATTTAGCTCGTATCATTTGTTGTTGGTGTTGTTGTTGTTAATGAACCCACATTACCCATTTTCTTTTGAGCATGCCTTGGCCCATTTCAGCTGTCCTCCTCTTGCTCCCATTTTCATGGATGCATTGTATCTATCACCCTTTCAATATTAAAAAATAAATAAAAGAAGAGAAATTTTGTTATTTATAATCACTTCTTCTCACTAATCATTCAGTTCATGAATTGGCAAAATCCATGAGATTTCATGTATCCATTTAAATTATTTTTGGGGGGTCCATGGATTTTCGACAAGTGAGTTATTAGAAATTAATTTTGTTGGCATTTGAGCGGGAGTATACGTGTATTAGGATCAAGTTCTTTTGGTTTCATGGGACAGATTCGAAATGTTATAGTGCCATAAAGGATTAAGCAGTTTCTTAATTTAGAGACAACTGGGATTTTGTCTACAACTTGCTATTTCAATGGTCCTACGCAATATGGGGATGTCTATTGATCCATAGGTGCTAAATTTGGCCTTTCGTAATTGGTTATTAAGTAAAATTTTAATCACATTTAAAAAAAATTAATAATGAACGTAAGACTATGAAAGTTTTTATAAGTGTGTTAGAGATTTGGAGGGCCTTAGATGCAGTTAGGTTTAGCGCTTTAAAGCGAGCTCATGTTGAACTTTATAAATGTATACATTACACCAGATTTCTAAAATATTTGTATAATTCAAATCAACAGACAGTGAATTCAAATTCGTGTTTAAGAGTGGCTATGCTGTTCTCAAATTTTTTCCCTTTATAGTTTTATAATGTTCGATTAATTAATATGAAAAGAATTACATATCAAAATTGCAGAGAAATTATCATCAGTAGGTCATTGTAAGACATTTTTCTTGGAAGCTATACCAAATATAGATGTTTTTTTTGAGAAAATCAATTCAAATGAGTTAGCGTATATTACAATACAGCGCCGTTTGGTACAGTGCCCTTAACAATGCATTAAAGACTTTTAGTATTTCGTTACATCCCAAATTTTACAATAGTGTATAAATATATCATAAGTTGAAGGACCAAAACAAAAGCTTATTAAGTCAAACAACATAAAAAAAAATTTCAAAGTTTTAGATTCTCCGGCAACACTATATCATAGTATTCTTCATATGAATAGGAAAAAAAAATGTAATGTTTCTTCTTTGATTATATTGTCATGCGAACGATGAAGTCTTAGCAAGATTTCTTGCTCCTACAAGCACAATAATTGAATCTTTGTAAACCGCAGAATCTCTACTCACTCGATTTAGTTTTCAACTAAACCTTGACTTATTTAACAAAGAGTATTTGTTAATTATGTACTAGTAATTGACATCTCTTTGGTTAAATCCTCGAAGCACCAACACCGACTTCCATGAGACTTAATCTTTGCTATATTCTAATGTCTTCATCATTTTTGGCCATTTCACAATCACTTGACTATTGTGATATCATAGATCTTTGTCAAGTTGAGCACAAATTCAAAGAAGAAATACTTTCAAAAAATCGCAATCAAATACACAGCATTGAACTTTTGTTTTTATATAATGATATAACTATGACATTACGTTTATGGATCAGGATTCTCTCGTGATGTTATTTTTACTCGAATTAAATGAAAAAAAAATACAATTACCACATAGAAACAGAAGTTAAAGGAATTGATAAGAAAAATTTTGTTTTCTAATACGTGTTGGTTCAATATTTCTCCCACATGTTTGCGTGGCAATTACAAGAACCATACATATCAACTCCTTTTGTGCCAGACAAGGCATGATCAAGGGGGAAGGGGAAAAAATTTGGGTATTTTTTTCAAATTAGAATTACAACTAAAATTTGAGGAAAATGGACCGTCTTCGTGAACGTTCGATTACAATAATGGAGTAATAAGAACCAAAAGTAAAATAGTGTCAGAAGGGCCTTGTAATTGTCAAGAAAGAAGAAGAAGACGAGCAAGCAAGGTTTCCTTCTTTCATCAATTTCTCCATCTCTTTTGCCTCATATGCCTTTGCTTTCTGCAGATTTAAGGCATTCACACGATGGTAAACGAAATAAAACAAATAAGGAAAATTTTATTTCAAATTAAAATTTCGACACAAAATGTGAACCATTGATTTCAAACAATCTAATGATAGATACTAAAAGTTGAAGTACATTAATGCTAATATATCCATCATTAGATAAAATGAGATCAATGAATTAAAATTTAGGAAAAAATTTACGTCATAAATAAAACAATTGATTCTTGCTTGAATTTACAAAAAATAAAAATACAAAAAATCAGCGTATATACCTGCATTGTTTCGATAGCATCTGACTCCGAGTTGAAGTCATAAAATGTGCTGGCTGCTGTAAGCTTCATGGAAAGAAACTGAATCGAAAAGGAATTGAATTCAGTAAAATAATCTATAAATAAGAGAAAAAATGATAGTTGTTTGAAAATCAACTAACCTCAACTTGATTCTGCAAGGACTGGACATAATTAATAATCTCATCCAACATCATTGCCATTCCCATGGTCTGCAAATAAATTTTTAATGAATTTAAGGATTGTAAGCAATTCATTTTGTGTGTCTCTGTGTGTGTGTGTGTGTGTGTGTATCTTTTGAAATCATGCAACAAGTTCTTATTATTAAATAAAAGGTGAAATAAAAAAATTGTTAATTAATTACCTTATAGCATCCTGGTACAATATCTTGCAAGCATCTTAGTCTCTCATTTATTTTCTCCCTTCTAACCTGAATGAATCATAACAAACATATATGTTTTTGAATATTGATGAATTTTACATAATATTCAATAATAAATAACTTATTTATATTATGAGAAACTTAATAGTTATATATGTTAAAATTAAGTTTACCCTTTCAGCTAAACTGTGGCTATCTGTAGCTTGCCCTCTTCTAGCTCTAACATGAACCACTTCCTTGGGCCTCTCTTCTTCTTTCTCATTGCCTTTCACTCTCTTTCTTCTCCCAGAATTCTGAAAACTCAAAACAAAAAACAACCTATTAAATACAAAATCAAAAACCAAATCCTGGAAAAAGAAAAAAAAAATTTCCAAAAATATGAACTTCTCACCTTTTTTCTCTTATTAGTTTCGATTTCAGAAACTGGAGAGGAGTCCTTATTACTGCTGTCGGATATCTCCACATCTTTTCTCTTCTTGCTTTCACATTCTGTGCTTGTAACAGTATGACAAACCGGCAACATATTGTTTTGAAGAAAATATCCTGGAAAATTTTCTGCCAAGTTTCCGGGAGATTCAAAGAAGTTGTCAGGATTGGAGAAAGGCATGAAGCTCTGGTAATTTAACAGGCTTGTGTTATCTAAAACACTCAAGTTGTTGTTTATTTGTTCAATGTTTGGATCAATATCAAGGAAACGAAATGATGATGAAGCTCTAAAGTATTGCAAATCTTGTGCGAAATCAGCCATTGATATGATTTCTTTAAAGCTTTGTTGTTGTTATTGAGCCAAGTAAATTTGAGCCTTGACGCTTGTAAATTTATAGTGAGGAATTACATGTAATTTCTTTTTTTTTTTTTTGGTTTAATGAAAATAAAAGGTATTTTTGATAGACCACGTGGCAGTTCCACCTTCTCTAATTGTGTCCCCTAAATAGGTCCCATAATCAGGAGCTATATCCAATAATAGTATGGCGCCATACATATAATAAGCTTTTGGATCCATAGCTGAAGTCTGAAGTTGTATCAAAAGTTCTTTCAGGTAATGGAGAAAAATTCTTTTTGAATCTTTTTTTAACATTTCTTGAAAGCTTACTAAAAATTCCTATAGAATTAGAACAATTATAAAATAGATGAATTTTCAGTCCCCACCTTTTAATTTATTAGACACTTTTTATAACTTGTATTTGTTGGTTTACACACTATAAAAAAATTATTATATGAATAATCATATATGTGATATGATTCATCAGCATTTCGTTAGATATGTTAAATCCGTAGATTAATCAGGATGCATCACTTGGCACTTTTGAATCTAAATTATTGCTCTACGCATAAAGTAAGATATGCCAAGATAAATTATGAGGTCAAAATTTAATAGGAAACGACATAAAATTTGAGAGATCAAGCGTTGCAATTTGTCAAGTAGTCATTTTCTATTAACAACTAGAAGAATCAAATATCATTTGGGATGAGTTTATGGCTACAATAATTATTTGTATGTTGAAAGAGAATTGGCCCCAGATTAATAGTGTCACCTTTTTTTTTCTTTTCTACATTTTTTTAAAATAAAAAAACATAAAATTAAAAAATTACTTTCCGGGTCCAAAAGCAATAAATTGATATTCATAATGAGCAGTTTCTCCTCCCCATATTTTTGCGACATGCAACAACCAGTGTTATGATGATTGCAGCAGATCTCCGAATTTAGGCATAAAATAGGCCTTTCAAAACGATTAGGTACAAGTGCACATTGGCTTACACTTGCATTATATATGAAGGCAAAATGATGGATTAAGTATTGTACAATTTTCTTGTTTCACATGACATGCCTCCACTAGGAACTTCTTCATTTTTTAGGACAATATCACTTTATACATATATTTCTTGTTTAGTGCGAGGCCTAAATTTTTTTTTAATATGGATACATTTTTAAGCCATGAGTTTAATAGAGTCAGATTTTAAACTTATTAAACCGCACGACTTTTTAGTATATTAAAAATTAATTTTATTAAACGTTGATGTCGAAATCTGGTGGAACTAATGATTGGGACCAAGCCACTTTATCAATGCTTGAATTTGTTTTGATGGGGAACTGTGAATTGCTGCTCTGATAGATTTGGATTCGTTACCTAGCTTGGTTTTTACCTGCAATTACAGAACAATGTCAAGGGACGCTGGATTTCCTTCCGGCGAAAACTCTCCGACGCTCGAGTCAGTGATTAGATTTTCTTACGAGGAAAATTATTGTCACTACTTTTGTGATCTTAATTGTGTGTGTGTGCGTGTGTTTTTTTTTTTTTTATCTTTTCTCTAGTTTTAGTGGATTTCTTTTCTTATAAAAATTCTCTCTTATCGCCCCCAAAAAGTCCCCTTTTTCAGGATCTTTTAGGGTTCTTATAGACGCTCGAGATTGTCGCCTCTCCTTCAATACGCGAACGTTATTAGGTTGAATGTGCCTCTTAAATTAAGAGTTAATGCATCCGTTGTTGTGCAGTTATTGAGCTTTAATTATAACGTGCTTAGACATTATGGCTGAATTCCTAGATGGAACTTAACGATTTAAGAAGTTACCGAGACTTTGGGATACAACGACCTGGTTCCGGTCTCCTCACAAAATTCTGGTCGCCTTTGCCCATACGACCAGTCAGATTTCTCCTTGATATTTCATGACATCAGTGACCAGCAGCTACATTTTTATACTCCAAACATCAGTCTCCCAATTTTTAGTATTTGGAGTAAAACTAAATAAGACTAGAAACTTCAAATTTAGTCAGGAAGAGATGACTTTAACCTCAAGAATTCTTAGTGACCTGGCCTTCCATCCTGTCACATTAAATATGTGTGACGTGGCTAAATCTCGGCCAGGTGTTTAAACTTCGAAGTGGCTGCTTTTGGTTTCCCTCTGCGTATCTTTTTAAATCAGTATGTCCCCTCAAATTGTTGCTATGTCATCCCAAATGTTTCTTCTTCTTTTTTATAAATTCAAAACTTCCCTCTTCTTTTTCTTCACTCTCTTATTTTCCATTCCTCGACTGAGATCTATTTTTAATCTTTAAATAAGAGCCTTATCCCTTGTTGCCATAACTGCGGTACTCGCCTTACCGGTTCTAAATATTTTCAGGTACTCTTTCCCAAACTCACAACTCTAGTCTCACTTAGTTGTTTTTCGTGCCACTGTTTTTCCTTTTTGTTTGAATTTTTGGTTTTTATTGTTACAATGCCTAAAATAAAGCAAACAATGATAGACCTTGATAGTGAAAAGGAATTGGGTGTGTTGCCTGAACCGTTTAGGAGGCTAAACCCTAACCCACAAACTCCCGTGGAAGAAGCTGGTTTATCTAGGGTTAGAGGGATCCCTAAAAGAATGTCCCTAGAAATCTCTTTTTCATCTAGGAAAATAAATCTCATAAGAGAGCTGATGAGGAAGAAACCAGTTTTGATGAAAATCTTAGTGTTAGTGCGGCACCAAATGTTGGTAGGGATGAGGCCAGTAAGGAGAGTTCCCCTGAGGAATCTCGACCAGCAAAGAAAGCCAAAATTAGTTACAGGGCTGAAGTTGAGTCTTACCTTATTGATTTTATGAATTGTGAAACCATCCAGGAAGAGTTGGATAACCTTAGACCTAATATATAGCATTCCAGATGATATTGAATTGAGGGTACTTAGTAAAGTTAATACCCCTAGTCGACCTCCAAAGGGATATGTCACCCTATACTTCAAGCTTGGAGTTAGATTGCCACTCCAGCCCTATTTTGCTAAGATATTGGAAAAATTGAACCTTTCTCTTGGCCAATTTAATCCCAATGGATAGAGAGTTCCCTCTGGATTGTATGTCCTATACCAGAGGTGTGAAATGGGTGAACCCTCTGTGGAGGAAATATAGAATATGTACCAGTTAAGAAGTAGCCCAAAATATATTGGCTGGTACTACTTTATGAGCAGTTTAAACGAAGAAGCTTACTCTAGGTAATGTATAAAACTTTAAACTGATGATACTTGCTCACCCATGGTGTGGTCAATAAAGAAAGCAAAATAAATTGCTTAAGGTTTTAAGTTTGTAAAAATTATAAACTTTAGAGTTTCCAGTCTTGATTCATTATACTCTTAACACTAGAAACTGGGGGATTGGTGTTTGGGGAATCAAAATAAGATGACCATGATCTCCTCCAAGTAAAAGTGAGCAAATAGATGAGCAAACCATCTTGACCAGGTGGTAATTTTAAGACCATGAGCAAACCAGCTCAACCAAGAGGCAATTCAGGTGACCTTGAGCAGACCATCTTGACTAGGTGGTAATTCTTGAGACCATGAGCATACCATTTCAATCAAAAGGTAATTCTTGAGGCCATAAGCAGACCACCTCGATTAAGAGGTAATTCTGGTGACCTTTAGCAGGCTTTCTCCACCGGGAGGTTCTAGTGACCTCAAGCATATGGGTTTGAGGAGACCAGAACTAGGTCGACCCAAAGACTCCAAATAAGTTTAACTAATGAGTTCTTTCCGAAAAGTCAGGCATAACGTCCACGCACGCCCAGGTGCTATAATTGCATCTCAATAACTACTCTGTAACAGGCACACTAATGCATGATTCAAGCGACGCATTCAACCCAACAACGCCAACGCATTGAAGATGGTGCAATAATTCCCAATGCTTATAAAAGTCCTGAAAAATCCAAAGCAAAGGGGATTCAAACTCTCTTTCTCAATTTTGATTCTTTTATATATTTTATTTGAGATTATTTCTTCATAAAACAATAGAAATTATTTATATTTTTTTTGTTTTTCTCGAAAAGGCCCGATTACTAACTTAAGCGTCACAGGTTCACGTCGGAAAAACTTCTGGCGCCTCTTACTGTCCTCTGTGATTTAAGATATTCGCAAATTATTAACTAGCAATCACAAGGCATCCTTGATGATTGACAAGTCATTTCAGCACCAAATAAATTTAATACTGATGCAGGGATCTGGAATCGAGTCACTAACTAACTCAATCAGATTTCGGCATCAATAATTAAGATGCACGACTTAACAGTTGTCTATATTAAAAAAAATGAAAACACTCTCATATGAGAATGTATATATATATACACATATATATTTTTATATATCCACCACTTATAAATTCAAAAGTCCCACAATATATTTTTATAAGAAAACATATATACACACAAAATATATGGATTCAACTTGTTGAATTGTTTTCATATTGCTCACTCTTGTATAAATTAGGTACGATTTATTTTTTCATTTGGAATCGGAAAGAATTTAAATTTAATTGAAGATCTAAATGTATAAATCTAACGAATATATTTATTTTTTTCTTTTCACATCTAAATGAAATATCTTTAAAATATTGTTTTTAAATATTTAATCTCAAAATATATAAATAAACATACTTAAAACAGCTTGATGATTGAATCGAATCGTATTCACTACTGGAATTGAATATGAAAAAAGAAATTTCATTAAGAATATGGGCTAATTGAATGCATGTGAAATGTGTGTTAGGCACGTGACATTACATTTAGTTTTCCATATTGCTAGAGTTTCTAGAGTCCAAGAAAATTGAACATTGAAAATTTTATTTTGATTTTAAAATATGACTTAATTTTTTCATCTAAATTATATGAAAAACTTATATTTATGTACGATAATATTTGTTAAAAGCTATTTTTGGAGAGGCCGTCAAAAAATTTCTATGACAATTAATGAAGGGGAGAATTTTATACCCCATGATGTTCTTAAAGTCAAAGAAATTTGATCTACCGATTGTGGCATAAAAAAAAGGTGATGAAAATAGGCCATAATAACTTTGCATAGAACTTCCTTTGCGCCATAACGTAGGCTTTGAATTGATAATAGTGTAATGCTTAAAATAGAAAGGTACGTGAAATGTACTTCATTGACTTTGTGGATTGATTTCCTTTTGTCAGCATGTAATATGGAAAATCAAGTCCAAATTGCTTTCTGGCAATTGGCAAATACCATTTAAATGTTGAGAAAAAAGTTTAGGGCAGTTGAAAAAATAAGGGAGAGTAATTTCCCTTAATATCTTTTATAATGTTATCTGATTATGTAATTTTCTAGATATGCCTTCTCTTTATCAATTAAGACAAATTATTTTTAATGTAGGATTATTATCTAGATAATTGTGCAATTTATTGTTATCCTTAAGATAATAATTCCTCTTTGGAGTTTCAATTCTAATATACCTTAATAGATTGGCCTTTGAGTATTAATAGTTTCATTAGATTCTGTGCTCTTGGGGAATCTAATTGCGTGTTCGGTGGTTCTACTTCTAGACTTTAGAAGGCATAATCTTCTTAATTGGGTGCTAGGATGGGATTAGTTTATTGGATAATCTCCTGCATACAGGATGCAGCCTCGGTTGGACTGCACCGAAACTGTTTGAGGAAATTCCCCAGCGAAGCGTGTAATACGCTGACACGATGGAATGCTCAAGCCCTAATGGGCCCTCTACACGTCCTGGTTTCGTATTCATTCGTGGGCTCTGCAATTATGGGCTTGATGGCCTTCATCTCCTACATTGAAGAAGATTTCCCGCCATTTCTTCCTCCTTGCTTTAACAACTCGTGCAACAGCTTTTCCAACTGACTAACAGCAAATCAGTTACGTTTTTTGTGATTTCCCAACTTGCCCTCAACCGTTATTTTCCTCCATAAGCAAAAGAAGACTCCATTTTCTCAAGCAGAAAAAGTAAAAGAAACACTGACAAGCAGAACTAGTTCTCTGTCAAGAAAAACAAGAAACCCATCACCGAAATGAGCAAGAAAGGTCAAAGCGAACAACCGCCACCGCTGCCGCCGTTCGATACCACCGCCGAAGGCAGGGCTGCCATTACAGCATATGACGAAGGAGACTACGTTGGAGCCTTGAAATGCATCAAAAACTCTGAGTCACGCTACAAAAAATGTCCTTTTTACCAACATGCAAAAGCCTTTATTCTCTACAAAATCGCACGATCATGATGGCGGCACAGTTCGCAATTACATCGAAGAAGCAGCCACGTCGGCTCTTCAAGCATCGTTTCTTCTCTCAAGTTCCACCATAATAGCTTACTTGTGCGCCTGTGCATTGTATGATTTGGCTAGTTTCAACCAAGAATATTACAAGGCGATTAGAGAATGTAACAGAGCGTTAGGAATCGAGAATCCCATGGAGCCTGGAAGGTCTTCTTTCGTTTTCAAAGATCCGAGCCAAGAATGGGAAATTGAGAAAACATAGCAAGAATTGAGAGAGTTGATGAAGAAAAGTGAGAGGAAGAAAAGTTGGGTTGCCATCAGTTCAGTTGAAAGGATCCAGGAAAGTATAAAGGCAGCAGTGAAAAGGGTAGATGAGATAAAAAACCAGCTAGCAAGATTGAGGGATTCGCCAGAGGAGGAGGTAATGGAGCCAAATCCTGGGCGGGAAAAGCCAGAAGAGAGAAGAAAGAAACAATCTGCGGATAAATTTATGGTCAATTTGGAAAAAGCAAACGTGGCAAAATCTTTCTGGAACAATGAAATGAGCGCTGAGCAAAAAAGAAGTTTGTTCCGAGTGAGAATAGAGGAGCTCAAAAAACATTTAACAAATCGCAAAGAGAAGGATATTCTTTCGGAAGCAATAGAATTTGCCAAGGCGCATCGATCATGGAAGTTTTGGGAGTGTTGCGATTGTTCTGAGAAGTATGGTGATTGGCAGTCTTACATGAAGCACCTTTGTGATTTCCATGACTTGAGATCATCAAGATCTAGCGTCAATCTATCCAAAAATAGTTGATGAGGATTCACGTGAGATGATTTTTAATGGTGAGTGGAAGCCTGTTGATACAGAGGAAGCAATCAAGATATCAATCCAAATCAGAATCTTATAATACCGATGACAGTTATATGCGTGCAGAAAAGGGCCAAGGTGAGTGTAAAGGTTGTTCTGATGAAGATATCCTGCTCACAAAACAGTTGGGAAGTGAAAGTGATAAGGAAGCATCATCTATAGCACCCACAGATTGGCCTTTAAGTGATGATAACAAACGTATTGGACTTCTTGAGAGTCTCCGTGGCACGTTTCAATTTCTTCTCAGGTATAGTTTTCTTATACAAGTTGAAATTGATGAGGTGATAAAGTATGCCGTTGCCATGCTTAAGACTAGATTTTCTGATTCACACTTGAGGAATCTGGGCCCAGAAACACTTAAGCTAGTTTGCTCTTTGGAATCTTCACAACTTAATAGCATCATCCATAAATTGCAGCATGTGTCTGGTACTTTAAGTGAAAACACTGGGATTGGTGACTCCACAGATGAACAACTTACTGGTGCTAAGACTTTTGATATCAAAGAGGATGTTGTACTTAACGACAACTCATCATATCTGATTTTGGATGGCGTACTGCCTTATGGTACTCATATAGTGTCATGGTTATATTTGGGCCATGAGGTTGGGGAAGCAATAAAGTTGTGGGCAAGGCTAAGAGAATCTAACAGAGGGCAAAGAGTTAAGTTGTTTGAGTCCTTTAAAATGGAACGTTCAAAGTTTGTGAAAATGTATGAGGAAAGATGGAAACTTTCCAAAAAATGGGACGCACTGGAGGCAGTGAATGGTATATTTGCTGATGAGAAGAAGCGAAGGGAGGAAAATCCAGAGTATGTGTGGAGAACTTTTGAATCCCTTCTTAGAGAAAGGCTAAAAGAGCTAGAAGAGAGGATTGATGCTGCTGCTGCAGCTTATCAGTTTGAGTTAGAATTTATTTTGAATGTTCTGGAAACAGACAGAGCTGTGGCTGCTTATCAGTTTGAGAACACGTCAACAGTGCACGAAAACTGGAATCAATCAGATGAATACGTGGGAGAAAAAATATTGTCGTGGACAAATCAACGGGGAAATGATGTGAGTACCATTGGTTTACATTCCTTTAGCCAGATGATTCTTTAATTATTATGCCATTTTGTTTCCTTTTGGTCTGACCAGGTTCAATCCATCAGATTTGGCTAGAAAATGTAAGGATAATGACAAGTATTGTCAGCATGAAATTGTTTAACCTGCAACTAGGAGAGATATCTGCTTATGAGTATCAGTTAATTCTGCTTCCTATGTTCAGGTCATTCGTCCAGGTTTGTGTTTTCTTAACTGTTCTTGGCTTCTTGTTGTTTATTACTACATCTTTACATGAAGAAATTTTGTGCTTTGTAGTCACGATTGGAACGTCAAATTGATGAGGAGGCTGTAAAGAAGTTAAATGAAATTCAAAAAGGTTTAGAGGAGCCTGACAATAAAGGACAAACACAAGGAAAATCCAAAAACAAGAAGAATAAGAACAAGAACAAGAAAAGGAAAGATCAACGAGAGGCTAAGGATTTTGGGGTTTGGTTCCTGAACTGTGATCTTCTTGTTTTTGCTGTGTAGGTTGTTCTATTTATAACATGTTTGAAGTAAGCTGATATTTTTATACTGTAGGCAACCAGAGACATTGAGCAGCCTTTGGAAACTGGGGATACTGAGCAGCCTTCTAAAACTGGCGATATTGAGCAGCCTTCGGCAACTAGGGATATTGAGCAGCCTTCCGAAACTGGAGATATTAAGCAGCCTTCACTTCCTCAGGAGAAAGCAGTTCAAATGTTAGTCCCTTATTTTGGTATTGAGCTGTTTTCACTTTAAGTAGAGTCTGATATGTTTTCACCTGTGCCCAGTGATAATCCAAATTCTGAGATGGATGAAAGAGTTGATGATATGCAATAATCGATTGCGACTGAGAAGGCTGAGAAGAAGTCTAACGAAAAGGAAAAAAGCTTAGAGGAGACTGATAGTAAAGGACAAACAAGAGGAAAATCCAAAAACAAGAAGAACAAGAACAAAAAAACGAAATATCAAGGGGAGCATGTGGATTTTAACGTTTGGTTTCTGAACTGTGATCTTCTTGTTTTTGCTGCTTTGTGAGTTGTTCTGTTTGTTATTTGTTTAAAGTAAGCTGATATTTTTATGCTCTAGGCTACCGGAGACATTGAGCGGGCTTTGGAAACTGGAGACATTGAGCGGCCTTCAGGAAATGGAGATATTCAGCAGACTTCGGCAACTGGAGATATTGAGCAGCCCTCACTTCCTCAGGAGAAAGCAGTTCAAAAGTTAGTCCCTAATTTGGTATCGAATTATTTTCACTTTAAGCAGAGTCTGATATGTTTTACCTGTGCTCAGTGACAATTCAAATTCTGAGAAGGATGAAAGAGCTGATGATCTGCAACAATCGATTTCGACTGACAAAAAATCGCTTGAAGAAAATGTGAAGTATCAGCTTCAATTTGAGCATGAGGCTTGGCTCAATGTCAACGTGATTGGAACAGGACTTGGAAAAGAAGCCGCTAATAACTTTCTATATATGATTATACAGGTTATCATTCCATAACAAAATGTTTTCTGTCATATGCTACTGGAATGATGGGTTATCATTCCATAACTAGATGATTTTCTGTCATCTGCTACTGGAATGATGGTCACTTCTTGTTTCATTTTCTATCACTCCTGAATTTTTTTTCTTTTATGTGGCAATGCAGTCCCTATGGAACCTAAGAGAATTTCAAGAAGAGTGCAAAAAGAAATTGGATGAAGTTCAAAAGCACGATGGAAATCCCTGCATTGTCTGTGCCTTTTTTGACATCTGTGCTGCCAAGAATCGTGGAGAAGCTGTTGATCCTACTGAATTAAGAATTGCTTTGAGCACTTACTACTGTAATCAAAACAACTTCCAGGAGGTTTGTAGCAATTCACTCTTCTTCTTTGAAAAAGTTTCACCTCCATGAAACCACAGAACTTGAAATGATACTGTTCTTTATTGTCTCTCTATTGGTTCATTCTTTTGTATCTATATGACATCCCTCATTCAAATGCCTACTTGCCAGGGACAAGTGAACGATGCCTATTTATTCCTTCTTGTTATCTTCAAAGTTCTTCACGTGGCATTTTATGTTGTTAATTCTGATGACATACTAGAAGACATGTACAAGGACCGTTTGCATTGCGTTGACTCTAATTGTTTGGTGCATAGAATATTTGGAATGGATATTTTTGAAAGTATTGAATGCATCAGCTGTCATATGAGATCGGGATATCAGAAGTGTACTTCCCTTTCTTTCGGTATATCTGCAAACAATCTCAGAAGTTTGAGGGTAGGTTGAGTTGGAATAATTGATTGACAAAAATGTTTTAGTCATGATTTGAACATTGTCCTTTTAACCCAGAATGAACATAGGGATATGTCTAGTAGAAAGTTTTTAGAGCTGACGGGGTTGGGGGAGCAAATGACTTGTGGCTGCGGACAACTAAACAGCATTTACCATTCTCTTTGGCATCTTCCACATGTCTTCATATCAGTTATAGATTGGCGGAGAGGTGACAAAAGTTCAGAAGATATATCAACAACCTTGAGTGCTCTTTCTAATGAGTTGGATCTGAGCATGTTATTTCAAGGATACCTGCCTGATTACACATATTTTGTCGTTTCAATGGTAGATTTCGTGTGCTTGTACCTCCTCAAGTTATAAATTGAAGCCGTGTGCTTATGTTGCAGTTAAAAGCTTTTATCTTCCATTTTTCAGGTTTGCTTTTGTAAGGACCGACAACATTCTGTCTGCTTTCTTTATGATGATCAGCATGATGAACATTATGTTCAGTACAGCGCCTCAAATGTGGAGGTATATTCAGAGGATGCTGAAATTCTTTTTTCTCTTTTTTTCTTTTTTTAGATTTCTTGTATTATTTTTCTTTCTGTATTACAAATTTGTATCATGTGCACTTGTAGGTTATTGGTTCCTGGGATGATGTGATTTCTACCTGCAATACAAAATGCTTACTACCAAAATTTCTGTTCTTTGTTAACAAGGACAGTAAATATTTTGGCAACTGACGATAATCATAATGAAACGCATGACATGATGATCAGTTTCCAGAGGCTGATTGGTTTGAAGGCAGGATCATGATGGGAGCCGGCTAGCTATGTGGAGGTGCCTAGCCATTTTTTGTGTCTTCTTTTTAATGATAGCATATGCATTACAATGGAACGAAACAGCTAGACAGAGGAAGAAATTAGTAGTATATCTCCATGTACCAAATTCAATTCTGTCCAAACAGGGATATACAAATCTGAATCATAGTTGAAAAAGAAGGGTTAGTACAAACCTGAATGGCACAAGTATGATAGATAATGAAAAAGAGAAATGTTTACCAGCTGGAGAATTGAGAAAGAGTAACAATCTCGAATAACGAAGACTTGCAGCATAAACTAATGAATCTGAAGGATGCGATTTGAATTCACAAGAAAACTGGTTACTGAATAAGATTACAAATCAAAGTACATGAACATATCAACAGGGCCACAGAATGAATAAAAATTGTTTTCATTATATCTTACAAGAGAAGAAAGCAGTCTAGGGCCTTTCGCATTACTAATCACAGCATTCTCTTCTAGCTTTCAATTACAGTCAATCAAATTACGTTCTCTGTCAGCCCAGGAGGAAAATTGAACTATTTACATGCAGCCCCTTTTAAGTTAAACATGAAGACTTGAGGTTCTCTCTCTCCTTGGTGCTGTTGTTAAGCTACTTAATCATCGAAAAATCCTGGGCCAGCCCATGAAAGTAGTTCCTCGCCAGCATCCTTTCCCATCAGAATCATCTCATGAGGAGTATAAAAACCTTTTTCTGGATGTTTCAAGAACTGAAAGACAGAAACAGAGAGAAGACATAGCATTGATACAACTTCTTAATATGAGCTAAATAATTACAAACAATAAAGAACGTCATACCACAAGTTCCATCCCCAGCCCCTTAAATATACAGTCACCATTCTCATCTTTGCAAGCATATTCTGCAATAGGCGTTCAGCAATAGCCGTCCAAGGTCCCAAGAAAGGCTCTCTCACAAACAACAGCTGGTATTGTTTCCTCATGATTAAATGATCCTAAGTATTTAGCCTGCAGGGTGCGGTCAAAGAAACACACGGAAGAATTAAAAGAGAAACTTGATATGGCAACCACAATAAAACAATGTTCCAAATCACCAAAAATCTCAAAAATAAGTCAGATAAGAACAGCATAACCAAGGGAAAGACCTTTTTTTTTTTGGGGCATGTTTTTTTTCAAATCAACGAGAAGAAAAATTAGAAGATGGACCAGAAGTCACTAAAGCAGAGATCATCCAACTAATTCCCAATTTCTAATCATTAAAAATATAGGAATATCCTTGAATACAATTTAACCGAACATCAAAAGTATGGCAACTGAAAAAAAAAAAAACTTCTCCTATCAAAATCAGCATCTTCCTCCCTAGCTTCCACAAATGTTCACGTTCCCTTTCCAACCAAATAACCCAAGAAAATGCCATCACGCCACAATTCCATAACACAAATGGCTCACTACCTGCTCCAAATTCACAAATTTTCTCTATAAGCAAAGAATGATGAGTATCTCTAATCAACCAAAAATAAATTAGTAACCAAAACCATATTGTGCCACAACTATAAACCTACAGGACTGCGAGGGAATAATTGATCAAGTTTGCCCATCCCTCCGTCAAATATTACAAATGGATTAGGAAAATGATAAATATTCGGTTTTTAGGCCAAAAATTTTAGAATCATTGTCGAAGCCAACTGCAATAAATATAAGTAAGAAAAGTTTGTCATCCTAAAGCATAATCCAAATGAACATTTTAGCTTTATGATGCAAGCAGTGAAACAATTAAAGAAGAGGTGTCAGTATGTAAGCCTTCTGAGCCATGTGTTCTGTCCAGAGGGAAACACAACAACACTATGGATTTTATACATTATTATTTTCTTTTTGTTCGATATTTTGTTTCTTCATGAACTGTAATTTTATTGAAGGAAAGGAAAAGAAAAAGAACAAGGGTAATGACAAGGATATCTAACTAATGTTGAATGCTAATAAACAAGGTCATAATCATCCAAGCCAATGCACAGAACTCACTTATGCTAAGCCAGATTCAACCAAAGATCTATGCTCCCACTCTGTTATATTTATGCCAAGGCACAAGGTGCAACAACCAAAATACGCAGGGTGTTGATAATTACAAAAGCCATATTTTTTGTTTTTATCTCATTCCAGCTAGCAATCAACTTCAACATTCATCAATTATTGCAACCTTGACTGGAAAACCTACATAACCCCTGACAGAAATCAAATTTCACTCACAAAAGCCTATAACCCACTCATTTTCCAGTTAGATTAAAGACTGATCAGCCAAAGTTTCATTGTACAGCCAACAAAAGTTCCTCCTTTAGCCTAGCAAGAGCAACAGTGATCACTCCTTCACTAGCTAACCACACTAGCAGCAAAAAAAAATCACCATCTGCAGATGGTTTATATTTGCATTCTATAGCTAGATGTAGAAAACACTCATACAAAGAATGTTCACCATGACATCCAAATGCTTTTAAATTATCTCATAGTTTCCAGTTTTCAGTTCTCTTTACTCAGATTATTTTAATATATTTTTGTTTGTGTTTAAATATGAAATACATGCAAACGTTTGTTCATATCCTCACAGCATGTAGATTCTTCACAATTAATTAATCTAAATGTTCATTATTCAAGATTCATTTCATTGCTCAGTAAAAGAAAATATAAAAGGAAAAGGAAAACAGAATGCTAATTTATCCTACAGGTTCTTTAACTCAAAATTTCAGACCTTCTTTCACATATCGTTGAAATTCTCTCAGGATCGAAAGGCTTACTATTCCTAATCATTATTCTAGCTTCTGTGATCAAATGGTATCCCAATTCCCATATCAATAAAACAATTTGTGATCAAGGTATCAACCATCTAGATCAAATTGAACATCAGTGGCCTGCCATCAAACAGGCTGCAATAATGCTGCCAATCACCATTATATTTATGAATCCAAAAGCAAGAAATAGACATGCAGTTTTTAGTCTACTTTTCCACTATATCTAAAATGATTCAATATGGAAGCTTGAGCAGAGTAGTAAAAAGGCACCATTTTTTTGTCATTACTTCTACAGGCAATTCCAATTGCCCCTTGAGCAACAGCCGGGAGCATATCATCAATTGGAAGAATATTAGTCACATTTTCTGTCATGTTCAAGCGTTTAAGTCCAGCTAGTGCTAACAATGTTGCTTCGACCACTCCTTCATTAAGTTTTCTCAACCTCGTCTGGAGGTTACCTCAGAAATTTTCCAAAACCTGAAAAAAAAAAAAAAACATAAACATAAACAAAAGACAACTTCAAAACATCAGTGGTCCAAAATATATACTAAAAGAGTAGATGAATATTGAAGAGTAACAGCAACAGGCCATACAACTGCAGTAACATCCATCTAGCAATGCATAAAGTAACATGCTTTGCACAATAAATAGTACTTATAACCTGCTAGTCTCTGTGAAATGCAATAGGTTATTATCACATCTATTTTGCAATAAAAAAAGCCCAATAAACTAACTAACATCAAGCCATGGATACCTGCAAAGTAATTGAGACTTTCTTCGAAGTGAAGCAGTACCAACTGTGCTTCCAGCAGGTAGCTCAGCAAGCGAGGCTGCACTCAATGAAATAAATGCATCTCTAACACCCTCCCGCTGAAGGTTGCATGGGAGAATTGTCTTATCCGGTAAATAAGTAGGGACATCTTTCATTAAATGTATAGCAATGTCAATTTCACCATTTTATCAAGGCCTCCTCCATTTCTTTGATGAACAAGGGTATTATATTTTCAAACAATGTATTTGACAACCAACAAAATCCCACTTAAATTGAGGCTTCCACAGTATAAGTAACCATTAAACACCAGTAGAATCGATGATTCACATAGCTGAGTCAAACCCATGTCAGCAAATCAAACAAGAACAAGTAAAACAACACAGCGCGTCAGTTAGCCTTGATTACAGAACTAAGAGTATTTAGGCAATTTAACACAAGAACCGGTAAAGGACTTAGGTTACTTCAAGTGAAGTGAGATTGAGCCTAAAACAACAAATCTTGTGTCACCCAGCAAAATTTTATTGGTTTAAAAATAGCAACTAACGCTTGGAAATGTAATTTAATCAACAAACACCAGTAAATAATCAAATTACAAGGTTCTCAAGTAATCTCTAAAAAGCTAGAGAGTAGTTCTTTCTAAACGATCAGACCCCTCGAAATTCCTCATGAAATTACCTAAATATCTAAAAATAAATTAATTCATTTTTTGTATTCAATGAAAATTCGATTAAACATTTCAAGAGAATACTCTTCTAATAAATCTTTTATATCCACAGCATTTCATAATTTATATTTATATTTTAAATTCTGATTGAAATATATTTTTTTAAAGAACAATTATACGAATTTTTAAGTTATGAAGATATAAATAATATAATAAAAAGAAAATAATTAAAGATCTGAGGATTTGAATGCATTTTATATATTAGAAACTTAAAAGAGAAGCTTTTATAGGGTTCAATCTAGTGGGAAGATGGTTAACTTTTTTTTTTTTTTATGAGTTTGTATTTTATAAATTAAAACTGTGGGCATTTCAAGAAATAAAATTAAAAGGTCCTGTAAGAGTTGCAACCAGGCCCAATCATGTGGGCACTTAAAAGGGGTATTATAAGCATTTTTCAGCTGTGTTAAAAGTTCCACTCCGAGCCAGTTTAAAATAAGTTCTGTGAGAGTTGCAGCCCAGACCCAATCAAGTGGGATTGGGCCTCATGCGGAGTCCAGGCTTGTGTTGAAATCTGATGATGGCCGAGGTGACTCTCTGTGCTACAAAATACAGATGACAGTCTAATGTAGCAAGTACGATGAGGTAATGATAATCGACAATGATCTTTGAATATTATAATTATAAAGTTGAAAAATGTATTTAAAAGAAAAAATAAACGATTAGATTTCATTTGGTTAATAATAATAACAATAATAAGGATTTCTTTTAAATAGTACATTAGTACAATAAGTCAAGCTCAACGCATGTTTGAACCTACCTGAACAAATTATAATTAAAATCCAGTTTAAAAATATGTTCCTTAAAAAAGAAGAAAACAGCTTCCACAAGACATGAGCAAGGACTCATTAATTTAGCGGCAGATCTATAGTTGAGCTAGACTGGGCTGTAGCCCGGTTTAGTCCTTAAAAAATCATTCATCCTCTTATTTTTTTAATCAATTTTTTTTTTCAAATAATAGAGTTTCTATTTTTTTTACATATCTGTCTCTAACTCAATTATTCTTATGTCTTCATCAATTTTCTATAATAATAGAGTTTTTATTTTATTTTTAAATATGTTCCTAATTAAATTATATCTTTTTTTCCATTGGAAATTAGTGGCTTATTTTATGAAATGATAAATTATATTTTACTATATAGATTGAAAACATTAGGGAGCTAAAAGCCTAAAATCGTATACTACTTTATTTTATTTTAAAAAAATAGTAATTGAAAAAAATCAAAGTATGGCAATGTAATATAACATCGTTATTAGTATTAAAAGTACTTACAAAAATAACATATAGTAACAATTATCAACATTTTCATAAACTTTTTTATGTGAATTTTTAAATTTAATTTATTAGTTAAATCAATTAAGAGATAGGTTAGAAAATAAAATTTGAGTATAAGGAGTTTTTTATAGAAGAATTATTAGCATTTGGGTCTTCAAAGAGAGTCAGGGTGTCTAGTAAAGAAATAACAACACTGAAATATTTTTTTGTTGAGTTAAGTTTAGTTTATTATTGAAACTTTTGACAAATAATACTTTTATAATTAAAATGGATGAATAAATTTTAATTGTTTAATTTATTTAAATCTGGTAATTAAGTAGTTGACTTTAAACATAAAAGTTTTAATTGTTATTTTTAACATATTGTAATTACATGTATTGATTTATTTTAGTTTAAAATTATTAATTGATTTATTAATCCTTATATAATTACATGTTATTGTAGGTTGTAATATTAGATTCCATAGTTGAAAATTTGTGTTTTTATAAATTTTCTTTTGTTTTTACTTTTTTTATAATTATTTTTATTTAAAGTAAATATTTATAGGGATAAAGTTCTTCATGTCCCCCTTTATTTAAAGTTTTTTTTTCTACTTATAAATTTTTATGCTCACTTCAAGATATAAAATTTTGAATTTAACCCAAGATAATATTAAGTCTTGAGTCTACTGCTGCATTAATATTTTGTATTAGCATGCATGGTTTCCCCGTCATGTTCATGTAATATTTTGCAGGCTAAGACTGAAGAATATTTCATTTTCGATAATTCATGTCTATTGTTTCTTAATTCATTAAAAATTTGACGTCCCCCCTTAAACTAACATTTGATTTTATACGATAAAATTAATATATTCTTTGAATTTAAAGATCGAGAGTTGAATAATTGAGTGAAACGATTGACATTTTATTTATTTTTATAATAAAAAATATCTTTAACTTGATTGTTTACATTTATATCCTTATAAATTAAAATAAAAAAAGGATTACATTACATAGTCTAGGAAATAATTAAGTTGTTTTATAGAGACATTTCTATAATATAATTTTTTTTTGTCATTTATATATTTTCTTCATTCAGATAAAAATCACAAAAAAATTACTTTTTTTTATTTAAATGTAAATTTTTTTAAATCATATATAAATTAAAAAATAAGAAAATTTTAAAAAAGGTCCTTTCTAGAAACTGTTTTTACCCCTTTAGACTTTGATACAATACTCATTTCTACTTGGGAGTGTACATACAATTATTTAATAGAAATTAACTAGTTTTGATTTGCAAGAGGTCTCGAATGATCAATTTGTATGAAAACACATCGCACTTATCCTTCCACACAATTTTCATTTTCTCGTTGCCGTTTCAACGCCAAAGATTCAAACAAGGTATTCAAATTCTTTCGCAGACTAAAACAGTAAAAAAAAAAAAAAGATTAAAAAAACATGAAACAAGGGACCAACATGTCAGTTTCCCATCTGTTAAAGAAACACTGAGTGAAAATAAAACTACGATTGGAAAATGGCTGATTCATATTTTAATCGCACATGGAATTATTTAAATCCCTAGTATGCGTATCCATCATTGGAAGATAGAAACGAACTAGGTAGCTAAGCCAACGCAGCAAGCAGACGCGTACACGTTTACGTTTTCATTTTGAAATGTGCAGTCAGATTTTAGAATGTCGCATTACATGCGAGCAGAATTCACTGTTCCATGATTCTACCCGTCCTCCATGGATTGCGATCTAATATTATTCAATATTACAATCAATACGTTAAATATATATTTTTCTAAATTTTTAAGAGCGGCCGCCGCCGGCAATCGCGCAAGATGATCGTCAACAACACTGCTAGATTTAGTCACCATTAACGGAGCTACTACCTAAGCTATAGCCAGTTCTCGTCATCATCGTCGTCATGTTTTTTTGTTTTTTTTTTTAACTTTTTTTTTTTTGATAATTCACTTGATGGGTTGGTTATAAGCGCTTACCGTGTCCCTATCAATTAAAGGTCGTAATCAGTGTTACTGTGAAAAGATAAGGGTACCATGAATGAGGATCAAATCTTGCAAAAACACAAGTGTACAGGGAACTGCAATGATGTCTTTTTGAGCTGTGCGCTGAATTGAATGTGTTGCTTTGGGGTTCATAGCAATGGATAAGCTTACCGCAATGCGTCAACTCTTGGACATTCTCTGGACATTCTCCGCTCTCCGAATGTTGTCCGCCCGCGTGGCGTGTTATTCTAATCATTCAAATCTAGGTTGGTAACGTGATTGGGCAGATATTGAAGTATTTTGATCTTTGTATAATAAAAAAAATTACAATATTTGTACTATTTTTATTGAAATTATTTTTTAAAAGTCGTATTTACAATATAGGAATCAGTTCAATTTTATAACAGTAATTTTTTTTACAATAATTATAATTTAAAAATTATAATATTTTAGTACTTAAAAAAAAACTTGTTTATTTTATATAAAATTGTGGGTATTAAAAGGTGGTAAAATCTCATGTTCAAAACAATAGATCTTGAATATAATTTATCTAAAATTATAAATCTAGCCATATCATGTTGTTACAAGAGAAAATTAGACTCTTTCACTCATTTTTGGTTAGAAAATATGAGAACCACCCTTCAAAGGCTGGTCATGTATATTAGATTAACGGTGTTGACTTAGTGCTTTTAAATTAATCATTTTTCAAAGGTATTGGCCCTATTTTATATTGTGGTTGGGTATTTGTATATTAAAAGTTACAATATTTAAGTATTTAGTAAATATTTATTATTGTAATTTAAAAATTAAATTAGTTTTATTTCATACTTACATAATAAAATTTTTTTAATATATATTATTTTTATCAAATTGATTATTTTAAAATCAGAGTTTATTACGACACGTTTATCAATTTTTTTTCTAAGCTCTCTCTCTCTCTCTCTCGTGGTTCGCGTATGCCTCAGATTTGATGGCCAAATTAATCGGTGAAGGAGTTCTTTTGGACAAAAGATTTGTCATTTGGAAAGGAAAAGTATTTGTTTTCGGTAAGTGAAGAACTAGGAGAGATAGAGGAAGAATAGAGCATTAATGAGCAAAGAGTAAAAATATTAATAAAATTTAAAAAAAAAAACGATGTCATTTAATTTTCACTATCTTCTTTTGTTAAATCTAATTATTAAAAATTATTCTAAACACTATATATATATATATATATATTTTTTATTACTACAGTGATGACTTTTACACCGCTCGACAAGACTAAATCGCTTAGCCTTAGCTAACTATTCACTTATTTTAGCTGCTCACCACCCTCTGCAGCTGTCTTGCATGGATTTTCCAATTTCAATGGAACAGTGGCATTTAATTCATATATATATTGAAAGGACGGGTACACGATTGAAGGGTCAAAAATAGCTGCATTGATCAAATCATCTGACTTAATCTTTTTCTCGTCTTGTCATTTTCTCGAACGCTAATGGGGCTTGAAGCAACGGGAGCCACATTTGCTACATGCGAAATTAATCACAATGATGCTCTTTCTCTGATTGAGACCACACGCCGATGGAAATATAAAACGGGGAGTCATGCTTTGCGATTCCTCGAAAAAAATATTAAAAATGCCGCCTCATTCAGCATTATTACACAATTGATCACAAGCCACGTTGTTATGGACCATTAATGAAAATATATTTTGTCCAGTCAAGCACGTTTCATGTTCTAGCTTTTCTTGATTACCTACAAGGAAGAAACCATGGAAAAACTAATTCGCCTTTTGTAAAAGAAGAATAAAAAACAAGTTTTCACTTTCAAGAATTTATTATTATCACCAATAGATTTTTGACTCAGCGAAAAAATCTTTATACTTATAATATTAAATGTAAAAATTTAAATTTTTATAAAAATATTATAAGGATTAATTTTAATTTTTTTTAATTATTAAATAATTGAGTAGAGTTAGTTTATCATTTACGAAATATAAGTGGAGTGGACAACTCTCGAATATTTGAGGGGTTTAAAGAAAATCGAGCAGTGACTTGAAAAGTGGAAGATCTTCTGAAAAATATCCTAATTGTATAATTTATTTGTAAATATTAATTATAATATCTGATATAATATCAGTAATAATATTATATAACAATATTAAAAAAAGAATTTATTACTATATTACTTTTTTTTTTCCTTACATCTTTATGTTTCTTTGAAACATCAAGGATTTCTTAGATCTTCGTGTTTGTTATTTATTATATCAAACATATGCACACAAGTCTTCCTGTTTTTTTCTTTCAAAAAATTATTAAATATAGAGTCATCCTCAAATTTGAACTTTTAGATCTTGCAAAATCCGCATTTGAACTAATACTAAAATTGTGCAATATTATTGAGTTATTTTAGTTTATTATGTCACGAATTTTTAGTCCTACCCAAAATCTTAGAGATAAAAATATCAAATAGATAATATAAAAAACATATAGAGAATAAAATTAATCACATAACACAAGAATTTATATGAAAAATTTTTATACCCAAAAAAACCACCATCACCAAAGACGTTGAGAGAAAATTTACTACGTGAAAAATTATTACAATCACTTTAATAATTTCCTCACAGCCAAATCTTAATAATATCAAACTTTTATTAGAGTTATTATTTATCTCAAATTAGAAATTTTCTAATTGTAGAAAAACTGATTGTTGTATTATACAAATAAGTGAAGCCAACCACTTCATAGATAGTGATTATTTTTTACATGAGATGTAATTATTTTCTTATGCAAATTGTATTCCTCTTTAAATAAGTTAAATGCCAAAGGAAAAATTACTTATTCTTTAAGTAGGATTTCTCCTAAAGTGGAAAATATTCTAGAAATCCTTATTTAAAAAAAGGATACATATTTTCTAACAATCTCCACCTCGGTGAGTTTTTCAATCAAGCGACAATACATGATTTACCATGTACCCACAAGGCCATGTCGTGTCTATCTTCTTTACTCTACCAAAACTACACTCACATAGGGATTATGAGAATTACTTTACCATGGATAAAATCTTGTTCTTTATCCAACAACCATAATTCTCTATACCAAAAATTATCATATTCCACCTTATCCAGCGCGCGCAAATTCAGCACATGTCGATCACGTTATTGAAAATATTCAATCTCTTGTTTAAGTTCTTTGAAAGTCCTCAACCATCAACATAAAAAATTCCACCATAAATCTTGCACAAATGTCAAATCATGCCTTATATGCAAACCTTGTGGACCGGTTAGCAGTAACACATTCTCTTCCATGACATCAGTGGCATGCCATGAGGATGTCTTCATCATCAACCATCGTCTCCCACAACGATGAGAAACTTTTCGTTCACAATACTATCAGCATTTTCATATACTGATTTGGAGCAACTCGTCGAGCTTGCTCCATTCACTTTCTAACAATCCCTTTTATGGTGTCTTGATTGTCCACAACTCCAATAGACTCCTTTGTTTGCAGACGATTTCAATATTCTATTTCAACTTTTTAGTTCACTTCTTACATTATCTTGTCTCTCGACTGATTTACAATATCTTATTTCTATTCATGTTTCAGGTGAAGAGCATATCTGTTAAGACCTAGGTTTTTTTTTTTTGAAGTCTAAATTTCACTATATTTCAAACATTTAAGAGACATAATTTATTTATTTTTTGCAACTTATGTCAAACATTTAAGTTTGAGTGGAGAAAAATTATATTTTCTTGACTATATTTAGATGATAAAAGGTCAAGATGGGAGGCATAATTATTTTCCAAAAACTATCCTTTATTCCAAAAAACTTGTAATGGGTAAGTATACAAACTAGTTTTATTTAACGATAGTTATTAAAAAAGAAATTCATTTGTTTAAGAAATTCACGTATAAAAAATAAATGTGAAGAGTAAATTCATTGATGCATATAATAATTATACCCTAGCGTAGCTATCGCGGGAATTCGGAGATCCATTCATTTGTCCTTATGAAATGAATGGAATCCAGAAGAAAAAACGTGCATGTTCTGTATTACTGAAAATGTGAAATTTGAAAAAAAAAAAAAAAACACACGTATACTATGCTATTGCTTCACATTTATGGCACTATACATGCACTAGCTAGAACTGTCAATTATTTGGGACCTACTAACATCTTCATCTATATCTCAAATTCTCTATCAAATTTTCGTAAACCATTTGAATCTTATTCTTATTATTATTTTTCCTCCCCTTTTATGATGGCTTAAAACAGTTTGAATAATTGGCCGGATGTCCATTTCTTTGACAAAGACTCTATTCATTTAATAAAGATAACTACAGCCATCTTTACAAAGAATACAAGTGCTTCCATTTTCTACTTCTAGGCTGTAAAATGAAAGATAAACAATTTCTCTCTCTGTGTGTATATATTTATGCATAATTTTGTTCGCTTACATATTGATTTGACCCCTATGATTGAATTTCTTGAAATTATGGAAGTTCAATAGAAACTCCATAAACTGCTCTTTGAAAAGTTGCTTTTGAGCACAGTAAATTAGGTGAAAGCTAAGCCAGCTTTGAACCTAATATATAACTTTCACTTGTTGCGAACTTGCAGTATCATCTGCTTAGCTCCAAATAAGACTCCAAAAAAGGAGTCTTTGTTAATGTTAGAACAAATATGTCCTCTTTTAGTAAGAGCTCAACTTCATCTATTTATGGCGAAAATGATTCTGATCAGCTGAGGAGAGGGCCGTGGACACTTGAAGAAGACACTTTACTCATTCAGTACATATCTCGGCACAGCGAAGGCCGATGGAATTTGCTAGCAAAACGTTCGGGTATATTTAGTTAATTAATATTACTAAATTGATCCTTAATCTTGATCGATGCTTTGAGTTAATTTTGCAATTTTAAAAATTTTTTTTTTTCTTTATCAGGCTTGAAGAGAACTGGGAAAAGTTGCAGATTGAGATGGCTAAATTATCTGAAACCTGATGTGAAGAGAGGCAATCTCACTCCACAAGAACAAGTGTCAATTCTTGAACTCCATTCTAAGTGGGGTAATAGGTAAAGCTTTTACTATTATTGATAATATGTCAAGTTCAACCAATTACTGTGGATTGAGACATGAGGCTTATCGCAATACATGCCCATAATTAATTACAAAATACACATGCATTTCTAATGGAAACAATTAAGAAATTAAAAAAAAAATTAATTACCTTGTTGTTTCAATTCTAGGTGGTCGAAGATTGCTCAGCACTTACCAGGAAGGACTGACAATGAAATCAAGAATTATTGGAGAACTCGTGTTCAGAAACAAGCACGGCATCTAAAGATAGATGCAAATAGCGCGGCATTTCAAGAGATTATTCGATGTCTTTGGATGCCAAGATTGCATCAAAAGATGGACACATCATCATCATCACCATCACCATCAGTTTTATCTCAGAATCCTACAATTAATTCTCAGCCGTTTGATCATGCGTTTCATCATCAGGGACCAGCATCAGGACAAATAATATCCCATCAAGTTCCTTATGATCGAGGAGTGATTGATCATCAAGAATTGAATTCATCATCAGACTCGGAGCATGGCATTGGCACCAGCACTTCCTGCATTTCTTCATCCGAATCAATGAATTTTTCCCAAATGTCTCAGTTTTCGGAGTACCCATCTGGTGGCGACCATTTTCATGCTAATAATAATGATAGCAGTGAGTACAACACTTTTGCAAAAGATTTCTGTCCATTTGACAGCAACTGCTATGACATGGAAAACATCAGCCAGCCGGAAACCATGCCGGCGCCGCTGGCCGGAGATTTCAACAACTGGGTTCAGGAATATGATTTAGAAGATAACATGTGGGGAACATGGATGAGCTTTGGCAATTAATTCAGGAACTCATGCGGACATTAATGAGTTTAATTAGTCATTTGTCTAGAGGTAATTAGATATTAATCACTGGACAGAGTCATTAGCAACTGTTAATTAATTCTCCACTCAGAATATGAGGTTAATCGACTGTTTGATTTTTATTCTAATTTCAAAAATCAAACATACGTCTATTAGTGTGCTTTTCAATGTTCGTTTCTTGTTTGACAATTAAATGTAGCTTCGCGAAAGTAAATGTTACGTTACAATTTAATTGTCTCGTCAGTAGCATTACAATCCAATCAAAATAAACAATTTATGAGCCTTTTTTTTCCCTTTAAATAAATTCAGGCACTTATTGAAGTTCGAATCCACATCTGAAATTTAAAATCTGTTCTTCATTGTTGGAGCTAAAATTTGACCTCGAATAAGAACATTATCTTATGACTTGTGAATCCGAGAATTCATGCAAATCAAAATAAATTGCTATTGGTAAAGGAAGTTCAAAAGTTCAATAATTTTTTATTCGAATATTTATCAATCGATTTCAATTATTTTCATTAATTTGTTTGAATTTCAGTGCAACTAGATGCCTAGCTACCAACTAATTGAGCCAAGTCTAGGAAACAAAATTTCTTTAAAACAATTTGCGTATTGTGTTAGAAGAGAAGAGACCCCACTTCCATTGGAATCATTAGGAACATGACAAGAAATTATTAACTGGGTTTGATGATAGGGAAAGAAGAAAAAAATGCTGCCATTTTTCAAAGTGATAAAGAAGCAGCTCGTGGAAATTATAAATTGATGTGGAGCAAAGCTCATTTCTTTCTGTCGACAGCCCATTTTCGCATGTGACGTATCGTATATGATTTCAATCAATTTTCTTACACTTGGACCAGTCAAAATGGCTAACTTAAGTGATTGGAATGTTGATACACATGTTCAATTTATTTTTCCAATTAAAAAAGGCATAGTCGGTTAACTAATATTGACTAGAAGACGTCTATCAATTCGAGTTTTTGTTAATTCTTGTTATCATAAATGAATACATGGAAGAATCCAAAAATTCTGATGGAAAATTTGGAAAACAGAAAAAAAAAAAAAAAGAAAAAGAAGAAGAGAGAGAGAGGATCCAACCAGGCTAACGAATAAATCCGTTAAAAAGAATTTGACTATTCTATTTTTGGTCACCGACTATTTTTTGTTTGTCCGCAGAATATATGCTTATGTTATGTGGACTTCATCGTTCACAAATGGAACTTGGCTGCTCAAAATTGAATTAATTTTAAGGTAAGCTTCACTGAAAAATTAGGCATTTCATGACTTTTCCAGGTAATTTGGACTGCTTTTTATTGATTTAATGCAACTATATTGTAGTTTTGATTTTTATACATACTAGAAATGGCCATGTTCGTGTGTGTCCTAGAATTAGAAATATCTTGTTAAGGATACAAAGAAAAGATAAAATTTATATGCATTGAAAATCATTTATTTATTCATTAAAAATAAGCAAGAAAAGTCTTGCTCAATTTGTGCTCTTTTAGAATATTAATGCAAAATCGGTGGAGGTACCAGAAATTTGATACACAAGGGGGACTAAGTTATATAAAATCATAACTTAATATATTTTTTAAGAGACAAGTATCAAAATTTCAAATTTTATTCAAAAAACATGGTTTACTAGTTTATATATTAACAATTATACTTAGACATAGGTTAAGAATTTCTAAATATTTCGTTATTTATCTTATGAGGTTGATTGAACTCATAAGTTCATTTATTTTTAAAATCTTGTGAAGACTTTTAATTTTAGCTCTAAAATGGACTAGCAAATGCAGTTAGCTGATAAATTTAGTCATCATGATAAATTCTTTAACAATAAAAAGAGAGATAAACTAAGAAAATTATCATGATTGTCTTAAATTAACAAGAAAATTAACAAATAAGAGGAAGATAAGGGAAACTATTTTGACACGTAAATGATAAATCCATACTTTATAGAGAAGAAATGAGTAAAGAAGGAACTAAGAAGAGATAATCTTTTTGTTTTAAAAATTTCATAAACTTAGAGAAGTTGTTAAGGCAATTAGTGATAAATGGATTATTAAAACAAAAATAGTGGTGATATTTCCACCCATCAAATTGTGTAAACCCACACCAATTTTAAAAATTAATAATAAAAATTTCACATTATTTGTAACAATTTCAAATTAATTAAGAATAAATTTGAATAATTAACCAATTAAATCTTCATTATTGTGATCATTAAGCTTCAATTAAGCGAACAAAAAATTAACTACATGTATTTGTGACACGATATCTAACAAAATTTATTGGCTATGAAGTTTATGCTATTTAAATAATGAGATTTATTGGTTGTGAGAAGGATCTAATTGATTAATTATTTAAATTTTGTTTCTTATTTTTAATTTTAAAAAATATTTAGAATTTTTTTTTTTTACAAACAATTCTTTAAAATGGGATAAATTTACAAAAATTGTTGGGTGAAAATTTCTCCATCCAAACAAAAATATTTTAAACTTTTTTTGTTTTTCAGTCATTAAGGGACTCCCTTCTCAGCACCAAATGGCACTGCCCTTGCTCATAAATAGGACCTCCATTATTGGATGACCTGCGATTATGGTTCAGAGCATATATCAAAGCCAGGACCACGGAAATGGAGGGGGTATCAATCGTATAATTAGGGAGTAAAGTGGCAATATCCGATAAATGATCCTTCAGACCTTGTAGTTTGATTAAATTTCTCAATTATTCCTTTCTTTTTAAAAGTTATTTAAAATACCGATATCACTACTTTGGTAGTTGTTGAATCTATTTTATTCAGAGCAAATTACTAGTCATCATTTCTAAAGAAACATAAAATTCAAACAAATTTGACACGTGATAGCGAACGAATAAATGATTCCTAGTAGATTTTGAAGAATACAGATATTTAAGAAAGAATTTTCAAAGGTGGATATACATTCAAGGGCCTGCAGGCAATTGACCCCACTCAAAATTATATTTTCTTTAATTTCTTATAAATTTTTGAAAAAAAATTTATCTTTGAACTGGGGCAAATCTGTAAACAAAATTTGAAATTACGGTCAATTTTATATAAATTACTATATATCATTATGGTATTGTCCTTTAAGAATTAAGTTTCTAGATCTCGAGAATTTTCAAGTAATTTTTTCAGACATTAAAGCCCCGAAAATAAAAAACAGGTGTCTCTTTTTCCAGATCAAATTCTTGTGAGGCCCCAAACATCACTCCTCTGGCCGTGGCGTGGGGCTTCAATCACAATAGTTCGCACGTGTTGATCGTAACAATTATTTCAGTAATTTTCTTGGCACTTTTGCGGATAGAGATGAGAGGTTGGCTTTTGCTTTGGATTGAAAGTGACTTTATTACTCGTTGCGAGTCGGAGTCCCCACGAGCCCTCATTAAATTGACTTGACGACCCATCGCGTGCCGACCTGCCGATGTCTCTGGCAAAAGAGAATGTGCTTGCCAATAAGCTAAACAGAACACGTGTTTAAAAAAAATATTTTTTTTGCTCCGATTAAACTGATAAATTATTATTTTAATATTAAACCTCTAATGTCTCAACTCAGGATTAAACCATAAAGAGTATTTTCAATATTTTAATAGAGATTGATTTTTGAAAATACTTGAGAAAAAAGTAGAACTTTATTCTTACGTAAGTGTGGGTGTATATCTTTAGGGGATTTTTTTTTCTTCTTTTTTTTAAAGGTTTGGTCAAGCTACAGCCTTAGTTTAGTCCCAGTGTCAATCTGTCCCGCAGCTAAAAGAGTTTGAAGTGGGTTGGCTTCTTTACATTGGCTGTATATCTGTGTATATGCCGAAGATTGATAAAATTCTGTTTAAAGATGTGATGGGTGATTAACCTCACAATTTCAATTTCAATATATCTTTCGGGCGACGTATTTCGGGTACATGTTGCAGTTGAATTTGGTTTAGGGTCAATTTAATAATATTATAATTTTTTTAAAATAATCATATATTATAGAAATTATAAAAAGAATCTGTTATAAAGAAAATCAGATGATTGATTTTATTTTTTTATTTTTTAATATTATTTATAAGTACAACGTAATCAAAGTCTAATATAGTATAAATGTACAATTAGAAGCTCAAATCTAGTCTAAAATTCAAGCATAAAAACTCAAATTCTATATCTTAAAAAAGAAATTAGTTTGATAAGTTTTATATTTAAAAGTTTTATTTAAAAAATTAATCATATTTAGTAATTTTATCATTAACTATTATGGGTATGCGAATGATTAAAAATCTAAAATAGACATGCTGTACGAAATTCACGTCTTTTTTTTTATAATTAATTTAAAGGCTCGTTTTCTTTAAAAAGAAATTTTAAAGGCACGTTTTTTTAAAAAACTAATTAAAAATCAGTTTCAACATCACTCTGTAGGGTAGTGTTTGGATTGAGTTAAACCGACCCAAACTGAACCAAATTTACCATTTTTTTCGAATTTGATTGGATTTAACATTTAACATCTAAACGGGTTCACATTTAGAGCCCACTCGGTTTTTAATTTCAACCCGATTCGAAATAGAAACCCAATGCTTAACTTTTAACATTCTGTTAGTTTTTAATTAGTTTTTAATTTAAAAAAAAAAAATTCTGTACGGCAAAATAGATCAAAATCCCTAAATCCCAAATTCCTCTTCTTCGCGTAATCGCCTTCGCGCTTGACGAAGACACGGTGCACGCACAACCCCAGGCCCAGCACACCACAGTCTCACTCACAGACATCCACACGACGCCGCCGCTGTCGGTTCCGTTTTTGTACACCGGCGTTGCAGCTTCTAGCGGTTTCTCGAGCTGCTGTCAGTTCCGTTCAGGCGCACTGCTGTCAGTTCCGATCCAGCTGCTGCTGCCGCTGGCTGGCTGCCTCCTTCTTCGTTCGCTGTCCTCAGCGGCATAAGGTAATGACATTAAGGTTTTGTTTTCGATTTGGTGATGAGTAGGACAGGGGAGATATTGTTTTAATTCAGTATGTTTTCTGGGATCATAGGCAATACATATGTATTTTTTGTATAATGGCATTGGCTGTTCTTATTTTAGATATAAGTTTCTTAACTTTTAGAAAGCCTTGTTGAAATGTTGAGGATGCTTGGTAGTTGATATTTGTTTTATTCTGCATTGATCTGAGCTGGGATTTGAGATTTTGGAATTATAGGTGGCTGGCTGCTGGCGAATTTTTGGAAAATTAAACTGTTTTAACCCAAATTGGTTCCAAACCAAAATTTAGACCCTAATTTTCAATCCGAACAGTTCCGAAATGTGAACCCAATCGAATGGAAACGCCCAAATTTTAGCTCCAAAAACGCAAAATCCTGTCTCGTCTCTGTGTTCTCTCTCCAACCACCGCCGCTGTAAACCATTAATGACTCCCAATTTCCAAGAAGCCTCGCCCGCAAAGAGCCACAGCTTGTGACCTTAGGCAATTATTCAGTTAGTATTGAAGTTAAATATGATTAAGTAAAATTTAATTATAATAGTTAGTTTTGTAATAAATTTTGGTGCGTTCATTGCGAACATATCATAAAGGTTATGAAAAGGATAAAGATTATTTCTTTTCACTTGTAAATTGATTTATTCATGTACTTACAAACATCCTCGTGGTAAATTGATTTCCCATATTTGGCTAAGATTTTGATGCTAATTGATAGAGCTTTTACTATCACTTTCTCTGTGAGCTGGCTATTGGGTTTCAATTAAGTAAGATGTTTAATTTTTCATCCATCATGTGTGTTCTTTTGTAAAATTTTACTTTACCTTATTAGGATTAGATTAGATATGAGGATCAGTTTGCAGGTTTAGCATTAAGTTGCGATTCTTTGTATTGTTTGCCAATGATTATTTTGCACAATCTTATATGCTTTTATTTGTGTGCAGTTTGTTCCACATCAACGGAAGGATTTGATATTGTATAATATGGATCCGCGTTGCACTGGAGAGATGCTGAAGTGAGTCCACTGGAACAATGTGTTTTGTAATTGAAGTTATTTTGTGTTTATTATTTGGATTAAATTTGGTTTTATATTTTGTGTGTGCAGGCATTTGGAGAAACAGAATGAGCTTCTTACTGAGATCCACCGATCAATGTCTCATGAATTGCATAAACTTCAGGTTCTTTTTTTTTTTTTTTTTCCGGAATATCTTGCTAACATTTAGTGGTCTTAAAAAATCCAGTGAAAAATTGGTAATTGTTAATTTACATGTGGTAACAGAACTTTTAAACTATGGAGCTGTAATATTCCTGCAACATGTGTTCATTTACTCTTAGCTGAAATATCATGTTTCATGATGATTTGCAGGTTGAGGAGGAGATGCTTATGCGTAAATTTTATGAGCTTATGACTGCACACGGTCTAACTAAAAAGGTATGCTTGCACTGTGTTGAGAGATTAGGAACAAACTCATCTTTGGTTTCGTTTTTAAACCATTTTCTGATATCTTGATCTGGCGGTTTTTCTTGCTCACTTTTGGATTTAAGTTAGTCACCGGGGATAACTGAGTTCAATTGAGCTTAGAACAACCTAGTTAAAATAATTGGAGGGCTACTTGTATAGCAAGGTTGGCACATCTTTTCGTATAGCTATCTGTTGTTCACAATCAGTATAAAATGAATTTGGACGAGTTAAAAGGATTTCGTTGTTCTATTGTGGTCCATGTTTTTGGCAATTTTTTATGGTTTTGCTTGAATGTTCAAATTTCGGCGAGGAATTGATTGTCAATCTAATAGTTTTGTTTGCCTAATGTGAATTATTCTTTTTTTCCTGCTCAGAATGAAGGAAGTGCTAACGCTTCAGATGATGGTGAGGCTGGAAACTCTGCTTCTTTACTGTGTTTACCAAGCAATGATCAACAGTGAGAATGTGAAATTTTTTATTCTTAATCTCATCTCAAATATCTGTTAATCATTCTAGTCAATTTGAGCGTATGGTACAAATTTTATTTTCTTAAAACTTTTGATAGAATAGAATACAAATAATGTAGTTCTGGGACGCGAGCAATTGAGAAAGGACATGTAGAGTTTCGATTTTTGGCTTAATGTTTCTTTTTCTAGCCATGGTGGGTTCGTCTTCATCATTTTTACTTTTTGTGAAACTAAAAACATCATTAACATATAATTTATCTCATTTGTTCTTATGATATATGTAAAAATTCCAGATATATATATTTTTTTCAATTGGAATAATCCTAGTGATTAAAGAACTAAGAATCCTAGTGATGCATATTGCTGGAGCGACCTCCAAGGATATTCACTTTACTTATAAAATTAAGGCAATGTGATATATGTTGTATAATTTCTAAAGAAGATGATGAATAAAGGTTTTTACGTATGAAAAAAATGTCTAGTTACAGTGCCCCTTGGGTACAATACCTCACTTTTTGTCCATATCCGGTCTAGTTTTCGGATTTTAATTACTTTAATCCAATGGCTGTGGTTTGGTTGTGGAATAATGATGTGCAGTCAGGCTACCCTACTTAATATGTAAATAACAATTGTTATCTGAGTGGGTTCTTTTTTTGGGGAGGACCTTTGCTATGGTTGGTCTTGACCTTGTGACCTTGGTGTGTCATCTAGCTGGGATATGAACTGCCGCATGCATGGGTAGGCTTATAAATATTTGAGCTCTTTTGACCCTGTAGGCATCGGCAGACTTGTAAGCATTTGGGCTTCTCTTTCATGTTACATCGATGGGCTTATAAGTACTTAGACTTTCTCTTCGTTCAGGCCGGTTTCTAAAGATGAATTCTTATTCCTACCCAATGTGTGCATAACGATAAAGAAATTCTCATTATTTATTTTATAAATTTAATTATTGTCATCAATATAAAGACATTGTTCCGTTGTTATTGACAATAATATTGCTGCAGCATCTTTCATGTCTAATCCAACATACAAATTGCTTGTAATGTCAAGTTTTTTGTTTCTCATAAATCATTTGATTCATGAATATTTTTTCACCTCATATTATCATGGTTACTAGATAAATGAAATTTGGTTTGGGTTTCGATTTGTTATGAAGGCAAACAAAGTGAAACCATCCCGTTTCCTTTAGTAACATCCCATTTAAATAGTGCTCTTGATGACTATTGACTTGATTCCTAATCTATATACAGTAGATTTTACCTAAGACTTAATATAAAAATGCTTAACATTTCTTTACATATTTGACCGGTTTATCTAGCTGTATATGTGTCGTCTTTCGCATCATTAGATTTATTCTTATCTCGTCCAATGGTTACTTTCAAAAATGATAAAAAAATGGTCATGGTATAATGTTGAGCTGGTAACATTTGATATGAACTAATAATTTGACACAAAATAGATCATCAAATTTAAAATGATCATTAATGAGTTGGGTTTGAGTTGACATGATTTTCTTTTTCATTTTAGATTAAGGTGAAAGTTCTTGACCTATTTATCTAATTAATGACTTAATTATATTTTCTATTCTTGTTATCAAATTCGAATATTGGACGTGATTTTCTTATTTTATTTTTATTTTTTAGAAGAATGAACATATACACAAATAAAATTTTATATAGATTTAAAATTTCAATAGTATAAATATGTAGAATATTAGTAGACGCGCGCGCGTGTTTGTGTGTGTGACATTGAGCAAATGCTTGACATAAATTTTATTAAATATATAGATATTAAGTAAGTTATTGGGTAATTCATTTATTTTCTGTGTCAAATTAGAGTTTTAATATTTTGACACGATTATTAAATGGGTCATGTTTGGGTTGGTCTAAATTTGACATGAAATGAACACGACTTGATGACTCATTTTGCTAGTTCTAGTGTAATGGGTGCATTTTAGACGGAGTCTAAAAGAATAAAAATTTTAAAGAAGTGTGCACAAATTATGTGGTATTTTATTTGCAGAGATACTATTCATAATTTTAAAAGAAATTTAAAATTATAATAGAAAATTTTCAACATATACACAACTAGGGTTGACAACAAAGATGGGAGAGGAGGAGGGAATCGGTATTCTCGTGCTCATCCTTAAAGGGATAAGATGGGAATCCCTAAATAATAAAACAAAATTCGTAACATAAGGAAAAGTTTTTATTACTGAATTGATAAGGCAAGATCATATTTATTACATTTATATAAAGGGAAAAAAAATCTACAAATGATTTCTTTTTTCTTCTAAGATTTTTATTGCCTAATTTATAAGAAATTAGAGGCAGAGCCGTAGAGGTCATAAAGATTTCTCATAAAGAATACGTAACTCATCCACTAAAGACATATAAGGACGGTTTTTATTTACACAAATATACGCAGATTTGGAAACAAAAACATCATTTTTAAATTTGTGTAGTGTAGTTACCATATAAAATTTATTTAAAATATTACCGGTGAACCCATTTCTTCCTATAAATTAACACTCTAAAGAACATTATTCCCACAGAATCTCAAATTCAGAAATTCAGAATTCCTATCCTCTTGAAATCTAATCATGAAAAGATTCCCAACTCTCGCCTTCCTTTTGATTCTTCTTCTCTTCGTCACTTCAGGTGAATCCCATTATCTACTTCAACACAATATACTGCACATTCGTTTATGTCAATTAAATGGGAGATTTTCATGGCAGCAGGTGTTTGGATTTCAAAATTACTGGATATATTTATGATGTATATGTTGTATTATGTGTTTTTGGATGCAGAAAATGAGGTGATGATGGCGAATGCTCAGTGCAGGGAGGATTTGAAAACAAATGGGGCCTGCAGTAGCAGTAATTGCAACAACGGCGTTGGCCCGTGTCATGACAAATATGGAAATAGGCTTATGTCTGCAAGTTGCAGGTTCGGAGGCCCCAACAATATCTGTGAATGCACTTTCAAATGCTGAACTGCGTGCAGCCGATGAGCTGATCACATCATAATAATAATAATTAAAAAAAAAACAAATAAAGGCATTCACTTCTGCTTCATTATTGCTATGTGTAACAGTCAGTTTGCTTGAATGCTCTAAACCGTTATTTAAATAAATTAATTAAAAAAAAAGTAGTTGTGATTTCGGTCTCTTTCATTTTCTTGCTCTATCACTCTGTTAACTAATATGGTGTTGGCATTTGAAGGGTTTTTCGCCACATTAGTGAACCAACATTCTTACTACTTATTAACCACCGCGGGTGATTAAGACTAAAAGGACTGAATGAGTTAATCAATCTTTCTTACTTTCTTCACCTACATATACGACCTTCTTAATTATAACTCCTAAATTTCTTTTTTTCTTTTATGACATTTGAATTCTAATTTTCTCTCTTTATTTGGTTATGGACACACAGGCATGCAATGCATGATTGTGATTCAAAACTGAGTACAATTGATAATCCAAGGATTAATTAGAATAAGAATATTTATGTACATGAAGTTGGTAATATAGTCCGTATGTAATATTAAGGATCCAGTATTTAAGCCCTAACTAATTATTTGTAACTGCTACGTAAGATAATATAAGAATTTTCCAACTCTAATAGGAATTTTCCAAGTGCGTGTTTAATATTATTTAATTTATATATGAAAAATACGTTTAAATTTTTTTAAAAAAATGATTTCCGAAGTTTTTTTTTTAAATAAGGAAATAATTGAAACGTATTTAAAAATTTCTTCATATTTGTTAAAAAAAATTGTGAGAATGATCCTTCCACTTTTGCCTAATTTAGATGAAATTAGAGGTGTAATATTTTTCATAAAGATTTTGTAATCCAATAAAAATGTGGGAGGAAACAATATTTTTTTTAAAAGGTAAATTGGTGGTTCCTTATCTTCCCGGAAATTTAAACTTGGGTGATTAGCAATTTGAAAACAACTACTTCATCGTAATGTAGTTACTATACATAATGCTATTGTTATGCTTACTTGTTGGTTACAAATTAATATGGATGCAAAAAAAAAAAAAAAATTTCTTGCCATTTACTTTACACCGATATACGTTAATCTGGAAACTAACAACTTCATTGGGATAATGTAGTGTTGGGTTACCATACAAAAATTATTTACATCATTAATAATCAACCCAGTTCTTCCTATAAAATTAATTAACACTCTAAACAACAGAATATATTCTCAGAAAATATCAGAATAAATTCTAACCTTTGAAATAATCAAATCATGAAAAGTGTCCCCACATTTGACTTTCCTTTTACTATTATTCAGGTAAATTAATCTCATTATACAAAAATTCTATGATGCCGTAATTAAAATCACGCATCAATACTGTGATTATTGTGTACTGTTAGATTAAATCAATGATTTACAATAATTATAATTTAATAAAAAAATTTAATTAAATTATATATAACCGGTTACAAACCGGTTAAATAAAATTAAAAAAAGGATGTTTGCCTATTAAAAGAATAATAAAATAAAAAGGCAAAATTCAATCCCTAATTAATGAATTGCAAAAGAGAAAGCCACATCCACCACTGCGTAAACTTCTGTTCATGTGCGCTGGCAACACCTTTCCGTTCCTGAAGAGGTGTTCCTAATTCTTGCTTAGGGGGATTGAATTTTGGATTGAAATGTTCATTTGTAAAATATTATTACAAGATCCAAAACTTGTGATCTTTGGACATTTCTTGTGGACTGTTCTGGTTGTTTCAAGTATCTTTTATTACTATTAAATTCAACCTAAAAAAAAGTGCTAATAATTGTGAAAAGTTTTGATGGATAGATATTTTTCAATATAGCTTTTTACTTACCATATTGTATATGAGTATTGTTTAGATACGAATGTCCGCATTTTAAATGATTGTAGAAGCTTTGTTTTACATATAGTCATCTTCAGCTTGGTTCATAATCGTCTTTTTTTTTTTTAAATGACTGCAGAAACTTGTTGAAACTTGAAAATGAGTAAACGCCGTGAATAAATTTGATCCTGGTAGTTTCAACGAAACATTTTTCTTTTTGTCCCCTTGTTGTTCTAATAGCTTAATGTACATGTTCTTGTGGTTAACTTGAAAATGACTGAAAATGTGGATGATTTCAAAGAGAATGATGACATGAACCAGCAAAATGAAATTTTAAGAAAAATCAGCCTTTCATTGAGTATTTATAAGTCTTCTTACATTAAATATTATATGTTTGATTGTTGGTAAATTTATGAATATTAGTAAAGTCAAGCATAATAATGTGACAGTACACTGATTATATTTTTTTTCAAAGAATTTAATTGATTGCAGCAAGCAAGAAGTACAAGTACTACCGGAATAAGGAAAAAAGTGGTGAATGCAGTTACGATATCAATTAATTTCCATTAAATTGGGGATATTTTTCAAGCAATAACTTATTGTTATATATATATATATATATATATATATATATATATATATATATATATATATATATATATATTAGGATAGAATTAAATTAGGGAAATGTTTCAAAATTTTGAGTGAAGAAGAGAAGGCTAAATTTAGAATGTTGGTAGTGATCTAGCATAGAACAAAGACAAAGAAGATGATTTTGTAAAAGGAACCAAGAAAGCCATAGAAACTAGATACGCTCGAGATCGTTATGCAAAACTCGTAGCAAAAGTGTTAGAAAAAAAAAGTTGTTGTGGAGTTGGGATTTAAAGTCTTGTACACATAAAATGTGGTCGACTGAAACGAGATTTATATTCATGGTTGGTTCAAAATTTTGATCAATTTACTTCATGTATTTTTTTGCATGGGAAGAGTATCAATTTGTCACCTCGAGATTTTGAGTACATTATGGGAATAAAAGATGGTGGAGTCGACATTGATGTGGATCTTAGTATTGATGACATAGATATATTAAAGGATGAATATTGTGATGACAGTCGATACATTAGCTGAAAACTTTAGAGTCAAAATTGGTGAATCAAAGGGAGGTGAATGATGACTTTAAAAGAAGCTTTGTTTTGTTTACTATAGCTACAGTTATTTTTCCTAAAGTGGGGTTGAATTTAGCCTCTTATTACTTGATTTTTTGAAAGACACGAGTGCCATAAATTTAAAAAAAAAAGGGCAACATGGGCTTTTAAAGGGCTAGTTGAGGGCATACAAAAGTTTAAGGTAGGACAACAAAAAAGTTGTTAATTGTTGTGTACGATTTTTAGAGGTATTAATTTTTTAAAAAATGATTTCATTAGTTAAAATGTTATTTTCTTTTTGTCTTGTCTTAATCAGTTTGTTAATTATATCGCAACTTTTTTACATGGATTCTATATCATTTGCACGAAAATTTATTGATAAATCTTTGAATCCAATAACAACATGGACAAATCGAGATGTAAATAACTTCTTGAGTTTTGTTAAGAAAAACGGTGGTTATGGGAGCTCAAGGGTATAACATCTATTTTTTTTATTAATTAAATATTAATGTATCATATTGAAATGACATGTATTTAACAATATGTGGTATTTATTTGGTTAATTTGTGAGAAATCGATCCTCAACAAAACACGGCCCAAGAAACATTTGATGGAACGAGTCGGAAGAATAAAGAGTGCCTACGTAATTGTCAACATCAGAAGGAATTATCACTTATTCGAAAAGATATTGGCCACATGGCATTGGAGCTTGATGGTTTAAAGCATTCAATGGGTAACTTGATGCAACAAATGCAACAAGTAATGGAAAAACTTTAAGAGAACTTAACCCATGAGCAAGTAGAGCAGCAAAAGGAGAATAATAGCACTACTGTTGGAATTACTTCTCCTTTTCAAAAGCAACAGAAGTACGATGAATCAAGCCATGAAATTTTTAATTTTGATGAACTAATGAAGAGAGCCAAAGAAAGGGCAGATGGAGATGATATTCTTGAGAAGAAATTCATCATATCATAGACCAAAATAGCATATTACTATTACCGAAATCTTAGAAAAGTCATCAATTGTGATGCTATTGATGCAAGGGAAATTAATACAAAAATATTTTACTAAGGATTAAAAGCCAATATCCACAATGGTTCCATATTGTTGGTTGGTCTTTAGTGTAAATGGTTTCTATAACAGTTAGTTAAGAGCTTTATTCATTTTTATGCAGACAAAAAAGAGTGAGTAAAATAAAGAAACCAGTTCCAAGTATAATGCAATATTTGGAGGAAAATTAAAGCCAAATATTTTACGGTTTGATATAGATTGGACAAGGTCCTGATTCAAGTATGGCCATTGGCAGATAGTTCCAAGCACCCATTTGCAATGTCTTTTTCTCTCTAAGATTAAACTATCTTCAAATTAAGTTTGGTCTAAATTATATATAGTAACTAACTCATTATGGTAAACCCTTTAAGCATTCGAGAAATCATTTAACTTTAGGCTAACTACTAAATTTACCTTTGTAATTTAGCTAAACAGGTAAATTTATTCAAAAAAAAAAATTTGTTTAATTTTATTTACACTGTGCACAACTCAGTGTCTGTGTTGCTCATTCATCAAATAAATTTGTTGTTCCCAATTAGCGTCAAAAAACCCTACATCTTTCATTTTGAGGAAAAAAAATATACGTGCTAAAGTCTCTAACCAACTAGTATAGCTTTCCTGGAGCAGAAATGCCATCAAATTAATTAGCAAATTCAGCATCTCAGCCACTGTAAATATAGTCATTGCTTTTTTTTTCCCAATTCAACTGAGTTTTAAAACTTGTAAAAGAGAAAGGGTGACTTAATTGAATGGTTAACAATAATGGTCCATACTGGTTAACAAGATATAATAGTACTAAAATAATTTTTTTTTTTTCTGTTGGTTTGCAATGAGGATGGTTTCATTCTATTATTCAGGTTAATAGGCTTTTGCACACTGAGCAATGAAGTATCTGATGGCCCGATCATCAATCAACTTGACATCAGCACATACCCATTAGTAGATTCAGATTTTGCTGACTAATTTTATTTATATTATGATTATGGTGAATGAATTATTCTTTTTTTTTTTCAATATCATAATTCTATTTATATATTTTAATAAAAATTGGTAACATATCTATGTTTAGTTGGACCTCTTTTCGAAGGAAATTATATTGTTTCTGCCATTAAAGTGACTTAATTCTATAAATATGACATCATACTGAGTAATTCTAGTAATATAACAATTCATTAAAAACTCTTTTCCTCTTCTTTGTGAAGATTCCATAACTTTTCAAGTGAAGAAAACATTGTTAGTTGAATGATATGAATAGATTCTTCATTGTTGGTTATAGATTTAGCTTTTTCTAAAGTTCACTGAATTGAAAAATACAACTCTATTAAATACATCAGCAAGTACAAACTCATAATACAAAATTTGCCCAAAACTATTTTGGCTTTTGCACAGGCAAAATTGAACATAAGAAATTAAGGCTGATTTCTTAATTTTGAGGCTTGTTGAGTACGTTCAAAATAAATATGATCAATTGTTATATTTTGACTTAATAGGGACTAATTTGAAATTAACCATATTGAAATTCTTTACAACTTCTTATACCAAGTAGTTGAACGTTTTGGCTTTCGATCACTTTGCGTTAAACCTATTTCCTTGCCTAGTAATTTCTAACAACAATAACACAATGGATGATGAACGACAAGAAGGAAAGTTCTTCATTGTCTTTCAATGATTTGTAAACTGTTGCTAATATTTTTAAATGCTATTTTCCTTACTTCTAAAAAAAAAATAGTGCTGTTTAACCTTGTGAAATAACATTAGTTTTTTTAATTCAACAATCAAATATGCTACTATATCCAGTATCATCCATACAATAACATTTACAGTTATGACACAAAAACAAAGAAAAACAAAAGTTCTGTTTAATTTTATTTACACTCTATACAACTCAGCACCTGTGTTTCTCATTCATCAAATAAATTTGCTGCTTCGCAATCAACGTCAAAGAACCCTATATACTTCATTTCAAAAAACAAAAAAACATGAATTTTATTCACACCATGTACAACTAAGCACATGTGTTTCTCATTCCTCAAACGAATTTGCTATTCCAAGTGAGCGTCAAAGAACCTGCATCCTTTATTTTAGAAAATAAAAAGAAAAAATGTACGTGCTAAAGTCTCCAACCCACTAGCATAGCATTCTTGGAACAAAAATGCCATAAAACTGATTAGTAAATACAGCATCGCAACCATTGTAAATATAGTCATTGTATTTTTTTTTCCCAATTCAATAGAGTTCAAAAACTTGTAAAAGTGAGATGGTGATTTGATTGAACGGTTAACAATAATATTCCATACCAGTTATATTTTGACTTTTATACTAATTACAAGTTCACTTCACTAATTGTAAATTTGTTTTTATTGTGTTATGACATGTATTGACAAAAATTACGAAGTGCCAGAGTTTGATGTTCCATCATCACACAATATTCCTTCAGTGGCTATAGTAGAAATACTATCAGGTATTTTAACAATTAAAAACAAAATAATAGTACTACATGAATTTAATTGTTGATAATAAAATAACAGTTCTTGTTATATTATGAAGGGAGGGATGGTTCCCCTAATTCTATTTATTAGAATGGTAAAACCATGTATGAACTCACCGCTGAAGATGTTATTGGAAGGCAGTTTATATTACTTGAAGAAGCTACATATTTTTATAAAAAATACAATAATGGGTTTTAGTGTTTGCATTCATGATAAGAGACGTGATACAAATGGTGCACCTATAATAAAACTTTGGGTTTGTAGTAGAGAAGGTGAAAGGGATAAGAAGTATATTAACCATACAAACAGAATCCATGAACCTAAAGCTATTACAAGAGTAAATTGTCGAACAGCATTTAGGGTAAATTTAGATAAGGAGATGAAAAAAGAAATGTGCATTTCCAGTCATAAAAGCCAAAATTAAGGACAAATTGGAATCATTAACTAGTGCCTGTAAATTCATGACCAACTCTTAGATTTAAATTGAAATTGTAAATTGTCTTTCCTAATGATAGAAGAAAATAAAAATTGACATGTACAAAATCAATATTGGTTTTTTTCTATAAAAAAAAACCTTCTACAATTCAATTATAACAAAAATTATGAGTACGTGTAAACCCCAAACATAAATCATTTCGCGGCTAGCTTATTGGTTTTCTTATCTATGTCTGATGCGTCTCTATAAGGAATTTGTCGAAAATTGTCTTACTGCAATTTAGATTGCAGAGAAAATAAAAAATTTGATAAAGCACGAAGCACGACATGCACTGTCTAGAAGTGAACTATGCAATAAAGGGGGGCAATGTATATATAGATAGCTATATCGGCACGGGTTTACTAAATACAAGACGTCTTACGCACTTCAATCGTATTCTAAAAATAGTTGGCTGTAGATTTTGAGATTCAATTTCTTTGATCCAATCGAATGGTTAAAGATTCTGACAACACTCTAGCTAATTCAATGAAAATAGTTGGTATAAAGACAAGTCAAATTATGGACTTCTTTGTTAATTAGGTTAGGGGTTATGATAATTTGGGCTTCGGATTAAAGGATTTATATAAAAATTTAAATAATGAACATCAATATATGATACTTAAAATAGACTCAGAAGCAGCACTTGCATACTTAAATGCAAAAGCCGACATGGATCCAGACTTCTTTTATAAGTACTTTGTAGATAAGAGGAATATACTTGCAAACTTGTTTTGGATAGATTCTATTGGTCGTTTGGATTATAGTTACTTTGGAGATGTTTTTGCTTTCGATAGCACTTACAAGACAAATGAGTATAAGAAGCCCTTGGTTATTCTACTTAGTGTTAATAATCATTATGCAACAAGTTTTTCTGGATGTGCAATTCTTGCGGATGAGATAGTCGAGACCTACACATGGGTGCTTGAAACATTCTTATTTGCTATGAATAATAAAAAGCCTATATTTGTCATCACTAATGGAGATAGAGGGATGCGTAAAGCAATTAAAAAAGTAGTTCCTGAAGCTAGAAATCAACTGTGTATTTGACATTTACAGAGAAATGTCATAGTCCAATGTACATAAAATGCTTGAATTTGTTACAAGGTTTAAGGATTTTATGTTGAGAAATTACAGACTCGAAGAATTTAAGGAAATATGGCAGAACATAGGGCTGGGCATCGGACCAGATTCGGATCGATCCGATTCGATTTATTCTTATTCGAATCAGAATTAGATTTATAGCCGAATCTGATCGGATAAGAATTTTGAAATCCCATCGAATTTGATTTGGATCGGATCAGATTCAGATCAATCCGATCTGATTGCACGTGCAATTAAAAAATAAATAAATTAAATATAAATAAAAAATTAAAATTAAAAGATAGCTCTTAATTCTTAAAATCCCAAATCAGATATAAAGAATTAAAGAAGCAACTGCATCATCCAGACATCCACAAACCCAGCCTATCTCTTTGACAAGAATGCGGCTAGCTGTCATGCGTCAACTCCCCAGATGCATGCCGACGATGTTACAACCAGCAATTGTTAAGCCTGTGAGTCGTACGTTGCCATGCTACCAGTCGAAGTCATATGCAAACTAAAGTCTCAAATCCAACCGCCGCATCTATTTGTTTGTTGGAATTTTCAATGGAGTCAGATCCATAAAGCTTGTGAGGTGCAAAGGTTATGAATTTGTTTGGGTCTTTGACTTTGAAAAACTTGCACGGGTTTGGGTTTTTTGAATTACTTATGAATATTTTTTTGATTTGCTAGCATTTTACTTGTTTTTTTTCTTTTTCATTTGGTAATTGAAAAGTTGCCTATTTGATTTAGCTATCCTGCTTTTGGGATGCAATTGTTGCTGAAGATCTTAACTAAATAATTCATGTTAAAATGAATTTTCTTTTTTTCTTTTTTCCATTTGTTGGCTTGCTGCATTTGTTTATCATTTATGTGATTTTTATTTTGTATTGCAAACTTGAAAGTGAGATGAATTCATCAGATTTATTGGAACATATATTATTGATTTGAATTCGAATGAAATCTGAACTATTCATCCGATCCGAATCCGATCCAAACTTATTCGGATCGGATGAATAGTTCAGATTTCATTCGGATGACTTCTTTAGCAATTTGAATAATCCAAAATCTGATCGGATGGACCCGAATTTGATTTTGTCCACCTCTAGCAGAACATGGTGCCCACAACACAACATTGTTAGGGTATGAATGCATATATGAATAGATTTCTTAAAGAAAGTTGAAATTGCATGAATTTGTTCGTCAAGTCAATTGAGCCTTGAGACGTACAAGGAATAACGATTTAGACCACAATTTTAAAAATAAACATTTTATTCTAATGATTAGTATTTATCTTCCAAGCTCAGAGAAGCATGTTGCTAGGGTTTGCACTTAGAAGTTATTTTACAAGGTTTGTAAATAGATTTGTATAGAAGGCTAGTTTATATTGTTGAGCAATGTCAATCTTCTAGCTATTCAAGTGTACATATTGACTAGGTATCTAGAAGCAAATAAGAAGTGGATTGTGGTTTATTATCTAAAAAAATGTTTTAAGTGCTCCCATAAGAAGTTCGAATCTATTGGAATACCATGCCTTCACTTATTTTGTGTGATGAAACATATGCATTAGGGGTGGGCATTTGGTTCGGTTCAGTCCGAACCGAACTGAACCGAACTGTATTTTAATAATATGGTTCGGTTTGGTTCGCATTATAAAACCAAATGGTTCAAATTTTTTGAACCATTTGGTTTTTAATTTGGTTCGGTTCAAAACCGAACTAAATTGTCGAACCAAACGGTTCGGAATTAAAATTAAAATAAAAAAAAAGAAAGTAAAGAGTAAAAGTAAGACATGAAATCGAAAACCTAAGAAAACTAAACACACATTTGACATTTGATTTGAGTTTCATCGCACAGCCGCATAACACACCATCTTAAACTCTTCTTTTCTAATCGCCGCCACACATGTGCGTTAGCCACCGCTCATCATCCTCACCGTCATTAGACTCGCCATCATCGTTATCACACATCACGGATGCTCTTCATCCATTGCGCCTCACGCTGCAGCTTCTTGATCCGTCGAGCTTCCGTGTGTCGTCCTTACTCTTGTTCACCGTCAACCACACACGGCGTTTTACTGGCACGTACGCAATACTCGGTGACGATCTGGTGATTGCGGATGAAGTCGTGGCTCACTCGTCTTGTTGTTCAGGACATCATGGATTAGTATTTTTTCACACGGACGGGTGCGGCTTATCGGCGCCATCTCTCGGATATAGTCCGTCGAGCTTCCGTTAGCGCCATCTCTTACTCTTGTTCATCCATCGCGCCACACGTTGCAGCTTGTTTGGTCTTGCCGAAGGCTCTTTGTTGAAGACTCAAGGTGCGTGAGCGTGAGAGTTAAGAATTAAGACAGCCAATTACTTTTAAATTTTGTAATCTTTGCTTGCATATCATATAATCATCACATAACATGAATTGCTATCAATAATTGTGTTTTAATTTTTTTAACTATCTTGGGCTCTTAATAAGTTAATGTTATGGATTAGCTTAATAGTTAATACTTAATAGTGGTAGTAATAGCCACTAATTTAATCTAATTAGTAATAAAAAATTGTACTAATAGTCTAATACATAGTGATTTAATAAAATTATTATTAACAATTAGTTAGTAATGCTCTTTGATTTAGTCAAATTAAGTTATGGTTTACAATGTTACAACCAGTTGAGTGATAGAATTAATAAAATTATAAAATAAATTAATTTGTAAAAGCTAAATGGGTTTGGCCTTCCGTAATGGCCTATTGTTTGCAATATTTTCAGATGGTTACTTCTTCGAGCGTCCAAGACAATATTGAATCCAGAAGCAATGAATCTCACCGTGACATTGAAGTTGAAAATGATTCATTAACATTATCCAACAGTAGTGGAACAAAGAGAAAAAGACCTTCGCAATCGAGACCATCAATACCCAAAAAAGTGATGCTTCCAAGATCAGAGGTGTGGCAACATTTCACTATATTGTCGAGTGACGCAAAAAAGTGCACATGTAACTACTGTGGTTTTCAATTTCGTATAGGGCACGGGACTAGCACTTTAAAGACTCACTATCTAGAGAGGTGTGATAAATACAAGAGCTTTGAAAAAGATCAAATGGTTTTAACTAAAGATGTCAGTAGTGAAGATCTTTTGGCAAGGGGATTTAGTCAAGATGCTTGCAGATGGGCAACTGTAAAAATGATTGTTCTTGATGAATTGCCATTTTCTATTGTAGAGAATTCGGGGTTTAAGCATTTTTGCAGTGTAGTTGCTCCTAGGTATATTCTTCCATCACGAAGAACTATTACTAGGGATACTCTTAATTTGTTTGTGGAAGAGAAGACTAAGTTGAAGAGCTTATTGGTTGGGAATAAGCAAAGAGTGTCTTTAACCACCGATATTTGGACTTCTATCACGACAGCTAGCTATATGGTCATCACAGCTCACTTTATTGACATAGATTGGAACTTACATAGAAGAATTATTAGTTTTAACACCGTTAATGATCATACTTCGGAAACAATTGGTAAGCAACTTGAAAAATGTTTGATTGATTGGGGTATAGAGCGAGTGTTTGCAGTAACTGTAGATAATGTAAGTGCAAATGAGGGTGCTGTTAAGTATTTGAGGGATAGATTAAGCACATGGAGAGATGATTCTTTAGTGTTGAATGGGGATTATATGCATGTCCGTTGTTGTGCACATATTTTGAATTTGATAGTTAATGAAGGGTTAAAAGAAATGGATGCGAGTGTGGTTAGTGTTCGCAATGCCGTGAAGTACGTAAGATCTTCCACTGCGAGGATGCAAGCATTTCAAATTCGTGTGAATCAAGAGAAGATTAACTGCAAGGGAAGTGTAATTTTAGATTGTCCTACGAGGTGGAATTCCACCTATTCTATGTTGAGTACAGCATTGAAGTTTAAGTCAGCATTTGATCGAATGGCAAATGAAGATAAGCTTTATGATGCATATTTCCGTGAAAAAGATAATGGAAAAAAAAGGATAGGGCCACCATTAAATAGTGATTGGGAGAGTGCTCGCCGCATTTGCAAATTTTTAAAGACTTTTTATGAGGCTACTTTGCAATTTTCTGCCTCTTTGAAGGTAATATCAAATTTATGCTAGAATTTGGTTTGTCAAATTAATTATACTTTGGCTTTAATGTCTAATAATAATTTTTTTTTCGTAGGTGACATCGAATCTTTGTTACAATTTGATATGTCAAATAGAATCTACTTTGCAATCCTTGTGTAAGAGCAATGATTTGATTTGAGTGCGATGGCAACTAAAATGAAGGACAAATTTGACAAGTATTGGGAGGGCACAGTTAAGATAAACAAAATGTTAATTGTTGCTTGTGTACTTGATCCACGAGGCAAAATGAAATTCGCAACACATTGCTTTGAGGAATTATATGGCAAGGATACGGCAAATGTAGTGAGATGAAAGAAATGGTAAAAGACTTGTTTATTAAACTTTTTGAGTCTTATAGTGCACGGTACTCTAAACCAAGTGGAGTTGGAAGTACAAACGCAAGTGAAAGTGTAAGCGAAAGTGCAAGTGCGAGCCAATCTTTTGCAAGTAGTAGTGGTTTGACTTCTTGGGAGTTGGATGATATTGCTGATGTTGCGATTGAGGATCCTTTCTCCCAATTTAGTAAGAAAGTTGCTGTAGTGAAGGTAGTGCAGAATTATTAAATGAATTGGAGTTATACTTGATGGAGAAGACTGAAAAAATTGCACCAAAAAATAATTTGGGCACTAAATTTGATATTTTGTTATGGTGGAGAGTAAATAGTTCGAATTATCCTGTCTTGGCAAATATAGCAAGAGATGTCCTCGCTATTCCCGTGTCTACTGTTGCATCGGAGTCCGCCTTTAGTACTGGAGGTCGTATACTAGATCAATATAGAAGCTCATTGACTCCTGACATGGTTGAAGCATTAATATTGACACAAAATTGGTTGCGGTCATCTCTTTTCTTGGATGCGACAACAAATCTTAATCATTAGTTCAAGAAAATGAGTTTATGGACAAACTTTTGAAGGTACGTTGTTGAATTTAAATTTAAGTTTATTTTTAGTAGTTTTACACAATTTTAATTTATTTAACTTTTGTTTATGTAGAGCTTCGTAAATCAACAACCGAGGACCATTTTAATTTTGGTGTTCTACATTGAGTCATTGAGACTTTGATGAAGATTATTAGGTAATGAAATTAATATTTTTATTTGTTAGTTAATACATGGGATTATAATTATATATGTGAAAGCATATATTTTAACTTCTTGTATTTAATTGTTGGTGCTTGGTTAATGACTTATTTTGACTTGGAGAGATAATATAGGCATTGCGAATGTAGAAGAATGAAGAATGGCATGGGTGATAAAAAGAGTGTTCGTTGGCTATGGAATTGTGGAAGTTTGAAGCTTATTTTGTAATATGTAGTGGATTTTTTAATTGTTGTTGGATTTTATTTTATGATGTTTATTATTTGTAGATTGAAGTTTATTTTGTAATATGTAGTTATTTTTTTAATTATTGTTGGATTTTATTTTATTATGTTTATTATTTTGATTTATAGAGTAAGGATTATTGATTTATTGTTGTAATAATAGTGTATTATTTTTATTAAATAATAAATATATAGGTTGAAACCGAACAAACCGAACTAAATGAACCAAATTATATCAACCGAACCAACCAAATTAATTTGGGAGTTTCTATAATTTGGTTCATATTTGGTTCATATTTTCATGAACCATTTGGTTTGATTTGGTTGTTGAGACTCGAATCGAACCAAACCACCAAGTGCCCACCCCTAATATGCATGTTAGTGAGATACTTGTTTCATTGATTAACAAAAGATAGACCATGACAAATTTGCAAGTTTAACGACTCTAATAGGTTAAATTTGCAAATAGGTCAAATTTATTAATGCCCTCACTTATTAATGATTGCCATAACTCTTTCAGATACTTTAACACCAGCTATAAACAAAAACGATTTCAAAATCTTCAAAATTCAGAAGAAAGCAGACATTATTAGCTTTCCAATACAAACAAACCAGCAAATAGGTCAAATTTGCAAGTTTAATGACTCTAATTCTCTATTTTCCTTATATCCCCAATAGACTAAAAACAATAATAAACATAAATGTGCCACCTTTTGGGGGGGGGAGGGGTAGAGGAAATCTAAACCTTTTGGCTCGTTTGAGATGAACAATCCATAACACAGCTACGGGAACAAGAATGCATAGGTTGCTTGGCCTCAATTGACTCCAAAATCGTCAAAGATGACGTCATCCCATCAACGTAATTGGCATACTAGTAACGCAGCCTCGCTGCAAAACTCACAGTTGCATTCCCCTGTTTCGGGTCGTCTGCGTTGGGCTTGGATCCAATTTAATCCGTGGCCATGCAACTGCAAAACAAGTCGTTCTCCTCTAAGCTTATCGAATTACTGATCTGGAATGAGATGCATACCATCTAGAATCTAGTATTGCAACTCGGATTATGATAAATTGTTGGACGACCTACGTGCTAGCTAATTCGGGTTCGGATTTGGCAGATATTGGCTTTTTGGAGAATTGAGAAAGAGGGGTTCATATTTGGGGAATGAAGAGTAGGACTGTGTTTTTCAATTTTTTATTTTGTCATTCTCATCTTCTATGGTGTCGTTGAGACTTGAAAGCCGAGCTTTTTTTTACCGCTTTCATTTGTAAAAAAAAAATGAAAAAAATGAATGTTATATGGAAATAATGTAGTTTTAGTAAATTTTAAATTTTATAATTTTTTTGTTGTTGTTTATGTCTTAATTATTCTAAGATTATTTTTTTAAAATAAGTTAAAGATAAAATTGATAGATTTATGAGATACACACACACACACACACAAATACTTATATACACACCTAAAATATATATAGAACCACTTATGGTTATGATTTTTTTGGAGTTCAGATTTATAATTTTTAGTTAAATTTTAAATTTATGATTTTATACCCAATTTCTCATCCTGGAAAGGGACAAGGTCAATTTTTATAAATTAATTTAAAGAAAAAATGATAGATTTAGGATTTTATTAATATATATGCACACACACCCCCTATGTGTATACTTATATTGGGTTTACTTTCCGAATTAGGGAATCGAAATCCGAAGTTGGAATCATTGATAGCATTTACTTTCCAAAATAGAGTTGGAATCGGAATCGTAAGGCCCACCACAATTTAGGAATGAGGAATGGGAGAATCCACATTTTAAAAAAGTGTAGACATCTGCACTAGAGAAACATTCTACTCTTGTAATTATACAAGCAACAACTACACTAATAATGATTTCAATGAATATTCTATGTATATAGTTTATACTTAAATAATAAATTTTCTTAAATTAAAAATGACAAATACGTTATTCTTGCAAGTGTTATTTGTAAAATTAAGGAAAAAAAAGAAAAAAGAAAAGAAAAGAGACTCCAAAATTAGTTAAATAGGCCTGCAAACTAGGGATGACAAACAGTGGGCCTGGGCTGGGCTCGGGCCAGACATGGGCTTTCTTTATTTATTTTAAATTATTTAAATTATTGTAAATTTGAAATAAATTAATGATCAACAAGTTATTATAATCATAGATAAATTAAAGAAAATGAATATTTCAAATTAAAATAATAAATAAAGCAAATAAAAGCTCATAACTTTAATTTTCTTTAATACTGAATTTTCTAATTCAACCGCTCTCTTAATTAATTGACACAAAACAGAGAATTTAGTATCATAATTTTAGTTTTTTTGAATCATAATTGATTTATAAGTTAAGAATTTAAGTTTTCTTTTTTATTTTTAAAGTACTTTTCAATTTTAATTATATTATTCTAATTTATAAAATTATTTTTTTAAAAAAGTAATGGGTCTGGGCTTCGTCCGGGCTTTTTTTCTTGGGCCCTTGTCTAGGCCCTTACCCATGAGGGGCTGGCCTAAGCCCACAGGCCTTGGACAGGCCGGACTTGGGCCGGCCCGAGCTTTTTTGCTACCCCTACTGCAAACTTACACCCAAACTCTTTTCTGTGTAATATAAATATTTTTTTCTAAAATTAAAAAAAAACCTAATTTATGTAAGAGAAAGACAATTCAATTGATACTTCGAAAATGAATCTCGATCGTTGATATCTCCATACTTTGCTAAGCAATAGTCGTCGATCTTAAGGTGCCCGACCTGTGAATAAATACGTCTCTCTCTCGTTCAGCAAAAAAATTTAATTGAATTGGAACCGTAATTATTATTATTTTTTAATGTAATTTCAGTTAAGGATAAATGGGAAAATACAAAAACAAAAAAACACAAAATGAGGAATTACAAAAGAAAACGGCGGGGGTGCCAGTGGTACATTTAAGCGGGCCCAAATTGAATTAGAGCCTAAGAAATAGAAAAAGAATTAAAGCCGGCTTCAGTTTAACAAAACTTGGGTCGCTCAAATTTAGCCCATTATTCCCCCAACTCAATCTTTGACCGTAGATCTAAATCAGAGTATTATCACAGCCGTTCAACACGAAACTTATAAGCCCTCGTCAGTTCCCTTAAACGAACTCTAGGGTTTCTCTCGCTGCTAAAAACCTCTCTGTTTTCTTTGGCTCCTGCTTCTTCTTCTTCTTCTCGAGGTCAGCTCGTAATCCCTAATCTCATTCGTTCTCCCTGTTTGGATACCAAGAAAATGTAAGAAAACAGAATAAAGATCGTTTAATTTCACTTTTATACGTACTTTTAGTTTTTCTTTGTACTGTTTGTTTACCGGAAAAATGTAGGGAAAAAAATGTTCAAGATGATGTAATCAGTTTTCTGTAGGATGGGTTTTATTAGTAGTTCAACATTTGGTTGTATGCAGTTTTGTATGTGGTTCAGTTGATTTTTATTTGTATGAAAAGAGATTCTTTGTTGTATTTTAGAATTTTTTTTTAAAGTAATTTAGGAGACGCAAAAGTATCCGATAATTTTGTTCTTGATTTGGGCACTTTACAATTGCTATTAGCTCTGTTTGTATGCTAAAACCTAAAAGTGGGACAGTAACAGAGCTGTAAATTGGCTATAAGCTTGTATCTATATTAGGGTCCAACGTGGTATCCTACCCCACAGTCTGTGTACCGTCAGATGGTCATAAACTTTACAAATTTCTTACCTTGCCAGGGCTGTGGTATATAGTAGGGTTCACAGCCTCTATATTATATCTGTGAGTTTTACTTGATGCCTTGAAATATTTACTGCATATAGTATTGTTTCTGATTTATTTTCACCTTCTCTGCTGTTAATGAGTCAGTCTGCCCAGATCAGTGAATATGTTTTCTGCACAGAAGAAGATTCACAAAGATAAGGATGCCGAACCTACTGAATTTGAGGAGTCGGTTGCTCAGGTATAAATTGTCCTTTAATGCTCTATTCCCAAACTTATTGCAGATTTAAGACTTTAAGGTCTGATATTCTTTTTTTTAAAAAAAAAAAATAGGCTGTCTTCGATTTGGAAAATACCAATCAGGAGCTTAAAAGTGAGCTGAAGGATCTATACATTAATTCTGCTATGTAAGACTGATCATTTTTTGTGCTAGTTTGGTTAATTCAGTTTGTTTTGTTTCATCCTGTAACTGTTTTCTCTCTCTTTGTCATACAGGCAAATTGATGTCCCTGGTAACAGGAAAGCTGTTGTTATCCATATTCCATACAGATTAAGGAAGGCCTACCGTAAGATTCATACTAAGCTTGTGAGGGAACTTGAGAAGAAGTTTAGTGGAAAGGTGATCAAAGATTACTTGGTTCTTTAAAATTTTCCTTTTTACTTATTCAAGGTCTATCATTTCTCCTGAAAATTGCTATTATGTGTGTCAAAGTGATTTGTCAATACTTGCTTTTAGCTATGATGTATCATTTCCTTGATGCACTCTATAGACGCTCAGAATGGTAAAATTGATATTTTAATTGGCATTGGGAATAAGTGTCGGCTGCTTGTGTGACTAAGCATAATTTCATCTCCATATGAATCGTTTTTTTAGTATTAAGTCAATTGCGCATGTGTGAGAATACCTGATAATAACTACTTATTCTAATTTTCATGATTAAAACCATCATATACCCTATATTTCATAAATTTTTATTATCTAATCTCCTTAATTTTAATTAGATATTTTACATATTGTAGGACGTGATCTTGATTGCTACTAGGAGGATATTAAGACCTCCAAAGAAAGGATCTGCTGTTCAGAGGCCCCGCAGCCGCACACTTACTTCTGTGCATGAGGCAATGCTGGAAGATGTTGTGTTACCTGCTGAGATTGTTGGGAAGCGCATAAGATACCGACTGGATGGATCTAAGATAATGAAGGTACATCAGCATAACCATCTATATACCTATTTAAGTTTTAATGCTCATGAATATATTGATAAAGAAAAGGAGTCTGGGCGTGAGTTTGGTAATATATTGGTTGATTAACTGACCTTGGTGCTCACTAAAACAAGTGATTATAATTCAAAGATTTTTTTCCCTTTAATTGCACATATATCCTAATTTTATATCCTCTGATTGACAGGTTTTCTTGGATCCGAAGGAACGGAACAATACTGAGTACAAACTGGATACATTTGCTGCTGTTTACAGAAAGCTTTCAGGCAAAGATGTTGTGTTTGATTTCCCAGTAACAGAGGCTTAAACAGATCAAAAGTTCCATGCAACCTTTCCAAATGTCAACCCACCCCCCCTCCCCCGGGCCGGCGGGGGGAATCCTTGTTATTGGTTGCCTATTTAAAATTTTGATATTTTAGGTGTAGCGAGCAGTAACTGTTACCATGGATTTCATTTGTTTTGTTCTGTTCAATGTTGAATCATGGTTTTATTGGATGTTGGATTTCTACATAATCTAAGGGTAAGCTTTATTCGGTGTTTGCTAGCTTATCTACCTCCAAAATTCCTTGTAATCCTTGTGATGATCTCTGAACCTATGTGTTGTTAGCCCATATTTGTTTCCATTATGTTCTTGTAAATCAGCAATGATTAAAATAGTGGTTAAGGGCTTTGTTGTGATCCCATTTTGTGTATGTTAAGATGTTTTTGGAGCAATTTGACAGTCGCTCTACTGCTGTATGTTGGAATCAAAGATTGTTGTGAGCAAGTAGAATATGATGCTGAATTGGGCATCTCTGTAATGGTCAGCTTCACAAGGGTCGTTTTCATTGTGATATTAGTGCAAAGCAAATGAATTGTTCTAAAAGAAGCTTAATTGGTACTGCCACCGTAAGTGCTTTAAGTTCTCCCCGCGTCAGTGAGCGTTTAGAATCTTGTATCTGCAAATTTTTTAAGTAAAAATATAGTATGTAAGGCGGGGGTGGGCAGAATGGATTAATTCAACTAAGCCGTAAAACTGTTCCCAAAGGTATGTAGAATCTATTATTAGTATAAACTGCTTCATGAACGCATAATCAATAAGTACATCATGACCATCATTGGTAGGCTCAAGGTAAATGCAGAGTGAATAAGCATCGAGATATCTTATCAGACATGTTTTTGCACTTGTGACCACAGTAACATGGTCATTGCTCAGTATCAGAATGCGAGCAGTAAGATTAGAACCTAGGTCCTCTAGTCAAAAATCCTTTTTCCCAAATCAAGCCGCAGCTCAATTGGCTGACTTAAAAATGAAAAATGAAAATGACACCTTTACATCAAAGCTGAAAATTGATAACTTTGAACTGGAATGTCTGCAACAAGAGAGTACTATAGAGACTAGAATTGTCATCTCCAAAGAAAAAAGAGATGGCACTCCTTAAGTGTATGAAATTAGCTATAGAGACTAGTGTCGTCATCTCCAAAGAAAAATGAGATGGTACTCCTTTTAAGTGTATGAAATTGCAGATGAACTATGGCAGCGCTTCTCAGCATCAAATAATTTGCCTGTAATGATGTGACAGGCATTTGAGATTGCATGATCCACATTATCTTCACATAAAAGTTAATCCTCATAAATGCAAACTAAATATGCTAGAACATGCAAACTAAATATAATAAAACAATCAGACAACATTGAGTGAACTACTGTGAAACCAATTCAGATTCATGGTTAAACTAGATTTGTGTCAGTCATAAATTTGACAATGTTGCTTCAAACATGTGTCTGAAGCAATTCAATGAGTTTGAGGGTAATTAATCTAACACAAAAGAAAAACTGAAAAACGCTAAGATCATTTTATTTAAACCACAACCATGGCGCTTCATGGGCTATTAGGTCAAATATAATGCATGATTATACTAATTGAAATTGAGGCCTAATGAAAATCATGACTTCAATTACTAGCGGTAGCAAAGCATACCTCAAGACAGTATCACAAGACCAAAGTACATGGCTTCTAAGAGAAAGAAGAAAGATATTAATCCCCTGCAGGTAAGAGTTCTTCAGTAAGAGTGAAGCAAACAACATTGGATGTACGATTCATTTGAATTTCTTTTGTACTTTACACAACAGAGACAGAATCACCAGGCTGATATCAACCATATATACTATAGTAGCAATGCTTACCAAATGATGCCCCATCCAATGCCATTACATGGGCAAGGACACACTTCTGCAAATTTCTCAGCATCACTTGAGTGAACTCTTCGAGATATGAGATCGTCATAAATATCTGCACAATCATACATGCAGTGAGCGCATCAATAATACAACAACAAACTCACACGGTGAAAATCAGGTACAAATAATTTTTGTTTCAGAAACCATACCCAGAACTGAAAACAAGCTGTTCATCACACCTGCATTTATTAAGTTGTGATTCTTCATCGCTCACACATGAAGCATTACAGTAAACTTCACTGAACAGTACAGAAAGAAAAGAGCAGAATTACATTTACCAATGAACAGAATGATATACCGAAGTATGCGGATATTTGTTGTTTCTTGCAGAACCCATATTACACCAAGAAAAATAACAAACCCTGATGATTCAACATTTAGATGGCAATATCTCAGACTGTGCATATAATAACAAGCCATCATAGAAAGCCAGATTTAGGTTGGTTATCAAAACACTTACCTATACAAAGTCCTCGAAGTGTCCACTGTAGAAACAATATGAATCAGATGATAAGAATAAGCAGAGAAATATTTTTGACTTATTAGATCTAAGAGAGAAGTGAAAGGAAAATAAAAAAACAATAAATTGTTACGAATAATTTATTTCAATCTGTGATACACCGAATGATTTCATAAATATCTGCTTACATGTTTAGCAACCAAGAGTACAACTAGCAGAGCAACCACAAGACATCCTGCAGCAATTCTTGCAGTAAGAAGAGTTGTGGAAGCAAGAATGAGCAGCATCCCCCAGAAAGATGAACCAAGATCTGGAGTACAATAATGGTGAAATAGAAGAACCATTTTAATTCTAAAAGCTATTGCTCAGAAAGAAACAAACGAAGATACCTTAAAATTCTAGGCATAAATATCAAACAGTAAAGATCCACACGTTACTAATATGAACATATTGGATGAAAAAACCAATTACATTCAGACATTTGAAATGTCCACGTCGGACAAAAGCCATCTGTACCACTAAATAGAAAACTGGTCAAGGGTAAAAGACTCTACATCCAGCTGGCAGGATAAACAAGTATACGCCACCACGTGTTTGTGTGGTGCCACCTTCATCAGCATGAACCTGGATCCCTTCCACCTGCATGCTAATGTATATCAGAACCTGATTTGAATCAAACAAACTCAAAATATTCTTAGGGCTGGAGATATTCTGTTTACAATTCTGTGTATCTGACTGACTCAACAATCATCCTAGACAGCTGATCAAGCAACTTGAGACCAAAAGTGGGTACCAAATACAAGTATTATACAACCTATGTTTACACAGAAAATTTAGGAATGGAAAATAGTATCTTTTATCAAATAGAGCAAGTGTCATGGATCCACAGTGGGGTAGGCCTTTGACTTGCTTCCTAGAAAAAAATGAATTATAGATTTTTTTTTTTCTAGCATGAATTAGTCATTTAATTGATTGCGATTTGAAAGAGTCAAGTACATTAACACTACAAATCCAAATTGAGACCTAGATACATTAATGATATAGATGGCGCATTTCATCTTTAAGAATAGAATCTTTGCGTTATAGAAGGTCTTCGATCTTACCTTCCCGCATGTAAGTTTACAAGCAATAGCATGGCTGGCCTCGTGAATAAATACTGTCACAAGCTTGAATGGTTTCAGCAGAATTGTCCTCCATAACTGAAAGGATTAAAGCAAGATTCAACCTCAATTCAACGACAGCATTGAGAGAACACATTTAATAGTCTCATTTATCAAACCAGTAAATGGTTTCAAATTGGAAACTCAAATAATCCAAATCTGGGCAGTGCCCCACAAAGGCTGCCATCAAAATAAGTGATTGCACAGAACCAAAACAAAAACATTAGCTGTCATCTTATTTGAACTAGATGGGATTGCTTCATTGATAAAATGCAGTCAAGATTTCGATCCAGGGAGCGAACAGAAATGAAAGTAAACGATAATACTTGAGAGAGTCAAGACATACAGCGAGTATAACAACAGTACAAACAGAGACAGTAACCAGAAACACAACTTGTTCATGGTTGCAGCACCGCTTCAGCTCCCAGTTGGGTCTCATATTCATTCTCTGCTTAATGCTTATCAATCAAATGAAATGGCGTGAACCCACAAAAATGGAAAACCCAACAATCACTGCTGATCTGTCTTCTTCTTCTTCTTCTAGTCCAGTTTGTAGAGTCAAATTGACTCGCTGGCTAGTCGGAGACTAGTAATAAATAGTCTTTTTAAATTAGAAGTGCATTTTTTACAGTTAAGAATAAACGCTTGGTAAAAAATATTACTTTAAGGGTATGTTTGGCGTGTTGTATTACACGGTATTATCTTGTGAGCCCAGCATTAGTTAAAATATACCTATGTTTGGTGATCAAATGGATTGTATTGAGCAGCATTAAAATGCAGCTTTTGCCGCATTATCAAAACCCGTGCCCCCCCTCGTGATTAGGCTGTATTACTGACTTTTGAAACACAAAAAGTCAGTAGCTTGCCCTTTTTTTAACTTTATAATAATAGTAATAAATAAATAAAATTTTAATTTAATATAATATTATACAATATTAATTTTTATTTTTTTTATTTTTATATTATAATTTATTAATATATTTATAATTGAATATAATTAATAATAAATACTTAAATAGTATATAAAAATATAATATAACATTACATGATTTAATTAAGTTACAATAATTAATATATATATATAAATTAATTATTTTTAAATAATTTAATAAGCTAATACTACATATTTAAATATGAATAAATTGAATAATATTAATTTAAAATTAATAATAATATAAATAGTATTATTAAATAAAATTAATTATTTTATTATTAAATACTAATATATGAATAAAATATAAAAATAAATTATATAATAATATTATTTTATTGAATAATACTATATTATATTATAATATTGTATTTATATATTAATGATTCATATAAAAATAATATTATAATATTATTTATATTAATTTTAAATTAATATTATTTAAATTTATTCAAATTTAAATATTTATAATTATTTATATTAAATTATAAAAGTATTAATATATAAAAATGTAAAAATAACAATATATTATAAATTAAAATATAATTTAATATAATTTATTAATTTATATTAATAATTATAATATAAATTTATTATTTACATATAATATTAAATTTTATTTTATTATAATTATAATACAAATTTTAGAAATTTAAACATTAATTTTAAACATTTACTAAAAAAATTGTTAAATTTCTAAAATTTAAGATTTTTATATTTATTATTTTTCTAAGTATTAATAAATATTATTTTCTAATTATTTAATTTAATTAATCACAAAAAATAATACAATACAATACAACACCAAATATAATTTAATTAAAAGTTCTGATGACGAAACAGAAGACCAAACATTATACAGTATTATTATAATACAATGCTAATACAATACAGCATAATACAATACACCAACATTAAAATAATGTAATACAGTATAATACAATATAGTGTGCCAAACGCACCCTAAAGACGGAAAACAAAAATTTTGAAAACAATTATACGTGATATTATTACTCACCTAATTGATGACATATCAAGTAAACATTGATGTTCTTGTAATTTATTTATAAATTACATGTATGTTATTAATTAATTAGATGACACTATGTTTTTCATTTTTTGCCGCCTATTAAATCATTACTCCTCAAATAAACACATGCATTAAGTAAATTTTATTTAAGAGATTTATGAGAATATCCTAAAAATAGTTTCCCATTATCACAACCACAAATTCCCCTTTATAAACTCTCCATCGCAAATGCCTAAACGAAATGCCCATAGTTCTAAAATACCCAAAGCACATCTCTTTCTTCTTTCACACAAAATCTAAATATTGCTTCTCTCTTTCTTCTTAATCTTATTCATATCGGATCTCAAACCAAAACTTGAGCTTTTCTCTTGAAACATCAAAATCCTTAAGATACTTAAACCCATATTTCGTTTCCTCAACATTTCCAACTTCATTTCGACACAGTTCCGGGTTTGTTTTGTTAATTTGTATTGTTGATTTGTTTTGTTAAATTTAGTGTATTTATGTTTACTAATCATTTTGTTATTGTCAATATTGAATCAGTCTTAATGGCTTCAATGATAGTTCAGATGTGTTTTGGTGGATCATGGGAGAGTTTGGGGAATGGTTGCATGGAAAAAATATAGTGTTTTTTGTTCGGAAAGATTCAACTTTTGATGAATTCATTGCAAGGGTGTATGAGGTGCTTCAGATAAATTCCGATGAATATTACATTACGGTAAAAACAGTTTTGAAATCAAATTGTCCTACACAACCCGCAGCTTCATTGCCTATCGACGTACTCGATAATGAAATGGTGAGGGTTATCAAATACATGAATTCTGATCCTCTAAAATATGGGTTCACTCTTATATTTATTACCACATCTGCTAAAATTGTCACACCTCTTAGAAGTCAAATAATGAGAGTTTAGGCCACCAAGTATACATAGGCTCTCTCAAATGTATCATCATTGAAAAAATAAATAAAGAAAGAAAAATTATCAGCCATATACCCTTAAATGACACCAATATCAAACGTGTGTGAATACTTTTTAAGTGTATCACTCGTATACCCTAAGTTGACAAAACACTTATGCTGTTTACCAATCTGTTAACTTCCGTTTTCAAGCGGTGTAAGGGAAATCTAATCTTTTAAAAAACGACATGTCATCCAATTTACCTATTAATAAATGACATGTCATATGATATATATTGATAAAAATGACATGTCATTTTTATTTATCGGATAATTGTTAATAATTGCTAAAAAAAGGGTACTTTACAATCGAATCTACTCCTCTAAAATTTAACCTAAATTTTTACAGATCTACTCCTCCAAGCTCCAACTGAAATTTTTTATGGTATAATATGTATAATTGTAAATAATATGTTGTTAATAAATTTTTATGGTATAATATGGATATTTTTATGGATAATTGTTAATAATATGTACCATTAATAATTTATTTTTTTAATCAAAAAATGTATTGTTAATAACAAAATTAAAAAAAAATTGTGTATTGAAAATTTACGTTAATTTTTGGGATAAATTTATCTTTTTACCTCATTTTGAGTTTTAAGGGCGAAATAGTCGATTTGTGACAATTCTGTTAACTTTCTAACCGAAGTTAGCGGATAAGTGGACAGTAGAAGTGTTTTGTCAACTTAGGGTATACGAGTGATACACTTGAAAAGTGTTTACACTTGAAAAGTGTTTACACACATTTGATATTGGTGTTATTTAAGAATATATGACTGATAATTTTCCATAAATAAATAAGAGAATACTAAGGGATATATGAATGCAACGCCGTAGTCCTTAAATATTTCATTGCTATTGTACTATTTTAAAGTTATTTAATTTAACATGTATTATTGTGTTATATGTAATGCAAATTTAAAGAGATGTTAATTATTATTTTTTTTTTCTAATTTCTAATATGAAAAACCTTAAAAACTGTTAAAGTAGAGGACGCCGTAGTAATTTGTAAAAATGGGCAAACAATACCATTGTTACTGCTTATTAAGACCGACCAACGCCCGGTATGGCAGCTTTGGTGTTTCAATTATCAAGAAATAATTAATAAATGATTTTTAAAAAAAATAAAAAAAAATTCTCGAGTATTATTAACAGCCCGCTCGTGATGCAACCATTGTGAATGGGTTATGGCCTATGAGTATGGCGATTGATTAAAACATCCGAAAGGCCGTTAAGGACTATGCTATTATTATACCTCTAATTGTAATACAATAATTTTGTTTATTTATTTAAAACTGAACATAAATTGAGCATGCGGATCACTTAATCACTTACCATGGTTTTATTGAATGTCGGATTTACACATAATCTAAGAGTATGCTTTTATCGACCTCCACGATTCCTTGTAATCCTTGTGATGAACTCTGATCCTATGTGTTGTTAGCCCTTATTTGTTATGTTCTCGTCAATCAGCATGATTAAAATAGCGCCTAACCGCTTTGTTGTGATCCCATTTTGTGTATGTTCAGATGTTTTTGGAACAATTTGACGGTCTACCATTGTACTACTCGTACTTGTGTTGCGCCATGCTAAATTTTTTTTCTTAGGCCCGGCTCGGTATACATGCCGTGCCTAAGAAAAAATTCTAGGGTTATTATCATTTTACTACTTCAAGAATTGCCAAATATCAAATGATTATAAGAAGTATTGTCTCCTATCATTTTGCTACTATATCTTTATAAAAATATCATTTTACTACTTTTCCGTTACAATTGTTAGTTGACCATTAGTTGACCGTTAGTTGACTAACACAATACCGATTTTACCCTTCATGATTACAAAAAATTATAAGATAAATTTGTAATTCATATATCATAATTCTAGCAAAAAAAAATTATATTGGTATTTTATATCTATTTTAATAAATATATTACAAATTTATTTTATAAATAACCTTTAAATATTTTTTTTAATCATGAAGGGTGAAATTGATATTTTGTTAGTCAACTAACTGGTCAACTAACAACAACTAAGCGATCAATAACTTGTTGAGCGGAAAAGTAGTAAAATGATATTTTTATAAAGATATAGTATTAAAATGATAGAAGACAATACTTCTTGTAGTCATTTGATATTTGATAATTTCTAAAGTAGTAAAATGATAATAACCCAAAATTCTAATATGTTGTGAATATCATGATGGATTCCACCAAAATAATGCTCACCCATTTTTCTTTATTGCTGTCCCCATTTTCCTTTGTTTATAATTAACAATCCTAATGCTCCTCTAATGAGTATAAATGTTACTCTATTTTTGCTAATGAAGTTGTGAAAAACTCATTCTCTCGGTCAAGCTTGTTTCTTCAATCTTCATTCAAGTTTTCCTTACTCAAATATCATCATTAAATAATTACTTACATATAATCTCTTTAAATTATAACCATTACCTTCAATTTACAACATAATATGTTTTTTTTAATTTTTTAAAAGCGCATGTCAAGCTATTAGCATACTTTTTTTCAAGTTTATATATATATTTAGGAGCTTCTACCTTACGTTTAACGTAAGGTAGAGCCCTCTCACAAGTGGTGGGTCCTAATGGAGCCCACAAATCAATTGTGTGAGTGCATGTACCTTACGTTAAACGTAAGGTAACAAAATCTTATATATTTTATATTTATGTGCTTTTATTCAAATTTAATAGAATAAAAAATTTAAAATTTAAATCCATATTTAATAATGATAAACCAATAATAGTAATAGAATGTAATATTAATTATTAAGTTTGACCTTATAGTATTAAAATTTTTTTAATATTTAACAATTAATAATAATAAATTTTTATGAAGGGTTAATATAATTATTGACTTGGACTTATATAAAATCATAAATTATAGTTTACAATAATATTAATGCATATTTATAAAATCATAATATTTATAATTTTATTAATTAAAATCATGATATCAATTATTTACTTAATAAATTGTAAATATAAATTAATTATAGCATTTTTTTGAAACCAAGAATTAAATGAATTTAAAAGATCCAATCTCAAGTTATTTGTAAAATCATAAAATTTTAAATTTAATTTCATTAAAAAATAAAACGTGTTTATTACGGTTTTTTTATCGTATCGTGCTTAGTTCATCTTCAATCGTGTCGTGCTCTTAAGACCCGTGTACCTAAAATTCTAAGCCCGACCTAGCCCACGTGTGTGCCATGTCGTGTTGTGCCATGCCGTGTCGTGCTATACGGATACGTGTCATGCTCCTGCCGTGCCATATGCCATTCAGCCCATTGGTCATCTCTCGGGTGGATTCATTCAACCCTAATATGAAGCTGTAAAACAGTGCCCAAAGGTATGTAGAATCTATTATTATGGTCAACTGCCTCATCAACACATAGTCAATAAATACATCATGACCATTATTTGTAGGCTCAAGGTAAATGCAGAGTGAATAAGCGTCGCGATATCTTATCGGACGTGTTTTTATAATTGTAACCATGATAATATGCTCATTGCTCAGTATCAAAATGCGCGCGGTAAGATTAGAAACTAGGTCCTAACAAAAAGTCCTTTTTCCTGAATCAAGCTGCGGCTAAATTGGCTGACTTAAAAATGAAAAATGAAAAATGAAAATGTCACCTTTACATCAAAGCTCAAAATTGATTACTTTGAACTGGAATGTCTGCAAGAGGAAAGTATAGCTATAGAGATTAGAATCGTCATCTCCAAAGAAAAATGAGATGGCACTTCTTAAGTGTATGAAATTAGATATAGAGACTAGTATCGTCATAGATATCTGCACCATCACGCATGCAGTGAGTGCATCAATAATGCAACAACAAACACACTCGGTGAAAATCAGGTACAATTAATTTTTGTTTCAGAAACCGTACCCAGAACTGAAAACAAGCTGTTCATCACACCTGCAGTTATTAAGCTGTGATTCTTCATCGCTCACACATGAAGCATTATGGTAAACTTCACTGAACAGTACGGAAAGAAAAAGAGCAGAATTACATTTACCAATGAACAGAATGATATAATGAAGTATGCGGATATCTGTTGTTTCTTGCAGAACCCATATTACACCAAGAAAAATAACAAACCCTGATGATTCAACATTTAGATAGCAGTATCTCAGACTGTGCATATAATAACAAGCCATCATTGAAAGCCGGATTTAGATTGGTTATCAAAACACTTACCTATACAAAGTCCTCGAAGTGTCCACTGTAGAAACAATATGAATCAGATGATAAGAATAAGCAGAGAAATATTTTTGACATATTTGACCTAAAAGAGAAGTGAAAGGACAATAAAAAAAAACAATAAATTGTTATGACTAATTTGTTTCAATCTGTGATAACTGAATGATTTCATAAATATCTGCTTACATTTTTAGCAACCAAGAGTACGACTAGCAGAGCAGCCACAAGACATCCTGCAGTAATTCTTGCAGTAAGAAGAGTTGTGGAAGCAAGAATCAGCAGCATCCCCCAGAAAGATGAACCACGATCTGGAGTACAATAATGGTGAAATAGAAGAATCATATTAATTCTAAAAGCTATTGCTCACAAAGAAATAAATGAAGTTACCTTAAAATTTTAGGTATAAATATCAAAATGGAAAGATCCATACCTTACTAATATGAACATATTGGATGAAAAAAAACCAATTACATTTGGACGTTTGAAGCATCCATGTCGGACAAAAGCTAATTGTACCACTAAATAGAAAACTGGTAAGGGTAAAAGACTCTACATCCAGCTGGCAGGATAAACCAGCATACGCCACCACGTGTTTGTGTGGTGCCACCTTCATCGGCATGAACCTGGCTCCCTTCCACCTGCATGCTAATGTATATCAGAACCTGATTTAAATTGAACAAACTCAAAATGCTCTTAAGGATGGAGCCATTCTGTTTACAGTTATGTGCATCTGACTGACTCCACAACCATGCTTATTAAAAAAAAAAATCATCCTTAATGACTGATCAAGCAACTAGAGGCCAAAATTGGGTACCAAATACAAGTATTATACAACCCATGTTTACACAGAAAATCTAGGAATGAACAATAGTATCTTTTACCAAATAGAGCAAGTGTCATAGATCCACAGTGGGGTGGCCCTTTGATTTGTTTCCTAGAATAAAATGACCTATAGATTTTGTTCATTTCCAGCATAAATTAGTCATTTAATTGATTGCGATTCATAAGAGTTAAGCATGTTAACTCAATCACTACAAAACAAAAATGAGACCTGGATACATTAATTATGTAGCTGGCGCATTTCATCTTTAAGAATAGAATCTTTAAATTATAGAAGGTTTTCGATCTTACCTTCGCGCATGTAAGCTTACAAGCAATAGCATGGCTGGCCTCGTGAAGAAATATTGTCACAAGCTTGAATGGTTTCAGCAGAATTGTCCCCCATAACTGAAAGGATTAAAGCAAGATTCAACCTTAATTCAAATACAGCACTGAGAGAATACATTTAATAGTCTCATTTACCAAATCAATAAATGGTGTCAAATTGGAAACTAAAATAATCCAAATCTGGGCAGTGCCCCACAAAGACTACAATCAAAATAAGTGATTGCAAAGAACCAAAACAAAAGCATTAGCTATCATCCTGTTAGAACTAGATGGGGTTGCTTCATTGATAAAATGCAGTCAAGATTTCGATCCAGGGGGCGAACAGAAATGAAAGTAAAGGATAATACTTGAAAGAGTCAAGACATACAGCGAGTATAACAGCAGTGCAAACAGAGACAGTAACCAGAAACATAACTTGCTCGTGGTTGCAGCACTGCTTCAGCTCCCAGTTGGGTCTCATATTCATGCTCTGCTTAATGTTTATCAATCAAATGAAATGGAGTGAACCCATAGATATGGAAAATCCAACAATCACTGCTGATCTGTCTTCTTTTTTTAGTCCAGTTGGTAGAGTCAAATGGACTCGCTGGCTGGTTGGAGACCAGTAATAAATAGTCGTTTTAAATTAAAAGAGCATTTTTAACAATTAAGAATTAACGCTTGGTTAAAAAGAGGTCTATTTAAGCCAGTAAAAAAGTAATACTTTCAAGACAGAAATCAAACTTGTTTGAAAACGATTATACAGATATTATTACTCACCTAATCGATAACACAGATTTAGATGTGGTACCACAGTTATATAGTATTATAATTAGATTCAATCATTAAATTTAGTTAATAATTATTATTAAAATTAAATTTAACAATTAAATCTAATTATAATACTGTACAACTGTAGTATCATAAATTTATCTCGATGACATATCAAGTATGTATCAATGTTCTTGTAATTTATTGTAAGGAAAATGGGTAAACAGCCAAAAGGACGAGAAAACCGTTTCGTGTCCTTCTCTCGCTCTCTCTCCTCTTTATGGGCTCCAAAAACTTTTAAAAAATGTTAAAAAATGGCGCACATGCTGCGTGAATAAAAAATGATCTGCATTTAAAATAAGAATAATGATTGAAGTAGGAGACAAAAGTTACGAGTAAGGAGACAAATAAAATTAGTTTTTGGCCGTGTTATATATATATATATTTAAATTGTTAGCTTTTTTTTTTAAATTTAAATTGTTAGAAAGTGATGGATTAAATTTGTAAAAATTTCTGGATGCATTTTATATATTTAAATTGTTATTATATTTCCTTTTTACTTTGAATTGAGAATTGAGAGGGGTGTTTGTTGATCGGAATTTTACAGATTAGATATTAATTCATATCTGATTTATGATTTTGTGGATTATAAATTTTTTAATTCAATTTAATCTTAAATTGGTGAAATTCAATCTAAATTTAATCTACACGCCTGCGGATCGAATGTAGATTTAACCCAATCCAAATTCAATCTACCATTTTGCGGATTGGTTTGCGGGTTAAAAAATTTTAATTTTATTCTATCCATGAACTAACTAAATAAAAAAAGTTAATATAAAAATAATTTTTCTACCAATCAAATTCAAGATTAAATATGAGTTAAATAGATTAATTACTTAAATAAAGCTAGAAAATACATTCAAAGTTTTAAAATATAATACACAAAAAAAAACTCATTTGTTTAAATTAGTATATGAAAATTAACTGCTTAGAAAACTATATTTGTTCATTTAATTATTTTTATTTTTTATTATTATCGGATAAGATATAATATAGTGTTAATGTAATTATATTCTAACTTATTTATTTATTAGTAAGTAATAATACCACATTTACAAGTTTAATGTTTTATAAATTTTTTTTTTGTAGATCCACGGATTTTTGCGGAGTTAGAATTAAATTCATATCAAATCTACTGATTATAGATTTTCAAATTTTTAATACAATCTAATCAACTAATCCATGAATCGAATTTCTACAGATCAGACGGATTAAACAAATCAGATTGAATTTGGAACACCCTTATAAGTTGATAGAAAGTGATAGATTAAATTTCTGAATATCATTTCAATTGTGGTTGTCTCGTCCTTTTGATTGTTATTGAAAATAGTATTTAAGTTATTAATTAACTAGACAAGACTATGGCCCCCCCCCCCCCTTTTTTTTTATCACTTGTTAAATCATTACTCCTCAAATTAATATATGCATTAGGTAAATTTAATTTAAGAAATTTACGAGAATGCCCTAAAATAGTTTCCATTATCACAATCACAAATTCCCTCTCTAAACTCTCTCTATCACAATTCACAAATACCTAAAATATTTTAGGACCAAAATGCCCTTAATTCTAAAACACCCAAAGCACAACTCTTTCTTCTTTCACACCCAAAATCTAAGTATTGCTTCTCTCTTTCTCATGTTCTTTATCATATTCATTTCCGATCTCAGGAGCAAAACTTGAACTTTTCTCTTGAAGCAGCGAAATCCTTAAGTTATTTAAACCCATATTTCGTTTTCTTCCACATTTCCAACTTCATTTGGACATAGTTCCAGGTTTGTTTTTTTAATTTGTATTGTTAATTTCTTTTGTTAAATTTAGTCTATTTTTCGTTTACTAATCATTTTGTTATTGCCAATATTGCATCAGTCTTAATGGCTTCAATGATAGTTACGATGTGTTTTGATGGATCATGGGAGACTTCGGAGAATGGTCGCGTGGAATATAAGAATGGAAAAAATACAGCTTTTTTTATTCAGAAAGATTCAACTTTCCACGAATTCATTGCGAGGGTGTGTGAGGTGCTTGAGATAGATTCCAATGAATATGACATTAAGGTGAAGACAGTTTTGAAATCGAATTGTCCTACACAACCTACAACTTCATTGCCTATCGACATACTGAATGATGAAATGGTGAGGGTTATTAAATACATGAATTCTGACCCTCTAATGTATGGGTTCACTCCTATTTTTATTACAACATCTCCTGTAATTAGGCCATCTAAATGTGTGCCCTGCGCGGTCTATGCATGCTAAGATGTGTACGAATCCGATGCCGAAGTCTTTAAATATTTCATTGTTATTGTACTATTTTAAAGTTATGTACTTTGAACTTGTATTATTGTGTAATATGTAATGCAAATTTAAAGAGGTTTTTTTTTTTTAATTGCTAATATGAAAAACCTTAAAAAACTGTTAAAAGTGGAGGATGCCATAGTAATTTGCTAAAAGGGGCAGATAATGCCATCGTTATTAAGGCCGACCATCGCCCTCTATGGGAGCTTTGGTGTTCAATTACCAAGAAATAACTAATAAATGATTTAAAATGAAAATAAAATAAAATTCTTGAGTATTATGAACAGCCCATTCATGGTGCAACCATTGTGAATGAGTTATGGCCTAGAGTACGGCAATTGATTTAAACATCCGAAAGGCCGTTAGGACTATGCTATCATTATTCCTCTAATTGTAATATAATAATTTTTTTTTTAACAGAACATAAATTGAGCATGCGGATCACTTATTGCTGAAGTAAATAACAATTGATTCAATCAGAACCGTCGTTTGTCTTAATTTTATGTCCACTACACCCCTCTATAGCACAAAGAAACCTAAATCAATAAAATTATAAAGCAAATAGAAAGAATTACTTCATTTTATGCTGTACATGAGATAAATATACACTAATTACCCACAAAAATAAATGGAAGTCATCTACCTTCATCAAGAGAAGAATATGAGATTGAGTTTCTAGAATATTCCTCAACAAAACTGTTGCCTCCAGAAATTTTGGTAACACCTGTGTTGGTACTACTACTGGCATTAGTATTAGTATTGGTGGTATTAGTATTAGTGAAAGCAGAAGACGTGGTAGTCGTCCAACGTCCTCCACGACCTTGAATTCCTGGCTTACCTGGCTTGGGCAAAGTAAATGAGTCGCCTGAAAGCATGAGATGAATAGAGTTCATGTCAGGCCTTTCTGCAACGCTTTGTTGACAACACAATAAGCCGAGCTGAATGCACATTGCTGCCTCGTCACGATTGCACTTGGTAAGGCTCGGATCCACTAATTCCAATGCCTTATCGCCTTGAAAGAGAGTCCATGTCTGTAATATGAGCACCAAAAAGAAGTTAAGCATGCTGACAAGTTTGCTTGCTCTCCCTTGTACAAAATTAGGAACAAACAGTACAAGTAGCTCACAGTTAGTTGCCCCAACAATCCATGCCGTTAACTATAGTTGTTATTAAAGAGTGTACTAGACTACTATAAAACCGTAGAATTAAGAATTTACCATACTTCTTTGTCCTCTAAAACTTGCGTGCAAGTAGTTGATCTTATGAACTTAGCACTTTCTATCCAATGTTTTCATCCACACAATCAATTCAGCTGAGAGCAGAAAATTCTCAATAGAAATGAGGTTAGAAGATTAGAAGAAAACTAGTTGTGAAATATAATATTACAGTTGAATCCAGGCTAAGGTTTGGGTAAATATTATCTGCTTATAGCATGGGGGAAAGATGAGTAGATGACAGCTTGAATGGATAGCCAAAGAGTTGAAAGCACATCAAGCACAGGCCAAATTCACAAAAACTCAGTGGCCGCCATAAGTTGTCATCATGGATCAGAGGACTATATACATATTCATTTAATTGCTCTAAAATTGTGAAACAATTTGAAAATTCCTAAATGTCCCCTTTTTCATATTTTCAGATTATGATGATTTGGGCAATCATCAGGCTCAGATCATTAAACAAAAGCATCAATAATAACATTGCTTTTTGGCATGCACATTCCGCATTCACAAAACTGAAAAGTTCATATTAAGTGTTATTTTGGGGAATAATAGTATTTGAATTCTTTGGGAATTAACCTACATAGCTCAGAAGGTCTGCCTTTTCTTTGCCAAGACGTCCATCGTGGTTCTTTCTTCCACTTACAATTTCTAAGACCAGAACTCCATAGCTGAAAACATCTGTCTTCACTGACAAATATCCATGCAATGCATATTCGGGGGCCATGTAACCACTGCATTGAGCAAATCCTTTATCAATCGCACTTCTCAAAGAAACAAATCAACCAAGGATCATTTAGAATATCGCCTGATTAATAAGGCATTAAGGATTGTTTTATGAGAAAAGATCAAATTAGTGAAGAAACCACTCACTGTGTACCAGAAATCCTGAATGTATTAACATGGGTGTCTTCCCCAGGAAATAGTCTCGCCAGGCCGAAATCAGATATCTTTGGATTCAGTTGCTCATCCAGCAAAATATTACTAGCTTTAATGTCTCTGTGAATGATCCTCGCAGGAGCCTCCTCATGAAGGTAAAGAAGACCTCTCGCCACGCCCGTAACTATTCTGTAACGTGTTGTCCAATCCAGTGAAGAAGACTTGGTTTTATCTGTAAAATTAAACCTTTCAAATAAATTAGTCCTAATCTTACCAAACAATCTAAAAAAAATTTGAAAACCTAATCAGCTAGTAAAAAAATAAAAGTCCTAGGTCTATGCCCTAGGATAGGAAGAGATTCATATCATCTCTCTCTTACCAAAGATAAAGCAATCAAGACTCTTGTTTGGCAGATACTCGTAAACAAGCATCTTTTCAGGTCCTTCTGCACAACAACCGAACAATGTGACCAAGTTCTTGTGCTGAATTTTCAACAACAGTTTCACCTCATTAGTAAACTCTCTCAATCCCTGCCTTGAGTCTACGGAAAGCTTCTTCACAGCTATTTCTTGACCATTTGGCATCAACCCCTGTAACAAAAATAAATAAATAAATAAATTTGATTACTAGTTTTTACTAATTTAACAAACTAAGCTCAGTTTGGTATTGAGATTGTGGAAAAAAAGAAGAATAAATTTTTAAATAATAATTTTAATAAAATTATTAAAAATATCAGTTTCTAATCAAACAAGTGTGAGATCAAATTAACATATCAATCTACAATTGTTGGTGTAACGTTTACCAAACACTTTAATAGTTAGCACAAAACCACAATTATCTAACCTCATTACCAAACAGGACCTAAAAGGCAAAGAAATTTGTATAATATTCAAACACTACAAGCCTATTGGAATTCCTTAATTACTGTAATCTGGGCTTTAACATAATCTTATTTGTCTTACACAGTTTTAGTTTTTCTATCAAAATGTCATTAAAATATAATATATATAAGAAATCATAAATAAATAAGTAAATAAATAGCAAAAAACTATGTTAACATAATCTAATAAAAAAAAAAATAGCATAATTATAATCATTAAGTTAACATTAAACTAACCAAAAAGTTAATTAAATTAATTTTGCTTTAAAAAGAAGAAATTGCGGTATAAGCGTACTCTGTAAACGGGACCAAACCCGCCGTGGCCGAGCTGATTCAAGTCGGAGAAAAAGTTGGTGGCGACTTGGAGAGTGCGGAGGTCGAAGAAGAGGTTCCAGGAGTCGGCGCCGGAGCCATCGGCATCTTCAGCTGATTCGCCGTCGGCTCTTCCGGGTCTGAGGCTCTTCTTCAAGCAGGAAAAAAGATTGGACATAAAGTCCTTCAAGTTCATTTCATCGACTGACAGATTATGATTATGATGATGTTGGTGATTTTGATCATTCCAAAATCGGACAGCCGCGAATGCGAGAGAGGTGAAGTAGCATGAAGTTGAAGAGTTGTTTATCGAAGAAGAATACGTACAATTCGCATTTGACAAGGCATGTTGAAGGTGGTTGATTTGACTTTTATTTGGAGTCAGTCAACGGAGAAGTCTTGTACTTTACCCAGCTGGATTTTGCTGTATTATTTTTTTAATTCATTTTATAAAAATAATTATAATATTTTAAGTTTAACATGAAAACCATTGACCTTTTAAAAAAAAAAATTAATAGTGTCCACAAATTTCCATTCTCGAAATCGAAATCGGAATTGAGAAATCAAAATAAAAAACTTATTTTTTTATATAAAAAAAACTTATTTATTTATTAAATTGAAGTTGAGATTAGGAATGAGATACATGAGTCTTAAAGCATTTCCAAAAGAGTTTTCAAATAAAATTTTACTACTTATTTGAAGAGCCATTTTAATATTAAACACTCCAAAAGACACGTTAATTTAGATTCTTCAAATAAGATTTGCTTCTCACTCTTCAATATTGTCGAGTGAGTTTCTCCCTCTTCTATTAATATTTTATTACTATTTATTGAAAAGATACAACTGCTATAATTATTATTTATGTTTCCTTTAAAAAACACAATAGCAATTGAACGACTATTTTTTTTCAGCCTATTAAATATTATTGAACTCATACCATTATTTAGTTTTTCACTTGACTTCATCAAAATGGATCAATTTTATCATCCAGCATTTTCTACACAAATTCCTAATTCATCTCAATTCATTGAACCATCTTTATCAGCAACTCATCTCAGCTCCATTTCACAAAAGAAACGTGGTGAAGCTTTTTCAGCGGACGAAGATATGCATCTTGTTTCATCATGGTTGAATAAATATTAGTTAACTGGCGGAAGGTTGAGAAGTCCATTCATAAAAATCTATTTTCATAAAGAGTTAAAAGTACTTTAAAAAAATTACAGGTTGAATAAATTTTTTAGAGGGAAAAAATAGAGGGTAATTAAAATTGTTGGAGTGAAAAAAAAATTGAGAGTAATTAAAATAATTAGAGTGAATAATTGGAGGTTAATTAAAGTTGTTGGAGGGAAAAAAATAAAGGGTAGTTAAATGAATAATTGGAGGTTAATTAAATTTGTTGGAGGGAAAAAATGGAGGGTAGTTAAATTTGATAGAGGAAAAGATTTGATTAAAATAATGTTAATTTGTTCTTATTTGGTGAGTCTTTTAGAGAGAATTGTATTTTTCTATTCACTTATTTGCCACATCAGTAAACAAATTGAAATTTGAAGAGTAAAATTTAAATAGTCTTTTGAAAATGCTCTTATACAAATGAAGAGTAGTTACCAGATTTGTGATTCCAGTGGGGGAAGGGTTGGAAATGAGACCCCTATTTTCCTAAAGACAAAACTATCCCTATTATTATTTTTTTATTTTTTCAAATACTCTTTTTGTAATTAAAAAAATAAATTGAAAAAAAGAAGAAAAAAACAAAATTCCTAACCATCAACTAACCCATCGCATCGCCGCTGACATAGTCGGCCCCTCCGTCGTCCTCGAAGAACTAATTGATAATGATGATTGTTTATGATGATTGATGATGATTATTATTATTATTATTGATGATGTAATAAATTAAATTAAAATATTTTTTAATTATATGAAACTAATCCTCAAACTACAATTTATATTATATAAGATTTATAATTAATATTTATAATCAGATAATTATTGAAATTAATTTACATTAATTTTCATATAACACTATCTAAATTTTTATCATTTCTAATATTCAAGGGGTGTCTTATTTATTTACATTTCGAAAGGGAGAATACTACAACTAATTTATATTAATTTTCATATAGCACTGTCCAAAATTTTACCTTCTCAAATATTCGAAAAATATTTACTTCACTCATATTTCGAAAGAGAGAATAATATCTTTATTTAATTATAATAAAAAAAATAAATCCTTACATACTTTGTAAGCTTGAACCATTGCGCTCTCCTAAGTCTAATAAATCCTTATATATATATATGAAAGCAAATAGCATAGAAGTGAATTCTTATTCTTACAAAGAAAGCAAATAGCATTTCCTATTGATTTGTCACCTGGAGGGACTGGACCTATTCTGATTCTGAATTATCTCAATGGGTTCAAAAATCACATGTTTCTCTGGGACCTGCCTACGGTACAGATTCTGTACCTAACATCTCCCGTCATCCCACCGTCCCATTTTCTATTGCTTAATTTCTCACTCCATATCCAACCACATCCAACGGCTGATACTGCAGTTTGTAGCTTACAGATTCTGTAAGCTAGTCGAGTCCGTTTCTCTGGATCATCATAACGTACTTCCACATATATAGTTATGCTCTGACCGCGCAGCTGCTCCTCGTATCATTTTTTAAGGGAATATTTTACTAAAATAGACATGGGGAGCAGCACCGTGCAATTAATTCAAACGCGCGTCTTTAATGTGTGCAGCTTTTATTTAAAAATCACTGTTTAATAAGACCCACAGCTTTCTCAATAAAAATTGAACACATAGATGTACCGTGAACCGAATCAAAACTCTATATCAGTAATAAATCTATCAATTTGACTGACCAATATTTTAGTGTCACGTTTTTGGGATATTAGCATCCGTATCAAGAATTTTCTCAAGGGGCGGGAAGTCTCATTAAAAGCCAAGAAACCGACCCGTCCTAGTTGTGCCTTATGCGGTATTCAATTGAGTTAATTAAGAGAGTTGAAAAACTGTGTTTCATATTAAATACTATGATTGATATAGTAACCGTTCCATGACGTGATAGATCATTCAATGACAACCGTTGAATGGCATTAACGTTGTTTAAGCAATTTAAATACGAAACTCCGAGTACAAAAGCCACATTAATTTTGGTTGACATTTTAGGTCATAGGTTTTGAATTTAGATTGTCCCACTAAATGACTAACCTAAACAATGAGCACAGCTACAATACATGTATGTAGGTGATACATGCAAGTAATAAAAATATTAAAAAAAAGGGCTAGTGTTTGGCTGCCACAAACACTTAAAAAAAAAAAAAACACCTGGGAGCAACCAGTTTTTGCCACCGGTTGCCCTTTAAATGAATTAAATAATAGTAAATATAATAATATTCAAATATAATAAATAAAATAATCATTATTTTAATATTAAATGACACATAACAATAAAAAAAAATTATTTTTATAATAATAAAATTGAGCTTCAAGTTTAATAGTTTTGGTATTAAGTTCATGATCTTAGTTTCATATTTATTGATCCATTAATTTGATTTATCAAATTAATAATCTTAAATTTCAAGTTAATTGCTCTATATTTCAAGTTCATTTGGTTTCAAGTTTAATGGTAGACATCACGTTAATGGTTCTTATTTCATGTTTGTTGGTCCATTACTTGGATGATTTTCATGGTTGTAAGTTAATGATTTCAGGTTTCATGTTTATTGCACCACGTTTTAAATTTCTTTAGTTTCAAGTTTAATGGTGTAGGCATCAAGTTAAGGTCCCGGTTTCATATTTATTGGTCCATCAATTAGATGATTTTCATGGTTGCTAGTTAATGATCTCAAGTTTCATATTCATTGCATCTAGTTTCAAGTTCCTTTAGTTTCAAGTTTAGTGATCCGGGTATCAAGTTAATGGTCATGGTTTTATGTTTATTGGCCCAATAATTGGATGATTTTCATGGTTGAAGTTAATGATATCCGGTTTCATGTTCATTGCACCAAGTTTCAAGTTCCTTTGTTTTCAAATTTAATGGTGTAAGCATCAAGTTAATGGTCATGGTTTCATGTTTATTGGTCAATTAATTGGATTATTTTCATAGTTGCAAGTTAATGATATCAGGTTTCTGTTTATTGCCCGAAGTTTCAAGTTCCTTTGGTTTCATATTTAATGGTTCCAGTATCAAGTTAATGGTCCTGATTTCATATTTATTGTTCCATTAATTGGATGTTTTTCATGGTTGCAAGTTAATGATCTTGGGTTCCATGTTCATTGCACCAAGTTTCAAGTTCCTTTGGTTTCATATTTAATGGTTCCAGTATCAAGTTAATGGTCCTGATTTCATGTTTATTGGTCCACTACTTAAATGATTTTTATGGTTGCAAGTTAATGATTTTCGATTTCATGTTCATTATCTGAAGTTTCAAGTTCCTTTGGTTTTAAATTTAATGGTACATGTATAAAGTTAATGGTCATGGTTTCATGTTTATTGGTCCATTAACTAGATGATTTTCATGATTACAAGTTAATGATCTTAGGTTTCATGTTCATTGTTCGAAATTTCAAGTTCTTTTTTGTTTCAAATTTAATGGTTCAAGTATCAAATTAATAGTCCTAATTTTATGTTTATTGATCCAGTAACGATTCCATAGGTTTCAGGTTTTATAAATTTTTTTTATTTATTATTTAAATTCATCTCAACCATTAGATTCATAATCCAATGGCCATTTTTCCTGCATGTATCTGATACATGCAGGAATTGTAGCATCAGCCCCTAAACAATATATAGATTATGACTTTTTTTATGGCCAAAAATCGCTCCAGTGAACTTACTCATCATCATACGTCCTGTAAGGCTTCAGATATATATTTCTTGTAGGCTTTTCGTAAGTCTTGAACTTAATTTCGGAAACAAACAGCTTCTCAACTCATCACTACGTAATTACACGACTTGGTCCATGCTTATTGTACCATGAAATATCTATCTATCTTAATATGAGACGTCAAATTTGTAAAATATTTAAGCCCTTTAAATTAGGGTTTGTAAAGTCATATGCGAGCGGGAAAGTGTGCATCCGTATACTAATTTACAAGGTCCTCCTCCGTTTGTGTGGCTTCTTTTTTTAACACGTTTGCCGTTTCTTTATGTTTATAAAAATAACATTTCGTTTTCAAAAATACAAAAAACGGTCAAATGAATGCGTGCTGATTGTTTTATGATCTGTGGCGTTCAGGTATTGAGTGTTCAGAAAGAAAACAGTAATGTATGGTCAATCAGGGACAAGGGGGTCCCACTAAACCTTGACGTTACTTAGAGATGAAGAATGTGCGATGAACGCAACAACACTAATTTTGACCGTCTAAAACGTTTTAAAATAATTTTTCTTTGGCAGAAGAATTTTAGAGCACATTAAAATTAATATAATTGATTAATATATGCATGTATGATATATATAATTAAATTTAATATAATTTTTAAAATATATATATATATATATTATAATAAATTTTATTTTAATAACAAAATTTTAGAATACATAAAAAATAATATAACTACTTAATACATATTATATATATATATATAATTAAATTAAATATAATTAGTATTTTATAATAATTTTTTAAAATAAATATACATATATTATAAGGAGATTGCCATTTTCCCCCTACAGTAATTAACATATACTATTTATCCCCCTACTGATTTTATAATGACCAAAAACTCCCCTAACAGTATAAGTTTATAATATTACCTTTATTTTTAACTACTCTTTTATTTACATTTATTATAGATTAAATAAATTACATGAACAGAAACTAAATAAAAAAATTAAGTATTAAAAATAAGAAATATATGTTTTGATATGAGAAAAAAATTAATAATAAAATTTTTTTCTTGTAATTATTTATTTTGTGAACTTTTTTTATAATAAACATTTTGTAATATTTTAAAATTAAATGTAAAAGGTATAGGCAAAATATTTTATTATTTATCTTATAATAAATTTTTATTTGTCATTCAAGTTTTCTTATAATATTTTTTTATCATTTTATAATAACTTTCTTATATATTTATTACAAGAAAATTTTCACAAAATAAATAAGTACAAGAAAAAAAATTATTATTAATCTTTTTATTCATATCAAAAAATATATATATTTTTTAATGCTTAATTTTTTATTTAGTTTTTATTCATGTGATTTATTTAATTTATAATAAATATAAATAAAAAAATAATTAAAAATAAGGATAATATTATAAACTTATACTATCAAAAAAATTTTGGCCATTATAAAAAATAACAAGAGGAGAAAATAGTATATGTTCATTTATGTAAGAGGAAAATAGATAATTTTTTTATTATAATATTATTCACTTATTATAAGATTAAAATGATACTTTGAATGTGTTCTAAAATTTCTGTTCCTGGTGACTACTTGTTTGAATTGCAATGAAGTCAGCCGCCAAGACTTTACCACTTTTGACCATTTAATGATGAGAGAAATTAAAATGGAACTGCCGAACGCGTTAACTGGGAAGAAAATTGAAAGTGGTAATTCAACTCATCATTTTTAATCTGGGTCCATTCATGCTATATTCACGCCGCGAAAAAAATCATTCCTAATTTGGTTATCTTTTGTTTGATTATTAAATTGAAGCAATATTTCATCTCATGTTCAATTTATCTACTCATTCATTGAATTTTGTTTCAACGGTTAAAATAAATTCTAATTATTTATCATTGCTTTATTATTTTAATTATTTTTAAAAGTTTGAATATGGAATTAAACAGTCTCAGAGACCTTGCTCACAAAGCACCAACCATTTTATTATAATACTTAAATTTAAGTGACCAGAAACTTATCCACAAAATTAGAATTCATACCTCACAATTGTGAGATCATGCATTTAATTGTGGGGGTTTAATTTCCTTTCTCAATTTGAGTGAAAATAATTTTTTTCCTTTCGAAATGTGGGTGGAGTAGACGTCTCTCGAATATTAGAGAGGATAAAAATTTAGGTAGACTTCATAAGAATTTATGTAAATTAATCTTAATAATAGTCTGATTTGTAAATATGAGTTGTAATATCATGTAATATGAATTGTACTCTTAAGTAATAATCTAAAAAAAAAAAAAACCAGAAACTTAAAGTGCATTCACAGCTGTTCAAACTATGCCCAATAGTGCAGTTCAAATTTGGGATTGCAGTATATCCCCAAAACAATCACTTATTTATTTATTATTACATTTTTCTTTGAAAATAATCTTATAAGATGTTTAGTAAATTCGGTTGTGAGACAATTAATGTCACTCCTAAAATAACTTGCTCTACGTGTTCTGTTAATTAAGCTTAAAAGTATAATGTTTATGTACGTCGATAAAATATTAGAGTTTTTATTTCATAATTTAAGTTTGTTTAGTTTTGCGAAATAAATCACCTGGATATTTTTTTATTTTTAAATTTCATCCAATCACAGTTATCTCAAAAGACTATATGATCGAATCTGAAACAAAGAAGATTGCTATGATTTTTTTTTTTTTTTTGTCTTAACCACGAGATATCCTAGGTAGGGCCCCAACTGTGAGAGGTACTTTTAAGCCCGTACCATAACCCAGACTAGAAGTCCCGGCTCGAACCGAGAGGCACGGGTTCTCCCAACAAAGACTACTTCCCTGCGACTTAAACCAAGAAACTGGGAACCAAACCATCAAGGAAAGTCATTGCAATTAACCAATACTTTGTTGGTATTGCTACGATTATTTCGTTAGGCATGGTGTGATTATACTTCTCCTTTTATTGAATTTATCCAAAGATTAAGACGCTATAAATTGCTGTTAAAACTTTAAGCGGTTAAGCGACGGTGCAGTGCCCTGGATGGTTAGCAGGTTAAGTAGAGATTTGTATTAATGTCCTTTTAGGCTTTACCCATCTCATCACATTTTTTGCTGGTGGGTATGTACTTGCTCTTAACTTGAATTCGCTCTCTCTGCATTTACAATAGTTCACAAAACTTTTCCTTCATTTTCTCCGAAAAAAAATTCACAGATTTTCCCGTGAAAATCCAAACCAAACTGTCTCTATTTCAACTTCTCCTGAAAACGTCAACCCCTAGAAATTGAGTGAGTGTGGAAACCAAAGAAGTTAGCAACGAAAGTCAGAACGCGCTGGTCCAAGCTGTGGGGAAAAAGCTAGAGAATTCATGCAAGCGCTTATAGGGCATTATTGTTAAGGAACTCGAACAAGGTTAAAGTAGATGATCAAGCCAAAAATGAGGAGCCAAAGATAGTAAACTCAAATGCTCTTCATGTCCAAAATCAAGGAATTTATTAGGTTATAAAAATTGTATCAACTGTTGTGTTGTGTGAGCATGAACTGAGGAATTAATGATAAATTTTGGTTGTGCGAATTGTATATCGAGTTCTATTAAATTGTGGCACATTGTTAGATTTTGAGTTAATTAAATTGTTTCCACAATATATAATGTCAAAGGAATGGAGTTGAAGCACAAAATTTTAAATTGTTATTATAGTCCTATGAATCAACCATTCTGATATTTTCCGTTTTGTCTTTTTCATAATTTTCCAGTAACAATAGGCTCAATCTCTGTAAAGTCAATGGGGAAATTATTTTGTGGATGTATGTCGATGAAAATTTAACTTCATTATGTCTTGATGGAAATTTCTTCGTAGAATTTGGGGAAGATAGGGGGAAGTCAAATTTTTGAATGCTTAGATACTGACATTGATACATAAACAGTTAAAATTAATTTTAACAGGCGCTTACTGTGTAGTAAACATCAAACAAAACAATGCACAAAGAACCATATATCATTCATGCAACATGACATCTTAATTATTTATACATGTGAATTGTAAAACTAGCCTACTCCCTTGCTACACAATTACCCCATACTACAAAAGTTTGAATTTGTAGTATTTTTCAGCAAAGCTGATTTGCAATTTCTGTCGACTGTCTACCAAAACTTTAAATGATGTCACAAAGGTAATTTAGACAATTAAGATGTTAAATATTGAGAGATTATCAATCATCCACCTTAAAGTTTATCCAGTATAAAAAATACTATGAAAGTTTTGTTGGAAAAATATGCTCTTTAGAAGCATATGTGTTTATTTAATTGTAATAAATAATTTTTTTGATTAATAAAATAAATGAAGTACTTTATTAAAATATCATACGTGCATTAATATTTTGAGTAAAGTTCATTTAATCATATTATCTGTATTTATGTGATCACCATGTGGATTCACAGAAAACATAAATACAAGTTATCTTATGATTATATAAATTTAGTTCGCAGTTGATAAATAAAGTTGGGCACTTTATTTAGGTATAGATTGTAATAAATTCATTGAATGATTTATCTTAATCATGTATGAATTTATTGATTTAGTACGACTACATTGAATAAGATCACATATGAAATTTAATTAACTTTATAATAACTGTCAAATTTATTAAATCTCATAGGCATTGATTTTACTGTAATCTTAATCTCGAGTTAGTCATAATTTCATGTTTGTAATTGTTATTTCATTTGAGTTACCAATGGGCATGACACATACTTACAGTCAAGATTATCCAGTATCTTAGTGGAAGCAATTATGAGTATTGGAGTTATAGATTAATAATATAGAATTTGTATAGCACATCTTTGATGGGTTTTCGCTACTTGATCATAGAATTCTCTGGTCAGAGTGTGTCGACATATTTAATATGTTGAAAATAATCATTAAAGAAAACCAGTAAGTATCAAGGAATAAGATGTAATTAAATTAATTGAACAGTTGAGATATCAATTTAATTAACGATGTGGTATAAAGGATTGTGAGGTAAAGAAATCAATATGGCATGGGTCAAATTATTATTCGAGAACACTATCTTGGATAACATATAATTATGGAGGTAAGTTTCAATCTTTTAGTGGAGTAGATTTGAAATTAAATAATTGGGCTACTTTAATTATATGTATAATTATTATAGCCATTATTGTAGGTACCCATATGATCCCCGGATTAGCTCATTTAATTGACTGCGCCGCTACTGGATTAATAAGTAAGATAACTAGCTATTTGGGTTAAAAGCCTAAATATATTATTTAGTGGGAGACTCCATATAATGTGCTTGTGTCTAAGGGATTTTGTGTTATTTTACAAGATGGACTCCTATGACAAGAAAGAGTAACGTTACTTTTGATTTTATTATTTTTAATTTAAATCAAATTTGATTTAATAGAATTAAAAATATAAAAATATGGAGTTTAGGGTTTCCACTAATATATAGATATAAAGGGGATTATTTTCTCCCAAAAGAAGTGAGGCTACATTATACAGATTAGATAAAAAAGATTTTTCCTCTCTAATTTTGAGAGAAATTTTTTTTCTCCTGTTAGTTACTTTTAGTGGTGATAAAGGCGCCCACACGTCAAGTGCAGATCAAACATGAGTCATAACTTGGAAGATCATTAGTGACCGATCGTAATCTAACAAGCGTGGCGGTGATAGATCGTGATCTAACAGGCGTGGCGGTAACGGATCGTGATCTAACAGGAGTGGCGGTGACGGATCATAATCTGGGAGCCTGGATAAATTTCAATTGTTCATTTTATCAAATTGTCAAGGTATGATTTTCTAGACTACGAATTCTTATGTATTATATGAGATCGATTTCGAAAGTTTTTTTTTAAAAAAAAAAAACTGATTTTTCCCCATCAAGTTTGAATTTATTTAATTTTCCACCCTAAGTTTACAATTTGTATCAACCGTCCACTAAAATATTAACTGCCATTTATATTTAATGATGTCATAAGGATAATCTAGATGTTTAATATGATAGAAAAAGGAAAAAATTTATTTTTTATAACTAATATTCAGTTAAAAATAAACACTCTAATTTCTTCCTTACTTAAAAGTATCTAATTATTTTCTTAATTAATCTTCACAAATTTATATAATCAAACTCAATCCACAAATTACCCTAAACCATAATTTATGGACACCGAATCACTCCAATCCTTAAATTTGACTTCGTAAACACCCAATCAAACTCAACTTGCAGTTTCATGGCCACCATTGTCGCTGACCATGACTGTCGCTACTGCTTTACTTAGCCTCATGGATAACTACAACTACCACAAGATTCCTCAATTGCAGATCTCTATAGCCCAATGCATGTTTTTGTCAATTATCATAGATGGTTGAAGGATTTAGCGATGAAGGATATTGGTTATAAAGGATTTGATACCTATCTCTATTGATTTTGTGAACCATAAAAATTTATATGGAGAGAAGATAAGAAAGAAGAAAGTGAAATGTATTTTGTTTTGCTTTTGGTTTTATGTGCTCGAGAAGGATTTGATACAAATTATTGATTAGAGATAAAAATCGTTGGCTGATTTTGTTTTGAAAGAAAGAGATTTCATATTTTATTTATATTTTTTCAAAATTTATTTTATTAATTTATGGTGCAAAGTACAAAAAAAATGCTCTTGAATTCAAGGCTAAAATGGTTGTCTTACTTATATTATGTTAAATATTCTAAAAGTGTTAATGTTTTAGTAGATATGTGACACCAATTACAAACTTAGAGTGAAAAATTGAATAAATTCAAACTTCTATAATATCTTTTTACAAGAGCATAAACTTGAGATATATGACATAATTGCTCTTAAATTGAAGGGTAAAATGACTATTTTAGTGGATTCTATTAAATATTCTAACCATATTAACATTTTGATGGATGGGTACTAGTTACAAACTTAAAGTAGAAAATTAAAAGCATTTTTGAAAAGAGGAAACTTAAGTTGACTTTCCCACTAAATGGTACATTTTGATTCTAAATCTATATTGCATTGCATGTACTCCATAATTAATTTTAGATCTACTTTTTTACATGTAATCAATAATGGAATTTTACGTCCTAATCTGAGTAAAAAGACAAAAGAAATTGAGGAGTTGTGGAGCAAGTAGGTGGTCGATGCTAAATTGAATGCAACTGACCTACAAATAATTTTGAAGTAGTTTTATTAGGCTGGTCACATAAGTTTGAATCTTAATAGAGAATTTTAAAAAATAGAATAGGACTTTGTTTATCCCTCTATTTTTTTTAAAGTAGATTTTTTTTAAAAAAAATTTCAATATAATATAAATGGATGTACTTGATGTTTTACTAAACATGATGGGGCTCCTGAAAAGTAGAATTTCCATGTTAAGGGAGGTTTTCATACTATGATCAATAAATTACAAAAATAAGTTTTATTGATTTCGTTAAACACATAGGCCGCACAACTGCGGCACAAGTCCCTCTAAATCGTTCAAGGGCCCGGCCCAATAGTTTCCTCACAAACCACACTCTCGTCGCAATTGCTTTTGGAATTGCATGGCACAACTTTGAAATTTGCAAGCTAATTATTCCAATTTCCCAAAACATTTTACAAAATCTTTTTGCATCAAAACTTGGTATACTTGGTGACCATATATAATAATGGAGAAAAATAGAAAGGAAAGCAAGTAGTGAGGTAGAGATAAGTGAATATCATCACTTTAATTATGAAAAAAAAAGTAATTATTTTTTGCTTAAATTTGGAACAGCTGGGTTGGTAAAAGTTCCACACTTACAAAATGCAAAAGCTAAAACATTAACGTTAGGGACGGGCAGAAAATTGGCGACCTGAACAAAATCGATAAGTTGGGGAGAAAGGAAAAATGTACTATTTTATCCTTTGAAAGAGTAAAAGAAAACAAGTGTTTTTAGGTTAATTTGGATAAGACTAAGGCATTTCATAAAATGATAATTCCGTTTTTGATTTATAAGGTGTGGACGTACATCAACGCCTAAGAATGATTTTATAAATATTTTTATTTGTTTTAGCACAATGATAAAATCATAAATTGATATCTAACATCCTTTTAAGGAGTAAGGAACTTAATTAGTGAGTCGACAAATAAGTTAATACAAGTCATGAAAAAGCAAAATAGTGACAAAAAATGAAATTGCTGACATAAAAATGGTCTAGTATATGAGAAATTTGCTTAGAGATTTTATTTGAAGATCTTGGAAGCAATCAATTCTAAAGGAGAAGAGATTTCTTGAAACTAATAACTCTTCGAGAGAATTTGTATCAAAGATTCCAGGCATGAGGTGAGCCTTTTATTAGTCGACAAGGCAACTCCTCCTATGAAAAACAGAGTAATTTTTTTTTGCAATACTCTCATCATCAATTTATTTATGCCATAACTTGTTGTAAGTATCTTTCCACAAAAAGCAACATATATATGTGGAGATCAGAAAAGGAGGTTCGTAATTTGAGACTGAAGGTAGTGAAGGGGAGGCAAGAAGAAGCACCATATGAGAAGGATCCTTTGCCAATGGTTCTTGAGAGTGCCAAAAGCAGTAACTTCAGTCCAAAGGCAACCGACGAATCATTTTGTTCTTCTATTATTGAAACTACAACATCTCCATCACCAAACCATCTCATTATAGCTCAATTTGTTTAGAAAATACATTTATAATACTAAATTCCGACTTACTTGAAAACAAAATTAAGCAAAGAACTCTTCAAACAAAAAAAAAAAAAAGCAAAGAAAAGAAAAATATTTGTAATAGAAAATTTGGGAGGTTTCATGTCATTTTCACAAGGTTGAAAAACAATGAAATCAATAAGATTTATTAAATTTATTTTTTATTTTCTCCAAATGTCACTTACACTAATAATAAGGACTTGTGTGGTGGGCTCGGGTATACCAAGTCAGCATTTTAAGTTGGTGTACCTGCCCACTGAAGCTCAACATCACCGTGCCTTTTCTTCACCTCAACAATCATCAAGCAACAAGTTAGTATGGTTTGATTTTTAAATTGATTTTTGTTAGGGTCTGATTTGATTTTTAGACTGATTTAGGTTAGGGTTTGATTTGAATTGTTGAATTAGGTGAGATTTAAATTATTGAATTAGTTTAGATCTGAATGGTTAGTTTGAATTATTAAGTCCAATAAATATTCATGGCTGACTATTAAAATATTTTGAGATTTTATTTTAATTATAAAAAATAACGAACTTTTTCTTAATGTACTATTGTAGTCGAACGAAGTTTTCGATCTTTTTTTTTTTCAAATAACCTGTTTGTTTAAGAAATTTTTAGTTGCTTTGAATGTAAACCAAATCTGACAGGGAAGAATATCAAACAACTTCAAATATGGATAGGTTTAACGAGGAAAAAAAAAAAAAACTCTGATGTTGTTCATTCAATCTTTTCATTTTCATTTCTATTTTGTTGTTTCTTGTGCTGAGTTTAGAGTTAGGAGTTTGAGGATTGAGTTTAGGTTGATGTTGAAATGATGATGGCTGTCTAAAATTTTAAGTATTTAGTTTTATTGGATAAAGAGATGGTGATTGGAGGGCAAATTGGTACTCGGACCATTGAGATTGATATTTGGAAAGATTGATTTATAATCATGCAATTTGAAGTTTTTTAAATGTGTTGTTATAATTGTCTTCTCCATCATAATTGGACTTATGGGATTGACTCCTAACTTGCTTGAATTGATTATAATTTATAATTGCCTGCACATGCATTTTTTTGATGATAGAATACTAAATTTCACTCAATATATGCATGTATCACCTTATAATTTTGAATAAAAAAAAATTTGAATAAAAAATAAAAAATAATTTTGAATTGAGACGGCATTGAAGACAAAATCCCTTACTCTATCAGCTTATCCTCAACGACTCCAGCTTATCCTCACCCACTCTGTCTTCGCCATTCTCTTCCCTCTCTGGAACGGTTCTATCGAATAGTACCGCCACCGACGACGACACAACCGCCGCCGACGACACGGTCACTCATTCATGCACTCGTACATAGTTTCCTATTATAGAATTGCGTGTTTTTTGAGGCGTTAGCTGGAATTGTGGATTACTTGAGATCTGATCTCCATATATTTTGCAGATTTTGGTTTTGGGTAATGGGAATGCAAAAGCATGATAAGATTATAAGATAAATTGGCTATGGGTATATGAATGTATAGGTATTAATTCTCTGTTTTGGAAGTGGTAACAACGAGTAAATGTGTATCTCTTCGGCAAAGTATTTGCAGTGTCACTTTTGAAAAACAGCCTAGTATTCAAAGAGTTATAGAAGAACAACAGAGTTTCATGGTGTGAGCACTAATAAACTGCCTAGTGCTTGTGGGGTGATAGAGAAACAGCAGAGTTTTCATGGTGTGACTATTGATAAACAGCTGAGTACTTGTGATGGAAAAACATGAGTTTTTGCAGTCTTATGGAGAAACAGAAGAGTTTTTGCATAGTGACAGAGAGACAACTGAGTTTTATAGGTGGTGCTCAGAGGAAAAAGAATTAGGATTCACCAGGAAAAAGAAGTCACTTGCAGCTACACTTGCCAGCTCGAACTGGGAATTTAAGTAGAGTTACAGAGATTTTGCAGGATTGTGATTCTAGTGAAACTACGGAGTTGTTGTCGAAACAAAATCAAGAAGGGGGGGACTCCCCTTTATGTGGCTGCAGAGAGTGGCACGCTGCTAAGTGTGAACCAGAATTCAGTGTGCAAGGCAAACGACATTGTCGGCCATTGTTGAGTGTTAGAAAGTGTATATTTATAAAGGAGAAATTCATCATTCTACACTTTAAATCTCACTAACATCTCTAATTTTATTTATTTAAGTCCTTTGTTATTTAATTATATGTGTTTTGTTTTTATTAAGTATTTTGTGTATTTTAGGGGTATCATGGTCATTTCACAATGAACGAGATTTCGGATAAGAAACGGACGTCACTTTTGAACTGGGACATCGAAAACCTTAAAGTAAAAGGAAAGAAAAAGTTTAAAATTAGATCGATTTCACACGTACGCCACTATTCACATGCTTCGCATTTTGTGATCATTACGATATCGCAAACCGTTTTATTCATCGTTGTTCAAATTCTTATTCATCGTCAAACCGTGGTCAAATTCTTGTTCTTTTGGCGACGCGCAATCCTCGTGCATCCAAACTATTTTTAATCGATGGCCATGATTCACTCAATGTATCTATAAAAAGGGCCTCCCCACAATTTGACACCCCGAATCCATTTTTGAGCTTAGTTTTCGTAATTCTCTCTCCATCTTGTATTTTCTACGTATTTTAATAAAATTCCCATTTTACCCTAGTTCAATAATGAGTAGCTAATTTTCTTTCAAGCTTGGGTTGAAGGTGAAGTCTCAAACATGTGTCATGGGCTTTATTTGGTAAATTTATTTTCTCTTCCCTCTAATTTACGTGGAGGTTTTGACTTTTTTCGTCGACAAATAATAATAATCTTGTCAATTCGCCACAGTTTTTCAAGGCACCCTAGTATAAGGTTATTATCATTTAGCACGATAAGCCCTTAACACCATATTGATTAAGCGTGGTTCATGAGGTGTGGATTCCCCCTCATGATTTAATTGGTATTAATAAGGAATATTTAGCGTAGTGCGTGTTGATACGGATCAGGATACCCAAGACTCTCTTTTTCAATAGTTCCCAATTCAATTTAATTCCGCATTATTCCAATTTAAATTCTAGCATCCTTTAAATCAATTTTCCCATTCTAAAGCATCCTTTAAATTAATTTCCCTATAGATCCAATCACCCATTTACAAAATTAATTCTACACACAATTAAAATCCACCTCCTCGTGGGATCGACACTCAACACCATTGTTCTATTCACAATAGATTCGATGTGACTTTGCGAGTTCAACAAAATTTGCACAACAAGTTTTTGGCGCCGTTCTTGCAGGAGGTAAGTATTTTGATTTGTAGAATTAATTTTTTGTAAATAATTTTATTATTATTATTATTATTATTATTATTATTATTATTATTATTATTATTATTATTATTATTATTATTATTTTAGTTGTTTCCTTGTATTTTCTTTTCTTAATTAATTAAAAAAAAGTGAATTTATATTTTAGGTAAGAATTTCTTTTTCTCTTCTTTAAATTTCTGCAATTTAATTTTCAAGTTATTTTTCTTTGTAATTTTTCATTTATCTCATTAATTTATTTTTATTTTAATTCACGTATTTGTTTTAGTGTATTTTGTTTTTATAGAAAGGTTGTAAGCAATGTGATAAGGTTAGTATCGTAATTTCTCCTTCTTCTTTATTTTTATTTGTTTTGTTTAATTTATTTTCTTTATTTGCATGCGTAGTGTCGTAGGTCATTATCACCTGTCTTGAACCTATAGACCTTGAATTAGAAAAAGAACACTTCGCACACACAAACACATTGCACGTAAAGATAAAATTGAAATGGATTTTTGCAACAACGAGAACCACGGGAGAGGCCATTCAAGGACTACTTCGGTCCTCAGCTAATTTGAGCACATCATGCATACGATATCCAAATGTAGCCGCTAGGAGTTTTGAGCTAAAACCTAGTGTGCTAAATTGTCTCCCAACATTCTATGGCTTAGAAAATGAGGACCCATATAATCATCCGAACGATTTTCATACAATTTGTCAAACTTTTAAATATGAGAATTTTGAAGATGATGTTAAACTTAGACTATTCCCATTTTCTTTAAAGGATAGAGCTCGTTCATGGTTTAATACATTGCACTGCTAATAGCATTACAACATGGGAACAAATGGTAACGAAATTTTTAAATAAATATTTAAGGTTCATAAAACCAATCTTATTCGCGAGGAAATCTCGAGTTCACCCGAGAGAAGAAGCGGCGATTTTCGAAGCATGGGAGCGATTCAATGGACTACTTTTGAAGTGTCCACATCATGGGTACGAGAAATGGCACCAATGCCAATACTTCTTGGAGGGATTATTGCCAAATGTGCAAGAATGGCTAATGGCAACAAGTGGAGGAGAGCTAATGTCAAAAAGTGCATCAGAGATTTGGGATTTCTTCCAGCGACAAGCAGATAATTCCCAACAGCGGAGTCGATCTCTCAGGAATACTAGAAGAATTAAAGGAGTGAATGAGGTTCACATTGGCGAGTCAAGTTCGGGAATTAAAGAAGTCAAGGAGATGGTTGAAGGTCTTTCTCGACAAATAGCATCGTTGACGACTGCTAAATCAACAGAGCAACAAGACCATGACTCATACTCAGATCAAGCCAATGCCATCGGTGTCATGAGGAAACCATCAAATTACAACCCATACTCCAACACATATAATCCTGGATGGAGAGACCACGCCAATTTTTCATGGTCTCAAGGATTCCAACAGAATGGACCGGCGGCTCGGCTCACCTATGCAACCAATTCCTCAAGTTCCTCAAGCCTCTCGGCCACCATTTAGATCATACAATCGAACCAAAACTACTCTCAACCCGGACAATGGGAGGATGCCTTCAGAATGTCAAGAATGTTACTAACTCCATGATCGAGAACAACAGAACCGCACCATTGATGGACTACGAAATGAGATGAGAAGCGAGTTTCAACTCACAAGCCCAATCAGTTTCAAGCCTCGAGAAGATGGTGGGACAACTTCTTTGATTCAAACTTTGGCAATGACTGTTGAGAAAGGTAAATTCCCAAGTCAACCAGTGCCTAATCCTAAAGGAGTGCATGAAGCAAGTACCAGTTCACCACCGCAGCATGGAGAGGTCAAAGCCGTTATGACCTTGCGAAAAGGAAAAGAAGTCGACAACAAAGTGGAGATGCCAGCGACCAAAGAAAATCAAATTGTACCTGTGAATGTTGAAGACTCACCACCAGAGGAGAAAGAAGAAACCAACCCACGAGAGTATGTTCCTAAAGCTCCATTTCCTCAGAGGTTAGCTAAAGGAAAGAAGGGAAAATCCACAGGTGAGATTCTTGAAGTCTTCAAACAGGTAAGTGTTAACATCCCTTTACTTGATGCAATAAAGCAAGTTCCATCTTATGCCAAGTTTCTTAAAGACCTTTGCCTAAAAGAGAAACATTCATGTTGAAAAAGGCATTTTTAACTGAAAATGTTAGTTCTATACTCCAACACAAAATTCCTCTAAAATGTAAAGATCCAGGCTCCCCCACTATTTCATGTAGTATAGGGAACCACACAATTGAGAATGCTTTGTTGGATTTAGGAGCTAGTGTTAATCTTTTGCCTTACTCAGTATTTGTGAAACTTGGATTGGGAGAATTACACCCAACTCCAGTGGTGTTACAGCTTGCAGATCGGTCCACGAAAATCCCTCGTGGTATTGTGGAGGGACGTCTTATCGGTAGACAAGTTTTATTTTCTGTTGATTTCATTGTAATTGACACTCAACCAATACGGGAGATTCAAGGAAGCACATCCCCATTATCCTAGGCCGACCATTCTTGGCAATGCCGATGCTCACATTCAATGCGGGATGGAAATATGCAGTTGTCCTTTGGCAATATGACCATGGAGCTCAACATCTTCAACATTGCCAAACAACCTCACAATGCAGATGATGGAATTGTTGATGTGGATTTAATTGAAGCATTAATTGATGATACTTTTATTTCAAACCTTAGTGATGACCCTTTACAAACATGTTTAACTCACTTTGGTTTGGATTTTGATGTTGACAGATCAGTCGATGAGGTCAACGCCTTACTTGACTTCAAAGACCATCCATGGACACTAATAAATGGAAGTCAAGAGTTGAACAACTAACACCATCAGAGAAGAAAATCATCTCATCATCAGAGTCACCACCGAAAATCGAGCTCAAACCATTACCCAACACTTTGGAATATGCGTTCTTGGGAGAAGAAAGCACTCTACCGGTAATCATCTCATCATCCCTAAATGACGAGCAAAAAGGTAAGTTGTTGGATGTTTTAAAAGAGCACAAAGGAGCATTAGGATGGACCATAGCAGACATAAAAGGTATAAACCCAGCAGACTGCATGCATTACATTCACCTTGATGAAAATGCTAAATCTACTAGGGAAATGCAACGTCGGTTAAATCCTAATATGAAAGAAGTTGTTAGAAAGAAGTGCTTAAACTATTAGATGCGGTATCATTTACCCCATTTCGATAGTTCATGGGTCGATCTGTGCAAGTGGTCCCAAAAAGTCGGAGTCACGGTAGTTACCAATGCGATAATGAATTGATACCTTAGAGTGACTACGAGGATGGCGTGTATGCATTGATTATAGAAAGTTAAATTTTGTCACACGTAAAGACCATTTTCCTTTACCATTTATTGATCAAATGCTTGATAGATTAGCGAGGCCATGAATTTTATTACTTTCTAGATGGCTACTCAGGATATAATCAGGTTCCATAGCACCAAAAGATCAAGAGAAGACTACTTTTACTTGCCCTTTTGGCACTTTTTACATATAGGAGAATGCCATTTGGATTATGTAATGCACTCTTTACATTTCAACGTTGTATGTTAAGCATTTTTTCTGATATGGTTGAACGATTCCTTGAAGTCTTTATGGATGACTTTTCTGTCTTTGGTGACTCATTTGATCAATGTTTGCATCATCTAACACAAGTTTTGCAGAGATGTATAGAGAAGAATTTGGTCTTAAATTGGGAGAAGTGCCATTTTATGGTAAATCAAGGTATAGTTCTCAGTCACATCATTTCATGCAAAGGTATTGAGGTTGACAAAGCCAAGGTGGATCTCATTTCTAATCTTCCTCCACCTAAAACAATCAGAGAAGTAAGATCTTTCTTTGGGCATGCTGGTTTTTATAGACGTTTCATTAAGGATTTTAGCAAAATTTCTAGACCCTTATGCAATTTACTTGCTAAGGATGTACATTTTGTCTTTGATGATTCATGTCGTGTAGCGTTTGAAAAGTTAAAGCAATTGTTGACGTCATCACCCATCATTCAGCCACCAAACTGGAGCTTACCATTTGAGCTTATGTGTGATGCATCTGATTATGCAGTAGGAGCAGTATTAGGACAAAGAGTTGATCGAATTCCTCATGTTATTTACTATGCTAGTATGACATTAAACGATGCACAGTTGAACTATTCAACTACTGAAAAAGAAATGCTAGCAGTAGTGTTTGCATTAGAAAAATTTCGGTCTTATCTTATTGGTTGTAAAATAATTGTATTCACAGATCATGCTGCTCTTAAATTTCTCCTCACAAAGAAAGATGCAAAAGCTAGACTAATTCGTTGGGTGTTACTTTTGCAGGAGTTTGACTTGGAATTCAAAGATAAGAAAGGTTCTGAAAATGTTGTGGCTGACCATCTCTCTCGTCTCCATTTTGACACAATAATGAAACCTTAATATTGAATGAGTCATTTAGGATGAGCAATTAATGAGTGTGGAAGTATTACCTTGGTATCTTTGATATCGTTAATTATCTTGTTACAGGTAAACTTCCAGAGCATTGGACCAAGCAGGACAAGGCTAAATTCTTTGCGGAAATAAAGAATTTTTTTTGGGATGACCCGTATCTGTTCAAGTATTGTGCAGATCAAATTATTCGACGATGTGTCCCAGAGAATGAAGTTCATAACATCCTTTCGTTCTGCCATGAACAAGCTTGTGGAGGCCATTTCAGCGCTAAGAAAACGGGGACTAAAGTTCTACAATGTGGTTTCTATTGGCCAACTATATTTCGAGATGCTTACACCTTTTGTTCTTCATGTGATAGGTGTCAACGAATGGGGAGCATTACACGAAGGAATATGATGCCACTAAATCCAATTTTAGTGGTTGAGATTTTTGATGTGTGGGGTATCGACTTCATGGGACCGTTTCCCCCATCTTTTGGCCATCATTACATATTGGTTGCTGTTGACTATATTTCGAAATGGGTAGAGGCAATTCCATGCAGAACCAATGATCATAAAGTGGTGATAGGGTTTTTGAAAAGCAACATTGTTTCACGCTTTGGATTCCCTCGAGCAATAATCAGTGATGGTGGTACCCACTTTTGCAACAAATCATTCAAAGCACTTTTGACAAAGTACTCCATCACTCATAAAGTGGCGACTCCGTATCATCCGCAAACCAGTGGCCAAGTTGAGATCTCCAATCGAGAAATAAAGCACATCTTAGAAAAGACCGTGAGGCCAGACAGAAAAGATTGGTCATTAAGACTTGATGATGCATTATGGGCATATAGAACGGCGTTCAAAACCCCGGTGGGATGTCACCCTACAGGCTAGTGTATGGAAAAGCTTGCCACCTACCTGTGGAACTTGAGCATCGTGCGTACTGGGCCATCAAGAAATTCAATTTTGACATGCAGCAAAGAAGTGGCTCGGAAAAGACGATTACAGCTGGCAGAACTTGAAGAAATTCGCAACGATGCATACGAAAATGCCAAGGTTTACAAGCAACGAATGAAAGTCTTTCATGATAAGCAGATTATGAGAAAATCTTTCACTCCAGGTCAGAAAGTACTTTTATTCAATTCTCGCTTGCATTTATTCCCAGGTAAGCTACGCTCTCGATGGTCTGGCCCCTTTATTGTTCATACTGTTTTTCCACATGGGGCAATTGAAATTAAGGACCCAAAAAACGGTGTCACGTTTAAAGTTAATGGTCAAAGATTAAAGCCATATCTAGAGTACCAACCACATGGAGAGGACACCGAAGTAAATTTAAGTGACCCACCAGATTTGAATTAAGATTTTTGTGTCTTTTCGGTTATTTGATTTTTTTTCTTTATTTTTATTATTCTTTTGCTAATTGAAATTATTTATGCATAAGTGTGTTTGTTTAACCATTAAGTCTTCTTTTATCACTTTTAATCATGAGACAGTTCCTCTTGAACATTCTTAGACGACTTCAACGTGTCCAATCTCATCTCAGAGGCCAGATACAATTTTGTAAAACACATCGTATTTGGAAGCTACAACCACCGGAGTTAATATCCCACGTTGAGGATTTAGAAAGCCAACATCCAGTTGGAGCTTGAGGTAAATTCCATAAGAGGACGATTGTGATTTTCTTTGTGTGTTTTTGTTTGTTACTCTGTTTGTGTGTTTTAGTTTGTCACCCCGGTTAAGTGGCGGATAACGGTACTCCGTGACAATCAAGTCGGTTACTTCAGTTTCCCATAATTATTGATCTTCTGAGGCGAAGGTATGGATAGAAACGAGATCTTAGCAAAGCTTCATAGTCGATTCCCTTCACTTCCTCAGAATGCCCTCCTCACAATCTATAAAGCTCGATCTGAACGCATGCGATTGCTCATGAGGAATAACATACCTGCTGATATTATTTGGTTAATTGAGGCTAAAGTACGCTTGGCAGGTGAGTTACCTCCTAAATTTATTGCATACATGCCTGGTTGTGGTAAAGGAAATTATGCAAGAAAGCGAAGAGCTCGAAAGATTTCGGTTGCTTGTCATAAGTGTGCCAGAATGATATGCAATAAAAAACGATGTTCTTTAGGAATGGTGTCTGATAACAGAGAAGATAAAATTCAATTCATTAGGGATGGCTTGAATAAGGAGTCATTGGATGATATCCTTTTGTCTCTTGAAACGCGCCGGTGGTGGATATGTGCAAGGAGCGATTCTCCAGTTATGGCCATCATTCCAGAAAGAGCATGCACGATATAGTCTCGGGAATCTGACTATAAACGACCCTGTTTGCCAGTTTATAAGAAAACTGGATGGGAAGCCTATCCTCGACCCGTAGGCGTTGAAGCCGTTTACGGGACGTAAAACCGAGAGGAAGATGTGAGCCGATCGCAACTACTTGTAAATATCCTTTTACTTTACTGTTGTTTTATTTCACTGTTGTTTTACCATTTGCATTATTGTCTTTAGTAATTTTATATTTGTTATTACTTGCTTTTCCTTTTTACTGTTTTCTTTTTGACTCTCAAGCCATGTGCATTTACGATTAATTGACATAGACATGACACTTCATTCACAGCTGTGACCCATTGCCGCCAAGATCCTTAAATATGATTCTTTTCGTTTACACTCACAAATTATTTTTGAGAAGTATCATAATGGCAGCTACTCCCAATAAACAATTCAAGAACATTTGTGTGCTTTAGGATTTAACTATGGCAAATATAAAGAGTTCTTTGAGGCAGCCATTGATCTTGGTCGATGCATGTGAGAGAGAAAATTACACTTAGTATACGGCGGAGGTGACCGAGGGTTATCAAAATTGGTCTCAGAAGCTGCTTTTGTCAGAGGAAGTCAAGTGTTAGGCATCATACCACAAACCCTAAAACCTTTAGGCTGCTTGTCTAACTCACCGACTGGAGAAGAGTTAGTTGTCTCAGGTATGCAAGAAAGAATAATGAAATGCTTAATCATCTTGATGCTTTTATTTTCTTACCGGGAGATCTTGCAACTACAGAGGCACTTATCACTTTAGCATCTTGGGCCCATCTCGCACATTCATCGAAACCCATCGGTTTGTTAAATGTCAATAATTTTTATGATGGCTTTATCGCATTTCTTAACCATGCAATAAAAACTACTTCATTCCCTCTACGGTGAAAAAGCTTTTTATTTGTGCTCACACGCTGCTAATGAGCTACTTGATCATTTACAAGCTTATCGACCAGAGCGGATCCGAAAACCTTGGTGTTGGAGTGTACAAATAACGATGGTAACAATAGCAGTAAGAAGTACAAATTAGATTTAAATCTCACTTTGTAAATATTTTATTCGTGTTGCACCACCGGGTAATATCTTCTAAACTCTACTTCTTTTCCTTTAAAACATTGAGGACAATGTTTAGTTCAGTTGGGGGGGGGATAGTTGACAATTGTGGAATGTTGGTTAAGTTTTTACTAATTTTTTGTTGTAGAAACTAACTGTTGTTAACTGTTTGTGTTGAAGATGGCTGAATATGGAGTGTAGTTACTCTAGAAACGCATCTTCTCAGTTAAAAAAAAAAGAAAAAAAAAGAAAAAAAAATAATGAAAAAAAAAATTCTTATTTTTCGTGTGATCTTTCTAACTTTTTGACTTCTCCTTTATAAATATGCATTTTCAAATTTTGAGTCGAAGATGGCTGAATATAGAGTGTAGTGCCTCTAGAAACGCATCTTCTTAGTTAAAAAAAAAATCATTTTTCTATCATTTTAAGTGTAACATTTTCAATTAGTTTTTCTGCATCATTTTCACATTTCTGCATGCATATTTTCCTTTTATGTTTAGAATAGGTTGGGGGGGTAGAACGTTGTTTAAAAAAAAAAAAATAGTGTGATTTTGTTTTTATTTTTGGATGACATGATGATTTTCGAATTTTAGTATTTGTATTATCTTTGGTTTTGAGTGATGTTACACTATGTTTGCTACTCTACATGTTGATGTCGGAGATAAATATGAGTTGTTTGAAAGAATTGACATGTCATAATGAATACCAAGTGAGCTTTTGAGCCTATTATTTTTCTTGGAGAGTAACCCTTTTTGCCCATTCTTCATACAGCTTAGTAATATTATTATTTTATACATGATCTTTAGATTTCCTTGAGTCAACCCTTTTAAAAAAAAAAAAAAGTTAAAAAAAAATGCGTTCTACATCTAAAGTCTATTTCACTAGTAGATATGGAGGAGTATCTAGAGCCCTAAAAGATGATGGAAAGGCCGTCTTTGACCCGTTTGAGCCTTTCTAGCCATCCCTTATGTGAAATATCCATAGTTAGCCCTTTTGAGCCTTTTATTAAAAAAAAACTTTTCTTTGTCAACTTATCGTCTTCACCCACTCCAATTTGGAGTATTACCCGATATCTTACAAGTTCCATCACCCATTCATGTTTGAGAAAAATATAAATAATTATTTTGTTTGGTAAAGTTGTGCAATACCGAAAAAAAAAGAAGAAAACAAAAAGAGAAAGCAAAGAAAAAAAAAAGAAAAAAAATTCTCTAAAAAACAAAAAAAAAAGAAAAAAAGAAAAAAGAGAGAGAGAGATATAATACAATAATAAATAAGTGAAATGCACTTACTTTTTAGTTTCCAAAAGATATTATTTTTCTCAAACATATATTTTGTTTCCTCTATTTTCCTTTCTTTGTTAGCCATGTCCCTAGCCTACGTTACATCCTAATAAAAGTCCTTCTTGATTTTAGGGAACTATAGTCTGAAGTAGAAGCTAGTTATATGGGCCAAAAGATGTAGTAATGCATAATTAAAAAAAAAAAAGAGAAGAAAAAAAAAATAAGTAAATAAATTGGGTTGACTAGCATTTTGTTTGACTTAAGATCGTGTTATTTCTAAGTTGTGGGCATATTCTTTTCATCTTGGTGAGAGTGTGTGATATTATTTTTTACTATCTTCACTCTATTTATCATTCATTGAAGTGACAATTTTTATTGGGTTTAATTTCTTTGTGAGAGTGTCACTATTACCGGTGAGATTTTGGGGTTTGACATGTCATTTTGAAAGTATTTGTATTTACTTGGTTGATTCATGTGGATGGTTGATGTGGGTGTGATGTTTCTTTAGACTGGAGATAATGCTTATACTTTTATTTGATTGCTATCATTAGTCTGATTGAATAAACAAGTTTGTAAAAAAAAAAAAAAAAAAATTTGGGTTTGAATTTTATTTTCGCTTTATTTGCTAGAGACTAGCAATAAGCTGATTGGGGGGTGTGTTGAGTGTTAGAAAGTGTATATTTATAAAGGAGAAATTCATCATTCTACACTTTAAATCTCACTAACATCTCTAATTTTATTTATTTAAGTCCTTTGTTATTTAATTATATGTGTTTTGTTTTTATTAAGTATTTTGTGTATTTTAGGGGTATCATGGTCATTTCACAATGAACGAGATTTCGGATAGCAAAACGGACGTCACTTTTGAACTCAGGACAGTCGAAAACCTTAAGAGGAGCATAAAAGGAAAAATGGAGATGTTTCACACGCACGTCGGCACTATTCACATGTATGCATCGTTCATGGATATATTCACGACATTCGCGTTCGTTCAAAGCGTTCTTATGTTCAAACCGTGTGCAAACCGTGTCAACCGTGTTCTTGTTCATCGATGACGTGGCGCAATCCTGTGCATCCAAACTATTTTTAATCCGATGGCCATGATTCACTCAATGTATCTATAAAAAGGGGGCCTCCCCCCCTAATTTGAGACCCCTGAATCCATTTTTGAGCTTAGTTTTCTATAATTCTCTATCCATCTTGTATTTTCTATGTATTTTAATAAAATTCCCATTTTACCCCTAGTTCAATAATGAGTAGCTAATTTTCTTTTAAGCTTGGGTTGAAGGTGAAGTCTCAACATGTGTCATGGGCTTTATTTGGTAAATTTACTTTCTCTTCCCTCTAATTTCGTGGAGGTTTTGACTTTTCGTCGACAAATAATAATAATCTTGTCTAGTTCCGCCCGGTTTTCTAAGACCCTAGTATAAGGTTATTATCATTTGGCACGATAAGCCCTTAACACCATATTGATTAAAGCGTGGTTCATGAGGTGTGGATTCCCCCCTCATGATTTAATTGGTATTAATAAGGAATATTTAGCCCATGGTGCATGTTGATACGGATCCAGATACCCAAGCACTCTATTTCAATAGTTCCCAATTCAATTTAATTCCGCTATTCCAATTTAAATTCTAGCATCCTTTAAATCAATTTTCCCATTCTAGCATCCTTTAAATTAATTTCCCTATAGATCCAATCACCCATTTACAAAATTAATTCTACACACAATTAAAATCCACCTCCTCGTGGGATCGACACTCAACACCATTGATCTATTCTACAATAGATTCGTGCGCTTGCGAGTTCAACAAAATTTGCACAACAGCCATCAGATTTGGCAGAAGACGACATGTCAAATAGAAGCTTATCAGGGCTGTACGACATCCATCCTGTGACAGACAGAATTCGATAAGTGATGCACGTGTGTAACACGTGATCACTTATCAACATATTAACTTAGACGTCAACACATTACTGTCGTTTTGGAATACATATGTTATACACATGCTCAGCATATGGGAAATTGGTTACAGACAGTTAAAAGAAGCAAGAAAATTTTAGGGCCAGCTGCAACAAACCCAGAACGATTTGCAAGCTTCTAAGATAGGCTTCTAGGAGCTTCTAAGCTTGTATAAAAGGGGCCCTAAGAACTGAAATTAGTTAAGTTGTGTTCTCCTTGTAATCTCTGAAAAAGGCTTGAACTTTCTGTATTCTTGAATCAATAAAGAATCATATCCCTGTTCTTCAAAGAGGATGTAAGTTGAAATGGCTGAACCTCTATAAATCTTCTATGTATTTTCTCTCTCTGTGGTGTGTTTCTATTCTTGTTTTGGAACATGTTGACTCCTATCTGTCTTGTTAATCATTCTTGTATAAGTAATCAGTGTGTACAATATTTCCTGGAGGTGATTCATCTCAACAGATTGGTATCAGAGCTTACATATCTAATTTTTGTTTTCAAGGATGGCAACTCAGAAACTGGATGTAGAAAAGTTCACGGGCGAAAATGATTTTCATCTTTGGAGGTTAAAAATGCGGGCTTTACTAATTCATCAAGGAATTGAGGAAGTAATAGAAGAAAGTTAGAGCTCCAAGAAACTAAGAAAGATCAATGATGAAAATCTTCAAGATGCCATGGACAAGGCACACAGTACTTTAATTCTAAGCATGAGAGATAGAGTCTTGAGGGAGGTTGGAGATCAGACTACAGTTACTAGTCTGTGGAAGAAATTGGAAGATCTATACATAAAGAAGTCTCTAACGAAGAGGCTTAGTACTAAAAAGAGATTATATACCCTTCAAATAGAAGAAGGCACTTCACTGGCCACACATGTGGATGCCTTCAATAAAATCATCTTAGATCTGAAAGATATCAATGTCAAGATTGAAGATGAAGACAAAACAATTATTCTCTTATCTTCTTTACCATCCTCCTATGAGCACTTCGTTGACACCTTGCTGTATGGAAGACAAACCCTAACTATGCAAGATGTTAAGGAGGCTCTGAGCTCTTAAGAAAGTTCAAAGAAACCTAAAACAAGGGTTGCTAAGGGTTTAACAGCAAAAGGAATAATAGAGAAGAAGGAAAGCTGGAAAGGGAAGAAAAAGGGGAGATCAAAATCAAAGAACAGAACTCTGAAGTGTTTTCAGTGCCACAAAGAAGGGCACTTCAAGAGGGACTGTCCAGAAAGGAAGAACAATCCTAAGGATAATAAAGATAAAAATGGAAGTGCTGCTGTCGTTTCTGAAGAATCAGATGATGGATATGACTCGGCTGGAGTTCTTATGGCCTCATCAAACTAAACTGAAGGTAAGTGGGTACTTGATTCTGGTTGTACATACCATATGTGTCCTAATAAAAATTTATTTGCAACTTATTAATCGTATGATGGTGGAAAAGTATTGATGGGAAACAATGCATCTTGTAAGGTCACTGGCATAGGATCTATAAGACTAAAAATGTATGATGGCATAGTTAGAGAACTTATGAATGTTAGACATGTACCAGAATTAAAAAGAAATTTGATTTCCCTAAGTATGCTAGACAAGGCAGAGTGTAGTATTAGAGTTGAATCCAGTGTGTTAAAGGTGTTGAAGGGATCTATGGTATTAATGAAAGGTGATATGTCTAATGGCTTGTATATGTTACAAGGAAATACTTTATCAGGTGAAGTTAATATAGCACAAAACCAGATTCAAGACAAAACACACTTGTGGCATTTAAGGTTGGGGCATATAAGTGAGAAGGGGTTGAAAGAACTGGAAAGACAGGGAGCTCTAGAAGGTGATAAGATAAGTGCCTTGGGGTTTTGTGAGAAATGTATCCTAGGCAAGTCCTCAAGAACCAGATTCAAAATTGCAGTGCACACGACCAAAGGCACTTTAGATTACATGCATGCAGATCTATGGGGGCCATAACAGATTGACTCTCTAGGTGGAGCTAAGTACTTCTTGTCCTTAATTGATGATTGCTCTAGGATGGTCTGGGTTTTCCTATTAAAAAGTAAGGATCAAGCCTATGAGAGCTTTAAAAACTGGAAAAATGTTGATTGAAACACAGACAAACAGGAAGGTTAAAGCTCTGAGAACAGGCTTAGAGTTTTGTAATAAACTGTTTGATGAGCTTTGTTCAAGGAGTGGAATTCTGAGGCATAGAATAGTCAGTCATACACTTTAACAAAACGGGCTAGCTGAAAGAATGAATAGAACCATATTAGAAAAGGTCAGGTGCATGTTATTTCATTCCAAGTTGCCAAAAACCTTGTGGGCTGAAGCACTAAATACAGCTTGTTATCTTATAAATAGAAGCCCTTCCACAACCTTAGATTTTAAAACTCCTTATAAGATTTGGTCAGGGAAATTGGCTGTTTGTTCAAAATTAAAAATCTTTGGATGTACTGCTTATACATACATAAAAAAGGACAAGTTGGAACCCAGGGCCTTGAACTGTACTTTTATATGATTTCCTTAAGGGGTTAAAAGTTACAAGTTATGGTGTGTTGATTTACAACCACCAAGGAGTATAATTAGTAGGGATGTAGTTTTTAATGAAGCTGAAATGTGAGAATTTGATATACCTATTATTAAAAGAATACAGAAAGTGCCAAGCCTTGATGAATTACAGTTTGAGGTGGAGCTGACTGGAAACAAAGACATAGATATCAGAAACATTAATGACTATGAAGAAGAGAGAACAGATAAAGCTGCTAAACAACCAGTAGTCCAAAGCTCTATTCAAGATTATCAGCTTACAAGAGATAAGGGGAAGAGAAAAGTTAAAGCACCTGAGAGGTTGAGATATGCTGATCTAATAGCATATACCCTGATAGCAGCAAATGAATTGGAGAGTGAAGAACCAAGTGAAATACAAGTGTGCAACCCAAGAGGGGGGGTGAATTGGAATTTTAAAACTTATCCTAACAAAACCACACAACAATCCAATCTAAAGCCTTAATAAATTTAAAAGCAATAAGTTCAATCAAAGCACAATGGTAAATAAGTAAGAGAGAAGAGAAACAAACACACGAAATTTTACGTGGTTCGGCAATCCCCGCCTACGTCCACGCCTCCAAGCGATCCAAGCTTGAGGTTTTCACTATCCAAGCCTTCCAAGGCTTAAAATGCTTATAATTGACTTCAAGGTGTCAATGAACCTTTACAACAATGAGATTATATCTCAATCTCTTCACTCAAGTGTTTCCCACTTATACACTCACAAATTTGATGAGAAAAATAAAGATTACAACAAAACTCTCTTTAAGAGTGGATGAACAAATTTAAGAACAAGGATGATTCAAAATAATAATGATTTGCGAATTGAGAGCTCAAGATATGTTGTATGCCTTTTGTTTGTGCTTGCTAGAGAGCTTGAAAATGAATTGGCTTTGAGTTTTTATAGTTGGAGCTAAAAAACTAGCCGTTATTCACTTTTTACTCATAATTGGACAGTTTATGGTATCAGGAATTCGCTTGCATGTTACCGTTAAGGCAAAAATTTGAATTTTTGAGTATAATGAATGCCGCTTGTGATATCAGGATTGCCGTTTATGCTCAGAACCTTTCCTTCGCCTCAGGATTTCCGCTACCTTGCAACCGGATTGCGTTTTTTTCGTCCGGAGAGTTTCTGCCCCATAACCGGATTGCCGTTTAGCATAACCGGATTGCCGCTTGCTACAGTAACGGTACAGTGCACTGTTTGCGAAAATTACATTTTGACCCTAAAACTTTTCATAACTGCACTATGGCCCAAAAAGTTATAAAAAGTTACAATTAAGTCCAATTTCAGAATTTCTTAATAATACTATGTGAATCCCAAAACTTTCTGAAATTATGAACAAGCCCAAACTTTGTGAATTTTTAGAATGGCCCATAATATGTAAATATTTTCAAATAAGTCCAAATCCGAAATTCAAAAATAATATTTATTAAGCATAAAGATTTGTAAAATTCTTTCACTTTAGTTCACAACTTTGAAGAATAACTTAACTCCATAAAATCATTTTCTTGTTTTAAAAACACAATATATAAAACTTTATTTTTAATTACTCTCAATTTTCTTTTATTTACACATGTGGTTTGTTATCATCAAAATCAATATTTATAGCCACATTATAGGCTAACAATCTCCCCCTTTTTGATGATGACAAAGCACATTAAAAAAAAATTGATTTAGTTATGAAATGCTTCCCCTTAATCAATGCAAGGTTAAGAAATAATTTCAAAATGATTTAAAAGCTCCCCCTGCATATATGCATATCAATTTTCATATTATATCTCCCCCTTCATCATCAAAAAGAACAAGAGCTCCCCCTATCAATCATCAAAATCTCAATACAAGCACGTTAATTCAAAAATATCCAAAGCATGAAAAGATATTATAATAAAACAAATCCATAGCATCCAAAACCAAATTAAAGAACATAATACATATGCAAAGCAAATGCATATAATCCAAATCAAATACATAATCCATAGTTTTAACAACCATCCATATAATCGAAAACGAAAAATACGTAAAGCAGTAAATAACATGTAGGTGTGTCTGATACAAGCATAAGAGACTACTGAGGTGGTGAGGATGGTGGTGATGGAGGTGGATACGGATATGGAATACCGAAGTGCTCAAAGAGGAGGCGCTGGCCGTGAATGAGCTGCTGCTGCTGCTGCTGAAACTCAGTCTGCCGCACTGAGAGCATCCTCACCTCATCCATAATCTGCTGAAGTGTAACCTCATCGGAAATAGGATGCTCGGGAGGTGGTAATGCAGGTGCAGAGGCAGTAAGAGCAGAGGTAGACACTGGAGACTCTCGACGACGACGCTGGCCTCGAAACGGAAGCGGGAAATCAGGGAGTTGATCAACAGGAATCACATCATTGAGTTGCCGATCATCACTCGGAGCGAGGAAAGTGTAATTGTTTTCAGTGACTTTGACCCAAGCGCGATCACGCCACTCAAAACCTAAGCTAATAACAGAATCATCCCCTATACCCTTAGAAGGCCTAAACGATGGTTCATTAATCGGAACTTCAAAGTGTTTAAGGATTCGGGTAATAAATTGACCATATGGAAGGAGCGAGAAATCAAGGCGGTATGGTCAACATATTTCGGATGATGAGATAACCTAAGTTAACCGAACGGCGTTGGAGAATACAAATCAATCAAAGCAACGTCCATATGAGAAACCTCATCCAAATGCCCTGATCTAGGAAGAACAATGGACTGAATAAAGCGAAGTAAAATACGAGTTTGAAGACAAAAAGACAATGAGTACGGAAATGAATGGTACAATCTTCAACAAGTAAGATCTCTACGCCGACAAATATTTGAAACAGCGTCAATATGAACATATCTATCAATTTTGGGAGATTTCTAGGCGAAAAAATTTCTAGACCAAAATCGGATGATCCTAGGATAGAGTTCAACAATGAAACATCAAAATCAATCATAACTCCTCCAACATTGGTGATTACTCGAGTTCTTTTCTCCTCGGAAACGTCCATATTCGAGTAAAACACTTTCACCAAGTCGGGATAAACATGTTCGTCAATCATAAGAGCACCATTCCAACCAACATCACCAAGCAATTGAAATAAATTTCTATGACTAATATGAAGACTATGAAGCCAATTGGGTTCGGAAATATAAAACGTATTGAGTACCTCTCGAGTCCGGAAATTTTGATGAAACCGGTTGATCAAATGCTTGTTAGAAGGTGTGAGGACTCAAAGGTGGATTGAGTGGTGGTGTCGCCGCTTACCGTGACCGCAGGGGGTTGAACCGGTTCTTTGCCTTTTCTTCGAACCGGCCGTGAGCTTGACATGGTGAAGTTGAGTGATTTGAGGTGAAAAGAGTTACGGAAAATAAAGATAATGAGGATTGGAAACAATTTTGAGAAGCAATTTGGCTCAAAAACAACTTGATAGGAAGAAATTTAGAGAGAGAAAAGATTTCGAAAAACCCTAGGTTGATTTCGGATTTTGATGTTTTTGAGGTTGAAAATGAATTTTAAAGATGATTTTGGACACAAGAACGGATGGGGAACAATTTGTTTGGATCAAATTGCATCAAAAACGCATGAAACATGATGGATTTTGAAGAGAAAATGAGAGAGGGAGAAGCGGCTTTAGAGAGAGAATGAGAACCGGTTTGCCGAATGAGAGGAAGATGAAGAACAGAGACAAAAACTGGCGAATCCGGTATTCCGGATGGGAACAACCGGACATCCGGTTGCGTTCCAGAATGTATCTTCGCGAATCCGGTTGACCGGATGTGCATAACCGGACTTCCGGTTGCATTCCAGAATGTGTACTCGCGAATCCGGATTTCCGGATGACGAAGCCGATTATCGGTTGCATCGAAAAGCATCTCGCGAATCAGGTTCTAGGATGTTTGTAACCGGCTATCCGGTTACATTCTAGAATCTAGTAATGTGAATTCGGAATTCCGAATTTTGATAACCGGTTATCCGAATCATTTCCAGAAAACTCCCTAGTGCATTCGGCACGGTTTACGTATCCGGTTGCCCGAAAGGTGTCCAGAATGTGAGCTATGAAATCCGGTTTTCCGAATGTTGTAACCGGTTATCCGGTTACAGTCCAGTAACTACATAAACATATCCGGATTTAGGATTTCCTTATCCGTTGTCCGGATAATTCCCGAAAAAAATTTCAGAACCAATTGGTTTCGGTTTGATGAACCGGATTTCGGATGTGAGGGTAGAGTGATTTTTCAAATCCGGTTTACCGGTTTGGTAAATCCGGTTAGCCGAATATTGACCCGAGAGCACCAAGAAGAAAACGGATTTCCGGTTGAATAGAAAGCGGTATCGGTTTGGACTTAGAAAAATTTTTACCACATATTGAAAATTGGCAAGCTCTTATACTTGTATTATACACACCATTTTATTTTTGGCTTAAAATTTGATCAATTTTAAATCATTTTGAGATTCAAAATTTTTCAATAAGCCATTTAATTCATGAAACATAAAATAATAAACATATCAAATACATGAAGTATAAATCCATACAATAACAAACATAGCAATAATTAAGTAACTCAAGATGCAACATTCAACATTCCAAGCTCATGTCTTATCTTTATAAAAATCTCTTCACTAAGAGGTTTTGTAAAGATATCCGCAAGTTGATTTTCAGTCGAAACAAATTTAATTACAACATCTCCTTTTTGAACATGATCTCTAAGAAAGTGATGCCTAATTTCTATATGCTTTGTTCTAGAATGTTGAATTGGGTTCTTGGATAGATTAATAGCACTAGTATTGTCACACAAGATAGGTATTTGATCGAGTTTAATGCCATAGTCTCTAAGGGTTTGTTTCATCCAAAGAATTTGTGCACAACAACTACCTGCGGCTATATATTCGGCCTCGGTGGTTGAAAGCGCAATCGAGTTTTGTTTCTTACTAAACCAAGAGACAAGTGAATGACCTAGGAAGTGACATGTTCCACTAGTACTTTTTCTATCAACCTTATAACCAGCAAAATCGGCATCCGAGTAACAAGTTAAATCAATATGTGTTCCCTAGGATACCAAAGACCAAGATTAATGGTGCCAATCAAATAACGAAAAATTCGTTTAACGGCAAACAAGTGTGACTCTTTAGGACAAGATTGAAATCTAGCACACAAGCATACACTAAACATAATGTCGCCTACTAGCGATTAAATAGAGTAAGGATCCAATCATACCTCGATATGTCTTGATATCAACTTCCTTACCTTTCTCATCTTTGTCCAGCTTGATTGTAGTACTCATTGGAGTGCTTTTTGCCGTTCCATTTTCATAGCCGAATCTTTTGAGTAGATCTTTCACGTACTTGGCTTGATTTATGAAAATTCCTTCCTCGTTTTGTTTGATTTGGAGTCCAAGGAAGTACTTCAACTCTCCCATCATACTCATCTCAAATTCTTTGCTCATACAAGATGAAAATTCTTTACACAACAACTCATTAGTAGAACCAAAAATAATATCATCAACATAAATTTGAACAATAAGTATATCTTGGCTTTTATGCTTAACAAATAAAGTTGTGTCCACTTTTCCCATCGAAAAATCATTATCTAACAAGAAGTTTTTAAGCCTATCATACCATGCTCTAGGTGCTTGTTTAAGACCATACAAAGCCTTAGATAACTTATACACATGGTCTGGAAATTTTTCATTTTCAAAACCAGGAGGTTGTTTCACATATACTTCCTCCATAATATAACCGTTTAAGAAAGCACTCTTGACATCCATTTGATACAAAATGAAATCCTTATGACATGCAAATGCTAAAAGCATCCTAATGGATTCTAATCTGGCTACAGAAGCAAAAGTTTCATCAAAATCAATTTCTTCTTCCAAGTTGTATCCTTAAGCCACTAGTCTAGCTTTATTTCTTACAATTACACCAGATTCATCCATTTTATTCCTAAATACCCATTTAGTACCTATAACGGATTGATGTTCCGGATTATGGACTAATTCCCATACATTGTTTCTCTCAAATTGATTCAACTCCTCTTGCATTGCCATAATCCAAGACTCATCATTTTCCGCATCCGCAAAGGATTTTGGTTCAATTTGAGAAATAAATGCAGCATGTTCACAAGTGTTCTTAAGTGATGATCTAGTTGTAACACCTCGTGAGGGATCTCCTAAAATTACATCCGTAGGGTGAGAAGAGACATACCTCCACTCCTTGGGGAGTGTTTGAGATTTACCTTCATTTTGCTCTGCACTTGTTTCTTCATGATGCTCTTCTTGAATTCCATGAGGTGCATCCTTTTGGTTGTCATTTGATGATTCTTCTTGATGTTCTTCTTCGCATTATCATCAACAATTCCTTTTCCGCAGAGGAGGGATTAGACTCATCAAATGTGACATGCATAGATTCTTCCACAACCAAAGTTCTTTTATTATACACTCTATAAGCTTTGCTTGAGTTTGAATAACCAAGAAAAATACCAACATCGGATTTTGAATCAAATTTACCTAGATTATCTTTTGTGTTCAAAATAAAACATTTGCATCCGAAAACTTTGAAATAGCCAATGTTGGGTTTTCTATCTTTCCAAAGCTCATATGGAGTTTTATTAAGATTAGGTCTAATCAACACACGATTCAAAACATAACATGCGGTGTTGATGGCTTCGGCCCAAAAATATTTTGGTAAAGAGTTTTCATTTAGCATGGTCCTAGCCATTTCTTGAATAGACCTATTCTTTCTCTCTACAACTCCATTTTGTTGAGGAGTTCTAGGTGATGAAAATTGATGCTCAATGCCAAGCTCATTACAAAACTTCTCAAATGCATGATTTTCAAATTCTCCACCATGGTCACTTCTAATACAAGTAATTGAATATCCTTTTTCATTTTGAACCTTTTTACAGAAAATTCTAAATGCATCAAAAGCATCATCCTTATTAGTTAAGAACAATACCCATGTGAATCTAGAGAAATCATCCACAATTACAAAAGCATAATATTTGCCACTTAAACTAGCATATCTAGAAGGACCAAATAAATCTATGTGAAGTAATTGAAGAGGTTTTGAAGTAGAAATATTTTTCTTGCTTTTGAAAGAAGTTTTGATTTGTTTTCCAAATTGGCAAGCTTCACAAATTCTATCTTTTTGAAAATTGATTTTTGGAAGACCTTTAACCAAATCATTTTTCACAATTTTGAAATCAAATCCATACTAGCATGACCTAATCTTCTATGCCACAACCAACCATCATCATGCAATGCGGAGAAACATTTATCATTTGAGAATGCACAATCTATATTGATAGTATAAACATTAACACATCTATTTCCTACAAACAAAATCTTGCCATCACATGCATTTTCAATAAGACATTTTGATTCATCAAAGATAACTCTATATCCTTTATCACATAATTGACTAATGCTAAGAAGATTGTGTTTCAAGTTTTCAACCAAACATACATTTTCAATAAGAGTAGAGGATACATTACCGACATTGCCAATGCCAATGATTTTTCCTTTTGAATTATCTCCAAATGATATCTCTCCACCATTTCGATTTTGGTAAAACTTGAAAACCAAGAATAATTCCCTGTCATGTGTCTTGAACAACCGCTGTCCAAGTACCACTTATTCTTCTTCTTCTTCAAGCCCTGCAGAAAAAGTCTCAAGTTTTAGGTACCCAAACCTTTTTGGGTCCTTGAGAGTTAGCAATGGTTCCTTTTGGAACCCAAACACATTTCACACCATAATGTGCATTTCTCTTTACTGGACATCTATCTTTCATATGACCATCTTGATTACAATAATGACATACAATTTGATTTTTAATAGATGTATTCCTTACAAAGTAGTTCTTGTAATATTTTTGTTTCAAATTTGGTTTGTAACCAATCCCTCCTTTGTCAAACACACACTTTTGTGAATTAAGCAAGTTATCCAACATCTTTTGCCCATTTGTAAATTTTAGCACAATCTCATTTAGATCATTGCTCTTCTTTCTAAGCAATTCATTTTCATTTTTCAAGTCATTCACATGTGATTCTAAATGCTCATGTGATGTGCTAGAATTCTCAAATAGGGCAACTTTATCATGCAATGTTTTATTCTCTAATTCTAGGCAAGTAATCTTTGCACTAAATGATTCATTTTCATTTTTAAGCTCTACCATTTTCTTTTTAAGGCAAACATTCTTTTACCCATTTTCATCAATTCATCATGCAATTCTTTAAAGGCATTATGTAATTCATCATATGTAGGAAGATCACTTACCTCATCAAGTTCATCACATGATTCTTCTCCAAAGGCCATGAGAGCTAAGTTTGTCATTTCTTGTTGCTCTTCCTCATCACTTGTTTCCTCATCGCTATCATCCCATGTGGCCACCATAGCTTTCTTCTTGAGTTTGTTTAGGAGAGGACATTCCGGCCGTATGTGTCCAGGCTTCTTGCATTCATAGCAAGTGATTGGTTCTTTCTTCTCCTTTTTATTTTTGTAACCTCGAACTTTTCTCTGCTCATTATTTTTCTTGTAAAATTTTCTGAATCTTCTAGCCAACATTGCCAACTCCTCATCATCCATCTCGCTTTCCTCATCACTCTCACGTTTTGACGCCTTGAGAGCAATGTTTTTCTTCTTTTTCCTCATGCCCTTTTTTCTGCCAAATCCTCTTCATATGAAATGAGAGAGCCAATTAAATCATCAATAGGTAAAACATTTAAATCTTTAGCTTCCTCAATGGCAGTCCTTTTTGGTCTCCATTCGCCCGGTAGCGATCTAATGATTTTCTTAACTTTCTCGCTATTAGAAAAAGTTTTTCCTAGGGCTCCTAAAGTGTTCACTATGTCCGTGAATCTAGTATACATAGAATATACACTCTCATTTTGTTCCATTTGGAACAATTCATATTGTCGAGTGTACCTACTAATTTTAGACTCTTTTACTTGATTCGTGCCTTCATACACGACTTCAAGTTTGTGCCAAATTTCATTAGCACTCTCACAACTAGACACTCTATGAAACTCTTTCTTATCAAGTGCACAAAATAAGGCATTCATTGCTTTGGAATTTAGAGAAGCTTTTCTCTTTTCCAATTCATTCCATTCCCGTGAAGGTTTTGGAATATCTTCCCCTACTTCGTTTTTAGTCAAAAGCATGAAAGGACCATCATTAACGATTTCCCAAATTTCGTAATCTAAAGCTTGCAAGTAAATTCTCATCCTAGTTTTCCAATACGGATAATCGTTTCCATCAAAATATGGTGGTCTAGTGGTGGATTGTCCTTCCCTAAATGTAGAATCATTATGAGTTGCCATTGATCTTTAGCTCTAGATGGTTAAATCTAAATAAGAGCACCTTGCTCGATACCAAATGAAATACAAGTGTGCAACCCAAGAGGGGGGGTGAATTGGAATTTTAAAACTTATCCTAACAAAACCACACAACAATCCAATCTAAAGCCTTAATAAATTTAAAAGCAATAAGTTCAATCAAAGCACAATGGTAAATAAGTAAGAGAGAAGAGAAACAAACACACGAAATTTTACGTGGTTCGGCAATCCCCGCCTACGTCCACGCCTCCAAGCGATCCAAGCTTGAGGTTTTCACTATCCAAGCCTTCCAAGGCTTAAAATGCTTATAATTGACTTCAAGGTGTCAATGAACCTTTACAACAATGAGATTATATCTCAATCTCTTCACTCTTTGTTTCCCACACTTATACACTCACAAATTTGATGAGAAAAATAAAGATTACAACAAAACTCTCTTTAAGAGTGGATGAACAAATTTAAGAACAAGGATGATTCAAAATAATAATGATTTGCGAATTGAGAGCTCAAGATATGTTGTATGCCTTTTGTTTGTGCTTACTAGAGAGCTTGAAAATGAATTGGCTTTGAGTTTTTATAGTTGGAGCTAAAAAACTAGCCGTTATTCACTTTTTACTCATAACCGGATTACCGTTTATGGTATCCGGAATTCCGCTTGCATGTTACCGTTAAGGCAAAAATTTGAATTTTTGAGTATCCGGAATGCCGCTTGTGATATCCGGATTGCCGTTTATGCTCCAGAACCTTTTTGCCTCAGAATCGGATTTCCGCTTAAGCAACCGGATTGCCGCTGCTGTCCGTCGGAGAGTTTCGCCCCATAACCGGATTGCCGTTTAGCATAACCGGATTGCCGCTTTCTGAAGAATGTACAGTGCACTGTTTGCGAAAATTATATTTTGACCCTAAAACTTTTCATAACTGCACTATGGCCCAAAAAGTTATAAAAAGTTACAATTAAGTCCAATTTCAGAATTTCTTAATAATACTATGTGAATCCCAAAACTTTCTGAAATTATGAACAAGCCCAAACTTTGTGAATTTTTAGAATGGCCCATAATATGTAAATATTTTCAAATAAGTCCAAATCCGAAATTCAAAAATAATATTTATTAAGCATAAAGATTTGTAAAATTCTTTCACTTTAGTTCACAACTTTGAAGAATAACTTAACTCCATAAAATCATTTTCTTGTTTTAAAAACACAATATATAAAACTTTATTTTTAATTACTCTCAATTTTCTTTTATTTACACATGTGGTTTGTTATCATCAAAATCAATATTTATAGCCATATAGGCTAACACCAAGAAGTTATGTAGATGCTATTGCAAGTCAACACTCAACTCAGTGGATTAAAGCCATGCAGGAGGAAATGAAATCTCTTCATAAGAATCAGACCTGGGAATTGATAAAGAAACCACAAAGCAAGAAGATAGTGGGCTGCAAGTGGATATTCAAACTAAAGGAGGGGACACCTGGTGTTAAACCAAAAAGGTTCAATGCCAGGCTGGTTGCAAAAGGATTCACATAGAGAGAAGGGGTTGATTTTACAGAAGTCTTCTCCCCAGTTGTGAGACATACTTCAATTAGATTAATACTCTCACTTGTGGCTGTTTATAACATGCATCTTGAACAGATAGATGTTAAAATAACTTTTTTGCATGGAGAACTGAAAGAAGAGATTGTGATGGATCAACCTGAGGGCTTTATTGATTTAAAGAGACCAGATTGGGTATGTTTACTGAGGAAGTCTCTATATGGCCTTAAACAGTCACCTAGGCAGTGGTATCAGAAGTTTGACAACCACATGCAGAAACTAAATTTCCAAAGATGCAACTTTGACTGTTGTGTTTATTTTAAAAGAGTAAATGAGGCTGACCTATTGTATCTGCTACTTTATGTTGATGATATGTTATTGGCATGTAGAGATATGAATCAAATAGAGGAGTTGAAGCAGCAGCTGAAGCGTAAATTCGAAATGAAAGATCTTGGTTCAACAAGGAAGATATTAGGGATGGAATTGAAAAAGGACAGAAAAAAAAACCTTATTTTTATCTCAGGAGAGGTATATTACCAAAGTTCTGGAAAAATTCAGAATGACAAACAGCAAAGCAGTATAGACTCCGATAGCACTACATTTCAGATTATCAAGTCAATTATGCCCTACATCAGAACAAGATAAGTCTGAAATGCCTAAAGTACCTTATTCAAATGCAGTTGGTTGTCTAATGTATGCAATGGTGCTAACCAGACCAGATATTGCCTATGCTGTAAGTGTAGTCTGTAGGTTTATAGCTAGTCCTGGAAAAGAGCACTAGAGGGCTGTAAAATGGATACTGAGATATATGAAGGAACATCAAGCTATGGACTTGTGTACGGTGGTAAATGTATAGATGAAAACTTGGCAGTGGGTTATGTTGACTCAGATTACGCAGGAGACCTTGACAACAGGAGGACTCTCACTGGATATCTATTTATAGTACTCCACTACACCATCAGCTGGAAAGCCACACTTTAGAGTGTAGTTGCCCTATCAACTACAGAGGCTGAGTATACAGCTGCAGCAGAAGCCTTCAAGGAAGCAATGTGGCTAAAAGGCATATTGAATGAGTTGGGGCATGAACAATCATCAATCAAGGTCTTCTGTGACAGTCAAAGTGCAATTTGTCTAAGCAAAAATCATGTTCACCACGAGAAGACCAAGCACATAGATATCAAGCTCCACTTCATTAGACTTGAAGTTACCAAGGGATTTATACAACTGGTAAAAATCCATACAAGTGAAAACATGGCTGATATGCTGACCAAACCAATTCCAATAACTAAGTTTAAGACCTGCTTAGACTTAGTTGGTATCTGCACAATATAGAAGTGCAGAGTAATGAAGAGAAGGTGCTATGGATATGCGAGAATTCAGGTTCAAGGTGGAGATTGCTAAGTGTGAACCAGAATTCAGTGTGCAAGGCAAACGACATTATCGGCCATCAGACTTGGCGGAAGACGACATGTCAAATAGAAGCTTATTAGGACTGCACGACATCCATCCCGTGACAGACAGAATTCAATAAGTGATGCATGTGTGTAACATGTGAACACTTATCAACATATTAACTTAAACGGCAACACATTACTGTCGTTTTGGAATACATATGTTATACACATGCTCAGCACATGGGAAATTGGTTACAGACAGTTAAAAGAAGTGGGAAAATTCTAGGGTCAGCTGCAACGAACCCAGAACGATTTGCAGGCTTCTGAGATAGGCTTTTAAGAGCTTCTAAGCTTGTATAAAAGAGGCCCTAAGAACTGAAATTAGTTAAGTTGTGCTTTCCTTGTAATCTCTGAAAAAGGCTTGAGCTTTCTGTATTCTTGAATCAATAAAGAATCATAGCCCTGTTCTTCAAAGAGGATGTAAGCTGAAATGACTGAACCTCTATAAATCTTTTGTGTATTTTCTTTCTCTGTGGTGTGTTTCTATTCTTGTTTTGGAACGTGTTGACTCCTATCTATCTTGTTAATCATTCTTGTATAAGTAATCAGTGTGTAGAATATTTCCTAGAGGTGATTCATCTCAACACACGCTTTGATGGTTGAAGAGATGGTTCAACATATGAACCTTGAAACTGCATCTATTGCAGCCGGGAATGGATATGATTCATTTCATGTGGCAGCAAAGTAGGGTCATCTTGGTAAGCTTCCAATCTGATTTTGCATTTTTTAGTGGATATTCCGGTTAATATTATTTTTAATGCTTAAGAAAATTGGAAAATTGGAAAATTGTTGGGAGCTACTCTAGACAAATTAGGAATAACAGTTGCTTGCAAGCACCCACATTTGTACGTGCTGCTGAATAAAAGTGACTTGAATACTTTAATATGTATCTGCACTAAATGTTAAAAAAAAGTTGAAAGGAACTAACAAATTTGCATGCATTCTACTGAAAGTTTCAGTTTCTTTGGAAGTTTGCGTCGGCACTAAATGTTAGCATGAATTTTTTGACTTTTATGGCATGTGAATGAATGCATGAAAGTTTTTGCATGTAAAGAGTTCTTGGCATTCATGTGATTATTCGCATGCCATAAAAGTCAAAAAATTCATGCCAATATCTAATGCCCATGCAAACTTCCAAATAAACTAAAACTTCATGGAATGCATGCAAATTTGTTAGTTCCTTTTCTCAACTTTTACTACAAATGAATATTAAACTATTCAAGTCACTTTCATTCAAAAAGTCTCCACTTTGATTTGAATAGTAGTAACTCCACCCTGACAATAAGTCAGTTTGCCTTATCCTTTACAGCAGCCATGATTCTCAACATAGAGAATCACTATAGTCCGCCTACTTGGATGCTCATGCCATTTTAGAATAAAACTATAAGACATGCCAGTTGGATTTGGTCCTCGAGCATGGCTGGGACAAAATTTGGCCATGATTGAGCTTAAGATACCACTTGCTCTCATGCTGTCTAATTTCTCTTATGGTGCGTTAGGGAATTAAAATTTAGAATGAAAATAATTGATACTATTTACTTGCTAAAATTGAAATGAGAATAAGAATGAAACATGTGAGGCCCACATATTTTATGGATTAAAGAATGAGAACTTGATTCTCATGTGGGGGGCTGGAAACCAAGTTCCCATTCCTTGATCTCCCCCCATTTTACTCTCACCCAAATTTCATAATTATACTTTTACCCTCAATTAATTTTATTATGTTATATTATTGGTATTGTTATTTTTCTAATTTTTGTAATTGTTGTTAATAATAATAATAATAATAACTAATGGTAATAAAACTAATAATTAATAGTAGTAATTTTAAAAACAATAATAATATTATTAATCAATGATAATAAAACTAATGATGATAATAATGATAATAACGATGATGATTATGATATTATTATTAATTAATTAATTAATAATAAAAATGATGATGATGACGACAACGACGACAATAATTAATTAAGGTCATTTTTATAACTTATAACAATCTATTCTAATTTCCATTCCCCATTTTGATTTCAGTTTATTCCGATTTCAGGTCATTCTGATTATCAATTCGTAAACACACCATTAGTTTTTCACTTTCTCCGTAGTACGTTCACTCACTTGTTTATAAGTTCATTATTGTGTTAGTACATGGAGTCAATCTGCAGGTAAGAAATTTGTCAGGTGTTTCTTGAGAAATTAATTTCAACATGTAAGGCAAAGAGTGATATTTGGGAAACAGTTTGGTGTGGAGATATTTTTTTTTTTTGAATTTTGTTCTCTAATTTGGTGTGTATGGTTTAATTTAATGCCATCTATATAATAGAAATTAACACTTTGTAGAATTCCATTTGTTCAGTAAATATCTAGGTAATTTGTTGCTGTAGCCTGTCGGCTATCTCATTTTATCTTCAATTAATTTGCATGGGTGTTGGATTGGTGGTCCGACGGATAGAATCTCTTATGGAAGAAGAGGTCTGAAGTTTAAATTAATCTAGCTCATATGTAAGGCAATGAATTTTTTAGTGTTAATTGGTTCAATGGGTGCATAAAAACTCTTGTGACAGAATAATATGTTGATCTACTTGTGCTTTAGGAAACTTGCAACATTTTGAAATATTCTACTTACAGGACTTCTACTTTAAAATATTTTCTAGACAAACATCACCTTATGTGAGTTATGCAGATTACTGAGTAAAAATTCAGGTGAGTGATCAGCGGTTAATTGAAAAAAAACACAAAAATAGTTAAGTACCTGGTTCTTGGACTCATCTATATAAGATAACCCAATTACAAGGTTCTTAGATGAGGCTACTCATTTGAGTTTGGTCTTGCATGCTTGAGCTTCCTCCTTATGGGGTATATTGTTATAGGCCTACGTGTTACTCTTTTTTTTTTTTTTTTTTGATGGGACCTACATGTTACTCTATAAACTAAATTTTGCTCTCTTTCCTTTCCATGCGAATTTGCGGAATTTTTAAATAACAATCCGTATATATATAATAAGAAATAGAAAATAAATAAATGATCGACATAGAGTCGCATTCAAGCCACAAGAATAATAAAATAGGAACTAAAAAACAATTTTGACAAATAATCTCCCATCAACACGATTGGTGTTATTATTATATATATTCGCCGTTGCTGTCAACATGTGTGTGTGTGTATATTTATACACATACTATCAGCTTCATAATTATTTGTTCTTGATTAGTTGTAATTAATCTCCCATCAACTCGATGGATATAATATGTTGCGACCACGACTACTAGCACCATTGGTAATTTTTTCACTTATTGCATTTCTCTAAATCTAAACCGATTGATGGAATTTATAGAAAAGATCATGCAGAGGACCAATATGATATGGGCAGATGATAAAATTTTATTGTTAATAACTTGCTCCTCAAGGTGTCCATGAGTATAGAAGAAAATAGACAACACTGGTACAATTTTTCACGAGGGGGAATTAAAAGAGGATGATCATGATTAGAATATAAGTACGATGGATACTTTTCTAGACATATCAAGATTAAGAGTAAGGGAAGTAGAGTGTTGGCACAAGATGAAGAGGTAACTTCTTATGAACCACTAGCCCATTAACTTCAGAAATGTCCAAATTCTCCTCAATTTCACCAAGAGGCAAATTCCAATCAAACCAGTACAAAAGGTTGGCCATCGCATACTCAACTGTAGCTAACGCAAATGACATCCCTGGACATCCTCTTCTTCCAGCACCAAAGGGGATAAATTGGAAGTCTCGGCCTTTACAATCCACCGGGTTAGCGAAAAACCTGTCTGGCAAGAAATCTTCTGGTCTGTCCCAAACTTGGGGATCTATTTGAATTGCCCATGCATTGACAATCACTCTAGTTTTCGCAGGAATATCATAACCTCTCCATTTGATCCTCTGTGCCGTTTCTCGCGGAACCAGGAGAGGAACTGGTGGATGTAACCTCAGAGTTTCTTTGACAATACATTTCAAATACTCCATCTTCTCAATATCCTTCATGTCTATATTTAATTTCCCTTTTGCCACACTTCTAACCTCTTCTCGAGCTCTGTTCATACTAGTTGGATTTTTCACTAGCTCTGCCATTGCCCACTCCAGTGTTGTTGCAGTAGTTTCAGTTCCTGCTACAAACATGTCCTGAGAATGTGAAACATGAAAAACCTTTAGTATTGATGTATGTTTATGTATATGCAAGAGCGCGCTCTCGTGCATGATGTATGTAAAAGATGCAAAAATATAGAGAGAGCTAATAATTTTTTTTTTTTTTGCAAAGGAGAGAGCTAATAATCAAAATAATTCAGACTAGCTGGTTGAGAGGAAGGACAGACAAGGATAATTGCTTTTAGATTGTCCTGAGAGAGCTCTGCCCCAAGCAAGTCATCCTTTCGAAGTTGGAGGAGTATGTCCACAAAGTCTTTTTTATCAGATTGGTCATCATCATCACCACTTCCTTTTGATACCTTGTTCGTGTGCTCTTCAATCACCTGATCAAGCAAAGCGTCAAATGCTCTAGCAGTTGCGTTGAGACGACCAATGAGTCCCGAGAGAACATCTAACCATACCAAAGATGGAAACATATCTCCTATACAAAAGGCAGCAATCTGCTCTTCCAGCCTTCTCGATAACTCTCCCAGCTTATTGCTGTCTCCAATATTTTCTTCTTCTTCATCAGCTTTCTTCCCAAGAACGCAGAGGGAAACTATATTGGTGGAAGCAGTCAGTAGCATCTCTGTTAAATTAAGAGGACCTCCTTTATTAAGACATGAGAGGCGAATTTTAGTGATCAAACTTGAAACTTCATCATCTCTAACATGCTGAAATGATTGGACTCTTCTCACACTCAAGAGTTGAAGAATACAAATCTTCCGAGCTTGTCTCCAGTACTCGCCGTAATTAGAGAACGTGATATCTTGGCATTCATATACGAGGATGTTAGCAGGTGTGGTTTTGGGCCGGTTCGAGATCACAATGTCATGAGTTTTAAACATTTCACCAGCCAACTCAGCTGATGAAACCACAAAGGTTGGAGAATTGCCAAAGTAAACGAACATCAAAGGGCCGTACCGCTCCGAAAGAGCTTTGAGAGAGCGATGAGGGAGAGTTCCCAGAAGCTGGTGAAGGTTGCCGAGAATGGGGAGCTTTGGTGGGGATGGAGGGAAGTTGAGATGGTTACTACTACGTCTGGTGATTTTCAGCAACTGCACAAGTGTGAGCAAGAGGATAAGAAGAAGAAGAAAGATGGACAGAGGAGGGTTGTAAATTTCTGATATGCCCATAAAAGGCTGCAGCAGTTGCCTCATCAGGACTGATACCAGAGCCATTTCAGTTGGGATTCCCCAAATTAAGCTTCAATTGGGGTTTGCACGATTAATTCTCAACTCTATCAAGCTTTTTAATTACGCAATTAATCCCTCATAGCGGATGATATGGATTGAATAGACTAACATCAACGTGCCCACTTCCGCAATTAAAGTATCATACAAAATCAATGAAAGTCCATGCACAAAAGATTTCTTGACTTTCATGCATTCATTCATATGCTATAAAAGTCAAGAATTTTATGCCATTATTTGATGCTCATGCAAACTTCCAAAGAAATTAAAACTTCAAGTAATTGCGTGTAAATTTGTTAGTTCTTCTTTTTCAACTATTTTGCAAATGAATATTGAGGTATTCAAGTAACTTTCATTAAAAAAATCTCCACTTACTTGAATGGTAGTAAGTCTGCACCTACTTCACCTTATCCTTTACAGCAGCCATGATTCTCAACATAGAGATCCACCATACTCCACCTACACGGGCAACCATAGCACTTAGAATTAAATTGTAAGACATCCCAGTTGTATTTGGTCCTCGAGTGTGTCTAATACACAATTTGGCCATGGTTGAGCTTAAGATACTACTTGCTCTCATGTTGACTAATTTGTCTTAATTTCTCTGTAAAATAATTTATTTCCTAAACTATAAAATCTAATCCTCCTTTTTTGTTTTAATTTATAAGGACATAAATGTCAATTAACTAAATTTGTCTTAATTTCTTACTTTCTTTTAAAAATTCAGACCCATTTAGATTTCAGACAAAAAAACAAACGCTACCTTACTTTCTTCCGAGTATGCTCATTCACCTATTTATAGCTTCATTACGGTGCGAGAAGATGGAGTCTATCTGCAGGTAAAAAATTTGTGAGGTGTTTCTTGAGAAATAAATTTCAATATATAAGGCAAAGAGTGACAGTTAGGAAACAATTTAGGTAGGCGATGATTTATTTTTGTGATATTTGTTCTGTAATTTGGTGAATATGGTTTAATTTAATGCCATCTGGATAATAGAAATTAATACTCGTAGAATTCGATTTGGTCAGTAAATATCTAGGCAATTTGTTGCCGTACCTTTTAGGCTATCTCGTTTCATCCTCAATTAATTTTCGTGGGTGTTTGACGGTTGGTTGAATGGATAAAATAATCTCTTATGGAAGAAGAGGTCTGTAGTTCAAATTAATCTAACTCACATGTAAAGCAATTAATTTGTGCCTGTTAATTGGTTTAATGGTTACATAAAATCTCTTATGATAGAATAATATGTTGATCTACACTGTTTTATGGAACTTGCAACAGTTTGAAATATTCTAAGTACAGGACTTCTATTTTAATATATTTTCTGAACTAGCATTACCTTATAGTGAGCTATGCAGATTACTGAGTAAAAATTGAGGTGAGTGGTCAGTGGTTAATTAAAAAAAAAAAGTTAAATACCAAATTACAAGATTCTTAGATGAGGCTACTCAGTTGTGTTTGGTCTCGATCGCGTGCTTGAGCTTCCTCCTTATGGGTTTATTATTATAAGTTGTGATATTATCAATTCTTAGATGAGGCTACTCAGTTGTGTTTATTATTATTATAATAATTGGAGGGATCCATGTATCAATTATGTTAGCTTGTGGACATGGTGATTTACTGGAAAGAGGAGCAAAAGAAAACATTGACTCGACAAAATTAACATGACTGGGACACAAAAAATTTTGACATGGTAGGGTCAAAACATAAATAAGCACTTTGGTGGTGCGTTTATTTTTAAGAAATGGAATTGGGTGGAATAAATTACTTTTTTTTATTTTTTTGCTTTTAACTTTTTCTTTTGCTTTATTATTATTATTATTATTATTATTATTATTATTATTATTATTATTTTTATATAATAAATAAATATAATTTTTAATTTAATATAATAATATATAATATTTTTATTTTTTATATTATAATTATTAATATAAATTAATAAATAAATAATTTATTATTCAATAATATTATATTATTTTTTATTTGGGAACTAATCAAGGCCAATATTGGCTCTATTTGAGTGTTTGGGAACTAAGAACATTAACCAGAAGCGGAGAAAATGAAATTGAATCTGAAAACTTCTTTTTCACATTCATTCAAACTAAAGAAAAATATGTACACATGAGCTATTTATATACAATGTTGAGCTGTAGCTAATTACTATAACTAACTTCACTTAATTGCAACAAATTATAACTAATTAAGCTAACTATCACGTGTACAAGTAGACATGTAACTACCAGGTGCCAGTTGGCAGCTCATTTTGTCAACTTGTAACAGTGTGCAATAGCTGCTGCGATCTCCTGCTTTTTAGCCACTGTAATCCTCTGCTTTGTTGACTATGCTGCATCTTAGTGCTCCCGTAACGACAATGGGCTGTAGATTTCTGATGTGTCCGTGAAAGGCTTCAGCAACTGCTTCATCAAGACTGATTGCAGAGCCATTTGGAGTTGGAATTTTACAATAATCTTCAATTGGGGGTTCGTTTTTTCAATTCTGAACTCTGTCAAACCTTTTAATTAATTGCTTTGCCGTTATTAATTATTTTAGTTGTCATTGGTCTCCAACTAACCCAATTGATGTACTAATATTGCTGTCAACATGTATAAATTATAATTTGTTTTCTTCATCATGCCAGCTAGCTTTCTAATTAGTAGTTCTTTAGTTGTTATAAACTAACACCCTACCGATTCCATTGGCGTTATTATTTTTTTACTAAATTTCCACGTGTTTAAAGTAATTTTCTTCATTAATAACGTCATCTTGAGAAATGTAAAATTATTTTAATCTCCCATGAAGCTGATTCATAATATTAATTATTATTTACTAGCATTTGTCGACATATGGGAAATGTCCATGAACTTTTTCCTTTACTCTGAACTAAACTATCATGTGAAAGATTCCTTGACGACCTAGAGATTTCTTAAGCCCTTTTTTTTTTATAATTTTTAACGCTTGCGCTGCACGATTGCTAATCACTACGCTCCAAGAAGATGATAAAATATGAAGCAAAAAAGAACGGTTAGAGGAGGTGGATTGTGGAAGAAGCATAAGCAGTAGTCCCCCAAACCATTTTTAAAGTCTTAACCCAAAATTAGTCCAAAAGAAGGCCAAAATTTATGCCATGGAAATGGGCATTTCCACTCATAATATAAATTTATATGAGTTTCGAAGAATCATTTGGCATATGGGCACTTTCATTCATGAATATCAAGATTTATTTCTTATTTATATTTTCATTTATGAACTACCAATCATATGATTGCATCTGTTTGGATAAAAGGTACAGAAATCATGGAAAAATAAATCACTAAATAACAACGAATACAATACATAATTACCATGTATATTTTGCTAGACAGATCAAGATTAAGGGTAAGGGGAGTAAAGTGTTGGCACCAGATGAAGAGCTAATTTCTTATGAACCGCTAACCCATTAACTTCAATCATGTCCAAATTCTCCAAAACTTCACCGCGAGGCAATTTCCAATCAAACCAGTACAATAGATTGGCGATCACATACTCAATAGCAGCTAAGGCAAATGATATCCCTGGGCATCCTCTTCTTCCAGCACCAAAGGGAATGAATTGGAAGTTTTGGCCTTTCAAATCCACTGTGTCATTTAAAAACCTGTCTGGCAAGAAATCTTCTGGGTTGTCCCAAACTTGAGGATCCCTGTGGATTGCCCATGCATTTATAAACACTCTAGTTTTTGCAGGAATATCATATCCTCTCCATTTGAGACTCGTAGCTGTTTCTCGAGGAACCAAAAGAGGAATTGACGGATGTAATCTCAGAGTTTCTTTAACGACACATTTCAAGTAGTCCATCTTCTCAATATCCTTCATGTGTATATTTGATTTCCCTTTCACCACACTTCTAATCTCTTCCTGAGCTCTCTTCATACTAGTAGGATTTTTCACTAGCTCTGCCATTGCCCACTCTAATGCTGTCGCAGTAGTATCAGTTCCTCCTGCAAACATGTCCTGAGAATTTGAAACAGGAAAAAAGCTTTAGTCATGTGTGCGTGAATCGAGATTTGTATAAAAGATATTGAAAGATCTACTAAATAAGACTGACAGGGAAGGACAAACCAGTAAAATTGCTTTTAGATTGTCCTGAATGAGCCCTGCCCCAAGCATGCCATCCTTTCGCAGTTGGAGGAGTATATCCACAAAGTCTTTTTTATCAGATTGGTCGTCAGCACCATCATCAATTTCTGATGATACTTTGTTCATGTGCTCTTCAATCACCTGATCAAGCATATCGTCTAACGCTCGAGCAGTTGCATTCAGACGACCATTGAGTCCCGAAAGAGCATCTATCCATCCCAAAGATGGAAACACATCTCCTACACAGAATGCTGTGAGCTGCTCCTCCAGCGTTCTTGATACCTCACCAAAATTGCTCTTTCCATTTTCTTCTTCAACTCTCCTCCCAAGAGCACAGCGGGAAACTATATTGTTGCTAACAGCTAATAGCATCTCCGTTAGATTAATAGAGCCTCCGTTGAGGCATAAATTGCCAATTTTATTGACCAAACTTGAAACTTCATCGTCTCTAATATGCTGAAAAGATTGCACTCTTCTCACACTTAAGAGTTGAAGAACACAAATCTTCCGAACTTGTCTCCAGTAATCGCCGTAATTAGTGAACCCGATATCTCGGCATTCATAGAGGAGGATGTTAGCAGGTGTTGTTTTGGGCCGGTTCGAGATAACAATGTCATGGCTTTTAATCATTTCACCAGCCAACTCAGCAGACGAAACCACAAGAGTTGGAGAATTGCCAAAGTAAACGAACATCAAAGGGCCGTAACGCTCCGAAAGAGCTTTGAGAGAGCGATGAGGGAGAGTTCCCAGAAGCTGGTGAAGGTTGCCGAGAATGGGGAGCTTTGGTGGGGATGGAGGGAAGTTGAGATGGTTACTACTATGTCTGGTGATTTTCAGCAACTGTACAAGTGTGAGCAAGAGAATAAGAAGAAGAAGAGAGATGGACAAAGGGTGGTTGTAAATTTCTGATGCGTCCATATGTGGCTGCAGCAGTTGCTTTATCAGGACTGATAGCGGAGCCATTTCAAGTTGGAGTTTCACAAAGTTGAATGAGGATTTGCTCTTTGAATTTTCAACTCCATCAAGCTTTTTAATCAAGGAATTAATCGCTCCTAGAGGATGACATGGATTGATTAGACTGACATCAACGTGCCAACTTCTGCAATAATTGAAATTAAAACACTAGACAAAGTCGATGCTAATTCTGTTACAAGCCTATGAGATCCAATTTAAAGACAATGTTTCCGCAAATTTAATTTGCGCCTGTCTGCTCTTTCGTTTTCTTCTGTTTTGGAGCTTTCTTTGGTAGCGATGCAATAGAATAATGAGCATTATTAATAGCTGAAACCTATAATAATCAAGAAAGAAAAAAACCAAGATTTTAGTTATTAATTAAAAGTGGGAAAAGGACACCTAGAGCACTAAAGTTTGGAAAATGCTTATGTACATATTAAATTTTTAATAAGAAAAATTAAGACCCTCTTTTGATATATAAAAATGAACAACACTAATTTTATTAAATAATCAGTTTTATTTATTTCTAAATGCCAAGAAAATTATGAATAGAAGATACTCATCAATTGCCCTATTTGTGTATCATAAATAATTTTGTGAATTTTTATTTATGAAATGACTAAATTTAAATATGAAATTCTAATCTAAATGATTATTTGGTTTTGGTGAAAAAAGAAAATTATATTTTAATTATAAATTGATAAAAACCCGATTTATAGTTTTGCCTAAGGCCATAAAGCCCCTGCATTAGGGATGGCAAAATCCGGATCCGGATTGATATTTTTGTATCTGGATGCGGATAAAATCCGCACGGATTGCGGGCGGATATTCCAGATATCCGAATCCGCAAAAATTAAAATTTAATAATTTAAAATATAATTTAACAATTTAACAATTTACCTAATAATATTAAATAAAATCCAATCGTAATTCAACAATCAACAATTTAATATTCAGAATAACATACAATGCCATAAAGTCACAAATAAAAATACCACAATATAAATCAAACATCAAGAATAACATAAATTCAAATCTAGCATCACCACAAATCCACAAACAAAATTATAAAAAAAAATCATAAATCCACATAAAATAATGTGGATCCCAATATATTTCTTAATTTAATTTAACTTCTATATTTTTTAATTAATCCTATTATGTTTTTTCATTTAACTTATATATTTTTTAGTTAATTTTAATGTAATAAATAATTTAATTAAAAAATAAAGTAGATGCCAAAAATTTCTTAATTTAATTTAACTTCTATATTTTTTAATTAATCCTATTATTTTTTATTTAACGTATATATTTTTTCATTTAATTTTAATTTAATAAATAATTAAATTAAAAAATATGTAGATTCTAATATATTTTTTAATTTAATTTAACTTCTCTATTTTTTTTAATTAGTCCTACTATGTTTTTTTTCATTTTACTTATATATTTTTTTCATTTAATTGTAATTTAATAAATTATTTAATTAAAAAATAATACGGATCCGGATATTCGGTTTTCTGGATGCATTGGCATCCGGATCCGCACGGATCTTAGTTTTAAGGATCCGGTTCTGCATTTTTTAATATGCGGATCCGGATTTTTCCAGATCCAGATCTTTGCGGATTCGGGTCGGATCCGGATAATTTTACCAACTGCATGCAAAACCATGTAGGTAGCTCTATTAAAATATAATTTTACAAAATAACCACTTTCATCTGATCTTCCAAGTATAGTTAATTATAATTGTTCAGTTTAACCCTTTCTATCATCTAATATCAAATCCTAACTTCGCTACTGCTTGCATGGCTTCATATATTGTATTATTGCAGGTTCCAGTGAACTAGAGCTTATGGCCCTGTTTTTTTTTTTTTTTTTCCTCTTGTAATCAATCCCAATTACAAGGCATTAAAATAGCAATAGGCATTTAAATATCAAATGATTATGATGAAAATAGCCCACTATTAGGAAAGAAGATCATTTCTCCTTAATAAGATCAGCGAATACCAAAACTTCTCCTTGATTTACTGCTTGTGTACGTATAGCCATTCCTCTATTTTATTGACTGTAGTTTCCTTTTATAATTTGTAACTCTGTATATATACTTGTGAGAATGTTAATGAAATATGCCGAAAATCTTTTCCATTCACTTTCAATTGCTTCGGCTAGCTGTTTATGTGTATCAAGGCAAATCCTACGAGCTCTTTAAACGATCCTTGCATCACTTTCCCTTGTTGAAATCCCTCTACCATCGTGACTGAACATAGTACAGCCATTTCCTCTTCTAGCCAGACTATAGCCAATTTTTTGTCAAGTAAACTTGTGGCTCTCAACTGAACACAACTACCCATCAAGCTAACTTCAGAGAACTACCCTTCATGGAAGGCTCAGTTTGATTCCCTTCTCTTTGGTTAGGATTTACTTGGATACATTGACGGATCAAAGCCATGTCCACCTCCTGAAATATCAGCTAATCGGAAAAAAAAAATCCAAACCCATACTTCATCCTATGGCAAAGACAAGGCAAACTACTCATCCATGGTATCCTCTCATCTCTTTTTGAACGAGTAATATCAATGGCAGTTCATCCAAACAGCTACCGAGGTGTGGACTCTCTTGCCAAATATTACGCCAATTCGTCTTCCTCACGGGTAACGGGGCTAATCGAATAACTCTCTCAAAATCAAGGCACCAAACCTGTTGCTGAATACCTCAGCTCCATTCGTGGCATAGCTTATGAGCCTGCCATCATTGGTTCACCTGTACACTGGTGGAGATGGCAACATTTCCCAGGGAGCCCCCAAAATGATTTAATTTTGAAAATGGGCCCATTTTGGGGATGGACCCAAACCCAAAATATATTTCGGGTTAGGGTTTGGGGATTTTATCGGGCCCCCGAACCCGAACCCAAACCCAAAATATGCTTCTCTTAAAAAATATTAAAAAATATTTTAATTTAATTAAATAAAAAATTAAAGCACATATGTTTAATTAAATAATTAAAAAAATTAACAAAACTAAAACCCTAGATCTAAACTCACATGAGTCACTCAAATTGCCACCTCCGAGACTCCAACGGAGCTTCACCTTCCTGGCCACTGCGTCCAACATCAAAAGACCAAGCTTTCTCGCCGCTCTCATTTCTCACTTTTCCATTTGGGTTTAAGGAGCTTCAATTTTTGGACCAATAGAATAAAATGTAAAAATCCATATTATAACCTAACATAAATTCGAGATTTCTGAAATTAAGCATAAGAATTAGTCATGGAGACCATGAAGAAACCGTTGGTGGTGTTGGGTGTCGGAGCCTGGGCCATGAACGTCATAAGCTCCGTTGGAATTAATATGGCCAACAAGCAGTTTATGTCCTCCTCCGATTATGCTTCTAGCTTTGGTCTAACTCCGAACTGATCTAATCTTATTTTTCAATTGTAGAATTTATTACTATTCATTACTTTCAACATAATTTCTTCATCTCTTCATGAATCCACAAGATTCATGCACTTTACCATAATTTCTTTTTTCAATGGAATTGCAATATAGCCCAACGATTTAAACTAAGGATAAATTTATGTTTTAAAATCTGTAAATAATTACTAATTTTTTTGAAAAAAAACCTGAATATTTAAAATTATGAATTTTTATGAAAAAATGGGGATTAGGTCCCCATTTTAATCCCCACCTAGCCTAAGGATTATCATGTGCATCCCCGAATTATCCCTAATTAAATTTTTTTCGGGTATGGGACGGGTTCGGGGATTACTTCTAAATCGAGTTCAGGTTCGAGGATCATGATTCTCGCCCCGAACCCGTGCCACTACCATCACTACACCCTGGCAATCTCATCCTCGATGTTTTAAATGGGTTGGTTCTGAGTCTAAAGAACTTTCTGCTATTGTAAGGGCACAACATACTGTAATTGGTTTTGAGGAACTCCATGACAAACTTGTAGAATAAAAGTCATTCCTCAAACCGGAAGAACATCGTTCAATGTAATGACTGCCAATGATGCTCAACTCAATCCACAACGACACGGGCATCAAACACAAAAAAAGAATATCACCTAATACCGACATGATTGTCAACTATATGACGATCAAGGCAGTCAAGGCAACAACTCACATAAAAGCTCTAATTTTGTTTTTCAATATTGTGATGAAAACAGTCACAGTGCTCGTGAATGTTACTAATTGAAAATGAAAGCTTGGCTTACCAGTACCACCTACAACTAATTATAAAACTACAAGTGATGGTCGTGAACCCAATTGGTTACTTGACACTGGCGCTTACCAATATGTTACCACTAATATTCAACAGCCTCTCCATTCGATACCCTAAGAAGGACCCGACAATATTATAATTGGTGATGGTATAGGTTTGCATATCATACACATTGGGAGATCAACTCTCACCTCCATTGATAACTCATTTTCACTTTCAATGTTTTATATGTCCCCATAATAAAGCAAAATTTATTTTCAGTCTCTTAATATTAAAAAACCAATAATACCCCGATTGAATTTTACCTATCTTCTTTTTGTGATAAGAATCCAGCCAAATGGTAAAATAAGAATGATGAATATGAATGGTCAAGTGCAAGGGAGATCCATCTGATGCCGAAGCATGTTACAGTGTGAAGACCACCCGTCATCATTGGCATGATTGCCTTGGTCACCCGTCATCAAAAGTTTTGAATCAAATTGTGTCGTCTAATAAACTCTCAGTGGCATCAAGTCAGAATCTGTCCATATTGTCATTTTATGATTCGTGTTTTTGCAATAAAAGTCACAAACTTCCTTTTGGTGTGTCTAGATTAAGAAGTCGATGTTCTTTAGACTTATTGTAAATGGATGTTTGGGTTCATTTCCAATTCATTCAATAGATGGTTATTCTTATTATGCCATTTTTGTTGATCATTATGCCAAGTATTCATGGTTGTTTCCTATGGCACATAAATATGGTTTTTTTCCTTATTTCCTAAATTCATGGTTATTTCCTATGGCACATAAATCTGGTTTTTTACTTTATTTCCTAAATTTAAAGTCATGATTGAGAAATTTTTAAAAACCTTTATAAACACAATTTAGGTCCAGTTTGAAATTGAGGTTTTGTAACTTAAAAAGTTACAGCTATTATGAAAAAAATTGTAATTATGAAACAAAAGTTAATATTATATAATAAATATAAATTTTAAAAAAAAAATTTGACAAAATTATTGAAAATATAATAGATTCTCTATCATATAAGTGAAAAATTATATCAGCATTACTTCCAAGCTACAACAGTTAGTGTTTATCAAACACTTTAGTGCTGTATTTTTTAAATTATAATTGTCCAATATCAATCCCAAATGCACCTTTATTCTAATAGTGGTAAAGAATATCAAGGTTTAAAAACAATTTTTGTAGTTGTTGGTATCTAACATCTAATTTCTCACCCATATACCCCACAACATATTGCTTATACTGAGCGACTTCATTGTCATGCTGTTAAAACGAGTTTTACCCTTTTACATCAGGTATCTCTTTCTATCTCCCTTTGGTTCTATGCATTTAATGTTGCGGTACATCTTATCTACAGACTTCCTACATCAATTCTTGATAATAAATCACAATTTGAATGTTTGCTTCATTCTCCGCCCAATTATTCCAAGTTGAGAGTTTTCGGGTGTCTTGTTTTCCCTTTGCTTCGATTTTACAATAATCATAAATTAGAACAATCTTCTAAACCATGTATTTTTTTTAGTGTATTCCACTAATCACAATTCATATATTTGCTTTGAACCCACGAGTCACAAAATTTTTTTTCCCAACACATTTATTTTATTGAATCTTACTTTCCATCTTTGCTTCCTTTACACGAACATGACAAAATCAGTGACTTTACGCTTACCAAATGGGCTATGATTTCTCCTTCCTAAATAATCCACCCATTTTTTCATCACTTAGTCATTCCAATTTGGTCTTTTCATCTACTACTTCAATACACAATCAATCCCATAATTCAAGAAATGTTATTCCCGCTCTATGTACACCACCAAATTCGCAACATGATCTTATTTCTCTAAGTTCCCATCACAATCCTCATTAACTCAAAATTCTAATGTTGTTGCCATTACTTCCCCATGCCCTCCTTATCTCAATGTATCTCTTTTACACTTGTGTTCAATTCTTCCCAAGCACATGTCCCATCCGAGTTAATACCCTCTTTGTCCACCTCACTTTCCAAATAATGACATTATATGCACTAGCAACAATCTTGTGATTATGGACCTCACTTTATTAGCTTCTCCAAATGATGCATCTCTTGTTTCCTCTACATTTGAAAGGGTTTCTAAGTGCGATCCTTCCACTTCTTTATCTCCCTTACCCTTAATATTAATCTCGTTAACACTCACAAGATGATAAAACATTTCAAAATTTATATTTTCAAGCCATCTACCAAATTCTCTTTCATTGCCTCACCTTACTGAACCTATCTCAATCTCTCAAGCCCTACAACAACCAAAATGGAAAGATGCCATGTTTGTTAAGTTTAATGCTCTTACTTGTAATGGAACTTGGGAGCTTGCTTCCAGTCAAACTAATTAGAATATCATTTGGTACAAGTGGGTTTTCCGAGTCAAAAGAAAGCTTGATGGAAGCACAAAACGTTATAAAGTTGAACTGGTTGCAAAGGATTTCAACCAGTGACCCAGTTTTGATTATCATGAGACATTTAGTCCTGTCATACTGCCATTCGTACTGTTGCTGCCATTATTTTATCTCGTGGTTGCCAGGCTCATCAATTGGATGCTAATAATTTGAAGAAGTTCTTATATCTCAACATTCGGGCTTTGTTGATTCTTCTCAGTCTCATGTCTGTTGACTTCATCGCTCCCATTATGGCCTCAAGCAAACACTGTGCACTTAGTTTCAAAAATTGATGGCCTTTACGACCTTTGTCCTTTCTCTTGGTTTTTTCAACTCCAAGAGTGATGCCTTTATTTTTATTTATTCCAATGAGAATTTAACTATTTATTTCCTCTTGTATGTTCATGACTCGTTGATTACAGGAAATTCTACACCCTTTATCCACAAGATTATTAATGCCTCCCTAATCATTTTTTTGTCAAAGATATTGGTTCCCTCCATCACTTTTTAGGAGTTGAAGTCATTCTCAATAATAATGGCGTCATTTTGTCTCAATATAACAACATTCATGCTGAAAAGGTTTAATATGAATGGCATCAAAGAATTTGTCGCTGTATTTGCACTTCTCGCTCAACCTGATATTGTTTATTGTTAAGAAATTGATGGTTGAAGTAGACACACAACTAAAGTAAAATTAAGAAATATTCAGATTACAAGATCATACAAGAACATAAGAATTTAAGTGGTTCGGCTATTAGTATATGTCGACTCGTTGATTACAGGAAATTCTACACACTTTTTCCACAAGATTATTGATGCCTTCCCTAATCACTTTTTTGTCAAAGATATTGGTTCCCTCCATCACTTTTTAGGAGTTGAAGTCATTCTCAATAATAATGGCGTCATTTTGTCTCAATATAACAACATTCATGCTGAAAAGGTTTAATATGAATGGCATCAAAGAATCTGTCGCTGTATTTGCACTTCTCGCTCAACCTGATATTGTTTACTGTTAGGAAATTGATAGTTGAAGTAGACACACAACTAAAGTAAAATTAAGAAATATTCAGATTACAAGATCATACAAGAACATAAGAATTTAAGTGGTTCGGCTATTAGTCTATGTCGACGGGATAAGATAGAAAGAAATATTTTATTAATAAAAATGACTTACAAGTATTGTAGTATTTTGTTTTACTACCTAAAACCCCAATACATCCAAACCCTCAAATCACTAAAACAAGAGCTTAAAGCTCTGACACTCTCAACTTTTAATTTCCCTTTAAAAGAGAGAAAATAAATTAAAGAAGAATTAGATGCTGATGGGGGGGGGGGAATGAAGCCCTCTATTTATAGGCTTAATTTCCTCTTCCTTTTCAATTAAAATAATTCAAATTATGTGGCACCAAATTTGGTGTCATTTTTATTAATCAAAATTTTTTGGCTTTTGAGCCACTGATTTTGACATTCTCTCACTTGGAGATTTGATTGAGAATCATTCATATCTCTACATTATCCTTTCTGTTTTTTCATTGTCATGTTGCTTACATCTCTTCTAAGCCATAGGAGGATATACTCGGTACAAACTTGTCAATATTGATTGGCTTGGTCAAAACATCTGCTAGGTTTCCTTTGGTACGGATTTTCCACAAATCCACACTTTCATCTTCCACTTCTTCTCGAACGAAGTGGTACTATAGTCCTATATGCTTTGTCTTGGAATGAAAGGCTGGATTTCTTGCAATATGCAAGGCACTTTGACTGTCACAAAGTACAAGAATTTTCTCTTTTTTGTGCCTGAGCTCCTCCAATAACCTTTACATCAAACAGTTTCCTTGCAAGCTTGTATAGTTGCCATGTATTATTCTGCTTTCTGTTGTAGATAAAGCCATAACGGTCCACAGTTTTAAAACCCAACTTACAGCTCCTCTTGCAAGTGTAATTACATAGTCAATAATGGATTTTTTTTTATCAAAGTCCCCTGCAAAATCTAAATTCACATAGTCCATGACAGTAAACTTTGATCCTCCGTAACATAATACAACATCTAAAGTTCCTTTAATGTATCTGAAGATGTCCTTCTGATAACTCTATGAATAAGAGTTATCATAGCACTTTTAGACTTAAATTAATAGTACTTAGAGAGTAAATAATATGTTTTAATTGCATTTTTTTTATATTTTACATAAACATTCATCTTAGTTTATTAGTAATAAATTTTGTTTGATTTAGAATAATTTGTGTGCTAAATCATATGCATAATTGTAAATGTTCGGAAGCTCAAATTTCAAGGAAAGAATGATGATGCAATAGGCTTGCAAAAGATAGAAAAGAACTTGGCTACAAAAGAATTAAAACAAATCTGGAATAGTGCAATTGTAGCTGTTACTGTAGCAATCCTGAAACAACGACAAAAAAAGTTCTGCGCGAGATACTTGAAGAATTGTGATTTGCAGTTTCCTAATCTGACTTATGCGCACCCTAGGCTTCCGTTTACCCTAGTTTTCAACTATAAAAGGAGCACATATCATATGGAAAAGGCGGCCTGGAATCAACATAAAAGAAAATCAAGAGAAAAATAAGGAAGAAACAGAATTCAAGAGAGAACAAGTCTGCACTAGTGAAGAAAAATATCTAGAACTATTTGGATTCAGATTTTATCATTCTTTACTTGTCTCCTTGTTTATTCTTTGATTGAAACGATGTATTCCATAGCTGAAACTTTGGTGTTAGTTTTACTTTCACAAGTTATGAACTAAATTTGATTGTAGTTGAGTGACAAATATCTAGATGGGTTCTTGACTATTCTTATGAGTTGTTGCACGTCTGTTGTAGCATTTTGTTTTAATAAATATTATTTCAATTATTATTTCGTTCGACCTCCCATTTAATTATTCAAGTTAAAAAAGAGCCACAAAAAGGTCTGTTTTAGTGGAACTTATTAGAGTAATACTTGATCTTAAGTCTAGTTTCTTAGATTGAGTTTAACTTGAATCATAGAAGGGTCATACTTGATTTAAGATTCGTGATAAATTAGACATAGGGATTCACCTTGTAGAGTAGAAAGAGTATATGTTTGTAATGCCATATTCTATATGACATAACAATTGGTCATTGTTAGGTTGCATAAATATATGAGATGTCCAACATGCAACAGCTGAGGATGCAAGGTAATTTTGCCCAGTGCTGTAGCAATTGGAGTTAACTTGACACAACAGTCATCCCATCAAGAGAATTTGTTCATTCAACTACCCTATTCCTATTGAATTTTCTTTGTGCAAACCGTGCAATTTAATTTAATCATTGCATTTACTTTGTTAATTGGTAATTTTATTAGTCAAATTGTTTTATTTATTTTATTTAGTTAAGATAGAAGAAAGTTGTACTGTTGTGATTGCTGTAACATTTCTAGTAGCATCAGTCCTTGTGGAGATTATCTTGGATACTTATCACTTTATTACTTGTTGTGTACACTTGCACATTGACATCAATAGTAATTGAGTTTATTTACCAACACCCTCACAGTTTTCCAATGCTCTGTACTCTGATTCACCATGTATCGACTGACTGCTCCCACTGCTTATGTAATGTCTAGTCTAGTATATATTATAGCACACATTAAACTTCTCACTCATTGCTGATGCATACGATACTCGAGACATCTCGTTATTCTCTATTGTATTGCTAGGACACATACTTCAGAATAGCTTGAAATTAACAGGAAGTGGAGCATAAATTGGCTTATAATTATGCATTCTGAAGCGCCGCAAGGTTTTTTTTAAATAATTCTTCTAAGAAAGCCAAATCTTCTAGTTATTTCTGTCTCCGTAAATTTGCATCCCTAGAATCTTGTTTGCTAGTCCTAATTCCTTTATTTCAAACTTTATAATCAATTATGTTAGCCTAAAGGGCTACACATAATGTAATTTTAATGATAACAAATATGTGTCTTAAGTGATTTAATAAATATTGTATTTCACATTTTCATTAATTTTTGAAGGGTAATATTTATTCAAGTGAATCAAGTAAAATCAAGTTCAAGACACTCAACGGAAAACGGCGAAATCAATAATGAAGTTTAGAGCTCAACGGATAAATTATTGTAACAAATTCTTGTAAAGCCGGTATGATTTAATTTATGCACGATTTAGCATTTAAGAAGCTCAAGAGATTAATTCAATAATTACTTTTCATAAACTAAAAGGTTTTATATTTAAAAGATAGAGTATTTTGTAGATTTGAGTAATTTGGACTTACATGAAAAGTTTTGCAATCTTTGAGTTTGGTAAATATTATTTTGAATTTCGGGTTTGGATTTATTTGTAAAGTTTTGAAACGTTTTGGGCTATACTATAATTTATGAAAGTTTGAGGACCCGAATGTAATCTAAACACTTGAAATCCAAAATTGGACATAGAGGAAGCAGCTAACCGCTTGAGCTTAGCGGCCAGCCGCCTGAGGAAAATCTTATATTTTCAAATTTTAGACTAAAGTGAAAGGTTTTGAAAACTTTAAAAATTATGGGTATTATGTTAAATTTTGAAAAGGACCTCTTTAATAAATATTAATTTATTTAGGGTCATATCATAATTTTAGAAAGTTTTAGAATGAGAAGTATTATTTAGAAGTTTTGAAATTAAATCTGTTTGTAAAGTTTTATGGCATTTTGGGTCATAGTATAATTACAGAAAGTTTTGGGCTAAGGTGTAATTTTGGTGAACAGTATTACTGTAGCAAAATTCAAATCTAACGATAACTTCACTGTTACAAGCGGCTAGCCAGATAAAACAAGCGGCTAACTGCTTGGTTGTTGGAATTTGTCTATAACAGCTAGTTTTCAGGCTTTAATTATAAAAACTCAACTCCAACTTTATTTTAAGGACTAATGCAGGCATAAACAAGATCATATAACATATATTGAGCTTCCATTTCGCAAATCATCGTTTATTGAATCATTATTGAGCTATAATTTCTTTTCACTTTTAAAGAGAGTTTCATTGTTGTGATTTTCATTTCTCATCAAATTGCGAGTGGACAAGTGTGAAAAACACTTAGGGTCAAGAGATTGGGGAGATAATCTCTTGTTGTAAAGGTCCATTGACACCTTGGAAGTCAACTGTAAACATTTGAAGCTTTGGGAGGCTTGGATAATGAAATTCTCAAGCCGGGTGAGCTTGAAGGCGTGGACGTAGGTGGAGATAGCCGAACCACGTAAAAATCTTTGTGTTTGTTTCTCTTCCCTTACTCTTTTAACATTGTGCTTGATCGAATTTGTTGTTTTTGATTTGATTAAAGAAATAGATTAAATTGTTGTGCGAATTGTATTGCATAATTTTAAAATCTCAATTCACCCCCCCTCTTGGGTTGCATAACTTGCATTTCAAATTATGCCTTTAATTCATAGACTCGACCTTTGGTGGGGCATGCTACAAATATATCATCTACATACAATAGTAAAATGATGAAATCATTATCTTCAAAACTCTTATAATATACACAATGGTCTGAATTGAGTTTGTTATATCCAAGGCTAATAATGAAAGAATTAAATCTTTTATACCAGCATCTCAACGCTTGTTTGAGACTGTATAGAGATTTGTTCAATCTAAAAACTAAGTTCTCATTATTCGTTTCAGATAAACCTTCTAGTTGAAGCATATAAATTTCTTCCTCAAGTTCTTCATAGAGAAATGTAGTTTTCACATCTAACTATTTTGACTATCATGAGTCGAACCATTGGAAAAAATTTCTCAATGAAGTCAATACCTTCTTTTTGAGCATATGCTTTCACCACTAATCTTATATGATACCGCTCCACCTAATCATTGCCATCGTGTTTGATCTTGTAAACCTATTTATTTTCAATGGCTTTTCTTCCACATGGTAATGGTGCAAGTTCCATGTCTTATTCTTATGTAAAGCTTCAATTTCTTCCTATGTTCCTGTCATCCACAAAGCAACATCTGGATTGTTTAAAGTTTTACAGAAAGTTGATGGCTCCCCATCCTCTGTTAAAAAAAAGCATGTAACATTGATCTCTGTAACATACTCCAAGTGCCACAATGTCAGTCATCTCTGATGTGTTGACCGACGAACTTTTAGAGCCTTAGACTCGACTGATACTTGTTCCCTGTGCTCTGGTGCTGCTTCAAAAGAATTTGAATCTCTTTTTTTATTATTATTTTTTCACATATATCGATACAGTCTCTAACTTTTCATTTATAGTGTTATCATCCCCATCTCTCTTTTGCAGTTAATCTTCTACAAAAATAACATCTATGCTAATAACAATTTTGTGGGCAGTAGATCCCACAGATGATACCCCTTTACTCCATTCGCATATCCTAAGAAGATACATCTTCTGAATTTTAGATCTAGCTTTATTTTTTATTGGGCATTGTAAATCATGAATATAGGACATCCAAATGCATGTAAATGAGAGTAATCAGTTGGCTTTTATGTTCATATCTTTATGTTCATATCTCCATTGGCATCTTCAATTTAATTGTTTTGGATGATGACCAATTTACCATATAACAGCCAATTTTGGCTGCTTCTGTTCAAAATAAGTTGGGTAGACCAGTAGTACTCAACATAATTCTTATTGTTTTTGTAAGAGTCTTGTTCATCCGCTTCGTCACTTAATTCTGTTGGAGAATATATGCAACCGTTAACTGTCTCTGAATACCTTTTTACTTACAGAATACAAGAAACTCTACTATTATCTATCCTCAAGCACTTGATCCTTTTCCCGGATTTAGGTTTTATCTACGATTTGTATTCCTTGAACACTGGAAATACATATGACTTTTTCTTGATAGGATACACCCAATATCTCCTAAAACGATCATCAATAAAAATCAGAAAGTACTTTGCACCTCCCATAGATATGTCTGTGATTCCCAAACATTATAATAAACTAAATCATCAATAAAAGTAATTTTTTTTAAAAAATTACCTAACACCAAAATTAGCTTTTAACTTTTAAAATCACTTTTTACCTCTCAAAAGTAATTCCAAATATGGGTGGGCAAAATACCCGACCCGCCCTGAAAAATTTTGGGTTTAAATCGGATAGAGTTGTAAATGAAACTTGATCGGGTTGTGATTAGATCGGGTCAAACCTAATCCGATTCGAAAACCCGATCGGCCTACTTAATAAAAAAAATACATAAGCCTAAGCACACGCATGCCACACACAGAAATTACAAATTCAAAATGCATACACAATTACAAAGTCACAAATTGCATGTTACACAAAACACGTACACAATTACACACCCAATGCCAATGAAGGCCAACGCTCATAGCCTCATAAGTCACAGACTCACCCTCAAGAATCAAGAAAACACTCTTCAGTCTGCACGCCCAATCTGCTACGTGTCTGACCGTTTGTGATCTGTTGCTGTGCGTCCACCCGTCTGTGGTCTGCTGCTGCGAGTCCATCGTCTGTTGTTGTGTGTCTGCGATCTGTTGTTGTGCATCGGTGGCCATCAATCTCCCACCAAGTGCCACCGATCTGCTACCAAATGCCACTAATCTACTATTCCAAGCGTCCAACCCGACTCAAGTTTCTTCCCTTTGAGTTTTGAGTTTTGAAGCTTTGAAGGTTAGTGTGCGATTTCTAATGCTATGGGTCTCAATGTGCAAGTGTGCACAACAAGTAATATACTGATGAGTATTCAGATCGTTTCCACATGGATTGATATTATCAGATTTGCTACAGCAAACTTAACAATTTAGTTTTGTTCTAAATTAAATAAAGCAATTTACGAAACTAATAAACTAATTAAAATAAAAAATAAAATAAATAAAACATAATAAAGAAAATTTTCACGTCAAACACAAGGATGTAACTAATGGGAATAGAGTAGTTGAGTGAATAAACTTACTTAATGACATTGCCTATTTTTTTAATTACAGTACCGTTACTATAACATCAACTACAGCACTGGGAAGAATTCCTCATGCATCCTCAATTATTGCGGGTTGGATATCTTATATCTAATGCAACCTAATAGTGACCATTTGTTACGCCAACATTAAATATAACATTAAATGTTCTAAGTTCCATTTACCTTACAAGGTGAATCTCTATACCTAGTTCAACATTAATTTTAGATCAATTATAGCCTTATTCAAATTGATATTAACTCAACTTCGGAAAACTAATCTAAAACCAAGTATTGTCTTAATGCGATCCACTAAGTCAAACCTTTTTTAGGCTCTTTCTTAGCTAGTATCCAGTAAATAGGTGTTTAGCCGAAATAGGGAATTAAAATAAATACAATTAAGACAAAATGCTATAACAAACATAGAGCAACACATATATATCAATTAATCATCCACCAAGATCGTTAATCACTCAACCACAATAGAATTTAGTTCATAATTTGTGATAAAACATTAAATAAAATAGTTTCAGCCATCAAATACATCCCCATAAATAAATAGAAAACAAGAAGATAATAAAAAGAGCTGATTTTCGATTGATCTCTGTGATTTTTCCTCTGTTACAACCTTTAAATCCCTCTTATTTCTGTTCTTTTTTTTTGTTGGTTCTTTACGGTATTTTCCTTGCGTGATGGCTCTTTCGTTTCCTTTGTAAGCGTGCTCCTTTTATAATTTAAAATTAGGGCAACAAAAAGTATATGGTGCACATATTTTATTTTTGGAAACTCTAGGTCGCAGTCTTTTAGTTGATGCACGCGAAATCCAGTCTGTCATTCCTCCAGGATTGTTACAACAATGGTGCTACAGCAACAATGCTACGGCATCTTCATGGTTTCTTGCTCGTTTCAATTCTTTTATAACCAAGTTCTTTAATTGTCTCTCCAAATCTGGTGCAGCAGCGTTCCTTCCTTAAAACTTGAGCTTTCGGTCACCTATATTTATGCATATAATCTAAGAATACATAACTCTAAAACAATTCAATTTATTAAAGATGGATAAAAATTAGATGCCCATGCAAAAAATAACTAAAATGTAATAGAAGCACATAATTTACTCTCTAAATATTATTGATTTAAGTCTAAAAGTATCATGATAACTTTCATTTCATAGAGTTATCACACCCCCAAACTTAAACTATTACTTGTCCTCAAGTAATGACAACAATACTAGTATTTCAATCACACAATCATGCAACAAATAACTTAGCTCATTCATCAAGTTTGTAAGGATTCATCAACCCTCAAATCACACTCTTAATCATGTAAAATTGCCATAACAATTTAGTTCTAGACTTAGGCCTCACTCTGTCCAAAGTCTGTGTATGTCACTTTGATCAAATTCTAAAAGTGCTGCAACATTACATAGATATTACATATAACTCAAAGGTCGGACATGAGTACATTCATGTATAGGGCCAAAACTCACAAACAAGTTTAATTATGCTACAGTTAAAAAAAATTCAGTCAAATTCTCTTCAATGTATCATTAATGTTTCATGTAAATGTCTATCACTTCTAATGATGACACCCAATTACTAAACCAATGCACAGATCGTAGTTGTTGCAGTAATAACATGTGAAATGCTATAATATAGTCTTATCTAAAGACACCTTTAATTTAAGGTCGAACATGAGCTCATGAACAGTCATGACCACTCAATATCCTAAACAGAGGACCTTTTTTTTTTTTTATAGATGTTACAACAATGTTTATAGCTCTTGTTAGCTTTGACTCAAGTCTGTATATGGGGTGTATACTCAGCCCTAGTTATTCAGTAATTTAAGTCAGTGGAGCAGAATTTATTTTATAAAAAGCATAGTTTAACAAAAATTTTCCCCCAAACTTAAGATATTTCTATCCTTTTTGGTTTTTCTGGCTTTGCTATAACACATTCATAAAACTCAACCAAAGCCTAAATGTTGAGACGAAATTTCAACCTTCACAAATACTAAATGACACTCAATTTATCTTCATTAGGCTTTCCAATCCATACACAAATACTAGATAATAGAGCTTCATATAACACACAACACAAATACATTACACTATAACACAACCCCCCTAAACTCAGGAGGTGTTGTGTCCTCACAGGCACACAAAATAAACCAAGACAAACATGCATACACCAACAAGAAAAAAATGCAAAATGAACAAGCTAAGATAAATAAATAAAAGAAAAGTTTCAGAATGTGGAAAATTAAACGAGGATGGCACGGGATACTCCCTTATTATTAGATGGTCTGCTTCATCTCTGGCTGGAAAAAGGTTTATTTCTTCCTAGTTGCACTTTACAAACGTTCCTTAGGTGAACCTTGTGTTATGGCAGTTGGCTGCTTCTTCTTCTAGCCCTGAGTTAGACTAATTGGTAGGGTTCCAGCAGGTTCAGTAACTATAGGCTGAGTTGATCTTGTTCGCTTGTGCTCTGGCTCTTCTATTGTTGTAGCACCTCTAGAGGTTTGTGCCTCTTTGCGTTTGCTGGATACCCTGGAAGTTGTGGGAGGAGATTTGGTTGGAGTTTATTGTCTAGCAGCTGAAGTAGGTTTTGCTGCAACAGGTTCTCAGCAGTGATACTGGTAATAAAGTCTCTTAGGCTACTTCTTGCTTCTTCTATTCTAGCAATTCTGCTAATAGCTTACTCTATAGCTGCACCCATATCTTCTTCCTAATCTGATTCTGACTTCTCGTATTTTGAAATTTTCTCTTTTCTTTTACGTGAAGAAGTCACCTTTGAGAGTTTTACCTCTATGTCCTCCTCTTCTATCTCTCTCTCTTATTTCTCTTCCTCTTCTTAGTCTTCTGCTTCAGCATCTTTTGCTTCTTTTTGCTCTGGTTATTGATCTTTCTTAGACTCTCATTCCCTTTCCTCTTCTGCTGTAGCATCTTCGCTCTTTTCTGTTGCAGCCGCTTCCTCTGCCTCTCCAAAATTGAACTACTGAAACAATAAATTTGGAAAGTCTGCATTTTTACTCTTCATGTACAAGGTAAATTGGTGTTTATAGGCTTCCAAATACTGCAACTAAGTCCAAAATCTCTTATTCTTTTGCATCTAGGCTTAGACAAATTCCTGCATTGCCTCACTATGCGCTTGAAGTATATTCTCGACCCTTGTAGCCTGTACTGTCCTTGTTGTAACATGGCGTTCTGAAGTTACTGCAATTATAGACTCTCTAGCAATTCTCTCCATTGTCCTTACAGTAATGGCTCCTTTAATCTTTATTCACTCATCACTGTCTTTAAATTGAACTCCCGAGGCCTCACATATTCCCGTGATAAAAGAAAGGAATAACAATGCAACAGATTTTTGCTTTTTCATAGCACAATCTCTAATTTCCCTCTTAATGACTTTGCCTACATCTATCACTAAACCCTTAATTATGGCATAGAAGATTATGAGCCTATCTTTTGAGACTGTGGTAGTATGGGTAGTAGGCATTAATCTAGATTTCAAAAACTTAACCCAAACTTTGGCAATAGGCTTCAAATTGATTCTATTAATCACTCAACCTTTTTCGTTCATCCATGCACTACCCGGGACAGTTAAGGTTTTAAACACTTCCTCCCATTTCTTAACGGTCATATTCTTAGCAAATTGAGTGTACTCATATTCTACAGCAATGGGTAAATCATAAAAGGCATTAATAACTCTAGAGTCTAAATGAACTTTGACTTGCCTTACAAAAATATTACATTGATCCTACTACAGCATGTTGGAGTAAAATTCTTTAACAACCGAGACGATTGGGTCTTGAGGATGAGAGCAAAATTTGACCCATCCTCGCCTTATTACAGTATTATGAATGCTGCTTATTACACCTGTGGGTTTCTTGGGGAAGATTAAGCCCTTTTCCTCCAAAAGTTTCTATTGCTCGACAAAATCTTCAAATTTGTCTTCAGCCTTGTAGTTATGAAAGCGTTATGAGCCCTTTAATCGAGTAGCTATCATCTTGAACTTCGGCATTGCTAGAGCAGACATAATAGAATTGTGTGGTGCTTAAAAGAGAAATAAATTGCAAAAGGAATTGTAAATAATGGTGAGAGTTTATTGATGGGAAGAGAGAATTGTGGTGGAAGTGAAAACACTATAGTAAATCCATAATTTATAGCTAGAGATAAAATAGAAAAAAGGAAGGTAATTAATAGGATAAATTGGAAATAATTTTTGAAATTTAAAACAAATCCAATTTTAAAAGGAAAAGATATTTGTCACAGTAATTGAGGTATTTCACAATCCTTCCTTATCTATATCTCTGATCTGCTAATGTCATCCGGACAAAACTCCCAACGGTAAGAATAAATTCCACAGCTGTGTCACTGCAACGGTAAAAATCGCTACTGCAACAACTAATCTAGTGCTGCAGCAATTGCAATAAAATCCCCTGTTTGATGACAATCATTTTCTAACTGTCATGTTGTATGTAGGGCTACAACAACTCATGTCAGTTTCTTAGCCTTTTTTTAAAATTTGCTGCAATAAAATAAAAGAAAGATAGGAAATTAAATAATCAATCTTAAATTTGATGTTATCAGATTTGCTGCAACAAACTTAATAGTGCAATTTTGTTCTAAACTAGATAAGACGATTTAAGAAACTAATAAACTAATTAAAATAAAAAATGCAATAAATAAAACGCAGTAAAGAAAATTCTCAAGTCAAACACAAAGATGTAACTAATGGAAATAGAGTAGCTGAGTGAATAAACACAATTCAATTATAGTACAATTCTTCGCAAAGATCAACTACAAAGACCTTTGGCGAGTAATCCCTCATGCATTATCAGCTGTCACTTGTTGGATATCTTATATCGAATGCAACCTAACAGTGACAATTGTTACGCCAACATTAAATGTAGCATTAAACGTTCTAGGTTCCATTTACCCTACAAGGCGAATCCATATGCCTAGTTCATTACTAATTTTAGATCAAGCATTGCCCTATTCAAATTGAGATTAACTCAACTTGGGAAACTTAATCTAAAACCAAGTATTGTCGTAATGTGATCCACTAAGTCAGACATTTTTGACGTTATTCCTTAGCTAGTATCCACTAAATGGGTGGTTAGATGAAATAAGGAATAAAAAATAAATACGATTAAGATAAAATGCTATAGCAAACATAGATCAACGCATATATATCAATCAATCATCCATCAAGATCGTTTATCACTCAACCACAATAGAATTTAGTTTATGATTTGCGATAAAATAATAAATAAAATAGTTTCAGCCATCAAATATATCCCCATAAATAAATAAATAAATAAGAAGATAATAAGAAGAACTCATTTCCAATTGATCTCTGCGATTTTTCCTCTGTCACAGCCTTTAATCCCTCTTATTTTCTTTTTTCTTGTTGTTTCTTTGTGGTATTTTCTTTTGGTGATGGCTCTCTCTTTTCCTTTTCAAGCGTACTCCTTTTATAACTCAAAATTAGGGCAACCGAAAGTATATGGCACCTATCCTCCATTTTTGGAAACTCTAGATCGCAATCTTTTAGTTGGTGCCCTCAAAATCCAATCTGTCATTGCTCTAAGATTGCTACAGCAATGGTGCTACAACATCTTCACTGTTTGTTACTTGTTTCAATTCTTCTATAACCAAGTTCTTTCATTGTCTCTGCAAGTCTGTTACGGGCCTTGCGGCAACATTCCTTCTTTAAAACTTGAACTTTCGGTCACCTACAATTATGCATAGAATCTAAGCACACATTACTCCAAAACAACTCAATTTATTAAAAATAGACAAAATTTGGATGCTCATGCAAAATATAACTAAAATGCAATAGAAGCACATCATTTACTCTCTAACCATTATTGATTTAAGTTTAAAAGTGTCATGATAACTTTCATTTCATAGAGATATCAATAGTATATATGGTTAATGTATAGCAAATTAGCATTTAGTATTTAATTGTTGTAATTATGTATTTTTAAATGTTAGTAATAAAATCAAGAAAATTGGCTTATTTAAATTTTTTTATGAATAGATTTTTATTAATTGTTAATAACTAACAAAAATTTTGTTAATTATTAATAATTGAAATATTGTTAATTGATAATTGTTAATAACAATTAATAATTATTTTTTTATGAATAGATTAAGACATTAGGTAGATTAAATATTAAAATTAAGTATTATGTTACATATATTTTATAATTATAATATGTATTATGTGATTATGTGCAGTAGCTTCAACCTCAAAAACATTTACTAATTCAATTAATATTTAATTGTATGTTAATTGTATGTTAATTATACGTTAAATACAAGTAATTTGGGCTTGAAATTAAGGAGTTTATAATAAGAATTAAGACATGGATAGGCAAATAATATCATATTATAGGGAATGGATACTTGGATATTATAAATTAATTAATTAATCATTAATTTCTTCCTTTTTTTTTATAGAGTATGAACAATTTTGAATTTTTATATATACAGTTATACATCTAATCATATAAAAATATTATGATGGAAATGTCGAATTAAACAAGTATCATAAAATTAAATTAATAAATATTTGAATTGATTTCTAATACTAATTAGATTATGTTAATAATATTTTTGTGTTTTGATTTTTGAATTAATTGTTATTAATTATTGTTTTTGTATATTCAAATGACTGAATACTCAAGATCGAATTTATTAAGTGACGATGAAGAACAAAATGTACAAATGGAAGAACTCAAAAGGGAAAGAAAAAGGCAAAGTAGAAAAGACCGCCAATAAAGAAAAGATCGAAGACGTAAAATCATTTCACTTTACTCGAAGATAATCCAAACAAATGCAAGTGCAACTATTGTGGTAGACAATATCAATGTCATTCAAGGCATGATGGGATTATAAATATGACAAAACATATAATGACATGTGAAGCATACAAGACATTTCGAGAACAACAAGGTGGAAGTCAACAAAATTTGATAGCTGAGGTGGCGAAGAAAATGCAATTAATATGGTTTTGGTAAAAAGATGGAGTCAAGACGCGTGTAGAAGGGCAATAACTAAAATAGTTATTATGAGTGAGTTACCACTTAGTTTTATGGATAAAAAAACGTTTAGGCATTTCTACAGTGTAGCTATCCCGCAGTTCGTTATGCCATCTCGAAAAACTATTGGTAGAGATGTTATGGTGTTATTTTTTAAGGCAAATGCAATGTTGAAGAGTTTGATTTGTAACAACAAGCAGCGGGTGTCTCTTACAACTAATATATGGAATTCCATTCAAAACATGAGTTACATGGTGATCATAGCTCATTTTATTAATAGTGACTAGTGTTTGAATAGCAAGATTATTAGTTTTGCCATGATCGAAGATCATAGAGGGAAGTCGATCGGCAAAAAGATTGTAGCTTGCTTACAGGACTAGGAGATAGAGAGGTTGTTTGCAATAGTTGCTGATAATGTCACTACAAATGATATTGCCATTGATTATGTCACTATGCAATTACTTGCTTGGAAGAATGATGATGCACTTGTGTTAGCTGGACAGTATATGCATATGCGTTGTTGTGCACATATTTTGAATTTGATTGTTGTTTCAAGATTGGGTGAGTTGTACACTAGTGTTACCGCTATTCAGAATGCTGTGAAATATGTGAGATCCTCCACCACAAGGCTGAGGACATTTAAATAATGTGTTGAATATGTGAATGTTCTAAACTGAATTGTTGTTTCAAATTGTTCTACCAAGTGGGAATTTCACTTATTTAATGTTGATGATTGCACTAAATTTCAAGCGGCATTTGATAGAATGGCAGAAATCGATAAATCTTATGAGACATACTTTGTTGAGAAAGAAAAAAATGTTAAAATGGTGGGCCCACCTGGACCGGAGGATTGGTAGAGTGCTGAAGGAATTGTGAAGTTTATTAAGGTACTTTATGATACTACATTGTTGTTTTCTACTACTTTGAGGGTGACTTCCAATTTTTATTATGATATTATTGTCTTAATTGAGAGTTCATTGACTTCATTACAAGCAAGTACAAATCCTTGGGTGTCATCTATGGCTTATAATATGAGGGAAAATTTTGATAAGTATTGAGAGTCCACGGGGAAAATAAATAAAATGTGTTGCTAAAATGTAATTTATTTGACTGATTATATGTGTTGCTGCATGTTTGTTATAGCGTTTTGTTTTGATAATACTTATTTATATTCATTATTTCTAGGATGGCAATGGAGTAGATATGAACTGGATCTACTCTGCTCCAGATTTAGATCTATAATAAAAATTAAGATCCGTAACTGCTCCAGATCCGTCATGGATTTATATTTTTTGCTCCATATCTAGAGCCAAAACAAAAAAAAATAAAGATCTATGTCTGCTCCAAATCCAAAAAGAAAAATTAAAATCTAAATCTGCTCTAGATTCATCATGAATTATAAATCTCAATAATAATAGATCAATAATTTTTTAGAAAGAAAAGTTTAAGACTAAAATGCATTGGTAACAATTAAATTATATAATTTGTATAAAAAAATCTAATAAGTATTGTAACTTCTACTTTTACACCAAAATAAAAAAATAAGAAAAATAATAAAATATTCATCAAAAGTAATTGCAGGAATAAGATCATTATAATATTCTAACGTCTCTTTTACTATCCTGATATACACGGCACACCATCATTATTCCTAAATCATTAAATAATAAAATATAAGTTAAAAATTATTTATTATATTCAGTGTTTTATTATTTTTATTATGATATTAACTAAATATATGATTAACATAATTATTTTATAGTTGATAGCCACCACTGATTAGTGATTATACAAAATAAATAAGATTATGAGAAAATGATAGAAAAAAAACTCAAGTCTATAGATTTTCTTATCAATTAAAGGACTGATCCAAGCATTCAAATGAAGTGAAGAAGCGAGAGTAGCCTAAAGAGAAAAAAAGAGACTAAATTATAGAGTGAAAAACTTAAAAAAATTAGGGCAGGCTATCCTAGTTTTATTTTACACTTGATAACTTTTTGTCTTATTATCATTTAAATACTTTTAAGTTTGAAGATTCTTAAATACATTCTAATGAATAAATTTTATCATCATTTATAAATTTTATTATCGTTTATAATTACATAATTGTTAAGAATTTTTTAAAATAAATTTACATTAAATGGTGAGCGCATATAGATGTGGATCTAGATATTAAGATAAATCTAAACTTGCTCCAGATCTGCCTTAGATCCACGTATCAATATCCAAATCCGATCTAAATCCATTTTAATCTGACCCAAATCCGATCCAATTGGATTTGGATCACGTAGATCTTGATTCAGATCCGATCCATCGCCATCTCTAATTATTTCGGCTGATCACCCATTTAATGATATTAGCTAAGAAAGAGTCACAAAAGGGCATATCTTAGTAGAACATATCATAGTAATACTTGGTTTTAAATTGAGTTTCCTGAGTTGAATTTTACTTGATTCCAAAAGGGTCATGCTAAATCTAAAATTAGTGATGAACTAGACATAGGGATTCTCCTTGTAGGGTAATTAGAACCTATGCGTGTAATGATATGTCTTATGTTGGCATAACAACTGATCACTGTTAGGTTGCATATAGATATAAGATATCCAACATGTGACAACTGAGCATACATAAGGATTCTGCTCAGTGCTGAAGTAGATTTTGTAATAACCGAGCCATATATTAGAAAAATAATCCAAACCATTAAGTAAATTTAATCATTCAACTACTCATTTCTTATTGATTGCATCTTCGTGTTTGATTTAAAATTTCCTTTATTGCATTTTTATTTTAGTTAGTTTATTAGTTTATTTAATTATTTTATTTTAATTAAATCTAAACTGCACTGTTAGAATTGTTGTAGCAAATCCGATAACATCAATCCCTGTGAAGACAATCTTGAATACTCATCATTATATTACTTATTTTGTACACTTGCACATTGACACTAATAGCATTGAATTTAATACAACAAATGTCCTCGTTGTTCTTGTTTCCACAATGGCATCTGAGTCTGCCTTTAGCGCGGGACATCGTATTATTGATAACTATAGGAGTTCTTTGACCCCTTCTATGGTTGAGGCATTAATATGTACTGAAAATTAACTGCAATCTAAACTTTTTTTCAATCACATCTACAACCTTTAGGAAGATATTAAGGATCAAATGTTTCATATGGAGTTATAAGAAGGTAACATTTTTTTTGTACATTAAATACATAATATATTTAACAATTTTATCGTACATTAAATGTATTATAACTTTATATATAACATCTACATGTACTTGAGTTATTACTTATTTCTTTTTTTTTAGCATTTTAAAGAGTTTATAAGATTGCGAGCTTTAACGGTGGAAACGGTGAGCGCTGACATTAGTGTTATGGATATTTGAAAGGTAACTTTTAATAGATATTAGTATTCGTAACTTGATATTATACTATTAGGTTGTAATTTAAACTATAATTATAGTTGTTATATTTTTAAATTTTAAGTCTAATTATAAGTTTGTAACATTGTAAATTTATAATTGTTTTAGTTAGACAAGTTGAAGTTGATAGAATAGTATTGTCTAGGATTATTATTAACTTGATTTGGTGATGAATGCCATAATAAGCATGATTGACTTAATTTATATATATATATATATAATCAAGTGTGTGCTTTTGTGTGTGTGTGTGTGTATTGAAGAATTTGCTAAACATATTATATTTATTTGTAATTATAAATTTATAATGATATAATAGAAATTAGAAAGATTGTAGCACCCCATTAACTCAATTAAAAATATGAATTGGATTTATTTATTTGTGTTTCTGTTTGTGTTTGATGTGCAAAGATATGAATTTGGTTTATTTGCTCAATTTTTTAAATGAATTGAGTTTATTTATCTGCAACGTGGCTTAAAGAAAATAATTATTATACATTTCTTCAATTATTCTCTAGGAGATCGGTGCTTCAACTTGAAGTAAAAGAATTTGAAGTTAGAACTTGTCAAATTGCTTGCATGGAGGGGTGGAGGAACCAAGGAAGCTTATTTAGTATTTATGTTTGAACTTTGTGATTTGTGTTTTGGAAACAATTTAATTATGTTTAAATTTTGTGACTTTGTGTTTGAAAGACTAATATTTGGAAATTGTGCTTTGAATGGAGACTAATAGACTATTAGCTTTGGACTTTGTAAGTTTGTATTAATTTTAACTTTTATTAAGTTTGGACTTTGTTAGTTGAGCAAATAATAATCTTAGCCTCCTAGGCAATAGGCAATACTATTCTAGCATTTAATTTTATTCATTTGATTTCATAGTATTTTCTCTTTTTTTTGTTGAAAATTAGTAAAAAGGACTACAATTAAGAAAAATAGTTTAAAACCAATCTAAAAACTGCAAAAATAAAAAAAAAAGCTCAAAATTGCATTAACCATATTTGACATGAATTGACCCGATTTCTACCGACCCGAACTCAATCCGATGCGTTTCTAATCCAAACCCGATCCTACATTAATTCAATTAGATTTTTTGACTCGATCCGATCCGATCTCAATATATATCGTATCGGATTGGGTTGGATTGTAAGTTCGGGTTACATTTGGATTAATTTTTGCTCAACCCAAACAATCTGAAACCTGATCGGGTTGACCCGAACCCGATTTTGCCCACCTTTAATTCCAAGCAATCCCTTAATTTATGTAATAATTTAACTTTATAAACTTTTATGTACCCACATGATCCTATTATTATTATTATTATTATTATTATTATTATTATTATTATTATTATTAGGATGATGATGATGATGATGATGATGATGATGATGATGTTGTCAAAGAAGCAAAATCATCTTATTTTTTTGAGAAAACTAATTAATTCAAGTTTCTTGATCATTAGACTAAAGATTGTATTGATGTTGCTGTGAGAACCATATTATGGTTAAAATCAAAGTTTTTTTTTTAATGGAAGATGAATTTCTTTGGAAATACAAAAATAAAAATCAGGTGGATTGCAAACACGTTTACAAAGCCGAATCTTTTTTAGTAGAGTGGTGCTTCGAGTAGAGAAAGATGAGAGAAATTTGTCCTTTTTCTCTCTACACACCCACTCTCTCTCTTTGCTTTTCTTCTTTATTTCTCTCTCCTTTTTCTCATCTTTCTCTATACTTAGCATTTTTCTTTTGAGTATAGTTCATGGAATATGTTTTGACGCCCCCAAAATTCCTCATTAAATCCTTTTTTTTTATTTAAATGAATTTCTTATATTGAATGAAATTGTAATTATGTAACTTAAACAAACTATTATTTTAATAAACTTTCTGCACCCAAGCTATTTCGTACTTTATATTTATATTTTAAATTTAATTTAAAAATATGTTTTTTAAAGAAAATTATAAAATTTTAAATTTATCAAGATAGAAATTATATAATAAAAAGAAAATTATTGAAGATTATTGCATGTATTTTGTAAATAAAAAAATATAAGAAATAGTTTTATTAAGGGTAAAATTTTGTGATAAGATGATTAATTTTAATACATTAGAACCTCATCGAGTTAATAATCAATAAACTGATAACATCGATTTGATAATAGCTTTTGTCGATCCCGACTTGGGGCCAAAGTAATAAATTAAGAATTCAATAAATTTATTCAATAATAAATTTTTAAAAAATTTTATTTTCTCTAGGACTCAACTAATTTAAACATTAATAGCGAACTAATTTGTAATTAAATATATATGATATATCTATGATTTCTTTGTTGTATTGGCACAACACTTTTATGTATTTCGTTAATTATTGTTATTCTCTTTACATTTTTCAGATAAGAAGCCATTGTTGGATTCTATTTGTTATGTTATGAGAAATAAGAGAGATATTAACTTAATATATTGCCTTAAAAAAATCTATTCTGATGAGTTACCACACAATGTGATCCAGTCATGCAATTTTGACAAAGAATTGTCAAATGACTAATTCACTCAATAAGATCAAATCAGAAATATGTTATACAGTTTGACAAACTCATTAAATTCTCTAATTATACTACCTTTATATTTCATAAAAATTCTTATTATGAACTAGATATTATTTTTATAAATTATTAATTTATTGATATATTAATATTAAGTAAATTAATAGATTTTTCTTGGTTTCAAAGTTATTAATTTATTCAGGTTCTATTATATACGAGTTTGTATTTCAAAAATTAAATTGGAGTATTTTAGAAATTAAATTTTAAAAAGGGTGTTATAAATATTTTATAGGGGTGTTAAAAGCTACACATATTTAAAAATGATGTTTTTATCATAGATGGAGGATTTTATAGCCCAATTCCAATGTATGCTTTGATACTCAAGGACACACAACTAGTCAAAATTTGATGTGACAAAAAAAGAATTAGTATCACTATTTTTAATAGAAAAGATCTAATAAAATAAAATAAAAAGATTGGACTCAATTAAGACTATAATTTTCATCTAATCCGAAGGTTAAAGACTCTTTCGTTGTGGCAAGGAGCTCAAGTGATATTTTCAATAAGGACTACTAATGATAATCATAAAAGAAAAATTTTGAAGTGGATACAGGAGTTTATGAAAAAATATATATATTTATAGGATAAAACTACTTTGCAACCTTTGTACCAAACTCCAAATTTAGTATTTTCTTTAAGAGTCCCTATTGTTTTCTGTAAAAAATAAAAATTTTAAATTTTAAAAATTTTATGCAATAAGCTCCAATTAAAATATAATAATTTCAAAATTTTTAAAAACTTATTTAGTGTTTTCTTTAGCAATCCCTATTGTTTTCTATAAATAATAAAAACCATATGTTTTAATAATTTTATGCAATTAGCCCCAATTAAAATATAATAATTTCAAATTCTAAAAAATTTATTCTCTCTATCTCTTTTTCAAATCAGTTTGTCCTACCTTAAATCTTAATTTATTCCTTATCAAACATATAATTCTTTTAAAACATAAAAAAAATAAGAGTCTTCTAACTACATAAATTAAATTAATTTCTTAAGTACGAAACCTCAAAAACATAATACTTACATTTTCTCAAGAGGATATATATTGTGTTTATTTCTTTTTCTTTACCATTGTAATAAAGAAAGAGTTATATCTTACTTTCTAAAACAAGATCTAATCAATTGGGGCCTGCTGTATATGATTAAAGATGGTGGGATGGGTTTACTTTATTAAAATTTAATCTCAATAAGGGGTTTGGCATGAATAAGTAAATTACAAATAATTTAACTTAGGCTACCAAATTATCATGTGATAATGATTTTTTTTCCCCTAAGAAGACCCTAAAATGAGTTTTTTAGACTAAATTTTTGTCTTATGATAACAACAAAATATAAAAATGTTACGTTAGAAGCCTAAAAAGTTAGTTAATTTTAATTTTTTTTTTAAAGGTATTCTCCCATAATCTATTAATTCATTCTTTACAATTTTAAATTTAAGTCTCATTTTTTATAATTTTAAATTTAAGTAATAGAATAAATATTATACAATGCATTTATTTTCACATTAAATAAATAATTGATGAGCTTCGTACATGTAATAAGGTATAAATAATTTTACATAATTTCAAATTTACATATAGAAATTTATTATTTTGAAAATATTATTTATAAACGCCATAATGAAATTTAACAACTATCCAAGCATTTATTTAATATTTATTTATTTTCCATTTTGATATTGTTAAATTTTTATAAAACCTTATCAAATTTACACTAAAAACAAGATAATAATATATCCTAATCATTTTTATACTCAATTTTAATGTTATATACTTTCTCAATATTATGGATAATTAATTATAGAAGTAGACATGGAAATAATAGTAATAATTAGAGAATTATAAAATATTGATGTGCTTGTGAAATAAATTAAGGGATTTATCTTTCTAAAGTTCATAGGCTTTGTTGTATTTAAAAGGTTGTGACTCTCATGGATGCGCAACTAAATCATATATTATAATCACCCAATATCAATAATTAAAAATGCTCTCAAAATTCCCTATATCTTCCTTATTCGTATTATTTAATAACTTAGCCAATAAATAAAAATATTTACTAAAAGAAATAAAATAAAAGAACTAAGATAAAAAGAAAAAAAATGAAAGTCTAAACATGAATTACGGATAGCATGAGAAGTAGAGATGAGGATAACCATTAATGGGATGGGAGGGTAAAATAATAATAATATTATTATTTCTGACATTTTAGAAAATTAGAGGGACTACAATGTTAATTACCTAAGTAAATACATCCTATAAGGAATCTCTAGAGTAACATATTGTTCATTGAGATGTTTGGAGGGCACATTAATCCAATTGAGATAACTGGATATATTCTTTTGAGAGAGGTCTTCTGGTATTGATTAGGGCTTGGATACAGGTCACAAAAAGACAAAAAAGAGTGGTACAATACCACTGAGGCAACTTAACTGGACTCATATTTATATTAAGTATTTTTTAATTATAAAATAAATTTTATACGAACTTTAGATTGTATAATCTTAAGAATAAATAAAAATAACAAAAACTTTTTCGAGTGAGTTTTTTTTAAATAAAATAAATTCAGCCGCAATCTTTTAATTTGCAAGATGTATTTGGCAAAAAAGAAATTTAATTTTCCATTTCAAAAAAATAAATAAATAAATAATAAACAACAAAAGAAGTTTCAAAAACATATGTAAATAAACTAAATTAAAAAAAGGCGCCTTGGCCCCACTAGACGGAACAAACACTTAACAACAGCAGCAACATGAAGAATGTGCATCGAAGCAAGCCAAACAAAATTCTTACATTATCATAATTGCCCTCCGTTTGTCGCGAAAATAACTTCTTTGTAGGTATCATGCCCTCAGCCGTAATCGACGACTCCTCTCCAAGACCTCGACTCTGATCATCATCGTCATCTCTTCCCTGAGCGAATCGAACACCATCCGATCCGCCAGAAATGCTGTTTGGATGACCAGAAAATACGAAAGAAAAGGAGAGAAACCGAAGTAAAAATCATGAGGTCCTCTTGTGAGGGAATTAACATCGCTGCCAGTGCTCAGCGACTCGACGTCGACAACCGTATCGCCCTCCGATACTACTATCGGATCGCTGATAATATTCTCAAGCAGGTCTTGCCACCGTTAATTTACTGTAAAATTTTCGCTGATTATATCGAGTTACATAATTTTAGATTGCTTTGGATGTAATTCGAGTTTAATTCAAGTGATCATTTTGCCTTAGTTCATGAAAATTGATTGAGGAAGTAATAAGCAAAAGAAATTTATTTTACAGTTGTTTCTCTTGTTAATATAATACGTTGTTGACAGGAAAGAGAAATTTTTGGTGTTACAAATAAAAACTTTTGCTAATGAGTCGAGTATGTGGATAAAAAAGTGCAGGTTTTGTTTGTGTATTGATTGATATATGATGAAGCAAAAACTATTTATGCTTTCACTTTTCTTGTGTGTATTAAATATGCGATAATGCATCTCTTTTACTGATTGTATGTCCCGGTGCTTGTGTGATGTAGTCTTATACTTTTGAATGATCAATAAGTAATATCTTTGTATTTTCTCATTTATTCTACTGTGTTAACTGACATTTTGGCTCGTAATATGGTATTGATATTGTAGGCTGACATCTTCCGTGAAGAAAAGAATATTATAGATCTCTATGTGATGCTCCTAAGGTTTTCAAGGTATGAAAGAAAGTTGTTAAGATCGATTCATGTTTCAACTTTTTATGTAAAATAGAAAGTCAATCTTGTATGCAGTCTCCAATGCTTTTAGAATTGACAATGGCGGTATTAATTTATTTTTCTTCAACAACATCCAAAATCTTACGTAAATTACTTGGTTTCATTTGCTTCAGTTTGGTCACAGAGACAATTCCATGCCATCGAGATTATCTAGCATCGTTCAAGAGCCAAAAACTCTACTTGAAAAAGGTATTGTACTTGTGTTTATGCATTGTTTCAAACGATATTCAGTAAATATTTTAAGGTTTAAGTGTCAATTTCATTTTTCTTGTAGAAATTATTGAATGCTTTGAGTGAGTTAGAGGAGTTGCAGCCAGCTGTACAACAGAAGATGAATGAATTCAACAGAAAGAAAACTAATCAAGTGACCGGTTGGAGCCATGCTTCTCAAAATAGTACATTGGAGTGGCCCTCTGTCAAAAAGCAGACTTTGACTAACTATGATGTAACAAAGGTCTGATGATGCTCATCATATAGCGGGAGGTTTTTGTTTCTTTCAATCTGCTTGGTTTTGAATGATTAGTTGTGGTATTGAATACTTGGTGACATTTTGTTTCATAACTATAATTTTTCCTTTTGGGAAGGGAAGAAAGCTAAAATCTTTTGGGAATTGTATCGTTTCGGTCCTTTATGGTGTTGTTACAATTAATGAAATAAACATATATTGGGATAAGAAATTACCTTTGGTTACAAATGACTCTAGAGACCGTTTATTTTTATCGAAACATCTCAGCTTGGAAGAGGTTTGTGGTTAAGTTCTGTATACATTGTTTGGTGGCACCTGTGATGGATACTCTTTGGGGTCTATGGATATGTTTTCTACTGGTTATTTCCCTCCCCAATTTTCATTTTTCTTTTTGTCTATCCCTCAGGCCTGCTAGTTTCCATTTTTTCTCTTATTTTTGTCCAATTATTATATCTTTCTTAGTTTGTTCTTGAAAACAGTTGGTGACCACTTTTATTGAGTCAATGCAATTGCAGTTATTGTAGCCTTTTATAACTTGGTTTATCCTTAATTTCTTTATACGTACCTTTTACTCCAATTTTACTTGATGTTGAGATAAAACATTTCACTTATATGCTGTGCTACATTGACAGGCACTCAGACCCCCACCTCGAGAATTAGCCTATCAAGGTTCAAGGCCACAACAGCTTGCCTATACCAGACCAGTGGATGAACAATTCCGAAGAATGTAAGTGTCTTCTTAAAGGTTTTTTAGGTACCGTGTGGAGTACTTGCTCCCTAGACTTTATTATAGCCAGTTGCTTTCATTTTGCTACAATCTAAAGTTGAATATTGAAAATATTTAGAATTTTTCCTGAATATTTTAGCCATGAGCATATCATTAGAATAATGCCAATTGCTGATAGACTGGCAACACGGTGGCAAAATGAGTGATTGCTTGAACATCATTTGTTGGTAAGGAATGGAAAGAATTTCAAAATTTACCACTACCTTTTTTAAATTGTGATCTGGGATCAGTGATCGATGATGACGTATTACGAAAATTTATATTTGTTTCCTCAGTTTCCTTTCTTGTAAAGCTATGTAAGAAGAATGAAGAATCTATACTATATGAATTAATATGTTTAAGGGCAAAAAAGCAGGTTATGATGTATATGCTTAGTTTAACACCATCTCGGCATAACATTGTGAATTTCAAGAAAATGTTATTGATTATTCATGCACAAGCCTATTCTTATATTATTAGCATTTTTGAGCTATAACTAGAATCACAGGTGTGATGGAGCTACATAACTAGCCTGCAAAATAGTTATGCAAGGCCTTATGCTGCTGATATCAGTCCCAACCATTAAGATCATGACTAGGTTGGAGAGTTCAAGTGAGATATGACATATAAACAAAACTTGAAGCTGCTTTCTATAACAGTAAAATAGGAGAAGTTGGCAACATTTTTGTTTTCTATGCTCATAGAACATTCAAGAATGAGAACACTGATTTTCCGTTGGTTTTGTAGAAACGATATATGTTTGAATATTTGGAATTATCAAGTTTATTACTAATTTTGTATAACTTGAGAGGATGTTATTTGGACTACACATGGTCCAGTGCATCTGGATTAATTGGTGTTCTGAAGTTCACTTAGGACTTTGGTTGCATATATAATTCTAGAAATAGTCCAATCCCTTGTGCCTTGTCTTCTCTTACATATTATACATTTTGTACATGAGATTGGACTTTTTTTGGTAGAGGAGAGAGACCGAGTAACTGATCCCGGGTCCACCGTTTGGTCTCACATATATGGATAACTAATCCCATGAGTGACCATGGGTTAAACTTAACTGACATTTATGGGACTGAATTTTATGTTATAATCTACATGTTATGATTACAAATCCAGATTACTTAATTGTTGCTTTTATAATATGATCATATATTTATTTACAATAATAAATGATAAGTTTGTCTTAATAATATAAGTAATTAATTAAACTGTAGTAAAGTTTATATTCACCATTATGAATTTGATATAGGTTAATATTAATTATTGATTTGATTCAACATTTTCTTATCTTTTAGTGAAATTGATTTACGTAGCTGGTTATGCAAATACAATAATATCTATTTGTATTATTAATTTTATAACTATACAGAAACAGTGTCCCTAAAGATTTAGTAGTTAAATTTGAATTAAATAAATAAAGGTTTAATAAATTTTCATGTAATTTTGTTTTAATTAGCTTTAATAGTGAAACTGAGCTTATAGCCATTTGTCGTACAATTTAGTGTACTGTGCTACATATAGTCCCATCTAAATCATTCCAGTCCATTCCTGAGGTTTGCACGACATCCATAAAAGATTAATCTTAGTTCAGTTAACTGTTATTGGAAATAGAGGTGTTTTAAGAACATTTTTTCTGAAAGCTTTTTACGGAAACAGATAGCTACATAAGTTTTCAAGATAAGAAAATGAAACACCATTTTTTTTTTTTTTTTTTTTGGGGGGGGGGGGGGGGGGATGAGAAATCAATTATTCCAGTAAATGTGGGGCCTTTTGATAATGATGCCATTAAGAAGGTAATTTAAAATTAGAAGTGCATGTAATTAATGAACTGAGAGCGATTTCTGTCTTCCATATCACATTTCAGACTTTGGCCTCTTATTTTTAAATAAGTTTGATGCTCTGCTATTGAACTACACATATTTGGTGTGTCAACTCAATTTTGTTTAGGAATTCATTCTGCGTGAGGAATTTCATAGAGTTATGCACCTAGTTCTGATTTTAGGTTTTGTTTTTTTCTGGAACTAGAATTTTTTTTTTTAATTGACAAGGTATAATACATGTGACCATGACTAAGTGTCATCCTTGATTATCCTAGCTTGTTCACTTGGTTCTTGTAGGTCTCTAAACGTCCGACGTCCAAATGCTGAAACCCTGTCCAGGCATTCTCTTTTGGGGCCAAATGGTCTCTATGGTCATTGGCAGCCTCCAAAGAGTGATAAACTGGTATGAATGTATTCAGCTCATTTTCTGGGTGCTCCAATCACTAATCATGCTGACTTTCTATTTTTATCTTTTACGGGCGTAGGTCAAATATCCTAACAACATAGACCTGACTCCAGTTGAAATTCCCAGGTTTGGTCCCTACTTGAATTTGGAAATTATTTTTTGTTCCCTACTTGTCCATCTGGTAATGAGCCTACTGATGTCATGTTGATTACAAGCTGAAGGCAATGTGTAATTTTGATGGGTACTCAATTCATTTGAAGTCTGGACACTACAAGCACTCTTTGCCCCATCTTAATGACTTGCATTGCTTTTTGCTTCATTTAGTTTTTTGAATTTTTTTGGGCTGCCAATTAATGTTATTTGGTCATCTTTGTTGAAAACCAGCCTACAGCAGCCTTCAGAAAGTTCAAATAAAATAAAAACAGACAGTGCCAATGATGAACCTGAGAAATCAAGTGTGCAATCAATTTCTACTCCAAATGATGAAATTGAGATACGTCGCACTGAGGAACCTTGTTCCATGATTTCTTTTGAAACATCAGAAGCCCCTGATTCTGCAGACATCATTAGACAACCTTCTCCTCCACCTGTACTTACTGAAGTACAAGATTTGATTGCTGCCATGTCTCCTCAAGTTACTGAAACAGAATGCGAAGTTGGGAATTCATTGTCAGATGCTTTTGATCGTTCGGAACCCCTGCAATTGCATATTGTAAGATTTTATTCTATTCCTTTTTTTTTCTCTATTAGAATTATGGATATTTTAGTCTTCTTTCCATTCAGCTTTTGGCCAAGTATAACTGGTCTTAGGAAATTCTTTTCTGATGATAAACAATTTTACTGCTTTATTCTGAAATTTATCTTAGTTGTTACAATGTGATCAGTTACAATGAGTCACTTAGATCATTTGTCCTAACAATTATCTGGTCTGCAGTCGACTACAATGATGGATAACTTCATGAAGTTGGCAAAGTCGAATACTGATAAGAATTTAGAAACTTGTGGTATTCTTGCAGGTTCACTTGTAAGTGCTGACAATTTAAGACTACTCTAATTAATCTTTCATGATGTCGGATGCTAATGGTTCAAATCTTTCCTCCCTGCAGAAAAACAGAAAATTTTACATTACTGCTCTCATTATACCAAAGCAGGAATCAACATCAGATTCAGTATGTTTGTGTCTTGATGTATTGATCAAAGCTATAATAAATCTCTTATATAGTTCTTTTAGTGATTTTTAAATCTGTGCTTTGTGGGCAGTGTCAGGCTACAAACGAAGAAGAAATATTTGAAGTGCAAGATAAGCGATCTCTCTTTCCCCTTGGGTGGATTCATGTGAGTGCTTTTACTTTATGATGTGGTCACTGGTCAAAAGGTTACATTTTAAGCTTTTACAGTATTATAAATTTTAAGCCCATGCCACATATATGTATATCGTGCCTTAATTAAATGGGAGTCTTACTCAGATTTAGTCCATGTTTAAAGTGGCTAGAATTATTTTTTGGTCCATGTTTAAATAGGCTTGAAAATATTTGGTATTGGACCTTCTATCCATATATTCATTATTTCCGTCCCTTTTTTTCATGTTTGCTTGGCAAATACAGTACTTGTGCATATTTAGAATCACCCTGCAATCTTCTAATATACTTGCTGCAATGTTTACATTATTCCTTTTCGGTGTTTATTCATAACTACTGCAAATATATTCATTATTCTTTTGTTGGATTTTTGTCATTGACATAGATTGCTTTATAGCATCTTCGGATTCTAGTAACCAAGCTGTCACTTGGTAAAGAATTGTGACATTTAACTCAGCTTTTGATTAACTATTTTTCTTGGCCTCCCTATTTTTCCCTAGATACAGGGTTGCATTTGTTGTTTTTGATAAGGTGTGGAACTTGTATGCATAGTTTCTTAACCATGCTACGATTATAATTTCAAACTGCAACAAATTTTTGTGAATTATGGAAAACGATAATACCTAGTTATAACAAGGGTAAGAAGAATCCGAGTTTTGGGCATTAGTAAAGGTTGATAAGATTTTGCCGGTATATGGGAGTTGTTATGATCTCTGTAGATTTATTTAGCCTTTTAAATGCCGTAAATTGAACAGGTTTCTAGATTTTAAATGCCATAAAGTGAATGGTGGTGATGTTAGGGTCTGATAATGCTTAGGTAGATATCACAATAAGACTTCTATTGCAATTGGCAAATAACTGCAATAACTGGTTTGTAATCAAGATAATATTTAACATATCAGTTAAGCTAATGCCAATTCAGGGAGGAATAGCAACCTATCATGAAATGCATGATTATTGATTAATACTGCTTATTATGCTGATGCTCTAAGCCAATATTTATATTGATAATTTTTATTAGTATTATCTACATGGTTTAAGGAAAGGTCATACTTGGATGTATATTCAAGTTGGGATAAGTTTCTGCAAGGTTTTTATGTCTCTTTTGTTTTGTGATTGTCCAAGTTTAATTGCTTGCAGTTATTTGTGTACGTTATAATGTTTGATGACAATTATATATTATGTAAGTTGTGCTGATGAATTAATTATCTACGGTGGTGCAATTTCCAGACGCATCCTACGCAGTCTTGTTTCATGTCATCGATTGATGTTCACACCCACTACTCATATCAGGTTTGTCTGCCTTATTGTAATTTGGTGAAAGTTACCATTGCAACAAATGAAGTTCATTGATCTTGTTTGCTGGTTGGAAAACTGGTTAAACTGTGCATCAGTTTCATATAATTATGCGGCGTTTGGTGTTTTTCTGGGGGGTGAATGTAGTGCGTGACGCCTGAAGTTGTTGGAAGAAAAGAGGAGAAATTGGAAAGAAAAGGAATGCGATTATATGTTAAGAAGCATAGCAGTAACCAAGAGACAATACCTTGAATATTTAGCCTCCCATCCATTTTGTTCCTGCTTTCCTTGATTCCTTCTCTAATATGACTTTCTTAAATGGAGTAGGAATGCATTTTCTTTCCTTTTTCACCCCCACAATGTTCAGGTGAAGAAAAAGTTGTCTATTGGTGTTACCACTACTCTGCGTCCAGTGTTATTTACAAGAAATGGTTACTCTGAAGTTCGGAGTGGCCATGCTATTTTGCACCATTCACATTTCTTTCATTTTTACTTTTGTTCCGATTTTCCATTAAATAAATATGAAATAGGTATAACTATGTTTTCTGTCTTTTCAGATTATGCTGCCGGAATCTGTTGCAATTGTCATGGCGCCTCGAGATGCTACAAGGTTAGAATGTCTGAACAAATTTTGTGTCCTTTCCGGAAAATTTATGTAGTGACTTTTTTATTTTATTTTATTTTATTTTTTGACTTGCAGAAACCATGGAATTTTTCGTTTGACGAGCCCAGGTGGCATGTCAGTAATAAGACAGTGTCAGCAACGTGGCTTTCATCCACACGATCCACCTCCTGATGGTGGGCCCATTTATAAGCCTTGTACAGATGTATATATGAATCCCAATCTAAAATTTGATGTCATTGATCTCCGGTGATTGCAATCTTGCTGTGTGGATAGGTAATTCTTTTTCTGATCCAATTGTTGATTAATCATTGTTATACACTTGTAGGCTTTACCAATAGGGTTGGCTGTTTAACACGTGAAAATCGTTTGAAAATGGAAAAGGATATTGCTAGGCCAATGTATATGCTATGCATTATTATTATGAATCAATTGTTCATGACATGTGGCTACCTGCATCCAGCAATCGAGGTTCTTTGTATTTCTCAGAAATTTGTTATTATTGAGAAGAATTCCTGATCATGAATATATTCAAACAGTTTCTCTGGATCCTCTTGTGACCAGCATTCAAGTCAAAAGTTAACCTAATTAGAGTTCCTTTGATTAAGGTTCATGGATTTAAGATCAGGGACTCTTGTTCCTCCTGTGTGAATGTTACAGTTTCTTTTAGTATGAATTTTTTTAGCATTGCATAGTCTGTTGTATCAAGTATGGGGAAAAAGGAATACAGGAAAAAGTAGCCAAACTATACAATCTGCATGGAGATTGCCACTTTGGTGGCTATTTCAGGCTATCTTTTATGGTCATTAAGGCACCTTGAAAGTTGTTTTGGTCCCTTCCTTGTTCTCTAATCCATGACTTGGAAGATAATTTTTTTTTCTTTCAAATGGTTATAATCCATATATATTACAATAGGAGGTCTACTGTAACTCTACATTCATACATTTATAATAATCTACTGAGATTAGTTTAGAAATTTACTTTCACTAATTATATTAGGAAAACTCTATCCTTATTATATATATTTAATGGAAGGAGGAAAGAGTCCTCATGGAGGCTTAAGTGGGTGCCCTCAGCATTATTGGGACTTGAGGGCAATGGCGACTTAGAAGATACTTCATGTTTGTAAATATTTGAACCTTTTGTAAAATATATATGAAAAAAATCATCATTAAATCTCAATAACAAAGTATTAAAATTGTCTCCTTTTTTGCTTCAATTTGCACACGATTTTAGCTTTTCCTTAGGCACTTGGGCAGCTTAGTGTAACGACATGAGCATTTTGCGTAGCAATCCCATGCAACATTTAGATAATTCTTTCTCGAAAATTGCTAAGTAAGCCTTTAGCTTTTCGGTCAGATAAAATGCTTGCGGAAGAGTTGGAGAGAAGATTGATCATTTGAGCCAAACCGAGTGTGTATCATTCACAACTGTGTGTATACAAGAGAGATTTGAGACCTTGGTTACTAGTTGCTTGAGTTGCTTGCTTGGTTGAAATGGCAAGTGTTAAGTCTTATTTATGTAAGGCTTTGTCTAGCTTTGGAATCTTCTTTGTGTAGAGAGTTCTTATAGTTTGGAGAGAGCACCCATTAACATCCTAGAACAGTCCTGAGTTTTATAGCATATAGTTTGTACATAGAATACTTTATCAATATCTAGAGATTTCCTAACTACATACAAATAAAGAATATGCTAGAAATGAAACTTTTTAGAATCAAGCCAAGTTAGCACAACTTGGGCTTGTCTAGTTAGCCTCTTTGGCTTGAAATTTCGGTGATCTGTGACATCTTACCACATCTAAGCTTGCGGCATCCTCGTTGCATTCTCATGCTTGAACCTCTAAATGCATTCTGCGAATTGCCAAAGAGGATCTTCGCATTTCCAACTTGATTCACTATCAAGGAGGTTTTTTCTTAATCAAATACTCGTGTGTTCGTATGCCCTTTCTCTGAATCAAGCAGTCGGCAAAGATGAACTCCACATCTTGTCGAATACAGTGACATCACTTGTTGTTGCACACCTCAATTCTCCACGATTTGGGTCTTCTGCATCTTTGTGATATGGTTTGAAAAAGCTCACATGAAAAACCAGATGTATCTCCTTACTAACCTGTTATACATTTTTCGTAAGGTGTTCAATTGTTAAGGTAGAAGCTTGATTAAGAGTTGGTGGCCTTATACTTGACGAGATGTCTTTTTGTGTCTACTCATTGTTTTCATTTTTCTCACAATTTTATCAAGATAAACTCGCGCAATATCCGTTTCTTTGCATTATTCATGGCCGAGCTTATAAGCTGCAAGGTTTTTTCCTTCTTATGTCGAAGTTATAACATTGGAAGCAGGGGCTACAATCTTATAATGATCTCAAATTGTTTCTTGCCGAACGCTTAGTTCCATTGAAGTTTGTACGAGAATTGAGTCACATCGAGTAATTTTGCTTAATCTTGTTGATGACATCTCAAGAAGGTTATTGATGTGCTCGATCTGCCCATTGGTTTTCCGAGGGAAACATGTTGAGATGTACATGTTGAGCATACTCGAGGTATTACATGAATGCTTATCGATAAGATTGCAATGTTACTCGATATAGCCCAATTCTTATACAACCTCTAGCAGAGTGAGGTAACTTGCAAGTGCACGTTTGTGATTGTCATGATGTTCCGACCCATTACCCCAATGCCATAACCTCGACTTACAGAGGAAAAAAATACGTGGCTTATAAGCTACCTTATGAATGGCCTGGAGAAGTAGACATTATGTGAGCCTATCTTGACAAAACTGTAAGAGAAATTAAGAAGTGAACAGATACGAGGAGATGCCACGTACAATATAAGGAATGGGATTTAATTTTGATCAAACTCCTACCCTAACAATTTAAGATTACGCGAAAAGTGCACAAGGAGTTAGTAAAGAGATATAAAGGACCTTTTTAATTGTCTGACATGTAGGCAATGTCTCATAGCAACTTCAACTACCACCGAAGCTCAAGATTCATTCAGTCTTTTACACAAGCCTTTTCAAGCCATACTATAGAGATGTGGGCGACTCAAGCCATAGAGAATTGAAGCATGTGTCCACAGCCATTGTCGTAGCATTCAACAAAAATGTGGAGTGCATCCTTGTCAACCGCATGATTAAGTGAAAGAGTATACTAGCATACAAGTATTTGGTAACATGGAAAAATCTTCCCGATAGTGAAACAAGTTAGGAATGCGAAAACACCTTTGGTAATTTGCGGAACACATTTAAAGGTTTAAGCATGACAACATAACAAGGCCACTGCGAGCTTAGGTAGGGAAGGATGTCAAAGGCTGACCAAATTGCAAGCCAAAGAGGCTAACTAGACAAATCAAGTTGTGTTAGCCTAGCTTGATTTTAAAAAGTTTCATCTCTAGCACAATCTTTACTTTTACATAGTTAGAAAATCTTTAGTTATTGTTATAGTGTTGTAGCATGTAGTTTGTATCTAAAATACTCTAGGTCACTCTAGGATGTTGTAAAAAATAAAAGCTCTCTCTAAGGTATGAGAACTCCCTAGACAAAATATATTCTAGAATTAGGCAAGTCTCCCTATAAATAAGGGTTGGTACTTAGCATTTTCATTCAAGCAAGCGAACTTGTAAGCAACTTGAAGTAAGCTCTCTGGCATACACAATTTGGTAAATAATATACATTCCCTTTAGCTTAATTGCTATCTATTCTCTCTAGCTCTTCCGCAAGCATTTTAGCTTCGCTAGTTTAGAAGCTCAAGAAGCTCAAGGCTTACTTAGTAACTTTCAGACAAGAGTTATTTAAGTTTCGCATGGGTGTGATGCACAAAGTACACATCAAGTGACAGTAAGGCCTGTTTGGTATTATTTTTTATTTTTTAAAAAAAATAGAAATCAAGAAAAGCTGTTTGACAGCCGTAATTGTTGTTACCATGTTTCTACTACAGAAAAAACTCGTTATAGTAATATTCTATATAAGAATAATCTCTATGTAATCACAAAAAATTATGTCCTCAATTTCGCCATTTATTAATAAAAATAAACTTTTCATTATAGTAAGTTATAATTTTTTTAGATCTTATCTTAAGAAATTTACTTTTATATAGCAATAATTATTTGCATATTACTTAAATGTATTTGAATTTTTTGAAATTATGTTTATCTCTTTTATTAGTGTCTATACATTTAAATTTAATATGCTCAATTAATTAATTATTAGCACAGTAAATATTTTCCTTTATATCGCTTCCACTAAGAATAATTAAGTTAAAACAATAATTTTAATAACTATACTTTTATTAATAATTTCATCTTAATAATAAATTTTGTTTATTCTCAGTATTATAATTTTACGAAATGCTGCTTTAATCGTTGGCCACCCAACAAGTAATAATCGACTATCATTTTTCTTTATACAAATATTATTACTATTTCTTTATACAAACATTTTTCTGCTTTTTAAACCTTGGATTTGAGGACTATGCTGGCTGGCACCGATCCCAGGGACCGGGATATTAAGCTTCACATAGCTATATTTCCATGTCTAGAGTTGGCAAAACAGGTCGTCAGATTATGTTTGTGTCGTGTCAGTTTCGTGTCACGTCAAATTTAAGTTGACTCAAATGCGATTTATTTAATAATCATGTCAAAATATTGAGATCCAAATTCGATATGGAAAATAAATGAGTTACCCAATAATCTGTTTAATATCTATATATTTAACAAATGTTATAGACACATGCACGCCCATATGTACACACACCCCCAAAATATTACACATTTATACTATTAAAGTTTCTAATTATATATATGTAAATAATACTATGTATCAATATTATAAAGTATACATGTGTACTAATATTTTACACACTTACATTATTAAAATTCTAAATCTATATAAAATTTTACAAAGAAATACTATGTATATATCTACCCTTCCAACAAAAATAAAAAGAGAGAATCATGTCCAATATTTGAATTTTAATGATAAAAACCTATAAATTAATTTAAAAAAATAAAATATAATCGTGTCATTATTCGAGTAAATGAGTCAAGAACTTAAACCCTAACCCGATACGAAAAAAATCGTATCGATCCAAATTCAGCTCATTTAATAATCGTGTCGTATTCATGTCATCGGATCATGTCAAATTTTGCCAGCTCTATCCATATCTAACCCCCGGTCATATGATCCCATACTTGGAGCTAGCCAAGCTCATAGCGCAAAAGGGTCATAAAACTTCCTTTATATCCACCCAAATAAACATGATCGGCTCCAAAACCTCCTCAAAATCAGGCTCCTCTGGTAAACTTTGTGAAGCTCACCTTGCCTCATGATAAAATTCTCCATGAAAATACTGAAGCCAATATTGATAATCCTCAGGAGAAAGACTCTTTTCTCAAAAAGCTTTGATGGTCTCTGAGATCCTTTGGCTGAGGTCCTTGAAGCATCATCGTGAATATCATCTCCAGTTGATTGGATTATTTTTATCGAGTTTCTTTTTTTTTTTTTCCCCCCTTCCACATACAATGCTTGCTTCGCACGTTTCTGCGGACCATCAACTTTGGCCATGAATGCCAGAGTTTTTCAGGAGAAAGTGGTAGGATTTGAAATCCCCAGAGATGAACAAAATGGGTCATTTAGTGCCGATAAGGTGGCTAGGACCCACAGGCTTATGATCACAGAAGATGAAGGACGGATTTCCAGGGACAGATCAAGAGAGATGGGCAAGGTAGTTGCAGATAAGGATCTACATCAACGATACGTTGACTCGTCTATTCAGCAACTTGAAAATTTTAAGAGTAACGTTCCTAAAGCTTAATTATTAAATATAGAATAATTCAACATTCTAGCGGTTTTTTTTTTTTTGCCTTCTTTTTTTTGTTTGTTTTTTTTATCTATCATAATTCAAACTAATCTTTGCTCGGACTAGGTCAGCTCATAAAAACTAAAATACTATCTAAAATAATAACTCTATACGAGATTGGTGACTCCATGGGTTGTTTGTTATTTTTATGTTACTTCTCGCGGTTTTTTTTAATGACATTTAATCGTGTTGCTTTAGTATCTAGATTGGGTCTTGGGTGGGTGCATATGCGCTGCAGTCGTAGGTTGACTGCTGTAGTGGTGCGTAAAGGTTTTGGTGGCCTGGGAGCTCGGCACGTACGTTATCTAATGAAATTCCTTGTGGGGATGGCTTTTCATAGATTTTTGTGGGCTTATATTTTATTTTTTTTAATTTTTTTTTTGAAAGGTAATATTTTGTTAGTATAATAAAGTCAGTTTTACATTTGAGTTTTTATGTTTAAATCTAGTAATAATATTGTGTTGTATTAGCGGGTACATTAATTTTTTTTTTTTTCATATATTCTCCACTCACAATTTGTTGAGAGTAAATCTGAGTGTAAATATTCATCCAGGGCCTTATTTCATCTGGGTGTAAAGCCGTTTTTCCTTCCGTTATATAAATATTTACAAGGAACGGAATTGGGTTATTGTGCACATGGAATTGCAATTTCCTCCAAAGACGAAAGATGGGTACGGGCCGCATGCCTTTGCTTGTTTCATGGATTTGTTGCGGAGTCAAACAATTAGTTCCCCTTTAAACACCTCATCGTTTCCACTATCCACAGCTGCTAAAAATACCCCATTAATATATATATATATATATATAAATTGCCCTATTTCTAACAACTCCTATGTTATTTCCACAAATAGCCTTATATATTCCTTTTTTCCCCTAAAAAAAACATATGAAAAAAAAAATTCTTTCTTTACTGAACTTTTTCACCAATTTAATGTGAAGCCCTTGTTCGGTCCATGAGAATAAGTTATGCAAATTCAAGGCAGCGGGCATCAGCCTATTTTATTGATAGAGATAATGATCCTAATTAAAGAGTTTATTAGACTAAGTGCAGCTTTTAATGCCCTTTTAAAATCTTTTTAACACTTCTTTTAAATTTATTTTCTAAAATACCTTCAATTTATTCGATAAAATGTAAATCTATATATTAAAATTAATCATCTTCCCGTAAAATTTTACCCAAATAAAATTTCTTTTTAAATTGCATACAAATCCTAAAATATTAAAATTTATCATTAAATTTTTTATATTATTTCTATCTTTATAACTCTAAACTCTTATAATTTTCTAAAAAAATATTTTTTAATTAAAATTAAAATATAAATATAAATTATGAAATGGAGTTGCATAAAAGGTTTGTTAAGAGAATAATGTATGTAAAATGTTCAGTTAAATTTCCGCTCAAAACAAGAAATTAGTTAATTTGTGGCAGATTATACAAGTAATGTCAGTTCAAAAGGGGCTTGTGAGAAACTTTGTGGGGGTGTCAAAAGGCCTACCATATTACATTTATTTAATTAAGATTAAAATTATACATTTCCGAAAGAGGGGTTTCATAAGAGTTTTAGAAGGGTGCCAGTAGCTCCACTCTTTGTGAAGAGCTATTACAGGCCTTCTAGTTTCTTCCACAAACATGTTGAGTCAAGCAAAAAAAAAAAATCGTAAAATAGAAGTTCAAATTAATTTCTCATAATTGTGGATATCCGTCGCATACGTCTCCTTGTAGACCTTCCAACTCCTTTCCTCCCTAAATTGTGGACCATGCATTTTCTCTTGCATTAAATATTGTCCACGACACCTCTCATTTAAGTATCTTCCATAATAAAACTAAGGAGAGCTCTGTTACATGTGTGTTGATTGTCACTTGAATTAATGACAAATAATAATCAGATAGATGAGATGGTCGAATTAATTACATTCGTTATTTTGTATGTGTTTTCTCTTCTTTGCCTATTATTATTTAACATGTTATTAGCACAAAAATGGGACTCTAAATTAATTACATTTGCAAAGAAAATACTTGTTTCTTTTTGTCTATATATATTACGAGTAACGATATATATATACTTAGAAAAGTTACGATATAATATTTGGTCTATCACATCTAACAATTGGTTTTCATGTATAGAGCAATACGAATTTTATTTTATCTAACACGATTAATGTTGCTGAAGAGACAATATGCATACTATGTTATTATTTCGATGGTTTCTAAGGCAAATATATTGTATAGTAAAATTTCTCTACAGTTATAATGTTAATACCAATTAATTTTATTACTATGAGGATATTATAGTATAATAGAAGTGTAATTATAAAATTATTGGTTTGAAATTAACCTTCATATAAGTAATATATAAGCAGTGGCAGAACTATGTTCATGCCAAGGCAACCCATAAATTTTTAATTTGTTTTAAAAAATAAGGTAGAAATTAAAAAGTTTTCAAGTTGATCCTGAACGTATTTTTATCCAATCTTCTTGAAATAGGAACTTGCAATATATTTCTGAAACTTCCAAATTAAAATCCTGATTCCGCCACTACATATGGGTATAGCATGTACTACATTAATAATTAATATTAAATTTAATGCATGGACATTGATAAAAGAAATAAATATAGTTTTAAAAAATTAGTATATGTAATAATTTAGCATTCAGAATACGCAAGTAATCTTGTATGTTTAAATATTTGTATTTGCCTTAATGTTTTTCCCTCAATATAAATTCTATAAATACTACAAAATGATTTGGTAAAACTCTAAAGAATAAATCATTACTTCAAAAAATTTTACAAAAAATATTTTACTCTATCCTAAACCTTTAATATAATAAAGTATGCAATAATTTTTTTAAGAAGGGATTTAGAAAAAAAAAATTATAACTTATGTAGTATAAAATATATTTTTATTTTTATTTTTAATTGACACAAATTGAGACCATAATTTTTAGGTAACTTTACATGGGTTGACTTGAAGTGAGTTGCTGTCTGGCGCTAATGGAAGATAACAAGTGGCTCCTTCATGAGCAACGGGTGGATTCCTTGTCGATGGAGAAAGTTTTTATGAGTCAGATATTTGACCAGTAGGAGCCTACCACTTGGCAGGCGTGGTAAGTCTTTTAGTGGGATCCACCTTTTTTAATTGAACAAGTGTGCATCATTCTTAAAATAATTTAAAAAAAAAATAGCAGGTCTTACTGTAAAATTTATTAGATTGTTTAGATACTAAGTTTATAAGCACATCACCTCAATATTAGATCTATTTAAACATTTTATTTCTCCGATTCATAGTGGAGCAAATTTTAGCGTGGGTACTACTCCCCTTACCATGGCATTGGCATATAAGGTTTGGTCTTGGATGATGGATCAATTGATCCGGACACTTTACCCTGTGAGAATTGATTCCATTTTGAGGAAATTGTTGATGATGGATCTTTAAATTTACAATGAGAGACAGCAAACAACAGGTTTGAATTTTCTTAAGTACTGTCAAACGTTAGCTATTGAAGGATGAAATGTTCAAAATTTCAAGTATATACCCAATTGATTATCTTTAATTTTCTCCATGATCATGGTTTGTGGATGACGTGTCCCCAAGTTAAGAGCCAAGTAACACAAATTTGTCAATGTATTAGTCAACTTAAGAAGTCAACTAAGCACAATATCATCCTATAATTAATTATACAATTCTTAACACTTTAAAGGCAATGCCACTAAGAGTTACTAAGTTACTAAATATTAAGTACTTCATTAGATCTCAAATATTAGTAAATGTCAAATTAGTTACTAGCATTTAGCAATTTGTGTCAAGATTTTAGGTTATCGGATTCATACATTCTATTTTATTCCTGCACATAACACAGATAAGCAAGGCCCTTGTTGCACATAATCACGCAAGTGGGAAGAAATAATAAAATCATTTCTGATAACTAATTGAATTACTAGGTCCTTAGATACGACTATCCTAACTATTATAACTTGTGAACCTGCGTTATGTTAATCTACCATACAAATTTTAGATTTTGGCTCTCAATCTATGGGTTATAAATCTTCTGTTCATCTCTATGTAATTAATACCCTAATTGTGAGCTTGTGTTGAGTTATTCCACTGATGATATAAGACTTTTGTTGTGTTATTCTGCTGTATAGAATTTGCACTTTAGCCCTCAAATTACAGGTCAACAAATTGCATCTCCACATCAACCACTTGATCTGAATTTGACCATGTCATGGATAGATTAATTAGGTGGTTGAATGGGTTATGTCAAACGATGCAATAGAATATGATAGGATTGTATTTCAATGATCAATGTGTTTTTTAACACAATTAATGGACAAAATTATAATTAATTTGGTGTCTTCTTGTTCATTTTCAGCTTATCAAGTGGCTTTTATTATTTTTGAAAATGTGCTAATGTCCATTGTCTTATTATATAATTTTCCAAACTAAAAATAACAGACGAAGCCAATTTAGAAGTCTAGCTAGAAAATGAAAATCCATCTAGATTTTAATATAATTTGATCAAACTAAACTTTCACTTTGACTTTTTACCTAATTTTTTTTATCAGAGGTATATTTCCAATGAGGGGAAATTGCTTTAATATTTTGGATAAAGGTCATCTCGTTGTTTGTTTGTTTGTGTTTTATATTTAATGTTGACAATCAAATTAACTTTTTTTCACCATTTTATTGAAGGTAAGGGAGGAAAAAAACAAAGACATATCTCCATCATTTTTAAGAAATTCTTTTATATCCAATGGATAAATACTTAAAAAAAAACCATAAAATATTACAAACGTATTTTGACAAATGAACAAGTTTGATTATGTGCTGAATTAATTTATTGGTTAGTCTTATGCTTAGGGTTTAGAACAACTTAAGCATAAGAACTAGCCTAAAGAATTACTTATGCACTATATTCAAATAATTAAGCACTTGAAGAAAATGACTAAATAATATAATATCTGAATTGAGGAAGCAAGTTGTGGCTTTGTGACTGAAGATGATAAGCTATGATTAACATAATCATCTCACAATCCTGAACTTCAATAGTTAAAAGACTGCCTTTAGGACTCACGCCAGCTAGTATAGACTCTCAGTAAATTATGTACTATTTAATATATTAAAAAATACATATTTATAATTTTTAGTACAAAAATATTTTTTAACATAATCTTACGAATCATAAATAAATAATTTTTAATGTAAAATTTTATTACAATATCCCTTAACCTAAGGCACGTATTTAATTATAATTAATGTAACTTACGCTCCCTCAAAATAACAGTATCACTGTAGGACTCTGATACTGTTAGTGTATGAAGGCGTAAGGTACGTTAATCCCTTAACCTAATGGTTACTAACCATCACGTTGATGGTTGAGTTTCGAAAAAAAAAATAATTAAAAAAGGGGTTAAAAAAGTTTAGAAGAGACACAGAATCAAAGACGTGTCAGAGGAAAAGTATCATCCTACCTTGAAAATAAAGGCAACGCAAAAATTGAATGTCCCACATGTCCTCATATGAGGCCATGAGATGAAAGAAAACTTACCCAGAGGATAGATCATAATTTTTTTATATAAAAAAATGCGAAAGTCCTAATAGAAAGTTACCAACCACCTTAAAAAGTTCATCAATTACAATCACATTAGAGCGAGGAGTTGTTCAAACCAGAATTGGGAGAATTGATGCCCAACCTCAGTTTTTGTTCCAAAAAGATGCTAAAGATTTTTCGGGTTGTTGAGATGGTTACCAGACTATGTCAATTATCTGTTGAGAGGTTTATCTCTTCTAGAATAGTCTAAAAATCAAAGCAAAATTCCCTCACCAATATATTTTACCAATTCTGCAGACACAACTGTGCTCACATCTTTTTTTAGCAAAACAATTTTTTTTATCCCCAAGAACATTTTTGTCTTAATCCCCAAATCCCACAAATTATGCTCATCACTACTTTTTCAATTTCTCAAATTTCCTTTACCATTTTCTTAACAGAAGAAAAGAAAAAGAAAATAGAAAGCAATATTTAGTGGGCAGATTTTCTTTGCCTGTCATTGAAGTTAGCTCTTGAAATATTCCCAAGTTAACTCTTTCTATTTCTCTTCCTCTTTTTCTCCATTTTTGATCATTTCAATCTCACAAACTCGTTTCTTAAACTTCTTTGCAATCTCCAAAATCCCCATAAGAACTCTTGTCATTTTTCTCTTAATATATAGCTGTACCCTTTACCAGCTTCTATATTTTTGTGTTCATCTACTTTTGTTTCTTGGCTTATGTTCCATATCTCTGCTGTTTCTGATACAAAGATTCTTGCACTGTCTCTTCTTTAAGGATAAAACGGACAAGCTTCCTCTGCTTCATTGACAGAGAAGGAGACATTCCATCTCTGATCACTAAATTTTCCTAGAAATTCTCACCAATGAATCGCTTAACAACTCTCCTTTTTTGACTTCCTTAGTCAGAGAAATTTAGTCAAATTTCCAAGTCTTTCACTTTTGGTTCTTCTTGGCTCATCAAAATTGAATTTCTTTTACCCTTTTTTTTTTTTGGCTACTTAAAGCCACACATTCTTGAAATTTGCTTCAAGCCCTTAAACATCAATTTTCTTGAATTCTTGAGTCTTGATCATGATGTGCTCGGAGACAAGTCCTCCGCGAGTTTCGTTTTCGCATGATCCAGGCCTGGCAGACGTTGTCCCTCGAAGAGACAACATACTCTTGGACATGAATTCTGATTTTGAATTCAGCATTGCAAGCACCTCTGAGCTAGAATCTTGTTCAGCAGATGAGCTTTTCGCCAACGGTGTGATTCTTCCGGTTAAATTTCAAGAAACCTCAAAGCAAGTCCAAAAATGTGCAGCTCCACCAACTGTATCATTGCCTCCTCTTCCCCGTCCTCCCTCTAACGAGAATTCAAAGAAGAATCTTCAAATAATGAAGGTTAATAAGGATTTGGAAGAGAAGCCTCGCCAGTCAAAATCTTTGTGGGGTTTTAAGAGAAGTAGCAGTCTAAACTGTGAAGCTAAGAAGAGCTTAATATGTTCATTATCACTTTTGTCACGCAGCAATTCAACAGGTGCAGTGCCTCACAAAAAATCTTCATTGAAGGATTTTCAGAATAAGCAAGGGTCACAGAAGCAGCAGGCATCATCATCAAGTTCTTCTTCTACAAGTCATCCATATCAGTTGCAGCACAAAAAGAAAATTTATGGGAATGGTGGTGTCAAGATAAGTCCTGTATTGAATGTGCCTCCTCCTTACATTTCTAAAGGAACCGCAAATCTCTTTGGTTTGGGCTCCTTCTTGCGTAGTAGTGGTTCAAAAGACAAGAAGAGCAAGAAATGATTAAGTACTTACTTTTATTTAATTGATTTTCCAATCTTATGTCAAGTGGTGCATAAGTTCATACCTCTTCCTCTCATTTTTGTATTTTGAGTCAGGACGGTTGTATTGTGCCATCACATAGCTTATTTATTAGGTTGTTTATATAAACTTTTGATTGTAAATATTAACAGATTAATAATTGTATTGTAATTTAAAAAAAGTCTGATCTTATTTTGTAATAATTTATTTTTATTAAATAATAAACTTTTTAAGTTACGCTTAACGTAGTTTACACTCACGCGTAACAATAGTATCTATTGGTAGAACCCGCCGTTAAAATAATTAAATAAAAATGATAGCAATGTCAATATCTCGTGTTTGGAATTTTACGTCTTTATCTCAATCAATCAATATCTTGTCTGTAATTACTGGATTCGAGCCGTTGCCATACAGTCTATCCTTTCGAGCCAAAGAAAAGGACTTGGGATTTTAATAATGGGGAGGCTATATTTATTGTTATGATTATGGAAAAGATGAGAGATGGAAGAGGGTATGTGGCAGTCTCAATGCATATGAAAATGTCACTAGCTTGGGGGACATAAGGACAGGTTACCCTTCATTCATGGCTTGTCCCCTTCTACTGAGTGTCTTTTTGATTTATTTCGCTTGGTTAGATGGATGATGCATGTCATTTGGACTTTGGTTTCTTCAAAAGCACCTTTTCGGGTGTCTTCATTTTGCTAATAGACATACACAAAGTACATAAACTTTTGAATTTGTTGTCCATTGTTACGAGATTTATCTTCGATTTAGAGGTAAACTTTTGTCTCTTATTGTGAGGTTAGGCAATGTTAATAATCACAGAGGGACTTGTGGGATTGAAAAGCAAATCTACATTGAAATCCCTTTACTAACTGTGCTTTCTCAAGTCTTTTTGTTTCCATTGGCTTTTGAGCCCCCACCTTATCTAATCTAAATCTGATCTTATGTCCTTTTTCTTAGGGTATCCTAAACCTAACTCTACCCTAACCCCACCCCTATCCCCTCATTTGCTGTCTGGAGTCTGGTGTATCAAATACAAAATTAGGGTCAGTGTCATTGTTGAATTCAAGCATCCGTTCGACATCTGCCATGCGCCCATAAGTTATTTTCATACAAGACTAAGTACCCATTGGTTTTCAAATATATATGTGAAAATAAAATTAGTTCAAACGAAAATGTACTTCCAGTCATAAGTACAATTTTCTTTAGAATCTAATCTAACTAATGGTTGTGATAAGATTATTTTATGGGTGCCGTGCCTTACACTTTGAACATATTTAAATAGTTGAATTTTATTGATCTTATGATTATCTGGCGATGTCGAAATTATAGGGCTTATCCCTAGCTAATATGATGCCTGGCTTTCATTCAGTTTAAAATTTTGGACACTATTATTACAAATGCAGGCATGCAGTACAATTTCACTTTGCTTGAACAGTAAGGCATTTTCATTCATGGGATTTGCTTGTGAGATCAGCTTCTTTTCTCATGCAAATATTTTCTTTTTCCCCTTTTTTCAATGATAAATCACATTGAAAATTAAACATAAATCATATTGCATTAATACTTTCTGTGAACATCCTTTACAATAACATAGCCTTTTACATATTTTGCTTTGGAGCAGTAGATTGTGATGTAATTTTTCTAGCAATAATTGTGTCGTGTGACCCTACAAGCCCTATCAACATTGGATTCCAAAATTTACCCCAAAACTATTTCTGAAATTCTTTTGGTTCTGTTGTAATAATAGATGCTAAGATGTCATTGCACAAGATATGCTCTTTAACTCTAGTGAAATGGCAGTGAGTTTACGACCGACAAGATTGGAGTTGTAGAGATACCTAATTCGTGATGGTAATATGAACCACAACTGTAAAGATGCGGGGAGTGGGGACTGTCAATAATAGTAGGCTACTACTAGAAATTGAACAGCTACATCTACGATGTTGATGAAGCAAGCTTTATTTGTTTTTGTCTATTGGTATGGTGGTCCATTCCACCAACTCTAAATGGTTATATTCCATTTTGGAAGCTCATATTGGTGTTATCACAAAGATGTAATGTAAATGTAACCATGATTAATTGCATTTATCGAAAAGGGACTTCTGAAATTGCATTTATCAAAAAGGGACTCGAGTTAATTCCATTTTCTGACAGTAGCGTGGCCACACCCAGCACCTAGAAGATGTCATGCTCTTACACTATATGCAATCTATTTTTTATTCGGCAGCAAGGAAAAAGAGGTAACTGGAAACTACCAGGCATGCACGCATTTGGACCACGCCACATTGCACTTAATGCATTGAGACCATTTGAACAAAATTGATTGATGCTGGGGTCAAAATCCTGTATAAACTTATGTTTTGCTTAAGGTTTGGGCTGACGAGATCCAGAAATTCTATACATTTTTGCCTTCGGCTGCTCTCTGTGTTTTCAAATTGTCTCTGTACTCTGCGGGTGGGTGAACTCGACCAAAACTATGTGACCCATAAGGGCTTTCTGTATGAACTATTCTGCACAGAACAGGATTGACTCTACTAGTATGTACAAGCTAAATTTGTATACATATTTATAGACAAAAATCTCATTTGTGTGATGTAGAAGAGTTGGAAACTGTTATGTCATTCTTGATTAACCGGGTGTTGTAGGATCTACAGAATCCACATTTATGATATAACCAATGGAAGCGTGCGGGACCCTTCTGCTCGCAATCATTGCAAAGTATATCCTGGAATGCAATGCAGAAAGTAGAGTACTTAAAAAGGGAATAGCCTGGGCAATGGATTGCTTCTACCAGATGAGGTATAATTATAATTTTCATGTAAATGTTATGACCAATGCATAAAGAAAATAGAAGAGGTTTGATCAGCCGCTGTGTTTCTACCAATATCAATTAGTGAGGGGGAAAAAAAAATTTGTGGTGGGGGAAAGGGAACTTTTGGTGCTAGATTTATCACAGTTGTAAAGAAACTATGGTGACAGCAGTGGCTGTAAAAGGATACAGAATTTTTGACTTAACAAATTTCTTATCCACAAGATTAAACATAAAATATGCTGGCTAAAGAAAAAATGAAATGCAAACATATCAACTTGAGGTAAAGTTGTTATAGTAAATAACCAAATGAAACAGCATTTTAATATTGAAGCAGAGAGTGAGAGGCAGGAAGATGGAAGGAAAATGCACCTGAACTTGATTTCTATATTCCTCTGGAAGTTCTTCTGCAGCCAGCAGAGCATCAATCATGCCGAAGTAAATCTGAGTTGATTTAGAAACAATAAAGAAATATATTTAGTCAGGCTTCAACTACATTTACACAGTATGCCTCAAAAAATAAGAAATATGAGAAAAAGTTTTCTTACTGCCATATCTCCTAAAGATTTGCTGCAAATTGGACAGGTGTAGTGACTACAAGTGTATGCCTAACAAATCATAATGTAATCAGATAAACTACTGTAGTAGAGATGCCTTTTAAGAAGAAAAATTACATGAAAGAAAATGCATTGAAATTGCAATTATGAGTAAAATTGAGACCTGAAAGCAAGCCAAATGCATGTAATGGCCACAGGGTAAAGCTCTGACTGTTTCACTTGATGTGAATAAGAAATCACAGCATATAGGGCAGTTTGTTTCTAGACATTTTTCCAAGCACTTGTGATTCAGTAACTTCAATCCCAAGCAACAATTGCAAGTCATACAATGGAAAAAATCAACGCCGAGACCTCCACCAACACGGCATAAATTACAAAATGGACAATGATACACTGTCCTGAAACAGAAATACGGAATTTGCAACTGAGTCGGCACATTATGTTTCATTTCGAAGATAAGGATAAACAGGGCTAGACTCTAAAAACAATTCACAAATGCAAAGTATGAAGCTTACAATGTTGTTTTGTAATTTTTTAAAGACAGAACAGGAGTAGTTGCTATTAAAATCAACTGTTGTTAAAATTATTCTACAAAAATGCAAGGAAGATTTGGCACAAATGCTGAGCGCAATATGAACAGACCATATCATATTGACTACCAAGATTATTTCTTAAAATTCTGCAAGCTTCACAACTCATCAAAACTTTAGTTCCTCTAAAAATCCCTTTTTTTTTTAAATAAGAATTTCAAAGAAACTAAAACACAACATTAATTGAATTCTCCATGTTTACACACTGAATATTTTATAGAATTTAACCCAGTTAACTGACCTCAATCTCAATTTATAAATATTAAAATTCATGAAGAAGTTGATAAATTCAAATACTAATTCATTTTCTTCATATTGAAAGCAATCTAGCAAAATTTGCAAAATAAATCATAGACCATACATTTATTGAAAAAGAAAAGGCTCTGTATTTAAAAATAAAAAAATACAGAATCAATTTATTGAAAAGGATAATTGTATGAGATCAAACTTATTATCATAAGAATAACACATTTTTTAATATACAAAAAAATAAATTATCTTTATTAACCTCATTATATAGCCATAAGTTAGTTCACACTAACGATAGTTATAATAATTATAAATAGTTCTTAACAGTCACAACAACAAATTTTAGTTTAAGTAATATAACATATCAACTGCCCTTACTCTGTGTGCTTTGATCATTCATAACCTAGGAACAAGGAATTTGAATGAACTTTCTGTTGGAACTCATGTACCTTTCATCATCAAAAAATTTGCATATGTTGCAATAGTACTTCGCCATAGATAGCCCATTGCATGAAGGTGTCGTGCAGTTTGGCCCAATAGCCTGAATCTTAAGGCAACGCATGCACATCATTTCTGACGTTGCTTTTCTGCAATGTTAAACCAAAAGTCAGACAGTGAAACCTCACTTCTAATGTAAGAAAGAGCATAGATAATTATTACCTATCCATTGAGTGATCACTCGCTTTATCATGGCAAAACCTACAGGTAAACAACTTGCCACAGCAAGCAGCACGAATTTTACAGTTTCTTTTGTAGTGCTCACACCCAAACAGTTGTTTCTCTGGATCTCGATATGATGCATAACATTCCAGCCCTTCTTCACCTTTAGAACTTTCACCAGCTGTAGCTTGCGGTAATTTCTGCTGAGTTGCTATCCAGCGACTAAAATAAACCATACAGTGATTGATTATTCTGGACTCGTAGATAAAAGTTATGAACACAAAGAAAATAAAAAAGAAACAAGAAATAACAACACAAAATACACTGTTGAATTGAGACATATAAAGCGAAAAATAGTCATTGAACTGAACCTTGTCATTAGATTTTGAGCTAGATACGCTTTTCTCCTTGGATCAAGAGTTGGGTCCCGATAAACCTTTCTGATCTCAGCTTCAAGCTCATTTTGATTCATACGGAAGATATCTCTCCATCCAGGCTTAAACATCGAATCACTTTGGTCCAAGCTTTCATGGAGATCACTATCTAGAAACCAAAAGTTGAAATGATTTAAACCATTTGACCCAACACAATATGCGCTCAATATCTACAGGGAATATAAGATTAAGAATAAAAATTTTAGTATGTTCACAATCTATTCAGAAAACTGCAGCCATTCGAATCAATAGGAAACTTGCTAAGCAGATACCTTCATGAGAAATGTTAGCATCAGGTGTTTCAGTCTGAAAAGATGATTCATGAGGTCCTTTCCAGCATTCATCAAGCCACTCATTGAACATTGTGTTTTTGGTTGCATGCTTCCATGTGTCCATCAGTTTACTCTGCTCATCTTGAGTAAGTGCAGAAGTTACCCATGGTAGCATTGATTGGAGCACCTCAGCACCTGTGCTTCCAATTATGCGGCCAACTATTTTGTCTTGCTCCTCCACAGAAAAATGCCTACCAAACAATGGCCACAGCTCAAGTTCCTCCCCAAGGATATGCTGATCTAAGGTGACTTTTATGGATTTACACATCCCTTGAAGCTTAGTAGCTAGCTCATTATACTTTCTCCTATTATCACCCCCGTAGTCCGCTGAAAATTTATCTTCCTTCTCTGAATCGGCATTCAGCAAGCTTTCATGAAGTTGAGAAACTTCAGAAAGAACACATGAAATATCTTCAAATAGTTTTTCCTCCTGCTTATGGTCCAATGTGTACGAGTGACTCACATTGTGAAGTGCCTCTTTGGACTCCAGTGCTGGAAAAACAATTTCATCCTCAGCATTACTGTGAGCTCTGTATAAGCCCCATAGAAGACGGAATCTCCCAATAAACTGTCGAAGGAATGTCTCATCACAATCACTCAGTTTTGCAGATTCCAAGTCCAGATACTCCAAGTCTTTGCTTATGGCTTTATGAAATTTGAATATTGTATCAATTGGTCGTTCTGCTGATCCAACATCATAAGAGCTATTATCTGTTTCCCACACAAACAGACTCGAATTCAGAGATGGAGCAGAGGAGCTGAAAGACAAGGACCGGAGAGACTTAGCTGTAGAATGAGAACTCAAACCCAGGTTATTACTGTTTACCCCTAAACCCGGGACACAACAAGATTGATCGCTACAGGATCCTTCATGCGAAGTCACAGATTCTAAGGGGAGAAGGGTATTGCCATTTTTGCATGAAAGAGAGATATTTTTTTTGAATGGCCTTGTTATTTCATCTCCATGAATAGATATAAGACCTGCATTAGTACATAATGTCGCAACACGTGCACAGCATGAACAAGAGAAATTTTCTTCAATATCTGTGAACCTTTTCACAGGACAGCAACCAACTGCATTTGGAGACAAGCAGAGGCTCTGGTTGCGGCCCTTGCATCCCCAGCCAGAGAAAAGTACGATGAGAGCAGTATCTGTTGCTGGAGCTGAATCAAAGAAGTATTCAAAATTAGAGTCGTATACATAATGGTAATTTTCTCGGATATAATTTACCTTCTATCATGTTACAATATAGGGGATGAATATATTACCAGCAGATTGCATGTTTTTTAGGACACTTCTAGCTTCATTTTCAGTCAATGATCCCATAAGCCATGGCAAGACACGCTCAATCAATTTTAATGGCATTTCACACAAGCTTTGGTACAAAATTTCCTGCTGTCTCTTGAAGCTAAAGTGATTTCGGGCAAGCGGGAGAACCTATACAAGCAAGGAAGAAGGATATTGGTGCCTGAGATTTATTATAGTACAATACCAATTAAATATTGGAGAGAGCAGCCCCTATATATTTCATTACATTAGTATGAAATCTGATAGGAAATTTTAATATAGGATCTAGAGTAATTTCCTGTTTAATCACACTACTGGTTGCCCCAAAAGGATTCATTAAACTTTATAGCATTAATTCAGTATCATAGAAACTTGCAGGGCAAACTCACAGTAGCAAACAAAAATCAATAAAATTTCCTATACAAACAGAGAAAGCTAACCTGAACTTCCATTTTGTGGAAGTGCCCCTCAATTGTTTCCATTATTTGATCCGCATGGGAGCACAACTTTGCATAAAATTCAGCAGATGTAGAAATTGCTCCTTCATTTTGAATACTTTCAATCAAAAGCCTGAAGTCATTAAATTGGCTTTGTTCTTCGGCATGCTTCTGAAGAAAAGAGGATGCTCCATCTACAGCAGGGAATATGATGTTGACTTCAGCAATACTGCAACCAACAAGGGCAAATGCTCCAGATGAAGAACAGAGAAGAAATATCAACTACTGTACACTGATTAATAATCTTTCAAAAAAAGAAATTAAAAAAAAAATAACACCATTGGAAGAATATAAACACAAAGATTGAAAATTATGGTCACTCAACCTCACTGAGCAATCATATGAACAAGAAAATGTTCCATAACTGTATAACATAAAAATAAAGGGTTACCAATGAAAGATGAGAACTTCAGCAATGAATTGCAACCGTTCATTGAAGGCCAACAAATTTGTGAAATCACCAGAAAGTTGTATCTTCCTAGACTCCTCAGCTATCTCGTTCAACTCTTGCCTTATAGCATTATGCCAAAGCAGTATTTCATCGATAGGATATGTCCCATGGATGCTGGAAACTTCATTAATTGGTTCTAAATATTTCCTTTTTCCAGACTTTGGTGAATCACATGCACAGTTTATTCTATCCATTTGTTGAATCAATCTGTTGGCAGTAGAATCTAAAGGACATTGGACCCGAGAATCATCCACACAACTTCCTGTTTTGTCAGCATCATTTCTTCTTTTCATCCAGGTGAATACAACCTTCAACAAACAAAGAATATAATCAGCTAAATGCAGCCACCAAATGATATTCAGAAAAAGCTTAATCCTCTGAATGAACTGAAATCTTGCCTGCTGTAGAAGCTTTTCTTCTGGGACTATCTTGCTCAAGCACTTCCGCATATCTTGATATTCATTAGTTGAAATAGAGGATGAAAGCCACGGAAGGAATTCTGCCATCATATTTACAGGAATGCTACAGAAAAACTGCCACACAAGAGATGCTTGTTCTTCTAGCGAAAAATGCTGTGTAAGCAAGGGAAAGACCTGACATAAACAAAGAGGATCAAATTTATTAATTTCTGCTTTAATGCAAATAATCAAAATAAATAGCGCTTCAGACACTTCGGACAAAACATGCTAAAACATATAAATTAATTTTATCAAAATATGACAAGAATCACTCCTTCAATCAATTACTATATAAACTAATTAATAATAACATAATTTTTCTTTTTTTGTGATAATAATACAGCAAAACAAAAAGGAAAGGGTAAATAATTAAATTATTTGGTAGTTTGTTTTACTTTTATTTTCTAATAACAAGTTACATGAAGATGGATTTTGACCACAACTGGTACTATAGCAAAGAATCTCCCAGATCATTTTAGGTTGCGTCTTGCATTAATTAAATAAATTTTATTGTTCTAGTAAGTATTACACATACCAATTGTAACCAGTCAACTAACACAGATTCCAGGGACATCAAATATTCCCATAAAAGATCCAATTCCTCATATGGAGAATTTTTTTTTTAAAAAAATAAAAATAAAAAGAGTGCGAGAGAGAGATATAGAGGGTAGGGAAGAACAAAAAGAACGAGGAGGAGAAGGAAAAATTAATTGCTTTTTTTAATATATTTATTTCCATTGTTAGTAGGAAAAATAGCATTGCCTTTCTAAAACAAGTAAGATGGAGCCCAAAATGATAGAATTATTGATTGAGGGTCACCCATACAAGCTTGAGTATTCCAATGACAAATAACCAAAATACTGCACTAAGACAGAGAGTGCAAGGAAAAAAGAAAAAGAAAAAAGAGAAGGAAAAAAATGTGTATCTACAAGATAGTATGTATCTAGAAGCCAAGAGTACAACAAAATAAGATAACAAGATAACAACCCTAATAGGGATATATATGACAACATAAATACCAAATAAAAAATGACAGATATACTAGTTATAATATTTTTTATTTTTTATTTTTTGAGAATTTAAGAAATAAACAACCTTTCTTTTGATTAGGATATAACCCCAGCACACTTCTGTAGAAATATTTTACCTCCCAGTAAAATTTGTGAATTTTCTATGCTCTTTGTTGTTGCAGCACTTCTTCATTATGGTAAGAAGAGTTTAATCAAAAAATTTTGTAAATACCTAGAAGACAATGCACACGTCACCAGAAGGAGCTGTACCTGCTGTTCTTCCTTTGACATGTGCTGGTTAATTGATGTCTGAAGAGCTCTAGAACAAGATGCTAGCTCCTTTGGGAAACTTTCATCATTTTGTGTATAAGAATTTAGCAGCTGAAAAAGATGATCAAAAAGATTGCTTTCACCCTCATGTTCAAGGGAGTATTTTCTTGCCACATTCTTTACACGTGTATCAAGAGCTGGAAAGATGACCTGCATTTTTTAGAAAAATCATTCAGTCATAAATTCTAATTTATTAGTTTTCTTTTACCCCAAAAGGTGGATATAGCAGATTAGGAAAGGGAATTTAAGTCAATTGACTATAAGATCCCTTCTCGATAACACGGTAAAAGCGATAGAAATATAGCACATATGCTCCATATCGTTGCCATTAACAAGAGCTGAAGAGAACTTTCCTAAATTCACTTCGAGAAGCACAAGAAGCAGCAGTTACTAAAAGTCTTAATTTTTATAAATACGGTTTCAATTGGAAAAAAAGAACACAACACGCATTTATGCTCAACAGCTGATTGCAAGCATTACATTATGCATAAAACGTAGTCGTTGTCTATCGATATTTATCAACTTGAAAAGGTAGAAAACCAAATATACCTAGTGAAGAAAGGTGGCATGTGAAACAGTAGGAATGCGTTACCTAATGGCACATATACGTACCTTCAGGTAATGTAAAATATCATGCAAAAACAGAAGTTTGCACTGCTAAATTCCAAAAGTGACCATCCTATGGGAGTATTATTAGCTATCAAAAAATTTGGTATGACCTAAGTCAAGCAAGAGGAATATGCCCTTTGTTTGACAAAAAACAAAACTACAAACATGCCCCTCACCCCCCACTTTCCCGCATAGTTTGGAACCATCTTATTAGGAAAATTTGCAGTGCTATTCACAATAAATCACTGCATTTTCAAGAAAACTACATAGAGGAGTTGATATGCTACATCCAAAGACATAGTACTATTGAATCTCACTTCAATATAAAATAAAAACATTAAACTTTTGTCTCCTTAAATTTGTCTTTTGGTGGGAAATGTAATAAAAATGAATTTAGGAAATACAAGATTATGAAGGGAGAATGTAAAATAAGTCCCAAATGAAAATTGACAGACAACAGTGTTTATAAAGAAAATAAAGTAAAAGCAGTGGAAAATTACTAGCTGAATTTTCATTTTTCTTTTGAATTATCCATTTAAAAATATAGAATTAGTTCTATTGTTCAATTTAACTAAAACTGAAATTTTGAAAGAACAAATGAGCAAATGAACACACAATTAAATGCCACATACTATCAGCTTTCACAGTACAATTTTTTTGCAACATGCATGTATCAACAAGAATGTAAAATATAATAACAAAGCTAAGTATTTTAAAATTCAGCAATTTTAAAAATATGATTTTAAACTTACAGGTAAAAAAAAGAAATTAAATGCAATGAGAAAGCAGCTCACATACTAATTTAAAATTAATATCCAAAAAATATATTACACTAAACAAACTAGAATCTTACAACATTTATACAGCCACAGTGACTTCAAATCTTTTCAAAAAATATTACCTCATCTTCAGCATTGGAGTGATGCTTGTAAACGGAGTGCAAGAAACGGTACCGTTCGAACAACGAGCGAATATCGACGCGGTGACCAGTGGCGAAGTCCATGGCCAATTGGTGAAGCGCGTCGAGCTCATTGCGCACCGCTTTGTGGAAGAAACAGAAGATCAAAATCGGCGAGTCGACGACTTCTTCTTCGTCTTGCTCCGAGCTATTCGAAGACGACGGCGACGTCGTTTCGACAGATTCTGTGACGAGGGCGCCTCTCCGCTGCAGTTCCGGTAACAACGTCGTCATTTTTTTTTTATTTTGTCGTTATGTGCAAAAAGCTTCCGTTCTGTTTTTGTTGGAATACGAAGAGCAGAGGGGAGAGAAGCTGAGGTGTTTGTTTGGTTTGGTTGTAAAATAAATTTATTTTTTTAATTTTTTAATTTTAATTTGCTTGCGAAACTGATGACAATTTGTAATGTTTATATAGTTGACTTGGTGCCACGTGGAGGGTGTTGCCACGGGGATGCTGATGTAAGCAAAGGGCGGTCAAGCAATCCAGGGGGAGCGAAGGTGGAGAGCACGTGAGGAGAGAGCTTTGGATAAACCGATAAAGCAGGAAAAGGCGTAATTGCAACGTCGTTTTGCGGGAGTGAGAGACAGAGACAAGCGCGTGCGGATTGCGAATATTGTGCAAAAGAAATGGGAAAAATTAAATAGTGGGGAAGGCGAAATTGCGAAGTGGCTAATATCAAGTGATGTATATTTTTAATGACAGTGCATAATTATATTAATTATTTTATTATAATTTTATTTTTTTAATCTAAAATTGTTTGTGTATTTTAATTAGAAAAATCTATCTCACAACCACCTTAAGAATATTAAAAGTCTAAATAATCATCATAAGTTTAACAGAAAAAAAATAATTTGTTGATAAAAAATCGAACCTTAAAGTCGTTCTAAGGTATTATCATGAATTAATGACGTGTACTTACACTTTTTGATAGTCTTAAAAGATTTAGAGGATTATTTCTCTTTTACTTAATAGAAGTTCAAATCATATGTGAATTTTAGTTTTAAAAAAAAATTATCAATTTTAAAATATGTGTGTGTGTGTGTGTGTGAGAGAGAGAGAGATATTTTATAAATAGAGGAAAAAACTCACTTGCAACATCCACATTTTGCTCAAATGCACGTGAAGACTTCTTCGATTGAAGTTTCCTAATAAAAATGAAGAGAGAAACGACTTAGTCCTTCAAAGAAATTATGAATTTGAAGAAACGAGAGGGGATTAAATTATTGTCACATTCAAGGTCTTCAACGTAAGAATTGGCCGAAAATGAAACATAATAATGGATGCGGGTTTGAGGTTGGTGGCCGATTGTGGCACTAAGAGGGCACAAGATGATTGTGCGAGGAGCGTGTCGCGTATTAGTCGGCACTTGATCATCTCATGCCTTCTCACGCCGTCGTTTGGACAACACATACACATTCCCTTCCTCTTAAGTAACTGATGATTTGACTAATCGACCCTTGAAACCCGAACAGAAACCATATTAAAACATCTTTCTGCCTTCAAGGCTGTCGCGTCCCCTAGATTAAGCTAATTAGGTGACAAATTAAAAAAAAATTCATCATTTCTAGCTTCGAGATCATGCGTGTTGGGTGACGATATACCCATTCTTAGTGGCGTAGGTAGAAAATCGAAGTCGCGAGGACAAAACACTTTTCCAACATAAAATACAAACAACCTCGAATCGATCTAAATATATCGAATAAACTCTCGGCGTCGAGAGAGATTTGAGATTCCATAATTAACCCCGTGAATGCTTTCTATTTCTAAAAAGGGCTTTGCAAAAAAAAAAAATAAATAAATAAATACAAACAACCGCGTTATTTACAGTAATATTTATATATATCAATATTTATAGGCTTCTAGGAGATGTTTTTGGTTTTCCTCTCTGCTCCAAAAAAACATCGATGTCTGTATGCTACTATGGTGTATCAAAATTTTAGCTAAAAATCAAGACTTTTAGCTTTTAAGAGAAAGGCAGCAAATTGTCAAAATTGTCAAAAAGTGAAAATATGATTTTAAATATTTATTTTGTTTTTTTAGGATGAATTTAATGGATTTCATCCAATTGAACATTTTGGATTCTATTTAATTGAGTGTTTGGGCTTAATTTAAATTTTATAGTTGAAATAAAAATTATAAATAGATAATTTTTTTTTTAAAATGGACTTAAATTAATGAAATAATTAATCTAATAAAGACAAATTTATAATTTCATGCCGAGCAAGATAAAAAATATTTTCGAAAATTTTATTGGCTCTGCCAATGTCCTTTCTAGATATCCCCGATGCGCTGATTTTTCCCCTATATTTGTCAATACAAAAATGACACTCATACCACAATAAGATCTCAATACTAGTCCATTGAAATGCTTGTAAACTAATGTAAGTATCTATTATGAAATTTATTTGGGTAATCAATGGGGTGAAATATCTTTTTCAACTTTTTTTTTTTGAAGTCCTTTCTTTAATATGACTTTAAGAGTTATTAATTATTAAAACTAAGGTATTGAGTTTTTGCATCAAACTTATTATTATGTACAAGAGACACGTTCTTGCAATTAAACTAATCGGTGATCTTTATATTGAATTATTGATCCACTGAGATTGACCGACAAAAACCACTTTTCATGCGGGATCTCTCCACTTTTGCTGGATCAGTACAAGCTTTTAATTGTGATTCAACCTTTTTCTTGAGTATTATTTTTTTCTTATCTAAATCAAGTCATATCATTTTCCTTAACCCCTTTTGCCACTATCCTGATATATTCTATTGTTTATAAGATACTTTAGAAGCATTACTTGATGCTTTAACATGCACGGTTGCTCATACAATCACGCCTTAATTTTTCTTGGTACTATCTTTAATATTCTATTGCTTAATTTAATAATTTAAACACAATAAATCTTATATATCTTACTTCTCTTCTCTTATTCTATTTGAGTGCATGGTGTGTTTGGAAGTGATATGTGTCAGTTAAGCTGTCAAAATCAGCTATTAAGGTATTTGATAATTATTTTGTAATTAGATTTTGGTAAATCAATAGTTATTTTTTCTCAATTATACTTTACAGTTATGACTTTTATTCCACACCAACTATAACTTAAAAGTTATAATTCCTCACTCCAAAATACACTTGCAACCATGGTTCAAAACATGAGACTCTCTGTGTAGGTAGTAATATTTTAACACACCTTAACATGTGTTACCGACGGCTTCCGATCAGGAGAAAATCTCCTCCAACACACGGAGAGACTTGAATAGGCAGCAAGCTTTGATAATGAAACGATACGAATATGAGATGTTCATTACTCAACCAATGAGTGCTTGCCAAGTGCACCAATAATGTTAAATACGTTGGAGAATCACAAAGAAAGTAGTGCCAAATGTTCATCAAAGTGGCCAGTATTGTAGACAAGTGGGCATTCAAATTGAACGAAAATGGAGGGGAAGAAGTTGCTCTTTATCTGGGCGCATGAAGTGAGTGCTTTCAAAAGAGAATCCATTTCTTCTTACGTGCATGTCACTACAATCAAATAATTCACACATCTGAACAAATAAGACTGACGACGCTGCTTTTTCAGTCAAAAGAGTAAAATGGAAATGGACAATTAAATTTATGCTCATCTACTCATGTCACCATTTTTGTCATGGCATTCTGCTTTACATTCAATGATATGGGCTAATGCGGCGAATAACACCACTCAGGTGACCCCATGGGCTAATGTGGCAAAGAACAGCACTCAGGTGACCCTAAAGTGAGGCAAAATTTCTACCATTTTTTTTTTTCTTTTTCATGGGTTCACCAATGCAAACTTGTGGTTTTTTCCCGGATGGGGTTGATTGGTTATTGCTTTGGGGCTACTGACTGTCGAATGCGCTTTTGCGCGGGGAAAATGGGGTGGGTTTGATTTTGAATTTTGACTCAGCGTCATCAATTATATACTAAAGCAAGATTCAAAAGAAGATAACTTATTGATGTTTCTTTCTTTTTTTCTTTTTTTTTGAAAAGGAAGATAACTTATTGATAGATGAGTAAGAATATGCTACAATGCGCAAACTGAATTATTGTGATTAAATATCACAAACTCACAATCATCAAAATTCAGAATTTTTAGTTGGGAATTGGCACATTCAAAGAGATAAGACCCTGGCTGGTCCGATTAGGATTACACCATTGACAAAAAGGAAGTCACTTCTCTCGAAAATAATGTGTTTTTCTCTTGATCAGGGATTGGATTTCGGTCATTTCAGTACTTATTTTGTTTAATTTGTTGGTAGTGAAGAGACCATTCATTTTGTTCTATTGCTCAAAGTTGATGAATCAGCAATTCAATTATTTTGAAAGCAATTGGAATATTATATACGGTGCCGATTGAAAGCATTTCCAGTTGATATTAAAGATAATTTATGATAAGACCTGATGATTTGGACTATTAGCAATCTGATCAAAAGTTTTGGACAGTTGGACCTAGGATGTCTAGTTATATATCGAACTAAAAATACTAGTCTATTATATGTCAATATCCTACCAAAAAAAAAAAACTAGTAAGAATGGCAATGAGGTGGGTTTAGAGTAGGGATAATTGCCCTCACCCCGAATTAGAAGCAATCATAAACCCACCCCATACCTGAAAATTCATATTTAGAGATAGTTAGAGGATATCGCCGAATGGGGCGGGGATTAGAACGGCGAGCCGGTCCCTTTTTCTTTTTTTTTTTTGATATTTTACACTAGCCTATTAGCAAAAGTGAATCCCTTTTACTACCAATATGAGATACAACCGAAAATAAAAAATTCTAAATTTACATGCAAGCTTAAAATCTGGATCCTTTTCTGATTTGAACTTATGTAAGTTTAATAAGAAAAACTGAAACTAAGCAATGGTGGAGACACTTAAGGGACTTGCTGCCATTGAGGCAGCTGCTCTCACATGTCCTAAAAGTTTTAAAATATATGTTTTATCCTGTACAGTTGAAATTACATGCTTGTGCTTATTGGATTAATTATTTCATTAATTTAAGTTCAAATTCTTTTAAAAATATATAATCTATTTATAAGTTTTAGCCCAATTGTAAAATATAAATTAAAGCATAGACGCCCCCAATTGAATAGAATCCATTAAACAAATGCCCAATGGAATTGGAATCCATAAACTTTTATTAAAAAAACAAAACAAAATAACTATCTAAAATTATATTTAACTTTTCATGATTTAGACATTTTACATTTTCTTTCAAAGGTTAAAGCCTTGATTTCTACATAAAACTATAGATGGCTAATGGGTCGTACCCGCAAGGAGGTCTATGCTGGCTTGTATTCATATCATGTTGTGCCCACTATTTGTTTCCATGTCGTGCCTTTTTTTTATTTTTTATTTTTTGCTTACACCTAGCCTGACAAATGTGTCATACCATGGGCCGTGTATATGAAAAAAGCATGAAAAACTTTTTCTTTTAATTTTTAAAGAGGTATGTCAAGCTATTGGCATAATTTTTCAAGCCCATATATTTTTTTTTTGGATCCATGTGACTTTAGTCAAATTTAATAGGCTCAAAAGTTTATAACTCAAATCCGCATTCAATTATAATAAACTAATAATAGTCAGTGAATATAATAGTAACTATTACATTGTACTTTACGGTATTAGAATTCTTTTCTAATACTTAACAATAACAATAGTAATAAATTTTTATTTGGAGTTACCTTAATTGTTTATTTGAACTTACACAGAGTCCAAGATCATAATTTATAATAACATTAACACGTATATTTTATAAAATCATCTTATTATAAACATAATATTATTAGAGTATAGAGTATTTTTTTAGACTAATAATTAAATGAATATAAAAAACTTATGCTAATCGAATATATTAAAAGAATCAATTTTAAGTTATTTGTAAATTCATAAAAATTTAAGTTTACTTTCAATTAAAAGTAAAATGTATTTATCGCTGGTGTTTTCATGTGTCATGCTTTATTCCATCTTTAATCATGTTATGCTTTTAAGACCCATGTGCTTAAAATTCTCAACCCCGCCCAACCCGTGTGCGTGCTATGTTATCCCGCTTGCCCCACCAAAACGTGCTAATGCCTTACCATGCCATGTTGTACAAAAATTTGTCATGCTCATGCCGTACCACTTGCTACCCAGCCCATTAGTCATCTCTAACTAAAACTCAAATAAGACATATGGGCATCATCTACTCTTTAGTTTTTATATCGGTAAAAATTTTACCCTGTGGGTTCGACTTTCTGGCTACGCCTTAGTCAACCAAACCTATTCTGCACTTTTCGAATCTAGTTAGTTATAATCCCCACACGTGATAAGCATTATTATCTTATCATTTGATTCAATGCAAAAGATTTTGCCTGTTCAAAGGATCAAGAAAAGCATTATATATAATAGTGCTAATACAAAAAACATGCTTCTCGTAAAATAATTCGACAGTATACAACGTTCAAAGAGTTTGAAGCTAGGTACATCATTTCATTTATTCACAACAATTAAATATAGGAATATATTTGCTTTCTCTCCTAATTTTCTTTCATTCAACTTAACGTTATAACACTACTTAAGCATGGGAGTATTTTATTAATTGCTTATAAACACGACTCAAAATCTTGATTAGAAAAGTGATTTCATTTGTGAAGATTTTAGATTGTAGATAGAAAGCTAGTTAATATACATCGTTTTGATTTTAAAGAATTGTAAACTTGCTAAGAATGATATATGATTATTAGGGATAGTAAAAAAGCCCAATCTAGCTTTTGACCTAATTGACCCAACCCTAATTTTTAGGATTTTGGCCAGAATTTGAAGGGTCCAAGGATTGAGGTAGAGTTCAAGGAATCAAGATCTAATAATATTCAGTTTAGGGCCTTACCAAAAGTCCAAACTTGACCCTTAAATTAATTTTTAAAATAAAAAATATATTACATAAAAGTTGTTAAAACATACATACCACATACATGGTCAAATAATCCATTTGGTGTCATTTAATCTCTACAAAATAATGTATATTTATTGTCTTAGCTGGATTTTAGTGGGACCAAATAATCAAATAAATTAGTTTAGAAGGGGTTACAACTGCCATGCTAAGCTTGAGGTGTGCTCTAGCAAAATAAGGGAGGATAGCTGGAGGAATTGAATGTTCGGTGGAGGGAGGTAAAACTAGAATGAGCTCAAAGATGATAGTACTGAGTTTGGGCTGTGTGAACCTAAAAAAACAGAAGGAATTGAGATTAAAGATGAAGCAAAAAAGTTCGGTGACCTCACTCTGACGCTCAAGTAAAATTTTGGATAATGAACGGTGGCCTCAAGATTCAAGAGATCTTAAAACTCTAGCAATGGTGTTTTTTCTCTCAGGAGGAAGAAGATGAGTTCATTCTTTTTTTTTCTTTTTTTTTTTGTAATAAAGTGATGTTACTCTTGTTTGAAGCAAATCTCAATCTTTTGTGCAATGCGCCTAAAGGTCATTTCAATAATTTTGAATATGTGGCACTCATCTAGGTAAGGAAGCCTCCAAAGAAAAAATACTTGTAAATATTTGTTCTCTCTCAGATACAGACATTTAGGTAATTTGCTCTGTGGCCCCTTGATGGTGATATTTATGAGCTTGGGAGGTAAGAAAACCTCCAGTCACCTTTTTACTCTTATAGGGGGGCACATGGTAGCCTCTCAATTTTGTGGTCCAATTGCTTTTCAAGGTGTTGTTTAGGGTGCCCTACGCGGAGCTCTCTTATTGCTCTACCAAGGAATCATCGTTGTTAGTAGTTCCTCATTCTTAGCTAAAAAAGAGATATTTTTGTTTTATAATTTGATGACATGCATTGTTCACGTGTGGGCTCTAACCATCAAAATTCATGTTCTAATAATACCCTTCAATGTCGAGTATTCTTCTAAAACGACCCCTTTTCTTTGGGGAGCTTATCTTTTGGTTCCGTGCGAGCTATTCTGATAGCCTAGTCAAACAAACTGATTCCTCTTGTTTAACTTCAATGACCATGTGTCACATCATTATTTATCCACGTTAGCACCCAGATTTCCCTCTAAACAATTATCATTTGGTCTTAGTTTTAAAATAGTGATATGGCAAGACACACAAGACCTAAGTATTTAGAAACCCTGGTGGTTCTCTAAAGACTAGTTTTTAATGAGATGTTTGGGATACGAACGCTTGCAGGGGACTTGGGGATTTAAAAGATAAAAGGTGGAGGATGAGCAGCCAAACGGGAGTGTTGTTTAATCGGATGAAACCCAATGTTTGGCCTGTTATAGAATTGGTAGCGTAGGCCCAATTGAGGCCTTTTTCGGTCCAAGCCAAGCCCAGAGGACAACAAGTTGGGCTTAAAAAGGGCTAAATAGAAATACAAGCCACTCTTAGGTCCTATAGTTTAAATCAGTAGCGATGATAAGTGATGCTTCCAATCTGTTTAAGTGATGGTACTTCCTTCTCTTTGACTTATAGTAAACATTCAAAGTAAAATGGGTCAGTTTTAAGAGTTCGACATTGATCCAACAATATGTTACTAACTATTTTTTCATTGGTAGGTTAAGGGTCCATTTGATGGTAAACTATTGTGGGCTTTATAGTTCAATTCACATTAGAGGATGTTACCCTAATATAGATTTTTTAGAATCAATAAATTCTTAAATAAATAACAATAATATTATGAGTTTTAAGTGTAAAATTTTCATTTTAATCCCTATAAGACTGCAAGTTCTCTCAAAATTTTTAAATTTCAGAGAAAAATGTCATTTAAATTATATGATCCCATAAATATTAGTTCTATAATAATTTATAACTTTACAATTATTAATTTATTTTTAACAAATTCTTTTCTCTTTCCTTTGCTAGAAACAAGTGAGCCTACTTTTCTATTGATGTTTAATAGACTTTGTTTTATTAAAATTTGTATCATTATTTTTTTAATAAGAAAAGAACTTTTACACTATGAAAATAAATTTTTTATATGTTACAGCTCATATAATTAAAAGAACCATATAATAAGTTTTCGAATGTTTTAATCTAGCCACCGTAGAGTTGAATTCTAAGTTTCATCCTTGAACTGTCGTGGTTTTTAAATTACAACTATTGGCACCTGAAGTTATAGTTACTAACAAATGAATATTATGATTTATAAATACTATTTATTCGTTAATTTTCTGTTACAATAACTTAGACAAAAAATTTATGGTATTTGAAAATTCAATTAAAATAAAATTTAGATAATATGTTTCTATAAAATTGGAATAGAAACAATAGATCTTTCCAAGAAAGCTGGAGCTATGATTGACCGAAAATGTAAATCACTTCTTAATCACTTCTTAATTAAGCATTGAGTACCTTACTCCCTCAAATATTTTTTTTTTAAGAGTCAATCTTCATCATGTTTGCTTGGTGTGTAATTTTATAATTGTTGTATTTTTTAAGAAAATAAAAAGAAAATACAAATAATATATATATATTTTAAATATTACATCATCATTTCAAATAAAAATACGTTCGCCATCAACTTGTCGCCTGTTTTGTATTCATTTGTTCTTGCACTTGCAGGCCATCAAAACAAACGTACACAGCAGTCTCCTCAAACCCAAAATTCCTTCAAAAAAATCAAAATTTCCTCACAAAACAAATATGCCTCCCTTCAAATTCAATTCATAGCAAAAACAAACTAACAAACTCTTTGGCTTTGCTTAATTTGCTTTGTTAGTTTACTGAATGGCGGGCACTTCGATAATGGAGACCCTCTTCCAGCGCGATCTCGACGACCTGATAAAGGGCATTCGCCAGCAACAAATCAGAGAATCCCTTTTCATTTCCAAAGCCATCGAAGAGATTCGCCGGGAGATCAAATCCACTGACCTCCCCACCAAATCCGCCGCCCTTCAAAAGCTCTCCTACCTCTCCTCCCTCCACGGTGCCGACATGTCGTTCGCTGCCTTCCACGCCGTGGAAGTCATGTCGTCCCCCCAATTCTTCTACAAGAAAATCGGGTACCACGCCGTCACCCAGTCTTTCAACGACGACACCCCGGTAATTCTCTTGATCACCAATCAATTGAGGAAAGATCTGAATAGTAGCAATCAGTTTGAAGTCAGTTTAGCTCTTGAATGCTTGTCGAGAATCGGAAATGTTGATCTTGCTAGAGATTTAACTCCTGAGGTTTTTACTTTGTTGTCCAGTAGTAAGGTTTTTATTAAAAAGAAAGCTATTGCGGTTGTTTTAAGGGTTTTTGAGAAATACCCAGATGCTGTTAGGGTTTGTTTTAAGCGTTTAGTTGAGAATTTAGAGAGTTCTGAGCCGGTTATTCTGTCTGCGGTTGTGGGTGTATTTTGCGAGCTTTGTTTGAAAGACCCCAGATCGTATTTACCATTAGCGCCGGAGTTTTATAAGATTCTAGTTGATTCTAAGAATAATTGGTTGTTGATTAAGGTGTTGAAGATATTTGCTAAGTTGGCTACCCTAGAGCCTAGGTTGGCTAAGAGGGTTGTTGAGCCGATATGTGAACTTATGGGGAGGACTGAGGCCAAGTCATTGCTTTTTGAGTGTATTAGGACTGTGTTGAGTAGCTTGAGTGAGTATGAATCTGCAGTGAAGCTTGCAGTTGTTAAGGTTCGGGAGTTTTTGGTTGATGATGATCCAAATTTAAAGTATCTTGGGTTGCAAGCACTTTCGATTATTGCGCCGAAACACTTGTGGGCGGTGTTGGAGAATAAAGATTTTGTGATTAAGTCTTTGAGTGATGGGGATTATAATATTAAGCTTGAGTCTTTGCGTCTTTTGATGTCAATGGTGTCTGAGAGTAATGTGGCTGAAATATCCAGGGTTTTAGTTAACTATGCACTTAAATCTGACCCTGAGTTTTGCAATCAGATTCTTGGTTCGATTTTGTCTACTTGTTGTAGAAATCTATATGAGGTTATTGTTGACTTTGATTGGTATGCATCACTTCTTGGGGAAATGGTGAGAATTCCACATTGCCAAAAGGGGGAAGAAATTGAGCATCAGATAATTGATATTGCTATGAGGGTCAAGGATGTTAGACCAGCACTTGTGCATGTCTGTCGAAATCTTCTTATTGATCCTGCTTTACTTGGTAATCCTTTCTTACATAGGATATTATCTGCTGCTGCTTGGGTGTCAGGGGAGTATGTTGAGTTTTCAAGTAATCCATTTGAACTGATGGAGGCACTATTACAACCCCGTACTAATCTCTTGCTGCCCTTGATCAGGGCAGTGTATGTTCAGTCTGCTTTCAAGGTGTTAATCTTTTGTGTACACTCTTACTTCTTGCACAAGGAAAATATTTCCTCTGTCATTACCGATAATCTTGGATCAGAAGTTCCAGAATCAGTCCTCACAAGGATGAGCTGTGAAAATTCTGATTTAGCAATATCTGAAGCTCCTGCTTTTAGTGAACAGCATGATAGCTTCAACCCAAGAAATATAAATCAATCGTTTGGAGATCTTTCTATTGAAAATGGTGGGGATGCAACTATTTCTAATGGTCAGGCATCTACATCTGCTTCTCTGGGAAGGAACAGTTTCACACAAGAATCTATTGTAAACCTGTTTAATATAGTTGAACTAGCTCTGGGTCCGCTGTCACGAAGCCATGATGTAGAAATACAAGAGAGAGCAAGGAATGTACTTGGCTTCACTGATTTGATTAAGCAAGAAATACTGAATCCTGTGGTCCAGGGGGAAGAGAATTTAGCGAGGGCTGAAACAGAAGCTTCTAGGATTGTGAAATTGATGTGTGATGCCTTTTCTGAGGAGCTTGGTCCAGTCTCAACAAGTGCACAGGATAGGGTTCCTGTACCAGATGGATTACTGCTTAAGGAAAACCTAGCTGACTTGGAAACAATCTGTGGTGACATCCAATTGCCTTTTTCAAGTTCATTTTCTCTCAGCAGTACTCCTCATGGGGAAGCTGTTGATATTTCCAGAACTGACCTCCAGAGCAAAGATGAGACCGAACCATCACATGAGTCCACTTCTTTGCTTGCTGAACACCGTAAACGGCATGGCTTATATTATCTTGCATCTGAGAAGAGTGAAGTTGCATCAAATGATTATCCTCCTGCCAATGACCCTATGTCACAGGATAAACTCAATGATGATGCTGAAGATCTACTTAAGCTCACAGAACAGTCACTTGCCCCAAAGAAAAAGCCAAACCAGGCAAAGCCTAGGCCTGTGGTACTAAAATTAGATGGAGATGAGATATCTATAGCAGCCAAGAAGCCTGAGCTGAAGGGTGATTTGCTCTCAGGTGTTGTGCAGGATGTTCTTTTAGGCAATGATGGTGTACCTAGTTCATCAAGAAGTAACCGCTCTGAGAATCCATCTGGCAAGAGCAAAGGGAAGGAGAAATTGAATACTGATCTTTCTCTGGAAACAAAAGAAAATGTGCCAGGTGAGAAGATGCCTGATCATGTCAACACTAGCTCAAGAAGAAGCAAACACCGTAGTCATGGAAAAGAGAGAAGACAAAAAGGTCAAGGGAAGGATGGTGAAGAGAAAGAAGACAATGGTCAGAAAGAAAAGCAAAAGAGTAATCATCACCGTGGTAAGCATAAAGCTCGCCAAAGAGCTGATGAGCCCTTAAATGTGGTTGCACAAACACCGGCGATTCCTGATTTCCTTTTGTAGCACTAAATTTTTTAATTCAATGGAACTCGGTTAATATTGTTTCCTGTATTCTAACACCTTGAGTTGTGCGGTTAGTTCTTCTGTAGATTTATACATTTTTTTTTTTCAGTTGGGCTTGTGGTTGTTTTGAAGTTTTATCTTTGGGGGTGGTTTCACATCTCATACTTTGTGAATTTGATTTATTCAGTAAAAAGTTTCAACATTTGGGATTGATTGTTATTAGCTTGTTGATATTCATTGTAGTGTTCCCTGACACAATATAATTCCAGAAGATGCTAGTATTGATCCAGAACTTGTTGAACAGAAATCTGATCATAGTTTTGTTATATTCATTAGTTGCCGGATAATGCCTCGTTTCTGATCACTTCGTGCATATTTTGTTGAGAGAAATTTTGGTACTGGATTCAAAGAAGTTGATGCTTACAAGGAAGAGAACTGCATGATAGATCTGAAACCTTGACTGAATGACCGGAATTCACGCAATTTTTTATAGCTACTTCATTAGTTTAAACAATAAAGCTCCTTACTGCTAAACTAAATTTAAAGGGCACAATGCAGTACTCAATAATCTCCTAAATAATTAGATAAATTGGCTGACTTTTGCAACATTTTAGCCAGACTGTATCATCAGTTAATTCTTCTCCCTAGAGGTACTTCGATTTTCATTTCATTTGGGGTTGGCAGCTGGGTTAGAGGTAATCACACATTAGCAGGAAGCGATACTTTCAGAAAATTGAATAAGAAATAAAAAAAAAAAAATTGTCACTGGAATATTGAGGTAACCAAATATTTGGAGTTGGACTCTCTCTCTTTAGAGTAACTATCCAAGATGAGCTTCATTGGACTTGATTTAATGAGCGCCAACAACTCCGCATCCCTTACCCAATCATTCTATCATTTATAATTGCTAAACTATTAACTGTTTGAACAAGTCTTTGCCCTTGATTCGGGAGGTATAAATCGAAAGTTCAAAGTACGAACAAAAGAGTAGTTTTATTGTTTTGATGAACTTGCCTCTCTCTTTCATATTAATATTAATTATGCTAATGTTGGTGGCTTAGATTTCATATTAATATTAATTGTGCTACTGTTGGTGGCTTAGATTGGGTAAATTTTTGCACTTTTCTATCTCATTCGAAGACTTGAGATCCATTATGCGCCCCTAGCTTGAATAAAATCTGTCCGGTTACTCTTTATTGAACTCCCCCAAGTTTGCATTATTGTTGACTTGAGAAAATTTATCAAAAATGGAATACATATTTGATATTTGTTTATTGATAATCGCAAGTCTAGGATTCTCCATAATTTCTCTTTCAATAAATAATTTTGACAAAATATTATGTGCCAATCTTCTTATTCGTACGCACAATATTGTATATTGAACGCCTCACAAGAATATTTTACAGGGTCGGCAGTCGGCACAAGGTTCTTGAAGTTGACAACTTACAATGAATCCCCTTCTCTTATACCATGTACATATATAAACCTTTAAACCCTGACATTTATTTCCATTCCAAATTAACACGCATTCGTTCTTCAATATCTCTCTCTCAATGAAGAACACAATTCAACAGCAGCAGCAACACCCACCACCATTTTCAATCACAAAGTTGTTCTTGAATCTCCAAATGCATCTCCCAAATCTCTTCTCATATTTTATTATCTTCAGCTTCGGTGTAGCCCTAGGCATAGCCCTAAGTTTCCATCTCAAAAACATTTCCTTATTCAGCTTTGATGATCAACTCCACCAACTTTCTTCTTCTTCTTCACCAACTATACAACCTTCGTCACCAACTTCACATCTTATTACGACAACAAGAAATCAAACGACAGTGACCGCCACTCGAACAGGGTTAAACGACTACGTTTCGCTGCGGCCTGATAATAATAATGCCATGCATGATATGACTGAAGAACAGTTGCTGTGGAGGGCATCAATGGCTCCTCGTATTCATGAGTATCCATTCAAGCGTGTCCCAAAAGTTGCGTTCTTGTTTTTAACAAGAGGTGCTGTGACTTTGGCACCTCTTTGGGAAAAATTCTTTCATGGACATGAAGGGCTTTACTCCATTTATGTTCATTCAAGTCCATCCTTCAATGAAACAGTGCCTCAAAGTTCAGTCTTTCATGGCCGGAGAATCCCAAGCAAGGTTAGTAAATAACAATATTTATATTTTCTTTTTCATTTTTACCTATTAGTTTGAGATCATTATCCCCACAAGTACTCCATGCATAATATATTTATTTATTTATTTATTTTCATTATGGAATCCTTAAATGTTCATAAATTAATTAATAGGTTACTCCAAAAAATTAATTGAGGTGAAATATTATGATAAGACCAACGGTTTTTCATTTCTTCACTTCTTTGAGAAGCTTAATCGCTGGTCAGTTTCTAAGATTGGGATAAATTTATTAGATTGTCGTAATTAATGCATCCATACGTCACACTTAGATGGATAAGCCGGTTCAGTAGGGAACTGGACTAGCACATGTTTGTATATACTAATTAATAAAGAAAAAAAAAATCAAAGATCAATGATTAAACACATAAATCGATTAATTAATTAATTTTAAAATTATTCATTATACTCCAGGTTTACTTGAGTGATCACGCTGTCCAGATCAAGTCAGGATTTTTTAACCACTTTTCTTGTTAATAATTTATTTCCTGTTACTTTTGAAATTAACATATATAGGCCAATGAAATCGTGACATGAGAAGCCATGATAAGAACATGCATCGAGGAATTTGATTGCATGAGCTAGCTTGGAAAGATAAAACATTTTAGAAACTATGAATGTGACCTTAAGATTTAAAGCTTTAACACAATTTATTTAAAAAAAATTCAGAAAATGTTTAATTTGTTTGGGTAACATTAATTGACGAAATTTCTGGTTTATTGTAAGAACAAGTGTAACACATGCATATCATGGATTGGCATTAATTTCATGTTTCTCTAGTCGTTTATAAATTATAACGTATGAAGAATAAATTCATTCAAAGCTAAAAAATATAAAGAATAAATATTTTGCTAAGAATGAAAGTCCGAGTGCCTCTAGAATACTGCACAGTTCATTCTTACAGTATCAACGAAGTAAATGGATTCTTCAGAACCATAGCTCAGAGAGGGAAGGAATATTTCAATGTGCGGTAGCATCTAGATCCATTATTTTTTATGTTCTTACAAATAAGGACATAGTATGTCCATTTTTATCAGATGGGTCCCCAACTAATGAACGTGGCTGCTGGGATACCCTTTACTTTCATGTTAGATAGATACTCTCTTCTCATAGAGGATGAGTCAAAATTCAACAAAGTGAAGGTCGTTTGGTCATTGCAATTACCTTAATTGTTTTGAATTTTCCTGCATTTTGTCCTAGTTTTTAGTGGAAAAGTTTTCTTTTATTTGTGATAAAAAAATAAGGCTGTAGATGATTGAACCATTTTAGCATAATTTGCTTTCATTTATCATTATTTTATAAACTTAAATGAGAGGAATAGTTTCTAGTATGTGTTCTTGTTATGCTTTAGAAAAGAAAAAAATTCCCTTTTTCCAATTAGGAAAAAAAAAACAATATTTCACAATTTATATTTTTCACTGCTAGAGTTTCAAGCATTACTTTGATTCTACTCCTTTTACAACTCATTACAACTCATTAAAAAACTCTTTCAGATAGTTCCTGACTCCATTTCTTTTACATTCTTGCTCCACTTTTTAATATTCCTTTCTTCATGCTTTCTCCATGCCCACTTGTACAAAACAAAAAGAAAAAAAGTGTAGACATGAAGCAAAAAGGTTGCTAGAAATCAAAGAGATTAAGTAACAACTTAAAGCAGTAAAAGTTTACTTGGGAAATAACAAATTTCCCCTAAAGTTATTAGACTTAATCACTTTCCTATACTTTTTATAATGTTTAACTGACGTTTGATGTCAAAACTTTCATAGGAAAATTTATCTCAGCCACACTAAGTACTTTTTTTTTTAATTAAAAAGAATGAAGTGTTGTTAAAAACTTTAAGAGATAAATTGTAAAACTAAAATGGTAATTTTTCTTTTTATTAACTTAATGACTTAATTTCAATCAATTAAAATTTTTTTCAATTTATTAAAATTTTTAGTCATTAGGTTATTAACCAATTTTTCTTTTTATCCTTTTATATTCTTTAAATTAGCATTATTTATGTTTAAATTTTTTTATGAATATTTTTCATGTAATACGTCATAAACTATCAAAAAAAAATTGTTAAAATATTTGAATATAGAATATTAAAGGCGTGTATTCGCTTGAACATGATTTATGTTATGATAAAAAATTGTTAACATGATTTATGTTATTGAGATATTTATTATTGATGTAACATTTAAAATGTGTAAGAGCACAAATGTAAAAATACTAATTTTAAGACTTATTAAGTAGGAAAAAAACTTTTTAAATTAGAAAAAACAAACAACTTAATACTTATCATCAAAGATTTAGAAAAAGAATAAAAATATTATTCATATTTAGATATTTAGTTCTATTTAGAATTCATATTAATTAATATTTATTTAAATTTCAGAAAAAAACAAATAAATTGTGGGGGAAATTGAAAAGTATCTTCTCTCTAATATTCTTTCAAGATAGGTTCCTCTAAATTATCTTGGGCCTGTGTGTTGGACCCATAAACATGAAATCTTATTTGGACCCGAAATATTAATCTTTTTTTTTCCCTAATTCAACAATGTAGGAGGTGCGATGGGGAAAATTTAGCATGCTTGAAGCGGAACGTCGCCTGCTAGCCAATGCTTTACTTGATATCACCAACCAACGTTTTGTTCTCCTCTCAGAGTCGTGCATTCCTCTATTCAACTTCTCAACCATCTACAACTATCTCATAAACTCGAGCAAGGCTTTCATTGAGGCCTACGATTTACCGGGCCCAGTAGGCCGAGGCCGGTACAACAGTAGAATGAGGCCCGTGATCCGGCTCGAACAATGGCGAAAGGGCTCGCAGTGGTTCGAGATGGACCGAGCCCTCGCCCTGGAGGTCATTTCCGATAAAAAATATTTTGTGACATTCCAAAGACATTGCAAGGCTTCATGCTACGCTGATGAACACTACCTGCCAACATTTGTGAGTGTGAAATTTTGGAAGAGGAACTCAAATAGAAGCTTGACATGGGTTGATTGGTCCAAGGGAGGACCTCACCCTGCTAAATTTCAAAGAAGAGATGTGACAGTTGGGTTTTTGAAGAGGCTGAGGAGTGGTAGCCATTGTGAGTACAATGGGAAAAGGACTAATATTTGCTTCTTGTTTGCAAGAAAGTTCTTGCCCAATGCTCTTGATAGGTTGCTAAGGTTTGCCCCTAAGGTCATGGGATTCAATTGATTTGAATATATGATTTTTTTTTCTGGGGTTTTTGTGTTGATTATTTGAAATGTAAATATTTGATTGTTCGATTATTTGTAATTTTACATTGGTTTCAAAAATTTTATTCTTTGATTGGATGTATAATTGAAAAATCTTTACTAGAGTGGCTTTCAAATTTTTTTTATAATTTATATTTTATTCTTGAACATAGTTCAATTGGACATGAATGTGCCTCAATCTGACAATTAATAATAAAAGATTAAAGTTGGTACTTAGTGAATGAGGTGTCATTCCCATTCAATTTTTTTTTTTAAAACAAAAAATTAAAGATTTTGAATAGAAAGATCACTACGACGACGGCACTCATTGTCACTTCTAGAAAACGTGCCACTATTTGCTGAAAAAGAAATGAAACTTTTTACACAAGGACCTGGATTAGTAATTGAAAGCTTTGGTGGTAGGGAAAATGAAACCAAGCAAAAGGGTACAAAGGATGAAACAAAAAGCCCCTAATGGTCATAATTTTGGTAATTTTCTTTTCATTTCGTTTTTTCTTTTTTTAACCCTTCCCTGAATCCTGGTCAATTTAACTTTTAGCAAGAAACAATTGGGACCCTCTTCACTGGTATTAACTTGCTAGGAAATGCTTCCAAAGTTTCCCGGAAAGTACTAACTGGTCATTTGTCCCAAAAGAGAAGAATAAATTTCTTTTGATGACTGGTCTTAGGCTGATTGTGACACATAATTAGGCATCATATCTCTTGTAGCGTTCACAAAAGGAAGCGATACAAAAATAAATGGTCCATTTATTGAAGGAAAAATTCCATAATTCAGGGGGCATTAGTTGAGTTGATGAATTGCACATAAAAGCACAAGACTTGCAATGACTTTCTTGATTGCTATGCATAGCAAAAGCCTCCTCAATTTGTTTGTATCAAATTATCAATCAAATTGGTCATGATGGTGGTGAAGGTGAAAGCGAAACACGTGTACACAAATCGTATGGCTATAATTAGTTAACAAAAGTACCGCGGACCCATCAGCATTAAGGCCTGATACCAACACGATCCTTCTCAGAAATCAAAAACTTTTGACCATTTTCACGCGGGGCGGTTTTTGCCTGTTCCTGCCAATTTTGTCCATTTAAAGTATTCTCTATCCTCTGCATGGTACATTCAGAAGGAATTTATGTTTACTAATTTTATAAATTTGCCAATCTTTTAAAATTTCTACGTCACCGGAGTTTCATTGTTATAGAAAAATACAAATAAAATATAATTACATATACAATTTTTTATTCATTAATAATTTATTAAAAAATCGACACGAAATTTAAGTTAGCACTGAATCCAAAATAATTTTCATATGATTAAGCTCAACTTTAGAGGGAGGAGATGATGAGTTGGTTGACTTTCAGGGGTAGTGTTGACGTCAAAGTCGATACATCATATGCATTAGGTCATTACAAGTTAAACACTTGCTGAGTTGCTTCTGTTATCATTCCTCGAAGCTTCATCTATATTATTTTATACCAAGTATTCAATCTTTATACTCTTTATAATCTTTGTCATAAAACCCCCCATTTCTTCCCTAACCCTAAACCAACAACTTCCTTTTCATTTCTCTCTCTCTCTCCCTGTAATTTCTTTGCTCAGCTGCTAGATTTCTTGTGCTGATTCTGATTCTTTAGCAAGAGGGGCAAAAAAAATGGGTGCTAAACGGTTTCTTAATGGATCCGACCCGGAAGAGCCTCCCGAAAAACGAACCAGGACTAGACCTTCTTTTGCTTCGTATGTAATCAAATTTTTTCATTAAGTTAATTTCTTCTTCTTCTTCTTCTTCTTCTTTTTTTTCTTTTGATCGAGTTAATTTCTTATCTTATGAAATTTAATTAATTATAATTAATCATGCTGTTCAATTAAGCTTTTTCCTTTTTCTATATGACAGTGTAATTGGAGAAGCAGTCATGGTGAACTCCTTTCAGAACTTTTTTTCAGCGTTGGAGCCTTTGCTTAGACAAGTGGTATTTGCTACGCTCTAATATTACGAAATCTTGATGATTGCAGAATCGTATCTTTAAAATTATAAAGATCTAATCTGAACCACTATTATTTTCTTTAACAATTAATGGAGTTTAATATTAATCTGTACAACGCAACCGTAAGAATGGTAGGAGAATTATTTTAATAAAAACAAATTTTAGTTTAAGTATTCATATAAATATTCTAATCCGTGCATGTTTATTATGTATTTGCATCTGTAACAACTGTTTTGCTCGTATTCACATAAACCCTAAGGCAACATGAAATAATATATTTACCGATATATATATATATATATATTAAGTAAAAATAAATATAACTTAATATTGATTATAATTTGTGGTAATAGTTCTCATGGTTTACTTTATGATATGATCAGGTGAATGAAGAAGTGCAGCGTGGCGTAAGCAAATACAATCCTTGCCGTTCATTAACAAGGTCTTCTTCATTGCGCATTCAAGCCCTTGAGCCATCAAGCCTGAAGCTTATTTTCAGTCAAAAACTTTCACTCCCCATCTTTACCGGAAGCAAAATCACCGACGTCGAAAACAACCCACTTCAAATTGTTGTTGTCGACACGAGATTGAACGGCCTTATTGCTCCGGCCAGTCTCCCTCAGCCAATCAAAATAGAATTAGTTGTTCTTGATGGAGACTTTCCTCCGGGGGACCGGGATCATTGGAGCCCAGAAGATTTTGAAAGCAATATCGTGAAGGAGAGAACCGGCAAGCGGCCGTTGCTCACCGGTGACGTGAATGTCACGGCCAGAGACGGGGTTGCGCCGATCGGAGACATCGAGTTTACGGACAATTCAAGCTGGATTAGGAGCCGCAAATTCAGAATTGGTGCAAAAGTGGCACGTGGGAGCTATCAAGGTGTTAGGATATGTGAAGCCATTACTGATGCTTTTGTTGTCAAAGATCATCGTGGAGAATGTAAGTACATATATCTTATCTTTACTTACATATAAAATTAAGAATAATGCATTAATTCATGAACATATCATCTAATTGTTTTGTCAACACAAACACACACACACACATAGAATAATTGGCATTTATGTTAAAATAATTAGTCTGCTCCCTTTTAATAATGCTTCTAATGATGTGTTAGTCAACTAGTTCATGTCCTTTCACTAAAATTGTGTTTCACATTACTTTTATATATTATCAATTTGTAATCTGAAGACCTTGTTGTCTTTGTTTAATAGAGGGTTGGGGATAACTACTCATCATCATTTGTATTCAAATCAATGATATATTACTATGCAAACATATGTCTTTAGTCAAACCCATCTTGTGTTTGCAAAACCCCACACGCCTACTCTCTCTTCCCCCTTTTTTGTTTGTCTGGTTTTCTACACATAAGCCAAATAAGCCTGTTTGTATTTTGGGCAGCTTCCTGTCTGAAATGGATCTCAAAATTAACCGTGTGATACAATTTTTGTGTCTTGGTGTATGATTTGAATATTGAATTAGGATAGTCAGAAAAATCTTTTGAGTACTCCTGTAAATACTCTAGTCTGTTGGATGCTTTTTTCAAAGAAAAAAATTTCTAGTGATAAAATTTGTGTTTAAATTACAAATTACAACTTGAAAACTTTAGAAAATATATTTTTTTTAGTAGATTATACATAAATTCCTAGTTATATATGTTTTTGCATGTATGCACATGCACACACAGAAGACAAACATATATATGTGTGTGTATATGCGTGTATGTGTGTGTGTGTTAATTTACGGCCCCATATTTGAGTCTATATGTCGTGCTTATCATATAATTCAACATTATAAGTTAGCAACCCATCAATTATTGGGTAATTTGGGCTTTTAATCTCCAGTGGAATTGGCGGTACCACATGGAACAGTTGAACATCACCATATCTCACCATGATTTTAGATTAGAGTAATGGCATTTCCCTTTCTCCATTCAAACTATTCAATCAAGTCCGGTCAAACAAACAGCTACAGTTCCATTACTTTATTGTTTGCGCTTACAATTCTGCCAAACTTATGGGGTCCCATTGATGCAATCATAGAGCCACTCGTTAAGTTCCCATATGATGATTATCCTCACTGTCTGATGTCATAAGTAAAGGGAGATTGATACTTTTCTCCATAGCTTTTATTTTTGGGAGAAGTTTTCGTAAGAGTTTTAACATTAAATTAATTGAGTATTACGAAAATTATAGCGATAAGTGATAAAATCTTAAAACTATAGGGAAGAAAGTATTATTTTCTGTTAGATTTTTTTTTTATTTTTAAAGTTTAAATGTAACCTCGTCTGTTAAACCAATCTTTACATGTTAATTATTATTATTCGAACTTAGATGACCGCAGTATAAAGCGCATTTACAAAGCTGTGCCCAAAGGCCAATGAAGTATTTTAGGGGGGAAAAAAAATTGCTATAATCCATCTACATCTGGCAGGCTGGATGTAGTCTTCAGTCAACGGTTTTTTAAGTTTTAGTTTTGGTCATATAGAACTTTTCATGGATCTCAGCATCAATAATGACAGGAACACGCAATCATCATATTTTGACTTGATTTTTAAAAAATATTTTCTTCTATTATCGTATATTTAAAGTTTTAGATTAACCAATTACATGAGATTTTTGTTAAAACCTTGTGTCTTATTTCTGTCTGAGTCAAGGATTCATCTTGTCCAAATGGCATTTCATTTAAGACTTGTATTCTCATCAAATTGTCTTATGTGTGCTTGAATAAATAATTAACTAATATTAATATATATTTTTTGTTCCATGTATATGAAGTGTACAAGAAGCATCATCCACCAATGTTAGAAGATGAAGTATGGCGTCTTGAGAAGATAGGGAAAGATGGAGCTTTCCACAAAAAGCTTTCCGCTGCAGGCATTAAAACAGTCCAAGACTTTTTGAAATCGTCCATTGTGGAGCCCCAAAGACTTAGAAAGGTACATATTTAATTTTTAATTTCAAATAAGATTTCCTTTAAATCCAATTCAAAACATACCTTAAATTTAATAAACTAATTTCTTACTGTAAATTGTTTTTTCAGATTTTGGGCCCTGGCATGTCCGAGAAAATGTGGGAAGTGACAATGCAGCACGCAAGAAAATGTGTTATGGGCAACAAGCTGTACATTTTTCGGGGACATAATTGCATCATCCTGCTAAATCCCATTTGTCAAGTTGTTAGGGCAGTGATTAATGGCCAAACGTACCTTACTCGCGATCTCACTAAACTTAATAGGGTATAAAATTGATTTTTTCTTTTTTCTTTTTATAATATATGCGTGACTTGTAACATTAAATGTTAACTCTTACTAATATTTCTTTGGATTTTGCAGACTTATATCGAGAATACGGTGAGACAAGCATATTTAAATTGGCGTCAACTAGAGGTAGCCGAAGGAGTTTTGAATGAGATGGCCCTGTTAACACAAGGTATATATTTATTTCTCATTTCAACTTGCAATTAGATAATTACTTGCCATTGCAGAGCTTTTAGTCCTATATATATTAACAACTTGTTAATTGAAAATTTATATATAGGTGATTTGGTGGATCAATATCCGAATCATAATCAGAGCATGATCAAACCATTTCAACAAAATGGTTCCGCAAGTGATAAATCTCTGGATGTGGAGTTCCTGGTAAGCAGCAGTACTAATAATACGCAATTTGGAAGCAACGATTGGCAAATTCAGTCTGCATACATAAGTAGTGCTCCTGGAATTGGTTACAGCATCTCGGAATCATCTGATGATGGCGATTTAACTACTTCAAGGTCCTTCATCAATGGGAATTAAGATTTAGGGATACTGATCAACGATACGGTATTCGTAATATAAAAATTATTAGGTGCGAACGTTTCATAGATTCTAAAACGTGCATTTAATCAAAAGTGTCTAATTTCAAATTCGCATTTTTAAACTAGCTGAAGTTTTCACATAAAGAATATTTATGATGTATGTCTCCTTGTACATATAGAAAGGAAATAAAGGGATACAAAAGTCTAGTTAGCTAGAGTCAAGCCAAGGGTAAAGTGTTTTTGGCATTGGGTTGTGAAGATCAAAGATGTGACGGTTTTTGCTGTAAAGGCAAGTCTCCTTCCAATTGCTTTCTTTTTTATTTTCCTTTTTCCCTGCCTGCTGTTGTGAAATGAATAGGCAGACGGATGGCATAAAACAAACTGCAATGTACTTGGAATTCCTTCAACACATTTGCTGTGTAATTTATAAGTCTTTCTCGATGGTATGAATTTAAAACTCGTGTTAATCCATTAAAGATCTCATTTCTAATCAAATACAAATCAAATTTTTAATTGCTTATATATACTTCTCAAATAAATACTAATCATAATAGCACTAAATTCAAATTCATAGTCAAATGCAATGTAAACCAAAAAATTTTAAAATCTTGTTTAGAGATTAACATAATTAGATGACTATTTTTTCCCTACTTACTTTAAACGTCAATAAAATTGATATATTTTACCTTTTTCGCTTGAAATTCAGCTGATAGGATCGAGTATGCTGCCAATGAATTTTTTGCTCTTCTTCTAATGTGTGTTTCAACTTTATCATCATCGAAATGGACCAGCCCATCACACAAAGTGCATTGCAACTTTGCAAGTGGTCGTTTTTTAATCTGAAGAAAACCCACTTGTCTTTACCCGCTTGACTTTATGTGAAGGACACTATCCAATTAACAGCCCTCACCATATTTAACTCGTCCTTTACGTCAAACTCGGATTCAGAAAGTCTTAAGTTCGATGTGAATTAACGTGTGCGAGAGCTATTTGAGATTAATAATCAAGCCCTAACATTTGGGCCTCAAACTCTGCGTGCATATATGAAAAGAGGTGTGCTTCTTCACACTCCTCAAGGGTCCTTGTCAAACCCCGTTTTCAAAGATTCCTCATTTAATGCTGTGTTTACTTGCGGGAGTGGGAGTAAGGAGTCTGAATTCCTTCCACTTCAGTCTTTATTTGCCTTTTTGAAGGGGGGAGGTGGGAGTGGGAATCCACTCTCCCCTCTTCTCTTTTTACCCTCATAATTAAAATAATTAATTAAAATTTAATAAAATAAATAATATTATATTTATTTAAATAATAATATTATATTATTTTATAAATTAAATTTATTTAAATAATAATATTATATTATTTTATAAATTAAATTTATTAAAAATAATAATATTAAACATTACTTTTAATAAATATTAATTAATTATTTAATTAATAATAAAAATTTTATTCTAAAAAAATTAATTTTGTACTATATTATCAATAATAATGTTTTATTTATATTGCTATTATTAATAATTTAATCACATAATTTAAATTAAAATTAATATAAAAATTATGATTTACATAATTAAGAATATTAATAATTATTATTAATTTACAAATATAATAAAATATTTATTTTATTTTTTAAATATAATTTTTATTAATTTTTTAATTAAAAATTACAATTCTTTAAATAAGGGTAAAATTATAATTTAAAACCACTTACTCCCAATTCAAGACAATGTAAACACATAAATTGAATTCTGGTTTCAATTCCATTATCCCATTCCAATGTAAGTAAACAACATACTCCCACTCTCACTCCACACTCCCAATCCCAGGATTCCTACTCCTCAGGATTCCCATTCCAATCCAAAATGTAAACGCTACCTAAAAGTAGTTTAAGACTCATTGGAAATCAAATAATTCTGTAATTATTTCCAAATCTGTCCTTTTAAATGCAATACTCTATTTTCTCAATAAGCCTCGTGCTCCCCCTTCTCAGATCATCAACTGTTGTTCTCTCTAATTGAAGTTTACACCAAAAATCTAAATCAAAAAAAAAAAAGATAAAAAAGTATAAATACACATACACATGGAATGACTTCAAGATTTGAGCTAGAAGAAAAAATAAGAGAATATCAATTATTCACCATTCAATTGATGAGTGATTTGCACTTGTACATATATTTTGATTTTATTTATATCACGGTCTTTATATAATAACTTGTACGTGTGTGGCTAATTATATTACATAACTGATTAGTCATACCTTTAGGAGGTGGCAGCCAATTTAGTTAGCAAAATTTCGTACTAAAATAAAAAGTTTAAGATTCAAAACTCACCAAATAAATGGAAAGGAAATTGATTTGCCATGAAATTTTAACTTACAGAAAAAAAAAACCGTATTTTTTGGATTTTGTTAAGAAGATAAATGATTAATTTCACTTAGCGTCCTTATTTATAATGTATTTACTTATTGAAGTGGGAGTGAGGATCGAGTGTGAAGTCTTCCAACTTCAGTGTTTACATGCTTACTTAAGGGTGGGAGTAGGGATCCTACTCTACGGGTCCCATCCACATTTGGAGTGAGGAGTGAGATTCCCACTCCCATGGGGGGAGGCGGGAGTGGGATCCCACACCCATTCCTTTTTTACCCTTCCATTTAAATATAACATAATTATATTTATTAAAAGATAATGTTAAATATAATATAATTATATGTATTAAATAAAATAATGTTACATTTGTCTAAAAATAATAATATCATATTTATTTAAATAATAATATTATTTTATTTAATAATATTACATTTATTAAAAATAATAATTTACATTGTAACTAAGTCAAAATTACTTGAAAATAATATTATTATATTCACATAGAATTAATAATATTCCTATATGATATTTTTATTTGAAAATATATAATATATTATATTTATTTAATATTAATAATTAATAATTAATAATAATAAATAGGTAATTCTAAGAAGATATTAATTTTGTACTATGTTATCAATAATAATGTTTCATTTGTGTTGCTCTTATCAATAAATTTTAATTCACATAATTCAAGTTAAAATTAACAAAAAATTTGTGATTTACATAATTAAGAATATTAATAATTATATGATTAAAATTAATAATAAAATAAATAGTTTATCTTAGAAATATTTTTTTTATCTACTTTGCAATTAAAAATTACAATTTTTTAAATAAGGGTAAAATTATAATTTTAAAACATTTAACTCCTAATCTCAGACAAAGTAAACACATAAGTGAGATTCTGATTCTTATTCCACACTCCCATTCCAATTTAAGTAAACAATTTACTCTCACTCTTACTCCAAACTCCCAATCTCAAGATTCTCATTCCTTCGAATTTCTAATCCAATCCAAAACGAAATGCTATTTTATTGTCAAACTTCAATACCCCTAATCCCCTATAAGTTTACCACTAAAAAGGATGATTTACCAAATTTTACCTATAAATCCACTTTTGTCATTCTTTTTATATATATATATAGTGAGATTTTTAGAGCAACTAAGAATCCCAACTAAAGTTTTGGAATCTTTTGAAAAATATAAAATGGATCGGAGGAATATTTGAACCTCCGATTGCTCAAGAGATAGTTTATATAAGAATTCAATGATGTAAAATGATAATAGTACTAGTCAAATATTAAAAATGAGGTATTCGTTTTCTAAATTTACATGCACATAAAGGATATTAATTTTTATCCTATATATATGTTTGCATACGAAATTTCAAAAGGCTAAGGACGATTATTGAAATTTAGCCTATCTCTATGTAAAATTTATGTTTTAGCCCCCTCACGTGTATAGTAATTCTATGATATTCTCTTAAGTCTATCATATTTATAGTTTTATCCACTTCGAAGCCAAAATCTTAGTTCTCCTACATACATGTATCATATAATGATTTTGATTCTCATGGTAGCGTATTACATAATAGTGTTGATTCTCACTATTTGTGTATGTCATAATGACATCATTATGTGATTCATCATTATACACAACACCAACAACACTAATGTATGTAAGTATATGTGTGTGTGTGTATTTGTTGAGTGTAAAAGTTAATTAGAAACTGTTTCGGTATACAAATTTTTTTTTAATAAAAAATAGATGAAGAAGACGATCGAGGAAGAGAAGGAGAGAAAATGTGAAGAAAGAAAAAGAAAGATTAAAAGGAGAGAGTTAATGATTTGGTAATTCCCTTTTGTTGAGAATGTCGATACATTTGTTGTACTATTGGCATATAGGTCAGTTCACTACGTTGGTCACTGCGTTTCATTTGCTTGGTTGATTCTTTTACTGTCAAACTTCATTTAATATTATTTTACTAACTATTCAATCATTGTACTCTTCCTATTCTTTAAGACAAAGTCTTAACGTACATATCCCTAACCCTAACACCAACACCAACGAATTAAACCACCATATTTCTCTCTCATTTCTTTAGTTATAACAACTAGAATGTTTTCTGCTTATTCTGATTCTTTAGCAAATAATTCTTAAGAAAAATGGCACCTAAACGGCCTTTTAGCGAATCAATAAGCTCAGACTCGGACCAGCTTCTCCAGGAACAAACGAGGACTAAGCCTCCTGCTTCTCCATTAGTGATCAAATTTTATTAACTTCTTTCTCAATTTCGATCGTGTTAACTTCAATTTGAAACTTGATTATAATTTTCAATTACTTACGTTGAACTTGATCATGCTTTACAATTATAGCAACGATCAATTTTCTTTTTCCTTTGACAATGCAATTGGAGAAGCGGTCATGGTGAATTCCTTCAAGGACTTCTTTTCAGTGTTAGAGCCTTTGCTGAGACGAGTGGTATGCTTAATTCTGATAATGATTCAGTTTTGAAATAATATATTCTTAGCTTTTCGAATTCAATCACTCATATACAAGTTTATATAAACAGTTTACAAGTATTTATGTTCAGGCATCAGCATAGATATGATAATTTGACATTTGATAGTTATAGCAGAATTATTTGGACAGATATTTTGTGATAGGCAAAAATCCTTGCATAGCTACATCAGCAAATAAACCCTAAGCAACTTAAAGTAATGTATATACCTTCTTTGAGCTAGCCCGTGTCTTTCCAAGGATTTGAACACTGATGGCCAGCCACAAAAAGCTGTTCGAAAGAGACGAAACATATATGCTTAATAAAGAACAGTTGGATTATTTGTGCTGATAACTCTCACGATTTACTTTTATGGTGTCCATTATAGGTAAATGATATTACAAATTTCAATCTTTAACTAGGTCTCTTCCATTGTGTTTCCAGGCACTCGAATCATCAAGCCTCAAACTTACCTTCAGCAAGGAACTTTTCCTCCCAATCTTCACTGGTAGCAAAATCACCAACATCGAAAATGACCCACTTCAAATTGTTGTTGTAAAGACAAGATCAGGCGGCCGTATTGCTCCTGCCAATCTCTCTCAGCCAATCAAAATAGTGATGGTGGTTCTGGACGGAGACTTTCCTCCGGGGGACCACGACGATTGGAGTCAAGAAGAGTTTGAAAGCAACATTGTGAAGGAAAGAACCAGGAAGCGGCGGTTGCTCACCGGTGATGTCAATGTCACGATCAGAAACGGGGTTGCACTAGTTGAAGATATTGAGTTTACGGAAACTCAAGCTGGATTAGGAGCCGAAAATTCAGAATTGGTGCAAAGGTGGCACAGGGGAATTATCATAGTGTTAGAATATGCGAAGCCATTACTGAAGCTTTTGTTGTCAAAGATCATCGAGGAGAATGTAAGTATAGATACTTGAATATATAATGATTAATTAATTGCTTTAAGTACCCTGTAATAAAATTAAATTTTTCCATGACAAAGTGTCAAGAAGCATCATCCACAAATGCTAGAGGATGAAGTATGGCGTCTTGAGAAGATTGGGAGAGGTGGAACTTTCTACAAAAAACTGACGGCTTCAGAGATTAAAACAGTTTGTTAAGATAGTGCTTATTATGGGATTATGAAAATTAATGAGCTGGTTAGTTTTGTTTGTTAGAGTTGCTGATGTGTAACTAGCTGAGTCAGCATGGTAGTTAAAAGTTGTTAAGAACATTTCTGTTACTGAGCTTAGAATCAGCTAACACACAAAACGTGTGTACTACTTTCTAGATCACATATATAAATGATTGTAATCAGAAAGATCTAAATCAGTTAATAACAATTCATTTTCTCGCTACTTTCTCTAAAATCTTTCTCAAACATTTTGTCTCTGGTTCATTCATTTTCTTAGAATCCAAACACCTTAACTCTGTTTTTTAACTCAGTTAAGACTTTTTGAAAATGTCTATTGTGGAACCCCAGAAGCTTAGAAGGGTAAATAAAGCTTAATTTTCGCATTAAATTTCTTGCACATCCACTTCTAAGTCTATCTTAAATTGGAATCCAATTAATTTCATTATGTAAATTCGTATCAGATTTTGGGCACTGGAATGTCCAAGAAAATGTGGGAGGCGACGCTGAAGCATGCAAGAACATGTATTATGGGCAACAAGCTTTATATATTGTGAAAACTGCAGCATCTAGAAGCTGCATCTAGAAGCTGTGCCCCACCTTTGAAAAAGAAGAAGAAGAAGAAAAATGAAACGGAAGAAAAGAAATGTCAAAATTCTTTTCGGTGCACACGTTTTTAAAATAATAAAAAAATAATAAATAATAAAATAATAGAATGCACAGTAGCCAAATTTTGGTTATAAAAGGTGTGGCTCCCCTCATTTGTTATAATTGAATTCTTCAGTTCTTTTTTCTTCATATAGAGCGTGATTCCAAGAGTCTAGTGATTTGAGAGTTTGGGTGTATTGGGGTTTTGGGAAGTGAGCTAAAATATCACAATACTTGTAATTGCTTTTCACTAGTAAAATATTCTCCTTCTGTTTTCGCCCGTGGATGTAGGCTAAAAGCCGAACCACGTAATTTTCTGGTGTTCTCCTTGTGCTTGTTCTTTATTTTTCTTCCAATTTCATTTTAGCTGCGTGTCTGCTTCAAGAAAAATCTATTGTCTTTGGGACAAATAGATAGTCATGGGTGTAAAACTCATGTTGAAAATGGGATCATGAAGATTGCTAGAGGCGCGCTTGTATTGATGAAAGCAGATAAAATCGATGCTAATCTATTTATGCTTAAAAAGGAAACACTACAGGAAGCAGATGCGTGTGTTGCATCAAATGGAGAAGAGTCAACGATGATGTGGCATCTCAAACTCGGCCACATGTCGGAACAAGGTTTGAAGATTCTCTCTGAGCGAAAATTACTTCCAGGGCTCAAATCGGTAAGTTTACCATTTTACGAGCATTGTGTTACAAGTAAGCAGCATAGATTAAAGTTTAGTAGATCTGTTACTAGAAGTAAATGCATTCTAGACTTAGTTCACTCTGATGTTTGGGAATCATCAGACATATCCATGGGAGGTGCAAAGTACATGGTGACTTTCATTGATGATTATTCCAGGAGATGTTGGGTGTATCCAGTGGTGGACCCAGGAAATAAATTCAGGAGGGGCTTAATATAAATTGATAAAAAAAATTCGATAAGATAATAAAAGCGAACTGAAAAAATAATAAGTAAAATATTCAATTTCATTGACATAATCATTTTTAAAACCTCTTCAACTGTTCTCGACGTGTTTTCATATTTTGAAAACGTCGAATAATAGCTTCATTGTCAATACAAGCAAATACATCTTTTTCTATGTACACAACTAAGTTATCATTCAACCATTGATCACCCATTCGGTTTCGAAGTCGATTCTTCACAAAATTCATGGCTGAAAATACTCTCTACAGTGGCAGTAGCTACAGGTAGAATTAAAGCCAATGTAACCAATTGGTAAACTAATGGATACACTTTATCCTTTTTAGTCTTAACCATTGTCCTTGCAAGTTCACCAATCCCTTTCAATTCTGAAAATTCTACACTAGATCGTAAATCCATAATGTAAACATCAAGTTGCATCTCAAGTGCCATAAGATCTATTGCAGAAAAATCTTTAGGATAAAATTCAGCCAGTCGCAGTAATTTTTCCTTGTCAAAAGCTACAAACAAATCATTTGGACATAGACAAGCCAAACAAATAAGCAACTCAGTATTTGACTCATTGAAACGATTATTTAGCTCTTGAAGTTGCATGTCTAAGACAGCATAAAATAACTCAACTCGATACCGGTGTAAATTTGTGATCTCTCGAGCTTTACGGCGTGATCGCCCTGGAATTAAAAACAAATCATCCATGTCTAAAATATCAATATCATGCTTGCTGCAGAAAGTAGAAACTTGACCAAATAAAGAATCCCATCCACTATCTCTCAACTTCTGAAGGTTATGCTTATAAACTTCAACCAATTTTACAGCATTCAAAATATCTTGATCTTTCCTTTGTAGTGCTCGTGACAACTCATTTGCATAGCCAAGAATATTTTTCATTAAGAATAAACAAAATACGAAATCAAAAGATTGCATCAACTTCAATAGTGTTTTAGCTTGAAATCTTTGTTTAATGTCCTTCAACTTCAATTATCTCAAGCACATCAACCACAGATGGAAACATAGAAATTATGCTCATTAATGTACCATAATGAGAAGACCAGCGTGTATCAGCAGGACGCTTTAAAGTAATCTTCTGATTCAAACCTTGTCCACTTGAAAGCTCGCCTTTACTTAATGCTTCAATAACTGCAAGAGCATGTTTCTCATGTAGAATGTCACGACGTTTAGCTGACACTCCAACAACATTAACTAGCATTGAAACTAAATTGAATAAAGAATTAACTTCTTCATGCTTTTTGCCACAGAAATAAGAGCCAACTGAAGTTGATGAGCAAAACAGTGAACATAATAAGCAGATTCATTCTCCTCTAAAATGAGTGTTTTCAAACCATTAAACTCACCCTGCATATTACTTGCCCTATCATAACCTTGCCCACGTAACATTGACAAACTCAATCCAAACCTTGAAAACATATTATCAAGAGACTCTTTAAGTGAGGTAGCTGTAGTGCTAGAAACATGTTCAATGCCTACAAAACGTTCAACCACATATCCATTCTTATCCATATAACGTAATACAACAGTCATTTGCTCTTTTGTAGATATATCACGAGACTCATCAATTAGAACAGAAAATAATGCACCATCCATCTCTCTAATAATAGCATTAGTAGTTTGGTTAAAAGACAACTTACAATGTCTTTTTGAATCTTTGGAGATGTCATTTGCACATTTAGAGGAGTGTTTCTGAAAGTAACAGCATTAATATCTTCATTATGATCAGCAAGGAAGCGTAAAAGCTCAAGAAAATTCCCTCTATTGCTTGAACCATCAGACTCATCATGCCCATGAAATGCTAGCCCTTGATTTAAAAGAAATCGAATACAATCAACAACAGCATTCAAGCGAGTTTCATATTCACTTTGAGTTTTCTCGGATTGTCTTTCAAAAAATGTTGCAATATGTTGTTTCTGATTCATCAACCTTTCACATTTCTGCCTAGCTTGGTTATGGGCACTATTGACACCTCCTTCATGAATCTTTAATTTTTCTTTCTTTTTCCAATTTTTAAATCCTTTCCCAATAAAAGTATCACTACCCGCTTGATCACCATTATCTTCTTTGAAAAGATAACAAAAAAGACAATATACAGACTCTTCTTTTATACTATATTCCAGCCAAGAACCAAATTCTTTGAACCAATCCGAAACAAATCGTCGTTGTTGATTTCCAAATTTCTCAAATTTAAAATTGTGCCCCTTAGGTTGAAAAGGACCCCTTTGCAAGTATGTTCTTCGAACTTAATCTCGAATATTACAATTATAACTATCAATACAAGGTCGTAAGCCAGGATCAGCAGGCAAGTTTTGTAAATTGAATTCATATGAACCATCACTAGTTCCCTCTAGAGGAGATGAGAGCTGTGGTTTCTTTTTAAAAAAATTTTCCATATCTGTTTCAAATCAAATAAAACTATTATTAGAATAAATTTCATAATAAAGCTAAATCCTAACAAAATAACTACAACAACTGAACAAGAATAATTAATTTAATACAAATTCGATATTATAATTTATAAAAATATTCTTTTATAATACATTTAATGGGGCTCACGGAAAAGATACATGATTGCAAATTTTTTTTAATTGCTCATTTATTTGCATTAACAAAGTAATTGCTTTTATATAATAAATTATACACAACTTTCACCATCCAAGAGAGCACCCACTATCCCACCACTTTCCCTTTCAATTTTAATATTAAAGAATTACTCACTTTTGACAAATAAACTTTTACTTTTGGAATTTTGTATATGGCTATCAGAATAAGAATTGATGAACGAAGTTATAGAGATGCAGAACATTCATTCGGCCAAAATCATTAGTCAAATTTCAAAGCAACATTCAAGCACAATACCTTTTTCAATCTATGTCCGATCTAGCAAGGGACGAAACTCATGAAAGGATCAACGATAGCGGCGACGTATAACAACGAGTTGGTGGCAGACTAGCAGCAGGAATGGAATCGTTCAGCAGTGGCGGTGGCCAATCTTAGGGATTTGGTGATTTACAGTTTCATGACTTTAGGATTTGCTTTTTTATTCCTTTAATTTTTTATTATTAACATAAAACGGTGAGTTTTGTAAGTTATTTTTAAATTAAAATTTAATTAAATTCAAAAATCTTATTATTTAAATGAATTTAATTTAAAAGCCTAAAATATTTTTTTTTTAGTTGATAAAAGCCCAAATTATTTAATATATTATGATTGGACTTAATAATTAGAAGGGGCTCTACGGGGTTAATTTAAAAAATTTTAAAGCCCAGGGGGGGCTTAAGCCCCTCCTGGGCCTTAATTGGGTCCACCCATGGGTGTATCCAATTAAGAAAAAGTCAGATCTATTTTTAGTGTTTAAATAGTACAAAGTGCGGGTTGAACTTGAATCCGGGAAAAGGATCAAGTGCTTGAGGACGGATAATGGTGGAGAGTATACAGATGGTGAGTTTCTTACTTTCTGTAAGCAAGAAGGTATTCAAAGGCAGTTCACAGTGGCATACACTCCTCAACAAAATGGAGTGGCGGAGCAGATGAACAGAACTCTTACAGAAAGGATAAGAGTTATGTTGAGGACTGCGGGTCTACCTAATTCATTTTGGGCAGAAGCAGCCAAAACTGCCTGTTATATAGTAAATCGGTCGCCATCCACAGCAATTGGGCTGAAGACAGCGATAGAGATATGGACTGGAAAGCCAGCAGATTACTCTCACCTACATGCATTCGGATGTCCTGTATATGTGATGTACAATGCCCAAGAAAGAACAAAACTGGATCAAAATATAGGAGGTGTATCTTCTTGGGGTATGCTGATGGAGTAAAGGGGTATCGTCTGTGGGACCCCACTGCCCACAAGATCGTCATCAGCAGAGATGTTATTTTTGTAGAAGATCAACTGCAAAGGAAAGATGGAGATGATGGCACTGTAAAAGAAAAGTCAGAGACTGTGCCAGTATTTGTAGAAAATAATCCAGAAGATTCAGATTCTTCGGAAGCAGCACCAGAGCACGAGGAACAAGAACCAGTTGAGTCTGAGGCTCCAGAAGTTCGTCGGTCAACTCGTGAGAGACGACCGCCAACGTGGCACTCGGAGTATGTCACAGAGATCAATGTTGCGTACTGTTTTCTAACAGAGGATGGAAAGCCATCAACTTTCCATGAAACTTTAAACAGCTTAGATGTTACTTTGTGGATGACAACAATGTAGGAAGAAATTGAGGCTTTACATGAGAACAAGACATGGGAACTTGTACCACTACCACGCGGAAGAAAAGCCATTGGCAACAAATGGGTCTACAAAATCAAGCGTGATGGCAATGACCAAGTGGAGCGGTATCGTGCAAGATTGGTGGTGAAAGGATATGCTCAGAAAGAAGGTGTTGACTTCAACGAGATATTTTCTCCGGTGGTTCGACTCACAACAGTCAGAGTAGTCTTGGCGATGTGCGCAACATTTGACTTATATCTTGAGCAATTAGATGTGAAAACTGCATTTCTCCATGGAGAACTTGAAGAAGAAATATATATGCTTCAACCAGAAGGTTTTTTAGAAACAGGAAAGGAGAACTTGGTTTGCAGGTTGAACAAATCTCTATACAGTCTCAAACATGCGCCTATGTATTGGTATAAGAGATTTGATTCCTTCATCATGAGCCTTGGATACAACAGACTCAGTTCAGACCATTGTGCATATTACAAGAGGTTTGAAGATAATGATTTCATCATTTTGCTGTTGTACGTGGATGACATGTTGGTAGCAGGCCCCAACAAAGATCGAGTCCAAGAATTGAAGGTACAATTGGCTAAGGAGTTCGAAATGAAGGACTTGGGACTAGCAAACAAGATTCTACGGATGCAAATTCACCAAGACAGAAATAACAAGAAGATTTGGCTTTCTTAGAAAAACTACTTGAAGAAAATCTTGCGACTCTTCAACATACAAGATTGTAAGTCAATTTCTACCCCACTTCCTGTTAATTTCAAATTATCCTCAAGTATGTGTCCTAGCAATGAAGCAGAGAGGAAAGAGATGTCTCGAGTACCATATGCATCAGCAGTGGGAAGTTTGATGTTCGCTATGATATGTACTAGACCAGACATTGCACAAGCAGTGGGAGCAGTCAATCGATACATGGCGAATTTCGGTGGAGAGCATTGGATAGCTGTGAAGAGGATTCTGAGATACATCAAAGGAACCTCAAATGTTGCATTATGTTATGAAGGATCAGAGTTTACTGTCAGGGGCTATGTAGATTTAGATTTTGCAGGAGACCTTGATAAAAAGAAATCCACTACTGGTTATGTGTTTACACTTGCGGGAGCAGCTGTAAGCTGGGTTTCGAAACTACAGACCGTTGTGGCTTTATCTGCAACAGAAGCAGAATACATGGCAGCTATACAAGCTTGCAAGGAAGCTATTTGGATACAAAGGTTATTGGAGGAGCTCGGTCACAAACAACAGAAAATTCTTGTGTTTTGTGATAGTCAGAGTGCCTTGTATATTACAAGGAATCCAGATTTTCATTCCAGGACAAAGCACATAAGAGTTTAGTATCACTTCGTTCGAGAAGTTGTGGAAGATGGAAGTGTCGATTTGCAGAATATCCATACCAAGGAGAACCTAGCAGATGTTTTGACTAAGCCGATCAATGCTGACAAGTTTATCTAAAGTAGATCCTCTTGTGGCCTAGCTGAAACGTAGGCAACATGAGTATAGGCGAAGCAGAAAGGATGGTGTGGAGATGGATTGATTCTCAATCGGATCTCTAAGTGGGAGAATGTGAAAACTGCAGCATCTAGAAGTTGCTTCTAGAAGCTGTGCCCCACCTTTGAAAAAGAAGAAGAAGAAAAACGAAACGGAAGAAAAGAAATGTCAAAATTTTTTTCAGTGCACGCGTTTTTAAAATAATAAAATAATAAAAAATAATAAAATAATAGAATGCACAGTAGCCAAATTTTGGCTATAAAAGGTGCGGCTCCCCTCATTTGCTATAATCGAATTCTTCAGTTCTTTTTTCTTCATATAGAGGGTGATTCCAAGAGTCTAGTGATTTGAGAGTTTGAGTGTATTGGGGTTTTGGGAAGTGAGCTAAAATACCACAATACTTGTAATTGCTTTTCACTAGTAAAATATTCCCCTTCTGTTTTCGCCCGTGAATGTAGGCTAAAAGTCGAACCACGTAATTTTTTGGTGTTCTCCTTGTGCTTGTTCTTTATTTTTTTCTCAATTTTATTTTAGCTGCGTGTCTGCTTCACCCACCAATTTCCTAACATATATTTCGTGGGCAGAATAGCATCATCTTCTTAAATCCATTTGTCAAGTTGTTAGGGCAACGATTAATGGCCAAACATTCCTTACTCGCGATCTCCCTAACCTTAATGGGGTATGAATTCTGTTCAAACGTTGACTTTCCGAACATCAATTAAAGCATGCTTATTCATAATAATATAACCCGTTATTTGTAATACGCAAGTAAAAAATCTTAGTAATTTTTTTTCTCTTATTTTATATATGTAGACCTACATGGAGAATTTGGTGAGAAAAGCATATTCAAACTGGCATTCTTTTGAGGTAGTTGAAGGAGTTTCGAATGCCTTACTAACCCAAGGTACATATATTTAAGGGATATTATCAATGGTTCCTCTAACTTTGAACTTAATAAGTTAGAAAATACACAATTTTCAGAAGCAACCACCTATCCATTGGGGTTTGTCCGGTGGATCAGAAAACAAATTTTTTCGCATACCTCCACTTGTGTATATTGAAGTCACTGGCTAAAATGGTTATTAACCTGTCATTTCGAAAAAGTTCAAGTAGTTAAAAACTAATGAATTTTTTATGTAATCAGTAAATAGTTGTTTAGACCCCATATTTTATACTTAATACTTATTTAATCATTGTATTTTGGGAAAAAATCTTGAAACACCTATACCATTTGTTATGCAACGGTTAAAAATTATTTTTTATTAACTTTTACAATAACACTCTTATAATGTTGACTAATGGAAGATAAGTGCCGAGTAAGTTAACTTTTTTTCCATTTTATTGATGTTCTCAAGATTGTTGCTTAGCCCACATCTTATATCAATCAATTTCAAGGAAATTACTGTAAAAGTAAACAAATAGCAATTTTTAACTGTAACATAACAAATAACACGAACGTGGGTATTTTGTAAAATAAATGGACTAAATAGATATTTAGCCCAAAATATATGAATTGAACTGAGTATTAGGTTACCAATTCACTTGAGAATGTTTATTGTTACATTATTACTAGTATAGAAATAATAATTAAGTTTAGATCTAACATAAGGGTCTGTTCCTTGTCATTCATAAGATGTCCATCTTAAAACCATTTGAATTTTTGGAATCTATGTTAATTGACTCAACTACTTTGGGGATCGTTATTTTAGTGACAGCATATTCGTTCATGGGACATGGGGAAAAAATATGCATTAGAACATGGAAGCGTTTTACTTGGTGCAAATCCTGGGGAGGATTTGTCTACATCTACTTTTTGAAAAATTAAAAATGAAAATACCGCATGATCGTTTTTGTAATTTTGTTGTAGCTGCAAATTGGACCAATTCCCCCATTTGGTATTAAGGTGTCGTACCGTAAAAGTTATTATTACTGTTTATGTTGATGCGGGATTCTGGTCTCTGCTCGACTACGACCAGGATCTCTCCTCAACGGTCTATTTAGCTGCTCGCAACGAACTCTCCTCGCGTTACTTTCGAGGTGAGCAGAATGATGTCCCACGCGACCCTTCGTTCCCGTATCTCTCTGCGTACACAAAAACTGGTCAGAGTGCGCCGGGTGTTTTTCCCGGCGTAAACCCTCCGACGCTCAAGTCAGTCAATCGGGCTTTACCCCTTTTTGGTGGGAGAATGGTGCCAAATAACTCTTGGCTCTCAAAAATACTGAATTCTTTCTTAAGGTTTTTGATTTCAAAGTGTCTAACCCCTTTACCTCCGCCGATTACCTTTTTATACCTGCCCTCTGGAGTCGGCACCCCGTGATCCGCGATCCACGTCCTCACGTTCTCCCTTTCCCCCCGTTCATGTAGTGGGCGGTTGAATATTCGTGGTTGTCGGCTGAATGGGCTTCGTGCCTAGATTCTCGGATAAAGGCGTGTTCCTCGCTAACCGTTATTTGACTGGGTCCGCCCGCCCTTGGCGCTCAGAAGAAAAAGAACTCCCCACACCGCGACCTCGAGGAGATCGTCCTCGCGAGCGAGCAGGGGGTTCGTGCTCACGGAGTTCCCATTGCAGGGGCGCTTGCCTGCTCGAATATGAGCGGGGTATCTCTTCGTCTCAGGGGGTAGCTGGTCGTCCTCGTAAACGGCGAAGGCACTTTCGCCGCTAGTTTCTCCTGCTAGCTTCCACCGTTATCGGGTCCACTCGCTTGCTCGCTCTCGAGTGGTGACTCTGTCCAAGGATGGCTAGCCGACCTCGGGACACCCACAACACCGGTCCCCAGGTTTCTTGTATTTATAAGGAAATGGATGAATATAAGAAACTTGTACTAGAAACTGGAGTCAGTTGGGAGGCTGGTACTTTCCCCTTTTATTCGCCTCACCTTTTCTGAAGTTTGCGGGCTTCCTTCTCGAAGGGTCACATCATCATTAAATGCGAGAGAGGCGGTGATGATCTGTTCACTCATTTGAATTTCAAATCGATTCTGAGGAACCCTTGGAATGCGCGCCCTACGGATAGCGGTGATGGCAGAAGGCATTCTTTGCACTTTAAATCCCTAGTTCCTAAAAACCAATCCTTTATTTCTTAGCCTCTCTCGAAACTCTCTCATGAGCCGAAATCTTATCTACCTCTCCCGTGAACCGTCGCTCTTGTCTTCTTTGTTCAAGTGCACGTTGCTCGTGTATTGCTTTTTCCTTCCGATTTTGGATTATTGTTATTATTTCGAGTGGGATTGGTTGTGTTTTCCCGGGTAGATTTTTAAGAAATGTCGAAGGGGAAAGAAAAAATGGTAGAGGTTGATGACGAGCTAGGTTTCCTTCCTAGCTTGCTTGCAGATCTGCTTTTGACCAGGATGCCTTTAAAACCGACGAGGTCGTCTGTATATAGTACTAGTAGTCTTGACCAGGATGCCTTTAAAACCGACGAAGTCGTCTGGTATAGGTGCTAGTGCTAGGAGAATGTCTCCTGAGGTTTCCACCTCGTCTAGTGGTGGTGGTGATGAGGGTTCCCGGAGCTCGGAGGATACCTTAAGTGCGGGTTCTAGTGAGGGGTCTAGCGCAAGATCCTCCTCCAAAGCAGCCGCGACGGGGAGGCGGGGAGGAGCGAGGCGCGGTAGTAGGGCGTTAGCAGATGATTATGCAATTGACTACATAGATTGCCTGACCACCGTAAATGACCTGGTAGAACTCCGAACCATTTACGGCATCCCTAGTGAGATTCCCCTCAGAGTCCCTGGTAAGAAAGACACTCCTAGTCGCCCACCTAGGGGGTACGTTACCCTGCTTTTGGAAAGTTTTAAATTCGAATGAGGCTTCCCTGCGGCCTTACTTCATCCAGGATACTAGATGGGCTACACCAGCTCCTCGCCCTTAATCTAACGGGTGGAGGGTGCTCTCGATTTGTTCGTCTGTGGAGCGAGATGTGGTCTGTGCACCCACGGTGACGAGGTCAAGCACTGTACCCAGCAAAAAAGTAGCCCAAAAGACATGGCCGGTATTACTTCATGTCAAGTACCAAGACCAGAGAAAACCCTTGGTGATCTCCCAAGGTGGTGGTGGGAATTGGAAGAGGAAATTCTTTCTTTGGGGTCCCGGGGTCAAATGGCACAAATAGGCGAGAGAGGCGTTTGCGTCCCCTCCCATTTCACGATTCAGGTTGCCTGCTCGTTTTTAGAAATTTAATAGCCCTTTCGCTCCTTTATTCTCGCGCATAATTTCTTACTTGTGTTTTCTCTTCAAATGCACTTCTTGGGTGTGCACCTCGACCTTCGTCCTGCTCTACTCAAGCGGGTCGACGCTGCATTGGCAAACTCCTGCCCGTGCAAAGACCTTTGTCAGTTTTTGCGCTGGTCGAGTCTCGTTAGTACCCGGTGAACCAAGCTATGGAGGATCTTTGTGGTCGGAGCTCTCAAAGGGAAGCGTGCTCGCCCCACCTTGTGAAACAAGATCAAAGTAAGGATGCTCGTCCCAGCGAGCTAGCACGATGGGCCAGTTTGTCCCCTCGGAGGTCCTTACCACCTCCCCCCTCTAAGACCAAAGAACCCAGTGGCATGGGGAGCCGCGCGGGTCCTTCTGCCTCCTCTGTGCCAGCTGGACCGAAACTCCAGTCGCATGAAAATAGGCCTGAGCACTTGGTCCCTTATGTCAACGAATTTTCCAAACTCGTTAGAAAGGACCTGGAGGACTTCGATGGTAGCACTCTAGGCGAGCTGGTTAGGGCTATGCAATCCAATGCTTTCCACCTTGGTTGCATGGCGACTTATTACAAGGCGAAGGTCGGTCGTTACGACCGGAAGATGAAAGAGGACATTCAATCAGCCAAAAACAAGGCCGATGCTGCTGAGAAGAAAGCTGGTGAGCTTAACCTCGAGAATTTGAAGCTAGTCGAGCAGGAATCTCTCGCGCAGGCTAAGGTCATCACCCTTGAAGAGGAGTTGAACCGGGTTAAGGAGGACTCTCAGGCGCAAAAGGCTGTCCTCGAGGCTCAGCTCGAATCCCTCAAAGCTTCCTTCCAAGCCCAGGTAGCCGATTTAAAGAAGGAGGCTGAGGAACAGTATGACGAGGGGCTTCGGCACTCTTATCGGTGTATCATGGCGGTTCTTGCAAAAAAAGCATCCTGATCTGAAAATGGGTGATCTTGCTGCTGGCATTAGTGCATACATGAATGCCGAAGTGGATAAGGAAGGCGACGAGGACCCAGCTGCACATGACACCGAGGAGAACATCTCCCCTCCTCGTGAAGTCCCAGTAGACGTTGCCGAGGCGAGTACTCCTCCAGGGGCCACTGGTGATACTCCTCCCGCTCCTGAAGTGGAGCAACAGAGAGAAGCGGGCAGCGGATGGAACGGAGCGGGCCGGGGGGAGGTGGCCTTAGTTACTGATTTTCCACCTTCTTGATTGTATATGCACACATTTCCTTTGTTTTGTAGATTTCTTCTTAAGACTTTGTATGTCGAGACTGAAGGCTGCTTAGCTATGGTAGCAAATTAATAAACAATTGCTTTATTTCTTGTTGGACTAAAAGTACAGAACACGTATTGATAAGCAGGCGTTCAGACATATATGTATTTACTTTTGCTGACCTCTCGGCCTTTATATCGTCTGCTTGTCTTTGCTTAATCGAGCGTATCATGGAGAATGCTTCGAAGTTTGTGGGGCCTTTGCATGCCTTAACAATTTTTTCGAACTTTAGGGTTCTGTTCGCCTTTGCTTGGTCGAGCAGAATCTGGCATGCTTGGCTTCCTGTCTCGCCATCGAGCAGGCTTTGAGACTTGTGGAGCCTTTGCATGCCTTAGCATTTTTTCTTCAAAACTTCAGAGTTCTGCTCGCCTTCGCTTGGTCGAGCAGAATCTGGCATGCTTGGCTTCCTGTCTCGCCATCAAGCAGGCTTTGAGACTTGTGGAGCCTTTGCATGCCTTAGCATTTTTTCTTCAAAACTTCAGAGTTCTCGCCGCCGCTGGTCGAGAGAACTGCATGCTTGGCTTCCTGTCTCGCCATCAAGCAGGCTTTGAGACTTGTGGAGCCTTTGCATGCCTTAGCATTTTTTCTTCAAAACTTTGAGTTCGCCGCGCTTGGTCGAGCAGAATCTGGCATGCTTGGCTTCCTGTCTCGCCGTCGAGCAGGCTTTGAGACTTGCGGAGCCTTTGCATGCCTTAACAACTTTTACATGTATCGACGACAACTGAATGAAATTCCTCCACGTTTCATTGATTGCGTAATTAACTTACAGCGAATTTAAAAATGGACTACAATGGAAAGTAAAACTTTAGAACTTAACGAAGTCTTACTGGAAGTACTTCTTGAGATGCGTTGCATTCCATGGTCGCTTCACCTCGTGGCCATCTCCGTGGACGAGTTTGTAAGCCGGGCCCATTACCGCTAACCACCGTAAGGCCCTCCCGGTTTGGACCGAATACGCCTTGTGTCGGGTCTTTTGTGCTCGATTAACCTTTTCTAAGCACCCAATCCGGACCTTGAATCGTCAGCCGTATATGGACCGTTGGTTGTAATGGCGAGCAACCTCTGTTGGTGGGAAGATGAATGCTCCGATGCTTGCTCCCTCTTCTCGCTTAGCAAGTCAGTTCAAGCACATCGGTCGTTGTTTTCGCTCGTCGAAATAATTGGTTCGATGTGTGGTCATCCCTATCTCCACCGGTACAATGTGACCTCACGCCGAATGCCAAAGCGTCACGGTGTTTCCCCGTTGCGGTCTTATGCGTCGTTCAGTATGCCCATAGCACACTGGTAGTTCGTCAACCCATTGCTCCCTTTCTTGCTCAGCTGGTCTTGAGCCTCTTGATGACTTTATTAACTGCCTCACCGCGCCCATTAGATTGAGGTGAGCGGGCGAAACAGAACTTCATTTCTATCCAAGGTTACGGCAAAACTCTCTCGAAATTATTATTGTCGAACTCGCTTTGCCATTGTCGGTCACCAGGGCGTAAGGAATCCCATACCGGCAGACCAGGTTTCTCCATATAAAATCAGTTGTCTTCTTCTCTGTTATCCTGCTGAGTGCTTCCACCTCCACCCACTTCGTGAAATAGTCGATTGCGACGATTGCGTGTGTAGCTGTTCCTTTTCCCTTTGGCAGTGGCCCAATCAAATCTACTCCCCATTGAGCAAATGGCCATGGTGAAACCATAGAAGTGAGCTTCTCGGGTGGCCGGGTGGAGAAGCATGCGAAACTTTGGCAACTCACGCAATTTCTGGTCTTTTCCTGTGCGTCTCGGTGCATCGTGGGCCAGAAATATCCCTGCCTAAGGGCCTTGTGGGCCAGGGATCTCGCACCAGAATGGTTTCCACAAACCCCCTCATGTATCTCCCTCAGCGCGTAGTCGGCGTCGTCCTCGTCCAAACATCGTAGGAACGGAAGGGTGTACCCTCGTCGATACAACACCCCGTCGATCATTGTGTACCTCGACGCCTGAGCTCTAATCTTTCGAGCTCGCAACTTATCCTCCGGTAGAAACCCATCTCGAATATACGAGGTGATTGGGTCCATCCATGAACATCTTTGCTCTACTCCAAGCACTTCCGCACTCTGCTCGATACTGGGGCTGGTCTTTACTTCCACAGGCACTGTCTTGGGCATTTTTGGATCTGCCGCTGCTGCCATTATTCGGCGGGGATGCGCTCGATGGTTCTCCTCCCTTGGGATCTGCAATACTTCCACCGATTCAAACTTTCCTATCATCTGCTTAACTCTCTTCAGATACCGCTCCATCTTTTCATCCCTTGGCTGAAACCTTTCCCCTACATGGTTAGCCACTAACTGGGAGTCAGTTCGGATTTGCACTCTACCCGCTTTTACTGCCTTAGCCAGTTCCAAGCCCGCTACCAAAGCTTCATACTCCGCCTGGTTGTTCGTGGTTTTGAACTCGAATTTCACAGCGTAAGAGACCTCCTCCCCTTCTGGACTCTTTAAGACAATACCTGCCCCCGAACCCTGCTCCCCTGAGGATCCATCAACTGATATCTGCCAGATCTGATTCTTGTCGTTCTTCGTATCAATGCCGGTCTGGTCAACACCTGTTTCTGGCTCTGTGAACTCTGCAACGAAATCCGCCATTGCCTGTGCTTTTATCGCTGCTCGGGGCTTATAGTTGATTTTGAACTTGCTCATTTCGTGACCCGTTTTACGAGCCGAGCCGAGGCATCCAAACTTTATGCAAGATCTCGGCCTAACGGTGATTCGTTATGACAGTTATGGGAAATGCCTGAAAGTACGGCCTCAGCTTTCGGCGACCACCACTGTGGCAAGCGCCATTTCTCCGATGGTGGATATCGGTCTCCGCATCAAGCGGGGCCTTGCTCGTATAATAGATGGGATCTGATTGAACTCCTTCCTCCTCCTCACCAAAACCGAGCTCGTTGCGTGGATACGATACGGCCATGTACGGGAACAACATATCTCCTTCACGGAGTGGACAGCAGGGTGCTTGTTGAAGTACTTTTTAGTCTTTGGAATGCCTCTCACATTCGGGAGTCCATTCATTCTCTTCCTCTCCGTATTACTTTGAAAAAATACGGCACTTATCTCCGCATTTCGGGATATAAATCGGCTCAACGCCGTGGTTTCCCATGAGGCTTTGTATCTCCTTCAAAGTGCGAGGAGACTTCATCCGCACGATCGCTGGATCTTCTCTGCGGATTCGCCTCGATCCCCGATGGCTCACCATGAATCCCGGGAATTTTCCCGATTCAACTCGAAGGCACACTTCCTGCAGGTTAAGCTTCATCTTGAACTTTCTCAACAGCCCCAAATGTCTCTCGAGGTGCACGACATGCTCGTTCGGGTTCTGGATTTTGTGATCATATCATCTACATACACCTCCATCGTCCTTCCAATCGGGCGGTTTGAAAATTTTGTTCTGACCTTTGGTATGTGGCTCCGCATTTTCAACCCGAAAGGCATAACCTGTAACAGAACGAATGTGCCCCAGTTAGTAATGAATGCGGTGCTCTCTCTCATCTTTCGCACATTGGGATCACGGTTGTATCCAGAAGGCGTCCGTGGGCTCGAGCCCGTGACCGGTATCGAATCTACTAGTTGGTCGATTTTGGGCAAAGGAAAGCTATCTTTGGGCACGCCTTGTTGAGATCAGTGAAGTCGACACACATCCTCCATTTACCATTGGCTTTCTTAACCAAAGACCACATTCGATATCCATTTCGGGTATTGACTTCCCGAATGAACCCCGCCTTCAAGAGCTTTTCGACCTCAACATTCACCGCATCATACCTCTCCGGTTCAAGCATCTTCTTTTTGCCTCACCGCCGAGCTCCCTTCCTTATTGCTAACTGTGGCAAGCCACCGGGGTCGATTCGGCATGTCCTCATGTGTCCATGCGAACACATCTGCATGAGCTCGAAGGCAATGCACCGGCTCAAGCTTCGCTCTCTCTAAGCCTCGATCCGATTCGAATTTGTCTTTTAGGATCATCTCGCTTGAGCTTATTGTTTTAGCTCCTCCACCGACTCTTTCTTATTCTTGACCCCCGCTCGGGTATCCAGCGATGTAATCTGCATTGTCTCCTTCGCTGCTGTGGAGTAGCAGCTCCGGGCAACCCTTTGGTCTCCTCGCATTACTCCTACTACTCCGTTTACCCGATACTTCAGGGCCAGGTAATGATTGGAGAGAACTGCTTTACTCATTCTTAGGAAGGGCGGCTAAAATCATCTGTAGAGGCTCCTCGTCAACTACCACAAAATCCAGGAACATTGTCTTCTCGGTTGGGTGACTGCCTATTGTAACAGGCAGCTCGACCACACCCAGGGGAGTGAGCTTTCCACCTCCGAATCCCTTCAGGGAGGTATTAGTGTGCTCGAACTTGAGGTCTGATATTCCCATCTCCTCCAGAGTTGACTTGAACAGGATATCAACCGAGCTCCCCGTATCTACCAGTGTCCGGTCAAACTTTTTGCTAGCCACCGTGACTTTAATGACCAGGGCATCCTCGTGTAGATGCAGGATCCCCTCGCCCTCCTCATCGTCCCACATGATCGGCACTTGTCGATTCTTGCTCGTTTAGCTGCTTTGGGGTATTGAAGAACACCTCTGCTTGGTCATGGCATACCTCGCATAATTCTTCTCGATCTATGGAGTCTCCGGACCAAAGTCGGTCCCCAAAGAATTACCCACTCTTGGGTGTTCTCGGCTCATACTTCTATCACTCTGCTCACACATTGACGAACCGACCATCGGGATGACCCATCTACGAACTCGTCCAAGTATCGATTTCTCACCAAATCTTCGACTTGGGTCTTGAGATCCTGCGCATTCGGGCGTGTTGTGGCCGTGGGTGCCATGGAACTTGCAATACCGCCCTGTCTCTCTGCTTTCGGTATCTTCGTTATTGGATCAAGTGAGTACAGAACCCTCTGTCTTTTACAGCCTCAAACACCTCCTCCAAAGGTACTTTCAACGGGGTGTAACGCCCATAGCTTTGGCTCTGATCAATCATGTGTACGGCCCTTTCCCTTTGATTACCGATCGGTCCCGGAAAAGGTGCTTCCGGTCTGCTCGGTCTTCCACCCTGCTGATGTTGATAGGGATGCCCGTATGTCTGCTCATGCTTTCTCCAGGAATCTACGATTGGCGGAGGGGATTTGCATCCTGCTCTGCTGATACCGAGGTGGCCTCTGGTGAGGCTGATAATTGGTGACTCGTCCACCTGCACCACTGTCTGTGCCGTGGTGGTTCTTCCTCTTAATTGGACCCTTTCCTGGTGCGGCTCCCTTCTCTTTTCTCAACCCTTCCGCCTGGTCCGTCTTAATTCTCGCCGCTTTTTCCTCTCAATTGCTATATCCTCTTCGCTTTGTTCGTAGCGGCGGAGTACGGATCGAATAGTGGGGCTCCTCAGGTTATACCACAGGCGTCCAATCCGCACTCCTTCCTTCAATCCCCTCAATGCTTGGGGATGATTAAAGGCTCCCAGATCGAGAACAGCTCGATGGAACCTTTTGATGTATTCCTGCAGCGTTTCATCCTCCCCCTGCTTCATGCTCGTCAGCTCCATCATATCATCTTCCGGTGCCATTGCCCCCCGGAACTGTTCTGCGAACTCTTGGCATATCTGCTCGAACGACTTAATACTCCCGCGAGGAAGCTTTCGGTACCACTCTCGTGCTCGTCCCTCCAAAGACAACGGGAACACTCTACACCTCTGAGCTTGAGATAAACCCTGCACCCCAGTTATGTCGTTGAAGCGCTCTATGTGCACCAATGGGTCCGTTCGCCCCGAGTACTTGAGGTCCGGGACGCGGAAGTCTCTCGGGATGACTGCGCTCATAATCCCTGCTGAGAGGGGGGATTCGCTGTCTAGCATTATCCTCCAGCCTGGTGCCCTGCTCCTTCCTTGCATGTCATCTATCACCTGCGCTAACCTGCGCACCTCTTCTTCTAACAGTATGGCGCGACCAGGGTCTCGTGCCGCGACCTGGTCCCGTTCCTGCTCGACATCATACAAGTGCTGCCGGAGTTCCCTTTCTTTCGCGTTCGTTACTCCGCCTTCGCCATCAAAGTATTGCCTCTCTGGGGATCGTCCTCTTCCTCCCTGGACGTCTCCCCGCTGAACTTGACCTCCCCCAACACCACCAAGTCTACTGATAGTGTGGCCCCTCGCCACGTCGTCGCTGCTCCTTCTAACCACGTTACCTGGCGTCATCCCTCCACTTCTCACCCCTTCTTCTGGAGTTTCTCTCCGTTCATTTCTCAGCTCGTGTAGGATGGCCATCAGAGTATCCATCTGTTTCTCCATTCGTTCCATCCGTTCACCCATTGCTTTCTCCCGCGCTTCATTAGCAATCTCCCTGAGTGTCACGGACTCATTATGCCTGGAATCGCTCCCTTGAGTACTACCCCCACCAATGTCCATGGTTTTCTTCCTTATTTGCCTTCTTCTACTTTCTATCGACAGAAGCTTTTTGCTCAGTTCCCCACAGACGGCGCCAAAATGTTGATGCGGGATTCTGGTCTCTGCTCGACTACGACCAGGATCTCTCCTCAACGGTCTATTTAGCTGCTCGCAACGAACTCTCCTCGCGTTACTTTCGAGGTGAGCAGAATGATGTCCCACGCGACCCTTCGTTCCCGTATCTCTCTGCGTACACAAAAACTGGTCAGAGTGCGCCGGGTGTTTTTCCCGGCGTAAACCCTCCGACGCTCAAGTCAGTCAATCGGGCTTTACCCCTTTTTGGTGGGAGAATGGTGCCAAATAACTCTTGGCTCTCAAAAATACTGAATTCTTTCTTAAGGTTTCTGATTTCAAAGTGTCTAACCCCTTTACCTCCGCCGATTACCTTTTTATACCTGCCCTCTGGAGTCGGCACCCCGTGATCCGCGATCCACGTCCTCACGTTCTCCCTTTCCCCCCGTTCATGTAGTGGGCGGTTGAATATTCGTGGTTGTCGGCTGAATGGGCTTCGTGCCTAGATTCTCGGATAAAGGCGTGTTCCTCGCTAACCGTTATTTGACTGGGTCCGCCCGCCCTTGGCGCTCAGAAGAAAAAGAACTCCCCACACCGCGACCTCGAGGAGATCGTCCTCGCGAGCGAGCAGGGGGTTCGTGCTCACAGGTTCCCGCTACCAGGCTTCGCTTGCCTGCTCGAATATGAGCAGGGTATCTCTTCGTCTAGGGGGTAGCTGGTCGTCCTCGTAAACGAGCAGAAGGCACCTGCTCGCTAGTTCCTCCTGCTAGCTTCCACCCGTTATCAGGGTCCACTCGCTTGCTCGCTCTCGAGTGAGCTGACTCCTTGTCCAAGGGATGGCTAGCCGACCTCGGGACACCCCACAACAGTTTAAATAAAAAATTTGACAGAAATAATAAAAATATTACAAGTTTTTCATCATATAAAAGTTAAATTAAATTAATCTAACTTTTAAATTAAAATAATAAATATTTACCAAATATTTAAAATCTCCAGTTTACAAACCATAGTACCAAACAAGGTCCAAGACTTGTTGAATGGACCACGCAGATGCAATTTATTGCTTCATTTTGTTGCAAATTTCGCTGGGTATGCAGCCGACCATTTATTTTATGAATACGGATTACCCATGCAACACTCAAAACAGTCCAACTTCCATTTTCTGTTTCCGTGGTCAACTGCCATCGTTTTTCTGTTTCCTCGTGGAAAATTCAAATAAAACTAAAGAAATTAAAATCTTCTCATCAAAATAAACTGTTTCTCTATTTAGTATTCACCTGAAAAAATCACTGCGAATCCCTTTCGCAATTGCTCTTCATACAGTCAAAAAATTCCGAATATCCTACTAGAATAATTTCCAAGATTTCCAATACAATTAACATTTTTCACTGATTTACTTAAATCTTGTTAAATAATTATTAATAAATAATACATCACATATCATATCATTTGAAAAAAAAAAGTTAAGATAAAAATTTAAAATATCATCTACCATTTCGATTTGTTAATATTCATGTTGCCCTTTTCCGGCCATTGGTAAGGTTGCTTTGCTCTGTTTTTCTTCATAGTTTCTTTCACTGTTTGCTTAAAATAATCTCAATCTACATTTTACATACCAAGTCTGCACTAATCTCTCTCCATGACCTTTTGCAAAACTTAATCATGGGCAAAAGTATCCTCCCAGCACATATTCCGCACTGCATCCCCACAATCGTCTGCTTCTTGATTGCAGTACCGGCATCTTATAGCGACGTAGATGAACGGTTTGCATCATGCAATAGGCAGTTCTATTGTGGGACACTGTCACCTGATATCGGGTATCCTTTCTGGGGAGACGGTTTTAGGCCACGGTATTGTGGTCGCCGAGGATTCCGTCTCCACTGTCAAGGCTATGGGAATCCGATTCCGAGTCCTAAAATATATATGGAAAATGAAAGTTTTCAAGTTTTAGGAATTGATGGCGTTCGTCAAACGATGAGTATCACCCCTGCTCGACTTGATTTGCTTGGTGGTTATTGTCCTTCAGTCGAATGGCCGGAAACAATTATCAACCACACGCTCTTTAGTTACAGTGAGACCGTTCGAAACCTCAGCATGTTCTTCAATTGCAGTGGTGGGTTCACATCGGTGGGTAAAAACAACTTCAGTTGTCCTTCAGAAGATGGAGTTATAAATGGCTTTTATACCATCGATGGTGACTCAGGCTCGCTGCTTGAAAATCGTAGCAGCTCTTGTCGCAGCGTTGTCAAAGTCCCCGTTCAATTGACAGCTTCCAATTTTGATTATCTTGCAGCTGGAAAGTTGAGTGAGGTTTTAATCCAAGGGTTTCAGGTGCGATATCGCGCGGACAATGAATCCTGTTCGGCATGTTCGTCTTCACAAGGCATATGCGGATCAAATGAGACTTCAGATGAATTTGCGTGTCTTTGCCGCGATAAACCCCACATGTCTACCTGTCCAACTGGTATGCTTGCTTCCTTCTCATGCTCATCCTCTTAAATATTACGGTAGGAGGTATTAATATGAAATTAAGTTCTTAACAAGGCTTATATATAGAAGCCTACCATAGAAGGGTGACAAGCTTATAAGAGAGAAGTCCATGCGCTGAGAAGGTCTTTGGTGCTTTTTGAGCATTGCTCTTTATTTATTCAGTGCTTGCCACGAAAGTATGCATATTATCATATGATTATTTGAAACATACAAGTGGCAAGGAATGATGAGAAAAATGAGCAGTATTTTAGGAGCACCCAAGACTTTTTCCCATGTGCTTGAGACGGGGCGAATAACGAAGCCATTTATGGAAACTGATTCAGTCTCCTCCAATTGCTTATGTGGGAAAAGTTTGAACTTTGTTTTTGCAATTACATGCTGGCTTTTCTTGTTGGTTAGAGTTAGTTTTGGTTGCTGTTTTCGTCACTAAAAGTTCAGGATATTGATTATTTTTCTATTTGGCGTCTATTGCTTATGGATTCTTTTACTCTGTTTTCCTCTTTTTGACTGATTGCATGTTCTGTCAGTACAAGTGTTAGAATTTTGAGGTTGTTCTATCTAGTCTGAATTTGAGGCTGGATTGAAGTGAGGATTTGTGCCTGAATTATGCACAACAAAATATCTGCAGTACATATGGGTGTCTGTTGCTGACTCTTCCTTTTTTACCTTGAATTTCAGGCAAAGTTCAGAGCAACAGACTGAAGCTTGTCATAGGTAACCGTAAAATAGCGACCTAATTCTTTTAGCTTGGTCTTTTTCACCGCATTTCAAACTTTCCAACTTAGCGTGTCATATATTCTTGTGAAGTTTTGTTACTAGCTGATGAATATTTACAGTTTAACCCTAGATTCCACGAAGATGGTAGACAACATAGTGCAAGAGCATGATAAATTTTAATATCAAACAACTAAAAACTTGGAAAACATTTTATGGATAATAAATCTAATTAATCTTGAATTAGTTCATTTCATCCCTATCAAATTATTAAAAGAAACAAAACCAATATCTATACTATAGTGACATTTTTCATTGAAAGCAAAGTTTTGAGCAAAAGAATTTATTAAACAAAACAATATTAATCTAGCTATTAACAGAACCGAAGAGATATAACAAAGCATTTTAGGGGCTATTCCATGTTGACAATAGAGACAACTGCCGCTGCAGAGATTGTGGCAACTTTTCAGTTTTGTTTTTGTAATTAATTTAGCTATACAAATGCGGAAGATGCTGGACAATTGTTCATACGTGCCAGATTATTTGTCTGCCTCTTTCTGACGGTTCAAAGTTATAGGTTTAATCGTCGGAATAATTGGCATAACAACCGCCTGCATAACTATTTGCATTTTCACATCGAAGAAGTTCTCATCAACTCTGTCAGCGGCCTTTCGTAGAAAGATAACAAAGAGTGATAAAGATCTTGAGGCCTTCATTAGAAACTATGGACCTCTTCCTCTCAAAAGATACAACTTTTCGGATGTTAAGAAAATAACCAACTCATTTAAAAATAAGCTTGGCCAAGGAGGATTTGGCGGTGTCTACAAAGGAAAGCTGTTGGATGGTCGTTCGGTAGCAGTGAAGCTCCTAAACGCTTCCAAAGGGGATGGACAAGATTTTATGAATGAAGTTGCAAGCATTAGTAGAACATCCCATGTCAATGTCGTCACATTACTAGGCTTTTGTTTGGAGGGTGACAGCAGAGCTCTTATCTACGAGTTCATGCCGAATGGATCGCTTGAAAAATTCGTTTACAACGGAGATACTTCAAAGCCCTGTCAGCACTTGAGATGGGAAAAGATGTACGAGATTGTCATTGGAATAGCCAAAGGCCTAGAATACTTGCATCGTGGATGCAGCACTAGGATTTTGCATTTTGACATAAAACCTCATAACATTCTCCTCGATGAAGATTTCTGTCCTAAGATCTCTGATTTTGGGCTGGCAAAACTCTGCACTACTAAAGAGGGTATTGTGTCGTCGTTACTGGGGGCTAGAGGGACAATCGGCTACATTGCTCCAGAAGTGTTCAGTAGAAACTTTGGAGAGGTGTCACACAAGTCTGATGCCTACAGCTTTGGAATGATGATAATGGAATTGGTTGGATGCAAAAATAACCTCGACTCTGGAGTTGATAATTCTAGCGAGGTATATTTTCCACATTGGATTTACAGGCATGTTGAGCAAGACAGAGAATTTAAATTGCCCGGTGTCGTAACCAGAAAGGGAAATGAAATTGCCAAAAAGATGATTATTGTGGGTTTGTGGTGCATACAGGCCCGTCCATCAGATAGGCCGCCAATGAATGAAGTGATAGAAATGTTGCAGGGAAGCACTGAAGCCTTGCAAATCCCACCAACGCCTTTCCTGTCTTCTCCTCCGAGAGCCCCAATAGATTCTTCCACTTTTTCAACGTTACGGTATGATGATCAGAATTGAAATATCGATGCAAGTTAAAACTCTTTTATGTTGCGTCTATTTCTGCTAGCGAAACAAATGATGCATGCAATTTGAATTGATCATATGTTACATTCTATTCCAGCATTCCTCCTATTTCATCCCATTCTTCGTTCCTTTCTCATCTTGATTCCTTTCCTTATGTTCTCGGATCCAAACATGACCTAAATACAGTAATGCTTACTGAAAACTGGGGTCTTCCCGTCAAAATCAGAAATTTTTTTATGATATTTCTTTTCTTTTTCAACCCCCCATCACCCCAAATTCATACGGAGGGACAATGCTTATAACCAATCCACCAATTTTTATCATAATGATTGAATTCCCAAATTCATATGGGAATTTGTGATTTTTTTTTAAGGCAGAGGGGTAGACAAACTCAAATCAATTTTTATCCGCCTGCTCTTTTGGTGGCTAACTAAATAAAACAGTTTGAACACCACTCCGGTCTTATTCCTTGTATTTATTTAATTCTTTTCATTGATTTTGAATAACTGATCCGTGTTGACTCGATTTGGGTCTGTATATTTTTGTCATTTTCACTCTTTTCAAAAACAGAAAATTTCCATGCCCATTCCCCACGTCTCTTCTCCGGCCAAGAAGACTTTCCATAGCTTTTCGGTCTCACTCGTGGAAAAATCAAATGGATTCCTTTTCAATTAATTTAATAGTTTATGTTATAGTTGTAGTATAACTAAGTGTTAGAAATCTTTTATTTTTCAGTCCAATTGTTGTTTTGATTTTGGAAAATAAAAAATAACTATTTTTAGGGTAATTTTTACCCCGCACCCAAATGTTTTGACATACAACACAGCGCACCCAAGTTTTTTGCCTATGAGCACCGCACACCCACTTCCGTTTATTTTTCAGTTAATTGTAACGGATCAGTCTAAAATTTGATTAACTGACAAATATACCCTTGTTTTGAATTCAAATGCATGCCTTTGCAAAGTTACAAAGTCTTGAACTAATAAATTTACCACACTGGCCATGATATACAAGATGCATTTACACACGAAGACCAACTATTGCTGTTAATTTATATTGACTATAATGCCCTTGGCAGGTTGGTTTATTATCATGCGCATCAAAAATCCGACGGCTATAAAATCTAAGCTATTGTTAATTTATATTGACTATAATTTGTTTATTTTTCTGCAACCAAAAAAATCTTATCGGCTTATATAAAATAGAAGTGACCAAAAAAAAAAAATAACAAAGGAAGATATTGTTATTTACAAAGAAATATGAAGATAAAGAATAATAAATAAACAAATAAACAAATTAAAAAGACCACAACACATTCAATGTAATTTCATTACAACTAAATTCAGTCCCTTCATCACCACTAATTCCTTATCCACCACCATACCCTTCAACCCAATCAGTAAAATTACCCATGAATAATTAATTGACGCATTTGATTTTGATTACTTGACTTAGGGTTTCAAAATACAAGCCCCTAAATCATAATTCAAAACAACCTAAATAATAACTAATGAAACCCTAAATCCATAATACTAAGCCTAAAAGGAACTAAGCGGTGGCGGCCAAAGGAATCTGCTGATGCTCCAGAGTGGCGCGGTGGCAATCACGGTAGTTGGTGTTCTATATTTGGTAGAATGAAGATTAAGAAGAAATAGAGCAGAAGAAGAAAAGAAATGGAGGAGAAGAAGAGAAGTAATGGGGAAGAAACAGAGAAGAAGAAGAAAAAGAAATGGAGAAGACGAAGGAGAAGAAACAAAAAGAAAAAGGAAAGGACGAAATAAAGCGGAGCCAAAAATAAAGAGTGTTTTAAGGCATGAACTTCCGATTTTAACGCTGCACCGTTAAACTTAACTAAGTAAATAACGGCAATAGGGGCGCGGTGCAACATATCAATTCTATTGAGAGTGGAGTGTAAAATGTCAATTCATTTAGGAGTAGGCTAAAAATTACCCTTATTTTTATTAATAGACTGAGGTTCCATTTGGTACAGCTTATTAAATAGAGTTTATAGTAGTAGAGTTTATAGAAGTAGAGTTTATACCAATAGAGCTTTGGGACAAAAAATCATTAGGTGTTTGGTTGTTAATTAAAAAAGTACTTTTGAACCATTAAATTATTTAGTTGTGTAAAACTAAAAGTACTTTTGTGTAATTAAGTTACCAAAAGGATATGTATTCATAATTATATAATATGTAACAAAATGTATCCAAGTTATTAATTAATAAAAAAAAATCAGTTCAATCATTTCTTTTATTTTCAAAATTAAAAATTACATCATTGATATATTCTCCTAAACAAATAATACTATCTAAATTAAAATGATAATCAATAATATAACTAAAATATTAACGGAACATGAGAAATGTTGCAATTTGATCACGTTCTTCGTTCATTTCACGTACGTTGAATGAACTTGTACTTTGTTCTTTATTGTTCTCTTCCCTTTGATTTTCACTTTCATTTGTTGGAAGTAATTCATCATCATTATCAAAAGGTTCAAATTCTTGGTCATTATTTGCATATTTTTGTTAGGTGGGTTTTATACAAATGGTATTATGTAATTAATGAAATATGTCAAAGATATTTTTGATATGATATATTTTTTAGAAAGACTCTTTAATTTTGACTCCCAAAAGCTCAAATTTTGGGTTTTTGCTAGTAGAGATAAATTAGCTTATTTAAACTAAAAAAAAACTCTACTAAAAAAATAACCAAATACTATAAAAAATTTTAAAAAATATTTATAGAATTAAATAAGCACTTATAACTCTTAAATAAACCATATCAAACAAACACTGATTCTTCTACGTATTTATCTACAACCAACAACAGTAGAAACCCTTCCCAGTTTTCATTAAGTTGTTGTCAGAGCAAATTAAAATCGCTTTATTGAACAAATTTTCAACAAATCGCTTTCGATACTGTATTTCCAATTGAAATCAATTCCATCTTTTTGAAAATAGTTTTCGACCTGATCTGAAATCAAACGGTTTGGTGGGCACGGACACTGGGGACAGAAAAGAGAGGCATGTGAGAAAAGATTAGAATCAAACGGTTTGGGTGCATGAATTCGCAAGGAAATAACTAAATCTCTCTTAAATTATTTTTAAGTGCAAATAAATTCATGCACCTATACCTGTGATCATTCTCAATTAGGAATCTCTTCTTCTTCTTTTTTTTTTTTTTTTTCTTTTCTTGCATCTTTTTGTTTTCATAAGTTATTGGAAAAATAATTTAGTTATAAAAAAATTAAAAAATAACATGATTGTTAATATTAAATTGATAAGTTAATTTTAATAATAAGGAGAAGCAAAGAGAGGAAAAAAGAAAAGAGAGAGATAGGACACCTCACCCGATAATTATACTCAATTATTAAGTAGCTAATCCGCGTAGACTCCATTTGACTCATAAAAATCCTCTACATACTAATTATTAAAATCCTCAATTATTAAAAATCCTCTACATACTAATCTATACTCTGAATTTTTAATAAGCTTGTGCTATGCCGCTACTTATATGGTTTAGGGGACATTACTTTTGGGTGCATCAGTCTTCAGCCAAAGCCCCTTCGTTTAGGTGACATGGAAAAGCAATAGAATATGAGGAGTTATATTATTCTTCCAATTGCTTTTTGATTCAACTAAAGAATTAAAAGCTTCAATCGATTCTGCAATTTCCATGTAGCTGCAAATGGGTCCAAAGCTTGTTGAAAGGGGGATCGGTTAGGCTAACTTTTGTTAAAAAATCTCTCTAAAAGTCAGAGTCAACGGCCATTGGATTTCAGTCTGGCTCTCTCGTCGAAAATTCTAGTGGGGTTCTTCGCCTTTAATTTATTTCTTTGTCATGGGAACTAGCTAGTCTATACGTTATAAAATTTTCTACAAATTGCTTTCGCAGCTGCTTTTCAAATTATAAAAAAAATTGATTTCTTTATTGAAATGTTGCACTAGGCAATTACCTCTTGATACAAGCAAACAAAACCCATATAATCTTACCAAGTCTTTGTTTCTTCCAAAGAGATTATAGTTGTACATAATCATGAGTGATCTCTTCCCTCCGCCAATTCTCATCTCCATCCTCACCTTTGTGGTCTGCATCTTGATTGCCGTTCCTGCATCTCAAGGCCACGGCGATGTTGACGAACAGTACACGTCATGCAACGGCTCCCACTCGTGTGGGAACTTACAGTATATCCGGTATCCATTCTGGGGAAAAAGTTTTAGGCCTCCGTTTTGTGGTCGCCGACGTTTCGAGCTCCAATGTCATTATAATGATTATGCTACCATACTAATCGGAGGTAAAAGTTTTCGAGTTTTAGAGATTAACAACCCATATCCAACCATGAGAATTGTTAGAGCTGATTATGTGGGTAGAGATTGTGAATCACTTCGGGAATCCAGTATCAGCGACCCTCTATTTAATTACACTGAGAAGGTTGGAAACCTCAGTTTATTCTATGATTGCTCCGGTGATTTCTCCTCACAGCTGGACAAAAATAATTATAGTTGTACCTCAAAAGGTGGAGTAGTTAAAAGAGGCTTTTACACGATCGACAACCATGATGACTCGCGGCCTCACAATCTTAGCAACTCATGTTCCCGTGTTAGCAAAGTCCCCATACAACTGACACGTTCGAATATTCGTTATCTTGAGGAAGGTAAATTGATTGAGGCTCTGAATCAAGGGTTCGAAGTGAGATATGCTGCGGACGATATGCTCTGTTCGGCATGTACTTCTCAATCTGGAGGGATATGCGGATCTGATCAGTCTTCAGATGAATTTTCGTGCCTTTATCCTCCTCGTCATGGTATGCATCTACGCCCTTCATTTTCCGTATTATCATTACAAATCTTTTAATCGTTAAAACTTAGGCTCGGTTTGTTCGCCAATTCATGCGGCTTTGCCAGTCCACGCTGTTTCTATATTAAAAATTAGTTTTAAAAATGATTCCAAACAAGTTTCACTTAGAAACTGTATAGACGTTCCTAAACTTTGACAATATTAGACTAACTTACGTTGAAATGAAGAAGGGCTATTGCACAGTTTATTGGATTCCGAATTTTTATTTCTAACATTTTCCGTACTAGAGGGATTATAAAACTGTTTCTTTTCTATTGAATTTTTATTTTTTAGATTAAATAATAATCTAAAAGTGGCACGCAGTATAGGTACAACTGACACTAATATAGCAATTACAGGTGTCTGAATTTCTAAAATGTTCATTTGATTTTGAATCAGAGCTGGTACAAGTATGCACAACAATATTTTTGCAATATGCGAATATCTGTTTCTGTCTCTTATTGCCTTGAATTATTACTCTGGAATTACGAAAAAAATCATTAAACATAAATATATTATTTTATTGTAAATTATGTTTACGTAACGAGATAAAAGAATTAATCATATAAAAATATTTATCTTACTTATTGTTTATTATATATACAGTAAAAAAATTTTAACATATACATTTTTATAATAATTATTTTAGAAGTTACAATATTATCAAACTAGCCCTTAATTTCTAAATCATAACAACAAATATTTATTAAACACGCTATAAATTTTAAACGAAAACTATCTAACCAGAGTGCCAAATAAGTCTTGAATAGCTTTGATCGATTGAGAAACTTCCATGTAACTACAAATTGGACCAAAACTTGTTGAAAGGGACCATAGAAATGCAACTTAGGAGCCATCTGTTCTTAACTAATTTCAACCGATTTGAATCAAGCCATACGTTTTTTTAACTAATTTCCCGACTTGCATCAAGCCATGCGTTCATTTCAGTGATTTTGGATGCAAAAGTCGAAAAAGTCAAGAGTCAACTCCCATCGATTTTCTGTCTCTCTCGTAAACTCCTAAACTTTTACAATATTAGACCAACTACTTACTTAAGTTGAAACAAAAAAGGGTTACTGCATATTTTACTGAATTAGGAATTTCTATTTTTAATATTTTCTCATGAATTGATTATTTTTAAATCACTCTTTTATTTTTAAAAACCTTCATTTACTCTTTATTTTTGTAAGAACTAAGAAGACAAAAAATTTCATCAACCCGCTCCTATTTTTCCTTTATCTTTTGAACAAACATGATCATCATCGTCATCATTATTTGTGATTTTTATTATTATAAAAATGATTGTTAACGATAATAAATAATACTAAAAATAATATCATTAGTAAACTGAAATTTTTTGCTTCCCAAGTAAACTGAAATTTTTTGCCTACACTGTTTATTGAAAATTAAGTTTTAAAAATGATTCCAAACAACTTTCACTTAGTAAACTGCGGTTAGACACTTGACAATATTAGACTAACTAACTTATTTGTGGAATTATAACACTGTTTCTTGTCTATTGAATTTTTAGATTAAATTATAAAGAAATCTAAAAGAGGCATGCAGTACGGGTACAATTGACACTAATTTAGCATGTACAAGTGTCTGAATTTTTTGACTAAATTAGATTTTTTGACTTTGAATTAGAGTTAGCACATGAAGTATGCACAACCATGTTATTGCAATATCCAGACATCTGTTCTGACTCTTTATTCCCTTGAATTATTACTCATACAGACAATGGTTATAACCGGACATCGACGTTTGGCATATGTAGTATAACTGCCCCATTCTTTTACTTGTTCTTTTTTTATTTGCATTTGGGATTCTCACATGTCTATAGAATACATAGACACAAACTCCATGATTATGAATATGTTTACTGAACGATTGCCATCCAAAATATTTCATGAGTAGATTGCTCATATAGGTGTCTTGTCTTTAAAGGAAATTTAGTTTTAGTGAGAGTTAGTGATTTTAAATGCTCTTATGATATAGACATTTTTCAGTTATTTCAATTTATAATTATTTCATGTAGAAATAAAGTTTTGGTTTATTCACACTCTGATTTTAATATGGTTTGATCTCACTATGGTTTGAAGTGGACCAATTAGAAATAGTTATGTTAAGATCATAATGCTTGATATTTCCACTCTACAATCTACACCATGATCTATATCATTCAGTTGTTGCAACGCTTTGATTCTATTTTAGGATGAATGATGGACCGGATCGGTTGTAGATACATTTTGGTAATGATAGTAAGTTTGTGCTCATATGGTTAGTTTCTGTAAAACATAATTATAAGGTTACACTCAAACGGGAGATTATATCATTATTAGATCCTTAATTTAATGTTGGGCTTTTATGTGAATAATTATGTGTTGTGAACTGTCATATAATGTTATGGTCAATTAAAAATGATTTATTAAGTTTTATGGTAATATGAGCTTCAATGCATCTAATAGTGTGTGAGCCTTTAATGTATATCGTGGATGACACAAGAATTTTTTTTTTTTTAAGATGCTTATATTCAAGTTTTTATCTCTTTCCATTGCTCATATATGCTCTCGCTCGGTTTCCTTTGTTCTAAAATTATATTTGATCTTTTGCTTTAACATTTTTACATAATCATAAAACGCTTAGAGGTACTGATATTCTTGCTTTCTTCCTCATACTTAAGTTTTTGAATCATTTATTGCATCCTATTTAATTACTTCCTGCCTCAATCAATTACTGGTAATTTACTCTAGAGTTGATCAATTACTGTTAATTTACTTCAGAATTTATAACCGTAAAATGCTTTTGCATCTTATAGTATATGAATTTCAGTAATTCTGACTAAATTGAAATTGAGGTTTGGAGTTGATTCGAGTATTAATTTCTAATATTCTGAAATGCAATTTTTTTTGAACAGTTTATTATATAATTATAATCTTAGCGATGAAATTTTTAGTATTTGTATGGTTGTTTTGTTCTAAACCTTTCCATTATCCTGAATGACACAGGTGGTGGTACAAATTTGAAGTTGAAGGTTGGTATAGGTAACACAACTCCTCCATTAAATTTTCAGGCAGAATTATTACCCGATCTAAGTAGCTTTTTTGACATTCTTTTACATTTTCTTTTCTCTTTACCTCTGGTGTTTCATTTTATTCATTGTTCATGCTATCAGAAACTTCATTTCCATTTAACTAACAGATGTTGTGAACAAATCCTAATACTTGAAGATTTTAGATTCTATATAAACCACTTAGGAAGAGCATGATAATACTTAAATGGAAACCAATCTAAAAGACTTTTAGGGAAACCTTTTAAGCTACAACAAGTTTTAAACATTGTGTTGTATGTGATTGACCTGATTGTGTTGCTTTGATTCCTTTATTGTTTGTTTCGGTTCTTGATTGACATTAAGAGAGTTTTGTGAGATCTTTTTGAGTCTGGGTCGATCTTCTATTGGTCTGGATTCAACACCGAAAAATAAAATTAATCAAATTAGTAGAACAATAAGGTTAGTTAATATAACAAGTTTAGTCTTGAAACTATGGGGCCCAGTGATTTAAACAAACCGTTAGGACAGGTAGGTTAGTTAACTAGACGGCAATGTGTCAGTTTCTGAGTCAGCAACTGCTGGACCCACTTGCAGAGTTAGCTAAAGTCGGTTGTAACAGATTCTGATGCAGCGCGAAAGGTTGATGGCCAGTGAAATTATGGCATGATTCTTTTGTTATTGAATGAGGATTAGGAAGAGTCATGTGAGAAAGAATTGTTCTCCAACAAAAGCTGAGTTTCTCTCTTATAATTCTCCATCGTCAATTAAGCTTGCTGTGGCTGTTTCTTTGTGCGGAAGCAAGCAATCTTGCTATTGGACAAGAAACATCTTGTCTTTCTTTCATCTTTAATTAATCTTACTTATTTCAAATTCGTCTTAGGATTAATCTTTCACTAAAGTTTGTTCGTCATTTGATTGAAATTGATTAAAAGAAAGGAAAGCATCATAAAATTATTTTAGATACATAGATAACGGTGAGTGTAGAGAAATGACGGTAGTCAGCAAATGCTGTTGCCTCTTTTCGTTTAATATTTGTTATTTTTTATCTTCCAGGAGGATGATGCACAATAGAAGCTGCTCAGATTTTCTTGTTTTATTGTTTTACTGTGAACATTCTGAAATATAACACTTATTTTTTCGGCATCTAATCAATATTTGTTCACCTGTTTCTTTTGACAGGTTTAGGTGCCGCAATTATGGGTATAATAATCTACTGCTCACTTGTTGTCATATACATAAGGAGAAGGAACTCATCTGCTTGGACCGTCTGTTGTAGAAAGGTAACAAAGAGTGATCAAGACCTTGAGGCCTTCATTAGAAATTATGGATCTCTTGCTCCCAAAAGATACAGCTTTCCAAATGTTAAGAAAATGACTAACTCGTTCAAAGACGAGCTCGGTCAAGGAGGTTATGGCCGGGTGTACAAAGGGAAGTTATCTGACGGTCGTCTTGTAGCAGTAAAGCTCCTTAATACATCCAAAGGGAATGGACAAGAATTTATTAATGAGGTTGCAAGCATCAGTAGAACATCCCATGTCAATGTTGTCACATTACTGGGTTTTTGTTTAGAGGGTAGCAAGAGAGCCCTTATATATGAGTTCATGCCTAATGGATCCCTAGAAAAATTCGTGTACAATGGGAACACTTCGAAGCCTAGTGGTCAGCACTTGGGATGGGACAAAATGTATGAAATCGTTGTAGGCATAGCCAAAGGGCTTGAATACTTGCATCGGGGGTGCAGCACAAGGATTTTGCATTTCGACATAAAACCTCAAAACATTCTCCTTGATGAAGATTTTGTTCCAAAGATCTCCGATTTTGGTCTGGCAAAACTTTGCCTTAAGAAAGAGAGCATCGTGTCGATGTTGGAGGCCAGAGGGACAATCGGCTACATTGCTCCAGAAGTTTTCAATAGAAACTTTGGAGAAGTTTCACACAAGTCTGATGTGTATAGCTATGGAATGATGATTATGGAATTGGTTGGATGCAAAAATTACCGTGATTCTGGCATTGATCATTCTAGCGAGATATACTTTCCACATTGGATTTACAAGCATGTCGAGCAGGGCGGAGAATTAAAATTGCCTGGTGTTTTGACCAGTGAGGAAAGTGAAATTGTCAAGAAGATGATTATTGTTGGTTTGTGGTGTATACAGACTCGTCCATCGAACAGGCCGCCCATGAACAGAGTGATAGAAATGTTGCAAGAAAGCAACGAAGCCTTGCAAATCCCACCAATGCCTTTCCTCGCTTCTCCTCCACGAGCACCAATAACATCTTCTTCCACCATTTCAACTTCGTGACATAATCATCCAATTATATACAACACATAAGGTTATGACATTGTAATTTGTCAAGGTTCTGATTTTTCATGTGAATCAGGTGAAGTTGAATTGCCATTTTGAAAGCTGCTCTGTTCACCATCTCCGTTGACGTGACTTTGCCAATCAAACGCCCAGAATAGTTATTGGGTCTTTGATGAATTGTACGAATACTTGGCACTGTCTGATTAAGTCGTAGTTGCAAAAATATTTGGTATTGATTGGAAGTTAGGAGAGTGTACCACGTGTCCAATTAGTTACTATATATGACTTAGAGAAGAACTTGTGCGGACTGGGCACATTGTCCGTCCATTGAGACAGCAGGTGTGATGGATTTCATCGGTGAGACCCAAAATATCATATCCATTAAAATAAAAAAAAATTGTCCCATTGCGAACCAAAAAACAGGCCGTCAGTGCGAAGGCTGAAGTGGTACCCTTCTCAATATCAGTTTTCTTTATGATTTATGTTTAACAATCTTTGATAAAAAGGATTTTGGTCGTGAGAAAGAGTACAAAGCACACTTTGCTATGAAAATACTTGTTGGGTTAAGACGAATTGACCAACACTTTAGAGCCCAAACTGAGCTATTTTTCAGATATTATCAATCATTAAAATCTTTGGACCATAGAAAGAATTTCTAAGATGTTACTGATGGTTAAAATCTTTTGAAGATAAAACAGGGAAGCAAAATTGTAGTTTCCCACAATTATCTTTCTCCCTAGATTTGCAAGCATTAATTAGTATTCTTCAATAGCAGTAAGTTATTGTCCTCAGAACCCAATAACTATTTCTCCTTAAAGAACAAAATCCAACCTTATTTGAACTGTTTAATGGTCTAGTCCCTACTCCACACGCTCGAAGAGATTAGATCATTACGTATCCTATAATCATATCTTTATTATTATAGTGATTGTTTATTGCTCCCTCTATTTAACATTAATATAAAGTATATCATCAAAGCGGACCAGGGATTCAGGATTCCAAATGAGGATGATATTAAAAAAAATTTAAAAATAAAACATAAAAAATATCAAATCGAGGTAAATCGGTAATATAAATATAGTCATATTTTCCAAAATAAGAACGAACGCATTTTGAGATCAGGCCCTCCTAGTGTAGCGTCAAAGATGTCAACAATTTCTCCCTTTTTATCTTCCTTTTTCAATAATGTCTTTTTTATTTCTCTTGGCACCATGGATCAACTTATTTTACTCTACAAATTTATCATGTATTTGTTCTCAATAACAAATCAAACCATATTTTCATCTTTTTTTTTTATTCGCCACCACTCAACAGCTCAACAATGGCTTTGGTTCATAATAAATTTTTGAAAACAAGAGTAAATCTAACCACACAACCACTTTGAAGATAAGTTTTCTATTCGAATTTGTGCCCAAAACATAAAAAAGAAATGAAGAACCGGTTTTTTTTCTTTATTTTTTTAGGGAAAACCTTTAAACAAGTATTTGACTGTAAGATTATTGTTGTTTCATTTGCTTCTAACTTCGAAGAACCAGTTTTTTTGGATTATTTACGGCTTTTAAAGTGCATATTTATTTGGCCATTTATTTCCGTAAGAATAGTTGTTCTCATCAGTCTCCCCCCCCCCCCCCCTCTTTTTTCTCATATATATCCAAGCTATAATATGTTTTTCTTTTGTGTACTATATGTTCATTTCCTTTGTCTTTCCTACAATTGTTTTTTCCCCTTGTTAAGTAAAAACGCTTCGATTTCTTTTTCCGTGATTTTGTTGTATTTGGATTTGGAGATGGATATATTAGGTATGTTTTCTTGAGTTACTTTCTTCACTTGTAAAAGGTTTCATAATTATTATTTTTTTAACTTGAGATATTCTAGTATTCTTTATATTCCATAATTGTTATGTAAACTGTGTGTGATTTGAGTTTGGTGGATATTACCGAGCTTCTGTCATTATTGTTATTCGATTTAAATTTTAAAGGTGAAAATAGTTTATGGTGCAATTGAAAACAAAATTAATTAGGTTTTAATTAATTTCCATGTTATGATTTTTTTCTTATTTTTTATAATAAAAGATGAGGCCCAACACGAAATAAAGAGTCATTTTTTGCCACAAAAAATATAAAGCATCAACAGAACAACTAATATATGTCATCTATAAATTTATGACAATAAATGACATTTAAAACAGGAACATCTTTCATTGACCACTATAGATGACCGCTACAAAGATGACACATTCAGACGACTCATTATAAGCCAATTTTAACTTTTAAGTGTTATCTTTAAGCAGTTTTGTAGTACCCAAATCTAGAGCAACTGCTGCCGCAATAAGCTTTAGTTTACAAGCTAGTGATTGAAGAAGACTTTAAAGGTGCCGTATCATGATTATCTAATGCGTATTTCAAAATACTAAATCCTACATCAAAAAATGAATAAACCTCTAGGATGGTTTATAACAAGAAATTCTTCTTTATTTTTATAAGTCAAGCATGTGGATGTCTATACACATGCTGGAGGCTCAATGGTAGTAAATAATGATTAAAATTGTTCCAAAGCTGTGATTGAGTGGTTTTTAAGTAATTTTATTTAATTGACCACTGGGTTTAAATCTTGGGAAAGATAAAGGTCTAAAAAAAATAAATTAGGGCTTTGCCCATCCTCTTACTTTTAAAAGACAAAATAATGATTTAAATTAATTTAAATATAACTTTAACTACTTCTTCAACAAAGGTTAAAATTAAAATAAAAATTTTGTTGATCTTCACCTTGGGACCCATCATACCTTCTAAATAGAAGAGTAGAAAGAACATATTACCATAAAATTAGTTATAGTTGAACTATTGGCACCCCTCAAGAATTCTTATAATATTATTTTCCTATTATAATTATATTAAAGGACAAAATAAATATACTTAACCCCTATATTTCTCTCTTTAATTATTTACACTTGCACAACAACTCCAAAGTCTTTTATATTTTTTTGTGACCTCAAAAACATTTTGTACTTTAAAATCTTTTTCCTTTTTTTTTCATTGATCAAGCTTTTTATTTAAAAAAATTATATCATAGCCATTTGAGTCCACTTTTAATTTTATTTTTTTTATAGGACTTTTAATTCTACTTAATACGTTTATATGTATGATTTTTTTGGAGTTAAATATATGTGATTTCATCATTCAATTTTTTTAAAGAAAAAATGTAATTGGAGTTGAATGGAAGAAACTGAAATATTTTTCTTTTCTGAATTAGAAAGAAATTGAAAAACTAGAAAAGGAAATTCTGGCTTCTGGGAATGAAAGCAGATTTTAACAAGAAAAGGGGTTTAAAAAGAAAATCAAAAGGATGCTGACAGTCCCATTCAAGTTCTTATTCGACTAAGACGATTTTAAAGCGATTTTACAGCCCAAACTGAGCCCAGTATATAGTAACAAGTTTATTGCGAAAAAAATATCTTTTTCCCCGGATTTGCAAGCATTAATAACAATGTAGGATTATGACATCATACTACTAATTATCAGGAATGTATGATGACTTCATGGAGAAATTAAAAACAACATTGTTTATTTAATTTCTCAAGTAGTTACTCAGTGTCTAGAACGAAAGACAAAGGCCAAGGAGTGCCGTCAAGTCTTAAAAATGATGTAATTGATTTTTTTCGTATAATTTAGAACAGAGGAAACAGTGTAAGAGCATTCGTGAGCAATGGAAGAAAAGGAAAGCTTAAATATGAGCCTATGAACAAATTTTGTTGCATCATCATTGATGAACAATATGATTAATAGCTAGGAATCATAAGTAATACCCCTTCCCCGGTTTAATGCTCAAAAAGTCATAGAAAGTTTTTAGTTCTAAACTAGAAAATGAGACGAGAAACAGAAAATCCTATTCTGGTTTGGCCAAGAAACTTGAGGGGGCAGAAGAATTTCTTCTTCCAGGCCTGAAACCTTTAGTTCTTTCTAAATTTCCAATCATAGAACTCGAACTTCACTGAATGAATGAGATTCTTAAAGCTATCCGCATTTCAAATGCAATGCATTTTAGAATCATAGTAACATTATAACAACATGATACAAAATGGCAAAAATAGAACTGGAATTGGCCGTAATATTGATAACCACAGTAAAGCAAATAAAAATGAAGAAACAAGATCTAGCAAAAGGGAAAAAAAAAAAAAAAGGCGAATGCCCTGAAGAGGTATCATCATCACAGGTTTTGAGATGAGGTCTATCTTGGCAAAAGCAAACAAATTCATTATTACTGAATCCACAGCGTCCACCACTTGCCTCACAATTGCTGCAACTATCTGCAGTTCAATTCAAGAGGAACCCCATCTTTAAAATTTCAGTGTAATTCATCGAACCCAAACTAGCCAAATCAACACCATTCTCTAGGTGCACAGGTGCGTACACAAAAGACCGGCACGACTCGAGTGAATAGTTTGCATCCACCAACACATCCTTGGGAAAACCGGCAAAAGAATGGAGTGTCGCATTACTATAACAATTTATAGGATACGTACCGTACTGAGAGGATTCTCAGTGGAGTTGTACCAGATAAAAAGATCTGCATTAGTACTAAAATTGAATGGAGTTCGGTCAAGAGTAAGATTCCGAAGAGGAGTTGGACATGATTCTTCATAGACCAAAGAATTGGCCACAAGAGGTGAAGTGTTACCGCCACCGCTTAGTTCCTTTTAGGTTTAGTATTATTTGGGTTTGTTTTGGATTATGATTAAAGAGCTAGTATTTTGTAAATCAACTAATCAAAATCCAATGCGTCAAATAATGATATATGGGTGAATTTTGCAGATTTCTCTGTGAATATATCCTCCTCTGGTATTTTTTTTTTTTGGTGGTTGCGTATTTTATAAGTTGGTAAGGTTTTTTTCGGGCGAAAAATGATAATGATGACAAAGTACATGTAACTAGAAGTACTTGTTGCAATTAAAATAAAATCCTTTTTCTTAAATAGAAACACGGAAGAAGAAGAAGAAACAGAGAAGAAGAAGGAGCATTTTGTGTATTTGAACTTATTTGAATTCAAATAAAGGGGAATTTTTGTCAATCAGATGGAGCCGTTAAAAATAACCGAAAAACTAACGGAATTGGGGGCACGGTGTGTTAAAGAAGCACACATCAGACAGCAGAGCAGGGAATTCTAGCGGCTGCAGTCAACTGATACAGATTGATGACATGGAATGCCAGCTGGCTTCATACGGTCACAAAGCCACACATGCATGTATCAGTTAGTTAATAAGCTAAAATAATCTGTCGTATAGTTAGTTAAAAAGGAGCTTAATAACAGCTCAGCAATCTAGTGTGTGTGTGTGTATATATATAAACCTCATAAACATTTGATAGTTGTTGTATTCTGTTTCAAGGGTTCCTCTATGATGCTGTAATTTTTTTACAGCATCAATAATGTTTTAAATTGTGTACCATTAGATTTAATCAATGGTACACAATATTTGTAGTAAAAAACAATTTAAAATAATGATAAACGATTAACAAATGTGTGGGCAGAATTTTGTAAAATAACTATGACCACCCTTAGAGTTTGAAATAATCTCACTTAAATAGCATATTGTATTTTAAATTATTTTTCAATCCTCATTTAAATTTGAAATATGATAATCTTTTTTAAATAAATCTTTCAAAATCTATCACCATTAAGTATAAAATATAATGGTAGGTTATTTAATACAAATCAAATAAATAAAATGTAATTGCAAAATTTATATATGATATAATGCCAGTAAATAACACAATTAAGTATATATACTTAAGTAAATGTCTTAGTTAAATCAATAAACTCATTGTTGAGATTGCTTATAACATAAAAATTACTTGATCACACATATTTTAATAAAATTTAATATCGTATATTAAAATACTCATTATTTTATATAACATTAAGGGCCATTGTATAATTGATCATGAAATATGTATTATTTTTAACACCCATTTAACATACTTATTCTTTGAACTTTATATTTATCTTACAATTAATATCCTTACATGGTAGGAATTTTAAGTTTTATAAACCTATATATTTTCATTTTATTTTCAAATGTCACTTTGTTAATTTCATAAAAGTTAAATCTAACACATATTCCTAATAAACTTTAGTTTATGAATCATGAAAGATTATTTTATTGCTATTCTTTGATAGTAATTATAAAATTTTTATGTTATGAAGAGTCATTACTTTTATAATGATAATTAATAGTGACAATAAATAAAATATTACATCAAATAATATTTGATGGACCAGATGAGGGAAAAAATCATTATATGTTTTTATATTTCCATTATAAAGATCTGGTTTGAGATACTTTAACTTAAAATTTTGACACAATATATGAGCCACTAATATTTCATAGTCTAATGGTGGATATTGAAAGTCAAAGCAACATTTCATAATGCTATATCCTCTACCATTGAATTGCATAAAATAAATAGTTTAATTTTTTGTTAAAAATTTAAATCAAAATATTTCTCAGTCTATAGTTATATAGACATATATATTTTTTAATAATAATTGGTGAATAAAATATTTCTCATTTGTTGTGACTCATATAATATTATTAATAGAACACATATAAAATAGTTTATTGCAATGCCTTCTATTATCAATATTGTTTAGGTATTAATGATTTGTAATTAAATTCATACAATACAAATTATTATAAGACTTTGTGTTAAATAACCTACTTGATATTATATTTTATACTTAATGGTAATTGATTTTGGAAGATTTATTTAAAAAGATTATCATATTACAAATTAAAGGAGGGCTGAAAAGTAATTCTAAATAAAATATACTATTTAAGTGAAATTGTTTCAAACTCTAAGGATGGTCACAATTATTTTACAAAATTTCTCCACCCACTTGAACGCTTAACGAATTATTTACCATTATTTTTAAATTATTTTTTTAATACAAATACTATATACCATTGATTAAATCTAATGGTTCACAATTAATACATTATTAATGCTGTAAAAAATTTACAGCATCCTAGAGGGACCCTGTTTCAATAACAAAATGAATTAGAAAGTTCTGGAATATAATTCTCGATTCATCCTTCAAACGTTTTCCTTCATTTTCTTAGCATCCAAACATCATTTTCTTGATCTTTAACTCGGTGCAACGAGTAAATTTAACTCGGTGCCGGGTGCAAAATATTAATTCATTTAGGAGTGGACCAAAAATTGCCCTATATATTATCGGTGGTTAAAATCTTTTGAAGATAAAACAGGGAAACAAAAATTATATTTACCCACTATTATTTTTCTGTCCAAATTTGCTAGCATTAATTAGTATTCTTCAATAGCAGTAAGCAATTGTCTGACACGACCCGCTCTAACCTATATGTCGGATCTAAGGCGAAGGGTACATATATGGTGACTAACAATTACATCTCATATATCTAATCATAATATGATATTAAATTATATTATCAAGCATAAATGCTTCACATAACACATAATAGAAATAATAATATCCACTCACATATCATATTTTACTATGGGGTTCGTTAGGGCTCTTGTGGATTCCTGGATTCTCGAGTTCCTCTTAAAAATATAGGATTCGAAAATTAACTGCCAAAACTAATATAAAAACTTATACGTATAGTGTAAATTAAATCATAACTACTTAAATTTCATAAATCTATTACCTCCTAACTCACTGAATATATATCTAAATGCCCAATTCCATTTCCCGTAATATTTCCTTTTAATTTCACTTCTAAACTTATTTTCCCACTCTCGGCTTTTTCCTTTCTTTTATTCCTTTTCTCTTCTCTTTTTCCTCCCGGTTTTCTTCTTTGCTTTTTCTTTTCTTTTCTTCTTTCTTCGAATTTCTCTTTTTTGGTTGGATGATGAAAATGATAAGAATAGCTTCAAACTTCACTTTATATACGCCCACCGATTCAAGTAAGCAGCTCTCAATTTTTAATATACAAGAGCACCGCTTGAAGAATTCAAGCATGTAGCTGGCTGCTTCATACTCATGCACGTGTGCTACATTGTCCTCAGAACCCAATAACCACTTCTCCTTAAAGAACAAAATCCAACCTTAGCTGGACTGTAAAATGGTCTGGTCTGTACTTCACACACTTGCAGAGATCACCATATATCCTATCATCAGATCTCTATTATTATAATTACTGTTTATTGCTCTTTCTATTTAACATTAATATGAAGTCTATCATCAAAGGGATCAGGGATTTAGGATTCCAAATAAGGAATATATTTAAAAAAAAATAAAACATAAAAAATTACAAATAAAGGTGAATCAATAATATAAATATGATCATATTTTTCCAAAATAAGAGCTAAGCCCACTTTGAGATCAGACCTCCCGAGTGCCAGCGCCAATGTTGTCAACATTTTTTCCATCTTTATCTTCCCTTTTCAATTTTTTTTTTTTAAATTTCTCTTAACGCTATGAATCAACTTATTTTACTCTACAAATTTATCATGAATTTGTTCTCAATAACAAATCAAACCATTGGGAAGAGTTGAAGCCTCTACATTAGAGTTAAGAAGAGGAAGTGTCGACTATTGGGAATTAATTGTTAAGACTAGAAAGAGGAATGAGAATTCAAATCTTGTACTAATCTAAACTCTTCTGATTTTTTAATAATATTATGCTATTAGTATATTAATCAGTTAATGCTGTGTTTACTTGTCAGTAATCAGAATGAATTAGAATGAAAATAAGACAGAGTAGGAATGGAGAATGGAAATCAAAATAAATTATTTACTTAAGCTGTAAAATCAGAATTGGAATAAACTAGAATCCGATTGATATATTTATTTTATCTCGGAACCGAAATCAGAATAAGCTAAATTATTTCAATTTACTAAAATGTCCTTGTTAATTATAATGATAACTATCATCTTCATCATCATCATCATCATCATCATCATCATCATTGTCATCATCATTATTTGTGATTTTTATTATTACAAAAATGATTGTTAACAATAATAATAATAATAATATTAAAAATAATATCATTAATAATTTATTAAATTACCCTTTGTTAACTATTGCCATTTGATGATGATGATGATAATAATTAATAAATTAATAACAACAGCAACAACAACAATAATAATAAATTTTATAATAATATAAATAAAAAATAATTAATAATTATAAGAACAACAACAATAGCTGAGCTCCATAATAATAATAAAAAATTCAGTCTTGTTTTTTAATTTCCAAAGAGGATATTTTAGATATATTTAAAGTGTAGTAGGGATAATTTTGTCATTCCAACAAATGGGGTTTCAATTCCCAATCCCCCTCCTGGAATCACAACTCTAGTAATTAATAAAAAATTTATGTGAGGCCTACAAAATTCATTCTCATTCCCAATCTCAATAAATAAGTTATTCATTTCGATTCCTTTATTCTAATTCCCATTCTGAGTTACTAATGCATAATATGATTGAGATTGATCTACTCATATATTTTTCTCTTTATGGGACAGTACGTTTGAGTACATCAGCCTTCGGCCGAAGCCCATTTCTTTAGCAGTCATGAAAAAGCAATAGAATATGAGGAGTTTATTATTCTTCTAATTGCTTTTTGATTCAATAAAGAATAAAAAGCTTCAATCAATTGTGCAATTTCCTTGTAGCTGCAAATGGGTCCAAAGCTTGTGGAAAAGGGGATCGGTTGGGCAAACTTTTGTTAAAAAATTTAGCCCGACCTGGAAACCAAGATCCAACCCATATATTTTATGAGTTTCCTGGCACACACTCTTTGAAAGTCAGAGTCAACAGCCATTGGATTGCAGTTTGGCTCTCTCGTGGAAGATTCTAATGGGGTTCTTCGCCTTTAATTAATTTATTTGTCATGGGAACCAGCTAGTCTATACGTTATAAAATTTTCTACAAATTGCTTTCGCAGCTACCTTTCAAATTATAAAAAAGTTGATTTGTTCATTGAAATGTTGCACTAAACAATTACCTCTACAACCAAACAATACCCATATAATCTTACAATCCAAAGAGATCATACTTGTAAAAAATCATGAATCATCTCTTCCCTCCGCCAATTCTCGGCTCCGTCCTCACCTTCATCTTCATGCTAGTTGCCGCTCCGGCATCTCAAGGCGATGGCGGTGTTGACGAACAGCACTTGTTATGCAGCAACTCCCACTCTTGTGGGAACTTACAGAATATCAGGTACCCATTCTGGGGAAGCAATATTAGGCCTCGGTACTGTGGTCGCGAAGGATTTGAGCTCCGGTGTCTTGAAAATGGGGAATATCCTTATCCTACCGTACAAATTGGAGGTCAAAGTTTTCGAGTTTTAGGCATTGACGATACTCATCAAGTCATGAGAATTGCCCGAGCTGACGTTGTAGACAGAGATTGTCCTGTGCCATTGTCGGAAACCGCTCTCAACCACACTCTATTTAGTTACGCCGAGAACGTTCGAAACCTCAGTTTTTTCTATGATTGCCATAGTGATGTCTCGGGTAAAAATAATTTTAGTTGTCTCGTCGAATCTGGTTTTATGAATGGCTTTTACGCAATCGACAACTATGATCAGCTTCGAAATCTCAGCAACTCATGTAACAGCGTTCTCAAAGTCCCCGTTAAGCTAACATCAAAAAATATTAAGAATCTTTTGGAAGGTAATTTGAGTGAGGCTCTGAATGAAGGGTTCGAAGTGAGATATGTTGCGGACAGTAGGCTCTGTTCGGAATGTATTTCTTCTCAAGGGATGTGCGGATCTAATCAGTCTTCAGATGAATTTTCGTGCCTTTATCCTTCGCGTTCTGGTATGAATCAAAGCCCTTCATTTTCCGTATTATCATTAATACTTTTAATCGCCAAAACTTAGGCTCGGGTTGTTTGGCAGTTCATGCGGCTTTGCTTCCCAAGTAAACTGAAAATTTTTTCCTACACTGTTTGTTGAAAATTAAGTTTTAAAAATGATTCCAAACAACTTTCGCTTAGTAAACAGCGTTTAGACACTTGACAATATTAGACTAACTAACTTATTAGTGGAATTATAACACTGTTTCTTGTCTATTGAATTTTTAGATTAAATTATAAAGAAATCTAAAAGAGGCATGCAGTACGGGTACGATTGACACTAATTTAGCATGTACAAGTGTCTGAATTTTGAGCTAGTTCTGGCGAATCTAAATTTCTAGATTGTTTGACTTTGAATTAGAGTTAGCACATGAAGTATGCACAACCATGTTATTGCAATATCCAGACATCTGTTCTGACTCTTTATTCCCTTGAATTATTACTTTCTCAAGACAATGGTTATAACCGGCATAGGCAATATAACTGCCCCATTCTTTTACTTGTTCTTTTTTTATTTGCATTTGGGATTCTCACATGTCTATAGAATACATCGACACAAACTCCATGATTATGGATATGTTTACTGAACTATTGCCATCCAAAATATTTCATGAGTAGATTAGGTGTCTTGTCTTTAAAGGAAATTTAGTTTTAATGAGAGGTGTCTTGTCTTATGATATAGACATTTTTCAGTTATTTCAATTTATAATTATTTCAGGTTATTTTCTATAGAAATAATGTTAATCTAATATAAAAGTACTTACCCAAACAACATGCAGTAGCAATCATCAATATTTTTATAAACTTTTTATGTGAATTTTGAGATTTCATTTATTAGTTACAGTAATTAAGAAGAAAAGTTAAAAATAAAATTTAAGTATTTAGAGAAGCTTTTGATAGAAAAATCATCAGTATCTGATTTTTCAATGAGAGTCAGACTGCCTGCCAAAGAAACAGCGGCACTCAAATACATTTTTACTGGATGAATTTAGTTTATTATTGAAACGTTTAAATAATAATATATTTATAATTTTAAAAGATGAATAAGTTTTAGTTTTTTAATTTATTTAAGCCTGAGAGTTAACTACTTGACTTCAAACATTAAAGTCTATTTGCAATTTTAATTGATTGTAATTACATGTATTAATTTAATTTAGCCTAAAATTCTCAATTGACTTATTAATCATTATATAATTACATATTATTACAGGTTGCAATGTTGGATTCCATGATTGAAAAATAATATTTTTATATTTGAATTGTCTTTTCTTTTCTATTTTTTTTATAACTATTTTTGCTTAGAGTGCGTATTTATAAGGATAAGGTTTTTTGTGTCCTCCTTATTTGATACATTTTTTTCTACTAATAAACTTTTATGATCACTTCAAAATATAATTTTTTTTAAATTTAGCCGGGGTATTATAAATTCTTGGATCCTCCCCTGCTCTTAGTTGGTTTCATCTGTTCTAAAATTATTTGATCTTTTGCTTTAACATTTTTACATAATCATATAAAGCTTGGAGGTATTGATATTCTTGCCTTCTTCCTCAGACATAAGTTTTTGAATCATTTACTACATGCTATTTTACTTCCTGCCTTGATCAATTACCGGAGTTTTACTTTAGAATTGATCGATTACTGTTATATTACTTCAGAATTGATAAACGTAAAACGCTTTTGCATCTTATAGTATGTAAATTTCAGTAATTCCGACTGAATTGAAATTGAGGTTTTGAGTCGATTTGAGTATTAATTTTTAATATTCAGAAATGCAATTTTATTTTTAACAGTTTGTTATACAATTATAATCTTTATTGTGAAATTTTTAGCATTTTTATTATTGTTTTTTCTAAACCATTCCGTTATCCTGAATGACACAGGTGGTGATCTAACTGTGACGGTGCAGGTTGGTATAGGTAACACAACTGCTAAGTAGCTTTTTCGACATTCTTTTACATTTTCTTTTTCTTTACCTCCGGTGTTTCATTTTATTCATATTATTGTTCATGCTATCAGAAACTTCATTTGCATTTAACTAGCAGCTGTTGTGAACAAATCCTAGTACTAGAAGATTTTAGATTCTATATAAAATAAACCACGTAGAGGAAGAGCATGATAATACTTAAATGGAAACCAATCTAAAAGATTTTTAGGGAAACCTTTTAAGCAATAACAAATTTAGTGTTGAATTTTGTTAAGTTTCTTTCAATCAAATTATTAACCAGAGTGTTAAAAGTATGAACCAGAATTTAGAATCCAAAGCGAACGACCAGTAGAAAGCTTGCTGTATTGTCGGTAGCAATAAAATGACGTATCGATTGAAAAAGATAACACCATGTACAACTAAAATTACTCACCTCCTTAACACGTGAGTCAACTGGAGTCAAAAGGCAGTTAAGGCCGTTATCGAAGTGCAGAAAAAGTTGTGGGTTTTGTTAGACCCAGATCACTCTGGCAAGTGGAGCAGCTTGTGGAGGCTCTTTGGGGCTATATATGCTAAGGATTGGTTAATTCTGTAGCTTGTAATCTTCTCTTCAGGCTTGTAACTTGTTCGCAGCTTAATATGAAACCACTGTTCTGTTCTTCAACAAAGATGTTTGCTAGAAATAGCTGACCGTCTATAAACATTGCGTTGTATGTGATTGATCTGATTGTGTCGTTTTAATTCCTTTATTGTTTGTTTCTGTTCTTGAGCGACATCAACAGAGTTTTGCGAGATCTTTTTGAGTCTGGGTCGATCTTCTATTGGTCTGGATTCAACACCGAAAAATAAAATTAATCAAATTACTGGAACAATAAGGTTAGTTAATATAACAAGTATAGTCTTGAAACTGTGGAGTCCAGTGGTTCAAACTAGGTTAGTTAACTAGACGGCAACGTGTCAGCTTCTGAGTCAGCAACTGCTGGACCCACTAGCAGAGTTACTTAAAGTCGGTTGGAACAGATTCTGATGCAGCGCATAAAGTTGATGGCCAGTGAAATTATGGCATGATTCTTTGGTTATTGAATGAGGATTAGGAAGAGTCATGTGAGAAAGTATTGTTCTCTGACAAAAGCTGAGTTTCTCTCTTATAATTCTCCATCGTCAGTTAAGCTTGCTGTGGCTGTTTCTTAGTGCGGAAGCAAGCAATCTTGCTATTGGACAAGAAACATCTTGTCTTTCTTTCATCTTTAATTAATCTTACTTATTTCAAATTCGTCTTAGGATTAATCTTTCACTAAAGTTCGTTCATCATTTGATTGAAATTGATTAAAAGAAAGGAAAGCATCAGAAAATTATTTTAGTTACATAGATAACGGTGAGTGCAGAGAAATGACTGTAGTCAGCAAATACTATTGCCTCTTTTCGTTTAATTTTTGTTATTTTTTATCTTCCAGGAGGATGATGCGCGACACAAGCTGCTCAGATTTTCTTGTTTTATTGTTTTACTGTGAACATTCTGAAATACAACACTTAATTTTTCGGCATCTAATCAATATTTGTTCACCTGTTTCTTTTGACAGGTTTAGGTGCCGCAATTATGGGTATAATAATCAGCTGCTCAATTGTTGTCATATACATAAGAAGAAGGAACTCATCTGCTTGGACCGTCTGTTGTAGAAAGGTAACAAAGAGTGATCAAGACCTTGAGGCTTTCATTAGAAATTATGGATCTCTTGCTCCCAAAAGGTACAGCTTTCCAAATGTTAAGAAAATGACTAACTCGTTCAAAGACGAGCTCGGTCAAGGAGGTTATGGCCGGGTGTACAAAGGGAAGTTATCTGACGGTCGTCTTGTAGCAGTAAAGCTCCTTAATACATCCAAAGGGAATGGACAAGAATTTATTAATGAGGTTGCAAGCATCAGTAGAACATCCCATGTCAATGTTGTCACATTACTGGGCTTTTGTTTAGAGGGTAGCAAGAGAGCCCTTATATATGAGTTTATGCCGAATGGATCCCTAGAAAAATTCGTGTACAATGGGAACGCTTCGAAGCCTAATGGTCAGCACTTGGGATGGGACAAAATGTATGAAATCGTTTTAGGCATAGCCAAAGGGCTTGAATACTTGCATCGGGGGTGCAGCACAAGGATTTTGCATTTCGACATAAAACCTCAAAACATTCTCCTTGATGAAGATATTGTTCCTAAGATCTCCGATTTTGGTCTGGCGAAACTTTGCCTTAAGAAAGAGACCATCGTGTCGATGTTGGAGGCTAGAGGAACAATCGGCTACATTGCTCCAGAAGTTTTCAACAGAAACTTTGGAGAAGTTTCGCACAAGTCTGATGTCTATAGCTACGGAATGATGATTATGGAATTGGTTGGATGCAAAATTACCGTGATTCTGGCATTGATCATTCCAGCGAGATATACTTTCCACATTGGATTTACAAGCATGTCGAGCAGGGCAGAGAATTTAGATTGCCTGGTGTTGTGACCAGTGAGGAAAGTGAAATTGTCAAGAAGATGATTATTGTTGGTTTGTGGTGTATACAGACTCATCCATCGAATAGGCCGCCCATGAGCAAAGTGATAGAAATGTTGCAAGAAAGCAACGAAGCCTTGCAAATCCCACCAACGCCTTTCGTCGATTCTCCTCCACGAGCACCAATAACATATTCTTCCACCATTTCAACTTCGTGACATAATCATCAAATTGTGTACAACAATTGAGGTTATGACATTGTAATTTGTCAAGGTTCTGATTTTTCATGCGAGTCAAGTGAAGTTGCATTGCCATTTTGAAAGCTGCTCTGTTCACCATCTCCGTTGACGTGACTTTCCCAATCAAATGCCCAGAACGTAGCAGCTGGTTTTTAGGTTGGAAATCAATTTCATATGAAATTTTCTGAGAAATCAATGGTGATTGCGTGAACTTGAAATTAACGGTCTAGTAAGCTACATTCTTTGATGAATTGTACGAGTACTTGGCACTGTCTGATTAAGTCGTAGATGCAAAAATATTTGGTATTGACTGGACGTTAGGACAGTGTACCGCGTGTCCAATTAGTTACCATATATGATTTAGAGAAGAACTTGTGCGGACTGGGCACATTGTCTGTCCATTGAGATGGCAGGTGTGATGGATTTCGTCGGTGAGACCCAAAATATCATATCCACTAAAATTAAAAAAAATTGTAAGATTCTGAAGCACCAAAATAACAGGCCGTCAGTGCGAGGGCTGAAGTGGTACCCTTCTCAATGTCAGTCTTCTTTTTATGTTTAAGTTTCGTTATAAACAATCTTTGATAAAAAGGATTTTGGTCGTGAGAAAGCGTAGAAAGCACACTTTGCTATGAAAACACTTGTCGGGTTAAGACGAATTGACCAACTCTTTAGAGCCCAAACTGAGCTATTTTTCAGATATTATCAATGGTTAAAATCTTTTGACCATAGAAAGAATTTCTAAGATGTTTTTGATGGTTAAAATCTTTTGAAGATAAAACAGCGAAACAAAATTGTAGCTGCCCACAATTATCTTTCTCCCCAGATTTGCAAGCATTAATTAGTATTCTTCAGTAGCAGTAAGTAATTGTCCTCAGAACCCAATAACTATTTCTCCTTAAAGAACAAAATCCAACCTTAGTTGAACTGTAATAATGGTCTAGTCCCTACTCCACACACTCGAAGAGATTAGATCATTTCGTATCCTGTAATCATATCTCTATTATTATAGTGATTATTTATTGCTCCCTCTAATTAACATTAATATAAAGTCTATCATCAAAGCGGATCCGGGAATCAGGATTCCAAATAAGGAAGATATTAAAAAAAATTAAAAAACTAAAACATAAAAAATATCAAACCAAGGTAAATCGGTAATATAAATATAGTCATATTTTCCAAAATAAGAGCGAGCCCATTTTGAGATCAGGCCCTCCTAGTGCAGCATCAAAGATGTCAACAATTTCTCCCTTTTATCTTCCTTTTTCAAGAACGTCTTTTTTATTTCTCTTGACACCATAGATCAACTTATTTTACTCTAGAAATTTATCATGTACTTGTTCTCAATAACAAATCAAACTATATTTTCATCTTTTTTTTTATTCGCCACCACTTAACAATGGCTTTGGTTCATAATAAATTTTTGAAAACAAGAGCAAATCTAACCACACAACCACTTTGAAGATAAGTTTTCTATTCGAATTTGTGCCCAAACCGTAAAAAAAATGAAGAACCAGGTTTTTTTTTTTTTAGGAGAAACCTTTAAACAAGTATTTCACTGCAAGATTATTGTTGTTTCATTTGCTTCTAACTTCTAAGAACCAGTTTTTTGGATTATTTACGGCTTTTAAAGTGCATATTTATTTGGCCATTTATTCCGGTAAGAATAGTTGTTCTCATCAGTCTCCTCCCCCCCACCCCCCTTTTTTCCACATATATATCCAAGCTATAATATGTTTTTCTTTTGTGTACTATATGTTCATCTCCTTTGTCTTTCCTACAATTGTTTTTTTCCCCTTGTTAAGTAAAAACGCTTCGATTTCTTTTTCCCTGATTTTGTTGTATTTGGATTTGGAGATGGATATATTGTAGAGGTATGTTTTCTTGAGTTACTTTCTTCACTTGTAAAAGGTTTCATAATTATTACTTTTTTAACTTGAGATATTCTAGTATTCTTTATATTCCATAATTGTTATGTAAACTGTGTGTGATTTGAGTTTGGTGGATATTACCGAGCTTCTGTCATTATTGTTATTCGATTTAAATTTTAAAGGTGAAAATAGTTTATGGTGCAATTGAAAACAAAATTAATTAGGTTTTAATTAATTTCCATGTTATGATTTTTTTCTTATTTTTTATAATAAAAGATGAGGCCCAACACGAAATAAAGAGTCATTTTTTGCCACAAAAAATATAAAGCATCAACAGAACAACTAATATATGTCATCTATAAATTTATTACAATAGATGACATTTAAAATAGGGTCATCTTTCGTTGACCACTATAGATGATCGCTACAATGATGACACATTCGGACGACTCATTATAAGCCAGTTTTAACTTTTAAGTGTCATCTTTAAGCAGTTTTGTAGTACCCAAATCTTGAGCAACTGCTGCCGCAATAAGCTTTAGTTTACAGGCTAGTGATTGAAGAAGACTTTAAAGGTGTCGTATCATGATTATCGAATGCACATTTCAAAATACTAAATCCTACATCAAATAATGAATAAACCTCTAGGGTGGTTTATATAACAAGAAATTCTTCTTTATTTTTATAAGTCAAGCATGTGGATGTCTATACACATGTTGGAGGCTCAATGGTAATAAATAATAATTAAAATTGTTCTAAAGGTGTGATTGAGTGGCTTTCAAGTAGTTTTATTTAACTGACTACCGTATTTAAATCTTGGGAAAGATAAAAGTCTAAAAAAAATAAATTAGGGCTTTGCCCATCCTCTAAATTTTAAAAGACAAAATAATGATTTAAATTAATTTAAACATAACTTTAACTACTTCTTCAACAAAGGTTAAAATTAAAATTAAAATTTTGTTGGTCACCACCTTGGGACACATCATACCTTCTAAATAGAAGAGTAGAAAGCACATATTACCATAAAATTAGTTAGAGTTGAACTATTGACACCCCTCAATAATTCTTATAATATTACTTTCCTATTATAATTTCATTAAAGGACAAAACAAATATACTTAACCCCCACAACAACTCCAAAGTCTTTTATATTTTTTTGTGACCTCACAAACATTTTGTACTTTAAATTTTTTTTCCCTTTTCTTTCATTGATCAAGCTTTTTATTTAAAAAATTATATCATAGCCATTTGAGTCCACTTTTAATTTTACTTTTTTTATAAGACTTTTAATTCAACTTAATACGTGTATATGTATGATTTTTTTTGGAGTTAAATATATGTGATTTCATCATTCAATTTTTTTTTCAGAAAAAATGTAATTGGAGTTGAATGGAAAAAACTGAAATATTTTTCTTTTCTGAATTAGAAAGAAATTGAAAAACTAAAAAAGGAAATTCTGGCTTTTGGGAATGAAAGCGGATTTTAACGAGAAAGGGGTTTGAAAAGAAAAGCTAAAGGATGCTAACACTCCAAATCAAGTTCTTATTGGACTAAGACGATTTTAAAGCGATTTTAGAGCCCACACTGAGCCCAGTATATAGTAACAAGTTTATTGCGAAAAAAAATATAAAAAGAGTTTTGAGATATTACCGATGGTTAAAAATTTAAAATGATAAAATTCTTTTGAAGATAGAAAAGGGAAACAAAACTATAGTTAGCCACAATTATCTTTCTCCCCAGATTTGCAAGCATTAATAACAATGTAGGATTATGCAATCATACTACTAATTATTAGGAATTATGATGACTTTATGGAGAAAGTAAAAACAACATTATTTATTTAATTGCTCAAGTCACTTACTCAGTGTCTGGAAGAAAAGACAAAGGCAAAGGAGTGCCGTCAAGTCTTAAAAATGATGTAATTGATAATTTTTCGGATATGATTTTAGTTAGGCCCAATAGATAAAGGACACATGTACAGTTCTAAGAAAAAAGTAGTCTTACTTGGGCACTGCTTACCGAGACCAATGACCATGTTCAGTATAATCTAATGAAATGATGTCCTTTACGTTTCCACCATAAATTATCTAAAACAATTCTTTATGTAAGATTAGATTAAAAAAAAAAAAAATCAGACTACCACTCATAACGCAGCTGCTCCAAATACACCCTAAAACAGCAGAAGGAAAAATCAAAGGAAACGCCAATAAACAATAGGAAGGCATTGTGCTAAATGATGACCTCAGTATAACTGTATAAGCATTAAAAGCGAACTCTTACTTATGTACATTAATCCCATTAAAGATCATAGCTAATGGCAGAAGGAAGAAGAAAATGAAGTCACCCAATCCTTTGCATTCTCTTCCTTTGTACTCGAAAATTTGGTGAAACAAGAAATAGAAGACTTTAAGTACTGGAAGTTGGTGTCGTCTTCGTCCTGGTCCAAGTGTGAGTGACAGAATCTGGGGATTGTGTCATCATCTCCTGTGTCTTCTTGTCATCGTACCCATCACTCTCTATATCGCTTAGTGTGTCCAAGCCATCCACCATATAAGGCCTCAAATCCTTCTCACTTTGCAGACACTGGAATGCCAACTCTGCCACTGCATTTATCATCCTCCTTACCTTGTTGTCTGATTCATATCCAAGATTTCGATCCACGAGCTCGTGCAATGCTTTGTTTTGGATCTTGTTGATTGCCAGATTTGACAAATTAATCTCATGTCGGTGTCTAGTAATATCAACTGCTGGCATTGATGATATTAGCTCAATCAAAACAACTCCGAAGCTAAACACATCACTCTTGTCAGTAAGCTGATAGCATTGATGGTATTCGGGATCAACGTATCCTGGAGTTCCCTGTGGAGCAGTCGAAACATGGGTGACATGAGTTGGAAAGAGACGGGAAAGTCCAAAATCTGCAACTTTAACACAGAAGTTGTTGTCAAGAAGAATGTTGTTGGTCTTCACATCACGGTGGATGATATCGGAAGCATGAAGATATGTCAATGCGCTTGCTGTCTCAATGGCGATCTTCAAACGTGTAGGCCAAGGTAGGGCACCAGGCTTGGCACGTTCCCCGTGTAAATGATCAGCAACTGTACCATTGGAGATGAATTCATACACAAGCAAGAGTTCACGACTGTGACGGGAGGTACATCCGTAAAGAGAGACAAGATTTTTGTGGCGCAAGCGAGCTAGTATATCAACTTCATTCATGAATTGTTCAACTCTTTTGTAATTGTTTTCATATAAACGCTTGACTGCAACAGCTCGCCCATCTTGGAGTTCACCTGATTAATTAAAATGGGAGTTTTCCTTTAACTTGTTCATTGAAATAGTTAATGAAAGTTGGGAACATAGGGCCTTGACACTTACCATAATATACAGTGCCAAAGCCTCCATCACCAAGTTCTCTGGCAAAGTCAAAATAATTGTTGGCCTCTTCGAGTTCACCATAGCTGAAGACATGAACTCTATGATCGTTACCTCCCTTTTCAAGATCCACCTTTGAAGAGGGTTCAGACGATGTGTTGCGAAATAACAGAGTTGAAGCAAAATGTTTGTTTCTTCTTGCGATGAAGATAAATCAAGAAAATAGCAGCCATGAGGCCCATGCCCCCGAAAGCTGCACCAAGTCCTGTTTACAGAAGTAAGAGCAATTAGCAATCCTTGATGTATGTGTTTTATATTAACAACTTAAACAAATGGAGGAATCGTATAGCGTATTACCTATAGCAACCTTCACTTTAACTTTTGTATCAGTAAAGATTTGGAACAAAATAACAACACAAATTGTTATTAAAAAACTTAATCATGAGCAAAAGTATCCTCCCAGCACATATTCTGCGCTGCATCCCCACAATTCTATGCTTCTTGATTGCAGTACCGGCATTTCACAGCGACGTAGACGAACGGTATGCAGTATGTAGTAGGAAGTTCGATTGTGGGACAACGTCACTTGATATCGGGTATCCTTTCTGGGGAGACGGTTTTAGGCCACAGTATTTTGGTGGCCGAGAATTCTATCTCCACTGTCCAAGCTATGTGAAGCCGAGATAGAGTCCTACAATATCTATGGGAAATGAAGTTTTTCAAGTTTTAGAAATTGATAATGGCTGTCAAACGATGACTATTATTCCTGCTCGACTTGATTTGCCTAGTGGTTACTGTCATTCAGTCCAATGGCCGGAAAAATTATCAACGGCACGCTCTTTAGTTACAGTGAGACCGTTCGAAACCTCAACATATTCTTCAATTGCAGGGGTGGGTTCACATCGGTGGGTAAAAATAACTTCAGTTGTCCTTCAGAAGATGGAGTGATAAATGGCTTCTATACCATCGATGATGACTCAGGCTCACTGCTTGAAAATCGTAGCAGCTCTTGTCGCAGCGTTGGCAAAGTCCCTGTTCAATTGACAACTTTAAATTTTGATTATCTTATAGCTGGAAAGTTGAGTGAGGTTTTAGGCCAAGGGTTTCAGGTGCGATATCACGCGCGGACAATGAATCTTGTTCGGCATGTTCGTCTTCTCAAGGGATATGCGTATCTAATGAGTTCAGATGAATTTGCGTGTCTTTGTCGTGATAAACCCCACATGCCTACCTGTCCAACTGGTATGCTTGCTTCCTTCTCATGCTCATCCTCCTAAATATTACGGTAGGAGGTATTAATGTGAAATTAAGTTCTTAACAAGGCTTATACATAGGAGCCTACCATAGAAGAGTAACAAGCTTATAAGAGAGCAGTCCATGCGCTGAGAAAGTCTTTGGTGCTTCTCGAGCATCGCTCTTTATCTATTCAGTGCTTGCCACGAAAGTATGCATATTATCATGATTGGTTGAACATACAAGTGGCAAGGAATTATAAGAAAATGAGCAGTATTTTAGGGGCACCCAAGAGTTTTCCCCATGCGCTTGAGACTGGACGAACAACGAAGCCATTTATGGAAACTGCGGTGGGCAAAGTTTGAACTTTGCTTTTGCAGTGACATGCTGATTTTGCTTCTTGGTTAGAGTTAGTTTTGGTTGTTTTCGTTACTAAAAATTCAGAATATTGGTTATTTTTTATTTGGCCCCTATTGCTTATGGATTCTTTTACTCTGTTTCCTCTTTTTGACTGATTCATGTTCTGCTAGTACAAGTGTTAGAATTTTGAGCTTATTCTATCTAATCTGAATTTGAGGCTTGATTGAAGTGAGAGTTGGTGCATGAATTTTGCAGAACAAAATAACTGCAGTTCATATGGGTGTTTGTTGCTGACTCTTCCTTGTTTTACCTTGAATTACAGGCAAAGTTCAGAGCAAAGGACTGACGCTTGTCATAGGTAACCGTAAAATAGCGACCTAATTCTTTTAGCTTGATCTTTTTCACTGCATTTCAAACTTTCCAACTTTGTCATATACTCTTGTGAAGTTTTGTGACTAACTGATGAAAATTTACACTGTAACTCCAGATTCGACGAAGATGGTAGACAACATAGTGCAAGAGCATGATAAATTTTAATATGAAACAGTCAAAAACTTTGAAAATCGTTTTATGGATAATAAATCTAATCTTGAATTAGTTCATTTCATCCCTATCAAATTATTAAAAGAAACAAAACCAATATCTATACGATAGTGATATTCTTGATTGAAAGCGGAGTTGCGAGTAAAAGAATTTATTAAGCAAAAAAAGTAGTAATCTAGTTATTAACAGAACAAAAGATACATAACAAATCATCATACGTTTTAGGGGCTATTCCATGTTGACAATAGAGACAACTGCATCCGCAGAGATAGTGGCAACTTTTCAGTTTTGTTTTTGTAATTAATTTAGCCATGCAAATGCGGAAGATGCTGGAAAATTTTTCATATGTGCCAGATTATTTGTCTGGCTCATTCTGACGGTTCGGAGTTATGTTATGGTTTCACTGTGAATATTCTGAAGGACATCAATTATTTCTACACTTATCTGCTTCATGCTTGTTCACATTGCTTTTCCTATATAGGTTTAATCGTTGGAATAATTGGCATAACAACCGCCTGCCCAACTATTTGCATTTTCACATCGAAGAAGGTCTCATCAACTCTGTCAGCGGCCGTTCGTAGAAAGATAACAAAGAGTGATAACGATCTTGAGGCCTTCATTAGAAACTATGGACCTCTTCCTCTCAAAAGATACAACTTTTCGGATGTTAAGAAAATAACCAACTCATTCAAAGATAAGCTTGGCCAAGGAGGATTTGGCGGTGTCTACAAAGGAAAGCTGTTGGATGGTCGTTCGGTAGCAGTGAAGCTCCTAACCGCTTCCAAAGGGGACGGACAAGATTTTATTAATGAAGTCGCAAGCATTAGTAGAACATCCCATGTCAATGTCGTCACACTACTAGGCTTTTGTTTGGAGGGTGACAACAGAGCTCTTATCTACGAGTTCATGCCGAATGGATCGCTTGAAATGGGAAAAGATGTACGAGATTGTCATTGGAATAGCCAAAGGCCTTGAATACTTGCATCGTGGATGCAACACTAGGATTTTGCATTTTGACATAAAACCTCATAACATTCTCCTCGATGGAGATTTCTGTCCTAAGATCTCTGATTTTGGGCTGGCAAAACTCTGCACTACTAAAGAGGGTATTGTGTCGTCGTTACTGGGGGCTAGAGGGACAATCGGCTACATTGCTCCAGAAGTGTTCAGTAGAAACTTTGGAGAGGTGTCACAGAAGTCTGATGTCTACAGCTTTGGAATGATGATAATGGAATTGGTTGGGTGCAAAAATAACCTCGACTCTGGAGTTGATAATTCTGGCGAGGTATATTTTCCACATTGGATTTACAGGCATGTTGAGCAAGACAGAATTTAAATTGCCCGGTGTCGTAACCAGAAAGGGAAATGAAGTTGCCAAAAAGATGATTATTGTGGGTTTGTGGTGTATACAGGCCCGTCCATCAGATAGGCCGCCAATGAATGAAGTGATAGAAATGTTGCAGGGAAGCATTGAAGCCTTGCAAATCCCACCAACGCCTTTCCTGTCTTCTCCTCCGAGAGCCCCAATAGATTCTTCCACTTTTTCAACGTTATGGCATAATGATCAGAATTGAAATATCGATGCAAGTAAAGACTCTTTTATGTTGCGTCTATTTCTGTTAGCGAAAAAAATGATGCATGTAATTTGAATTGATCATATGTTACAATGCTATTCCAGCATTCCTCCTATTTCATCCCAGCCTTCGTTCCTTTCTCATCTTGATTCCTTTCCTTATGTTCTCAGATCCGAACATGACCTAAATACAGTAATGCCTATTGAAAACTGGGGTCTTCCCGTCAAAATCAGAAATTTTTTTATGATATTTATCTACAACCAACAACAGTAGAAACCCTTCCCAGTTTTCATTAAGTTGTTGTCAGAGCAAATTAAAATCGCTTTTATAGAACAAATTTTCAACAAATCGCTTTCGATACTGTATTTCCAATTAAAATCGCTTTTATAGAACAAATTTTCAACAAACGGTTTGGTGGGCACGGACACTGGGGACAGAAAAGAGAGGCGTGTGAGAAAAGATTAGAATCAAACGGTTTGGGTGCATGAATTCGCAAGGAAATAACTAATTCTCTCTTAAATTATTTTTAAGTGCAAATAAATTCATGCACCTATTCCTGTGATAATTCTCAATTAGGAATCTCTTCTTTTTTTTTTTTTCTTTTCTTGCATCTTTTTGTTTTCATAAGTTATTGAAAAAATAATTTAGTTATAAAAAAATAACATGATTGCTAATATTAAATTGATAAGTTAATTTTAATAATAAGGAGAAGCAAAGAGAGGAAAAAAGAAAAGAGAGAGATAGGACACCTCACCCGATAATTATACTCAATTATTAAGTAGCTAATCTTAGGGATGGCAATGGGGAGGGGAGGGGAGGGGACCAATCTCCCCGTACCCATCCCCGATATTTTACTTATGTCCCCGTCCCCTCCCCATCCCCATTAGAATTACATGAGAGAATCTCCATCCCTAGAATAATAACAGGGGATCGAGGTATGCCGATCCTAGAATAACTAATATATTTTTTTTTGTTTTCGATTTTGAGTTAATCATATTAAAATAAAAAATTTAAATAAAAGTAAAATTTGAAATATATATTACATTAATATCCATTACAAAAGTCACATACATTAAATTAGTAAGTAACGCAGCATGCAAGGGATACAAACTTCTTTTACAAACTATCATGAACAAATTAATAGTCTAATACAAAATTATTACAAATAAAATCGAATTTAGATTCAAAATTAACTTTTTCAATGGTGGCGTGGGCACTTTATAAATGTGGACTATTCTCTTTACAGCACAATAGTTAAGTCAGAGTAAATCAAAAGCAAATATTAAATTAGATTAGATTAGATATTAAAATTGTGATTCGCTGTGGGCAATTATAACATCTAAAAATAAATAAAAAATAGATTTAAGTTTAAAATATTTAATGAATATTAAAATTAAAATAAAATTTTTGGACTAATAGAATCTATCCGGTCTTTTTAATGTCCTAAATAAAAATTTAGGACTTTAATTATTTAATTAGGCCTAAAGTTTAATAATATAAATATTTTGATATTTGTTATTTTTACCAATATTTATCATTTTATAATTCAAATTTTATAATTTATTTACTAGTAATTTTAAAAAAATAAAATTAAAATTAAAAATTAAAATGGGGAAATGGGTAGGGGATGGGGATTCCACCTCATCCCCGTCCCCTCCCCGAATAAGAAATTGGGTAAAAAATTTTCCTCGTCCCTTCCCCAAATAAGAAATTGGGTATAAAATTATCCCCATACCCTCCCCGAATGAGGAAAATCCCCGAGGGTACCCGTCCCCATGGAGATTTTTGCCATCCCTAGCTAATCTGCGTAGACTCCATTTGACTCATAAAAATCCTCTACATACTAATTATTAAAATCCTCAATTATTAAAAATCCTCTACATACTAATCTATACCCTGAATTTTTAATAAGCTTGTGCTATGCCGCTACTTATATGGTTTAGGGGACATTACTTTTGGGTGCATCAGTCTTCAGCCAAAGCCCCTTCGTTTAGGTGACATGGAAAAGCAATAGAATATGAGGAGTAATATTATTCTTCCAATTGCTTTTTGATTCAACTAAAGGATTAAAAGCTTCAATCGATTCTGCAATTTCCATGTAGCTGCAAATGGGTCCAAAGCTTGTTGAAAGGGGGATCGGTTAGGCTAACTTTTGTTAAAAAATCTCTCTAAAAGTCAGAGTCAACGGCCATTGGATTTCAGTCTGGCTCTCTCGTCGAAAATTCTAGTGGGGTTCTTCGCCTTTAATTTATTTCTCTGTCATGGGAACTAGCTAGTCTATACGTTATAAAATTTTCTACAAATTGCTTTCGCAGCTACTTTTCAAATTATAAAAAAAATGGATTTCTTCATTGAAATGTTGCGCTAGGCAATTACCTCTTCATACAAGCAAACAAAACCCATATAATCTTACCAAGTCTTTGTTTCTTCCAAAGAGATTATAGTTGTACATAATCATGAGTCATCTCTTCCCTCCGCCAATTCTCAACCCCATCCTCACCTTCGTGATCTGCATCTTGATTGCCGTTCCTGCATCTCGAGGCGATGGCGTTGGCGACGTTGACGAACAGAACAAGTCATGCAACGGCTCCCACTCGTGTGGGAACTTACAGTATATCGGGTATCCATTCTGGGGAAAAAATATTAGCCCTCAGCATTGTGGTCGCCGACGTTTCGAGCTCCAATGTCATGATAATGAGTATGCTACCATACAAATCGGAGGTCAAAGTTTTCGAGTTTTAGAGATTAACAATACGCATCCAATCATGAGAATTGTTATAGCTGATTATGTGGGTAGAGATTGTCTTGAATCACTTCGGGAATCCAGTATCAGCGACCCTCTATTTAATTACACTGAGAAGGTTGGAAACCTCAGTTTATTCTATGATTGCTCCGGTGATTTCTCCTCACAGCTGGACAAAAATAATTATAATTGCACCTCAGAAGGTGGAGTAGTTATAAGAGGCTTTTACACGATCGACAACCATGATGACTCGCGCCTTCGCAATCTTAGCAACTCATGTTCCAGTGTTATCAAAGTCCCCATACAACTGACACATCCCAATATTCGTTATCTTGAGGAAGGTAAATTGATTGAGGCTCTGAATCAAGGGTTCGAAGTGAGATATGCTGCGGACGATATGCTCTGTTCGGCATGTACTTCTTACGCTGGAGGAATATGCGGATCTGATCAGTCTTCAGATGAATTTTCGTGCTTTTCTCCTCCTCGTCATGGTATGCATCTACGCCCTTCATTTTCCGTATTATCGTTACAAATCTTTTAATCGTTAAAACTTAGGCTCGGTTTGTTCGCCAATTCATGCGGCTTTGCCGGTCCACGCTGTTTCTATATTAAAAATTAGTTTTAAAAATGATTCCAAGCAAGTTTCACTTAGAAACTGTGTATAGACGTTCCTAAACTTTGACAATATTAGACTAACTTACGTTGAAATGAAGAAGGGCTATTGCACAGTTTATTGGATTCCGAATTTTTATTTCTAACATTTTCTGTACTAGAGGGATTATAAAACTGTTTCTTTTCTATTGAATTTTTATCTTTTAGATTAAATAATAAGGATAATTTTGGGTTTAGGTAATAATTTTAAGGATATTTATGGAATTGTATTAGAGGATAAAATTGATTCTCAAAATCAGAATCTAAAAGCTACTCCTTCCCTGCTTTTCAAAATCAGCTGTAGGAGTAGTTGATTTTGACAAAAGTGATTTTGATTTTTTTTTACCAAACACTAAAATCAGCTTTTAGATTTTCAAAATCACTTTTATGCCTTCTAAAAGCAATCCCAAACGGACCCTCAGAGCTGGTACAAGTATGAACAACTATATTTTTGCAATATGCGAATATCTGTTTCTGTCTCTTATTGCCTTGAATTATTACTCTGGAATTATGAAAAAAATCATTAAACATAAATATATTATTTTATTGTAAATTATGTTTACGTAACGAGATAAAAGAATTAATCATATAAAAATATTTATCTTACTTATTGTTTATTATATATATACAATAAAAAAACTTTAACATATACATTTTTATAACAATTATTTTAGAAGTTACAATATTATCAAATTAGCCCTTAATTTCTAAATCATAACAACGAATATTTATTAAACACGCTATAAATTTTAAACGAAAACTATCTAACCAGAATGCCAAATAAGTCTTGAATAGCTTTGATCGATTGAGAAACTTCCATGTAACTACAAATTGGACCAAAACTTGTTGAAAGGGACCATAGAAATGCAACTTGGGAGCCATCTGTTCTTAACTAATTTCAACCGATTTGTATCAAGCCATACGTTTTTTTAACTAATTTCCCGACTTGCATCAAGCCATGCGTTCATTTTAGTGATTTTGGATGCAAAAGTCAAAAAAGTCAAGAGTCAACTCCCATCGATTTTCTGTCTCTCTCGTAAACTCTTAAACTTTCACAATATTAGACCAACTACTTACTTAAGTTGAAACAAAAAAGGATTACTGCATATTTTACTGAATTAGGAATTTCATCAACCCACTCCTATTTTTCCTTTATCTTTTGAACAAACATGATCATCATCGTCATCATTATTTGTGATTTTTATTATTATAAAAATGATTGTTAACGATAATAAATAATATTAAATATAATATCATTAGTAAACTGAAACTTTTTGCTTCCCAAGTAAACTGAAATTTTTTTCCTACACTGTTTATTGAAAATTAAGTTTTAAAAATGATTCCAAACAACTTTCACTTAGTAAACTGCGTTTAGACACTTGACAATATTAGACTAACTAACTTATTTGTGGAATTATAACAATGTTTCTTGTCTATTGAATTTTTAGATTAAATTGTAAAGAAATCTAAAAGAGGCATTCAGTACGGGTACAATTGACACTAATTTAGCATGTACAAGTGTCTGAATTTTGAGCTAGTTCTGGCGAATCTAAATTTCTAGATTGTTTGACTTTGAATTAGAGTTAGCACATGAAGTATGCACAAAAATGTTATTGCAATATCCAGACATCTGTTCTGACTCTTTAATTATTCCCTTGAATTATTACTCATACAGACAAGGGTTATAACCGGACATCGACGTTTGGCATATGCAGTATAACTGCCCCATTCTTTTACTTGTTCTTTTTTTATTTGCATTTGGGATTCTCACATGTCTATAGAATACATCGACACAAACTCCATGATTATGGATCTGTTTACTGAACGATTGCCATCCAAAATATTTCATGAGTAGATTGCTCATATAGGTGTCTTGTCTTTAAAGGAAATTTAGTTTTAGTGAGAGTTAGTGATTTTAGATGCTCTTATGATATAGACATTTTTCAGTTATTTCAATTTATAATTATTTCATGTAGAAATAAAGTTTTGGTTTATTCACACTCTGATTTTAATATAGTTTGATCTCACTATGGTTTGAAGTGGACTAATTAGAAATAGGCATGTTAAGATCATAATGCTTGATATTTCCACTCTACAATCTACATCATGATCTATATCATTCAGTTGTTGCAACGCTTTGATTCTATTGTAGGACGAATGATGGACCGGATCGGTTGTAGATACATTTTGGTAATGATAGTAAGTTTGTGCTCATATGGTTAGTTTCTGTAAAGCATAATTATAAGGTTACACTCAAGTGGGAGATTGTATCATTGTTAGATCCTTAATTTAATATTGGGTTTTTATGTGAATAATTATATGTTGTGAACTGTCATATAAGGTTATGCGCAATTAAAAATGATCTATTAAGGTTTATGGTAATATGAGCTTCAATGCATCTAATAGGGTGTGGGCCTTTAATGTATATCGTGGATGACACAAGATTTTTTTTTTTTTTAAGATGCTTATATTCAAGTTTTTATCTCTTTCCATTGCTCATATATGCTCTCACTCGGTTTCCTTTGTTCTAAAATTATATTTGATCTTTTGCTTTAACATTTTTACATAATCATAAGACGCTTAGAGGTACTAATATTCTTGCTTTCTTCCTCATACTTAAGTCTTTGAATCATTTACTGCATCCTATTTAATTACTTCCTGCCTCAATCAATTACTGGTAATTTACTCTAGAGTTGATCAATTACTGTTAATTTACTTCAGAATTTATAATCGTAAAACGCTTTTGCATCTTATAGTATATGAATTTCAGTAATTCCGACTAAATTGAAATTGAGGTTTGGAGTTGATTCGAGTATTAATTTCTAATATTCTGAAATGCAATTTTTTTGAACAGTTTATTATATAATTATAATCTTAGTGATGAAATTTTTAGTATTTGTATGGTTGTTTTGTTCTAAACCTTTCCATTATCCTGAATGACACAGGTGGTGGTACAAATTTGAAGTTGAAGGTTGGTATAGGTAACACAACTCCTCCATTAAATTTTCAGGCAGAATTATTACCCGATCTAAGTAGCTTTTTTGACATTCTTTTACATTTTCTTTTCTCTTTACCTCCGGTGTTTCATTTTATTCATTGTTCATGCTATTAGAAACTTCATTTCCATTTAACTAACAGATGTTGTGAACAAATCCTAATACTAGAAGATTTTAGATTCTATATAAACCACTTAGGAAGAGCATGATAATACTTAAATGGAAACCAATCTAAAAGACTTTTAGGGAAACCTTTTAAGCTACAACAAGTTTGGTCTTGAATTTTGTTAAGTTTCTTTTAATCAAATTATTAACCACAGGGTTAAAGTATGAACCAGAATTTAGAATCCAAAGCGAACGACCGGTAGAAAGCTTGCTGTATTGTCGGTAACAATAAAATGACGTACCGGCTGAAAAAGATAACACCACGTACAACTAAAATTACTCACATGGTTAACACGTGAGTCAGCTGGAGTGAAAAGGCAGTTAAGGCCGTTATCGAAGTGCAGAAACAGTTGTGGGTTTTGTTAGGCCCAGATCACGCTGGCAAGTGGGGCAGCTTGTGGGGGCTTTTTGGGGCTATATATGCTAAGGATTGGTTAATTCTGTAGCTTGTAATCTTTTCTTCAGGCTTGTAACTTGTTCGCAGCTTAATAAGAAACCATTGCTCTGTTTCTTCAACAAGGATGTAGGCTAGAAATAGCTGACCCTCTATAAACATTGTGTTGTATGTGATTGACCTGATTGTGTTGCTTTGATTCCTTTATTGTTTGTTTCGGTTCTTTATCGACATTAAGAGAGTTTTGTGAGATCTTTTTGAGCCTGGGTCGATCTTCCATTGGTCTGGATTCAAGACCGAAAAATAAAATTAATCAAATTACTAGAACAATAAGGTTAGATAACATAACAAGTTTAGTCTTGAAACTGTGGAGCCCAGTGATTCAAACAAACCGTTAGGACAGGTAGGTTAGTTAACTAGATGGCAACGTGTCAGTTTCTGAGTCAGCAACTGCTGGACCCACTTGCAGAGTTAGCTAAAGTCGGTTGTAACAGATTCTGATGCAGCGCGTAAGGTTGATGGCCAGTGAAATTATGGCATGATTCTTTTGTTATTGAATGAGGATTAGGAAGAGTCATGTGAGAAAGAATTGTTCTCCAACAAAAGCTGAGTTTCTCTCTTATAATTCTCCATCGTCAATTAAGCTTGCTGTGGCTGTTTCTTTGTGCGGAAGCAAGCAATCTTGCTATTGGACAAGAAACATCTTGTCTTTCTTTCATCTTTAATTAATCTTACTTATTTCAAATTCGTCTTAGGATTAATCTTTCACTAAAGTTCGTTCATCATTTGATTGAAATTGATTAAAAGAAAGGGAAGCATCATAAAATTATTTTAGATACATAGATAACGGTGAGGGTAGAGAAATGACTGTAGTCAGCTAATGCCGTTGCCTCTTTTCGTTTAATTTTTGTTATTTTTTATCTTCCAGGAGGATGATGCGCAATAGAAGCTGCTCAGATTTTCTTGTTTCATTGTTTTATTGTGAACATTCTGAAATACAACACTTATTTTTTCGGCATCTAATCAATATTTGTTCACCTGTTTCTTTTGACAGGTTTAGGTGCCGCAATTATGGGTATAATAATCTACTGCTCACTTGTTGTCATATACATAAGGAGAAGGAACTCATCTGCTTGGACCGTCTGTTGTAGAAAGGTAACAAAGAGTGATCAAGACCTTGAGGCCTTCATTAGAAATTATGGATCTCTTGCTCCCAAAAGATACAGCTTTCCAAATGTTAAGAAAATGACTAACTCGTTCAAAGACGAGCTCGGTCAAGGAGGTTATGGCCGGGTGTACAAAGGGAAGTTATCTGACGGTCGTCTTGTAGCAGTAAAGCTCCTTAATACATCCAAAGGGAATGGACAAGAATTTATTAATGAGGTTGCAAGCATCAGTAGAACATCCCATGTCAATATTGTCACATTACTGGGTTTTTGTTTAGAGGGTAGCAAGAGAGCCCTTATATATGAGTTCGTGCCTAATGGATCCCTAGAAAAATTCGTGTACAATGGGAACACTTCGAAGCCTAGTGGTCAGCACTTGGGATGGGACAAAATGTATGAAATCGTTGTAGGCATAGCCAAAGGGCTTGAATACTTGCATCGGGGGTGCAGCACAAGGATTTTGCATTTCGACATAAAACCTCAAAACATTCTCCTTGATGAAGATTTTATTCCTAAGATCTCCGATTTTGGTCTGGCGAAACTTTGCCTTAAGAAAGAGAGCATCGTGTCGATGTTAGAGGCTAGAGGAACAATCGGCTACATTGCTCCAGAAGTTTTCAATAGAAACTTTGGAGAAGTTTCACACAAGTCTGATGTGTATAGCTATGGAATGATGATTATGGAATTGGTTGGATGCAAAAATTACCGTGATTCTGGCATTGATCATTCTAGCGAGATATACTTTCCACATTGGATTTACAAGCATGTCGAGCAGGGCAGAGAATTAAAATTGCCGGGTGATGTGACCAGTGAGGAAAGTGAAATTGTCAAGAAGATGATTATTGTGGGTTTGTGGTGTATACAGACGCGTCCATCGAACAGGCCGCCCATGAACAGAGTGATAGAAATGTTGCAAGAAAGCAATGAAGCCTTGCAAATCCCACCAATGCCTTTCCTCGCTTCTCCTCCACGAGCACCAATAATATCTTCTTCCACCATTTCAACTTCGTGACATAATCATCCAATTATATACAACACATGAGGTTATGACATTGTAATTTGTCAAGGCTCTGATTTTTCATGTGAATCAAGTGAAGTTGAATTGCCATTTTGAAAGCTGCTCTGATCACCATCTCCGTTGACGTGACTTTGAAAGCCGGTTTTTAGGTTGGAAATCAATTTCATATGAAATTTTCTGAGAAACCAATGGTTGATTGCGTGAACTTTGAGGAGATACTCTTCCCACAATTATCTTTCTCCCTAGATTTGCAAGCATTAATTAGTATTCTTCAATAGCAGTAAGTTATTGTCCTCAAAACCCAATAACTATTTCTGCTTAAAGAACAAAATCCAACCTTAGTTGAACTGTTTAATGGTCTAGTCCCTACTCCACACGCTCGAAGAGATTAGATCATTACGTATCCTATAATCATATCTCTATTATTATAGTGATTGTTTATTGCTCCCTCTATTTAACATTAATATAAAGTATATCATCAAAGCGGACCAGGGATTCAGGATTCCGAATGAGGATGATATTAAAAAAAATTTTAAAAATAAAACATAAAAAATACTAAATCAAGGTAAATCGGTAATATAAATATAGTCATATTTTCTAAAATAAGAGCAAGCCCATTTTGAGATCAGTCCCTCCTAGGGCAGCGACAAATATGTCAACAATTTCTCCCTTGTATCTTCCTTTTTCAATAATGTCTTTTTTATTTCTCTTGACACCATGGATCAACTTATTTTACTCTACAAATTTATCATATGTATTTGTTCTCAATAACAAATCAAACCATATTTTCATCTTTTTTTTTTTATTCGCCACCACTCAACAACTCAACAATGGCTTTGGTTCATAATAAATTTTTGAAAACAAGAGTAAATCTAACCACACAACCACTTTGAAGATAAGTTTTCTATTCGAATTTGTGCCCAAAACATAAAAAAAAAAAATGAAGAACCGGTTTTTTTTCTTTATTTTTTTTAGGGAAAACCTTTAAACAAGTATTTGACTGTAAGATTATTGTTGTTTCATTTGCTTCTAACTTCGAAGAACCAGTTTTTTGGATTATTTACGGCTTTTAAAGTGCATATTTATTTGGCCATTTATTCGGGTAAGAATAGTTGTTCTCATCAGACCCCCCCCCCCCTTTCCTCATATATTTATTTGGCCATTTATTTTTCTTTTGTGTACTATATGTTCATTTCCTTTGTCTTTCCTACAATTGTTTTTTCCCCTTGTTAAGTAAAAACGCTTCGATTTGTTTTTCCCTGATTTTGTTGTATTTGGATTTGGAGATGGATATATTGTAGAGGTATGTTTTCTTGAGTTACTTTCTTCACTTGTAAAAGGTTTTATAATTATTTTTTTTAACTTGAGATATTCTAGTATTCTTTATATTCCATAATTGTTATGTAAACTGTGTGTGATTTGAGTTTGGTGGATATTACCGAGCTTCTGTCATTATTGTTATTCAATTTAAATTTTAAAGGTGAAAATAGTTTATGGTGCAATTGAAATCAAAATTAATTGGGTTTTAATTAATTTCCACGTTATGATTTTTTTTTCTTATTTTTTATAATAAAAGATGAGGTCCAACATGAAATAAAGAGTCATTTTTTGCCACATAAAAAAATATAAAGCACTAACAGAACAACATTACGGGATAGGCATTACTAATATATGTCATCTATAAAAGACTATAAACTGAGAATTTTAACTTTTAAGTGTTATCTTTAAGCAGTTTTGTAGTACCCAAATCTTGAGCAACTGCTGCCGCAATAAGCTTTAGTTTACAAGCTAGTGATTGAAGAAGACATTAAAGGTGCCGTATCATGATTATCTAATGCGTATTTCAAAAAACTAAATCCTACGTCAAAAAATGAATAAACCTCTAGGGAGGTTTATAACAAGAAATTCTTCTTTATTTTTACAAGCCAAGCATGTGGAAGTCTATACACACGCTGGAGGCTCAATGGTAGTAAATAATGATTAAAATTGTTCTAAAGGTGTGATCGAGTGGTTTTCAAACAGTTTTATTTAATTGACCACCGAATTTAAATCTTGGGAAAGATAAAAGTCTAAAAAATATAAATTAGGGCTTTGCCCATCCTCTAACTTTTAAAAGTAAAAATAATAATTTAAATTAAGTAATATATAACTTTAACTACTTCTTCAACAAAGGTTAAAATTAAAATAAAAATTTTGTTGATCACCACATCATACCTTCTAAAATGGAGAGTAGAAAGCACATATTACCATAAAATTAGTTAGAGTTGAACTATTGGCACCCCTCAATAATTCTTATAATATTACTTTCCTATTATAATTACATTAAAGGACAAAATAAATATACTTAACCCCCTATATGTCTCCCTTTAATTATTTACACTTGCACAACAACTCCAAAGTCTTTTATATTTTTTTGTGACCTCACAAACATTTTGTACTTTAAAATCTTTTTCCTTTTTTTTTTTCATTGATCAAGCTTTTTATTTAAAAAAATTATATCATAGCCATTTGAGTCCACTTTTACTTTTATTTTTTTATAGGACTTTTAATTCTACTTAATACGTATATATTTATGATTTTTTTGGAGTTAAATGTATGTGATTTCATCATTCAATTTTTTTTTTAAGAAAAAATTTAATTGGAGTTGAATGGAAGAAACTGAAATATTTTTCTTTTCTGAATTAGAAAGAAATTGAAAAAACTAGAAAAGGAAATTCTGGCTTCTGGGAATGAAAGCACATTTTAACGAGAAAAGGGGTTTGAAAAGAAAATCAATAGGATGCTAACAGTCCAATTCAAGTTCTTATTGGACTAGGACGATTTTAAAGCGATTTTAGAGCCCAAACTGAGCCCAGTATATAGTAACAAGTTTATTGCGAAAAAAAAAAATAAAAAGATTTTTGAGATATTACCGATGGTTAAAATGATAAAATTCTTTTGAAGATAGAAAAGGGAAACAAAACTATAGTTAGCCACAATTATCTTTCTCCCCATATTTGTAAGCATTAATAACAATGTAGGATTATGCAATCATACTACTAATTACTAGGAATTATGATGACTTCATGGAGAAATTAAAAACAACATTGTTTATTTAACTTTTCAAGTCAGTTACTTAGTGTCTGGAAGGAAAGACAGGCAAAGGAGTGCCGTCAAGTCTTAAAAATGATCTATTGGTATTTTTCGAATATGATTTTAGTTAGGCCCAATAGATAAAGGACACATGTACAATTCTAAGAAAAAAGTAGTCTTACTTGGGCACTTTATTGAGACCAATGACCATGTTCAATATTTTTAAATATTATACTGTTGGGATTATGTGCTCTTTTAAAATATATTAATTTATTTTATGATTAATAAAATATTTAAGATATTTTCAATTGTATAAATATATTGAATGAGGTCCGTTTAATCATATTATATGTATTTATGTGATTATCATATAAATTCATATAAGATATAAATACAAGTTGTCTTATGATTAAATAAATTAAGTTTACAGTTAATAAATAGGGTTGGACGCTCTATTTATGTTTAGACTGTAGTAAATTTATTGAATAATTTGTCTTAATCATGTATGAATTTACTTACGTAGTTTGCCTAAATTGAGCTGGATCACATATGAGATTTAATTTACCTTAAAATGACTGTCAGACTTATTAAATCTTATAAGCATTGATTTTACTGTTTGAGTTAGTTATAATTTCATGATTGTAATTGTTATTCTATTTGAGTTACCAATAGGCATGACACACACTTGTAGTCAAAATTGCCCGGTATCTTGGTGGGAGCAATTATGAGTATTGGAGTTATAGATTAACAATATAGAATTTGTACAACACATCTCTTGAGGGTTTTCAAAGATTTGATCATGTAATTCTCTCTGGCCAGAGTGTGTCAACATATTTAGTATGTTGAAAATGATCATTAGAGAAAACCAGTAAATATTAAGGAATAAGATGTAATTAAATTGATTAGACAGTTGATATATCGTTTTAATTAACAATGTAGTACAAAGGATTGTGTAGTAAAGAAATCAATGTGGCATGAGTCGAATTATTATTCGAAAACATTATCCTAGATAGCATACAATTATAGAGGTCAATTCCTATCTTTTAGTGGAGTAGATATGGAATTAAATAATTAGGTTAGTTTAGTTACAGGCATAATTATTATAGCCACTATTATATGTACCCTTATGGATCCCGGATTAATAAACAAGATAACTAGCTATTTGGATTAAAAGTCTAAATAAATTATTTAGTAGGAGGGTCCATGTAATGTGCTTGTGTCTAAGGGGCCTTGTGTTATTTTACAAACTGGCCCCTATGCTAAGAAGAAGTAACGTTACTTTTGATTTTATTATTTTTAATTTAAATCAAATTTGATTTAATAGAATTAAAAGTATTAAAATATGGAGCCTAGGGTTTCCACTAGATAGAGATATAAAAGGACTTATTTTCTCCCAAAAAGAGGAGGGGCCACATTATACAGATCAGAAAAAAAGATTTTTTTTCTCTAATTTTGAGAGAAAAATTTTCTCCTGTTAGTTGCTTTTAGTGGTGATAAAGGCGCTCACACGTCAAGTGCAGATCAAATTTGAGTCATAACCTGGAAGATCATTGGTGATGGATCGCGATTTGGGAGCCTAGATTAACTTAGCAAAAAAGCCAAATCGGATTATCAAGGTATGATTTTCTAGATTACGAATTCTTATATATTGTATGAAATCGGTCTTAAAAATTTTTATAAAAATTTTAAAAACTGATTTTTTCCAACATATACGGTATAATCTAATGAAATGATGTCCTTTACGATTCCACCATAAATTATCTAAAACAATTTTTTATATAAAATTAGAAAAAACAATTTAGACTACTACTTAGAACGCAGCTTCTCCGAATACACCCTAAAACAACAGAAGGAGAAATCAAAGGAAACGCCAATAAACAATAGGAAGGCATTGTGCTAAATGATGACCTCAGTATAACTATATAAGAATTAAAAGCGAACTCTTACATGTTGGTGATTATAGTGAAGCATGATAAGCTTTGTGGACTCGCTCACATTAGATTGGTTCTCTAATAATAACAGAGCATAGTTAGTTAAGTCAACTCAACATGACGTTGAAGTCGTTAAGCATTCATTAAAGCCTATAACAAAATTAGTTTAGCTGAAAGATGCTTCTATAAATACAGTCGTTGTAATCATTTTTGTTATGTTAATAAAAATAATAAGAATTCTCCAGATCCTTCTTCTCTTATGTCTCATTTTCTTTCATTTTCCTGCTAGCCAAACATCCTTTATTAATATTTCTTTCATGGTATCAGAGCCAATTATGGCTAGCTCGATTCAAGCAACTCAAAATCCAAACTTCTTTAGCTTTGTCACTCCTGTAAAGCTTGATCAGAACAATTTCATTGTTTGGCGAGCTCAGGTGCTAACATCAATAAAAGGAAATGGCTTAAAAGGCTTCATCAATGGAGATCGTGCATGTCCTGAACAATTTCTTCCTACTAAATCACACTGAAGGTAGTGCCTCAACTGAATCAAGCTCTAAAGACGTGAATCCTGAATACGATGCTTGGATGAAAACAGATCAACAACTTTTGAGCTGGCTTATGTCCTCAATTCAGCAAAACTTGCTCTTGATTGTGATTCATTGTGTTACAGCAAAGGAACTTTGGGAAACACTCACTAGTATGTTCATCTCTCAAACTCAGGCTAGGTTAATGCCTTTAAAAATGCAAATTCAAACTCAAAAGAAAGGATCAATGAACATGACTGAATATTTTGCTAAAATGAAACGTATAGCTGATAATTTGGCACTTGTTGGAAAACTTGTTGCATGAATGATTTTATCATGCATATTTTGATTGGACTTGACTCTTCTGACTATGAATCTCTAGTTACCACTGTCTTAACTAGAGGTGAAAACATCAATTTGGATGAGTTCTATTCTTTACTGTTAAGCCATGAGAATAAAATTGAGCAAAAAAAGGGCAAAGTGAGTAATGATGTTGTTCATAATTTGTCTGCAAATGTTGCTCAAAAGCACCAGAATTTTGGTAAGAATTCTGGAGGTTATCAGAGGAACAATAGTGGATTCTTTGGAACTGGAAACAATTTTGGAGGTTTTAATAATGGAGGTCCAGGCAATAATTTTGGAGGCTTCAATAATGGAGTTCCAGACTCATTTGGTACTAATACTCCTGATGTCATTTGTCAGATTTGTTTTATACCAGGACACACAGCAAACAAGTGCAAGAACAGGTTCAATGCAAACTTTGTACCTCTGAAGAATTATGGTAGAGGGTGTTTTTCATGGAGGTTTTAGGCCAAATTCAACACAATTTGGTAGAGGTGTGTTTCATGCAAATAATAGTGGCAGAAGATCTTTCTTTGGTTCTGGTAAAGGTGTGTTTCATGCAAATATGCCAAGAGGGTCAAATTTTCAGGAAAACACAGTTTACTCAGACCCTACAACCTTTTATGCTTCCAGTTCTACTGGTCAAGCTACTGATTATACTGGTTTTAATGGACATAATGGCTTAACCAGTGAATTCTTTGGAGCATAAACTTCAACAGCACATTCTCTTCTGGCTCAAGCACCTGAGGCACTTGAAGATCCCTCTTGGTACTTTGACAGTGGAGCTACAAATCACATTACCAATAATGCAGTTAAATTACTTGAGCCTAAACTCTATACTGGTACTGAAAAACTGTTAGTTGGTAATGGCCATTCCTTGCATATTGAACACATTGGATCAGTTTTCCTTACAACCACTACACATGAACCTTTACTTTTAAAAAATGTGTTACATGTTCCCAATATCACAAAAAATTTACTCAGTATATCACAGTTACTATCAGACAATAATGTGACTGTTGAATTCTTTAAAAACTTGTGTCATGTGAAGGCCAGGAACATAGGGGTCATCTTACTCAAGGGGATTGCTAAAGGAGGCTTGTATCAAGTGCAAAATTTTTCTCATCAGTCACAAGATCAAACAACTTTACTCAGTCAATCCTTTACAAATAAATTTGAGTCTTTGTTTGCTTCTTTTCCTACTTCTTCAAGTATTACTACAAGTGTTCTGAGTCATTCATCTCAGTTTAACAAATTGTCATATGAACCCTCTGTTTTGACTGTTATTGTTGGTACAACTAATGTAAACCTTCTTCATACAAGATTAGGTCATCCAGCAGCTCATACTTTCAAAACTATACTAAAAATTTGTAATGACATTGTTGGTTTAAATAAAGTACAGAATTTAGATTTTTGCAATGCTTGTCAATTTGGCAAAAACCATATGTTACATTTCAATTCTATCATAACTAAAACTACAGAACCATTTCAGTTGATGTATGCTGATCTTTGGGTTCCCTCTCATATTTCTTCCACTCAAGGCTATTCCTATTATCTTTCTATTTTAGATGATTACAACAAATTCACCTGGATATTTCCTTTAACAGCCAAGTCTGATGCTTTGCAAGTTTTTATAGAGTTCAAATTGTTCATTGAAAAGCACTTACACAAACAAATCAAAACCATTCAAACCGATTGCGGGGGAGAATTCAGAAATTTCACATCCTTTCTTGCTAATTTTGGGATACAGTTTAGACACCTTTATCCTCATATACATCATCAAAATGGCAGATTAGAAAGAAAATATAGACACATAGTAGATATTGGTCTTACATTGTTGGCACAAACAAAGTTGCCTTTGAAGTTTTGGTGGAATGCCTTTCACACAGCTGTTTTTCTCATCAATACTACCATCAACAACACTTGCAAATATTTCTCCATATCAAAAACTTTTTCAGCAGAAACCAAATTATTCTTTTCTCAAAGTGTTTGGGTGTGCTTGCTATCCTTGTCTCAGACCATATAACAAGCATAAACTAGAATTTAGAATTGGAAGGTGTGTTTTTATTGGTTATAGCTCTCACCACAAAGGTTATAAGTGTCTTCACTCATCTGGTAGAGTTTATATTTCCAATCATGTCATTTTTTATGAAAAGTCTTTTCCTTATATAGTTGGATCAGATTTTTCTTCTGTCATACAGTCTTCTATGCATCAGACTCAACTTCAACTTCTACTCCTTTGTATACTGTTTTTTCTGTTCCTGAGATACAAGCACCTTGAGCAACTACACTTGCTGATGATCATCTTAATCTTTCTTCTTCTGCCCTTGATGAGGAAAGCTTATCTTTGTCTTCACCTAGTGATCAATCTCCTATTAACACAAACCAAAATACTTCACCAGTTGCTTCTTTACCCTCACATTCTCCACCTCATATTTTACCACCACCTCCATCTATTGGTCATCCTATAATTACCAGGTCTAAGGCTGGAATTTACAAACTCAAGTCTTACCTTGCTGCTTTACTTGCTAAACCAACTGAACCTACATCAGTATCCTAAGCTCTAACTGATCCAAAGTGGTTTCAAGCTTTACAATCAGAGTATCAAGCTCTTCAGGCTAATAATACTTGGGAATTGGTCTTACCAACTGCACCAGTTAAAGTAGTAGGAAACAAGTGGGTTTTTTTGAATTAAATACAACTCAGATGGCTCTATATCTCGTTACAAAGCTAGACTTGTAGCAAAAGGGTTTCATCAAACACTAGGAGTGGACTACACTGAAACATTTAGTCTAGTTGTCAAAGCTTCAACTGTCAGAATTGTACTCAGTTTAGCAGTCATGAACAAATGATCACTTAGGTAGGTAGATGTCAATAATGCCTTCCTAAATGGCATTTTAGTTGAAGATGTATATATGGAGCAGCCCGAGGGATTTGTTGATTCTTCCAAGCCTCATCATATATGTAAGCTCAAGAAGGCCCTATATGGTCTTAAACAAGCTCCTAGAGCTTGGTTTGATTGACTGAAGACAGCAATGGTGCAACAATGGGGTTTCATGAGTTCTAAGTCAGATAGTTCTTTGTTTTTTAAAAGAACAGCTGATCATGTGCTTTTGGTACTGGTCTATGTAAATGACAGTATTGTCATTAGCTCAAGCTCCTTCCTTGTTCAGCAACTTGTTTCAGATATGCAGCACACTTTTGCTTTAAGGGATTTAGGGGAACTGAACTATTTTCTTAGAATTGAGGTAGCTAAAACAACTAATGGTCTTCACTTATCTCAGGCCAAATATGTTGCTGATCTTTTATCTAAGCATGACATGGCTGCTTGTAGTCCTATACCAACTCTTATGTCAAGAAGGCAACATCTCACCAAGAATTCAGGTACAACTATTGCTAATGCCTCAGAATATAAATGTCTAGTTGGTGCATTGCAGTATGTCACACTGACCAGACATGAAATAGCATTCTCTGTAAACAAACGAAGCCAATTTATGAACTGTCCTACAACTGCACATTGGGAAGCTTGTAAAAGGCTGCTGAGATACCTTAAAGGTAGGGGTGGGCAAAATCGGGTTCCGGTCGGGTTCGGATCAACCCGATCGGGTTTCGGGTTGGTCGAGTTGGATAAAAATCCATCCAAACTCCACCCGAACTTATAACCCGATCCGAATTTAATTCGGATTGGATTGGATCAGGTTAAAAAGTCAGGTGTAGTTCGGATCGGATTCGGGTTATATAGGGTTCTGTTAGATTCGGGTTAAAAAGCCAGTTTCGGGCTTCCAATTTCTAAAACTCAAAAGACTTTTTGAGAGAATGAGAGTCAACAGTCGTGAATGGTGGAGTGGATCAGGGTCAGCTTGCTGGGTAGATCTTCAATCGGACCAAGTGATGGTGGAGTGGAGGATTCAAGACGTGGATCGAGTGCTTGGTTGCAGCAGATCCGTACATCGGGTCACGATATGCTGCGTGTGGTAGCTTCGGTTGGTGTCGGTTCTCGGCGGCGGTTGCTGCGTGTGGTGGCTGGATGAAGCTAGCTTCGTGAACTCTGTGTGTGTGTTTGCTACTTGTGGTGAGCGACGGAGGCTGTGATTAGGTGTGGCTTGTATGTTGCCGGTCGGCAGTGGGCTGGCTGCTTGTGCTTGAGTGCTGGTTTGTGTGTGTGCTAAGCGTTAATGACAGTGGCAGAGGCAGACTTGGCTTTGTTCTTTGTGAGGGACGTGAGGCCGTGAGGGTTTGTATGTGTTCTTTGTGAATTGTTGCGAGTCTTGTGATTTGTGAATATTGACTTTATGTGTGTGTTGTGTGGTGTTCGTGACTCCGTGTACTGTAGTGCACTAATGTAGTGTGTGAGTGTGTGATACTGTAATTTTTGACTTTGTTTTTTTTTTCTCAACCCTATCAGGTTTTCGGATCGGATCGGGTAAAAGCCCGATGGGTTGAGACAAATTCACCCGATCGAGTTTTCTTCACCATCCGATCCGATCCTAACCCAAAAACTTTCGGATCGGGTCGGGTCGGATCGAATCGAGTCAGATAATTTGCCCACTCCTACTTAAGGGTACTATTTATTTTGGGCTGCATTTCTATTGTTGTGGTAGCATGCAAATCAATTGTTTTAGTGACTCAGATTGGGCGTGTGATAGAGATGATAGAAGATCAGTGGCAGGATATGCAGTGTATCTTGGTCCAAACTTGATATCATGGTCTTCAAAGAAGGAGCCAGTAATCTCAAGATCAAGTACAGAAGCCGAATACAGAGCTTTGGCTCTAGCCACCTTAGAAGTTATTTGGATTCAATCTTTACTTGATGAATTGCATATTCAACTTGCTAAAGTGCCTATTATGTGGTGTGACAATCAAGGAGCAATATCTTTGGCTTACAATCCAGTGTATCATGCTAAAACTAAGCATGTAGAATTAGATATTCATTTCATTAGAGAAAAGGTAGCTGCTAAGAAGATTGAAGTATGTTTTATTCCTAGTGAGGACCAAACAGCAGATATTCTCACCAAGCCTTTAACATTTGGACAGTTTCATTATCTAAGAAGCAAGCTAAACGTCAATTCTAGACAGTTTAGCTTGAGTGGGGATGTTGGTGATTATAGTGAAGCATTAGAAGCTTTGTGGACTCACTCACATCAGATTGGTTCTCTGCTAATAACAGAGCATAGTTAGTTAAGCCAACTCAGCATGACGTTGAAGTCGTTAAGCATTCATTAGAGCCTGTAACAGAATTAGTTTAGCTGAAAGATGCTTCTATAAATACAGTCAGTGTAATCATTTTTGTTATGTTAATAAAAATAATAAGAATTCTCCAGATCTTTCTTCTCTTATCTCTCCTTTTCTTTCATTTTCCTGCTAGCCAAACATCCTTTATTAATATTTCTTTAATTACATATGTACATTAATCCCATTAAAGATCATAGCTAATAGCAGAAGGAAGAAGAAAATGAAGTCACTCAATCCTTTGCATTCTCTTCCTTTGTACTCGAAAATTTGGTGAAATGAGAAACAGAAAACTCAAGTACTGGAAGTTGGTGTCGTCTTCGTGCTGGTCCAAGTGAGAGTAACAGAATCTGGGGATTGTGTCATCATCTCCTGTGTCTTCTTGTCATCGTACCCATCACTCTCTGTATCCCGAGTGTCCAAGACATCCACCATATAAGGCCTCAAATCCTTCTCACTTTGCAGACACTGGAATGCCAACTCTGCCACTGCATTTATCGTCCTCCTTACCTTGTTGTCTGATTCATATCCAAGAGTTCGATCCACGAGCTCGTGCAATGCTTTGTTTTGGATCTTGTTGATTGCCAGATTTGACAAATTAATCTCATGACGGTGTCCAGTAATATCAACTGCTGGCATTGATGATATTAGCTCAATCAAAACAACTCCGAAGCTAAACACATCACTCTTGTCAGTAAGCTGATAGCATTGGTGGTATTCGGGATTAACGTATCCTGGAGTCCCCTGTGGAGCAGTCGAAACATGGGTGACATGATTTGGAAAGAGACGGGAAAGTCCAAAATCTGCAACTTTAACACAGAAGTTGTTGTCAAGAAGAATGTTGTTGGTCTTCACATCACGGTGGATGATATCAGAAGCATGAAGATATGTCAATGCGCTTGCTGTCTCAATGGCGATCTTCAAACGCGTAGGCCAAGGTAGGGCACCAGGCTTGGCACGTTCCCCGTGTAAATGATCAGCAACTGTGCCATTGGAGATGAATTCATACACAAGCAAGAGTTCACGACTGTGACGGGAGGTACATCCGTAAAGAGAGACAAGATTTTTGTGGCGCAAGCGAGCTAGTATATCAACTTCATTCATGAATTGTTCAACTCTTTTGTAATTGTTTTCATATAAACGCTTGACTGCAACAGCTCGCCCATCTTGGAGTTCACCTGATTAATTAAAATGGGAGTTTTCCTTTAACTTGTTCATTGAAATAGTTAATGAAAGTTGGGAACATAGGGCCTTGACACTTACCATAATATACAGTGCCAAAGCCTCCATCACCAAGTTCTCTGGCAAAGTCAAAATAATTGTTGGCCTCTTCGAGTTCACCATAGCTGAAGACATGAACTCTATGATCGTTACCTCCCTTTTCAAGATCCACCTTTGAAGAGGGTTCAGACGATGTGTTGCGAAATAACAGAGTTGAAGCAAAATGTTTGTTTCTTCTTGCGATGAAGATAAATCAAGAAAATAGCAGCCATGAGGCCCATGCCCCCGAAAGCTGCACCAAGTCCTGTTTACAGAAGTAAGAGCAATTAGCAATTCTTGATGTATGTGTTTTATATTTAACAACTTAAATAAATGGAGGACTCGTATAGCGTATTACCTATAGCAACCTTCACTTTAACTTTTGTATCAGTAAAGATTTGGAACAAAATAACAACACAAATTGTTATTAAAAAACTTAATCATGAGCAAAAGTATCCTCCCAGCACATATTCTGCGCTGCATCCCCACAATTCTATGCTTCTTGATTGCAGTACCGGCATCTCACAGCGACGTAGATGAACGGTATGCAGTATGTAGTAGGAAGTTCGATTGTGGGACAACGTCACTTGATATCGGGTATCCTTTCTGGGGAGACGGTTTTAGGCCACAGTATTTTGGTGGCCGAGAATTCTATCTCCACTGTCCAAGCTATGTGAAGCCGAGATAGAGTCCTACAATATCTATGGGAAATGAAGTTTTTCAAGTTTTAGAAATTGATAATGGCTGTCAAACGATGACTATTATTCCTGCTCGACTTGATTTGCCTAGTGGTTATTGTCATTCAGTCCAATGGCCGGAAAAATTATCAACGGCACGCTCTTTAGTTACAGTGAGACCGTTCGAAACCTCAACATATTCTTCAATTGCAGGGGTGGGTTCACATCGGTGGGTAAAAATAACTTCAGTTGTCCTTCAGAAGATGGAGTGATAAATGGCTTCTATACCATCGATGATGACTCAGGCTCACTGCTTGAAAATTGTAGCAGCTCTTGTCGCAGCGTTGGCAAAGTCCCTGTTCAATTGACAGCTTTAAATTTTGATTATCTTATAGCTGGAAAGTTGAGTGAGGTTTTAGGCCAAGGGTTTCAGGTGCGATATCACGCGGACAATGAATTTTGTTCGGCATGTTCGTCTTCTCAAGGGATATGCGGATCTAATGAGTTCAGATGAATTTGCGTGTCTTTGTCGTGATAAACCCCACATGCCTACCTGTCCAAGTGGTATGCTTGCTTCCTTCTCATGCTCATCCTCCTAAATATTACGGTAGGAGGTATTAATGTGAAATTAAGTTCTTAACAAGGCTTATATATAGAAGCCTACCATAGAAGAGTAACAAGCTTATAAGAGAGCAGTCCATGCGCTGAGAAAGTCTTTGGTGCTTCTCGAGCATCGCTCTTTATCTATTCAGTGCTTGCCACGAAAGTATGCATATTATCATGATTGGTTGGACATACAAGGGGCAAGGAATTATAAGAAAATGAGCAGTATTTTAGGGGCACCCAAGAGTTTTCCCCATGCGCTTGAGACCGGACGAACAACGAAGCCATTTATGGAAACTGCGGTGGGCAAAGTTTGAAATTTGTTTTTGCAGTGACATGCTGATTTTGCTTCTTGGTTAGAGTTAGTTTTAGTTGTTTTCGTTACTAAAAATTCAGAATATTGGTTATTTTTTATTTGGCCCCTATTGCTTATGGATTCTTTTACTCTGTTTCCTCTTTTTGACTGATTCATGTTCTGCTAGTACAAGTGTTAGAATTTTGAGCTTATTCTATCTAATCTGAATTTGAGGCTTGATTGAAGTGAGAGTTGGTGCATGAATTTTGCAGAACAAAATAACTGCAGTTCATATGGGTGTTTGTTGCTGACTCTTCCTTGTTTTACCTTGAATTACAGGCAAAGTTCAGAGCAACAGACTGAAGCTTGTCATAGTTAACCGTAAAATAGCGACCTAATTCTTTTAGCTTGATCTTTTTCACTGCATTTCAAACTTTCCAACTTTGTCATATACTCTTGTGAAGTTTTGTGACTAACTGATGAAAATTTACACTGTAACTCCAGATTCGACGAAGATGGTAGACAACATAGTCCAAGAGCATGATAAATTTTAATATGAAACAGTCAAAAACTTTGAAAATCGTTTTATGGATAATAAATCTAATCTTGAATTAGTTCATTTCATCCCTATCAAATTATTAAAAGAAACAAAACCAATATCTATACGATAGTGATATTCTTGATTGAAAGCGGAGTTGTGAGTAAAAGAATTTATTAAGCAAAAAAAATAGTAATCTAGTTATTAACAGATCAAAAGATATATAACAAATCATCATACGTTTTAGGGGCTATTCCATGTTGACAATAGAGACAACTGCATCCGCAGAGATTGTGGCAACTTTTCAGTTTTGTTTTTGTAATTAATTTAGCCATGCAAATGCGGAAGATGCTGGAAAATTTTTCATATGTGCCAGATTATTTGTCTGCCTCATTCTGACGGTTCGGAGTTATGTTATGGTTTCACTGTGAATATTCTGAAGGACATCAATTATTTCTACACTATCTGCTTCATGCTTGTTCACATTGCTTTTCCTATATAGGTTTAATCGTTGGAATAATTGGCATAACAACCGCCTGCACAACTATTTGCATTTTCACATCGAAGAAGGTCTCATCAACTCTGTCAGCGGCCGTTCGTAGAAAGATAACAAAGAGTGATAACGATCTTGAGGCCTTCATTAGGAACTATGGTCCTATGGACCTTTTCCTCTCAAAAGATACAACTTTTCGGATGTTAAGAAAATAACCAACTCATTCAAAGATAAGCTTGGCCAAGGAGGATTTGGCGGTGTCTACAAAGGAAAGCTGTTGGATGGTCGTTCGGTAGCAGTGAAGCTCCTAACCGCTTCCAAAGGGGACGGACAAGATTTTATTAATGAAGTCGCAAGCATTAGTAGAACATCCCATGTCAATGTCGTCACACTACTAGGCTTTTGTTTGGAGGGTGACAACAGAGCTCTTATCTACGAGTTCATGCCGAATAGATCGCTTGAAAAATTTGTTTACAAAGGAGATACTTCAAAGCCCTGTCAGTACTTGAGATAGGAAAAGATGTACGAGATTGTTATTGGAATAGCCAAAGGTCTTGAATTCTTGCGTCGTGGATGCAGCACTAGGATTTTGCATTTTGACATAAAACCTCATAACATTCTCCTCGATGGAGATTTCTGTCCTAAGATCTCTGATTTTGGGCTGGCAAAACTCTGCACTACTAAAGAGGGTATTGTGTCGTCGTTACTGGGGGCTAGAGGGACAATCGGCTACATTGCTCCAGAAGTGTTCAGTAGAAACTTTGGAGAGGTGTCACACAAGTCTGATGTCTACAGCTTTGGAATGATGATAATGGAATTGGTTGGATGCAAAAATAACCTCGACTCTGGAGTTGATAATTCTAGCGAGGTATATTTTCCACATTGGGTTTACAGGCATGTTGAGCAAGACAGAGAATTTAAATTGCCCGGTGTCGTAACCAGAAAGGGAAATGAAATTGAAATTGCCAAAAAGATGATTATTGTGGGTTTGTGGTGCATACAGGCCCGTCCATCAGATAGGCCGCCAATGAATGAAGTGATAGAAATGTTGCAGGGAAGCACTGAAGCCTTGCAAATCCCACCAACGCCTTTCCTGTCTTCTCCTCCGAGAGCTCCAATAGATTCTTCCACTTTTCAACGTTACGGTATAATGATCAGAATTGAAATATCGATGCAAGTTAAAACTCTTTTATGTTGCGTCTATTTCTGCTAGCGAAACAAATGATGCATGCAATTTGAATTGATCATATGTTACATTCTATTCCAGCATTCCTCCTATTTCATCCCATTTTTCGTTCCTTTCTCATCTTGATTCCTTCCTTATGTTCTCGGATCCAAACATGACCTAAATACAGTAATGCTTACTGAAAACTGGGGTCTTCCCGTCAAAATCAGAAATTTTTTTATGATATTTCTTTTCTTTTTCAACCCCCTATCACCCCAAATTCATACGGAGGGAAAATGCTGATAACCAATCCACCAATTTTTAGCATAATGATTGAATTCCCAAATTCATATGGGAATTTGTGATTTTTTTTAAGGCAGAGGGGTAGACAAACTCAAATCAATTTTTATCCGCCTGTTCTTTTGGTGGCTAACTAAATAAAACAGTTTGAACACCACTCCGGTCTTATTCCTTGTATTTATTTAATTCTTTTCATTGATTTTGAATAACTGATCCGTGTTGACTCGATTTGGGTCTGTATATTTTTGTCATTTTCACTCTTTTCAAAAACAGAAAATTTCCATGCCCATTCCCCACGTCTCTTCTCCGGCCAAGAAGACTTTCCATAGCTTTTCGGTCTCACTCGTGGAAAAATCTAATGGATTCCTTTTCAATTAATTTAATAGTTTATGTTATAGTTGTAGTATAACTAAGTGTTAGAAATCTTTTATTTTTTCAGTCCAATTGTTGTTAATTGTTAGAAATCTTTTATTAATTTAATAGTTTAAATTTGATTAACTGACAAATATACCCTTGTTTTGAATTCAAATGCATCCCTTTACAAAGTTACAAAGTCTTGAACTAATAAATTTACCACACTGGCCATGATATAGAAGATGCATTTACACACGAAGACCAACTATTGCTGTTAATTTATATTGACTATAATGCCCTTGGCAGATTGGTTTATTACCATGCGCATCAAAAATCCGACGGCTATAAAATCTAAGCTATGGTTAATTTAAATTGACTATAATTTGTTTATTTTTCTGCAACCAAAAAAATATTATCAGCTTATATAAAATACAAGTGACCAAAAAAAAAAAATTAATAAAGGAAGATGTTTGGGGGAAAAATAGGAAATATAGCAGAACGCCACGTGTCGACTAATGGAATAAGTTCAGTGTAATCCGAGGTACCCCCCATGACTCAAAGAGTAACTCGAGGTACCCCACGACTCGAGGTACCCTCTATAACTCAAGGGCAACTCGAGGTACCCTCCATGACTCGAAGAGTGACTCGAGGTACCCTCCATGACTCGAATAGTGACTCGAGGTACCCTCCATAATTCGAAGAATAACTTAACATACCCCCACAGCTAGAGGTACCCCACACAATTGGGGAGTGACTCAGGGTACCCCCCACAGATAGGGTACCTCATATTATTTGGGGTACCCTGCACATCGGTTTCGAGAAAAATCCGCCATGAGAAATGTCTCCATCACATGAGGAATAATATTTGATTTTGTCATGATTAAATGCCAAAACGCTTGAAAAAGTGGGGACGGCTGCCTGCCACCATAACCAAAAATAACAGACACTACCCCAAGGACAAGTGGTCCCCAAACGCCTACCCGGCGGCTGCAGAGGTGCCCCAGGACCACTCCCCAGCACGCGCCACGTTTCCAAAAGGTGGGATACGCCGCGAACGCCATTCTTGATCCCCAAGCATGTGTATAACAGCCCAAAATTCATGAGAAAGAGAAAAGGACGTCAGCCAAAGAGGATATGCCACGTGATAGCTAAGGTACACCATATATAAAGGCGCCTAGGTTTTATTCTCCATTATGTTCTCACACTCCATCACCACTCACACTCCGAAAATAGGTTTTCTTCAACCTCAAAACCCTAATTTACAGAGGGCTAGCGAGCCCTCTTCATGATAAAAGCTTGAGTTTGCTAACTTGAGCGTCGGAGTGTGATCGCCGGGGTACCCCCCGGCTTCACCTCTAACCTCGGTTTCACTGTTTTGCAGGTGTGTAGCTCATCTCAAGGGGTATTTTTTCTTGGTTCGAACCCTCACCATTGTTACCACTTACCTCTTCCCTTCTCACCTTCTCCGAACTCATAAAAGCATCGCACACAACAAACTAGGGAGGTACCCCGTCTCCCCCAAAAATACAAATTCATTGTTCTAGATAGATTAGCCATTTTAGCACACCCAAAATCTGTCGAAAACAATTGGCGCCGTCTGTGGGGAGACGCACAAAAAGCCTCCACCGCAGTTACCAAGCTAGTTGTTGTGTGCTCCAATATATGGCACCTGACGTACCCCCCGAAGGTTTAATGGCGGATCCTATAAAGAAGGGAAATGACAGCAGTGGTGAAGGTAGTGATGCCCGTCTCAGCAAAGGCAAGGGTATCAAGCAATCGACGGGTATTCGCCAAGATGAGGAAGTTATCTCTCACAACCGTTTCGAGGATTTTGCCCATGCAATACTTAGGGCGGTTGGACCTCGGACACCCGAAAGTTCACTTCCACCAGTGACGTTAGATTCTCCACCACCTCAAACGGACCAACAAGCTATGGTCAGAAAAAAGGTACCCCAGGCCAGCAAGCCAAAACATGGGTCTTCGGGTACCCACTCTAAGTTTCAAATCATGGGCTCCCGAGACAAGTGTTACACCGCCTCTTGCAATTCTCGCAGCAGCCAGGGTGCGAGGCGTGCAAAACGTGCCCACGAGGATCTCCGTGTCAAGTTGAACGCCAAAAGGGTTTCTCAAATGGGGGCGACATCGTCGGGTACCCCTGGGGTACCCCCGGGCTTATGGAAAAAATGGAAAACCTTGAAGCTTAGGTGAAGCTCCCTCTCGGTAAGCAGAACATCACAAGTGCTCCATCGCCTATGACCTACCACTCGCCATTCACTATAGAGATTCGGACAGCAGCTCTTTTCGAAGCGTTCACCATGCCTCAGATACCCTAATACCGAGGGTAACCCAAGCACGAAGCCCTCCACGGGTTATCCCGCATGGACAAGGGTACAACGCGCCGGGTATCTCATAGGTATCCCACATGTATCTCACGGGTACCCCGCATGGACAAAGGTACAACGCGCCGGGTATCTCATGGGTACCCCACGGTATCTCACGGGTACCCCACGAGTATCTCATGGGTACCCCGTATGGAAGAGGGTACACCGCTCTGGGTATCTCACGAGTGCCCCAACCTCCAAGATCACCACCACCGGAGCAGCAAGAGCCACCACCGAGGCCTCGGTGGTGGTGTACCCCATAACTAGTTACTCTGGAGTTATGCGGGGGTACCCTACAGGGACCAGATTGAGCCCAAATGTGAATTGGAGGCACCTTTGGATCCTCAAATACCCAAAGATGAAAAACGGGTACCCCGGTTCAACACCTGATTTCAGTCTCGATTTGAGCCACTAATCCAACAAAGACCGTCAAAATAGGCTTCAACCTTTCAGAAGAACAACAAAGAAAAGTCATACAACTAGTAAAGTGATAACATTCTACCTCCTTTTGCTTATTTTGATTGTTTTCTTTAATGCTTGTGTGTTTGAAATATATGCTTGACCATGTGGGGTACCCACGTAGGTAGTACCAGTCAGTTTCCTAAGCCTTTAATGACAATGATAAATGATCCCGGGATCCCCAATATTCTCCTTAGGATAACAAAATAGTGTCATATAATGATTCACATCGCCACTCTCTATGAATGCATTTTCTTTACAAAATTTGATAATGTGTGCTCTCTTATTTGCCTCTCGATTTTTTGTATGGATGAGTAGCTTGAAATGCTATAAGAATATATTTACCATTAAACTAACTCTATTTATTTTGTTGAGTATTGTTTACTATGACACAAGAGGGTACCCGACGTACCTTGTTCGGGGGTACCCGAGAGGTACCTGACCTACGCCCGATTATGAAAATCTACTCAACATCATCCAGCAAAAGGGCGCCCTATTAACCGCCTTTATCATTATTTGTTCGCCATATTTCATTCTGAGCGAATGGTGGATCATGAGGTTTCGACCATCTCGCATAAGGGTAGGTGAGCAGCTACCTTTATCTCAATCTATATTTTCTATTTGATTTCATGCGAATGGTGGATCATGAGGTTTCGATCATCTTGCATAAGGGTAGGCGAGCAGCCACCTTCATCTCAATCTTTATTGTCTATTGGATTTCATGCGAATGGTGGATCATGAGGTTTTCGACCATCTTGCATAAGGGTAGGCGGGCAGCCCACCTTTACTACTATTTATCTTGTATATTTGATTTAGAGTGAATGGTGAATCATGAGGTTTTCCATCATCTCTCAAAAGGAATCGCCACAAGTTTTGTGAAGATTTGTGGCAGGCATTTATATGAAAATCGCCATACGCTAATGAAGGGTACCCGAGGTACCCTACTCCAGAAAGTCGCTCTCCAAATACACCAAGAGGAACTCCAAGAAAGTTTGAGATAAGCAACAAGCATATCCGGAGGAATCGCCATATGTTTGATGAAATTGGGTTATTCCGTCATGAATTAACATCAACAAGCAAGCCTAAGTAAACTGTGATACACTGATGAAACAAGATTAAGGGTATTCCTAGTACTCGGGGTACCCTATGACAGAAAACTATTCTTCGTATACACCAAGAGGAACCCAAGAAAGCTTGAGATAAGCAATAAGCATAACTGGAGGAATCGCCATATGTTTGATGAAATTGGATTATTTCGCCATGAAGTAACAGATAACTCAGTGAATGTTCAAGCTTAAGGGTACCCGAGGTACCCCATGCACTTTGTCAGTAATGTCGAGCAAGGTTATACAGCAAGATGGTCATCTTCACTTTCATTTCTTAAGATAAGGGGATCAATAAAAGTGCTAGAAATGACAGGTTACAGCATTGATATCGTGGGTACTGATGGTGACTTTAGCCGAGGTACCCAAATGAGGTACCCACCGAGGTACCCAAGTTATCTTCGTGGGCTTTCAAACCGAGATGCGGGAACCATGCTATTCTCAATCACCTTTAAGATAACCGATTTATCTATCCACTTCTCCACTTTTGGCACCACCACCCAGATCAAAGACTCTATTCCTCGGTCATGATGCGCTCAAAAGCATTGTCAACCATTTTCTCCTGCCGAGGGTACCTCTGAAGCTGCAAGGAAGGTAGCCCTATGATTTTATTTTTGTCTTCGAAGTACATAAAGGAAAGGTACTCTTAAATCAAGTGGATCCCAGGATAATCAACGAATTGCTTCTTAAATGGCCAAAGAACGCATAGAAGCCTTCACCAGAAAACAAAATATAGGTGATGGGGGGGGTACCCTCACAACAGCTTCTACCCATACTTGGTGGTTCATCCTCAAAAGCAGATGAAAAGTTTGAGTCAATCAGCTCCACCCTCTTCAACTTGTCCAAATTGACAGCCATTTTTTAGCAAATAGGAGAGAGAGCCCATCTTTTATTTTTGGGTTCTCAGGGTACCCCTAGAGGGTGAAACTATTCAGCTGCCCATCAAGCTAAACTTCATATCGCCACGTGCCGCTCCTACTTTTTATGTAAGTTTCTTTTGCCTCCAAGCACTTCTCGCCAAAAAGAAACTAGGGGGGTTGTTGTTTGGGGGAAAAATAGGAAAGATAGCAGAACGCCACGTGTCGACTAATGGAATAAGTTCAACAATAATCCGAGGTACCCCCCATGACTCAAAGAGTAACTCGAGGTACCCCCACGACTCGAGGTACCCTCTATAACTCGAGGGCAACTCGAGTGACCCTCCATGACTCGAAGAGTGACTCGAGGTACCCTACATGACTCGAAGAGTGACTCGAGGTACCCTCCATAATTCGAAGAATAACTTAACATACCCCCACAGCTAGAGGTACCCCACACAATCGGGAGTGACTCAGCAGCCCCACAGATAGGGTACCTCATATTATTTGGGGTACCCTGCACATCGGTTTCGAGAAAAATCTGCCATGAGAAATGTCTCCATCACATGAGGAATAATATTTGATTTTGTCATGATCAAATGCCAAAACGTTCATGAAAAGTGGGACAACCGCCGCCACCACAACCAAAAATAACAGACACTACCCCAAGGACAGTGGTCCCCAAACGCTACCCGACAGCCCACCGGCAGAGGTGCCCAGACCACTCCTCAAAGACGCGCCACGTTTCCAAAGTGGGATACGCCGCGAACGCCATTTTGATCCCCAAGCATGTGTATAACAGCCCAAAATTCATGAGAAAGAGAAAAGGACGTCAGCCAAAGAGGATATGCCACGTGATGGCAAGGACACCATATATAAAGGCGCCTAGGTTTTATTCTCCATCAAGTTCTCACTCTCCATCACCACTCACACTCCGAAAATAGGTTTTCTTCAACCTCAAAACCCTAATTTACAGAGGGCTAGCCAGCTCTCTTCATGATAAAAGCTTGAGTTTGCTAACTGAGCGCCGGAGTGTGATCGCCGGTACCCGGGCTTCACCTCTAACCTCGGTTTCACTGTTTTGCAGGTGTGTAGCTCATCTCAAGGGGTATTTTTTCTTGGTTCGAACCCTCACCATTGTTACCACTTACCTCTTCCCTTCTCACCTTCTCCGAACTCATAAAAGCATCGCACACAACAAACTAGGGAGGTACCCCATCTCCCCCAAAAATACAAATTCATTGTTCTAGATAGATTAGCCATTTTAGCACACCCAAAATCTGTCGAAAACACATATAAAAATATTTATCTTACTTATTGTTTATTATATATATACAATAAAAAAAACTTTAACATATATATTTTTATAACAATTATTTTAGAAGTTACAATATTATCAAACTAGCCTTTAATTTCTAAATCATAACAACGAATATTTATTAAACACGCAATAAATTTTAAACGAAAACTATCTAACCAGAATGCCAAATAAGTCTTGAATAGCTTTGATCGATTGAGAAACTTCCATGTAACTACAAATTGGACCAAAACTTGTTGAAAGGGACCATAGAAATGCAACTTAGGAGCCATCTGTTCTTAACTAATTTCAACCGATTTGTATCAAGCCATACGTTTTTTTAACTAATTTCCCGACTTGCATCAAGCCATGCGTTCATTTTAGTGATTTTGGATGCAAAAGTTGAAAAAGTCAAGAGTCAACTCCCATCGATTTTCTGTCTCTCTCGTAAACTCCTAAACTTTCACAATATTAGACCAACTACTTACTTAAGTTGAAACAAAAAAGGGTTACTGCATATTTTACTGAATTAGGAATTTCTATTTTTAATATTTTCTCATGAATTGATTATTTTTAAAAACCTTCATTTACTCTTTATTTTTGTAAGAACTAAGAAGACAAAAAATTTCATCAACCCACTCCTATTTTTCCTTTATCTTTTGAACAAACATGATCATCATCGTCATCATTATTTGTGATTTTTATTATTATAAAAATGATTGTTAACGATAATAAATAATATTAAAAATAATATCATTAGTAAACTGAAATTTTTTGCTTCCCAAGTAAACTGAAAATTTTTTCCTACACTGTTTATTGAAAATTAAGTTTTAAAAATGATTCCAAACAACTTTCACTTAGTAAACTGCGGTTAGACACTTGACAATATTAGACTAACTAACTTATTTGTGGAATTATAACACTGTTTCTTGTCTGTTGAATTTTTAGATTAAATTATAAAGAAATCTAAAAGAGGCATGCGGTACGGGTACAATTGACACTAATTTAGCATGTACAAGTGTCTGAATTTTGAGCTAGTTCTGTCGAATCTAAATTTCTAGATTGTTTGACTTTGAATTAGAGTTAGCACTGAAGTATGCACATAAATGTTATTGCAATATCCAGACATCTGTTCTGACTCTTTATTCCCTTGAATTATTACTCATACAGACAATGGTTATAACCGGACATCGACGTTTGGCATATGCAGTATAACTGCCCCATTCTTTTACTTGTTCTTTTTTTATTTGCATTTGGGATTCTCACATGTCTATAGAATACATCGACACAAACTCCATGATTATGAATATGTTTACTGAACTATTGCCATCCAAAATATTTCATGAGTAGATTGCTCATATAGGCGTCTTGTCTTTAAAGGAAATTTAGTTTTAGTGAGAGTTAGTGATTTTAGATGCTCTTATGATATAGACATTTTTCAGTTATTTCAATTTATAATTATTTCATGTAGAAATAAAGTTTTGGTTTATTCACACTCTGATTTTAATATGGTTTGATCTCACTATGGTTTGAAGTGGAGCAATTAGAAATAGGCATGTTAAGATCATAATGCTTGATATTTCCACTCTACAATCTACATCATGATCTATATCATTCAGTTGTTGCAACGCTTTGATTCTATTTTAGGACGAATCATGGACCGGATCGGTTGTAGATACATTTTGGTAATGATAGTAAGTTTGTGCTCATATGGTTAGTTTCTGTAAAGCATAATTATAAGGTTACACTCAAGTGGGAGATTGTATCATTGTTAGATCCTTAATTTAATGTTGGGCTTTTATGTGAATAATTATGTGTTGTGAACTGTCATATAAAGTTATGCGCAATTAAAAATGATCTATTAAGGTTTATGGTAATATGAGCTTCAATGCATCTAATAGGATGTGGGCCTTTAATGTTTATCGTGGATGCCACAAGAATTTTTTTAATTTTTTTTAAGATGCTTATATTCAAGTTTTTATCCCTTTCAAAAAAAAAAATGTTTTTATCTCTTTCCATTGCTCATATGTGCTCTCACTCGGTTTCCTTTGTTCTAAAATTATATTTGATCTTTTGCTTTAACATTTTTACATAATCATAAGACGCTTAGAGGTACTAATATTCTTGCTTTCTTCCTCATACTTAAGTCTTTGAATCATTTACTGCATCCTATTTAATTACTTCCTGCCTCAATCAATTACTGGTAATTAACTCTAGAGTTGATCAATTACTGTTAATTTACTTCAGAATTTATAACCGTAAAACGCTTTTGCATCTTATAGTATATGAATTTCAGTAATTCCGACTAAATTGAAATTGAGGTTTGGAGTTGATTCGAGTATTAATTTCTAATATTCTGAAATGCAATTTTTTTCAACAGGTTATTATATAATTATAATCTTAGTGATGAAATTTTTAGTATTTGTATGGTTGTTTTGTTCTAAACCTTTCCATTATCCTGAATGACACAGGTGGTGGTACAAATTTGAAGTTGAAGGTTGGTATAGGTAACACAACTCCTCCATTAAATTTTCAGGCAGAATTATTACCCGATCTAAGTAGCTTTTTTGACATTCTTTTACTTTTTCTTTTCTCTTTACCTCCGGTGTTTCATTTTATTCATTGTTCATGCTATCAGAAACTTCATTTCCATTTAACTAACAGATGTTGTGAACAAATCCTAATACTAGAAGATTTTAGATTCTATATAAACCACTTAGGAAGAGCATGATAATACTTAAATGGAAACCAATCTAAAAGACTTTTAGGGAAACCTTTTAAGCTATAACAAGTTTCGTCTTGAATTTTGTTAAGTTTCTTTTAATCAAATTATTAACCACAGGGTTAAAGTATGAACCAGAATTTAGAATCCAAAGCGAACGACCAGTAGAAAGCTTGCTGTATTGTCGGTAACAATAAAATGACGTACCGGTTGAAAAAGATAACACCACGTACAACTAAAATTACTCACATGGTTAACACGTGAGTGAGCTGGAGTCAAAAGGCAGTTAAGGGCGTTATCGAAGTGCAGAAAAAGTTGTGGGTTTTGTTAGACCCAGATCACGCTGGCAAGTGGGGCAGCTTGTGGGGGCTCTTTGGGGCTATATATGCTAAGGATTGGTTAATTCTGTAGCTTGTAATCTTCTCTTCAGGCTTGTAACTTGTTTGCAGCTTAATAAGAAACCATTGCTCTGTTTCTTCAACAAGGATGTAGGCTAGAAATAGCTGACCCTCTATAAACATTGTGTTGTATGTGATTGACCTGATTGTGTTGCTTTGATTCCTTTATTGTTTGTTTCGGTTCTTTATCGACATTAAGAGAGTTTTGTGAGATCTTTTTGAGTCTGGGTCGATCTTCTATTGGTCTGGATTTAAGACCGAAAAATAAAATTAATCAAATTACTAGAACAATAAGGTTAGTTAATATAACAAGTTTAGTCTTGAAACTGTGGAGCCCAGTGATTCAAACAAACCGTTAGGACAGGTAGGTTAGTTAACTAGATGGCAACGTGTCAGTTTCTGAGTCAACAACTGCTGGACCCACTTGCAGAGTTAGCTAAAGTCGGTTGTGACAGATTCTGATGCAGCGCGTAAGGTTGATGGCCAATGAAATTATGGCATGATTCTTTTGTTATTGAATGAGGATTAGGAAGAGTCATGTGAGAAAGAATTGCTCCCCGACAAAAGCTGAGTTTCTCTCTTATAATTCTCCATGGTCAATTAAGCTTGCTGTGGCTGTTTCTTAGTGCGGAAGCAAGTAATCTTGCTAAAGTACAAGAAACATCTTGTCTTTCTTTCATCTTTAATTAATCTTACTTATTTCAAATCGTCTTAGGATTAATCTTTCACTAAAGTTCGTTCATTATTTGATTGAAATTGATTAAAAGAAAGGAAAGTATCATAAAATTATTTTAGATACATAGATAACGGTGTGTGTAGAGAAATGACTGTAGTCAGCAAATGCTGTTGCCTCTTTTCGTTTAATTTTTGTTATTTTTTATCTTCCAGGAGGATGATGCGCAATAGAAGCTGCTCAGATTTTCTTGTTTTATTGTTTTACTGTGAACATTCTGAAATACAACACTTATTTTTTCGGCATCTAATCAATATTTGTTCACCTGTTTCTTTTGACAGGTTTAGGTGCCGCAATTATGGGTATAATAATCTACTGCTCACTTGTTGTCATATACATAAGGAGAAGGAACTCATCTGCTTGGACCGTCTGTTGTAGAAAGGTAACAAAGAGTGATCAAGACCTTGAGGCCTTCATTAGAAATTATGGATCTCTTGCTCCCAAAAGATACAGCTTCATTAGAAAGGTAACAAAGAGGTTATGGCCGGGTGTACAAAGGGAAGTTATCTGCGGTCGTCTTGTAGCAGTAAAGCTCCTTAATACATCCAAAGGGAATGGACAAGAATTTATTAATGAGGTTGCAAGCATCAGTAGAACATCCCATGTCAATGTTGTCACATTACTGGGTTTTTGTTTAGCGGGTAGCAAGAGAGCCCTTATATATGAGTTTATGCCGAATGGATCCCTAGAAAAATTCGTATACAATGGGAACACTTCGAAGCCTAGTGGTCAGCACTTGGGATGGGACAAAGTGTATGAAATCGTTGTAGGCATAGCCAAAGGGCTTGAATACTTGCATCGGGGGTGCAGCACAAGGATTTTGCATTTCGACATAAAACCTCAAAACATTCTCCTTGATGAAAATTTTGTTCCTAAGATCTCCGATTTTGGTCTGGCAAAACTTTGCCTTAAGAAAGAGAGCATCGTGTCGATGTTGGAGGCCAGAGGAACAATCGGCTACATTGCTCCAGAAGTTTTCAATAGAAACTTTGGAGAAGTTTCATACAAGTCTGATGTCTATAGCTATGGAATGATGATTATGGAATTGGTTGGATGCAAAAATTACCGTGATTCTGGCATTGATCATTCTAGCGAGATATACTTTCCACATTGGATTTACAAGCATGTCGAGCAGGGCAGAGAATTAAAATTGCCGGGTGTTGTGACCAGTGAGGAAAGTGAAATTGTCAAGAAGATGATTATTGTGGGTTTGTGGTGTATACAGACTCGTCCATCGAACAGGCCGCCCATGAACAGAGTGATAGTAATGTTGCAAGAAAGCAACGAAGCCTTGCAAATCCCACCAATGCCTTTCCTCGCTTCTCCTCCACGAGCACCAATAACATCTTCTTCCACCATTTCAACTTAGTGACATAATCATCAAATTATGTAAAACAAATGAGGTTATGACATAAGGGCATCAATTTCGACTTGCCTCATGTTATACAGCATGCCCCAGAGTATCCTGGCGTTGAGCATGTAGGGGGTGATATGTTTGAAAGCGTTCCAAAAGGTGATGCCATCTTGATGAAGTGGATACTGCACGATTGGAGCGATGCACATTGCTTGAAGTTGTTGAAGAATTGCTGCAAAAGTATTCCAGAAGATGGAAAGGTAATTGTTGTGGAGTCAATACTTCCGGGAGGAAAGGAGCGAACAAAGCACGAATTCATGACCTTGGCTACTGGAGCTGGATTTAGTGGCATCAGATTTAAATGTTTTACTTGTAATTTATGGGTTATGGAGTTTTATAAGTAGCTGTGAACGCCCATGAATTCTAGGAATTGTACCTCGTTTGATCATTTGGAAGAAGTTTTACATTTAAATTTTGATTCAATACTGAATTTGTTTTGTTTATGTTTTAATAATTAATTTTATGTCATGCGTATATTTATATTAATGTACGGTTGATATTTAATTCTCCAAAAAAAAAAAGAGGTTATGACATTGTAATTTATCAAGGTTCTGATTTTTCATGCGAATCAAGTGAAGTTGAATTGCCATTTTGAAGGCTGCTCTGTTCACCATCTCTGTCGACGTGACTTTCGCAATCAAACGCCCAGAACGCAGCGGCCGGTTTTTAGGTTGGAAATCAATTTCATATGAAATTTTCTGAGAAATCAATGGTTGATTGCGTGAACTTTGAGGAGATACTCTTTGAGTAATGGTCTAGTAAGCTACATTCTTTGATGAATTGTACGAATACTTGGCACTGTCTGATTGAGTCGTAGTCGCAAAAATATTTGGTATTGACTGGAAGTTAGGAAAGTGTACCATGTGTCCAATTAGTTACCATATATGATTTAGAGAAGAACTTGTGCGGACTGAGCACATTGTCCGTCCATTGAGATGGCAGGTGTGATGGATTTCGTCGGGGAGACCCAAAATATCATATCCATTAAAATAAAAAAATTTGTCCCGTTGTGAACCAAATAACAGGCCGTCAGTGCGAGGGCTGAAGTGGTACCCTTCCCAATATCAGTTTTCTTTATGATTTATATTTAAGTTTTATTATAAACAATCTTTGATAAAAAGGATTTTGGTCGTAAGAATTGAGAAAGAGTACAAAGCACTCTTTGCTATGAAAATACTTGTCGGGTTAAGACGAATTGACCAACACTTTAGAGCCCAAACTGACCTATTTTTCAGATATTATCAATGGTTAAAATCTTTTGACCATAGAAAGAATTTCTAAGATGTTGCTGATGGTTAAAATCTTTTGAAGATAAAATAGGGAAACAAAATTGTAGTTTCCCACAATTATCTTTCTCCCTAGATTTGCAAGCATTAATTAGTATTCTTCAATAGCGGTAAGTTATTATTGTCCTCAGAACCCAATAACTATTTCTCCTTAAAGAACAAAATCCAACCTTAGTTGAACTCTATAATGGTCTAGTCCCTACTCCACACACTCGAAGAGATTAGATGATTATGTATCCTATAATCATATCTCTATTATTATAGTGATTGTTTATTGCTCCCTCTATTTAACATTAATAAAAAGTCTATCATCAAAGCGGATCAGAGATTCAAGATTCCAAATAAGGAAGATATTAAAAAAATTAAAAAAATAAAACATAAAAAATATCAAATCAACCAACAAGCGCGTAGATCAACTGGTATGAGATTGTTCTACCTTAACCAAAGTCCTCGGTTCGAATCTGGATTAGTTGGGAGAGTTTTGCCGCCCTAGTGGTCATATCCGGCTCAAATCTGGATTAATCGGAGCTCAATGTGATCTTCGAATATTAGATGGTTTAGTACACCAAAAAAAAAATCAAATTAAGGTAAATCGGTAATATAAATATAGTCATATTTTCCAAAATAGGAGCGAGCCCATTTTGAGATCAGGCCCTTCTAGCGCAGCGTCAAAGATGTCAATAATTTCTCCCTTTTTATCTTCCTTTTTCAAGAATGTCTTTTTTATTTCTCTTGACACCATGGATCAACTTATTTTACTTTACAAATTTATCATGTATTTGTTCTCAATAACAAATCAAACCATATTTTCATCTTTTTTTTTATTCGCCACCACTCAACAATGGCTTTGGTTCATAATAAATTTTTGAAAACAAGAGTAAATCTAACCACACAACCACTTTGAAGATAAGTTTTCTATTCGAATTTGTGCCCAAAACATAAAAAAAATGAAGAACCGGTTTTTTTTTCTTTATTTTTGTTAGGGAAAACCTTTAAACAAGTATTTGACCGTAAGATTATTGTTGTTTCATTTGCTTCTAACTTCGAAGAACCAGTTTTTTTGGATTATTTACGGCTTTTAAAGTGCATATATATCCAAGCTATAATATGTTTTTCTTTTGTGTGCTATATGTTCATTTCCTTTGTCTTTCCTACAATTGTTTTTTGGGAAAAGGACACGCAGACCCCCAATGTTTAATAAAGGGACACAAAACCCCCTAATGTTTCAAAAAAGACATCCACACCCCCAAAATTTATAATTTTACCATTATATCCTTCTAACAATTTGTTAATGATGTAATTTGTCTATATTGTTAATAAAATTAAAAAAAAATCCTCATTACCCAATTCCTCTATTTAAATTTTTGTCAAATTTTTCTCTTCAAACTAAATAAATTTAATCAATTATTTAAGAATAAAAATAAATAAAATTGGTTATTAATGCCATAAGAATAACAATTATTTGTGATTATTTAAGCATGATTATTTTTTTTATTTTGTTGATTATATAAATTTAAATGATTGACATGTGGAGAATTGTTATTTAAAAATAATCACAAATATCATTTTATCATTTTATTAATAATATATGCACAAATTACACAATCAACAAATTACTAGAAGGGTATAACGGTAATTATATGGTAAAATTATAAATTTTGGGGGTGTGGATGTCTTTTTTGAAACATTAGGGAGTTTTGTGTCCTTTTATTAAACGTTGGGGGTCTGCGTGTCCTTTTCCCTTGTTTTTTTCCCCTTGTTAAGTAAAAACTCTTCGATTTCTTTTTCCCTGATTTTGTTGTATTTGGATTTGGAGATGGACATATTGTAGAGGTATGTTTTCTTGAGTTACTTTCTTCACTTGCAAAAGGTTTCATAATTATTATTTTTTTAACTTGAGATATTCTAGTATTCTTTATATTCCATAATTGTTATGTAAACTGTGTGTGATTTGAGTTTGGTGGATATTCTGAGCTTACATCAGTATTGTTATTCAATTTAAATTTTAAAGGTGAAAATAGTTTATGGTGCAATTGAAATCAAAATTAATTGGGTTTTAATTAATTTCCACGTTATGATTTTTTCTTATTTTTTATAATAAAAGATGAGGCCCAACATGAAATAAAGAGTCATTTTTTGCCACATAAAAAATATAAAGCACTAACAGAACAACATTACGTGATAGGCATTACTAATATATTTCATCTATAAATTTATTACAATAAATGACATTTAAAACAGGGTCATCTTTCGTTGACCACTATGACACATTCGGACGACTCATTATAAACCAGTTTTAACTTTTAGGTGTCATCTTTAAGCAGTTTGTAGTACCAAATCTTCAGCAACTGCTGTCGCAATAAGCTTTAGTTTACAAGCTAGTGATTGAAGAAGACTTTAAAGGTGCCGTATCATGATTATCTAATGCGTATTTCAAAAAACTAAATCCTACATCAAAAAATGAATAAACCTCTAGGGAGGTTTATAATAAGAAATTCTTCTTTATTTTTACAAGCCAAGCATGTGGAAGTCTATACACACGCTGGAGTCTCAATGGTAGTAACTAATGATTAAAATTGTTCCAAAAGTGTGATCGAGTGGTTTTCAAGCAGTTTTATTTAATTGACCACCGAATTTAAATCTTGAGAAAGATAAAAGTCTAAAAAATATAAATTAGGGCTTTGCCCATCCTCTAACTTTTAAAAGTAAAAATAATAATTTAAATTAAGTAATATATAACTTTAACTACTTCTTCAACAAAGGTTAAAATTAAAATAAAAATTTTGTTGATCACCACATCATACCTTCTAAAATGGAGAGTAGAAAGCACATATTACCATAAAATTAGTTAGAGTTGAACTATTGGCACCCCTCAATAATTCTTATAATATTACTTTCCTATTATAATTACATTAAAGGACAAAATAAATATACTTAACCCCTATATTTCTCCCTTTAATTATTTACACTTGCACAACAACTCCAAAGTCTTTTATATTTTTTTGTGACCTCACAAACATTTTGTACTTTAAAATCTTTTTCCTTTTTTTTTTCATTGATCAAGCTTTTTATTTAAAAAAATTATATCATAGCCATTTGAGTCCACTTTTAATTTTATTTTTTATAGGACTTTTAATTCTACTTAATACGTATATATGTATGATTTTTTTGGAGTTAAATATATGTGATTTGATCATTCAATTTTTTTGTAAGAAAAAATGTAATTAGAGTTGAATGGAAGAAACTGAAATATTTTTCTTTTCTGAATTAGAAAGAAATTGAAAAACTAGAAAAGGAAATTCTGGCTTCTGGGAATGAAAGAAGATTTTAACAAGAAAGGGGGCTTGAAAAGAAAATCAAAAGGATGCTAAGTTGCTAACAGTCCAATTCAAGTTCTTATTGGACTAAGACGACTTTAAAGCGATTTTAGAGCCCAAACTGAGCCCAGTATATAGTAACAAGTTTATTGCGAAAAAAATATATATATAAAGATTTTTGAGATATTACCGATGGTTAAAATGATAAAATTCTTTTTAAGATAGAAAAGGGAAACAAAACTATAGTTAGCCACAATTATCTTTCTCCCCAGATTTGCGAGCATTAATAACAATGTAGGATTATGCAATCATACTACAAATTATCAGGAATTATGATGACTTCATGGAGATATTAAAAACAACATTGTTTATTTAATTTCTCAAGTCAGTTACTCTGTGTCTGGAAGGAAAGACAGGCAAAGGAGTGCCGTCAAGTCTTAAAAACGATGTAATTGATATTTTTCGGATATGATTTTAGTTAGGCCCAATAGATAACGGACACATGTACAGTTCTAAGAAAAAAGTAGTCTTACTTGGGCACTGCTTACCGAGACCAATGACCATGTTCAGTATAATCTAATGAAATGATGTCCTTTACGTTTCCACCATAAATTATCTAAAACAATTCTTTATGTAAGATTAGATTAAAAAAAAAAAAAATCAGACTACCACTCATAACGCAGCTGCTCCAAATACACCCTAAAACAGCAGAAGGAAAAATCAAAGGAAACGCCGATAAACAATAGGAAGGCATTGTGCTAAATGATGACCTCAGTATAACTGTATAAGCATTAAAGCGAACTCTTACTTATGTACATTAATCCCATTAAAGATCATAGCTAATGGCAGAAGGAAGAAGAAAATGAAGTCACCCAATCCTCTGCATTCTCTTCCTTTGTACTCGAAAATTTGGTGAAACGAGAAATAGAAGACTTAAGTACTGGAAGTTGGTGTCGTCTTCGTGCTGGTCCAAGTGTGAGTGACAGAATCTGGGGATTGTGTCATCATCTCCTGTGACTTCTTGTCATCGTACCCATCACTCTCTATGTCGCTTAGAGTGTCCAAGACATCCACCATATAAGGCCTCAAATCCTTCTCACTTTGCAGACACTGGAATGCCAACTCTGCCACTGCATTTATCATCCTCCTTACCTTGTTGTCTGATTCATATCCAAGAGTTCGATCCACGAGCTCGTGCAATGCTTTGTTTTGGATCTTGTTGATTGCCAGATTTGACAAATTAATCTCATGTCGGTGTCTAGTAATATCAACTGCTGGCATTGACGATATTAGCTCAATCAAAACAACTCCGAAGCTAAACACATCACTCTTGTCAGTAAGCTGATAACATTGGTGGTATTCGGGATCAACGTATCCTGGAGTCCCCTGTGGAGCAGTCGAAACATGGGTGACATGAGTTGGAAAGAGACGGGAAAGTCCAAAATCTGCAACTTTAACACAGAAGTTGTTGTCAAGAAGAATGTTGTTGGTCTTCACATCACGGTGGATGATATCAGAAGCATGAAGATATGTCAATGCGCTTGCTGTCTCAATGGCGATCTTCAAACGTGTAGGCCAAGGTAGGGCACCAGGCTTGGCACGTTCCCCATGTAAATGATCAGCAACTGTGCCATTGGAGATGAATTCATACACAAGCAAGAGTTCACGACTGTGACGGGAGGTACATCCGTAAAGAGAGACAAGATTTTTGTGGCGCAAGCGAGCTAGTATATCAACTTCATTCATGAATTGTTCAACCCTTTTGTAATTGTTTTCATATAAACGCTTGACTGCAACAGCTCGCCCATCTTGGAGTTCACCTGATTAAGTAAAATGGGAGTTTTCTTTTAACTTGTTCATTGAAATAATTAATGAAAGTTGGGAACATAGGGTCTTGACACTTACCATAATATACAGTGCCAAAGCCTCCATCACCAAGTTCTCTGGCAGAATCAAAATAATTGGTGGCCTCTTCAAGTTCACCATAGCTGAAGACTTGAACTCCATGATAGTTACCTCCCTTCTCAAGATCCACCTTTGAAGAGGGTTCAGACGATGTGTTGCGAAATAACAGAGTTGAAGCAGAATGTTTGTTCTTCTTACGATGTAGATAAATCAAGAAAATAGCAGCCATAATGGCCATACCCCCGAAAGCTGCACCAACTCCTGTTTACAGTAGTGAGAGCAATTATCAATTCTTGATGCATGTGTTTGTATATGTTACTGAAACAAATGGAGGACTCGTATAGTGTATTACCTATACCAACCTTCAGTTTCAAGTTTGCACCATCACCTGTGTCAGTGAAGATTTAGAACAATACAACGGCACAAATTATTATTAAAAAAAATTATAAATGTAAAATAACCTCTTCAGAAGTTGCATTTATGTCAATGCAGAAATTAATATTCAAATCAACTCAAAACCTCAATTCCAATTGAGTTGGAATTACATAAAATTCAGACACTATGACAGGCCAAATCTTTTTAGGTCAAGAGTTGGTGAACTGATATCTACTAGAAGTTGCATTAGAATTCTGTAATCTAATCTATGATCAACTTATATTAAGTAATATAAAATTATCAATAACATCAAGATAGAAGATGAGATGGTCCAAATATCAGTTTCCCGATGACAGATTCACAGACTGACAGAATAAACCTCCAGCTTTCTTTGATTATGTACAAAATTTAACGCAAAAGGTCAAATATAATTTAGAACAGAGGAAACAGAGTAAGAGCATTCATGAGCAATGAGAGAAAAGGAAAGCTTAAATATGAGCCTATGAACAAATTTTCTTCCACCATCATTGATGAACAATATGATTAATAGCTAGGAATCATAAGTAATACCCCTTCCCCAAGTGGTTTAATGCTTAAAAAAGTCATAGAAAGTTTTTAGCACTAAACTAGAAAATGAGACGAGAAACAGAAAATCCTATTCTGGTTTGGCCAAGAAACTTGAGGGGGCCGAAGAATCTCTTCTTCCAAGCCTGAAACCTTTAGTTCTTTATAAATTTCCAATCATAGAACTCGAACTTCACTGAATGAATGAGATTCTCAAAGCTATCCACATTTCAAATGCAAAGCATTTTAGAATCATAGTAAAATTATAACAACGTGATACAAAATAGCAAAAATAGAACTGGAATTGGCCGTAATATTGATAACCATGGTAAAGCAAATAAAAATGAAGAAACAAGATCTAGCAAAAGGGGAAAAAAAGGCGAATGCCCTGAAGAGTTACCATCATCACATGTTTTGAGATGAGGTCTATCTTGGCAAAAGCAAACAAATTCATTATTACTGAATCCACAGCGTCCCCCACTTGCCTCACAATTGCTGCAACTATGTGCAGTCCAATTCAAGAGGAACCCCATCTTTAAAATTTCAATGTAATTCATCGAACCCAAACTAGTCAAATCAACAACATTATCTAGATGCACAGGTGCGTACGCAAAAGACTGGCACGACTCGAATGAATAGTTTGCATCCACCAACACATCCTTGTGAAAACCGGCAAAAGAATGGAGTGCAGCATTACTGTAACAATTTATAGGATACGTACGGTACTGAGGAGGATTCTCAGTGCAGTTGTACCAGATAAAAAGATCTGTATTAGTACCAAAATTGAAAGGAGTTCGGTCAAGAGTAAGATTCTGAAGAGGAGTTGGACATGATTCTTCATAGACCAAAGAATTGGCTACAAGAAGTGAAGTGTTAGGATAGAAGATATCTTTAATGATGTAATCATAATGAGAAATGGTAAGTACAGGGTTTTTGTCATTACATGTGATCTCAAAGTTTGGATAGCCACAGAAGGGTTCTTGTTCTTCAGAAATCCAAAAAGGATAGCTTATTATGAGGTCGTTGCCGCATGTTTTTGGGGCACAAGCCTCGAATTTAGCGTCAAGAGAAAGGGTGTGGCTGGCAAAAGTGATGATGATGATGCTACATCGAAGAAGAGTTATTTTGAGAATGAAGATGTTTTGGAGATCCATATGGATTTGGAAAATGAAGGGAAGAAGAGAAGAAGCGTAAGCAAATGGAGAGAAGCATAACGGAAGAAAATTCTAATGTAGTTGGTAGTGGTTGGCAGCGGAGGCTTTCGAGTTTATTAGTTGTTTAGCTTTGTATATTTTATTGTCAATTGTGTGATCTGAGTTTGAAAGTGGAAAAGAGACCAAGTGGGAAACAAAGATCCAAAAGAAACTAAAGATGTCAGCTTATGGGCGAGATCAGCTTGTGGGCTATTAAGCTGTTTCAATAGTTCATTAAATATTTTAAAAATTCATATGGATGTTAGAAAATTATATCCAAGAGAAATCTCCTAGTCCTAGTCTTTTTTCTTTTTTTTTATTTCTTTAAATGTTTTTTCAAGAGAGATTCAAACTCTTAGCATCTCATTTCCACTACCAGAAGCAAACAAGGTAATATGAGGTATTCTTTAGAGATGCGTCATCTAATCCTACATAGAGCTAAAGACAATAAATGACATGATGAGGATAACGATTGAAGTTCTGTTGCTGTGAGTAAGCGGGTGGGGGCATTTTTGTTGAGTTTTGGTTGGCTGAACGAAAACGTGTGGACAAAAAGAGCGTAACTGTTGTGGTTGGCTTGACTCTTATAGGGACGATGAAAATGATTTATAGGCTTAATGTTGCTGCCCAGATCTCAAAGATCTAAGATTAACGTTAATCTTCATGATTATTTCTCTTATCTATGTTTTGAATTAGATACTTAAAAATTTTATATTTAATTTATAATAAGGGATATTAGAAAGGACTGAGACTTATAGTGTTTTTTTTTCCTCGTCAGAGAAAATCATTAAATCATATCTTGTAAATTAAGAATGATGATTAAGTGCGCGACTGCAATAGAGCCTACACCTCCCTATAGGCTAATAAAGAAAAGAGTAATTGACTTACAAAAATAACAAAACTCTTCTCCTAATAGGTCAATCCCTTAAATTTTATATTTCCAAATTCTAGACTCAACCCTAAACAATCACAAATTTATTACGTACTCGAAACGAATAGAGGAAAAAATCCAAAAAAGAATCATCACCATTAACCATTAAACGCAAAAATAGCAAGAATTTCAATTTGAGCTGAGGTTGAATAATCAGCATAGACTGATCAATACTGAGCCCAAATTGTGGTCAAACTAAACAGATGTAGAAGATTTTTCATCCCCCGTTTTGGAAAACTTGAATTTGGAAATACACACGCGCGCACACACAATAAGAGCAGGTTTTTCTAAACTGTAGAGCAAAATATCTAAATGTTGACAGAATTTTAATTGGACACGAAACAAAAATCACATTGGCTATGGAGGACGGGGGGCCTACCGGCGAAGGCAAACTAGACGGTTGACATGTTCAAAGACGTTGACGTGGAAATAAACTATATCGCCCCAGACACCCAATTAAATTAAAGCCTAGTCAATTGCATTCATTGCGATGATCGTGACCATTGACCTGTCATTAGATGTGACTTTTTCTTCATTTGATAAATAAACAAAGACCCAGAAAAGTAACTACAATGACCAAGAAACTATTGTATAATTCGACCAAATAGGAGAGCTGTTAAATTAAAGAGAAAATATAACCGTGTCTATATATATGTATTTTTGATATATTTTAAAAGTTTCTTAAAATTTAGAATCCAACAAATTACTGACTAACCCTTCTTCGTTTCCACCTAATTTTTTTTTTTTTTTGGAACACCGTTTCCACTTAAATTGGATAGTCTAATATTGTGAAATTTAAACTTAAACACATTTAACATCCAGTAGAGAGTTGTTTGGTATCGTTTTTAAACCTAATTTTTGATAAACTGTGTGAAAATGAAGGGCGTAGATGCATACCAGGAGGAGGAGGATAAAGGCACGAAAATTCATCTGAAGACTGATTAGATCCGCATATCCCTGGAGGATGATGAGAAGTACATGTCGAACAGAGCTTATTGTCCGCATCATATCTCACTTCGAACCCTTGATTCAGAGCCTCAATCAATTTACCTTCCTCAAGATAACGAATATTGGGAAGTGTCAGTTGTAGGGGGACTTTGATAACTCTGGAACATGAGTTGCTAAGATTGTGAAGCCGCGGGTCTTTATAGTTGTCGATCGTGTAAAAGCTTCTTATAACTACTCCACCTTCTGTGGTACAATTATAATTATTTTTGTCCAGCTGTGAGAAGAAATCACCGGGGCAATCATAGAATAAACTGAGGTTTCGCACCTTCTCAGTGTAACTAAATAGAGGGTCGCTGATACTGGATTCCCGAATTGATTCAAGACAATCTCTACCCACATAATCAGCTATAACAATTCTCATGATTGGATGTGTATTGTTAATCTCTAAAACTCGAAAACTTTGATGTCCGATTCGTATCGTAGCATACTCGTTATCATGACATTGGAGCTCGAAACCTCGGACACCACAAAACAGAGGCCTAATATCTTTTCCCCAGAATGGATACCCGATATACTGTAAGTTCCCACACGAGTGGGAGCCGTTGCATGACTTGTACTGTTCGTCAGCATCGCCATCGCCTTGAGATGCAGGAACGGCAATCAAGATGCAGATCATGAAGGTGAGGATGGAGCTGAGGATTGGCGGAGGGAAGAGATCACTCATGATTATGTACGACTATAATCTCTTTGGAGGAAACAAAGACTTGGTAAGATTATCTGGGTTTTGTTTGCTTGTATGAAGAGGTAATTGCCTAGTGCAACATTTCAATAAAGAAATCAATTTTTTTTTATAATTTGAAAAGCAGCTGCGAAAGCAATTTGTAGAAAATTTTATAACGTATAGACTAGCTAGTTCCCATGACAAAGAAATAAATTAAAGGCGAAGAACCCCCCTAGAATTTTCGACGAGAGAGCCAGACTGAAATCCAATGGCCGTTGACTCTGACTTTTAGAGAGGGTTTCCCAGTAAACTCGTAAATATATGGGTTGGATCTTGGATTGCAAATCGGGCTAACTTTTTTAACAAAAGTTGGCCTAACCGATCCCCCTTTCAACAAGCTTTGGACCCATTTGCAGCTGCATGGAAATTGCAGAATCGATTGAAGCTTTTAATTCTTTAGTTGAATCAAAAGGCAATTGGAAGAATAATATAACTCCTCATATTCTATTGCTTTTCCATGTCACCTAAACGAATGGGCTTTGGCTGAAGACTGATGTACCCAAAAGGCCAAAAGTAATGTCCCCTAAAACATATAAATAGCGGCATAGCACAAGCTTATTAAAAATTCAGAGTATAGAATAGTATGTAGAGGATTTTAATTCTCATATATCTAGTCCTAATTTTTAATCATCAATAATTGTTTTATTAGTCTAAAGTGCCGCCTCTTAACTCTAAGGTAAAGGATTATTGTGGCGGTTTATTATTATACTAGACTTTAGTTGTAGTATACTTAATTTGATAAACTGGGTTGATTATACACTTTAATTTTATTGGATTCTGATTGTACTGTATATAATTTTTTTTAAAAGATGTCTTAATTATTTCTTACAATATTGAAGCTAAGGATGCTGGTCCATCTCATTAATCTTATCTCTCATAACTAGTTCGGTAGCTACTTAAAAACTAGAAAAAGTAAAAATAGTATATATATCCCGATACAATCAATAAATAAATAAGTATCATGTATGCATACCTGGAGCTGTAAGAGGATTAGCCGCGGCACTGTTTGCTGGTGGCTGCGTCCTGAAGCATGTCCTTGGCGAAGGTTGATACGGGCAAAAGCAAGTAAAATCATTAATAGTCCTGTTATGTCCACATTTCCCTGCTGAAAAATGGCAATCATTGCATGGCCCTTGGTCTATAATCCACTTAACCTCGAAGCCCTCTTTTATAACTTGATCAATACTCCATGAATGATTTGTAAATCCTTCAACAGCAGATGCCAGCACTGGAATCAAGAGACTGATCTTGCATCTGCTTGACAATTCATCATTACTTGAAATTGCCGGCGCAGTGAAGTAACAATTACTGGGCCTGATATTTATCGGACAAGTAAACTCCTGTATCCGGGGCTGATGATCTTCAGTCAGATGATCACAGTAGTAAAGCAAGCTGGCGTTTTGGTCGCTGAGTGTATACTCGAAGAGATTGAAATCCAAAGTGCTGTTGATAAAGCTTACAAGACAAATGTTCAACATGAAATCTGCTTTTGCAATCTTCAGGACTTGAGCTTCATAATTGATTTTGATGATATCATACTTCTGGGAATTGATTTCAATGGTGGCTCTGTCTCCCTGGCAATCAAGCTTGAAGCCTGGATGCCCACAATATTCAGGCTGTTCATTTGTCCAAAAAGGATAGCCAATACCGGTGAAATTCCCGCAGCTGAAAGAAGCAGAACACTTGGAATATGCCTCCTTATAGACATTAACATATCCTGAGAAAACTAGTGGGAATTGAAGCTGGCTGAACATAAGGATGAAAAGGGAGATTCTGAAAATAGACGAACTCATGATCCACAAATTGATTAACACGAGATTATTCAGCGGAAACTTTCCAAGACGGATTAGCTGTTAAAGGATAGTGCCACCATTAATTTACTAAAATAAACCAACTCTTTTCAGTTGTTGACTTAAGGTATGGAAATTGGAAGTAAACGTGGTCCAGTTTGAAGTAATTAACTGAGAGAATTTGCCCAAATACAAGAGTTGACTTGAAAAATCCTTTGCTTGCTTCCTAGTATTTGGATCTGTGAAGTCTTGTTCGAATGGCTGATAAACTCTGACAATTCATCAATTTATTTTTAGTACGCAAGTGATGATGAAATCAATTGATTGTGGTGGTTGATGGATTCAGCCTTTATTTGGACTTTTGAGCAAATATTATTTAAGGAATAGGCCAGAGGCCGAGAGCCCACAAGCTCTAGTGCTTGTCATTGAATGAGTGTTTTGGTAGTATATTTACCAAAACAACTTCGCAGAAGGAAACAGGGCGTCCAATTTTGCTAATAACTAAAATTTGACCAAGTCTCTCAGCATAAATTCTAAATTGAGAGTGGCATCTAGAGAAATATGAGTTAATTAACATTCTGAAGATGTTAGAAAATTACACTTAGGCTGGGTCTAAAAGTAAATTAAAAAAATTTAAAAATAAAAAATATTTTATTTTAACTAAAACACATTTTTTAACATTTATTTAACCCATGTACAACATATATTTAAAGGTTTTAATTTTTTAAACCCAACTTTTAAAACCTAATCTAATAAAAATAATTTTTTAAACTATAAATTTTTAAAAGATAATAAACTTTAAAAAAAAATACAAGGGATGAAATTTGGGTTTTTTGGCCCAGCTTTAAGGGAATAAAAATGATCCAAGCCTGACCATGCCGAGCCCAACAAAAAATAGGCCGGCATTTACTATTCCTAAACTTAAACAATACAAGATAGTCAACTTTCTAATTAACTTAGAAGTCAAGAAATAAAGATCCCTTAATTTAACTTGTTCAACCTCATATTTGGATCTTTTCTAAATTAAAAAAAAAAACCTCATATTTAGATCCCACTTGAATTTATTAAATTAAATTAATAGCTTGTCATTAAAGATAATCTGCGGGTGGGTAAGAGGATTTTTAAACCCTTTTGAACTCTTTTCCTCACAGTCTATAGTAACAAAATTTTCCCTGAAGTGATAGTGGAGTTAAAGTTTTTGAGTGTAGAGACCATGCTTTTGTTTGTAAAAGTTCATTGTTTAATGAAATTCTTTACCGTATGAATTTATTAAGTACTTTAATTTGTGCTCTCCAAGTAACCTATGCTCTCAATCTAACCGTGGATCACCTTGCCCTTAATCCAAACGTCACAGAGCCTTCGTTGTAATGCGTACTATGTATGCAGAAATCAATCTGTCTTCATATATCCAGCTCACTGTTTTTCTTCATCAACTAGGCATGATTAACTTTGTCTTTAGGGTGAAATGGAACAATGTTGGGCCTCTGTGCTTTGATTTCTATGGTGGGCTTTGGCCTTATATCAGGAAAGGCCCATCATGTTATTTTCTAGTAGTGCAACTAGAGCAACGAGGCTTATTTTCGTGAAATTTATCAGGATGGAGAACATCTAAACGAGAAACACGAGTTCTTCCTAGGGATGGCAATGGGGAGGGGAGGGGAGGGGATCAATCTCCCCGTATTCATCCCCGATGTTTTACGTATGTTAAGTCCTCCTATCCGTTAAATTCGTAGGAGAATCCCCATCCCATAGAATAATAACGGGGGTTAGCCCCCGATAGAATAACTAATATTTTTTTTTTTGATTTTGAGTTAATCATATTAAAATAAAAAATTTAAATAAAAATAAAGTTTGAAATATATGTTACATTAATATCCATTACAAAAGTCACATACATTAAATTAGTAAAGTAGACGTCTGAGGATACAAACTTCTTTTACAAACTATCATGAATAAATTAATAGTCTAATATAAAATTGTTACAAATAAAATCGAATTTAGATTCAAAATTAACTTTTTCAATGGTGGCGTGGGCACTTTATAAATGTGGACTATTCTCTTTCAAAGACAATAGTTAAGTCGGAGTAAATCAAGAGCAAATATTAAATTAGATTAGATTAGATATTAAAATTGTGATTCGTTGTGTGCAATTATAACATCTAAAAATAAATAAAAAATATATTTAAGTTTAAAATATTTAATGAATATTAAAATTAAAATAAAATTTTTGGGCTAATAGAATCTATCCGGTCTTTTTAATGTCCTAAATAAAAATTTAGGACTTTAATTATTTAATTAGGCCTAAAGTTTAATAATATAAATATTTTGATATTTGTTATTTTTACCAATATTTATCATTTTATAATTCAAATTTTATAATTCAAATTTTATAATTTATTTACTAGTAATTTTAAAAAAATAAAAATAAAAATAAAAATGAGGAAATGGGTAGGGGTAGGGGATGGGGATTCCACCTCATCCCCGTCCCCTCCCCGAATAAGAAATTGGGTAAAAAAATTTCCCCGTCCCTTCCCCGAATAAGAAATTGGATATGAAATTATCCCCATACCCTCCCCGAATGGGGAAAATCCCCGAGAGTACCCGTCCCCGTGGGGATTTTTGCCATCCCTAGTTCTTCCGTATGCCTCCTTATTACATGAAACACATATATGAAATATCCTCTGTTGACTATTCTTAATTTTTTTTGGCATACACATGATTATATAATTTTTATAAACTAATATAATACATGAACCACAAAAGAGGAAGCTAGCGTATAGTTTAATTTAATGACAAATTATTACTACGACATGGATGTGAAGGAAGAATCCATTGAAGATAATCTTGGAGGAGAAGAGAGGAAAGGCGTTGGTGGGATTTGCAAGGCTTCAATGCCTCCTTGCAACATGTCTATAACTGTTTGCGGCTGATTTTGGGTCAAGGAATAACAAACCACAAATCCAACCTAAGAACAATAAATTTATATTTTGTTGGGGAGTGGGGTGCCTCGCTTGTTCGGCACGTGTGGGCTGTTTAGGCTTTGTATGGAGTAGAGGAGGATTGAGGTAACGGTGGGTATAGAGGGGGTCTGACTTCAGGTGCGGAGGGCTGGTGAAACTCGCCTTAAACCTGCAAAACAACCAAAAAAAGAGGTCAGAGGTGGAGCCGGGGGTGGCTGGCGACCACACTCCGACGCTCAAGTCAGAGTTGGGTTATCTCAGGTTGAAGAGCTAGCAAGCTCTCGGTAATGGCGGTTTTTAGGTTGAAGAAACCCTAGTTTTTCAGTGGTGAGTGTGTTCACTTTTTTAACTTACCTCATAAAAAATCAAACCTGAGTATTTATATGGTGTACCCCGGTCACCGTGCCACTTATTATTTATTTTAATGGCGTTTCCAGCTGTCATATCAGGAATATTCTTATTTTCATGTGTGTGGCGGCTTACGCGTTTCAAAAATATGCGTGGAGAGCAAGTTTGTGGCGTATTCACGTGCTGGGTGCAGTGGAGTGGTCCCGCGTACCTCTGCAATTCCGTTGTAATTTTGCAGGTGCAGCAGGAAAAGCTGGTGGTCCCAACTGTCATAATACCAACTTTTGGCATATTCGCTGGCGTGACAGTAATTTGTCTCTCTTTGGCGACACGAGATTTCCCAACCGATTCCTCATTTTTTGACACGTATTAAACCGATCTTTTTGAGATTCAGGGCCCACATATATCTTCACCTTTTTACGAAGACATTTTGTATCCTTGTATGGTGTACCCGAGGTACCCCTGGAGTACCTAGGGTAGTTGGGGTACCCGGGGTACCCGGGGTATCTGAGGTACCCAAAATAAATTATTCTCTTAAATATCGACACGTGGCGCTTTATCATTGGCCTCCTATTTTCTTCCCAAACAATAACCTTATTCATAGCCGGTCTATACGATGGATGAGTCTGTATACACCATAAGCCCACAATAACCATCTTCTTGGCAATTTCAATTTCATTTTCGTTGCTGCTCATAACACTAGGCAATTTAAACACCTTGCCCTGCTCAACGTGTTTGTATATCCAATGCGGAAAGTATATGTCGCTTGTTTCATCCACTCCAGCACAGGGTTATTTTTGCATCCAACCATTTCCAATATCATCATTCCATAGCTATACACATCGGACTTGTGTGAAACTTCTCCAAAGCTTCTACTAAGAACTTCTGGAGCAATGTAGCCAATTGTCCCCCTAGCTTCAAACATTGATACATTACTCTCCTTTCGAGGGCATAGCATCGCAAGTCCGAAATCGGAGATCTTCGGGCAAAATTCTTCGTCGAGAAGAATGTTATGAGGTTTTATGTCAAGATGCAAAATCCTAGTGTTGCACCCGCGATGCAAGTACTCTAGCCCTCTAGCCGTTTCTATTGCAATGTGGTACAATTTTTCCCATCCCAAGTGTTGGTTTGCTTTCGATGTATCTCCGTTGTGTATGAATTTCTCAAGTGATCCATTAGGCATGTACTCGTAGACAAGAGCTCTCTTGCCACCCTCTAGACAAAACCCTAAAAATCTGACAACGTTAACATGCGATGTTCTACTAATGCTTGCAACCTCGTTAAAAATTCTTGTCCATTTTCTTTTGATGTATTTAACAGCTTCACTGCCACAAGACGACCATCCGGTAACTTCCCTTTGAACACACTGCCGTAGCCGCCTTGGCCTAATTTATGTTTGAATGAGTTGGTCATTTTCTTGATATATGAAAAACTGTACCTTGTGGGAGCTAGAGGTCCGTAATTTTTAATGACAGATTCAAGATCTTGATCATCCTTTGATAACTTCCTCAAAATTGAATTTGATATAATTGATGAGACGTTAAATCCGTAACAGCGAATAATGATGCAGGTAGCTGTTAATACCCCGATTCCTGCACTAGCAACACCTGCAAAAATAAGTAATAATTCATGAGGCCATAATCAATGTTGCAGTTTAGAATATAATAGAATAGTTCGATAAGCCAAAACTGCTTTGAGTGTTTTGATTGTTAACTTAAAATGAAACGTATTTAGCCAGGATATTCTATCACGTGTTTCATGACCACACACAATCCACATGCTATTTTTTTAAGGTATATAGTTCGATAAGCCAAAACTGCTTTGAGTGTTTTGATTGTTAACTTAAAATGAAACGTATTTAGCCAGGATATTCTATCACGTGTTTCATGACCACACACAATCCACATGCTATTTTTTTAAGGTATCGTGGGGAGAGCTCCAACTGTGGGAGGTACTTTTAAGCGTGTCATGGCCAACCTATAAGTCCCATTTCGGCAAGAGCCTGATTCTCCAGCAAAAGGCGACTTCCAACTGCAACTCGGGCGGGGAAATCCAATCAAACTACTTAAGGAGACTCTCTTGACAATGGAGCCAACTCTTTCTTGGTAATCCCCATGCTATTTTAATATAATATATTGTATCCTGAGATATTGAGACTTTCCAACAACTCCTTCTATTTTAATAATATTACTTTCATATCCTTTCAATGAAAATAACATTACTTTTATAAAATTCATTAATTCAACATCCATTGTGTGTTGATAAATAATTTAATTAATTTATATCCTAAAACTAAGTTATAATTCTTTGATTGTTAGTTGTTACCTCATTTAATTATGGGATGAAGGGGGTAAAATTTCCGATATTTAATCTGAAAAGGAAATGCAGTGAAACACTGCATGCCTATAAAAATTAAGGACAATGAAATCTGGACAAAAGAATTTCATCCAGAATGAGCAAGCAAAAATATATTGGTCTGTCATCTTACCTATAACAAGCTTCAGTCCCAAGTTCCAACCATTGCCTGTAAGACAATCATTCAAGTTTATCGAAAAGTAAGATCATCATAGAAACTTCTTTATAAATTAAAGTATTATTTGTAGAAATTCAGACGGCGTTTCTGAAATTAATTGATTGATTGAAATTGAGTAATGGTAATGGTCAGATGGGAGAACTCGGTTTTGAAACTTTGTCGGTGAAATCACACAAAATTTTAAGTAATTAGACAAATTAAGGACAAGGTTATGTATGGTACTTTACCAATCTAACCCAAAAGAAAAGGACAAGCATATACTTACCAGAAGAACAGGTGTTCGCCAGAGGTCCGTCATGGCAAAAGCATACAAATTTCTCTGAATTCGAGTGATTAGATCCGCAGATTCCTCCAGAAGATTCACATTCAGAACAGGGATGCGGATGATACTCTACATCAAACCCTTGTTTCAAAGCTTTTCCCAGTTCTCCAGCCTTTATATAATTAACAGCAGTCAACAAAACTGGAACTTTGATACTCGAATTACACGTCTTTGTAAGATTAGGAGACTGAACGACCCCTAAAGCCCCATCAATATTTGTGTAAAAGCCACTTCCTTTTCTGCCTCCTACGTTGCAGCTGACAGTATTCGGAAATATCTCATCACCACAATTAAAGTGACAAATCTCTGTCAGGAAATATCTCATCACCACAATTAAAGAATAAAGTGACAAATCCGACGCTGTTTTGGCTGTAGTAAAACAGAGAGTAGTTGAAATTTGTTTCGTTGAATATTCCAGGACAAAGATTATCCCAAAGGTCACCCCGGGCAATCGTCATTATTCTCTCGGAAGCATTGATTTTCAAAACCCTGAACTTTTGAGGGCCGGGTTGTATGATGGGGAATTGATTGTTTTGACATTTGAGCTCGAATCCTTCAGCACGGCCACAATACTTCGGCGTATTGTTCCTCCAGAAAGGGTAGCCTATATCCTGTGGGCTTGACCCACAGGAATAGCGATGACTGCATGCCACGTACTGCTCGTCATGACGGCCGTAAGCTGCTGGGACATTTACAACAGTGATCAAGATGCAGAAGATGATGATCACTTGATTACTCATTTTTGTGCAAACGATATGGAGAGAGAAGCGAGAAACAAATGGTAAGTTATATATTAGTTTAGTTAATTAGTTAGTTCAATGGTTTGTAGGGTACACACGTGATAAAAAGGAATGCTACGACGAAGCAGATAGTCTGTTCGTGGAAGACAGCCGGTGGCCCAGGGGTCTACTACAGCTCACAAATAAGCCAAATGCGCCTCATATTTACGCTACACTCAAGATTCGAGAGTAGTAGGTAATGATGATACCAAAATTCAATTGGATGGCATCAGACTCTTTATTAAGAGGAGGCAAGCAAACCTATTTTGAACGCCGCGTTGCGGTTTTCATGTATGAGCAATTTTTCACCGGCTTTTCTGTCGCTGTCAATATGTTATGAGCAACTTTTAATTTATTTCATGCATGCATGTAACAATTTTGAATGACTGACCAGTCACTTTGTAATTTAAGATTTGGGTTTCAATGATTCAATTCCACCTGGCGAAAACGTTAAAATGTTCAAAAAGAAAAACGTAACGCACTTGTCATCCAAACATGTGCCGAGATAAATCCAAAATTTAGCTAAATTAAAATCCATTCAACCTTTGTAGGATGTGATTATGTAGGCTAGTCCTTCAGCTTTCGACTTACAATTTCCATCAAATCTACCAAATTGCAGTTCAGGGGGAAAAAAAAATTCCGATAGTAATTGCCCTAAATTCATGCTATATATTTTCCTTTAAATCATTGAAAGTACTCAAACAAATTAACACCTTGTCCTTCTCCACACGAAAATAATAGTTGTGTTTGTTCTTGGTACTTATGCTCATTTTCTTTTTTTTGTTGAGTTGTTGGTCTTATTTTAACTACACCTTTTTCCTCTCCACATAAAATAATAATAATGCCAAGCAAAGAAACTTTTAGTAATACTAACGGACAAGTTATCGTTAAACGTTGTATCACTATAAGCACTAATATTAAAATTAAATTAAATTAAATTAAATTAAATGTTTGGAGAAACAACGTCACCCATCTGGTTTATGCACTTAATTGCTAACTTAATACTTCCGATCAGATGTATACGCTAATGTTGTATACATTTATTCTCTTTATCATTTGTTGTCACTGTACATCATCCTTTTTAACTCTTTTTGTTTATTTTTATTTTTACTCATTCATTATTTTATGTCACATCACCTTTTTTTAAAAATAGAATATGAAAAATTTTCATGAAAGATTTGCACTCTTCACCAAATGCCAAACATTTATAGGGAAGAACGGGGGTAAAGAAGTGCAATTAAATTTTAATTAGGATCTAGAAAATTTATGTTATAACAATGTGAAATTTTTTCTCATTTATAACTGGCCCAAATTATGACCAAAATTTTTTATAACTACATAGGAGTTATTCTTAGATACAATATAGAGTATCATTTTGGAGAGATTTTAATGTATTCCAACAATCAAACTTCTTTCTAAATGGATATGAAAGATCTCATGTTCAAGTTTTTTTTCTCTTTTTTCTTCATTTTTCTTTTCAAATAATGTTATAAAGATATAAGGATAAAATTATGTGGGTATAGGAAGCAAATTTTTATGTTTAAATTTTAATCAAGTGTTTATTAAGTAAATTATTTTTTAGAGTAATTTGGTGGATTCAAATAACCTCACTAGAAAAAGTAATTCAAATAACCTCACTAGAAAAAGTAAACATTGATCACCAATATTTATATTTAAAATATAATTAAAAATAAATGTAGAATAATAGAAATTATACCTGAGCGCTTTATTATCTATTATATATATAGAATAAAAAGCTCAAACCATCATATCTAAGATTTTGTATTAGAATATTACTATTTTAAATTAATTAATTTGATTCGAAACGTTACTAAAGTATTATTCTATTGTGATTTAGATTAGTAATTTTTAAATTGAATAAAATCGGATCAAATTTTATTCCTTCCTTGGAAGATTGAGTTGAATGAAAAAAAAAAAATCAACTCAACTTATGGACTATTGGTAAAAAAATCATGATTTTTTTAATTCCATTTTTCCTCCAGATATTCGATCTTCATTAAATTTTCAATTCTAAGCCAACAAAATTATTAATGGTTTTATACCTCCTCTTTTCTAAATTTTATATATACGTATATATAGAATGCTGGGCTGGCCAAAGGGATTTAAAGGGCTTGGTGAGTTTGAGTTTCAAAAGTGATTGGATTTCTTACCTGCACAGTTTTTCATCATATGAGGCATTCCCAGATGATAGGCTGTCTGATGTGGCACAGTCATCCTCCAGTTATTAGACAATAAGCAGATTGGTCTCACTGCCTTAATTGTACTAGAGTTGTTTCATCAGTTATCCATGGCAAATGTGTCAAAAGAAAAGAAAAAAAAAAGTGGGGACGAGTGGGGGGCATCGCTCTTCTAGATGGGCGGTGCCCCGCAGCATAGGAAACCGAAACAAAATGTCAAAACCGCGTCTGGTGTGGTTTGAAAAAAATGAAAAAAAGAAATATAATAAAATAATAATTTTATTATTTTAATTGAAACAGGGAGTGGAAGTGAAACTATAAACAGAGAGCTTCATTTCCCTCGGTATTCAGTACTTTCCTTCTTCAATTTTCTTTTGAGAAGAGAAAGAATAGTGAGAGTTGAGTGATTAGGGATTTGAGAGTTTGGGTGTATTGGGGTTTTGGGAAGTGAGTTAAAATACTTCAATACTTGTAACTCCTTTTCATTAGTAAAATATTTTCCTTCAATTGCCCGTGTGGACGTAGGCTAAAAGCCGAACCACGTAATTTCCTGGTGTCCCTGTGTGATTTTGTTGTCTCATTATTTCTCAATTTTATTTTAGCTGCTTGTCTGCTACACCCACCAATTTCTTAACAGTGATATCAGAGCTATTGGTTGTATTTTTTGGAGTTGGGTACTGTTCACTTAAAGTGCATTGTTCACGTATCTGATACTATTCACGTATCTGCCTTTGTTCACGTATCAAAGCCCATTCACGTATACGGTATTGTTCACGAGAAACGGTGGGAGCAATCCAAGGATTTTGTGGTGCAAAGCAGGGAGTAATGGTGTGAGTAAGTAACTGTGTAGTTTTGTACATGTTTAGAAAAGTTCTGCACAAAGGCGATAAGAGCCTAAGGAGTCTGGGTTTTAAGTGGGACCGTTTGTGACCCCACTATTCTTTCCTGGGAACTTTTCTGGTGTGCATTCTCACACATATTCACAACTATTCAGGGTAGTACACTAGCTTGTGTGCGGTATTTATCAACAAAATGGCGGCAAAATATGAAATTGAGAAGTTCAACGGGAACAATTTCTCGTTGTGGAAAATGAAGATGAGGGCAATTTTGAGGAAAAATAATTACTTAGCAGCAATTGGAGAAAGGCCCATGGAGATAACTGATGACAAGTGGAATGAGATGGACGGCAATGCAATTACTGATATATACCTGGCACTTGCAGACGGGGTGTTATCCAGTGTAGAGGAGAAAAATACAACGAAGGAAATATGGGATACTCTCATAAAATTGTACGAGGCCAAGTCACTACACAACAAAATCTTCTTGAAGAGGAAACTCTATGCTCTTCGAATGGCTGAATCTACAACGGTGACTGACCATATCAACACCTTAAAGACTCTATTTTCACAACTCACATCGTTGGGTTATAAAATAGAGGAAAATGAATGTCCAGAGCTTCTACTTCAAAGTCTACCAGATTCGTATGATCAACTCATCATCAACCTGACGAACAACAATCCAGCGGACCGTCTAGTTTTCGACGATGTTGCAGCCTCTGTATTAAATGAGGAGAGCAGGCGGAAAAATAAGAAAAACAGACAAGCAAGTTCGCAGCAAGCGGAGGCACTATCGGTGACAAGAGGGAGATCAACGGAACGTGGCCCCAGTGGGAGTCAAAATCATAGTAGATTAAAATCTAGAAGTAAGAAGAATATTAAATGCTACAACTGTGGTAAGAAAGGGCACGTCAAGAAAGAGTGTTGGAACAACCAGAAGAGAAGAGAGGGAGATCAATGGAACGTGGCCCAGTGGGAGTCAAAATCATAGTAGATCAAAATCTAGAAGTAAGAAGAATATTAAATGCTACAACTGTGGCAAGAAAGGGCACGTCAAGAAAGAGTGTTGGAACAACCAGAAGAGAAGAGAGGGCAAAGAACCTGAGTCATCAAATGCTCAGGGATGTATAGCAAGTATCTCGGATGATGGCGAAATACTCTACAGCGAGGCAATAACTGTTTCAGAAGGCAGAAAACGACTATCTGATGTCTGGCTTATAGACTCATGAGCTACCTCGCACATGACCTCTCAGAGAGAATGGTTCCACACATACGAACCTATCTCAGGAGGATCTGTTTATATGGGAAATGATCATGCCTTGGAGATTGCTGGTATTGGTACTATCAAAATCAAAATGTTTGATGGTACAATTCGCACAATTGGGGAGGTACGACATGTTAACGGCCTGAAGAAAAATCTATTGTCCTTGGGACAAATAGATAGTCATAGGTGCAAAACTCATGTTGAAAATGGGATCATGAAGATTACTAGAGGCGCGCTTGTATTGATGAAGGCAGAAAAGATCGGTGTTAATCTGTTCATGCTTAAAGGGGAAACACTACAGGAAGCAGATGCGTGTTGCATCAAATGGAGAAGAGTCAACGATGATGTGGCATCTCAAACTCGGCCACATGTCGGAACGAGGTTTGAAGATTATCTCTGAGCAAAAATTACTTCCAGGGCTCAAATCGACATATCCATGGGAGGTGCAAAGTACATGGTGACTTTCATTGATGATTATTCCAGGAGATGTTGGGTGTATCCAATTAAGAAAAAATCAGATGTATTTTTAGTGTTCAAACAATACAAAGCGCAAGTTGAACTTGAATCTGGAAAAAGGATCAAGTGCTTGAGGACGGATAATGGTGGAGAGTATACAGATGGTGAATTTCTTGCTTTCTGTAAGCAAGAAAGTATTCAGAGGCAGTTCACGATGGCATACACTCCTCAACAAAATGGGGTGGCAGAGCGGATGAACAGAACTTTTGCAGAAAGGATAAGAGCTATGTTGAGTACTGCGGGTCTACCTAATTCATTTTGGGCAGAAGCAACCAAAACTGCTTGTTATATAGTAAATCAGTCGCCATCCACAGTAATTGGGCTAAAGACAGTGATAGAGATGTGGACTGGAAAACCAGCAGATTACTCTCACCTACATGCATTCGGATGTCACGTATGCGTGATGTACAATGCCCAAGAAAAACAAAACTAGATCCAAAATCTAGGAGGTGTATCTTCTTAGGATATCTTTGATGGAGTTAAAGGGTATAAATGCAGCAGGACCCACTTTGCCTACAAGATCGTCATCGTGAGAGATGTGATCTTTCGAGAAGATCAAGCGCAAAGAAAGATGGAGATGATGGCCTTTGTAAAAGAAAAGTCAGAGACTGTCCCAGTATTTGTAGAAAATAATCTAGAAGATTCAGATTCTTCGGAAGCAGCACCAGAGCACGAGGAACAAGAACCAGTCGAGTTTGAGGCTCCAAAAGTTCGTTGATCAACTCGTGAGAGACGACCACCAGTGTGGCACTCGGAGTATGTCACAGAGATCAATGTTGGGTACTGTCTTCTAACAAAGGATGGAGAACCATCAACTTTCCATGAAGCTTTAAACAGCTCAAATGTTGCCTTGTGGATGACAGCAATGCAGGAAGAAATTGAAGCTTTAAACAAGAACAAGACATGGGAACTTGTACCATTACCACGCGAAAGAAAAGCCACTGGCAACAAATGGGTCTACAAGATCAAGCGTGATGGCAATGACCAAGTAGAGCGGTATCGTGCAAGATTGGTGGTGAAAGGATATGCTCAGAAAGAAGGTATTGACTTCAACGAAATATTTTCTCCGGTAGTTCGACTTACAACAGTCAGAATAGTCTTGGCAATGTGTGCTACATTTGATCTACATCTAGAGCAGTTAGATGTGAAGACTGCATTTCTTCATGGAGAACTTGAAGAAGAAATATATATGCTCCAACCAGAAGGTTTTGCTGAAAAGGGAAAGGAGAACTTGGTTTGCAAGTTGAACAAATCTCTATACGGTCTCAAACAGGCGCCGAGGTGTTGGTGTAAGAGATTTGATTCCTTCATCATGAGCCTTGGATACAATAGACTCAGTTCAGACCATTGTGCATATTACAAGAGATTTGAAGATAATGATTTCATCATTTTGCTGTTGTACGTGGATGACATATTGGTAGTAGGCCCCAACAAAGATCGAGTCCAAGAATTGAAGGCACAATTGGCTAGGGAGTTTGAAATGAAGGACTTGCGACCAGCAAACAAGATTCTAGGGATGCAAATTCACCGAGACATAAATAACAGGAAGATTTGGCTTTCTCAGAAGAACTACTTGAGGAAAATCTTGCGACGCTTCAACATGCAAGATTGTAAGTCAATTTCTACCTCACTTCCTATTAATTTCAAATTATCCTCAAGTATGTGTCCTAGTAATGAAGTAGAGAAGAATGAGATGTCTCGAGTACCGTATGCATCAGCAGTGAAAAGTTTGATGTTCGCTATGATATGTACAAGACCAGACATTGCACAAGCAGTGGGAGCAGTCAGTCAATACATGGCGAATCCTGGTGGAAAGCATTGGATAGTTGTGAAGAGGATTCTGAGGTACATCAAAGGAACCTCAGATGTTGCATTATGTTATGGAGGATCAGAGTTTACTGTCAGGGGCTATATGGATTCAGATTTTGCAGGAGACCTTGATAAAAGGAAATCCACTACTGGCTATGTGTTTACACTTACGGGAGCAGCTGTAAGTTGGATTTCGAAACTGCAGACCGTTGTGGCCTTATCTACAATAGAAGCAGAGTACATGGCAGCTACACAAGCTTGCAAGGAAGTTATTTGGATACAAAGGTTATTGGAAGAGCTCGGGCACAAACAACAGAAAATTCTTGTGTTTTGTGACAGTCAGAGTGCCTTGCATATTGCAAGGAATCCAGCCTTTCATTCTAGGACAAAGCACATAGGAGTTCAGTATCACTTCGTTTGAGAAGTAGTGGAAGATGGAAGTATCAATTTGCAGAAAATCCATACGAAGGAGAACCTAGCAGATGTTTTGACCAATCCGATAAATACTGACAAATTTATCTGGAGTAGATCCTCTTGTGGCATAGCAGAAACGTAGGCAACATGACTATGGCGAAGCAGAAAGGATGGTGTGGAGATATGATTGGCTTGCAATCAAATCTCCAAGTGGGAGAATGTCAAAAGAAAAGAAAAGAAAAAGTGGGGACGAGTGGTGGGCATCGCTCTTCTAGATGGGCGGTGCCTCGCCGCATAGGAAACCAAAACAAAATGTCAAAACCGCGTATGGTGTGGTTTGACAAAAATGAAAAAAAGAAATATAATAAAATAATAATTTTATTATTTTAATTGAAACAGGGAGTGGAAGTGAAGCTATAAATAGAGAGCTTCATTTACCTCGGTATTCAGTTCTTTCCTTCTTCAATTTTCTTTTGAGAAGAGAAAGAATAGTGAGAGTTGAGTGATTAGGGATTTGAGAGTTTGGGTGTATTGGGGTTTTGGGAAGTGAGTTAAAATACTTCAATACTTGTAACTCCTTTTCATTAGTAAAATATTTTCCTTCTGTCTTCGCCCGTGGATGTAGGCTAAAAGCCGAACCACGTAATTTCCTGGTGCCCCTGTGTGATTTTGTTGTCTCATTATTTCTCAATTTTATTTTAACTGCGTGTCTGCTACACCCACCAATTTCCTAACAAAATGCTTAGCCAAAGGGTATCATGTGCCACCACACCCACACCGTGCACGCGCGCACACACACTCCCACATTCCTAATTTCCTATACAATAGATTTGTCAACGTTGTCAAGATATCTTCTTTCTAAACTAAGTCACCTCTACTTGAGAAGTTCCTATTTTTCTTCCTCCTGTGCATGTAAACTCTACAAATACTTTCTTGAACCCATTGAACCCTAACTCTAAATAGAACCAAGAGCTTAAACATAAAAACCCTAAGTAGAGTCAAGCCACGTCGGCACCTTTGGTTACAACAAAACACATAACGAGTTACGTGAAAAATAATTATCCCAATAAATACACTAAGTCCTTGTCAATATGATGCCGATAATATATGCACTAAAATCTCTGCTTGAAACCCTATGCTATAGCCAAAAAAATTGACACACAATTTCGAGAATCTCACAGAAAGACAAAGTTGACCAATCAGACGGTTTCCTTCCAAGCGCTTGAATGATCATCAGAATTGATAATAAAATAAACGCACAAACCTCGAAACCTTCTTTTATAACTTGATCAAAAGGTCATTAAATAATTTGTAAAATGATAAATAGAAATCTCCAGGACTGGTATCAGGAGACTGATTTTGCATCTCCTTGAAAATTCATCACCTGAAATTGCCGGCACGGTGAAGTGACATTAACTGGACCTTTTGTTTATCGGACATGTAAACTCCTGTTTCCGTGGCTGCTCTTCAGTCAGATGATCACAGTCGTAAAGCAAGCTGGCGTTTTGGTCGCTGAATGTATACTCGAAGAGATTGAAATCCAAAGTACTGTTGATAAAGCTTACCCGACAAATGTTCAACATGAAATCTATTTTTGCAATCTTCAGGACTTGAGTTTCATAATAGATTTCGATGATATCATACTTCTGGGAATTGATATCAATGGTGGCTCTATCTCCCTGGCAATCAAGCTTGAAGCCTGGATGCCCACAATATTCAGGCCGTTCATCTGTCCAAAGAGGATAGCCAATACCGGCGAAATTTCCGCAGGTGAAAGAAGCAGAACACTTGGAAAATCCCTCCTCATGGACATTAACATTTCCTGAGAAAACTAGCTGGAATTGAAGCTGGCTGATCAAAAGGATGAAAAGACAGATTCTGAAAATGGAGGAACTCTCGGAGTACATTCTGCATTGAGTTGGGATGGTAAAGGGGTGGGATGGGAGTGGGGAGGCCTACCCTATTCCCCACCCCATTAAAAATTTTTACCTCCATTTCCCACCCTATTCCCCAATAAATTTATTGGGGTGGGGATGGGGAATCTCCATACGAGGAATCCCCACCTCATTTCTCATTTGTCTATTTTATAGTAGGTATAAATATATAATTTCAGTAATTTAAAAATTAAAAATTAAAAATAAAATCATTACCATATTATAAAGTATTTAAATTATTTAAAAAAATCTCTAAATATTTGAAACAATATCTTAAAATGCTATCAAAACTGAAAAATATTTGAAGAAAGCAGCACCTTAAAAGAAAAAAAAACAAATAATGTTTAGAGTTAAATAAGAATTATATTGTAGGATTTTCTTTTATTCATATCATGTTTATATTACATAAAAATAAAAAATTATTAATTAACATTATAAGTGATAAAATAAAAATTATTAAATAAGAATTAAAAAAACTTATATATAATGGAGATTAGGATGGGGGTGGGGTGGGGAGTACAAAACCAAACCCCACCCCGTTAATAATTTGAGGATTTTTTTTCCCCATTCCCCACCTCATTACCCAAAAATTACTCAAAATTTTTTCCATTTGAGGTGGGGCTTCGTGGGGCCCCAAACCCGTGGAGGATTTTGCCATCCATATCATTGAGAGTGGCACTACAGAAATATGAGTTTATTAACTAATGTCCAACGTTATCAGGCTCTTAAAAAATTGATAATAATAAAAATTCTGCGGATGGTAGAAAAATACACATAAACTGAGTTTAGAAGTAAATAAAAAAATTAAAAATAAAAAAATTAAAAATAAAAAAATATTTTTTTAATTAAAATACACCTTTTAACATTTATTTAACCCACTCATAACATATATTTAAAGTTAAAAATTATTTAAACCCAACTTTTGAATCTTAATCTAATGAAAATAATTTTTTTACACTCTATATTTATAAAACATAATAATTTTTTTTTAAAAAATAAAAAACATAAAATTCAGGTTTTTTGGCCCAGCCCTAAAAGGCAAAAAAAAAAAAAAAATATCCAACCCCGACAAAAAATTAGGCCGACAAAAATTAAGCCGGCATTTGCCATCCCTGGTCTTCAACAATAAAAGATAGTCAACTTCCTAATTAACTTGGAAGTCAAGAAATAAAGATCCCCAAATTTCACATGTTCAACCTCATGTTTAGATCTTTTCTCCAAAACAAAGGAACTCATATTTAGATCCCGCTTGAATTTATTAAACTAAATTAATAGCTTGTGATTGAAGATATTCTAAGGGTGAGTAAGGGGATTTTCAAACCCTTTTGAACTCCTTTCCTCATAGTATATAGTTACAAATCTTTCTCTGAAGTGATAGTAGAGTTAAAGTTTTACGTGTAGAGACTATGCCGCCTTTCTTTGTTATAGATCATTGTTTTATGAAATTCTTTACAAAGTATGAATTTTTATTAAGTACTTTAATTTGTGCTCTCCAAGTAACCCATGCTGTAAATCTAACCGTGGATCATATGTTGCCCTTAATCCAAACGTCACAAAGCCTTCATTGTAATGTGTATTATATATGCGGAAATCAATTAGACTTCATGTATCCAGTTCACTGTTTTGATTCATCAACAAGGCATGATTAACTTGTCTTAAACGTTTCTTCCATTACAGTGTTGGACCTCTGTGCTTTGATTTTAATAGTGGACTAAGATGTTTATTTTCGTGAGTTTTATCCGAATAGAGAACCTCATCTAAACGAGAAACATGATTTCTTCGATATGCCTCCTTATTACGTAGAACACATGTATGAAATACCCTCTGTTGACTATTGGTAATTAAATATTATAATTTTTACAAACAAATATAATACACGAACAACAAAAAAGGAAGCTCGTGTATAGTTTAATTTAGAGACTAACTGTTACTAAGACATGGATGTGAAGGAAGAATCCATTGAAGATAATCTCGGAGGAGAAGAAAGGAAAGGCTTTGGTGGGATTTGCAAGGCTTCAATGCTTCCTTGCAACATGTCTATAACCTTATTCATAGCCGGTCTATACGATGGATGAGTCTGTATACACCATAAGCCCACAATAACCATCTTCTTCGCAATTTCCATTTCATTTTCGTTGCTGCTCATAACACTAGGCAATTTAAACACCTTGCCCTGCTCAACGTGTTTGTATATCCAATGCGGAAAGTATATGTCGCTTGTTTCATCCACTCCAGCATCAGGGTTGTTTTTGCATCCAACCATTTCCAATATCATCATTCCATAGCTATACACATCGGACTTGTGTGAAACTTCTCCAAAGCTTCTACTAAGAACTTCTGGAGCAACGTAGCCAATTGTTCCCCTGGCTTCAAACATTGATACATTACTCTCTTTTCGAGGGCATAGCTTCGCAAGTCCGAAATCGGAGATCTTCGGGCAAAATTCTTCGTCGAGAAGAATGTTATGAGGTTTTATGTCGAGATGCAAAATCCTAGTGTTGCACCCGCGATGCAAGTACTCCAGCCCTCTTGCCGTTTCTATTGCAATGTGGTACAATTTTTCCCATCCCAAGTGTTGGTGTGCTTTCGAAGTATCTCCGTTGTGTATGAATTTCTCAAGTGATCCATTAGGCATATACTCGTAAACAAGAGCTCTCTTGCCACCCTCTAGACAAAACCCTAACAATGTGACAACGTTAACATGCGATGTTCTACTAATGCTTGCAACCTCGTTAATAAATTCTTGTCCATTTTCTTTTGATGTATTTAACAGCTTCACTGCCACAAGACGACCATCCGGTAACTTCCCTTTGAAGACACTGCCGTAGCCGCCTTGGCCTAATTTATGTTTGAATGAGTTGGTCATTTTCTTGATATTAGAAAAGCTGTACCTTTTGGAAGCTAGAGGTCCGTAATTTTTAATGACAGATTCAAGATCTTGATCATCCTTTGATAAATTCCTGAAAATCGAATTTGATATAATTGATGAGATGCTAAATCCGTAACAGCGAATAATGATGCAGGTAACTGTTAATACGCCGATTCCTGCGCTAGCAACACCTGCAAAAATAAGTAATAATTCATGAGGCCATATTCAATGTTACTGTTTAGAATATTATATATAGATTGGTAAACCAAAACTGCTTTAAAACGAAACGTATTTTGGTTCCAACATGCACAACCGTATTATTGTCTGTGATAATACGTATCGTTTTGATCATTTAAATTTGCGCATATTATCACTTATTCAATTTATGGTTGCCAAGTCCATTCATGCACAACCGTATTATTTTCTGTGATAAGGTGAACCCTCAATATCAAAATTCAAAGTCTAACTTCAAAAAAATTTCAGTGAGTGCTGCAGTGAAAGCAATAGTTGTTGGGACAATGTATATAAGATGGGTAAAGTAAAGAAAAAGGTGAATTGGTTTGTAATATACTATATGCCAAATTTTATATGTATATTTAACCAACATGGGATATACGTACTAGCTAGCCAAGATATTCTATCACGTGTTACATGACTACCCGCAACCCACATGGTGTTTTAATATAATTGTATCCTGGACACTGAGACTTTCAAACAACTCTTTTTGTTTTAATAACATTACTTTGATATCCGTTCAAAGAAAGAGGAAAGCTATTGGCACCCTTATTCTCCTTACAAAACCCCACTTCAAATGAAATTACAATTCTGGACAAATAAGAATTAAATACATGCAGATTTTTTTTTCCTAACAAATCACTTACATTTATAATCAATACTTTTTTATTTTTTTTTAATTTTCTACCTAAAACTTCCTATCAAACTAAAATAAATTACATAATTTTAAAATAATCTACAATCCTTTTTTAATTTCTTATTGATTTAGTGTTTTTATATTTAAGATTGTTTTCGAATTATAATTTAAAATATGTGTAATTTAAGTCAATAATTAACATTCAAAAGTTTGTCACCTAGAAAACTTTTTATTTTTGTGTGCAGGGCGACAATAAGATTGCAAAAGAGAAAAAAAAATGCACAATACTACTTTGTGTTTTAGCAAAAAAAAATTAAGTAAAAAATTAGAAGATGTATTAAAAAAGGACATTTTTGAAAATAAAATAAATATAACTGAAAAAGGGGTTTCATGAGAGATTAGAGGGTGCCAATAGTCCAACTCTCTCAAGGAAAATAATATTACTTTTATAAAATTCATAAATTCAACTGTAGAACATCTATAAACTAATAGGGTTTGTACCATATAAAATCGATTAATTAAAGAAATATTAAATAACTGACAAATTAATATTTTTTTTATTTAATCGATAAATTAATAGTTTATTAATTTACAGAGTTGTTTACAATTCAATTAACATACATTTAATAACTAGACATTCAATGTATTTTGCTAATATTGAAAAATAAGAGATGAAATCCAACTAGATTTAAATCTTAAGCAAAACGAAGTAACAATATAGTCATATTTTATGTAAACAAGTAACAATAGAGTCATATTTTATCTAATTCAAATATCATAGTCAACAACATTTGTAAGTTCAGCAAATTATTAATTTATTATATAAACCGCACCACAAAGTTATATAGATTTTTTTAAAAAATATTATTTTATATTTTATCAAAATTATTAATTTAGTCCATTGGCCAAGTCGGGACCGTGAAAATTTATTATATTATAGAGATTATTAATTTATCAAGTATTAATTTATAGATTTTCTACTATGACAAGCTTATGGTACGAAGGGGGTCAAATTTCCGATATTTAATTTGAAAAAGAGATGCTGTGAAACATTAAGGACAATGATATCTGGACAAAAAAATTATCCAGAACGAGCAAGCAAAACATATTGGTCTGTCACCTTACCTATAACAAGCTTCATTCCCAAGTTCAAACTCTTGCCTGTAAGACAATCAATCAAGTTTATTGAAAAGTTAGATCATCACAAAACTTCTGTATGAATTATTGTAAAAATTCAGACAACATATCTAAAGTTAATCGATTGATTGAAATTGAGTACTGGTGATGGTTCAAAAGGGAGAACTTAGTTTTGAAAATTTGTTGTGAAATCGCACAAAATTTTTAAGCATTTAGATAAATTAAGGACGAGGTTTTATTACTTCACCAAACTAACATATATGTTATAATGAAAGAAAATATGTTACTAAAATATACTCTCTTTTATTAGATTTCATACTTAAAAATAAATGTAATAAAATTAACAAAATATACTTCAAACTATTGTAAACCTCTACTTACCAAAAAGAAACAAAAAGAAAAGGACAAGCATATACGCACCAGAACAGGTGTTTGCCCGAGGTCCGTCATGGCAAAAGCAAACAAATTTCTCTGAATTCGAGTGATTAGATCCGCAGATTCCTCCAGAAGACTTGCATTCAGGGCAGGGATGCGAATGATATCCTACATCAAACCCTTGTTTCAGAGCTTTTCCCAATTCTCCAGCCTTTATATAATTAACAGCAGTAAACAAAACTGGAACTTTGATACTCGAATTACACTTCTTTGAAAGATTAGGAAACTGAACCTCCCCCGAAGCCCCATCAATATTTGTAATATTTGGGTAAAAGACACTCTTTTTCTGCCTCCTACGTTGCAGCTGACAGTATTCGGAGCTCTGTCAGGAAATATCTCATCACCACAATTAAAGAATAAAGTGACAAATCCGACGCTGTTTTGGCTGTAGTAAAACGGAGAGTTGTTGAATGATGCTTCGTTGAATATTCCAGGACAAAGAGTATCCCAAAGATCACCCCGGGCAATCGTCATTATTCTCTCGGAAGAATTGATTTTCAAAACCCTGAATTTTTGAGGGCCGCGTTGTATGATGGAGAATTGATTGTCTTGACATTTGAGCTCGAATCCTTCATCACGGCCACAATACCGGGGCCTATTGTTTCCCCAGAAAGGGTAGCCTATGTCCTGTAGGCTTGACCCACAGGAATAGCGATGACTGCATGCCGCGTATTGCTCGTCATGACGGCCGTAAGCTGCTGGGACATTTACAACAGTGATCAAGATGCAGAAGATGATGATCAGTTGATTACTCATTTTTTGTGCAAAGGCTATGGAGGGAGAAGTGAGAGAGAAATGGTAAGTTATATATTAATTGAGTTAATTAGTAAGTTCAATGGTTTGTAGGGTTCACACGTGATAAAAAGGAATGCAAGGAGATAATCTGTTAGTGGAAGACAGGACAGTGGTCTACCAGAACTGACAAATAAATGTGGTGTCAAAAGCGCCGCTATACTCAGATTCTAGAAAGTCTTAGGTAAATTGAGAGGCACCACACTCTTTAGACTCTTTAAAAGAAAGCAAGCAAACCTATTTTGAACGCCGCGTTTCGGTTTTCAAGTATAAACAATTTTTCACCGGCTTTTCTCTCTCTGTCAATATAGTATGAGCAACTTTTAATTTAGTCATTTTATTACATTATTTAGTCATACATGCAAACCTATTTGATTTGAGCCGTTATTAAAGTATTATTTTATTGTGATTTAGATTAGTAATTTTTAAATTGAATAAAATCGGATCGGATTTTATTCCTTCCGTGGAGGATTGAGTTGAATAACAAGAAAAAAAAAATCAACTCATGGAATATTGGTTCAAAAAATCATGAATTTTTTTTAATTTCATTTTTGCTCACGATGTTCGATCTTCATTAAATTTATATTTCTAAGCCAAAAAAATTATTAATGGTTTTATGCCTCCTCTTTTCTAATATATATATTTTTTCTACACAATATGCTTGTCAACTTTATCAAGATATCTTCTTTCAAAGCCAAGACAGCTCTGCTTGAGAAGTTCCTATGTTTCTTCCTCCTGTGCACGTAAACTCTACGAATACTTTCTTGAACACGTTGAACCCTAACTCTAAGTAGAACCAAGAGCTTAAACATAATAGACGCTTAACTAGAGAATATAGGGTTAAGGGTCAGTTTGGGAATGCTGTAACTTTTAAAATAATTACTGTTAGCTGCACTATAAAAATAATCAGCTGTAAAAAGAATCAGTTAAGTGTTTGGTAAATTTTGCTTTCAAAAGTACTGTAAATTTTGAAATCAGTTATGGACGTTTGGTAAATTTTATTATTAAACTACAGAGAGAAAATAAATGACTAAAATATACATAATATAAGATAAAATTTACTTATACATTATAAAACATGTACATATAATATTTTTAATTGTCTACTATAATTTTTACTAAAATAAAATTTATAATATATTGATTTTACTTTTTTTATTTTTTATCTTAAAACAATTGATAATTAAATTAATAATATAGTTAAAAAAATTTAATAATAATTATTAATAAATTTATATTGATGAATTATAATAAGAATTTATTAAAATATTTAGTTTGTTTCCAATTTGAATAAGGATAATATTGGAAAACTTCCAACGAACGGAGGTGGCAGCCATTTAACCCCGCAACCGCTTTAGAAATGTTTCTGGTAAAAGTTACTCATTCCCTCCTTTTCAGAATCAACTGTAGGAGTGGTTGATTTTGACAAAAGTATTTTTGATTTTTTTTTTACCAAACACAAAAATTAGCTTTTAGATTTTCAAAATCACTTTTAGGCCTCCTAAAAGCAATCCCAAACAGGCCCTAAATTAGTAGTAGTAGAAATTCAATTTGTATTCCATAAATATGTCTAAAATTCTCTTAGCTTTGCCTGAAACATGGATATCATCTGAAGAAACTATTCATCATACTACAGATTTCCATCCTAGTTTATGATGAAACCATTTCCTCACAGGTGCTTTTGGTTTCAGGGTAATGAACCTAAACATCCTATTATTCGATTTGTTAAGTTGTTTGACGTAGGACGTTATTTTGTTGGATCATAAACTTGATCCAAGATAAAAAAAATTTCAAATCCAAATTAATTAGCACAACTCATGGAAGGTTCCATAAGTAGGTATGGTTGATGAAATTTGAATTATTTGTGTTAGGTGTGGTAGGTTTGGTAGGTGAAGATGAATGGTTCTTAATTTTTTGTAATTTTTATTTGAATGGTTTAGATTTCTTCTCATGTACTATAAATACCCACTTGTGTCATTTAGTTATGTATCAAGTGAAGTAACAAAATCTCTAAGCTGTAAAGAGTGAAAAATGAGAGTTGTAGTTGAGGAGTGTTGTTAAAGAAATAAAATAATGTGTTTTTTTAGTGTTTAATTTATTGATTATCCAACAAAGTGGTATCAGAGCTAGTGTTCGATGCTATATATAGTCTAATAGCATATCAAATCGAAGATCTCGACAAGAGGAACGCGACGCCACAAAAATCAACTCGATCAGAGACCATATGCGCCTACACTCGCCACCGAAAATTTTTCTGTCCTGAAGTTGAGTCGACTCACTGAGTTTAACCAAGTCAAACTGAACCGAAGCAAGCCAATCTAAGTTGAACCGAGCCACCCCGAGCCGGACTGAGCCAAGTCAACTAAGCAAAAACGTTGATCGTTGACCGTGGACCGAAAGTTAACTCGAGTCTCTCCTAAGGTTTTTCGACGTTTCGGATTCATCCGTGCATTTGAAATCTCCATATTCTCTCTCAATTTGTGAATTATGACAAATGGTGGCAATATGTCATTCGAAGTTTCACAATTAAAGGGAAATAAGTTCGACAATTGCAGTATTAAAATGAAGGCTTTATTGGGAGCACATGACGTATGGGATGTCGTGGAGAAAGGCCTTATTATGCCAGAAAATGAAGTTGTTTTAACCACAGCGTAAAAGGAGAATTTAAAAGACTTAAAGAAGAAAGAGAATAAAATAAAGTATCTCATCTTTCAATCATTAGATTAAGATACTTTTGAAAAGATAGTTGGTGCAATCTCTTCAAAAGAAGCATGGGAGAAGGTAAAGACCTTTTACAAAGGAGCGGAGTAAGTTGAGAAGGTTCGTCTCCAAACATTACCAGGAGAATTTGAGTCCTTACACATAAAGACATCCGAGTTAATTTTTGACTACTTTACTTGGGTTGTGACCGTTTCTAATAAATTAAAAAGAAATGGCGAGGAGTTAAAAGAGGTAAGGATCATTGAAAAGATACTTCGATCAATAGAGTCGAAGTTTAACTATATATTTGTGACAGTTGAGCAAACAAAAGAACTAGAGGATATGACGATCGAGCAACTTCAAGGAAGGTTGCAAGCCTATGAAGAAAAACTGAAAAAGAAGTAAGGAATCAAAAAACAACTTCTCAAGATGGAAGTCAATCCAAAGAAAAGAGAAGAAAGCAGCGACAACGAGGGAATGTATTATGTTCGAGGTAGAGGTCGAGGACATGATAAAGGTCATGGTCATGGACGAGGTTGGAATTTCAACAACAACAACTCCAATTATACCAAAAGAGAAAGCTCAACCAAAGGACGAGGCAGAGGCAATCCAAGATTGAGGTATGACAAATCCCAAGTACAATACTATAATTGTAAAAAGTTTAGCATTATACTTCAGAATGCAAAGCTCCAATAATTGATGAAAGAGTGAATAATGCTGAAGAGAAAAATGGTGAAGATGGCAACCTTTTACTAGCACACAATCACACAAGAGGAGATCAAGAAAATACATGGTATCTTGATATAGGTGCTAGCAATTATATGAGCAGAAACAAAAGCATGTTCGTGGAACTAAATGAATTTGTGAATAGTAGTGTCGCTTTTAGAGATGATTCAAAAGTACTAGTGAAAGGTAGAGGTAACATTCTTTTTCGTGCAAAAGATAGTAGCCACCAAATAATTTCGAATGTTTACTATGTGCCTAATATGAAAAACAACATCCTTAGTTTGGGCAACTCTTAGAAAAATGCTATAACGTTCACTTAAAAGATTATAGTATTTTCTTAAGAGATGATATAGGAAATCTAACTACAAAAGTCAAAATGTCGAAGAATAGAATGTTTACAAAGATCTATCTTGGATTTAACATCTTCGATATAGGCATTTCAACTTTGGAGGATTGGAGCAACAATCCAAGAAGTACATGGTGAAAGGCTTACCATACATCAATCATCCTGATCAACTTTGTGAAGGATGTTTACTTGGCAAGCAGTTTAAAAAGTGTTTTCCAAAGGAATCAAACTCAAAAGCTTAGAAGTTATTCGAGCTCATTCATACTAGTGTGTGCGGTCCATTCAAGCCAAGCTCCCTTGGTAAAAGTAACTACTTTCTTCTCTTCAGAGATGATTTTTCAAGAAAAACTTGGGTGTATTTTTTGAAATATAGATAAGAAGTCTTTAAAGCTTTCAAGAAGTTTAAAACTATAGTGGGAAAAAAAAGTGAATACCAAATTAAACCAATGAGATTTGATCTAGGTGCAGAGTTCACTTTCAAAGAATTCGTAGAGTTTTGTGAAGCAAATGAAATTCAACGGCCTTTAACAGTTTTAAGATTCCTTCAACAAAATGGTGATGCAGAAAAGAAGAACAGAACCATCCTCGACATGGCAAGAAGCATGCTCAAGAATAAGAGGCTACTTAAAGAATTTTGAGCCGAAGTTGATGCATGTGCAGTCTACTTATCTAATCGATCTCTAACAAGAAGTGTATAGGGCAAGATGCCACAAGAAGCTTAGAGTGGAAGAAAGCCCAGCATCAACCATCTAAGAGTTTTTGAAAGCATTGTCGATGTACATATACAAGACGAAAGTAGAGCTAAACTGGATGACAAAAAAGAGAAGTTCATCTTCATCGGCTATGACAACAACTCCAAAGGATACAAGTTTTATAATCCAAACAACAGGAAGATCGTGATCAGTCGAGATTTAGTTTTTGATGAAGAAGGAGAATGAGATTTTAGCTCTGGTGTAGATGAGTTTAAGTTATTTCCCATTGAAGAAGACGATCATACACAAATAAAACAAGTAGAAGAAAAATAAGAGCCGGTTACTCCACCTATCTCACCAGCATCAACCATACCTGGAGATTCACTGCCATCTTTCTTAAATGAAAGAACTGAAGAACGTACAATGAATCTTCAAGATCTCTATTAGGTAACTGAGAGACTTGATAATCTCACTCTCTTTTACCTCTTTGCTGATTGTAAGCCAGTCAAATTCCAAGAAACTGCACTAGAAGAGAAGTAGAGAATTGCAATAGATGAAGAAATCAAAGTCATTGTGAAGAATGATACTTGGGAGCTTACTACTCTTCCTAAAGATCACAAGGTGATCGGTGTCAAATGGGTGTACAAAATGAAAAAAAAATGCGAAGGGAGAAATTGAAAGGCACAAGGCGAGGCTAGTTACAAAGGCTATGGTCAAAAGGCTAGCATAGACTATGACGAGGTATTTGCTCCTGTAGCCCGATTTGAAACTATTAGATTTATTATTTCTTTAGCTGCTTAGAACAAATGGAGTTCAAATGGATGTGAAGTCTGCTTTCTTGAATGGATTCCTTGAAGAAGAAGCTTACATCAAACAACCATTAGGCTATGTGGTGAAAGGACACGAAGACAAAGTTTTGAGATTGAAAAAAGCTCTTTATGGGTTAAAGCAAGCATCAAGGGTATGGAATAATAGAATTGACAATTATTTTCAAGAGAACGTCTTCACCAAATGTTTATATGAACATGCTCTCTACGTCAAAGAAAAAGATGGAGATATTTTGATTGTGTGCCTGTATATAAATGATCTCATCTTCACTAGAAGTGATCCAAGCTTGTTTGAAGAGTTCAAGAGAGTGATTATTAAAGAATTTAAGATGACTAATATCGAATTGATGGCATATTAATTACCTCGGCATTAAGTAAATCAAAAGGAAGAAGACATATTTATTTCCCAAGAAAGCTATGCAAAGGAGATTCTCAAGAAGTTCAAGATGAATTATTGCAAGCCTATAAGCACGCCAGTGGAATACGGAGTCAAGTTATCCAAACATGATAAAGGCGAAAATATAGATCCAACATTCTTTAAAAGTTTGGTCAGAAGCCTACATTATTTGACATGCATAAGATCTTATATCCTTTATGTTGTTGGACTTGTGAGTAGATACATTGAGAATCCAAAGACCACCCATTTTAAAGCTGCAAAAAGAATCTTTCACTACATCAAATGTACAATTAATTTCAGTTTGTTATACTCATTTTCTAATGGCTACAAGCTTGTTAGATATAGTGATAGCGATTGGGGTGGAGATGTAGATGATTGAAAGAGCACCATCGGATTTGTGTTTTTTTATGGGAGATACTGCTTTCACATGGATGCCAAAGAAGCAACCGATTGTCACACTTTTCACCTGTGAAGCTGAGTATGTAGCTGCTACATCAAGTGTTTGCCATGCAATTTGGCTCAGAAATTTGTTAAAAGAGTTGGACTTGCCACAAGAAAAGCCAATCGAGATTTGTGTTGATAATAAATTAGCAATTGCTCTATCCAAGAATTTACTCTTTCATGATCGAAACAAACATATAGATACTCACTATCATTTTATAAGGGAGTGTATTGCAAGAAAAGAAATGCAAATCAAATATATGAAATCACAGTATCAAGAGCTGATATCTTCACCAAGCCACTCAAGCGAAAAGGCTTTGTAAAATTCAGGAGTTTGCTTGGTGTCACATGATCAAGATTAAAGGGGGCGTTGGATCATAAACTTGATCCAAGATAAAAAAAAAATTCAAATCCAAATTAATAAGCCTAACCCATGGAAGTTCCATGAGTAGATATGGTTGGTGAGTGTTAGGTGTGGTAGGTTTGGTAGGAGAAGATAAATGATTATTAATTTATTGTAATTTCTTATTTAAATGGTTTAGATTTCTTCTCATGTACTATAAATACCCTCTTGTGTCATTTGGTTATGTATCAAGTGAAGTAACAAAATCTCTAAGTTGTAGAAAGTGAAAAATAAAAGTTATAGTTGAGGAGTGTTGTTGAAGAAATAAAATAGTATGTTTTTTTTAATGTTTAATTTTTTGATTCTCCAATATATTTTAGGTATTATAAAATTCAAGAATTTTATTATTTTATAATTTTTTTATTTTAATTGAAGTCTATTATGATATGTGATTTAGTATTTTATTTCCATTATGGTTGTGATTTAGTTTTCATTTTTAAGTTAACTTAGAGAAGTGAGTTTCTTCTATTATAAATAGAGAGATCATGTTATTGTTTTCATAACTTCAAATTTAATTATTTAATAAAAATTATTTTTTATAATTTCCTCTGAAGTTATCTTTTAAATTCTCTCTTGTAAAGTCATTTGGATTAGAGTGTGCGTTATTAGAACAAAATCTAATTATACTTCGATTAAAGCGTATATTAATTGCGTTGGCTTGGTTTAGTATTAGAACGATATCTACCAATTGATGGAGTGGCGTAGCAGAAGTGGAATTGATTAAGAAAACACTAGGTATCATTGGGTGTGGTCGTGATTTGGAGTGAAGATGGTAAGAGAGGGTGGTTTAAAAGAATTGGGGCTATATTAAAAATTGAATACAATTACGGGGTGAAATGGTAATTATGCAAAAGTTTAGGTTTCGTGTAACGGTGGTCGGAAATTGGTCAAGATGGATAGATCTGGAAGATTTGAGGTCGGTGAGCGCAATGGTGGTGGTGATTTGGCTAAAATCGTCTCGGATTAACTGGAAAATTGAATTCAAGTGGCGGTAGCTGATGGTTGTTCATGGCGGTTTATGGCCAACGTTCAGGGGCAAAGGGCGGTCGGGTTTTAGTCGGCAGAGGATGGGGATGCTTTTGGTTATGGTGGTCGACGATGAGGCAACAAGATCTGTGGTGGGTGTGTGTGGAGCTGCGAGTTTTGGGTATTTTCGCGGCGATTACAGGCGGCGGTTGAGGACGGCAATGGTTGCAGTTTGTTCGGCAGTGGCTAACGAGGTTGGTAGGTGTGTTGGCCGACGGTAAACAAACAGTGGAGAGGTGACCGCGGTGGTTGCGTGGCGGCGGCTAGGGTTTTCATTTTTTGGGTTTTTTTTTTTTGGATAACAATGATGGATTTGGCGGTGGATTGATTTGGGTAGGCAAGAAAGCTGTGCAATTGGCATAGAATTGCTCTGATACCAACTAATATAGTGGCGTAGCGGAAACGCAATTTATTAAGTAAGAAAACATTAGTATTGGATCAAACCAACACAATTAACTTATGCTATAATCGAAGCGTGATGTTATAATCTAAACGAATTTTTAATAACGCATAATGTGAGATTAGATGACGGTTTAATTCAAACGACTTTACAAGAGAGATTTTGATAAATAATTTCAAAAAAAATTATAAAAAAAAATTTTATTAAATAATTGAATCTGAAGTTATGAAAACAATAACAAGACCTTTCTCTTCTCTAAATTAACTTAAAAATGAAAATTAAATTAAAATTATGGATCCGGCTACAGTGCAACTGTGATACTGTGCCACAGTTGTACTAGCCGTTGGATCCACTTAAATGAGTGGGGTCCACTTGAATGGGTGGAAATCCAACGGTTGGGTGCAACTGTGGCACGGTACTACAATTACATTATAGTTTTATCCCAAAATTATAATAGAAATAAAATAACAAATCACATACCATTATAGATTCCAATTAAAATAAAAAGTTTGAAAATAATAAAATAATAAAATTCTAAAATTCTAAAATACCTAAAATAACGTCCTAGATTATTTTCGAACTTTGCTTAACAAAGTGGTTTTATGATGACTTTTTAGCATGACCACCCGTATTAAAATCTTGGGAGAGATAGGGACTAAAAAAACTAATTTAGAATTTATCCACACCCTATCTTAAAAAAAAAAAAAAAAAAATTGCATGTAGCTGAAGGACAACATTTGTCCATGAGGTTCCTGAAAAACGCAACTTTTGCGCAGTAAAATTAAAACGGGTGGCGGAAGCTCTAGAAACCTCGGATCGGCTTCATTCAAAAACGAAAATCAAGATGAAAGATTGAAGTTTGTTTACCTCACTTGTAGTTTCAGAAACGACTTCGTGAGGTAGGAGAAAATGACTGAAAACAGCAAGCTACGAACACTGTCCAGGAAATCGACCACTGCACGAACAGCTTCTGTTTTGCCACGATTTCAGATCCTTAAAGCACCCCAATTGTGATGCCTCTAATCAGTCCACACTTAGAAATGTTCTAGGAGTTCATAGGATTTGGAATCACCAATTTTCGTTGAGAAATGAGAGAGATAATGAAGAAACATGAATGCTAGTTCATTATGACTCATTCCACCAAATAAAGCTACCATTATCTTTTCAATAATGGCACCAAACATTATCATGTGATACACCAACCCACTAAGCCATTTTTATTGAAAGTGATCTCATCATTTCAATAATATATTCAATCAAATTATTATGAATAAATTAATAGCTAAATTAATTAATTTTATCTTTAATTAATTAATTCTATTTGATCACATCAAATGGTTAAATGTGGGCTTTTTTGTGACATGTTCTTATGCCTTTTCCTAATCCATATTAGGTCCAACAAAAGCCCAAAATTCTAAACCCAAAATTGATCTAGAAGTCCATAATCATTTATGAACCGAACATGTCCAAAACGGTCATTTAACGTCTTCGATAATGTTTGAGGATTTATGAAATTTATTTTGTTCCTTAAACTATTTATGGAACATCTAAATTTCTATCTTAAATCATATTTAAGATATATATATATATATATATTCATTCTCAATGAATTATTATATAAATTCGATTTTCCTAAAATTAGGAAATTTAACTTCTCATTTTCTAGTAACTCCTTTTTCATTTCTATTAGGTGTGTGACCTTTTAGGTTCTTTGTTATAAGGTAGTAGAACTATTTTAATGATAACTCTTTATTCATTAAATGATGCTAAACTCTTTAGTCATCAATTAGAACTTTTCTAATGACCTTAAGTTACATTGGTAATACGCTTTACCAATAATGATCTTAAGGTTTCTACAAGTCATGAGTGACACCTAGTGATTTCACAACCACCCAAATAACAAGAATTGTTGGATCTATAGAACCTATTCCATTGTATCTCTATGTCTTGGTCTCTTCATCATCTATGTCCAGAGAAAAGCACGGCTTATGGTTTAATATGTTAAGCATTTATGCTTTATCTCAAAATAAATTTAAATGAACTTGGCATGATAATATAATTTGAACTCCTTCAAATATATTTCACCTTGGCCAAGGATTTCTCATGCCAATTCATATTATCTCACCGGGACATCCTTTTTGTATATTACAAAGTGATGAATTCCATATTGGCCATACACTTGTCTCCATACACACAGCCAACCGTGACAGCTATTGCTAGATCTCTTCCTTGATTAGGAATTAATCATTATGCTTTCACATATCGAGATGTCTATGTACAAGACATCGTGATGCCTCTCAGTCTAAAGACCATTACTTAACATAGTGTCTATCACAATGTATAATAAGCCATTAACACTCAAAACCATACGGCTCATTATATTTGGTCAAGTTCAGTAAACTTGTTCTTGCAACAAGTACTTATGTGTTTGACTTGACATCTCATGTCAATGATATGAAACTCACCATCCATTTTAGTATCACATACCATAAGGAATCATAACACATACTAGTGTTTATAGGAATTTATAATGTCCAATCATAAATCCTCCACTAGGAACTATTTTAGAAGTATAGTACAAAGGATACACGTTTCATATTCTCGACATACTCGAGAATGTGTTCCTTAACTATTTTACTTCTTGGACTATATTCATTAAATTAATTTATGAATGTTAATCACTTTGCCATTTTATAAATATCAAAATGCTAATCAAATACAATAATTCCCTAAAAGCAAACATCATTTGATTGGCCTTTAGGGCATATTACTAACAATCTCCCACTTGCACTAAAGCCAATCGCTATGGTATCTCATACCCATCTTCTCAAGATGACGATCTAACTGCTGTTGAGTCAGTGCTTTAGTCAGAGGATCCGCAATGTTATCGGCGGAGGCTACTTTCTGCATGGTGACATCACCCTTTCCAATGATTTCTCTGATAATGTGATATCTTCTTTCAATGTGTTTGGACTTACGGTGAGACCTTGGTTCCTTAGCTTGTGCTATAGCTCCATTGTTGTCACAATATAATGAGATTGGCAACGCAATGGTTGGAACCACTTCAAGTTGTTGAATAAACTTCCTTATCCAAACAGCTTCTTTTGCTGCATCTGATGCAGCTATATATTCGCTCCGGTGGTGGAATCTGTAGTTGCTTGCTTAGAACTTTTCCACTTCATCGCTCCACCATTGATAGTGAATAAAAATCTGATGTAGATTTTTGTCATCTACATCTGATTTGGAAATCAATCGTGAAACCTTCTATTTTTAGCTCACTTTCTCCATATGTTAAGAATAAATCTTTAGTCCTTCTTAAGTACTTAAAGATATTCTTAAGCATGTCCAATGTTCCTCACCCGGATTACTAGGTAGTCTGCTAGTGACACTCACTGCATGAGCTATATCCGGTCTAGTACATAGCATAGCATACATAAGACTTCCTATTGCAGAAGCATATGGAATCTTATTCATTCGCTCTCTCTCATTATAAGTTTTAGGACTCATGCTCTTAGAGATGAATTCCATGTCGAAGGGTAAAAACCCTTTTGGAATCCCACATATTAAATCTCTTTAATATCTTTTCTATGTACTTATCTTGACATAGACCTATCAATCTTCTGGATCTATCTCTATAAATCCTGATTCCCAAGATATACATTGCATCTCCTAGGTCTTTCATGGAGAAGTTTTGAGAAAGCCAAATTTTGACAGAAGACATTTGTCCAATGTCATTTCTATCGCAATATGTCATCTACATATAGCACAAGGAAAGTTATTGCACTCCCATTTGACCCTTTTATAAACACATGGTTCATCCTCATTCTTGATGAAACCAAACGATTTGATTGCATCATCGAATCGGATGTTCCAGACTCTGAGGCTTGTTTTAGCCCATAAATGGACCTATTTAGCTTGCATACTTTATGAGAACCTATCTTTGATTCAAAACCACGAGGTTGTATCATATAGATATCTTCTTCAATGTGCCCATTAAGAAATGCGGTTTTGACATCCATTTGCCAAATCTCATAGTCATAATATCTGCTGCTAGCCAATAAGATTCGATGGACTTCAAAGATGGCTCTTTTTTGGTGAAAAGGTTTCCTCATAGTCTATACCTTGTATTTGACGATAACCTTTAGCTACCAACCTTGCTTTATAGGTCTCTACCTTTCCATCTAAGCCTATCTTCCTCTTGAAGATCCATTTGCATCCGATAGGTATAATACCTTCGGGTGGATCGACTAGAGTCGGACTTGGTTGGTTCTCATAGAGTCCATCTCTAAATCCATGGCTTCAAGCCATTTCTTGAGTCAATATCGATATTGCCTCTTGAAACTAGTAGGATCATCTCTATGATCTGTATCACCCAATAAAAATATATCGTTCATCTCATGAACTAAACTATATCTTTCTGGTGGGTGAATTACCCTACTAGATCTACGGAGTCTTTGTGTTCTTCTGTTTGTACTTGAACAGGCTCTTCATTGGATTGTTTCTCTTTAGAATTCTCAATAAATTCTAATTTTCTTCCTTGTCCACCTTCTTGAATAAACTCTTTTCAAGAAATATGGCATTTCTACTAACCAATACCCTATGGTCAGATTGGATGTAGAAGTAATAACCCAAAGTTTCCTTTGGGTATCCAATGAACCTCCCACTATCTGCTTTAGCTTCAAGCTTCTCACTCTTGAGTCTCTTGATAAAAGCGGGACATCCCAAATCCTAAGATGATTTAGGCTTGGTTGTTTACCATGCCATATCTCATATGGTATTTTAGGTCTGGAGACTTGGAAGGTACTCTGTTTAGTACATATGTTGCGATGAAGGAGAGCATATCCCCAAAGAGAAATTGGTAAGTCAATAACTCACCATTGATCGCACCATGTCTAACAGTGTGCGATTTCTCCTTCAGATACTCAGTTAAGCTCTGGTGTGCACTGGAGGTGTCCATTGTGAAACAATACCATTTTCTTTAAGGTAAAGTGGAATTCTCCTTTGAGATATTCACCACCTCGATCGATCGTAGGATTTTAATAACTTTTCGATCTGTTTCTCTACTTCATTTCGGTATTCTTTGAACTTTTCAAAAGCTTGATTTATACTTCATTAAGTACCTTTGAACTATACCTTGAGTGATCGTCGATAAAAGTTATGAAGTAGTAATATCCACCCCTTGCCATTTCATTAAATGGCCCACATACATCACTATGTATGAGTTCAAGTAAATCAGTGGCTCTTGTACTTCGTCAACGAAGGTGCCCTAGTCATTTTCCTTGAAGACAGGATTCACAAGTTGGATAAGGTTAAACCAAATGGACCTATTAGTCCATCTTTAGACAATTTTGTGACTCTATATTCTACACTATGACCTAGCCTTAAATGCCACTTATATTTGGGGCTTATTTCTTCTCTTTCACGTTTATGTGTAATGGTATTTACATTCACAACATGCTCATTATTTTCTTTCATGTTTAGTACATAAAGATCATTATCTAAAGTACCATGTGCAACATATTTATTCTCATGATAAATTTCACAAATTTTATTTCGAAATAAAATTCATAGTTGTCTTTGCATAAACATGAAATTGAAACTATGTTCCTTACAGTGAAGGAACAAATAAACAATCATTCAAACTTATTACATGCCCAGATGGCATTTTTAAGAAAAATGTCCCTATAGCTGAGGCAGCAACCATTGCTCCATTTCCCACTCTAAGAGACACCTCTCCTTGTTTAAGTCTTCTACTTCTTTTCAGATCCTGCATTGACATACAAATATGTGTGGTTGCAGCAGAATCTAAAATCCAAGAAGTAGAATGAATAATTGAAATATTAGTTTCAATAATGAGCATACCTTCAGAAGGATTCTCTTTAGGCTTGACTTTCAAGCTGTTGAGGTAAGCTTTACAGTTCCTCTTCCAATGCCCATCCTTACCACAATGGAAACATTTTCCCTTGTCATTGGGCTTATTAGCCTTCCCCTTCTTAATCCCACCTTTAGCCTTGGGTTGAAACTTTTTCTTTTTACCCTTTTTAACTGAGGGACCTTCTATAGCCATAACATCATTTGGCTTCTTTATGCAAGTTTCAGCAGTATTAAGCATCTTTAGCAGTTCAGTAAGGCTACACTCAATTTTATTCATATTAAAATTCATGATAAATTGAGAGAATGAGTCTGGCAAGGACTGTAGGATAAGGTCGATAGCTAATTCCCCATCCATTGAGAAATTAAGAGCTTCCAGTTGCTCTATGTAGTCAATCATTTTGAGTACATGCTCATTGACCGATCCTTCAGTCATTCTCATTCTGAACAGTTTCTTAGATATCTCATATCTAACTGTCCTGCTTTGTTCACCATACAACTCTTGTAGATGAAGTATCATGGAACTTGCATCAGGCATATTTTCATGTTGCCTTTGTAGCTCATTGGTCATCGATGCCAATATATAGCTCTTAGCCGTAAGGTCATCATCTTGCCACTTCTTATAAGTGACACGTTCTTCCTCACTTGCTCCCTCAGGTATTATGTTTGGCTTAGGTGTATCAAGAACATAGCTAATTTTCTCATAATTAAGAACAATTCTTAGATTTCTGAACCAATCAACGTAATTGGGTCCGGTCAAGCGGTTGTTATCCAGAATTCGTGCCAACGGATTATTCATTGTTAAATATTTCTGCAGAAAATATAAATTAAATTATTAGCATTTTATTTAATTATAAACTATTTGATTTTGGCCTTTAAACCAAATAGCATATCCCACTATTTTTCATTTCATTACACTCCCATATGTAAGAAACGGAAACTCTCATTGGTAAAAGTTTTTAGTAGGAATCGGATTCTCATTAGCTTAAGTTTACCTCACCTAACAGTTCTTGGCTTACTTATTATAATGAGTAGGTAACTCTTACCAAATGCATCTCATGCATGTACCGATTATCTTTCGGCCTCTAAATCATTAATACCTCACCTAACAGTTCTTAGTAAAAATGATTTAGTTAAGTTTACCCTAATACCCTTGCATATTTCAAAAACATCTTACTAACCTCATCTGACAGTTCTTGGTAGCTTAATGTATGAATTATGCATCATCATATGATATATAGTTTGTTTTCAACATTTTAATGAAAGAGTAGCCCATGTATCCATGACAACTAACCCAAGCATAAAATATTTTAAACATTCCATTGGTATTAGTAGGCCATGATAGATATTCTTAATATCCATCATTACAACTTAACAATAATTATGTTTATTTTAATAGGGAGTATTTGGTCATTATTATGGTCTCACTTTTTAGCATGTTATTCCATTTTCAATAATAAAATATGTCTAAGCACCCTAATATACATCTCATGCATATTATAGACAAACAAATCAAGGATGATCATGGAATTTTCTAATAAAACCAATTTGAGCCAAAATTGGTTTTAAGGTCCACCTAGGTATCAAGCAAGCAATAATGATTATGAGACATCTTATGCCTCAAATTATTACAATTATTAATTTCTATTTGAGAGGCCAAAACATTATTGGAAGTGCTGCAACGATCCATAAATTCTTCTTTCTCCAAGGCATCGTAAATCCGTCGTCCCTCCTTTTACAATCATCTTGTAGAAATTACAACTTTTGAAGAATCGGGGTACAAATTTTGGGATAAGAGGATACAATCAGATCTTAATAGAGGGAGGGACATGCAAGTCCCTATTTAAAAATATTACAACCATTTAAGCCTTTACAAATCGGCCAAATCAATAAATAAATCAATAACTCATTCAATCACACATATATTCAATCATCACATGACATAAATATATCATAAAATATCTAGGTCTTTCCATGATCATCCTTCATGCTATTATAAATGGAAATAACATAAATCATGCTTCAAAAATTCAAAATTGAATGAAGATGGCTCTGATACCACTTGAAGGACAACATTTGTCCATGAGGTTCCTGAAAAACGCAACTTTTGCGCAGTAAAATTAAAACGGGTGGCGGAAGCTCTAGAAACCTCGGATCGGCTTCATTCAAAAACGAAAATCAAGATGAAAGATTGAAGTTTGTTTACCTCACTTGTAGTTTCAGAAACGACTTCGTGAGGTAGGAGAAAATGACTGAAAACAGCAAGCTACGAACACTGTCCAGGAAATCGACCACTGCACGAACAGCTTCTGTTTTGCCACGATTTCAGATCCTTAAAGCACCCCAATTGTGATGCCTCTAATCAGTCCACACTTAGAAATGTTCTAGGAGTTCATAGGATTTGGAATCACCAATTTTCGTTGAGAAATGAGAGAGATAATGAAGAAACATGAATGCTAGTTCATGATGACTCATTCCACCAAATAAAGCTACCATTATCTTTTCAATAATGGCACCAAACATTATCATGTGATACACCAACCCACTAAGCCATTTTTTATTGAAAGTGATCTCATCATTTCAATAATATATTCAATCAAATTATTATGAATAAATTAATAGCTAAATTAATTAATTTTATCTTTAATTAATTAATTCTATTTGATCACATCAAATGGTTAAATGTGGGCTTCTTTTGTGACATGTTCTTATGCCTTTTCCTAATCCATATTAGGTCCAACAAAAGCCCAAAATTCTAAACCCAAAATTGATCTAGAAGTCCATAATCATTTATGAACCGGAACATGTCCAAAACGGTCATTTAACGTACTCGATAATGTTTGAGGATTTATGAAATTTATTTTGTTCCTTAAACTATTTATGGAACATCTAAATTTCTATCTTAAATCATATTTAAGATATATATATATATATATTCATTCTCAATGAATTATTATATAAATTCCGATTTTCCTAAAATTAGGAAATTTAACTTCTCATTTTCTAGTAACTCCTTTTTCATTTCTATTAGGTGTGTGACCTTTTAGGTTCTTTGTTATAAGGTAGTAGAACTATTTTAATGATAACTCTTTATTCATTAAATGATGCTAAACTCTTTAGTCATCAATTAGAACTTTTCTAATGACCTTAAGTTACATTGGTAATACGCTTTACCAATAATGATCTTAAGGTTTCTACAAGTCATGAGTGACACCTAGCAGTATTTCACAACCACCCAAATAACAAGAATTGTTGGATCTATAGAACCTATTCCATTGTATCTCTATGTCTTGGTCTCTTCATCATCTATGTCCAGAGAAAAGCACGGCTTATGGTTTAATATGTTAAGCATTTATGCTTTATCTCAAAATAAATTTAAATGAACTTGGCATGATAATATAATTTGAACTCCTTCAAATATATTTCACCTTGGCCAAGGATTTCTCATGCCAATTCATATTATCTCACAGGGACATCCTTTTTGTATATTACAAAGTGATGAATTCCATATTGGCCATACACTTGTCTCCATACATGCCCAACCGTGACAGCTATTGCTAGATCTCTTCCTTGATTAGGAATTAATCATTATGCTTTCACATATCAGAGATGTCTATGTACAAGACATCTGTGATGCCTCAGGTCTAAAGACCATTACTTAACATAGTGTCTATCACAATGTATAATAAGCCATTAACACTCAAAACCATACGGCTCATTATATTTGGTCAAGTTCAGTAAACTTGTTCTTGCAACAAGTACTTATGTGTTTGACTTGACATCTCATGTCAATGATATGAAACTCACCATCCATTTTAGTATCACATACCATAAGGAATCATAACACATACTAGTGTTTATAGGAATTTATAATGTCCAATCATAAATCCTCCACTAGGAACTATTTTAGAAGTATAGTACAAAGGATACACGTTTCATATTCTCGACATACTCGAGAATGTGTTCCTTAACTATTTTACTTCTTGGACTATATTCATTAAATTAATTTATGAATGTTAATCACTTTGCCATTTTATAAATATCAAAATGCTAATCAAATACAATAATTCCCTAAAAGCAAACATCATTTGATTGGCCTTTAGGGCATATTACTAACAGTAGCTTGAAAAGTATTGCATGAATTTGACAAGTTTTTTTTTTTTTTTCGTTTGGTGCTTCAGACAATTGATCATAGAAAAACTCAAGAACGACACAAGGCACTCAATGAAGAGGTAAGGAGAATGATAACGGATAGTGCAGATAAGCCAGTTCAGAAGTTACGCTTGATTGATGAAGTACAACGCCTAGGGGTGGCTTATATCTTTGAGAAAGAAATAGAAGATGCAGTACAAAAATTATGTCAAGACAATATTGACAGTGATAGCCATGATCTCGAGGGCCGGCTTTAAAGTTTGAGGGGACTTTAGACAAAATTTTTTTACGAGAGTTTTATTTATTTTGTAATTTCAATACTTAAACACATATAAAATGGATCAAAATTTATTCCATCTTTAATTTTTGAATTTTAAAAATAATAAAAAAATCAAAAATTTTAAAAATAAAACCTAAAAAATAGTCAAGAAGATAGTTTTTTTATTTCATTAAAACCGTTAGAAAACAAACAAACGAATAAATAAAAACAATATTATTTTCAAATAGAATATTTAAAATGATAGAATATAAAAATTTAAAATGATGAATTGATGTTCAAAAACAAAAGTGGACGAAACTAATTATTTTAAATGAACCAATGAATATAATAATTTTCTTTGTAGAGAAGAGAACAAGAAATTTTTTCATTTACTAATTCTTGAGATTATAAGATTTTTAATAGAAATTAAAAGAAATATTAAAAGTCAAAGATTCTAACATTGAATAATTGAAAATGAATGAACTAATGGTTAAAGAATATTATTAATTATATTTCTTTAAAATTAAGGTTCCCAAATATAGATTTTTTATAAAAAAATGATTCTTAATTGTAGTATAATTAAGAATAGAGAGATATCTAATAAACTTTTTGATTTCTTAAAATACGTATTAATTTTTTTTATTAATTAGAGAATTATTAAAGAAATACTCAAAAAATGAGGCCTTCTTAAAATATGAGACCTTATGCGACTGGCTTATTCGCCTATACCTAAAGCCACCCCTGATGATCTCTACCCGGTTTCTCTTCATTTTCGATTGCTTAAACAGCAAGGAATCAATATTTCATTTGGCAAATAGTCTCACTTAAACTAGGGTAATGCTAGAGCCACAAATACTTAGTATTGTATTATCCCCATGACCGAATGGTTTTCAAATAGTTTTCTTCAGCAAACTCTTTAAGTTTGAATCGTGCAGAGTTGGGACTAAAAATCAATTTGGGTTATACCTTTGCCATACTTTCTCTCTCTCTCTCTCTTTTCCCTATACTATAGATTGATTAATAAAAATACAAAATAATAAAAATAAATCATGTGTATCATGTGGTATTTTCATCTAACTAAAATTATTATGCCACTTCATAAGTTTGTACTGTATCGAAAATTCATGGCTCTAAGATTACTACAATTACATAATCGTTAACTAGTTACTCATACAAGCTTTTAGTAATTCAGTTTTTGAATGTGATCATCAGATGGGTTTGCATGGTTCAAAGATGATGAAGGTAAAATTCAAGTCATCTTTGATGAACGATGTTAAATGGATGATAAATTTGTATGAGGGAGCAAACATGTCCATTCGCGTAGGAGATATTTTAGATGCCTGATGTCATTGGTACGTAGCAGAATCATGTAAGCCCTAATCTTACTCTGAGGCCACTGATTTTATAAATATTAAATTTACTCTGGGATTCATCAATAGTCTAACTATAGTAGCCATTCTTCTATCACGTCCAACTATAGCAGCCACTATTCTATCACATGGCAGAGTACCATTAATCCATCGTACTCAATTAAAACCACTTCGTGAGTTGGTCTCATGCAAATTTTCTCAATGCCAAACAGAGGATAAGAAGTATAATTAAATTTAAAAAAAATAATAAATACTCATTTAATCCCTATATGTTTATTTAAATGTCCATTTAGTCATTACATTTTAAAAGTACCTTAAAACACTCCTATAATTAAATATATTACATCCTTAGCCTATTTTTTTTTTATTTTCACAATAATACGCTTTCAACAATATTCTTGACATTTAATTTATCAATAAAAATGTTTATTAATAAATTAACTGAAATCAATGCCTATGAAATTTAATAAGTGTGACAGTTTTTTAACGTTAATTACGTTAATTAAATCTCATATATAATCAGTTCAATATAGTCAAACTACATCAATAAATTTATATATAATTAAAATAAATTATTCAATAAATTCATCTTTTTTTTAAAGAATGAATTTATTTATTTAAAAAGCACATAATCGGTCTTCCCTTTACATTATTTTGACAATAGGGGCGACATTACAAAATCCATTAATGGTATTTGAATGCAAATGGCTAAATTAAATGAGATGAGTCATGAGATAGCATAAATTAAATTGAAATTGATAACTTTTCTTATAAATGTCTCACTTTTGTTTTTATTAAAACTGTCTTGACTTTATTTGAATGCAAAGTGGAATTGTTCTTGAATTATTTTTGGATTATGATGTGAGAATGTTGCTATCGACCTACAACATGTTAATTATTCCTGGGTGATAGATTTTTTGACAAATTTAAAAAAGGTGATACTTTTTAAAAAATACTCGAGCAGATGACAGTTCTTTAACTTTTCTATTAACTTTAATGAGAACAGTAAATTAATTACAAAATAATATTTTTGCCCATAAAATTAATTATAAAATGACGTTTCTGCCCCCAAAATAGCTGTAAAATGACATTTCTATCCTTAAAATTAGTTACAAAATATATTTTTGCCCCTACTCAATTATTTTTATTTTTTAAATAAAAAAATTATAAAAAAATTACATCTAAGTACAAATAATGGGCCTTTTCTGTGTTAAATCATACAATTTTTTTTAAAAAAAATTGTTGTTGAATCAAACTTTGCCGTTAAAAAAATTTAGTTTGATTCAACAAGAAATTTTTAAAAAAAATTGCATGATTTAATAAAAAAAAGTCTGTTAATTACACTTAGATATAATTTTTTATTTAAAAAATAAAAAATAACTAAGTAGGAGCAAAAATATACTTTGTAACTAATTTTAGGGATAGAAATGTTATTTTATAATTAATTCTAGAGATAAAAATATCATTTTATAATTAATTTACTATTCCCATTAGTTAACAAAAAAATTAGCAAATTTTTATATTCTCGAGTATTTTTCAAAACTATATCATCTTTTTAAAATTTATCAAAAAATCTATCACCCGAAGATAGTTAACCCGCCAACAACAGATTGCCATAAATCAAAATCCAGCCAATCCGACCTCATCTTTCAAAATACGCTTCATTAATTGGGCCACCCAATTTCACTTGGTGCAATCAGTCACCCATTACCCTTATTTGATTTGGACTAATAATATGCCTGTTTCTTTTTCAAATTTTCAACACATGTATTAAATGATACGATAAGTCGTTCCCATCAAAAAATTTTCCATTTTAATATTTAATGTCACAGTGTCTCTCATCTAATTTTATTTTTTAAAAATTTATTCACTTATTTATATAATAAAAAAATAATAACAAATAATTCATTTTTTAACAACTCTTTAAATAAAAATAATTTTATATAATTTTAATAAAATTATTTTCTCACTAGATTGAATTATACCCTTTATTTTTCAATAATATAATTATAATGATATAGTTATAATAATCGCGTCTCTTCAATAATAGTTACATAAAAATAATATAATATTAGTTTAAGAATGAGAAGTCGCATTTTACCATTAAAGAAAGAGAATGATAGTCTCATTTGAAAATTTTCATTTAAAAAGTCTCTTGAAATTCTTATTGTTGACATGCCTTTTCAGATATGATGTGAAATTAATCTCATTTAAAAAACTTTTAAATATATTTTTAATTGAAATAAATCAATACCAATGTAGATTTTGGGAAAGTTTTCCTTAAGGAATGAGTGATTAGACTTATTAATTGATGAGATCAAAATACAATCACATCTTAAAAACAAAACGTTGGTTAACATTTTGTTATCAAGACAGCAATATGTTTTATTCCAAACACTTGTATTGGTCACACTTTTTTTTTTTTTGAGGAGAACTATTGCTTATGATATTTACCATCATACATATACTGAGACCTGTTTACATCAATTTTGATATGACACCGCCCAGATTATAATCCTCTCAAATATTCGAGGGACGTCAAACTCCCATTTTGGAAGAAAAACTGCCTTCACTCAAACTCTAACGCTTCAAGGAAGGAAATTTAAATTAAACTCATGTAATGCATCTGTGGAACTCGAACTTGTTCCCTCACATTTGTGAGGGAAAGACTCTAGCCACTTGGGCTAAGCCCAAGTGGTTTTGTATTGGTCACACTTAACTATGACTAATGAGGGATTTTTTTTCCCCAATCTATGATATACCACATAAATTATATTAGAGTAGGTTTAAGTTCCAATCAAATATATATGTTTTGTGTGTGTGTGAGTTAAAAAATTAAAATACTAAATAAATAAAAATTCATGATAATTAAGATGTTATAAAATTTTAAGTCCGAAAACAAAACCGTTGATCATTTCAAGTTAGATGGGTTCGCTCTGGCTGGCCCGGATGGTTTTCTGGTCAGGTCAACATACTGCCACTATAACAATGTTAAATTATTTTGTTACCGAAGCGAAAGTATAATATGTTGCAAGTCCGAACAAAACAACTTTAAATAATTATGTTTTTTTTTTGGAACTGCTAAATAATCACCATACCTTATTAATTATGTTCAGAATTATCTTCTATTAAAGATGTATTTGCAGCTGAGCAAGGTGAGCAGAGTAACTGGAGTGTGCTGAAGCACGTGTGAAGTAAGCAGAGCAGTTGGTGCATGCTGAAGCTGATGTGTCAAAGTGGAGCTGACGTGCCGAGAGGAATATTATGCATGAATGCTCTGTTATAACTACTTCCATGTGGCAAATGCTAATAGGCTGAACAGTGGTGATTTTAGGTATAGGTAAATAAAACAGTCGCTTAACACTCCATATTTTAGGAATGTCTCATTTTTTATATATTTTTTTAATAATTCTTTAATTAATAAATATTTTTCTAAGGAAATCTTCATGAGGCCCAAGTTCAAATTTCAAGTGTTAGCTGGGATTAATTTTAGACATATTTTTTTATTTATAGCTAGTATGTAGTTGTTAGGTATTCCAAAATTTGAGAATTTTGTGATTGATAATTGAAACTACTGTTGCAAGTGAAAACCAAATGAAAAAAGTAATGAACAAAATAAAAATCAAAGAGTTAGGCCCAAATTTTATCAAACTTTTAAAAAAGGGTATGAAAAAATAATCAACAAAATAAAAATCAAACAATAAGGTTACTTTAACTTTATTTCACAAAATATATAATTAAAGTTTCATTATACATATAAAATTTATATCAAGTATTCAAGGGTCAAATCAGAATCTCACTTATAACAAAATCTTAAAAATTAATACAATAATAATATGATGACATATTTTGTAAACAATTTTACATTCTTACCCTTCCCAAAGATTTTGAATCAAGTGGGGCCATCCAAACAAAACTGCTTAAAAATTACTTGAACAGCGTTACGTGAACTTACGATAGCTAAATTGTTGATTCTTTTGATGGAGATGTAATGGTACACTAATTTTATAGTTAATTCATATGGGGGCCGGGCGGACGTGCATTAGTTTAACATTTATTTGTTGTTTTATTAAAAATTAGGAACTCAATGTTATCAATTAATCCTTTAAAAAAAAATTCATTATTACTATTAATTAGTAGGAGTACACTCAATTCACGTCCGTTGTTCTTGTTCTTGCTCTTGTAGATGCAAGAGGAGCCGAAGATATGAGTCCGTCCGTCTCGGAAAACAAGTTGTACTATTCATTATTACGATTACACTCAATTCATTATATTATCACGTATTGTAGGAAATACCAAACCTGTTAGATATCTTTCTAATTAATAATTATCCTACATTAAGAATTATTTTTTATATAAAATCCATACTATTATTTTTTATATAAAATCCATACTTGATAATATAATTGAAAATATTTTTTTTTATAGAAAATTCATATTTGTTAAATAGATATAATTGGTAATATTATTTAACAATTAATTCATTCATTATTAGTAATTAGTTACCTTTTCAATTTCTTAAAAAACTTTAATTATTTAACGTTAGAATATTTGATTTTTTTAATTTTTATTAAAAATCTTATAATCTCAAAGTTTTTTGCTCTCTTCTCTACAAAGGAAAGTATTATAATCATTGGTTCATTTAAAAAAGAAAAATTATTTTATGAAAATATAAAGTCTATATCTATTATCTGATCATCAATTTATCATCTTAGATTTTTCTATGTTCTATCATTCTAAATATTTTATTTGAAAATAATATTGATCTTTTTCATGTGTTTGTTTATTTTGTAATGTTTTTGATGGAAGTAAAAAAAAAAAATCTTGGCTAATTTTTTTAAGTTTTGTTTTTGAAATTTCTTAGGATGTTTTTTACTATGGTTGAAGTTCAAATATTAAAGATGGAATGAAATTTGAGCCTTTTTATTTTAATTATTGAAATTATAAAATAAAAAGAAGTCTCATGAAAAAACAAAAAATTTTGCCTAAGGCCCCAAATACTCTAAAATCTTTCCTAAGGCTGAACTAAATCTAATTTGTTATTAGTTAGAAAACCAGCTAGTAGAAGTTAACAACTATAAATTGAGCTAAATAAGCTCATTTCTGTATTCAATGATTTTCTTAATCAATCTAGAAGTTTCCATTTATTTTTCCTCTGATTTTCTTTGCTTCCAAACATCTTATTGCAAAGTTTAATGATATTATTGTTGAACCTTGCCAATTAGTTTAAATTTTGAGCCAAACAATTTTGTTATGCAGGATTAGAGCCAACGTCTCACCTTGATTCTCCCAATCAATTGTTCCAATTTTTTTTAATTATTATTATTTACTTTGTTGTCTTTGGGATCATTTATGAGCTATTGTCTCAACATCTCAAGTCTTAATTCATGTTTTAGGTGCGGAAGCTTATTAATAAGATTTATCTTTAACACCTAGTGAGCACTTTTGAATTCTCTTGTTTTAGGATACCTATGAGTTCATGTCTAAAGTATTCTTGTCTTAGTCTATATTTCACTTAAGGGACTCTTTTAAGCTCTAACTCTTTAACTTCAAGTTTTGAAGCAAACGGTTTCTTTAACAAATATCGACCATTAATTTAATTACACAAATTAATGACCAATCTTTTGTCCATTTTAAAATACAGTCACCTAAAATTTTATTATATTTAAAATTCTCATTCACAAAAAAAAACAAATTGAATACAGACATATAACAAAAAAAGGATAAATAAAAAATAATAAAAGAATAATTTATATAATAGGAAATAAATTTATTTAGTAGGGGTATTAATGAGATAAAATATTAAAATTCCATTAAAATGTTTTGTCATTCAAATAAAAGTCAGAATATTTAAAGTTTTCCATTCAAAACTGAACATCTTATATTAGACATAAGTTATAAAAAATAAATAAATTATAAATTATAAATATATGAAAATAAGTAAAATTCAGACTTCAGAAAAAAGAAAAAACAAACAACCCCTAAATGGATTGTTTAAACATTTTGTTTCTAAATATTATGTTTTATCAAACTCTTCTTGAATTCGAATTTCTTTTCAACTCAAACGTTTTCTCAGCTTTTCTTATATTTATAACACCTGGGATTGTATCGAACTAACTGTTGTGAAATCATGAGAAAGACCTAAAGAAAACAAATTAGTTTCAGTCATGTCGTATTCTAATTTGAAAAAATAAACTTACTGGTTGTAATGGTAACCAAGTTGGATTACCAATTTAAGATGGAAATGAGATTTGGATTTGGATTATCTATGTATTCCAACAATGAAGCTTCTCTCTTTTTCGACCTAAAAGATACCATGTCAAGTCTTTTTCCCTTTTTCTTTTTTTTTTCTTTTCAAATAATGTTACAAAGAGATAGGGGTAAATCGGGCATTTAGGTGAGTATATAAAGTAAAATTTTATTTTTAAACTTTAGTCATGGATTTATTAAGCAAATTAGTGTCAAGAGTAATTTAGTGGGTTCAAATAACTTCACCAAAAAAAAAAGAGTAGTGCCACAAATTCTAAATTTTTTATCCTCAAAAATATCCAAATGATATAGCATGCATCAATTGGATGATGAGATAGTACAATTAATTTACTTGAATCTTATAAAAAATTATCAACCACTTAATAAATGACAGATCATTTAAGATAAAATCTGGAATAAAAAAATTTAAAATAACTATAATTACTAAAAAAACCAATCTCCATTATTACATGATAAAATATAATAAAAAATAAATATAGAATTATTTAAATTATATCTGATCCCTCTCCATCATGGATTATAGAATAAAAGGTCAAAACCCGTGTATCTAAAAACTTTTTATGAAAGTATTAGAAATTGTACCTGACCCCACTCCATCACGTATTATAAATTAAAAACTCAAAACCATCGTATCTAAAATATATTTTGAAAATACTATACTTTTAAATTAATTAATTTGATTCGAATCGATATTTAAAATATTATTTTGTTGTGATTTAGATTGGTTATTTTTAAATTGAATAAAATCGGATCAAATTTTATTTCGTCCTTGGAAGATTGAGTTGACTAAAAAAATAAGAAAAATCAAATCAAATCCAATTAATTACGGACTGTTGGTTAAATAAGTTAGATCAAATTAAATTCGGTTAGCTCTCCTATTTTGACTACTTAATTCTCATGAAATTGTATCCTGTTAATAATTCATAAATTTTTTAATCATGAAATTTTTTTTTGAATTCCGTTTTTGCTCACGACGTTCGATCTTCATTAAATTTTTGTTTTTAAGGCAACAAAATTACTAATGGTTTTATGCCTTCTCTTTTCTAACAATTTTTTTTTCTCTCTTTATAAGAGACATGCCATCAATATATCTTCTTTCTAACAAGTCAGCTGTACTCTACTTGATAAGTTCAATAGTTTCCATGTATTACAGATTTAGATCCAATGCTGAGTTTAACTGTACTCAACTTTTTATAATCTTCTACCATACCTGCATGAATACACAGTTAAAATTTAATTAAGTTTACATTTTTATCCAAATAACTACTAATTATATATTTCCAAAAAGTGAGCCAAAATCTCAGCACTAAATCCGAAACAGTATAATACATATGCCCGAGCCTATTTTTCATCCGCCTTACGTGCCAAATATTGCAAGCAACAAAATCTCTCTTGTGCATGTAAACTCTACGAACACTTTCTTGAGTCAACTCTAAATAGAACCAAGAGCTTAAACATATAATCAAACTCTAATTAGAGACAAGCCATTTTGATGACTTTTGTTGCGATAAAATAGAGAACGAGTTACCTGAAAAATAATTCTCCCAGTAAATACACTAGTTGTTGTCAATATGATGCATATATGCACTAAAATCTTTCCTTTAAAACCATAAGTCATAAATAGGCCAAAAAAAAAAAAATTGACACAATTTTGAGAATCTCCCAGAAAGTCAAAAATTGACCCCATCACGTAGTTTTCATCCAAGGGTTTAAATGAATCGGAATTGATAATAAATTAAATTAAAAGGCTTTCAAGACAAGTTGCATGCGTCCGTCTTGATATAATCGAATTAGAATATATTAAAGGGTGAAGTAGTAGTAGAAATACAAACTATTATTCGACAGAAATATCAAAATTCTGCAGCACCCGTTTGTCTGACACAAAAATGTCGTCTGGAGAAACATTTCGTCATACTGCAGATTACCATCCTAGTTTATGGAGAAACCATTTCCTCAAAGGTGCTTCTGATTTCAAGGTAAAGATGAACCCAAACATCCCATATATTACTCGATTTGTTAAGTGAGCATGTAACGTATCTTCAGGAGTTTGACCAAATGGTTTTATAGCAGCTTTTTTTTTTTTTTAAATTGACCATTCATCAGATATTGTATGAATTTAACAAATTATTTTTTGTGCTTCAGACAGTTGATCATACTGCAACTCAAGAACGACACGAGGCACTGAAAGAAGAGGTAAGAGGAATGATAACAGATACTGCAGATAAGCCTGTTCAGAAGTTACGCTTGATTGATGAAGTACAACGCCTAGGGGTGGCTTATCACTTTGAGAAAGAAATAAAAGATGCAATACAAAAATTATATGCACACTATATTGACAGTAATAGCCCTGATCTCCACACCGTTTCTCTTCATTTTCGATTGCTTAGGCAGCAAGGAATCAAGATTTCATGTGGTATGTAATCTCACTCAAGCTATTGCAATTGCAAGTAATGCGACAGCCACAAACACTTTTTATTGTATCTGTCCCCAGGGATTTGGACAAGTGATTTTCAAGTAGTTTTCTTTACCTAACCACTTGAGCTTGAATATTGTAAGCTAGGGGCTAAAATATTAATTTGAATTTTACCCTCACCCTACCTTTTTTTTTTTTTAAGTGTATTAATTGATTAAAAAAAATAATGAAAATAAGTCGGGTGTCATGTGGTATTTTCATCTAACCAAAATTATGATGCCACTTCATGAGTTTGTAATGTATGAAGAATTTGCTCTAACATTATTGCAATTACAAAATCATTGACTAATTATTAATCATGTAAGCCTTCGGTAATTTACTTTTTGAATGTGATAATCAGATGTGTTTGAGAAGTTCAAAGATGATGAGGGTAGATTCAAGTCATCGTTGATAAACGATGTTCAAGGGATGTTAAGTTTGTATGAGGCAGCATACATGGCAACTCGCGGAGAAGATATATTAGATGAAGCAATTGCTTTCACTACCACTCACCTGAAGTCATTGGTAGCTCAGGATCATGTAACCCCTAAGCTTGCGGAACAGATAAATCATGCTTTATACCGTCCTCTTCGTAAAACCCTACCAAGATTAGAGGCGAGGTATTTTATGTCTACGATCAATCCAACAAATGATCATTTACACAATAAACCTCTGCTGAATTTTGCAAAGTTAGATTTTAACATATTGCTAGAGCTACACAAGGAGGAACTCAATGAATTAACAAAGTAAGTTCTTTCGATAGGGAGAAATTCTTTTATAACTCCGACGTACATCCAAACAATAGAATCGTGACACATGTATATATTCTTATTTCAGGTGGTGGAAAGATTTAGACTTCACTACAAAACTACCTTATGCAAGAGACAGATTAGTGGAGTTATATTTTTGGGATTTAGGGACATACTTCGAACCTCAATATGCATTTGGGAGAAAGATAATGACCCAATTAAATTACATATTATCCATCATAGATGATACTTATGATGCATATGGTACACTTGAAGAACTCAGCCTCTTTACTGAAGCAGTTAAAAGGTTAGTGCCGTGCGTATAGCTAATTAATTTTAAATTTTAGAATTAAATTTTTGTTGCTATTATTATAAAATGGTTATTAAATTGATTTCCAGATGGAATATTGAGGCCGTAGATATGCTTCCAGAATACATGAAATTGATTTACAGGACACTATTAGATGCTTTTAATGAAATTGAGGAAGATATGGCCAAGCAAGGAAGATCACACTGCGTACGTTATGCAAAAGAGGCGGTATGCATCATCATCCCTATTTTTTTTTTCTTTAATTACTGATATGCACCTTGTACACAATTTTGGGAGGGATATCTGGTCCACCCATAAATTACACAAAATATATATGGGTAAATTAAATTTTTAAGTCTCACAAAATTTTAGAAAATATTTCATTCTCCACCCCTGAAATTTTGCTAAAATTTTAACACATCTCTCCCTGAATTAATTACAAATGTAAAAATTAGCTTAAAGCCTTGGAGCTATTTATTAGGTTACACAAAACTTATCAAAAGTGTGTTCTATATTAATGGAGGTTATTTCCTTCCATTTGTTAACTTTGTTTGGGTGGAGATGAGAAATCTCACTCATCAACCATAAATCTTACTGAATTATTGGCTCTTATAAATTAATTAGATCAAATTAATATATCACAACAGGTATATTAAAATTTAAAAACTTATTTCTTATTATTGTTTTTATAACGGCTAAGGTTTAGTTGCGTTTTGCTTCTCAGAATCAAAAAGTAATTGAAGCATACTTTGTTCAAGCCAAATGGTTCAGTGAAGGTTATGTTCCAACAATTGAGGAGTATATGCCTATTGCACTAACAAGTTGTGCTTACACATTGGTCATAACAACTTCCTTCCTTGGCATGGGTGATTTTGCAACTAAAGAGGTTTTTGAATGGATCTCCGATAACCCGAAGGTTGTAAAAGCAGCATCAGTTATCTGCAGACTCATGGATGACATGCAAGGTCATGAGGTATGCAAAATAAAAAATACTTTACCAACTACTAATTAAATTAAGTGAAAATGGCACTACATCCCCTTATAGTTTTTTTCCACTACTTACGTAACCCCGCACTTTTAAAGAAAAATTATCAAAACCCTCCAATATATGTTATTATATTTTTTAAAAATCTGTGCACTGAAAAGTGGGGTTTATATATACATATTACATATATATCACACACCAAAATTAACTTTTAATTTCTCGATTAATTACTACAATTACTTATAAATCTCCGAATACCAATCTAAACAGGCACTGATACTAGACCATATGTTATTATATATGTAGTTTGAGCAGAAGAGAGGACATGTTGCATCAGCTATTGAATGTTACACGAAGCAGCATGGTGTCTCTGAGGAAGAGGCAATTAAAATGTTTGAAGAAGAAGTTGCAAACGCATGGAAAGATATTAACGAGGAGTTGATGATGAAGCCAACCGTCGTTGCCCGACCACTGCTCGAGACGATTCTTAATCTTGCTCGTGCAATTGATTTTATTTACAAAGAGGACGACGGCTATACGCATTCTTACCTAATTAAAGATCAAATTGCTTCTGTGTTAGGAGACCACGTTCCATTTTGACGACTAGTTCTATTAATAATATTTTCAGTTCCTTGGTTTGTGTTTAAAGGAACTACGGTGTACCGTACTGGTCTGTACTAATAAATATTTTAGACTTTTATTGTTATTTAAAGATGTTCCCTTCGAATAAAAAAATAAACTCTAATGTATATATTTACTGCCAGACTCGAATGCTCCACCGTAAGTTAAAAGATAGAAAGTACCGATCAACTTAGCCAAACTAATAGGTCACTGCAAGACTCAAACGCTCCGCCAAAAGTTAAAAATGGAGAGTGCCAATCATCCCAACCAAACTAAGGGGTTAATCATATGATAAGTAGGAGTTAAGAAGTGCAATTAATGCATACATAGCTACGTGTGTGTATTAGTTTTCTGGTCCGGGATTTTAAAGTATCGAAAAAATCCGAGAAAACTTTAAAATCATGGGATTTAAGAGACTTAAAACCTAAAACTTTAAATCACACGATTGATGTGTTTTCTTAGACTTTCCCGCACTTTAAAATTCTAAATAAGAATATTCCTATATATATATATATATATATATAATATTTAGTAGCCTTTGTGATCAAGTATATACATGATTGTAATAAAATCAAGACCACACAACATGTTCAGAAAATATATAATTAAATACATTATAAGATAAAAAAAAATGCATTAAAGTGTATATTTTTCTATCTTTTAGTTTAGTGCTGATTTTAAAATATCTATATAAATTCTTAAATACAGACATCCTTATTTTTTTCATGCGAATATGCTATTAAACATATGTTTTAATAGTTAATTAGACAATAACTTTATTAAATTACATAGTTTAATACTAAATTGAACATTTACTTTATTCGACCATATGACTTAATGGCGTGTCTGTATGAACAAATAATAATAATAATAGTAATAGCGCCTGCATGAGGGAGGGAATATATACATATATATATATATATATATATATATATATAGAGAGAGAGAGAGAGAGAGAGAGAGAGAGAGAGAGAGAGAGAGATGAATCAATAGGATAATGGAAAATTGCTCGAGGGGGCTACCAATTTCCTCAAATTGGTTGTAAGTCATTGGGTTATGCAAGTCTGCAACGTTGTGCCAGTACACACTATTAAAATCATACTGACTCAAATCCTTTAAGATAAAGGTTAAGGTATCAAGATTTAGATTCAACGTGAATACCTCTAGAATAAAAATGGGATACGATACTTGTGGCTTTCTACTTCCTCCCTCAAAAAGAAACTATATACATAGGATTTTAGATTTGTTAAAGTTTTGGAAACTTATTAAATTATATAGTTTAATAGTGTAATGACATTATACTATTAAACCACTCGGTTCTATAGTGATTCAAGACTTTGATAAAGTTCAAGATCCTTTTGACTTGATGAGCGCTATATATATAAGTGCCTAGATAAATAAATGATCTTAATTCGTTATTGGTGATGCGAAAGACTTAAATATGTACTAATTAGCACATTTTGTTACAAAATAAAATTGGGTCTAAGCTAATGGGCGTTAGTTACAGAATGGGAAGATGAACTGTAATCATCAAACAGATTCAATAGTTTATTTTATTTTTTGCTTTTTAGGTTTTTGTTTACGTGCGTTATTTTGTTTTATTCTAAAATTAGTTAGGGGTCAACATATTTTAACAAAACCAGTCCAAACCAACCATTTGGATTGGTTAGGCTTGGTTTCATTAGTAAAAAATTAGGGATGACAATGGGGTGGGATAAGGGTGGGAAGGCCTATCCCATGCTCCACCCCATTAAAAATTTTGCCTTTATTCCCCACCACACACCCTAATAAGTATAGTGGGGGTGGGAGAGGGGAATCCTCATGTGGGGAATGATTTCTCCATCCCCACTCATATTCCCCATTTGCTTATTTTTGTAATAGGTATAGATAAATGATTTCAGTAAATTAAAAATTAGAGACTTAAATAAAATCATTCCAATATTATAAAATATTTTAATTATTTTTAAAAAAATCTCCAAAAGGTTGAAACAATATTTTGAAATGATATCAAAACTAAAAAAATATTTGAATAGAGCAGCACCTTAAGAGAGAAAAAAAAAATATAACAATGTTTTAAGGTTGAATAAGAATTATATTATAGAGTTTTTTTTTTTAGTTATAACATATTTATATTAGGTAAAAATTAAAAAAAATTTATTAACCAACACTACAATTGATAAATAAAAATTATAGAAAAAAAATTAAAAAAATCATATGTAATGGGGATTTGAGTGAGAGTATAGTGAGGAGTACAAAACCAAACTTCATCCCATTAAGAATTTGGAGATAATTTTTCCCTCATTCCCCACTCTATTCTCCAAAAATTATTCAAAATTTGCCCATTTTCCCCATAGGATTCCAAACCCATGGAGCATTTTGTCATCTTTAAAAAAAATTAGTTTCAGTTTATTGGATTGCAAACCAACATCACTTGATTTGGATTTAGGTACCGGCTTAAACCAATCCAATCTAGAAAATTTAAAAAGCTTTATAACATATGATATGTCAATTTATTATGGGATTATTAAGAAGAGACATGCACACGACATACACAATAGCATACGATGTGTCAATCCAGTGCCTCTTATCATTCTCAACTCTCTTAATCTCAAACTCTCATTCTAAAGTTTCATAGTCACAGTTTCAAAAATCCGAACTTAAGGTATGTTAATTTTATTTATAATGTTGGATTTGATTTGTCATGGTACAATTTTATTTCATTTAGTCAAAATTTAAAATGGATTTTGGTATAATTGATGATAATTTATTTGATTCCATAAATAATTTTTTAATCTTCATTAATAATAGAAGCTCTTAACGTGGAAGATGATTCCAATGTGAATGAGGCCATGGAAGATGCAAAAACATTGATGGATGATTTTCTGGAACCCAAAATTAAGATTACTAAAAAAAGGGGTGGTCGTCTTCATGACAGTGACAGAGGTCCAAAAGTTTGACCTCGTTTGTGATTTTGTATTAAATGAACAGGTTATGAACTTCTTTATTAGGATGTATTGGAAACTTATATGGATGTATCTTCTAATTGTTAAGTATGTTTGTGGATGTATTGTCAAAGAAGATATCAATTTAGATTATAGACACAAAAAAATAACAAAAAATTTAGGTATAATATGATAAAAGAAGTAGACTTTTAGCGAATAAGCTCAAACTGAGAAGCTAAACCGATCCAATCGATTTGGATCAGTTCAACTCAAAAAAATTTTGGGTCAGCAACGATTTGGAAATGTTTCAAACCCATGAGTTTGGATCTATTTGAAATTCTACGCGGCAGTAATTCAATTTTATAGAAGCACGCGGATTAAAGGACAAAAACACATCAATCACAATAAGGCCTTTGGGCCCTTTACATCATTTTGGCTATAGAGACCACATCACAAAATTGAAATGTGGGTTACTGAAGTAGACGAAATGAATCACAAGATAGCATAAGTTAAATTGAAATCGATGGCATTTCGTTATGTGCCTCATATTGTTTGATTAAAACAGTCTTGACTTTATCTGAATGCCAAGTGGAACCGTTCTTTGAATTATTTTTGGAATATGCTGTGGGGATGGAGCTGTGCGCCTTCAACAGACCGACATATATCAAAATCCAACCAATCCTAAACACCACGGCTCCACCACATCTTTCAATTCACAATCTTTGAGCATATATATAAATTATAATCACCATGGACACTTGCCCTTATCTTCTTTTTTGTGCCCAAAATTAGATACACTAATTGGGCCACCGAATTTCACTTCTCTCTGCCACCGAATTTGTGGGCACCCAATCACCCATTGCCCATATTTGATTTGGACTAATAGTATGCTGCTTCTTTATCAAATTTTCAACAGACGTATTAAATGATTTGATAGTATGATACGCCACTCTCATCTGAAAATTTTCCTTTTCAATACTTAATGTCAGAGCATCTTTGAAAAAGACTTACCTAATTTTATTTTTCAGAATAATTATTCACTTATGTATATGATAAATCGAATAATAAAAAATAATTTATTTTTCAAAAGATTATTATTGAAATAAAAGTAATTTTATATTATTTTCATAAAATTCTTTTTCATTGAATTTAATTATATCCTATATTTTTTCAATAATATATTTATAATAATTCTCTTTTTCCAATAATAGTGATATAACAACAGTATAAGATTATTCAACGAGGAAGAAGTTAGTTTTCAACATTAAAGAAAAAGAAAGACAATTTAATTTAAAGAGTTTTTTAAAATTCTTATTATTGATATAACTCTTTAAATTAAAAGTGAAATTAATTTCATTTCAAGAATTTTTTAAAGATGTTTTAATTTAAATTAGTCTTCATAGATGTAGATGCTGTGGAAATTTTTCTCTTAAAGAAATGAGTGATCAGGATTATTAATTGATGAGATTAGGATACCATCACATCTTTAAAAACAAAACGTTGGCTGACATTTTGCTGTCATGATAGCAATCTGTCTTATTCTAAACACTTACATTGGTCATACATAATTGTGATTAATGAGAGAATTTTTCCAAATTGTGATACAGACCATGAATTATGGCCGGTGCTACGTTATGTTAATCGTAACGTACGTCATATACAGCAATAATAGTAGGTTTCATTATGAGAACTGTTGTTGTGTATGGATGTACGTTACGATTAACGTAACGTAGCGGGATCTATAAATTATATTAGATTAGGCTCAAGTTCCAATCAAATCTATTCATTGTGTGCGTGTGTGTATCAGGGTTAGGGGGAGTTCAAAATTTTGAAATACTAGATAAATAAAAATTTAAAATATTAAATAAATAAAATTTAATGGTAATTAATTAGGAGATTATAAAATTTAAAGTCCCACGCTCTTTCAACCTAAACAGTTGATCAATTCAAGTGAGATGGGTTCGTTCTGGATGGCCCCGATGGTTTTCTGGTCAAAGTCAGCATAATCCCACCAGGTAAACAACAATATTAATTTATTTTATTGCTGAAACGAAAATATACTACATTGCAAGTCCAGACAAAACAATTTTAAATAATTTAAAAAAACTTATATTATTATTATTATTATTATTATTATTATTATTATTATTATTTGCAACTGGTAAATACTCATACCCCATTAATTATGTTAAAAATTATCTTAATTATTATTGATGAGCTTTACCTATTAGTTTAAATTTTGGGTCAAACGTTTTTCTTGTACGGATTAGAGCGAACATCTGAAGCTTGGTTTCCTCAATTAATTGTTCCAATTTTCTAACTCCTTCTTTTTTTCTTTTTTCTTTTTCGGGTTCCTTTTTTTTTTTTTTTTTTTGCTCTATTGTCAGTAAGATCATTTATAAATTGTTCTCTCAAGTTTGAATTCATGTTTTACATGTTGGAAGTTTATTAATAAGACTTGTCTTGTTTCTGGACAATCTATGAGTTCATGTCTCAAATACTCAAGTTTTTATTCTATAAAAGGACTCTTTTAAACTCTTATTTTTTCAACTTAATTTTAGGTCAAATGGTTTCTTTAACAACTATTAATAATTAACTTAATTATGAAATATATAAAGGTTGAACCATTCACTATCAACAAATCCTAAATTCCTAATTCAAAAACAACAGAAACCAACTCGGCTCATGGCCACGACGAACCCTAATTAGCAAAAGCACTAGCAATCCATATTTGGATGGTTCAAATGAAAGTGCTTTATGATGACAGACGAATGAAACAAGCATCCCAAATTTGGAAAGCCGGCTTAAAAGGATTAGTTTTGGTTTTGCCAGCTTTGTCTCAGGCCATTGACCTAATCTTTTAGGTACTGTAAAAAAAAAAAAAAATAGGATCATTTTGTGAAACAAGTACTATCGCTTTGGCGATCTCTATTTGTCTCTTCGCATTGGCAACTCAACTTTAGGATACTTTTATAGGCTTTCATTTATTTTAACTATATATAGATCTGACATAGGTAATATTTATTTAGTTATTGAGCTCAAATTATTACAAATGTTATTACAATAGGATCGCGACTAGATGTTATAAATGATTGGTTTTTTTTTTTCATTAAGTAAATTTTAAATGAGATATTTGTTACACGTAAATATAGTAATTGAAAATCTAAAATTATTTAGAACTCTGATTCTTCCCCTACTAATTTGAACAAGTTTAACTGTTTTCTTTTTTTAAAAAAAAAAATCGTATGAATTAGTAAAGATACAAATTTGTACAAATTATTTAGTACACATTGATATGAAATGAAAAAAAATTAGCCAGATAAAACTATAAAAGCAAAAACGTTTATGCAAGTAATTAAAATGAAACCATTTGACAATATAAAGGTTGGGGTCCGAATGATGAATTTTTCTCATAAATTATAATATTCAGCTTTCTGAGAGCTACTTTTTTTTTGCCTTTTTCCTTTACTCTCTCAAATGGCAGTCACTCTAATCATTCTTTCTTAGTGTTGTGACCCACCTAGTTTTTTTTTTTTACAATAATTTCTGATTCGTGTTGAGATACTTGTAAATTGACCCACAAAAAAAAAAATACTAAAATACTAAATTGCGACTAAGATCTTGGGTAGTGGTTGGTGGTGTGTGTTGATATTTGCTTGAAGCATACACACACACATATTACAAAATGTGAGAGACATGAGATTTTTTTTATTTATATATTTTATTTTTATTTCTATAAATTAATTTTTGTTACTTGCTTTCACTTAGATAATAAAGGAAAACAAAATCGTCCACTCCTTCAAGGAATATATATCTTCTTTAGCTTTTTGGATGGAACATGTTCCCAATTTTCACATGCAAATGAATTAGAAAAAAAAATTATTATTATTATATGCCTTGAAGGGTGCAACTTCGGTGTCTCACAGTTACCATACATATATATAGTTTGGAGATTATTAAATGGTTAAATTCAATAAAAATCAATGGAATATAATAATTTAACGACACACAAGTTGTAGGGCTGTACTCATGGCACGTGTTTTATCCATTTTAGAGTCTTGTGTTCATGGCACGTGTTTTAAAATTTAAATTTTTGGGTTGCCTAATTTTTATTTTTACTTGCATTCAAAACCATTGGGTTATGCATGTGTTGTTTAAAAATTCTGTCTATTCCAGCATTAATAATCTTGTACGAAATACTTAAATCATTTTCAAATGGATATGCTTATGTTAGTTTGATCGAATATCTATTTTATGAAAAAGAAAAATAAAAATCTAACCCATCAGTTGATTCAATTAAAATTCTTTTTCCTATAGAAATAAATTGAAACCAATTCCCTCAAATTGTTTTTTTTTTCTTTTTATTTTATGTATTAGTCAACGTACGTTTGGTATAGCATGTTAGCCGAGCTAGTATGACCAAAATGGGTTAGCTGATATCATTATCATAATATATATATATATATATATTTCAATACAGGATCCCTTACTCTATTAAAATAAGGAATAAGATAAAATATAAGAAAACCACATATTTTGATACAGTATATTTTGTTATATAATGTATTAAATAAACTTAAAATTTATTTTATTTTTATCTTATTTTTTACCATATTAAAAGTAAAAAATCTTTTAAAAAATGAGAAGCAATCAAATAAATGCCGTTACTCATAGTTGGTCTAACCATGGACCCTTAATATATATATATATATAAAGATTATCCAAACAAATTTCTACATACAAATTTTATATGGTAGGAAAATTACTACAAATAAATTTATAATTTTTCAATATTATTATAAACATATGATATTATTTTATTTATGGTAATATGATATCATAATGAAAATAAAACACAAGACCGAAATTAACTAAGATGACATAAAAATAATACACGTGCCATTTTGGACAAGAATTTCAAAATTAATTTATCGATTAAGATATTTTATTTTACAAATAAAAAAAATGAAAGAATTTATTTATTTGCAAGAAGCAGGCGCCACCGAGTGGGCAGTTGATGGTATATTGGTATTTGACAAGCTGCGGTGCACGTGTCTGATGGCTCACCTACTCTTGATTCACACGTGCGAATCGATTTCTTGTGGGAGTTAATTTTCCTTGTCAACCAATCCACCAATAAAAGATCGCCTTTCAATTCTTTCTATGTAATATTTACCGTCATCATCTTAATTGAAATTGTTTAATTAGTAAAATAATAATTAACCTCCTAAACATGACTTAATCTCACTCGCATGAAGAAATGGTAATCAATTAATTAATTAATTAAATCCAAGTAATAATTGCACCATCTCATACTGTTTCTTCACTTTAAAAGTATATGACAGACTGGTTCACTCTTTGTTCTTCATTTTCCTTCACACAGATTTCATTTCTCTCAAATTAATCACTCACTCTCTGTTAGTCCCTGATAAATAAATGATCGAAATATAAAATCTGAAAAATTGGATTTTCAAGCTGTTTGTTTCCCGAGAAACTGCGAGAAAGCTAAGGAAAAACGGAAGAGATTCCTCAGTTTCCATTTTGTTTTTATATTGAATCGCTAATATTTGAAAACTTATATCTTCACTTGACTAAAACTTTTTTCTAGTTGAGATTTGTAAAAGGAGGAGAGAATAGAGATACAGCGTTGTTGTTATTTGTTATTTTTGTTTGATTTTCTTTCGTTTTCTCCGCAACCAAACAACAGAGAAGTTTAGGACTATGTTGCCGACGAATTTGCAGTTCGGCCGAGTACGCGGAGAGGATCGCTTTTATGTTCCGGTGAAGGCGAGAAAGAATCAAAACCAAAAGCAACAACAGAAGCAAAAACAAGCAGAGGCGGTAAAGATTGAAGAAAACCAAAGTATAACTTCACCGGAGAGTGAAGCTTTGAAGAAGGCGGCTTCTGCGCAATCTGTAGTCTCTGTTAGTAATCTCGATAGGTTCCTGAAATCCACCACGCCTTCGGTCCCCGCTCAGTATTTCTCTAAGGTCCTATTTCTTTTAGTGATACTTTTTGATTTCATTTTTGTAATTTAATTGTTGTGAGAATGTGGCAAAGCTTGAGGAATGTAGTATATTTGCTGCAATTTTTAACTACGCCTAGTTGAATTTTACTTTTTTAAGCACCATGAGTGAATTTGGTTATGTTGAATTGTGTTTTAACTTCGTAGCGACTAAATGCATTTGTTGGTGTAGAAAACGATGAGAGGTTGGAGGACTTGTGATAGAGAGTTTCAGCCGTACTTCGTGCTGGGTGATCTGTGGGAGTCGTTTAAGGAGTGGAGTGTGTACGGGGCAGGAGTGCCGTTGGTACTTGACGGAAGTGATTGTGTTGTTCAGTATTATGTGCCATACTTGTCGGGGATCCAATTATATGGTGAATCTACAGAGTCTGCTGCCAAGTCAAGGTACAAGTCTTTTCTGTTAGATATATAGATTTATGTGAAATTGTGTATTCTTAGGAAGGTAATGCAGATTTGATCTATTAGCATGTGTTTGGTTTAAAGTATCAATTGTTGCTATTTATTTGGACTTCCTTTTCGGCACTTCCAATGATTATAATATGTTTGTTTGTGTGTGTTCATGACATTGATGCTTGAAATTCTGTTACATTATGCTATGACCAAGTTTGTGGACCTTTTCATGTGATGATCTGGGGTCTTAATTCTTGGGCAAAATAATAACATACTTCGACAGGTCGTTTCTATCCAGCACATTCCTTAATTTTCACTCATTTTCTGGTCAGCTATTGTTGTTTTATGCCCTATCTTCGTCTTCTCTTTTTCCTCAAACTAACAGTAAGTGGTACCTTTATTCATTTGAAGAGCAATGCTACACTTACATGCCAAATCTTAAATACAAATTGATGGTGGACTCCATTGGCACTGTGTTATCTTTTATTACTTTATCCAATCAATCCTGTGACAGCCTTGAATGGAAGCCGTTCGAACTTGTATACAAGGCTGGGAATGCAAATTTTGTTAGTATTGCATTACTCATGGTTTCAGTAGTAAACTTGAGCTTTGACGTTGAAAGGGGGGGGGGGTGTGCGGTCGAGGGTGGGTGGGGCATTGTTGTTGAAATCACGAAAAGAGACAGAAGAAGGGAAACTATGTGTACATTAATACCCATCAGTAGCCATTCTATCTAAATCAGAACTCATTTAACCCTGACTTAGTAAAGTTTGGAACTACATAGAAACTACCAACTCCTTGTCCAGATGTATTTCAGTTCGATACAGGCTGGGGTTATAAATTTTTTGAGCAGATATTGTTTTTGTTATTTAGAAGCAACTGCACAGGGATCACCTGTCCAAATATTTTAAGGTTGTTTATGCAGTAGATGTTATTAGCTTACATATTGACTTATTATTATTTCTTCAATTATGCTACAGCTATTATTTTTCTTTTGCGGGATTGTTATTGTTAAAAATTTATCAAACCTTATATTATTTCACACTTTATCTTTGAGGCACTCATAACCCTTTAAATAAAGATTTCCTAATGACCAAAAGGTTAATTATGTATCTTCAATTGCGATGTTTTCTTTAAAACCTTGTTAAAATATTCAAGTAATGCATGATACTTGATAATATAGGTTGTCAACTAATGGCTTGTATTATAGTTTATTAGCTTATGACCAATTTGAGTCTATCACATTGCTAGGCAATCTGCAGAGGACAGTGATGGCGAATACTACAGGGACTCAAGTAGTGATGGAAGCAGTGACTATGAAGTTGAAAAAGGCATTAACTTTTCAAGGGTGTGGCAGGGTCGCTATCATCTTACAAATGATGACCCTTCTAGAATAGGCAGCTTGTCAATAAGTGATGAAAATAGTGCAATGCAGGAAGGCTTTTCTAGTGATGATAGTGAAGTTGGGAGTTCCAGAGGTCACTTGTTGTTTCAATATCTTGAGCAGGATACTCCTTATAGCCGTGAACCATTAGCTGACAAGGCTAGTTATTTGTCCATTTCAGTTTTCTTTGACTAATTTGGCATGATCTTTATATTAGTTTCCTTATTTTGTAAAATCATGCCTTTGCAACAGATATCAGATCTTGCAGACCGGTATCCTGGGCTGACAACATTAAGAAGTTGTGATTTGCTGCCTATCAGTTGGATGTCTGTGGCATGGTAGGATTATTGTGGTGGATACGATTATTTGCTTTCTATGACACATGGATTTATTTCCCTGGTGGAACTTTTGTAGGTATCCTATTTACAGAATACCTACAGGGTCAACTTTAAAAGATTTGGATGCTTGCTTTTTGACTTACCATTCCCTTTCCACGCCTTTGAAAGGTAACTATAATGCTCAAAAATCTTTTTTTGGCTGATTGGGACAGTATTTTATTTTATTCTAGTATTCCAGGAAGCTTGACTTTTAGGTCCTGTTTCCTTACAGATGTGGGAGGAAAAGTGAAATGAAAATATAAAGACTCATCTGGTAGTCTTGGCCTTGGCTTAGAAAATTAGGACCCTATCTCAGCTCACGTAAATTGATATCACTGACTGCCATTTAATTAATTGAAAATTTTTTAGAATTGTAGCACAAGACTTTTTTGGCCAAATAGGCTTCAACTCTATTTTGAATAACCATTAGCCTCAAAATTTTAAGCTTACCTGAAAGAGTTTAGCAAAAGTATTTGAACTCTTAATGCCTTCCAATAAAAGAATTGTGAGACCTTTGCTTTAACCATTTACTGGCATATGGTATATGATAAAATTTTGTCTCATTGTTTCAATGGCGACTTTTCCACAGTCATTTTTAGGCTTATAATAGCTACTTGGCTTCTGGAGACTCTGGCATGATGCCAGGGAGATTAGATCCAGTGTCAACCATATGATAAAATTTTGTGTCTCATTGTGTTACGGGCAACTTTTCCATGGTCATTTTTAGGCTTATAATAGGTACTTGGCTTCCTGAGGTTTTGGCTCGATGCTAGGGAGATACTTAGGTAGTACTTATTGTAGGTAATGCATGTTGTTTTCACTTGGATGTTCATATTTGAGCTGAATGTTGAGTTGTCACTCAAGGATACTCTTTTCATCCTGTATATGCTCAATGTATTTTGTATCTGTTCTGCGTTTGATGCTTTTCTCTTGTTTTATATTTGTCATTTTCCTATTAATTCATTTCTTTGAAGGATATCTTATTCTTTCCATATTAATTTTTAATATTTTCTTAAGTGCAAAAAGAGTATATGACACTTGTTTGTCATACAGTTCTGGGAGGTGAGTTGAGATAAACCTCACTGTTTTTGGCATAAAAGATAATTTTGAGTCATAACTGAATTCTAGATTTTACTTCTTTGGTTTATTCTACTGGGAGTTGCACATCCTTTAACACAACCATTGCTATTATCTCTGTTTTTGTGAAAATAGTTAAAATATATCAGACGATGTACTGTGTATGATAATTTACTTTGTTTCCTCAGATTTTTGTTTCTTCAAATTACCTCTTATCCGTATTTGCAGGCATTGGAAGTGGCCAAGCTCCAATTGTTGTCTATCCCAGCGAGGTTGATGGTGTCCGAAAAGTTTCTTTGCCTATTTTTGGAATGGCCTCTTATAAATTCAAAGGACCCATGTGGATACAAAATGGGGTAAGCGAACACCAACTGGCAAACTCCCTTGCGCAGGCTGCAGAAAACTGGCTGAGACTGCTCCATGTCAATCACCCAGATTTCCAGTTCTTTGCATCTCACGGAATGTATCACAGGTGAAACTGAGATTAGTAATTGCTCTAACTATCACAGTGCAAAAAATAAAACCAATATGAAGTGGGCTGAGTTAAGTGCCATTTGGAGAATATGGTGGCATACTATTTGCAGGAATTTATCTGGTTTTCAGTTTTTTGTTGTGAGAAACTGAGAAAGCGAATCATCATTAGTTTGAAAGTGATGAAGATTATACGAAAGAAGAAAACAATAAAAAGAATGAAGAGTTTATAGCATAAGAGGAAGCCAAATAAACCCTGGAGAGAGAGGCAGTTAAGAACAACTTTGAAAGTGAATGCGAGTAGGAGCAAACTGAATACAAGTGTATCAACATGCTTTGCCTGTGAACTTTTTGTTTTATATGTTAATGTTAGTGTTATGATTAGAGGAGAAAAATAGGTTTATTACAGGTTTGTTTTGGATTTTGATACTGATTTTGATGTATTACATGTGTGAATTTGGATGATCATTTTGATGTACTAACTTTTATGTTGTTCAATTATCAATGAAAAAACGGCGTTGTGACTATGATATTACTTTTGCTATGCCATGGCTCGTTAGCACTCCATTGTATGCAATCTTCTTGTTGAGGTGCATTGTGTTCTGAAACATGAAATAGAACTTCATTTTATGGAAGCGTTAAGTAGAAGTAGCTTTGCCATCCCATGGTCGTAGAGACGTTTAGATTTCAGATGCAAACATGTTTTCACTTTTGTATGTTAACCGTTTATTTTGCTATAAACTTAATCCATGCCAATGTAGCCTTTCTTCTTCGATTTCTTGGGGCAAATGGAGTTACTTTGTATGCCATGCTCAGTTGCTACAGAAACTTTTTAAATCCTTAACATCAATTTCGTTTGATGAGGGAAGCCTTCAAAAAGAATTCCCATGGCTTTTCCTTAAACGGCTTATCTTTAGAGCTCTCTATTGAACAACACTTTTGGTAGTTTCGGTGTCTCGGTGCAAATACGACAGTAAGAAATTGAGGTGAGAGTTTTGGATTGTACTATAGTCGTGTGGACCTCATAATTTAGGTTATCTGGAATTTATTCGTTTTTATTTTTTTTCGACGTTGAAAAATGAAAACCAAATTCCATGCGTACTCTGATGTGAACAAGAACTTAATTCTATAACTTTTGTAATATGAAGTAGAATGGATAAGGTTACTTTAAATGAAAATTAATTTGTCCAATTTTTTATTTTTATTTTTCTTGAAAAAATAAGAGATGGGCGAAGTTCAAATAATTTTTGTAATGCCTAATTTTTTAAAACTCAAACAACTAATTAAACAAAGAAAATTGAAAAAGCACTCGGTCATGTACTGCGATCAATTATTATCTCTCTCTTTTAGCTATTGAAAATTTAATTGAAAATACTTTAAAATAAAAGTGTAAATCATTTTTATTTTTTTTTCACATTTTATATTGACTAGTATAATTATATTAAACATATTTTATTTATAACAAATAAAAATCTCGTAAGCTTTGTGAAATTAAATTTTTATGATGTTCCAAATTAAATTATTCTTAAAACAAAAACTTCAAGCATTTGATCCTAAACAATTGGCCTAAAATTGGGGTTTCAAAAGCACAAAGCCCTTGGGAAGCAAATTTATTCTTTTCTTCTTTTTGTCTTCATGTGGGGTTCAATCAATGTGAAGAAATTGAAATATTCTACAATAAGAAACAAAACCGTTGAAAACATGAACCGGGTCCCGCTATTCTCTGCGATAAAATGACGAAACGTTAAACAGACCGCACTCTAATCAATGAACCGGACGAAAAAATGAAAAAGACTTCCCGAGATACAAGAAACTAGCCGTTGGAAACCTAAATTCAAATCAAATCACATTTTTCAGTCGCACCTGCAAATACAAAGAGCTTTTTTTCAAATAACATTTCGTAAAGACAAAATCGAAGCCTCTCTCTCTCACCCCATTAACGCTCCCAAAATCGAAGCCTCACAATCTCCCTCTGCTCGCTCGGCTTCTCACAAGCTCACTTCAGATCTTAATTTCTCTGTGAGTAATTAACTTCATTTTTTTTTTTGGTAAAATTTTTTTTGAATTTTTGGTAGCTTTTCATTTATGAACTTCCCTCATTAAAATTATCAAATTATAATTAATTTTGATAGCGAAAGTTTCCATATACTATCAGATTTCAGATCTAGAAGCTTATCGTGGTTGCAATTAAAAGGATACCTTAAGAAGAAGATGACAGTGAAGACACCAGGAACGCCAGCTTCGAAATCGGAAAGGGCGACGCCGACGCAGACGCCGGCGTCGACACCTGGTGGGCCGAAACCAAGGGAAGAGAAAATTGTGGTTACTGTGAGGCTTAGGCCTTTAAACAAAAGGGAACAATTAGCCAAAGATCAAGTGGCTTGGGACTGTGTTGATGATCACACTATTGTTTATAAACCACAGCCTCATGAGCGCGTGGCTCAGCCTTCCTCTTTCACTTTTGGTAACTTCTTAATAATTATCTCATTCATTTCCTTTTTTGAAGTTAAAAATTTTATAAATTTGTTGATTTTTAATTTTTAAAATTTTTTTTTTATGCAGATAAAGTGTTTGGTCCTTCTTGTTTAACTGAAACTGTATACGAGGAAGGGGTGAAGAATGTTGCTTTGTCTGCTTTAATGGGCATCAACGGTATTGAATCTTTATATGCTTGCTTGAATGAACATATCGTTTAAGAGGGTATTTTATCAGATTCTAATATAGTTGGTTTAAATGTGAATTTTTTTTTCCGAATTTTAGCGACTATATTTGCCTATGGCCAAACCAGCAGTGGGAAGACTTACACGATGAGAGGGATAACAGAGAAAGCTGTTGTTGATATTTACAACCATATAATGAGTGTAAGTTTAATAAGATTCTAATATTGTTCATCTCTAATATTGATTTTAAGTTGGTCCCGTATTGTGTTATTGCTGTTGTTCAAATAGGGTTTTTGTTTATTTATTTATTTGGATAATTGCAGACCCCAGAGAGAGATTTTACGATTAAGATTTCTGGACTAGAAATCTACAATGAGAATGTCAGGGATCTGTTAAATTCTGAATCTGGCCGCAATCTCAAGCTTCTTGATGATCCCGAGGTACTGCTTCTATAGGTTCTTTTCACTTGCAAGAATGGATTTACGCTTCTATCAGACATTCTTATGTGAATGCTAATTTCTGTTTGCAGAAAGGTACTGTTGTGGAGAAGTTAGTGGAGGAAACAGCAAATAATGATCAGCACTTGAGACATTTGATCAGTATCTGTGAAGGTACTTTGATGAAGTTGGAGAATTGATTTTAGTTAGCATTCTTTTCCAAAATGTGCAGAGAACTCAACTAATTTAGCCCTGTTGTGTGTTGCATTTTTTAGCTCAAAGACAAGTTGGTGAAACTGCCCTGAACGATACTAGCTCACGGTCTCATCAAATTATAAGGCTGGTAAGTTTCGTTGATTATAGTTTCTGTTGATCCTTGGAGAAAACAATTTTCTATCTAAAGCTGATTAGCGTTTTGGGCTCTGACAATGAAGAGTATACAAAGTACACTCCGAGAAAATTCAGATTGTGTGAGATCTTTTGTTGCAAGCCTGGTAAGATATCATATGATGCTCACCTTGTGCACGAATATTAAGATTTTGTATATTTATTCTCTTCTGTGATTGTAACTTTCGGGATCTATTACTTGCAGAACTTTGTAGATTTAGCTGGAAGTGAAAGAGCCTCACAGACACATGCAGATGGCGCTAGGCTCAGGGAAGGATGCCATATCAACCTTAGTTTGATGACTCTTACTACGGTTATCAGAAAGCTCAGGTCAGAATTTAACATAGCTTACAGTAGTCTGCATTTGAATTGAGATACTTGTTCACTCTCTTCATTTTCAGTCTAGCATGTTTCAATTCACCTTTAATTAAGTAACACCTTTGAAAACTATTCTCGGCATGTTTTAGTTTGGATGTGCCATTTCAAGACGATAAACGAATTCTAATGAACTAATCAGAAAGTTGAGGACTGTCTCAAGATATGTTTGTGAATTGTAGCTTCTATTCCGGCACATAGTATTGACTTTCCCCTTTTTCTCTTGGTGAACTGCTGCGGCTTGTAGTGTTGGAAAAAGAAGTGGCCATATACCCTACCGAGACTCGAAGTTAACTCGCATATTGCAGCACTCTCTTGGTGGGAATGCACGTACTGCCATCATATGTACTTTAAGTCCAGCTTTGAGCCATTTTGAGCAATCTCGAAATACTCTCTTCTTTGCCACCCGAGCAAAGGAAGTAACAAATAATGCCCAAGTTAACATGGTACTGATTCTTTATATGCATTTACCAAAGAATTCTTAATAAAAACATCAAATACTGACACTTCTAATTATTATTATTAGGTTGTTTCTGATAAGCAACTAGTCAAACATTTACAAAAGGAAGTAGCCAGGCTGGAAGCAGAGCTGCGCACTCCTGATCCATCAAGGGAAAAGGATCTGAAAATTCAGCAGGTAAATTTTCGTCCAAGTTTGGCTTGATTAGGGATGTCCAATTATATAATCACAAAATTATAATGCATGTATCTCGTTATCTTATCATGTCTAGATGGAGATGGAAATTGAAGAATTAAAAAGACAAAGAGATATGGCACAATCTGAGGTGGATGAGTTACGTAAAAAGTTTCAGGAGGATCAGCAGGTCAACTTTTTCCCTCTTCCTTTCTCCGTTTCTCGGTCAACTGCAATTTACTAATTCATTTTGTTTAAAAACAATTCAGACTTCAAATCCACTCGAGCTGCCCTGTCCATCAGTGAAGAAGTGCCTCTCTTATTCTGGTGCACTGTCATCAAAACTTGATGGCAAAGAGCTGGTCCGTGTTGATAAAATAAGGAAAATGATGTCAAGGCAGTCTATGAGGCAATCATCAACTGCTCCCTTCACACTCATGCATGAAATCCGCAAACTTGAACACCTTCAGGAGCAGCTGGGAGAAGAAGCAAATCGGGCTTTGGAAGTGCTACAAAAGGAAGTGGCTTGTCATAGACTAGGCAATCAAGATGCAGCCGAGACAATTGCTAGGCTGCAAGCAGAAATAAGGGAAATGCGTGCTGTTCGATCAGTTTCTAAAGTTGTTGAAGTTGGAACTGTAATAGCCCCCAACAAGAGTGTTTGTGCTAACCTTAAGGAAGAGATAACAAGACTTCATTCACAGGGAAGCACCATTGAGGATCTTGAGGAGCAACTGGAGAATGTTCAGAAGTCTATAGACAAATTGGTAATGTCTCTTCCAACCAACAATCAACAACCTGAGAGTGAATCAACCTCCAAGGCTAAGAAAAAGAAAAAGTTACTTCCTTTGGCTTCAAGTAATGTTAGCCGGCAAAATTTTATAAAATCTCCATGCTCACCTCTATCAACATCTCGGCAAATTTTGGAGTCTGAGACTGAAAATCGACCTCCAGAGAATGATAATATGGCCGTTGAGAATCTTCCAGAGTCTGAGAAAGGGACTCCCACAAAGAGCGAAGAAGGTGGAGCTGTCTCATCAAGAGAAGGCACTCCTGGCTCTGGCTATAGACGTTCGAGTTCAGTTAATATGAAGAAAATGCAGAAAATGTTTCAGAATGCAGCGGAGGAGAATGTAAGAAGCATAAGAGCATATGTAACGGAACTGAAAGAACGTGTGGCTAAATTGCAATACCAGAAGCAGCTGCTTGTTTGCCAGGTACGGTGGTTTCCTCTAAATATCAAATGTATTTCACTCATGCACATTACATTTTTATTCCACTTACGCTAAACTGCATTTCGCCTCTAGGTGCTTGAGATGGAAGCAAATGAGGCAGCTGGATACAATATGGAGAATGACGAGAACATAGTCGAGACCGAGGAACCTGAAGTTGCATGGCATATAAATTTTAGGGAGCAAAGGCAGCAGATTATTGAGCTGTGGGATGTGTGCTTTGTCTCCATCATTCATAGGACACAGTTTTATTTGTTATTCAAGGGAGATCCAGCTGATCAAATATACATGGAAGTGGAGCTTAGGCGGCTGACTTGGTTGCAGCAGCATTTGTCAGAACTTGGGAATGCAAGCCCGCTTCCTGTGGCAGGCGGGGAGCCCACCATTTCTCTCTCATCAAGGTTCCTGTCCACTCTTGCTTGGAAAACTTATAGAATAGGAAAATGTAGTCCTTTTAGCGGTTAAACATCATAATCATGAAGTTGAGCTAATTATCTTGTTCTGACTTGCAGTATTAGAGCTCTAAAGCGCGAAAGGGAGTTCCTCGCGAAGAGGTTGAGCTCGCGCTTGACAGCAGAGGAAAGGGATTCATTGTACATTAAATGGGACGTCCCACTTGACGGGAAACATAGGAGGCTGCAGTTTGTCAGCAAGCTTTGGACGGACCCCCATGATCCCAGGCATATAGAGGAGAGTGCTGAGATAGTGGCAAAGCTTGTAGGATTTTGTGAAGGTGGGAACATGTCAAAGGAGATGTTTGAGCTCAATTTTGCAATACCAGCTGATAAGAGGCCGTGGATGATGGGCTGGAACCAAATTTCAAATCTTCTTTTGTGAGAGAATCATTCTGCTGCTGTAAGTACTTCCTTCCATTATGTAAATGTGAATGAACTTTGGAGTTGCTTCTCCAAAATTACAGTTCTGTCATTACTGATGGGTTGGGATATTTTTTTTTTCAAAATTTTTCGTGTAACTTCCTGTTTCAATAATATAATTTAATTTATTTATTTCAGTAGGAATTCAATAAAGTGAAAGATATTTACCGAAACTAGGTAGGTGGGCGCAACATTTTCCGGGTGACAATAATTTGGGGTTTGAATCGGCTCACATGAATGAGAGGAAATTTATTTTGTTATTGAGTTGGGTGTTTATTAATGGTGCGAAGTTTGGGGTATACTCAATTATATTGCATTAGCATTTTATTATATTAATATTATACAAACGCTTGGTGTTAAGTAAAATTGTATTATGTATAATAATATTTTAATCAATATTTTATACTATTATTTTTATGAAATTAATATTATGTATATTTTGTCAATATTTTATATTGTTATTATAAAACATTTTTTAATTAAATTTTGAAACAAAAATAAATAATTCATTGACAGTCGCATCAACCCAGTAGCCACCATGAACCTTTTCCAGCATAGCATTTCGGTTTTATTTGACGGCATTTTTTATATTTTTGAAATCCTCATTGATTTTTTTTTTTATACATTGGAGTATAGTAAAAACTATGCCAGAACAGAACAGGGAACAAAGATTCCATATATATCATTACAAAACCAATAACAAAGCCCCTCAAGGGGTTTTTCAAAGACATGAAGACAAAGGGGTAAGGAACTAGCAAGTTTCGCCTGCAGTAAAATTGGCTTCCCCATATATATGCTTTATGGTAATGAGTCATTGTATGTTCATCAATTCCTTGATGGCAGTTATGAGAGAAACGTTAGGCATCAAGCTAGTGGAGGAAATAAGTTGGGAGACACATTGGCTATTCACCTCTACAATTAAATAACGAATACTACAGTCCCAAGCAATCCTAAGATCTTGAAAGAGACCCTAAAGTTCTACAGTAGTCACCGATTCCCTCACCAAGCCTCCAGTGCTAGGTAGACCATTCTTTAAACATGATCCATCAGTATTTAATTTGAAAAAAGATTCAGGGGGAGGCTGCCATCTTTGATGATCTTATTGCTCTAATCGAAATTAAGAGTTGATCGTGCATTTTGAATGTCCTAAACCCAAGATTTAATTTCAGTAACAATGTGAGTGCAATAAGAGGATTTTTACGAGAAAAGACATTGATTTCGCCAAAACCAAATTTTGCAGACAGCCACTACAAATAAACATGCCCACTCATCCACCACTTCATTAAGGTAGCGTTTACATTTTGGATTAGAGTGGGAATCCTGAGGAGTGGGAATTCTTGGATTTGGAGTGTGAAATAGGAGTGAGAGTAGCTTACATTGGAATGGAAGAATGGAATTGAAACCAAAATCTAATTTATGTGTTTATATTATTTTGGATTGAGATAAAATAGTTTTAAATTATAATTTTACCCTTATTTAAAGAATTATAATTTTTAATTAAAAATAATAAAAAATATATTTGGAAAATAAAATAAATATTTTATTATATTTGTAAATTAATAATAATTAATATTCTTAATTATGTAAATCATAATTTTTTTATTAATTTTAATTTAAATTATGTAAATAAAAATTATTAATAATAGCAACACAATGAAACATTATCAATGTAAATTGTTATTTTTAATATGCATAATAATATTATATTTTAATATGTTTAATATTATTATTTTAATAAATTTAATTTATAAAATAATATAATAATATTATTTAAATAAATATTAATTATGTTTATAATTATTATTTTTAATAAATATAATTTATAAATAATATTATTTATTTTATTTTTAATAAATATTATTTATCTAATAGGAGGGTAAAAAGGGAAGAGCATGGGAGTGGGAATTCCACTCTCTACTCCCCACTCCAAAATTAGGTGGGGTCCACAGAGGGAGAGTGGTTTAAAAATGATAAATAAATACTGAAGTGAAAGGAATACAGACTTCTCACTTCTACTCCAACAAATAAACACTATCTAATACCAGTCTTTCCCAGGTTAAAACAGAGCCGAGCCAATCACAAAGATTAAGGGAGAAAAAAATAAGTCTGAAGCTGACTAGACTTAAAACATTCCATATTCTCTTTGCAACAAAACAGTCCCTAAATACATGCATTACGTCTTATCTCTCATGGGCACATCTTTCACAACTCATTTTGTCCAAAATATGCCTCTTAAAAAGCTCCTCTCTAGTTTTAATTTTTCCATGCATCACCAACCATTGAAATCCTCATTGCTTTTGCAAGTTTGCAATGCGGTTGACCATTAATATTTAAGATAAAAATTTATATTAAGAATTAGAATTATTGAAATAACAAATTCGAAGTTAATGCAATGCGGCTTATTTCCGTAGGGGTCGTGATAATTTAATGTGGTAAAAGCTTCATTGAATTTGAATCATAATGCAATGCGATCTTTTTTTTTTTTTTTTTTTTTTCCTTTTTGAGCCAAACGTGTGATAGCATTATTTCGATGACAACAGTGTTATAATGGTATCTAATGCTACTTTCCAAACGAGGGGCTGCTCTTCCTGAGGGCTAAACCGGGCTTTATAGTCTGGCCTAGCCCAAAACATTCTTTAAAATGCCTGAAGTTTTATTCTTTCTTTTTTTTTTTAATGTGAAAATAGGATTTTCGATTTTTTCTTTAAGTCAATGTCCCTAGAGCAGTCTCTATTAGGCTAATTGAAAACACTTCTTAAGTTACTCTAACATTGGGATCTTTAAGGTTCAGTATTAAAAGGGTAACTTATTATTTTAATTGGAGTTAAAGACTTTTATAATTAAATATTTATGTATTTTGTTTAAAACGAAGTTCTTAATGTTGCAATTTTCCTGTATAAATTTTCTCACTCTTTTATATGTTCTGTCATTCACACAAACAAACACACTAAATTATAATTTAGTCACAGATTCTCAAAGACCTTGAGTTTGCCCCTGAAAGGCACAACCCAAGAGCAGACACTCCCAAAGTTTCTATTGCCACTGATTTCTTTAGATTTACTGCAAATAAAATCGCAATAACAAAGGATACAAGACAAAGAGAGAAAGGAAGACGATACAACAGTGATTTCCCTTATAAATAATAAATAGTGCCTTCGGAACAAACAGAACACACTAGCTAAGACAGATGTTGGTGCCATGTGATGTAACTCATGACCCCCAACATTGTTTCCACAAGTATCACAACAACAACAATAACATAAAACACAGCACAATTAAACTACTAACTCATAATGCTCTTCAATGGCCACTCGATATTAGACTATGCATTAAACGAGATTAATGCAGCAAAGAGAAATGGGAGAGAGGAGAAATTTAGCATTTTGGGAAGGGAGTGCCGCAAGTGCTAGCAACTCTCCTGGCATTTGGGGTGTTGATAAACTTCCTGAGGCTCGGGTTTCGAAGGTACTGGCAAAGGCAAGGCTTCTGTTCTTTGATCTTGCTGCAGCAGAGCCTTGATGGTGGAGTTGAAGATGTGATGGCACTAACACAAGAGCTCAGTTGGGTTGGGCTGCATGTCACTGCCACTGAGACTTGTGTTTCAGCTGCCAGAAGAAGAACCACCAATGTGCAAATTCCTGCTACATGCGAGGCCTCCATTTTTCGATTTAGTATGAATCAAATGGACCTACAAGCTCGAGACTAATGTGCTTTGCTAGATGGGTGATGCTGTGGATTTGGCTTTGATTTGCTCTCAATTTATAGGTGGAAAGAAACTGTAGAAGAGAAATAAAAGCATGAGTGGAAGGCATTTTCATATGATTTTAAGTTTTTTGGTTGGATTCATCGAAGTAAAAGCAAATGTAAAAACATGGGGTCTGGCCCCACAAATTCGGCGCATTTTCTAAAAAGGGAAATCATTTGACTGCAAAAGCTTAGCATGCAAATGAAGTTCTAGGCTCAATGATATCAATTCATTTCTTATGTATTTTCTATAGCAAAGGAAACTTTTTTCTTGTAAGATGTACTTAATGCCTCTGTGACGAAGTACAAGATGAATACCAATAAAGAATGAAGTAGTGTTTATATTTATTAGCATAATATGTATCTGTTGCCATGATTAGAATTTTTTTTGCCATTTAATTAATTGCCCACTGGATTTGTCAATGCATACTATAATAACAAGAACGGTGCTATAAATCTCAAAGGGTAATCAACCATATTAAATGATTGTATCAATAAGCTTTCTTTTATTCAGATCCCAAAGTGATTATAGTTTATCAGTTTTCACAAAAGTATCACCACATTGGTATTTGGTAATGTTTATCAACTACATTTTTTTTTTCCTCTTCTGAAGAAATAGCATTTTCCAAAAGGCAGCCGGCCTGCTTCATCCACTATGATTAGCACGATATTCGCAAGGATTAAATATAGCAACGTAGTCTTTTGCCCCCACTTTGTTTTGAATCCAATATGATTAGCATGATATTCACAATGACTAAATTTATTAATCTAATCTTTCTATCCACTTTGTTATGAAATCTTTAAAGGTCAAGTGGCTCATAAACATGGTATACGAGTCAAGATCTATGCTCAAATATCATATCTCATTATTTTTCAATCAATTTTGAAATTGATAATTTTTAGAGTGTAGTTTCATCAAATCTTAGTTTATCTCAGTCTTATCCGATATTTTTCATGAGAAAGAATGTGCTAAACTTAATTTTTAATATTAATGACGACCATTATCTAATAGCTTAAATTTTTAATATATACAATCAAGAATAGGAGGTGGGGGAATAAATATTGTAGCTTAAACCTGTAATTAGCATTTGCTCATAAAAATAGGATAAAGGATGAAAATGGACCATGGACCTAACCCCACATCCCTATCATAAGTAATGGAGCAATAGACCGATTTCCACTCATTAAGCATCAATTTCATTTCATCCCCTTTTGATTGCAATGCATGAAAATAGTGGTGCCCACTTTGACAATGACAGCACTGTTTTGCTTTCGGTGGTGGCGCATTTTACAACTCCTGTCTAGCTAGTGTGGACACATACAACTTCTAAGCATTAATTTGACCTGCATTTGAGATTTATTTGATCATGATTGCAATATAATTATAGTCATTCATTGAACTTCTGTACCAACGAGCATATATGCAAAGGCCACGTATATTCTTAGTGGTGAAATGATCAAATGAGCAGTCTTGAGGATAAGAAAGAAGACTTTTGATGCATATATGTTGTGGCACATGTTTTCCATCTCAATTGAAATTTCCTCTAACACAAAAGAAAATACTGCATTTTACTTTGAAAAAATCTCCATCGTGATTCAAGAGCTAAGATTTCCGAGACCATATTCAGATGAAGAAGATGGAAGTTAGGCGAAGCCCTACCTCAAGTGGTAAAAGAGCAGCCTGACTAAAAAGATTTTGGATTCGAGCCTCATTAGAAAAGAATGAGGTGAAATAGAAAATAGTCTGTCAAACTAAATATAATTTTTATCATGTGAGTAGGGCTTCTACATCTTGTACCACCCTAAAGATTTTACCAACTGAACAATTAATATTTAAAACGTATAAAATTGATTGGATGATTATAAAATTTACAATGAAAATCACCAAGAGATGACTTGGTGGAAAAAAAAAAGTCTAAAGAATGTGCTCTTTTGCCTTTGTAGGCGCATGTTATTTGAGCCATCAATTCGGATGAAATGCATATCTTTAGTTCCAATGCACAAGGGAATTGCTACGTAATGAGTGGAAGACAGAGCAAATCTATAAATCAAATCTCCTGTTTACAACACAAGTTTCGCACTGCATTGTCAATTTAATCCATTTTCCCTGTCCTCGGAGGAATGGTTTAGATGACAAGATCTCTGATAATTCACTAAAAGATTTATAGATTAAATCCTCCACAGCAACTTAAAAATCAATTTTAAGGGACTCATATATCGAAAACAAGATTCAACCAAAACAAACCATGAGGCAAGAAAGAGATTCAATAAAGAAACTATGTGAAATAATTGGAGAGAACCTGTTAAATTTTGGATACATATTAGTTTTATGCACCAAGTATTGAAGACACAATTCCACATTACATTGAGATGCTAATTTTCTCCGGTGAAAGATAAGATCAAGTCAAAACAGGCAATATGAATCTTTGCAAGTCTTATATTGGATTTTGTGGTCCAATACTCCAATTACAGTCAAAATTAGACAGCTTGATATCATAATGTGGGCCAGTAAATCATGGTAATGTAAACTTAATCTTCACACTTTCTTGTTAAGTAATGTTCAATAACTTTAGTCAAGGCGCCTACTTTAGGGTGGTGTGACAATGATTAGCCCGCTTTAACTTGACTGTACTTTTACCATCCTCCATTTTCATTTCTTATCGTTCTGCCATCAAAGTTCTATTCAAATTTGACCAAAATGTAAATAAATTAAAATATTTAATGCATAGGACCGAAGAATTTGAATGTGTGTGTGTGTATATATATAGTAATTCAGTTCTGACATCATATATGTATATGATTTATTTGAACCGCTGTACCATTAGATATGCTTGGGGTTCTTGCTTAATTTTAAGAATATTATGATCGTTACTCTGTACATAATCTCTATAGAATTCAAATGGATACATGCCGAAACTAGTATCAATTATTTACTTAGTTTTATAGAACTTAAATGTAAATGCAAAGATTTGGCAATACAATTTCTGCTATGATCAAAGTAATGGCTCTTATTACGGAAGCCAAAAATAAATAAATAAAATAAAATAAAGCGGCTCATAAAATGAACAAGTTAACACACATTCAGTGCTGCATTAAGTTGCAACGACATCATGCATCCAGAAATTTCACTCTAATTTTCTTGAGTTTTGTTGCAGCATCTGTCTTATATATCCTCCGGTCAGGCGACTCCATGCGACAATCTAATGCTAAGAGGACGATGCTTAATAAACAATCCATTTTGGGCCAAAAACCTTGCTCTTCTTGCATCAAATTTGCATCAACAATTTCATTCAATCCATAAGGTAAAGACGCCTTCACCCAATTCTTTAATGGTGTGTTTACTTCTCAAATTAGAGAAATAGAATTTGGAATCAAAATCATTAACAACTTTTACTTCGTAAAATAAAGTTGGGAATTGGAAGTGGAATTGGAATCGTGGGATCCACCACTTAGAAATGAGGAATGGGATACTCTTTCCCACTTGTGGGAAAGAGTCTCCCATTCCCAGGATTGATCATTTTGCTCTCCCTCAAAATTAAAAATGTTCACTTTGTCTTCATTTATAATTTATTAATATATTAACATATTATTAACAATAATATGTTAATAATTATAGTTTTTGAATAAATAATCACAATAATTAGTATATTATTATAATTAAATAATTAATATTAATATTATTAGTTAATATATATTTATAATAATTATTATAATTAATTAATATATGAATATATTATTGACAATAAATAATAATAATAATTTTTGAATAAATAATAATTTTTGAATAAATAATCACTACAATTAAAATATAAAATAATCATTATGATAATAATTCATTAAATACTTTTTAATAATTTGTTACAATCTAACTCATTCCGATTCCAATACATTAATGACAATCCAGCTCATCCTTATTTCAATTTGTACAATTCAAATAAACAACTTATTATGATTCTCATTCCCTATTTTTATTTCAGCACATTCCGATTCCAGCCCATTCTAATTTTAGTTTAGTAAACGCACCATAAATTCACTTCTTCAATAAACATTTCAATTGTAGGCTTCTTTCCGGTGAAAGTTTCCAGCAATAAAACGCCTAAACTATAGACATCACATTTGATGGAAACAATTCCCTCTGCCCCGTACTGTGTTCTTTAATATCAATTTGTTAGTAAGATATCTCATTATCAAATAAATGATAAACAAATTATATGGTTATTATAATAATCTGTGTAAACTATGCCTATGCTTGAAAAAAGAACAAAAGTAGGAATTAGACTTGGAGCATTACCAAGTGCCATATAACCAATTGTAGCGATTGTCATGGTCTGTGTCATTGAATCTTCTCCTTCACCTAAGAGTTTAGAGATGCCAAAGTCAGTAACATGTGCAACCATATCTTCATCTAAGAATATTGCTAGGCTTCAAATTACAATGAACCATAGGTGCTGAACGACCGTGATGGAGATATTCAAGAGCTAATGCCATGTCTATCATTATATTTAACCTCTCTAGGAAATCTAGAAAATATTTGTGAGAATACAACCACTTCTCAAGACTGCCATTAGGCATGAACTCAAGTACCAAGGCTTTAAAATCAATATTGCAACAGTTGCTAAGATTTTTATGAGATTTCGATGGCGGACATTTTGAAGTACTTTACATTTTGAATCGGAACTCTAAAAGCTCGCTTTAACTGCAGATTGAAAACTTTTATTCCAACATTAGTCTAATCTGAAAATATCCCTTTATACACTGATCCGAAGCTTCCTGTACCAAGCAAGTTGCATTCATAAAATCATCCGTTGCTTGTCGAATATCTAGATAGGAAGTTCTTCTCCATGTTGCCAGAGATAACAAATCTTCTTGACCTAAATTTTTTACACTTTTGTTTTGGCATACTATAAAGAAGAAAATGATGTTCACTATTAGTGCTGTGGTTATTATTGGAAGCAAAGTATATTTCAGGACGAGTTGAGTAGCTTTCTTGGATCCTTTGCTATCTTCTTCCTTGCAAGATGGGACTTGGAATCTTGGTGGGCACAAAGTGCATAATTCGAAATAAATGATTGACTTGAGAAGTTTCCAAAAGGCCCATTAGTTGGGATTTCTCCTTGTAGCCTATTGTAAGAGACGTTGAGTTGTTTGAGATTCGAAAGTGCCTCGAATGAGTTAGGAATTTCACCAGAGAGATTGTTAGATGAAAGAACCAAGAATTCCAAGCTTGGTAAACTTTCGAATAATTTCGGTATAGAACCTTTGATCGATTACCAGCCAAAAATAGAGTTGTCAGATCCTTGAGACCACCAATAGTTATTGGAATATCACCATATAATTGATTTCTTGATAAATTAATTTAAACCTACCAAAACCTTCGAATTTTTTATATTTGAAGGGAGAGAACCACTTAATGAATTTGAGAATAAATTTGTCTGTAAGATGTACTCTAGACTTCACATGGATGATGGTATAATAGAAGTGAGTTTATAATGTTTATTGGAGGCTAAGTGCAGTACCCTTAGAGAATTCGAACTCCCCAAACATTGTGGTATAGGTCTGGAGATCTTATTTTCATATAAAAATAATCCGCCTAATCTCTCCAAATGGCAAATATTATAAGGAATGGATCCTTGCAAATTATTAACTAGGAGATCTAAATTTTGTAACTGCTTCACTGTACCCACCGATGCTGGAATCGTTCCATTCAGGTCATTGGTGCTGAGGCTTAAGAATATCAAGCCACGTAAATCACCAATTTCTTTAGGAATGTTGCCCTTGAGCTTGCACTCGAATGCATAGAAATACTGAAGAGAAGTAGAGAAATTTCCAATTAATGGTAGAAGGATGCCGTGTAAGGGATCAGAAGCTAAGGCTAAATAGGCTAGAATTCTGCAATTAGTCAAAGAAGAGAGAAAACTCCGCTGATCTGCTGACGATGATTCTGTCGTTAAGTTATTATGCATAAGGTTGAGCACGCTGAGGTGTCTCAAGCTGCCAAGTGTACTTGGAATATGGCCTGAGAATGAGTTGTTCCGATTAGATTATTGGTTGACAGAGTTAAAAACTTTATGTTCGGAAGCGAGTGGCCAATCGTTGATGGTAAGTGGCCTGAGAGTTAATTGCCAAGCAGATTAAGAGATCTTATCGTTGAAATATTGAAGATCTTGGGTGGAATGTTGCCAATTAATTAGTTATTCACACCAAAAGTCTCCATATTTTCTAGATTGCCCAATCTTGGTTGGAATTTCACCTACCTTAACAATTTAGCGCCAACACTGATGAGTTATTGAGCTTTTTACTTGACATAAATTTAATTTCATAATGCATAAGAATAAAATTTTCCTACAAAAGAGGTGTTATTATTTTTATAATAATTTAGGAGTGATGATATTTCCACCTCTTAATTTAAAAAAAAAATCCATCCACTTTTTAAAAGTTGTAACAAGATCACATTATTCTTAAGAAAATTCAAGCGAAGAAAAAATTTAGAGAATCAATCAATTAAATCCATCTAAATTTATTTTTGAAATTTATGTTCTTTTATTATATTTAATTGCTAAGTTTGCTTTAACATAAATTTAAAATGATTTATTTTACCTTCACAAGTTAAAACTACTAAAAATACAAAAAAAAAATTACTTTAATTTCATTAACTTTTTATACATAATTTATTGCCTCTAGATGATTTATAAATACGACTTATTAGTATTATTAATTTTTAACTAAACTAAAAAAATGTAATTATAGCATGTGGGGTATTGAAAATTATTGAATTGTATTTTAAAAAATTATATTACAAAACATAAAACTAAATGCCGAAGCTCTATAGTACATACAATAATATATGTTTCTTGGGGTAATCTGCTCAGTTTATATTATAAGGGTAAAATTAATAACCAAATTAAACTTACCTTAAAGCAACGATAAATGGCCAAATATTGTTAAAAGACCTAAGTCATAAGAGAAAAATATTATAAGAATAATTTATTTAGTTAATTGTTCAAAGTCATTGTTAATTCTAATTCATAATTTTATAAGATCAAGCGAACGTATTGTAATTAAATTGAGGTGGGTTTACAAGAATAATGGATAAGTAAAATAAAAAGAATCCTACAGAATTCAAACACAAACATGACGGACGTACTTGTAAGTTGTTATAACCAAGATTGAGGTTGAAAAGGTTGCTCAAATTTCCTATCCGTGAAGGAATGCTTCCATCAATAACATTGAACATTGCGTCTAACATCTCCAGCTTCGATAAATGGAAGAGAGAATTTGGGAATAGACCTGTAAAACTGTTATTACAAAGACTTAAAATTTGTGGTTTGGATAAGACGCCAATCCATGTTGGAATGCTTCCACTCAATTTATTGAAAGTGAAACTAATGAATCTGAGTCGACGTAATTGCCATAATTCATTAGGCAAATGACCATGAAAATTATTTAAGTAAGATCAAGAGACATTACGAATGAGAGATTTCCTAAGTGTGTGGGGATGGTGCCTCCGAGACCCATATCTGAAAGATTAAAGGCCGTGATGACTCTTTGATGGGGCAAACCACAAGAAATACCAATCCAGTTACATATTCATACTTGATAAGACATGGACCAATTATTTGCCAAGGCATTCCGATAATCAACTACATGAGATTTGAATGCAAGAAGGGCTGATTGATCTGTTGTTAAATTTTTTAAAGTCGTCATGGCTAAGCTAGCCATGAGATATTGTAACAACAACATAGGAAAAACGAAAATTGATAAGCGCATATTGATCATTTTTAATAGATACAGAAACCTAATTGTTAGGCAAGATTGATACAAGTTTTGAGTGAAGGAAATTGGCATATGCTTATACAGTAGGCATGTGAATTTGAAAACAAGAAAAGAAAAAAATATAGAGGAGAATATATTTTGTAATTGAGCGAGTCGTCCAAGTAAACCCATTAGTCCTACTTAAACCAAAAAGAAGAAGATGCTCATTGGTTCACACTATGCGAGGCTTAATGGCAACCACAGTATGTTCTTGTTCTTTTCACTATAAATGAAAGTGACGACTTTTCACTTGGCTTGGGCTAATAATTATAAGTAAACAATTAATAATGCTAAGGACAAGAATGGTAGTATAGTTTTAAAATAATTATTGTTAGTTGTACTGTAAAAATAATTAACTGTGAAGAAAATAAGTTAAATATTTGGTAAAATTTATTTTTAAATGTCTATGAATTTTAAAACTAGTCGTATATATTTAATAGATCTTAGTGTTAAACTATTATAAGAATATAAATGACTAAAATAAACATTATATCGAAGAAAATTTATTTGCACATTTATATAAATGTGTATATAATATTTTTTTATTGTGTATATAAAAATTGCTAACTAAAAAAACATTTATATTTTATAAAATTTATTTCTTTTATTTTGTTATCTCAATATAAATGGTAATAATTATAACCTCTCGAAATTTAAGTATTTTATTTCCTAATTGAATATGTATAATTTTAGGTTTCTGTTATATATACAAGGGTGTATATATATATATATATGATTGTATTAAGTATAAAACTTATTTTCAAAATCAAATTTTAAAAAAAGGAGCTGCTAAGTTAGAGCTTCTGTAACTTACAGCCCATTCAAAATCATGTGAACAGTGATAATAAGTGATGGGACCTGCATGATTTTTGAAGGAGCTGTAAGTTTCAGCAGCTGTAACTTAGCAAAATCTTTTAAAAAATTACTGATTCCTTACTTTTTAAAATCTACAGTATAATATGGTAATTTTTCACATAAGTAATTTTTAAAAGTTTTATTAAACATTGAAATTAATTTTTAACTTTTCAAGATCATTCTAAAACTTCTAAAAAACAATTTCAAATGAACTCTAAGTCTCGGATGATCATTCCATAAAAAGACTATTGTACTATTAGATGGAGGGATGCAATCTAATTGTTAATTCAAGTGACTTTTCTTTACTAATCAATGTGAAATATAACTCAACAATAGTAATGCCCTTTATCTGACAAATTAAACAATAAAATCAAGAATAGGAAGGATAGGGAATGGATATTATTGTTAAAAGCTATTACTCGCATTTGCCCATGAAAATAAAGGATGCATTTTACAAATCCTTATGTGGACACATGCAACTTCTCAATTCTTATCGCTAACTTGACCTGCTTCTGAAATTTATTCTATCATGATCAATGTAATATATAATTCAATATCTTAATACTTTCAAGTATTGCATGAATGAAAATAAGTTCTCCTTTTTGTCCTTGTGAGTAAAGTTTGAATCACATAACTCCTGTATTTATGCAAGAAGCTTTACTAATTAAACCAACAAGCACGCACAACATGTAAAATTGATTGGACGACTATAGCGTTTTCATTTTTTGTCCAATGTACGATCAGCAAAAGTGACAGAAAAAAAGGCAGTCCAAAGAATGTGCTCTTTTGGCTTTGTAGGAGCATCAGCGCATGTTGGGTGAGCTATCAATTCGGAGGAAACGCATATCATTTAGCTTTAATGCGTGAGGGAATTTCTACGTTAGGGATGGAAGACGCAGCAAACCTGATCTCCTTTTTCCAGAACAAGTTTCACAGTGCAATGTCAATTTAATCCAATTTTTTGTCCTCAAAGGAATCGTTTAGTTGATAAGATCTCTTACAATGGAGCACAAGATTTACGGGTGAAATACCTCCACGCCAACATAAAACTAAACATTGAAGAACATCATATATCGAAAACGAGATTCAGGAAATAACCAACATATTGAAAACAATTTTAAAGAGAACAAACTTGGGAAGTAATTGAAGAGTTGAACCATTCAATTTTGGATGCATATTAGTCTTATGCACCAAAATATTGAATATGCAGATTTAAATAATGTTGACATGCAAATTTTCTCTAGTAGAAGATAAGAACTCAAATTGATATCGTAACGTTGGTCACTAAACTAAATCATGGAAATGTTAACTTTTAATCTTCACGTTACTTGTTAAGTAATGTTGTATTATCAATAACTCAAGTCAAGGCTTCTCCTTTAAATTGGCGAGATAAAGATTAGCTCATTTTAACTCGACTGCACTTTTCACCACCCTCCATTTTCATTTCTTATTGTTCAACCATCATTGTTCCCATGTCAAATTGATCAAAAGCTAGCCACATCATTGCCTGAGCGGAAACATTTAGGATACAATTATACTAAACTATGCATACACGTATTTGTTATACATCATTATAATCGATATAATCATCTAACCATCAATACAATCAGTCTGATGCGTGACAGAATATTGAATATTGGAATTGTTGGACATAGAATCATAATACAATGAAATTCTTCTATGCCCTGTATTGTTTAATCAAATTCTTCTATGCCCGGCATATTTTAACTATATTGCAGGATGGAAGTGCAAGAAGGGTCACGAAGTGACATAGGCATGTTGTGTTATAAAACTAATATGAGGGACGGTGTTTAGTGACCAGCGGCTCGAATTAGTTTAATCAAATTCTTCTATGCCCGGCATATTTTAATAACTCTGCAAGATGGAAGTTCAAGAATGGTCACAAAATGACATGGGCATGTTCTGTTATAAAACAAAGATGAGGGATGGTGTTCAGTGACTAGTGGCTCAAATCATCAAGCAAAATTACTATATAAAAAAGAGACAGTTTCCATTTGAAAAGAACACGAAAAGCAGACTCATTCAGAAAATGTATGGTATAGAAAACACTATTCTAAGAAGCAATAATAATCTGGAAAGGCAAACTCAAAACAGGTAAATTATCTTCACAGGTCATTATGAAATTAAACTTTTTTGCCCAATGTTGTGAAGTCACAATAATGGCGAAGTGAAACTGTGAATCTTACCAGCAAATTCATAAATGCTAGCTAAAGACTTTTCATCCCCTGCTCATTCACTTGTTTGCAAGCCCCTTCAAAATCAGAGATCCGCAGGCCATATTAACAACAAGAGAGGTTGGCAAACACAAAAATGAGGTAAACATTTTGACCGTTCAGTGTGCCAGAAGTATGGAAGCAACAAACCGAGTAATTTCTGCATTTAATATGATGTGGTTAGGATTGGTTAATGCAAAACAGTACCAAAAAAAGGTAGAGATATATTGTTGGAAAACACTATCAAGTCCAGTTTCTCATAATGGAACATAAGGCATTAAAATTTGATGCATGCATATAGCAACAGTTGATTCAAACAGGTCTGATTAAGACAAAGAGAAATGATTGAGGAACCAAAGCCTGACAAAAGGCTGACAAAAACACATTCAAAACGACAACTGGGAGTGTTTTAAAGAAAAAAAAATTAAACTCACCCAAATCAACGTCATTTTGAGCGTATTTTTGACAGCCTTTTGTCAGGCTTTAGTTCAAGTATCAGTGCTCTAAGACAAAAGCAGAAGACAGAAGTTCAAAGCATCTGCTCAAAATGATTGTTCGTTACAGAATGATCGTTATGGCACGTGCAGCATGAGGTGTTAATTGTGAAATTATTTCTTGAAATTAAGCATTGTTTTCAATTCTTATTGATATGGCTAGTAAAGCTACTTTTCAATTGCTTGGGTTTCCATAGATCTTATGGAATTCTTTCAAGGTCTTTTTTCCTGAAATGAAATTTGGAAAAGCTTTGAAGGAGTCAAAAAATCTCTTAGGGGAAACACACATAAAAAAAATCAATATAATGAGAATAATAGAGAAAGATAGTAATATCCACACAAAACACACAATGATACACATGATTTAGGTTTTAGCCTTCGTCCATGCTTAGAGACAACAATAATTTTTCACGAACAAAAATGGAGTCCAATTGCAATATTCCTCCCAAAGAGTGTAAACTTTTTCAACTCTTGCCTTTTCATTTCCCACACTTTGGCTTATGGAACGACTCTCCAATTGATTCACAAAGAGAGTCTTTGGGTCAACTAAATGTCGCTACAATTTGAATAGAATGATTGGTATATGGAGGTTTACCGATGCAAGAATTGGACTCCAATATTTGTTAGTGAAATTTTAACTCTTTTGTCTACACTTATGGGCACAAGCTAAAAGCTGGATCAAGTGTCATTGCAAGTTTTTGTTTAATTGTCAATATTTTTCCCTATTACCTTTATTAATATTTGCCTATTTGCCATAAAAACTGTGTCCCCCACAATAAGTGGTATCAATATTATTTGATACCAATCGCCAACCTAGCAAGAACTTTTACGCGTCTTTGCCAACTTTTCAAATTTTATCATTCACAAAGAGACTGACACGAATACCGTCACATAATCGAGTTCTATTAGTTTGTTATTGTTGTTATAGGTATATCAAACCAAAGATTGGCTAGCTAGCTTTCATGATTCAAGGTTATAAGCAACAGTGTTGACAACCCCTTTAAAACAACTTCAGCAGTGATGCAGAAGCACAGTTGACACTCGTGCAGATCTAGAAAGAATATAAGTGGTCAAGGACTCACCATGCAATATTGTCCCAATGAAGGAAACCACCATGGCCTCTTGCATTCGTAAACTTGTAAACTGCCCCGGACACTAAGACAAATTATTAAAGCATTGTCAAATTGCAACGGTACCGTAATATAATATTAAACCAAATTATAATTTTATGAATAATGCCAAGATACAGGAGATTTGCTAAGATACCTTCATAACCATCAAGAACTGGATCTTCAGACAGAAGAAGGGGTGTATCTAGGTCAATGAATCTGCAAAGACAATATACTAGTTAAAATTCATAAGAAAAAATTGAGTATAATACCCAAAAAAAATATTAGTTTGTACACGAGTGTCCAAGTTTTTGAAAACATTTCTTTCAACGAGCAAGAATCAAGATACTGACTTGAAACACCCAAGGCCAGCAGCGAGATGACCAGCAAAGCCCATGGCTAGTCTGGTCTCAACCATACCACCAATCATCAAGTTTAATCCTGAAGCCCTTACAACTTCTATAATTTCAAGGGCCCCAAGGACTCCAACTTTTGCAAGCTTAATGTTAATAACATCCACAAGATTTCCTTTTACAATTTTCTTGACATCATCCAAACTCCGACAGCTCTCATCAGCTGCAACAGATACCCCAAATTTGTCTTTGGCAATATGACTAACATGGCCAAGTCCTTCCCAATCATCTCTATGAACTGGTTGCTCAAAGAGAACTGGAGTCACCCCCATTTCTAGAAGAAAGAAAATAGAAAAAAGGTAAGCTTCAATGATCATAGGATTCTTAATACTTACCAATTGCTGAGATATAATAAGGTACCAATTTGTTTACAAAAAAGTAAAAGGACTGCAGTGTCAGATCATGCCCAAGCAAGAGTTCTTTGCTTTTACGCCAGTTTTCTGTTTATAGCAGGCATGAAAAAAAAGCAACCAGGCACTTTATGTAGACACTTTACCATATAATTTTTCAAGAACTTCAACAGCCTCCTGTGGTTTGTAACCCTCATTGGCATCCAAGATGAATGAAGAATCAGGGTGGACAGCACGTATTGCTCGTAGGACTTCTATGTCTTCCTTCAGATTCTTTCCCACCTTAAGCTTCAGGGTAGTGAATCCTTGTTTGTGATATTTTGAACCCAGTTCAGCTGCTTCAGCAGGGGAAACAATTGGAATCTACAAATATAACAGAATAGATGAGGCTAACTTTTGCTTACAAAAAAGTAATATTTTGCCTTATTGTACTGCTATATAAAACTTTTCAACCTTACTGAAATCACCAGCACCACCACGTGGTTCGTACTTTTTTCAAGATAAACATAAAAGACAAAAGAAGAAATATAAAAGAAAAATTATCAGAGTGAAGTGTTTATCCATAGCTAGAATCAATGGAGCAGGAATTTAACTGTTATATCAGTGGTTAAAGTATTTGAAACTCCACCAAAGAGTCTCCACAAAGGCATGCTGACACTTTTTGCAACTGCATCAATCAGTGCCATCTCGACTGCTGCCCTCACCTTCAATTGCCAGAACAATTTAATAAGTAAAAGAAAGAGAAAAAGAAAAAACACTTCTACATTTTAAGATACAAGCATCAAACTAAATAAAGAGTAAAATAAACTTTTAGTAGACCCATGGCAAGATGTGCAGAGACATGAAACATGTCATTTCCCTTAAACTGATAATCTGGATTGTATCTGCATAACGAAATTATTGTCAAAAAAATAAGGCACATAAATTTTTAACATTAATAAATACAACTACTGAGTCATGGAGGATAGTGATCATTCAAATACATGTTTGGTTTTGCACTGACTTTCAAGTGAATTGCAAGCAAAATGCTAACAAGTTTACAGGAGAACATACGGAAGATCCATAAGACTCAAGGCATAGGAGTAACTCATGAATGTAGACCCAGCATCTGAAGCCCCAGACTCATTATGGTCACTTACAATCAATTCAAAATAAAAACTAATTTAATGTAGCATGTATGAGCAACCATGATTGGAAACAGTTGTAGGAAGATGAAAAAAGAAACAGAGAGAATAATTTTCAAATGATGTCCTTTCTCTCGCTCTGATTTCCAGAAAACTTGGGTCGAGCAAACCAAATACTGGTAGAAATAAAGCTGGCTAAAACCTTCAATTTCTATCATGTACTAAATAATTTGCTGTCATTTTCTTCATTCTCCCCACAAGCAGGCATATAGAAAGAACTCATATTTGTGAGCAAATCTATTAGCAACCAAATTATTTTACGAAATGTAACAAACAACCCAATTGTAACAATGCAATTTCTAGAACCAATCAGATGATATTGCATGTCTTTGCTAAAGGCCAGAGGCCAAAGCCAGACAGTAAGTTTAATCTTAAATAACGAAGGATGAAGGTCAATATTTATTTGGGCTACAAATTGATGATTAAACATGTGAATACCAATAACTACTTGCAATTAAATTTTCCGCCTAATTTCATACATAGGTGAAGGTCACACCACTCCTTAATCATAAAACAAGGCAACAGAGTATCCAATGGTACTCAATTCCAATCAAAAGCTCACAATAAAAGCTCATCATTTGAGTAAACAATACACTCCCAACTAAACAACTTCACATTAAAATCCATCAAAAAAATCAAAATAAAAACTCCAGAAGGATCTTGAAATCCCAAGAAAAAGAAGAACTTACAGAAGCAAACTGATGACCAGGGAGAAGGCCAGCAACCACACCAAAAACAGAACTCAAACCCATGGCAGGGCTCTTTTTCAAAACCTCACAAGCCTCACTGGCTTTGACCATCGCAGTCTGCTGATCCTCGGCAGTCACGTGAGGCAAAACAGCGGCCTCGCCCCACCCAACACACCCATTACTAAGCTCAATTCTGATAGCCACATTCTCCACTTGATCAAGCCTCGAAGTAGCAATCGTAAAAGGCGCAATCAATGGCACATTCAAGGGCCTGTTCTCTGCTCTCTGGACATCCACTGTGAACGTTTGCGTCAAGTTCTTGAAGCCGAAGCTGAAGCTGGTCGGGGCAGCAGCAGCCGGCGGTGATGCCGCCATCTGACAAATGGGTTTTTGGGGTTTTATATTGTTGAAAGGGAGATAGAATCCAACTGAAAGCATCGGTGGTGCGGTTTAATTGGATACTCTGTGAAACGAGCAGCTGTTGTTCAAGTTGAGGAGAATCTTGTTGCTATCGCTAATGTCGCTGTTGCAAGTGTTTTCATTCCAAAAGTCTTTGACTCGAGCGAACTGCTGTCCATTTTTTATATTGTTTATTAGTTGAAGTTTCGGCAATCCCTATCCTCCATGTAAGATATGACCCTCACATAAATAATAAATAATATATAAATATTATTTATATAAAATAATATATCTTACCTACATATAAAATAAATAAATAATCCTTATGTTTGGTTTTGGATTTTTTTAATAATGCACATCGGACTGTTTTGTTTCTTCCTCTGTTGGGTGAGTGCGTGACCTGTCAGACTCTTATGCTGATCAAAACACTCTGGAGTCGCAAAATTATTTTATTTTCTATTTATCTTATTTTACTGACATGTAATTTATAAATTTATTAATATTATCAAAAACATATTTTTCACTTATTACAGAAATATTTTCAAAACTACCTCTTAAGTTATTCTTATATATTTTTTAGAATTCTAATCATTACTCCTCCCCACCTAATGCTTCCTTTCTTATCAATATAGCACTAAAGTGTTAATTCCATTTGAAAAAAAATTGATGTCATTAGGGTATTTATTATATTTTTATTTTATAAAATATTTTGACAATCATTAAGGAAACTTGAACTCTAATTTATGTCAACTAACCCAACCAAAGTGCCGTTAGCGACTATTATTAAATTAAATATTGTAAAAGATATGTATTTATGAAATTAATATGAATTTGTGTAATAAATTTTTTCCCCTAACACACAAATGTAGGATTGGCGTGTAAATTATTTACAATAAATTAAATATATGTTAACTACTAAGAAAGAAAATGTGTCACTAGTCATACTACAGTATTACTACTTCATCAAATAACAATACTATTTGTACAAGAGTATTATTGTTTCTATCATATGCGTATTTTATTAATAGTTAAATATTATTTTTTCTCAAAGTATAAGTTTAATCATTTAATAACAATTTCATAACTTATACTTTTTAAAAAAATATATAACTAAAAAAAGCCGCCGACAGCCATTCACCGCCGGTGACAACCATGTCTATAGATGATACCAAAATGAGATTCTTGTCATCTGATCTTGTTCTTGGGGAATGACAATACAGTCATCGTGAGCATATAAAAGTTTCCAATCGCCAGCAAATTGACACTTAATAAAGTTTTGATCAACTTATTTGAAGGTGAAAAGTGGGGCTTCCACGCCACAAGTTGTGTAGGCCAGTCAATGCTCTACACGATGGTGATGACCAAGCACCACAATTTAAGTTGACGTGTCGAGTTATATGTGTCCCTCACGTGCAAAATTTAAGCTTGGCATTGACTTACACGGTGTTTGCTTCATTTACTTATTTAATAACTTAATTAATTTAATTTTAATTTATTAAATTACGAATATGATACTTGTTTATTTTTTACTCAATATTTTAATTTCGAATGGGCAATGCCACCTTAGTTCCCATTTGAAATTATTTTTGGATGCTTAAACATGAGTCTGAAAAATTAAAAGTTAATTTAGTGTTTGTTAATTTTTTAAAAATAATTTTAGTGTTTGTTAATTTTTTAAAAAATCACTTTTAACAAAATCATCTATCCCGGCAGATTTCACAAAACAAGGAAGAAGTAACTTTTTAAAATTGATTTGAGAATTAGTTTTATACTTAATACAAATTTCATATATATTCTCATATGTATTATAATAATTCAAAATTATCCTTATTAATTAAAAATAAATAAATCGTTAACTTTAAAGAGATTATTATTATTATTACTAATAAAAATAAAATTAATGATATAAAATATTTATTTTAATTATTAATTATTATATATACACAATTAAAAATATTTTATTACAACATGCTAATAAATATGTAAATAAATTTTACTTAACAGTATGTCTAATTCAGTCATTTATATTCTTAACAGTAAGATTTACCAAACACATATAATTATTTCTAAAACTCATAGTATTTTTAAAAATAAATTTTATCAAATATTTAAATAATTTTCTTTATAGCTGATTATTTCTGTAGCATTGTTAATAGTAATTATTTTTAAAGTTATAACATTAACAATCTAAAAATAAATTTGGTGGCGCTCACCATGGCCCATGTGTTTAGCTCTTATTGAAGGAACTATTCAATGAGATCTATCATTCTTTCGAATGAGAGCTTGACACGTGAGTCGTTGCTTATCATAAGCAATTTCACCCATAAAATCAAAACCCTTATTGTTATTAGTTAACTTTTAAATATCACTCATGTTACTTGATTTGAATATATTTTTAAAAATATTTTGTGGCACTGCCCACTCAAATTCTTGTTGATTTTGATTCATATGACTAAAATAGTTTTTTAAAATAAGGCAAAAATAACATAATTTTATTAGATAAAAAATGAATATTAAAGTTGTAATCAATTAAATGATTGTGTCATAAACATATTCATGTCTCATAAGCTCCCTAGAGAGTGGCCAAGATAATGCTCCATCATTTAGGGGTGGCAAAAATATCCGGCCGGTCTGGACCTAGACCGCACCTGGGCAATGTGGGCCGGGTATGAACTTGGGTTGGTCCTGAGCATCACTTGATTAAACCAAGACCCAACCCAGAACCCGATTTTTATTAAAAATTATTATAAAATATATATTATTTTAAATATTTATAGTTATTTAACTCATCTATTACACATATGTAAAGTTTTAAACACTTGAAGTTTATATTTTCATGTCAAATTTCATTGAAATAAATTTAAAACTTGTAAAATATAAAAAAAAAAGTATATATATAATATTAAAATACAAAATCTGAGTACAAAAACCTGGATTAAAAACCGGACCCGAATGCCTAAAAATTACATCCGAATCGGGTCCGGACATTACGATACCTGGACCCGGACCTTGGTTTTGTCAACCCTACCTTCGTTTAACTAGCTAGGTCTAGGCACTAGTTACTCCACATTGTTTATTCTTTTTTTTTTTTGGCTTATTGTGGAAGAAACTGTGTGTTGCAAATATTCACAATAATAGAATCGATCAAACCCCAAAACCAAAAGTGATTTCCGGTACAATCAACTTTTACATACCAGTGATTTCTAGACATATTGTCACCAATTTTAATCATTTTCATCAAGGAAGTGATTCTTTGGAAACGAATCGACTCAAACAGACTGATCAATTACCAATGATGTTCTTCAAACGTTGAATTAAAGAAAAAATTAAACTCTAAAATGTGGAGCGAAATTACCAAGTTTTTTTTGTCATTTGGGCATTCAAACTTTACATATATAGATTCAAGTTAATCAACTTCAGCCGTGATCACACATCAATAAAGTCCCCTTAAAAAGGTCTCAACAATTGACAAAACAGTGCGTGGAGCTGGCTAGTCATCAAGATGCTGCTGGCTTAAAGTTATTCTTGTCTCAAGTGGTACGCTTTTAATTAGATCAAGCTGGGCATGTAAACTTTATGCAAGCATTTGCTAATTAAACTAATGAAGGCTTTTATGAAAAGATCTGCAGTCTTTCTGATTTGTAGAAGCGGGCATGCAAAGCAACCTTCAATGCGAAGCTCCAAGCCATTCCTTACTTTGTTCTCTGCATTACTTGCTACCAAGCCTAGCTACAAAACCCACATATATGATATATCCCATGTCCTTGTATATATATATATTTGCATATTACTGATACTGGTGCAAAATAAATCAACATCACCATTCACCAGCACACATAATTAATTAGCCTATAATTAACATTACGAAACAGCCATGCCGATTTACACAACATCATCCGAGTCCGACAACGAACCCTCACGTCGGTCGAGAACCACCCCACGGCCACGCCCCCCGAGGTTGTTCGGACGCCAAAGGCCAATACATGACATTCTCGGAGGAGGAAAAGGTACCTACATGTATATATGTACACACGCACACATGCTAATTTCTATTTAATTTCAAAATGTCATTTTGTTTGTGTGCATTGTTAGTTTTAATGATCGGATTCACATAATTCACAGTTGCGGATGTCTTGTTATGGAAGAACATAACGGTGTCAGCCTCGCTTCTGATTGGAATGACAGCGATTTGGTTTCTGTTTGAGGTTGTGGAGTACAATTTTGTGACCCTGCTCTGTCACATTTCCATCACATCAATGCTTGCACTCTTTATATGGTCTAAGGGCGCAGATTTTTTCAATTGGTATCCATCTATTTATTACTTCACAAACTATACCATTAGTAGCAATGATTTTTCTTTATTATTATTATTTTTTTGCCTATAAATATTGACATTTGAATTATAAATTCTCAGGAAACCTCCCCAAATCCCGGAAGTAGTATTACGGGAATCAACATTCAGAGAGGTTGCTTCGACTTTACGAGCAAGATTCAATAAAATCCTGTCAAAGCTCCTCTACGTGGCATGTGGAAAAGATCCAGGACTTTTCATTCTGGTATTACCATAAAACTGAGGAGCTTCCTTCAAAAATCTTATTAACAAGTTATTTTCTTTCTATTAATAACTGACGTACCGATTGAAGCTGGAATCCAAGACCTGAATCCTGGGAAGGCTGCTCCTTACCACTGGAACTGGACCTTGCATTCAATTAATCAGTTAAATAACTTATTTCTCTTCTATATTATGCTACAGGTAATAGCTATTCTGTATATTTTTTCCGTGATTGGAACTTACTTCAGCTTCTTAAATCTTCTTTATCTGGGTAAGAATTTGCCACTACAATTTAATAATGTACATGTATGATTATTGGAATTTTGGGGCAGTGGACTAAAAAGATGGTTTTATTTTTTGTGTGCCTGAAGGTTTTATCTGCATTTTAACGGTGCCGTTTCTGTATGACCGGTATGATGAACATGTTGATTACATTGCTGACCAAGAATTCCGTCGAATGAAGAAGATGTTCAGAAGGTTTAATTCTCAGTTTCTTAACAAGATTCCAAGAGGGCCTGTTAAACAGAATTAAGCCATATAATCGAAGTTGTTACAGCTCACGTTACAGTGGAATTTACGTGTCATTTACTTTTCGGAAAATAGAGATTGATCCATTTCATGGATATTGTAAGATACGTATAAATGTGTATATGGTGTGTAAATATTTACTTTGTTTCTATGTATTTTTATTTGCGAAGATGTAACTACAAGCCTTTAACATATGATCTAATAAGCAAGGAGAAACAGGATTTTCATAAAAATTAATAAATCTTGGCATAAAGGGCTTGATCATTTTCAACTCTAATCATATGTACACTGGTAAATTAAGTGAAAAAAATGGTTTTAAAAAAAATTGAAGTTGAAAATATTTAGTGTTGAGTTGTCCTATATTGATTAGAAAATGAGTGATATGGCTTAAATATATAATGAATCGTTTCATCTAATAAATTAATTTTTCGGGTTGGAAACGTAAATAAAATAAGTCTTCCCTAAACAGGTAGTTAGTACGAGAGAGCGATCCTAATAGTTAAGAGGTGATAGGCTCAACTTTGTTTTGGATATTAGAGTAGTTGAACTTTGTTTTGGAGCAAACCTTCTTCTTCTTCTTTGGCCTCTTTGGTCCCAGATCTATGCGATACGAATATGGTAAAACAGACCGATGGGAAGGAGGAGGAGATTTAATAATTAAGAGTATTAATATTATCAATACTTACCCAACTATTAAATTTTTAACTATTAATGTGATAACATCACATCGTCCATCAAGAAATTAATGACACGTCGAATACCACGCATAAACTAAACAATTTTTGACAGCTATGTAATTGTAGCATTATTCCAATACCATATTTAAATGATTTGTTTTCTATTGAAATAACAAAATGTTCGAACAATGTAAAACGACAGAATTGTTTTGTTAGGTCTACTGTTTTTCCTGCCCAGACAGAATATCTAGCAGGTGCTGTTCATAACCTCCGGCGCACATTTAAATATTTTGCAAATGATCATCCGTTAATATTACGTTTTTTCGATCGTACAGACCCTGTCCCATCTCACTGTAAATTAAATTATTCCTTGTAATTGAACATGTTAAGCTCCTACTTTTATAATTAGAGGGGAACCAACTAGACTATCATTTAAGGATTAATGTTACTAGTTAATTAATTATTAATTACTATTACTAATCTTTTCACAAGTGGGTGCCATTTCGTTAAATTCCAAGCTTAATTTAGATCTAGAACTTACAAGTGGCACCTTTTTTGTCCTTTGATGCTCCACGGAAACAAAGACAACAAAAAAAAAATCATTAGAAAACACATGGAGGAAAATGAAAGTACAATTATAGCATGATACAGAACCCTTTCGATCGAACTTCCACAATAATGGAAGCAAAAAATAATTCTTAATCCCTCCCACGATGCAGTTAATATTATTGTAATATTATTCTTTTCTAGGCTATTATACAACCCCCACTATGGCAAATAATTGCAGTTTTAATTAATAAGGTTTATTTAAACCCTTTTCACTAGTAAATAAAGGATGAGATGAGACTGGCCTAGTTTTAGCCTTCCCGGGGCAAGATCAGAGAGGGGGGGAAAAAAAAGTGTTGAAGTCTTTGATTAATAATCATGAATGGTAAAGAATGAAGATCGTGGCCAATATTTGTTGGCTGTAAGTGCATGACCACAAACTTCCATGTAAAAACAGATTTACAAATTGGACTGTCAATCTGAAATCACTGTTTCTCAGAATTTTATTATTGCCCAATACTGTGACAAGAAAGAGTGGGGGTATATGCAGTGCCAACCATCATTAAAGTTTTATGTGTGCATGCATAGAAAGAGTGGCTGTGTTGACCCCACCAGGCCACCACCTCCATTGTCAAAATTCCGATGGTTATGTCTGCCAATTCAAGTGCAAGCAAGACGAATCAATGAAATTTTTTTTTAAATCCTAAAATAGTTTGAGAGAGATTGAGACCTAAGTGGTTTCAGACCTTAAAGCCACTATTTCTTCTCTTTGGATTTGAGATACTGTGCCAGTAGGTACAAAACAAAATTATAAGTATAATGTTTCGAGTTCTGAACATTTTTCATATGTCAAATTCATTAAAAAAACAACTACAATTTAGCCACTGTTAGTTATAAATTCTCAAGACTCTTGAAAACCAATCTTTTAGTTACAACTTTAATTTTTCGTGTTGACTCTTAGATGATGAAATTTGGATTTAATACTGAGCTGTGTAGCATGTGCTCAACTCTTTATAATCTTCTACTACATGTGTATGTATAGTAATATATCATTAAAATTTAACTAGTTGTATATTATTATCCAATAACTAACAAATGTACTTTTTAAAACGTTAGCAAAAAACTCGATTCAATACTTAATCCAAATTTTAAATTATGATATATTGTACACACGCAAAATTCTGGATAGGTAATAAAAGACTTCAACGTTTTAAATATAACAGAAAAATTAGAATTTTGAGCAAAGAGTATACGACAACGACAGTATTGAGGACACTTCGGATTATGAATTTTATAAAAGTATAAAGTTTTACTTGTGCAATTATATCAGAGCCACATCTAGTGCTTGACTCATTGACTTATGGCTTCTATAAAAAAGCCTTTGTTGTAGCAGAAGTTCACTTCCCCACACACAAAGCTTATCACTAGTGATCATCACAAAGAGATAGAGTAGATGGTGAGACAACTATTGACAGAGCATATCATCACTGTGAATGGAGAAGGAGCTGCTGATGGTCTAGCAAGCGCCTGTGTATTCATCTTAGCAGCTTTGCTCACTCTTTCTCTATTGCCAGCCATAATCTTTGCTTGTGCAGAAGGTGCATCCAAAGAGAAAACTTCTTCAGCCCATGATTCCAACCTTTACGGCGCCGGCTGCACCGCTGGTTGTGGCGGCGGTTGCGGTGCAGGTTGTGGTGCATGAATTTTGCAGCTTCTTCATAATATACAAATAAGCCTCGCTCGAAGTGTTGAAGTTAATGTACCTTGTTTTGTTTTGGTAGCCGAAGGCCTTCGTTGAATGAATTTATAATATTTTAGAATTGAAATTTAATTATCTAATTATAAATCACATCTTTTTTATATAAGATCCACCACAAAACTCATATCAGCATTCAATCCTTGTCAATGAAATGATGAATGATATGTGATCATTATCAGGGAAGAGGTCTTAGTAACTAATTCTGAATTGCAATCAATTTTTTATGCTGCCATAAGCTTATACGATTTTGCATTTTATTGTAATGTTTTAGAAAGCAAAATGAAGACTTAAATTTTCCAAAGCAGCATAGCACTAGTGAAGATTATGATATAATCAAAAAAGCTAATGTAGCTCCATGTTCTATGATGATTGATGAGCATTCTATATTCTTTGAATCTGTGTCATCGCTTTCATGGGTCTATTTCGTTCACCCAGTTCATGTTAGCCAAGCGTTTTGGTTCACATGTCATACCAAAGTACCAAACTAAAGAAAACCAAGAAAAAAAGAACTTCTTTATTTTTTTAAAAAAAAAGATGCATTTAAACATTATCACATGTAAATTGATTATTATTGTCCCTCATTTTATAAGTTTTTATCTAGACAAATGCAACAGAATGATTGATTATCAATAAAGTAGAAAAGAATAAAAGAATTAATTTTGGCCATAGCCAACAAGTGCACTCGTTCTTCATAAAATTTATCTTTCTTCTGTTTGGAGTATGGATGAATTTATCTCACCAAGTGGAGCGCTCAAAATATTTTAACTGGTAATAATTAAAAAATAAATAAATGGGAGAATTACCGCCAATGTCAAGATGGCCGAGTTGGTCTAAGGCGCCAGTTTCAGGTACTGGTCCGAAAGGGCATGGGTTCGAATCCCATTCTTGACAAAATCAGTTTTTTTTTTTTTCGTTTTTTGGGTCCGATGGGTCGCATCACATGTTACGATCTTAATTTTATTGACTACTGCATATAAAAATGAAACAAAAAATGTGGCTTTTAAAAAATTAAAACTCTTTTCTCATAAATACTTTAATTAATAGATTTCATTAATTTTATTTCTCCCAGTAATCGCTTTTGAAAGTATCTACGTCAGCTTTTTGCAGTATCAAGATTAGTTTACTAAGATGAATGAAGAAGCTAAGCAATTCTTTGCACCTACTGCACGAATCTCTCTTACCTTAATCTGGAAAATATTAGTTTTCAAAGCAAGAATCTCTCTTCTAAAAAAATTTATCAACCTAATTGCTGAGGAAAACGTACTAAAGTGGCAAAAATTTGGTAACATTGAACTGATAATCAAAAACAAACCTCGCCTTCACATTGCAACTATTCAAGCCTATTTGTCATCCTATTCTTTGGATCGGAGGACCCGATTCCTTAGAGCATGTGTGTGATTTACACGGCATGCTATCGGAATCAATGTCGGAAAATGATGAATATGCTGCAAAAATCCTTTGCTTCGATGCACAACAAGCCCATTGCACCGCACGCTGTGTGGCTCGCCATCCGATCTTGCACGGTAGCTTGATGCAGCAGCAAGCAAATGATAACGGGCAACAAACACAAAATAAACAAGCACTACATGCAAACTCTGCAACTTTACTGCAGAATTTGGAATTCTTGAATGCTGCAGAACAAGATGCAGCTGTAGGTCTTGCTGCCTTCATTCGACACTGACTTTCCTCTTGTAGGAGAAACCTGCTTTCCATTGTCACTATTGTCACCAGAATCATGCAGAAACCACTGGTGCATAGTCACGGCCGTTGATGGTCGCCTGTAATTATGGCTCTGAATACGTGCAAACTTAAGAGGTATTCTACTGTAAAACTAACCTTGATCAACTCGCCGGTTCTTCTTTACCCCTATTTTAAAAAGCTTCTTTTTCCTCTTTCAAAAACTTGGTACCGAAGTTGGGGAATATGTCTTTAATGCTTTTCACATGCTTGATTCCTTGAGAATTAGGCCACTTTCCGTCTCTCTTTCAAGTACCATATAGTTATACTATTCCAGAATTCCAAGCGACCTTATTCGGTGATATATGTGCTGAATCTTTCAGCTTGCTGCAATTTTCTTCCCTTTCTTAATCTTTTCTTTGATTCTTTTTAACTTCTTTTGTATAAATTAAGACAGTTATCGAAGGTCACACCATGAACAGCCCCTCCATCCTTTCAAAAAGACATATAGGTCCAAGACTAAAATGCAATGTATACCAAAATGGTACTATACTTACTGTAAAACTTGTTGCAAGTATAATTGTAACAACTACCACAAAACATTTTTCCATCGATCTTGGTGGGTTAAAAGAATCTTATGGAAATCAAATAATATACATAAAATCATCTCTTAACCTTAAAGAATAAAGTAGGAAGCTTCATGCTTCATACTAACCTTAACGAGAAACAAAAGCATCCCAGCAAATTAATCAGCAAAAGAACGTACACCGATAAGCTGAACTAGCCCATAACAATTAACAACATATAATGATGCCTGCATACCATGTGGAAAAATATCTTGCACCTAAATTTGCAAGAGGAGATATTGCCACAAAATTAATATTCAGAAACTAATCTGGAATTGTTTCTCCACATAACAGAGGTTGGTATTCAAAAGTTTATGCATGGATTGAGTTAGACCCTTTCGAACTCAAAACCTTTGCACGCAGCCTTTCCATGAACGCTGGATTGGCTCTGAGTCTATCCTTGACATAAGAAGCACGAGCATCATCCACCATTTTATTTGCTTTCCCAGCTTCTTCAATGAGAGAAAAGAGAGTCCTAAGACAATCTTTCCTGTTTTCCTCCCTATGTTCAAACCTGAAAAAAAGAAATAAATGGTTTTGTCATTATTCCTACTGCATAAAAATGCACATAATGTCACTGCCCAAGTAAAGATGGGAAGCAAATGAGCAGGCAGCAGCATTAGAATTTTCTATCAAGACAGCAAGGAATCTTTTGGTGCAGAAATTATTAGTTGCTCATTAAAGCAAAAACGCTTGGCTTGTGATTGAATTTGACAGTTACAAGTAAATTCCATATTTCGTTTTGTTATGACAACAAAGATATGATTTAGTATAGAAAGCACTTTCGTATTGAGGTTGCAGAAAGATCACAAGGAGCAACATATACCAAATAGCCCAAACAAAAAAAAATGTCAAAATGATTAGTCATATGTTGACTTTACCTCTCACTAGTGATGGTAAGCTCATCTTTCCCTGGATGATACCTTTTTCCAACCAGTTCCCGCAGGCGACGGAATTGATATTTTGAAAGCCCAAGTTCTTTCACAGTAACAGACATTTTTACTTTTCTATTTTTGGGATGCCAGGCATCACCACCAGGAGCAAAGACTGCCCGTGTTACCCACCTAAGAATTGGCCCCTCTCCTGGTGGATCATCAATGTCCTTTTTCGTGTCCGGCACAGCAGGAAAATCATACTTTGGGGGCTCCTCTGTTTCCACCTGTTTCATATATTCAGAAACTACCTCATCCTCAAACTTCTTAAATAGCTCATATGCCTGTTCTGGTTCAAGCTCCCCACTTTCACACTTGTCCCCCAACTCAATGAACTTTTTCTCCACCTTTTTTTTCATATCAGCTGTAAGAGAATTGAAGTTTGAGAAAACCCATTGAATGCAAACGTAAATTTATTAATGCAATTACCGTGTCATTGATATTTGTATAACTTTTCAAAAAAGGTATGAACAAAAAATAATTACAGAAGTGAATGCTTTTTAACTACATACTATGTGCTCACAACATTAGACGCAGAAAATACTAAAAACTGCAATCATTTAACAGAAAACAGCAAATATATGAAAATCAGTGGAAGTATCAGAACATGAAATTAGAGCAGAATCTCAAGTTTTAAGAAAGATTGTAATGGCATTACTATCACCAACATGAACAAGCTTAAATAGTAGAAAATCAGAAGCATAAACAACAAGCAAATTGCGTAGGATGCATGACAACCATAACTCATGATGTCATTGTCCTTGGCATAGCAGATTCTGGTTGACACACTGCATCATCAAAACATAAAGAGTACAAAGACAACATGCTATTCTACCTATATATGTTTACCAACAGAAACCATTATAGGTCTTCCACCCTCCACCCCCCCAATGAAAAATGATTTCATAACAGGCATTATTCTTAAAGACATTAACAGGATAAAAAGTTAAATTGTATTACATTCAAAATATCATAAGCTAATTGTATGAGAAGTTCGCAATGAAGTAAACAGTTAACTACAGCTACATGACCAGCAAGACAGTGCCAAGACTACTAAGCAATATATACAAAAGTATCAACTCTAGAATACATATTAACACAAGGATTCTCAGCATTAATTTGAAGCAAACATTAAGATACTAAGATTACCAAATTCAATATTAAAGTAAATATATTCTTATTTTAAAAGTTACCGCTAAACAATGATAGGATGATGAACAATAGAATAAACTACTTTTTATTTAAGGAACATGAAAAAATCTCATAATATGGCAATGAGAAAGTTAACAGATGAACAAATACCAGGGAGGAGCTTGTCCCAACTCAGCATATCCTCAAGAATTTCCTCACATTCCCTAGTGTCTTTTAAATACCCATGCTGAACCGCCTCACCAATCATTTCGTCCCACTTCTGGTCATCCATGTTGAAGTATTCATCCTTAACCATCTTCTTTACAACATGGTCCCTAGCGCTATACAAATCATCAATCTCCTCATCAGTCTCATACAACTCCTCAAAATCTGATTCAAACTCTTGGTCCTTGATGTCATCCAAAGGCTTCAACCGTAGTTCTTCTGTCAACTCATCATCCGTTTCCTCATGCTTCCCCACCAATTTCCTCTGCAATATCGCTTCAAGAATCGATGGCAGCGCCTCTTCATCCCCTTTGAAATACTTATCTATCCGCATTTTCAGCTCTAAGAGACCAAACAAGTATCAGATCAAACACTTAAAAGCTAAAAAACCCCAAGTGACATGTAAAAACATAAACAAGCTGAGAATTGGACGAGGAGAAATGAAAATTCAATAGCAAATAACACATACTCATCGATGCTATCACTATAAACATCACATTATTTCAAGACATTAATCAAACAAATTGATAAATTACTCCTAAATTATGCAAATCAAATTACTAACAGTCCAAATCTTTCTTCAGGGCTTTTTCATTTACCTTTGTTACTCACATCCTCAACGTCAATAGAGACATCTTTCTTCTGGGTTTGTGCTGTAAGTGCGGTTTCGGGGGCATGTTGGTCATTGGAGGAGTCTTTTGAATCGGACGAGTAGAGTCTGAGTTGGGTCCGAGTTGAAGCAGCGAGTGAAGGGATGAATGGTTGATTATGGTTTGGATTCTGAAGAAGGTTGCGACTGATAAGAGAGGCATTTCTCAGTAGAGTTCGTCTCATGGTTACTTCACTTTCTAGGGCTATAGATTTAGGGGTTTGTCAATTTTATCAGCGCATTAAGGGTTTGTTTGGCTGTTTGCCAAATAACCAATTCAAAAATTTGCTCCTCAATTTTATTATTTTCTTTTAATATGGAGACTTGTAAAAATCTAACTAAAAGGCTTTCAGTTGAACGGTGTTTCTTATTTTTTTTTCCTAATATTAAATTTAATATGTTATAATATAATTAAAATTGCGCTGGAATTAATCTTGATTAGCACAACAAAAAATGAACAAATTGGCTTTTAAAAGGAATTTATTCCTAATAAATTGAAAAAAATATATATCTAATTTGCAATTAGATGGTCTATTAATTCTCCAAAAAGTTTTTTTTTATAAGAAAGTATAACTTTCATTGAGAAAACTGAGAATAAGTATAAAAGATGGGGAGGACAGGACCGAGCCAAGCTGCTGATTCAACAGCTTTTAAAGCTAAACTAGCTAAGCTATGAGCAATGCTATTACAGCTTCTGGGAGTATGTCGGACTATAACATGAGACAATCTTTTCAGCCTTCATTGAACTTCAGAGATGGTCCACCCAATTTCTAATTTGCTTTTCTTCTCTCCTGTGATTAGACTCAACACTTCTTTTCAATCGAATTCCACGATTAGAGGGATACAAGCTGCATTTTCTGCAATTTCCAGGCCCCAATCAACTGCCTTATCTTCTGCAGATGCTGCATTGCCATAAAAACTGGATTTCTTCACAGCAGCAGCTACAAATTCTCCCTTGTGATTTCTGATGGCAATTCCTTGCCCACATATTGATCTTTTGACTTAACTGTTGCATCAACATCCATTTTAAACCAACCTTCAGGAGAGGGTTTCCAATGTGAATAAGACCCTTACTTTGAATAATCTTGCCTTGGCGAGACTCTAGCTCTTCTATAAGACTCCATTGTTGCTTCAGCCTTTACAACTGCTAACCGAACATCTAGATTCTTTTTTCCAAAAATAAAGAGATTCCTGAAATGCCAAATCGTCCAGCATATTGCCACAATTATTTCCAAGTCTCTGATATTTCTTATTTTTGCCAATACATGTAGCACACTCAACATGTCTTGATTGGCAAGGTGTTTCACATCTTCTTTTAAATTTTGTAAGTTTCCACACCTTTTAGGATGCTTTGCACTCCATCAGTGCATGAAAATACATTTTCCCCTTTACAGCCACATCTTTGGCACCATGGGTCCTGCTTCACTTTCTTCTTCCACAAATTTTCAGCTGTTGGCAACAGATTTTGAGCTGGTCTCCAAACAAGTAAACAAAAGTTTGAAACTTGGGTATGTTTCTAGTTTCTACATCATCAAGCAAAATTGAAGATGAATGAGGATCATCAACAAGACACAGAAATCAATTACATGCAAATCCCAAAAGTCATAGTTTTAAAAATTAATTTACTAATTAACTAAGTACAAAAATACATTGATCAAACAATACAAATGGTGTAAGGATGATGTGTTCATGAGTCAGACCCAGAATCACACTCATCTTCTTCGTTAGCATCCCTGTCTGAAGTCTTGGTTCTAATTTGGAGCTCTTCCATCAATTCATCGTCACTTTGATCGTGCTTCCCAGACAACTTTCTACGCAAAATGGCTTCGAAGATTGATGGTATGGCATCTTCATCGCCCTCTAAATACTTCTCTACTCTGCTTTTCAGCTCTACATTAATTAAATTTAATTTTTAATCAACTAATAACGCATAAGCACAGCTGAGCAAACGAACCCAGAAAATTAACTTGAATTAACAGAAATCAAGACCCAAATCAGAGATAACCAGAAATCATCATACACTAATTCATTTTTCTTTTCAAGCTCAATTACTGAATTCAAAACAAAAGCTTTTACCTTGGCTGCTGACGTCCTCAACACCAATGGAGCCGCTATTATTTTGGGTATTGGGCAGGTTTGAAGAATCGGACTCGGAGGCGTAGAACCTGAATCTGGGTTGACCGAAAGCGGTGAATTTGACAGAAGAACAGTTAGGGTTCGTGTTCTTAAGAAAATTGCGAGCATACAACGCCACCCGGTTCATGTTCATCGTGATCAAGGTCGCCACGACGCCACCCGCGTTGCAAGTTTTCACTTTACTTTTCCGATAAGGCTGTTGGGTCTCTTATGGTTATGGGTTTGTGGAATCAAAGCCCAACCCAAAAGGATTTGATGAAGCCTCATGTCATTTGCCATTTCTTTGATAAAGATAATTTATCACATCATCTACGAGGGTGGGCAGAAAACAGACGTTCTGTTGCCGACCCAACTCGAACCGTTTTGCTTCGGTTTTTTAGATTCGGCTCGGTTGTTTGCGACTTCAATCCACCCGTCGCTTGCTATCTGTCAGTCACATGCTGCCTAAGGTTGGCTTCTCTATATTTTTCACTCTCTCTCTAGTTTTAATTTTACTCTTCTAGTTTTAATTTTATTTAATCTTATGAAATGAATTTTCTAAATTAGAATTTTCTGAAACTGGGTTTTTGATTTTATAATATGATTTACAATTTCCGTTTGTTGTAAACGTGGAGCTATTGAAGACGTTTCCTCTGAATTTAGAATTGGGTTCTCAAAATGATTTTTTTTTGGTTTAAACCGATATCTTACTGCAACATTTATGTGGGGAAATTTAACTTTACGTGTTCAAGGCATTGAATGTGGAGTATGGCAAACTCCCATGCAATATTCGATGGTTGCCCGGCAACGACAGTTGGACATGGGACCGGAGCGAATTGGATAAAAAAAAACAATTAGTTTATTTATGCATGTGTTTGCTTATCAAGTTATTTTTCATTTAACTTGAAACGATTTTCGTTTTCATATATATGTGTGTTGTAAATTATTTTCTGTTTCTTTTTCTTAGATGGATTCATAAATATTTGATTTGGTACATTGAGAGAATCATGGGAAAGAGAAATGTGCTATTGATTTTTACCGAATCAAATTGAACCAGGTGAAATGTGCTATTGATTTTTTATTGAATTGAGATCAACCGAATAAACTTTTTTGAGATTATAAACTGAAATTAAACTCGATTAGTTCAATTATGTTTCTTTGGTTTTTTTACTTTTAAAATTTTTATTTTTTTAGTTATTTGATTTTCAGGAAAGTTTTTTATTTAATTAATTAAACTGTTTTTTTTTTTAATATACAAACCTAACCAAATCACCAGTTCGATTCATTTTTTTAGGTTTCGGGTTTATTTACCCACCCTTAACGATAATAAAAACAATTGTGCACTGTATCATTTATACATTTAAATGATCTAATGAGCACTATTGTAATTGGGATGTAGTATAATTTTGTAGTTCGATATGAATTAACATAGGGCGTTTGGATGTGATCATGTAGGTTGGATTTGAAATTTTCTAAGTTTAATTATCAGTTCGATTTAAAAAAAAGTGAAAAAAAAATACAGAGAAAACCAGATTTTCGAATCAGACTAAATGGAAATGAAACAAAATGAACCAAATTTTGGGTTCAGTTCGGTACAAGTTCCTTCAAATTGAACAGATTCAGTTTGATTTCATTGCGTGTGAATATTGGTTTCTTAATAGTGAACAAAGAACAATTAAATGCCAGTTGCCCATGGTTTATTAAGTATTACTAAAAATCCTTTAAGTAAATATATACTTGCCAAGCACGTGATTACTTAATCTTTCAAAGAAGCCATGAGATTGGATCCTACATCCCAGAAAATTTTCGAAAGAGGAAATTAGTTATTTACCACCTAATTTCTTACTCAACATACTTCTTTTTTTGGTCATTTTAAGGACATTCAATGAAAAAGTAGTATTCTCATACATTCCTAAATATTCTACTAATTTATAAAATATTCTCTCTACGGTGGGCGTCCGTTCGATTCGGCATGGTTTTTTTGCTCGGTTCGGTACGAAAATTTTAAAAACTGAATCACTCAAATAAAATAATAACCGAATTTGAACCGATAGATTTGGTTTGGTTTGGTTCGAAAACGGTTCCGTTAACGGTACGTAATGGATCGGCAACAAAAGCTGGAGAATCTCCTCTCTACTGCAACAAATATATATATATATTTTTCACCATTTTTATTGAATGCATATAACACAATCACACACACTCAATTATCTGCGAAGAAAAACTAAATATATAAAATAATTTAGAGCAAATATGTATATTCGATAATTAGAGAAAAACTAAATATAAAAAATTTACAGCATATATATATATATATATATATATATATATATATATATATTCTCCGTAAATAATTACTTTCCAAAGACATTTATTGACAAAAAAGAGTGTATTTAAAAACAAAAACAAAAACAAAATCGGCGGTGAGGGGCTTAGGGAGCTCGGCGTCGACCAGCGACCACAACAGAGTCGACTGCCTTGAAGGAAGCGGCAGCGCCAGTGACCGCAGCAGAGCCAGAAGGAAGCTGCAGCAGCAGTGGACTTGAAGCAAGAGGGAAGCGGCCGTAGCGGGGAAGAAAGAAATGCCATTTGAAATTGGTTCGGTTTTTTTGTTGTAGTTCTGAAATTTTGAACCAAAAACCGAATTGAATGGTTTGGTTCGATTTCGGTTTAAATTATTTTAATTTTTTTAATTAAAATATATCGAACCAAAATTAAAAACCAAATCGAATCGGTTTTCCCGGATCCAATTTGATTCACCTTCCCCCACCAAAAATCTCTCCACTTTTATCTTTATTTTCTCTTTCTTTCTCTTTGATCAAACACCAACTCAACTATTAATATATGGTTTTTTTTTCACATTCTAGGTTAATTAAAATGTGACAAATGGTAATGTTAAATTTCACCCACTAAATCATCACTCATGATCTATGCACACAAATTTTATTTGATTGGATACATGCCAAATTACAATTCATTTCGCAGCCTCTCTTTTATTTAGAAATAATGGACATCTTTTCTCAGGATTTGCAAATTGCACGGTGGCTGCCAGCTCTCTCCTCCGCTAATTCATCCGCAATCGATGGCAACGGCCTTGCTTGCTTTTTAAGTCGCAATCAAAATACTTTTGCGGACTCTCATGTAAATCTAATCATTTTAAACAACAGTATCACATACTAATGCGCTCACTCTCTTTCATGCGTTAATGACAAATTTCTATCTTAATTAAAACAAAACTGGGGTTACATAAATAAGTCCAATCTTTCATACTTGAAAGGATGTTGCCAGCTATATATATATATATATATATATTGGGAGACTATTGCTCATGATATTTATAATTATATAATTATCGGTAACTCGCTTACATCAATTTCGATATAGATCGTTTGATTTTTAACTTTTTTAAGTATTCGAGGGACATCAACTCTCTTCCTGAGAGAAAGACATCCTTCACTCAAGTTCTGAGGTTCTGAGGAAGAAAATTTAAATTAAATTCTTGCAATTTGTTTGTGGAGGCTCGAACTACTTCCCTCACATTTGTGAGAGAGTGGCTCAAGCCACTTAAGCTTAGCCCAAGTGGTTTGTTGCCAGCTATATTAGCTCTAAGAATTTAAAACTCTTAGACTAAATAATAATATTAACATATTACCAAATGAATAATATATTAGTTGCACATGCTGTGGCTCGATCAATTAATCGGCTATTGTCACATCCTTCAATCACCCAGCAATTCTTTTGGTTGTTACTTAGAAACTACTTGGCACTCGCCTTCATTTTCGTTTGTTAGAGTCCTTCTTGACTCTTTTGCCTTATAAAGCCATTAATTAATTTGATTTTCCCATTTGTACCAAAATATCACGGGTCGCATTAAATATTTTTGGGGTCCATATGTACAATTAACTCATTTTCTAGTCTTTGAATTATATGTGTCGCATGTTCTTGCTATTCCAAATTTATGAATATTTGTTATCAACTAACCGTTTCTGGACAGCTCTTTCCCAATTCTAAACCCATCCACCGTTTGTTTGTTGCTTTCGTGATGCCAATTCTCAAAACATTATTTCCTCACTTATTATCATGGTTTCTATTTTAATTCGTTACATATTTATAAAGAATATTCATCATAAGACATATTTTTATCAGTCCCGTGATAATATTATAATTCGTGTGGATATAATTTTTCAGTAGATTTTTTATTGTAATATATTATTTTAAAAAAAATTAAAAGTTGAAATAATAAGGGGTAGAAATTGTTCATCTTTGTAAAACTAAAAAATCAGCAAACATCTAAGTTGCCATCATTTGACATTCATCAATGTGAAGGGTAGGTAACATAATGATTTCAAAAATTTACAAAATTATCATCCACCGGCTCAAGAGCACATCACATAAAATAATTTCTTAGATAAGTTTTGAAAACGCTACCTTCTTAAATTTTTCAGTAGGGACTAGCATTATTGTCCTAGCGTATTGAATGGTCTATTTAAGAGTAAAGAAATGGTATGCTGAGGGCAGCGGGAAAGCCTCACTGGCGCCCAAAAAAGAAACGCAAAAATAATAATAATTTCTATGAAATTAATGCACTGAAATTTTTTGAAATTCTGAAACGATTAAGTTAATGGGATAATCCAGTCAGAATAATTATGTTGGGCTCAATGGTAACTCTTTGCTTTCATTTCATTGGCTTACTGTTGACAGCTGATTTTATGATTTCCTAAAGAGACAATCATCCCATCTAGTGTGTGGATTTGCAAAACTTTGTTGTTGGGACCCAAACAATTTAATTCATAAACCATTAATTATGCAATTGGGGCAGGCATTATGGGAAAAAAGTTCTACCCTTCATTATTTTGCCTCCCCAAGACAAGTCAAAGCTTTTAATTTAATTGAGTGAAATAATTTGTAAATTTCTGTGTCCTCCAAGTACATTCCACACTTTAATTGATGTATCCATTTTAGGGGCCAAATGTTTTTATACATGGATTTATTATAGCTTATCCATTTTGGTACAAATATTCAATTACACTATGATTATCTGATATTTAAAATTTCAAATGTCATGAAATCTTTTATTTTTTTTTCTTCCACTAAAATCTATCAATGTTTATAATTAATTAACAAATTTATCAGAATTCGTCAAATCATTTTTGTTGAGTTATATTATAATCTATTGATATTGATATTCGAAATCAACTCAAACCTTTTAAATAAATTTTATTGTTCGTACGATCGAATATTTAAAAAGATAAAAAAAATCTTTATAATAATCAATGAATACAAGAGAACTCAAAATCATTAATTTTTAAAATGATACATAGAGATGTCTACCACTCAACCAAATAATAATTTACTACAAAGATATTATTTTTGTAACTTAAAATTAATTTTTTATAATCTATAAGAGGTTCACTATGTAGCACCGACAATATTTAATAATATTCCAGATGAAATTGCTAATAGAAAAATGTCTTAGAGGCTTTGTTGTTTGCACTAAATCAATTTCTTTCCAAAAAAAAAAAAGTAAAATCAAGAAGAATAATGGGAATGAGTAGAAATAAAGTAATCAAAGTAAAAGTACAAATAAGATTCCTCTGTTTTTTTTTTTTTTTGGGTTAATTACAAAAATTTCAATAAAAACTAAAGTCATCATAATGTGGTGATTGTTCTCGAAAGTTTTATTATTAATAGATTTTAGTTTTGTGGTCAAATGGCTCAAACGAAGGAACCCTTACCTCATATGAAGGGAGCTCGAGGGATGTTTATTAAAAGTGTTCTCTGTGTTTGCCATATTTAAATTGATTAAAAAAAAAGAAAAAAGTAAAAAAGCTGGGCTAGGTCATGTAAATATAAAAAAAAAAAAGGTTTACTATTAGTAGATCTTAATTAGAAAAGCACAGTCACATTATCTATAGTAACATAAATTAGATGAGGTCATTTTACTCCTCACCCACCTCTATGATTAAGCCAATAGAGCAACTTCAAATAAAATTTCCAAGTCCTTATCCACTACCTTGTTAATAATTGAACTTTTTTTTTTTTTTTGATGAATGGTATTAATAATTGAACTTAACAAAGTCAATTCACCGAAAAAAAAATACACAAAAAGATGGGCTGAGCAAATCCTACGCAACTTGGCTACCGAATATGGCTAAACATGTTTTCCCTTTATTCGCAGCCCTCAAATGATATCGCAATTCCATCGTTTTATTGACAAAAAGAAATAAATAAATAAATAAATATTATGAAATGCATCTTTCACATGGAAATGAATAGATGATTCATACACAAATAAATATTATATAATTACAGACGTTCATATTCCAATAATATTATTTTTAAACTATTATCCATCCATCCACAATATTTTCATAAGTACCATCAGATGATCATAAGTCAATAAAATATGATCATTTGACAGCACTTAAATTATAAATAATAATGACGTTAAGTACCGTCGTCACAGTTCTTGAATCAATCCATTATACTAATTTGTTTATCTTTAATTCTTCATTCATTTTTTAAGACGTTAGCCTCAATATATGTGAACGAACAAGTGAAAACAGAATAAAAATGCATATTTTTTCTTACCCCAAAGTTTCTGTTACAATGACATTCATTGATCAAGTGGATAAACAAATATAATAATGGAACATTACCTAAATAAATAATATAACAAATCTGGGTCAGTGTAATTTCCATGCATTCATGACCATGACTAGCTAAGCTGTTAGAGGCCATTAACGCATTGGAGCAATAGTTTTTGCGGCTTAATTAATGGCTCTAGTCAAAAGAAACATTTAAAAAGTCTATTAGTTAATTAACACTCTTTCTCATGTGACAAATTATTCTCATATTTGTTGCTTGACAATTTTTTATCTCCTTCTGCAAAAGTGTGCTTCAATTTTTAGAAATAAAAATAAAAAATTGGTATCTTGTCCTTATATATTTGTTCTTTTCTAACCATAATTATTTAATTTTTAGATTTTGGCTTTTTGTTTTTGTTCGTTCTGAAACATTTTCGCAGAGTTTTTGGACGATGTGGAGCCACTAGATCTCAGTAATTTTAGCAAATTGAACGGTTCTAATGTTTTTAATTTATTTCGTTTAATTCATGTTTGTCGAAAGGGAATACAAAATAATTTCTTGACCATGAGCCCATTCGCCCAACAAATATGATTAATAGTCATTCTCGCACTCATACAAAGGACACGATGGGAAACTTAAAAAAATATTGTAATCATGTTTGGATAATTAATCTAATTTGAGTATGAGATTTAGAGATCAGAATTTATAAAGGAAAAAATAATGTTGATCTGAATTTATATGTACATGTTGGTAGGTGTAAATGTAATGTGAGATGTTGGATAAAATACAAATAAAGAAAAACTTTACCCTATTGCTTAAACCTTTTGACGGGTTGGTTAATAAATCACAAAGTAAACCCCCAGTTCTATCAAGAGAAATAAAAAGAGAAAAATAAGACACCCACTTAGGCGACACATCGAGATCACGAGATAGGGTTGGCATAAAAAGGGTTATCTCTAAGAAAAGTGTCAGCTTTGATACTAGTTATTGTAAATCCATGATGTAAAACTAATTCTTAAAAATCAGTTTATGAAGGGAGGATTCATTAGAGTTAATAAATCACCAGGTAAGTGCGTTTTTAGTCAATATGAGATTTCAATATTCCCGCACTACGAGAATGATTAATATTACCAAAGGTCTTAAAATCAAGGGATTTTTGGGTCAGTGATCAAGATATGCACTCACAACTGTAAGAGCAGCGGTTTGAGTTTCCGAGACGTACGTATGGGTTTATTTCCTTCCTTAATTATAGTATATAATTAAGTGAAGGCAGTCTTCTCCTTTTCGAAATGTGAGTAGAGTAGACATCTCTCGAATATTGGAGATGGTAAAATCTGGACAGTGCTATATAAGAATTAATGTAAATTAATCTCAGTAATTGTCTGATTATAAATATCAGTTGTAAATCTCATATAATATCAGTTGTAATATAAATATTAGTCGCATGTAATTAAAAAAAAAAGATCATAATATAATATTTCACATCTATTAGCAATAAATATTTGATTTAATTATATAAAGTTTAGATAACAGTCGACATTTGAATTGACTTTTAAGTATAAATTAAGCTTGTGAGCTTTTATGTTTGAATCTTGATGCATCTGCCCAATGTATTAAACTATAAAAAATGATAAAACTTAAAACTAGAAAATAAAATTAGCTCCCACTGAATTTTTTGACAAATAACAACTCAAACATCGGTGATATTTAAGGACTGTAAATTATGTAACGAGAATTTCAACAGTATTGGATTTGACTTTAACAGACATTAATGGTCGAAAAGTAGCAGAAATGGATGCAATTACAACAAACCATGGGGATTTATTGATAATATCTATCAATTGCGCTAATTACCACTGCGTTGCGCTTGTCACATTTCCTGCTAATGAGGTACAACATGGAGAACTGAAGATGAATCATCAATGATAAACAAATTTTACCAAATAAAATGATTCTTAAAGGGTGCACAGGCAGGATAGAGCAAAATGACTGATAACAGACCCCACCAACCATAATAAATTGGATGCTTTTCATTGAAGGCATCCCTTGAGTCAAATCTAAAGCTTGGTATTTTGCTTTTGCCCCCACATGATTGCTACTGTTTTTGGCCTAATGGAATGCCATTTTCTTTGCACTTTACAGTGGCTGTAAGCTTATAATTCCAACCCAAAAATTGATTTTTGACCTTATAATTTAATTTTCTTTTGTGGGGTCTTTTCATGCAGGCATCCACTGCACTTGCCAACAAATCTAGCTTTTTTTCATTCACAAAATTCATTTCACAAATGATTATACAACAAATATTACATAAATGTAAATCAAATCCCTTCTCAATTCATAGATTTGAATTAAAATTTTCTAATGCAGAGCATTTAATTAAATAATTAAAAACCTTTCTTCTTTTGTTTGGATAGATTAGCATAACCAGTCAAGCACAAGCATAATAAGCATTTAATTAATTACGCATCTAAACTTAGCTTAAAAAAGCAGTAAAGAAGAAACCAAAAAGTAAAAGTTAATTCACAGATTCCAAAGCACTTATCAGGAAAAGTCTTACAATAAATAATAAAAAAATTCTGAAATTTTCAGTTAAAAGACAAAAATCAAAACTCATTACTCACCCAACAAATCCAAACTTAAATAATAAATTATTAATAAAAATTCTTTTCAGAAAAAAGAAAGAAAGAAAGAAAAAGCTCCTCAAAGCTAAATAAAAAACCTGTTCTTTGTTTATTTTCTCTCCAATAAAATGCCGGTTCTTGTTGGAGGTCTTCAAATTCAGTAGCAGAGCAAATAAAAGAGAGACCCAGAAACGAAATGAGTCAACAACAGCAGCAACAACAAGAGGCAGCAGGAGCAGCCAAATTAACCCCAAAGAAGAAACTGAACAACACGTTCAGGGGATTTGGCTGCACGGCGGCTGCTTCACAGCAGGTGTCTTTGCCGGCGGTGATACGGTCGTCGGCCGACTGGGATGCCAAGAAAGTGAAGAAAAAGAAACACAAGAACAGCAGCAAGAAGAGCAGCAGTATTAACAGTAACTGCAACAACGATTACAGCAGCAACAACAACCACAGCAATATTAGTAGTAGTAGCAGTAGTAATAATAATAATCTTAATAACAGTTTGAGTTCATGTGGGGTTGGTCAGGATGTGTGGTGTGGACCTGGAATTGGGTTTTCAGCTTCAGATGCAGTGGTTGGTTCTGTAGATTGTGTTGTTACAACCAGAAGGAATGTTGTTCCTGGAAGAGGAAAGATTGATAATCATCATCAGAGGGAAAGGGAAAGAGAAAGAGAAAGAGATAGAGATAGAGAAAGAGATAGAGATAGAGAAAGAGATAGAGATAGAGAAAGAGAAAGAGAGGTAATTTTCCCATCTGCATTCTTTTCTTCTCTTTTTTTCTTGTGGGCGGTGGATGCTGAGTTTAGGTCCTTGTGACGATACAAGAATTTTTTTTTTGGGATCTTATATTAGTTGCTAATTTGGCTCTTGATCTTGGTTTCAATCATTTTTCATTTTAATGCTGATTGTATGTAGAATCCTGCTTATCCAATTTGTTGACTTTTGAACCTCTGATTCTAGAATTTCATTTCATTTCATTTCTGCTGTTAATTTTTCAAGATTTTGTGGATGATTTACGAAAATATGTTTCTTTTCTCATCAAGATTGTATTTTAAGAAATTGTGTTGTTTTTTAATGGATGCTGAATCACATATGGGAATCAAAAGGCAAACTTCCATTATTATTATGGAGCGGCGATTACAGTAAACCCTAATATGTTTCTACTCGTCAGGATTCTAGCTTATCTTAAATTCTTTTTTTCTTATTGAGACTAAAGTTATAGTTATATTAGAATTAGGACTGTATTAAACCACTATATATAATTGGTTAATTCTTTTTCTCGCCGGAACCCTAACACTACTATTGTTTCATTTTTTTTTTCTGGTCTCTCAGATGATCCTGGTCATTTTAACCTTTAAGGACACTTAATGTTTCTTCTGCATCAGGACCCTTTTGTGTTTGGGATTTTTAATTTGGTTTCTGATTTATTGGGTAATTAAACATATACTTGGTGCATCAATGTAAGTATGTCATTGGGAAACCGAAGCAACATTTATTTTTTTATTTCTAAATGTGTGCATGGATGGTTTTACTTGGTCACTAACGCAAATCCTTTAGTTGGATTAAATGGTCCCTTTGTGGACCCATATAAATTAGGATTTGGCAATATGGAGGACTTGATGGGTGCTTTTTATTAGCATTTTACTTGAGAAATAATAATCTCTTTGATTCTATATTTTTGTGCGCGCGTTTGTTTTATTGGTTTATAGTTGAATCTTAACAGCTTGCTTGTTTACTTAAGTTTGTTTCAAAAAGCTTTACCCTGCACCATGAAATTTTGCAGCGTTTTTTGGCAAGGCGGACAATGAACTCTGAGTTCCCTTTTCCGGATTTTGACTCTCCCTTTGCATTGGCACGATCTGAATTGGATGTATTTGGACCTAGGTACTATCGTCATGTCCGACATCCTTCTCCTGATGGCCTTGCTGAGGTAGTTATTGTGTTGAGTCTATCTCCAGTGTTCTATTAATCTAGTAGAGTATGTTGCAACATAATTTTGATTGTTAATTTATTGTCATTAATGACCCTTTTATATATGATCTATGTATCTGGTTTGGCAGTTATGTACCTCTCCATTTTATATGGTCTTTAACATGTGTTGCCTGTTACTTCTTAGTTCTAAGGAGATTGAGGTAATTTGTTAAGTTTTGTTCAATGGGAAGTCTTTTACCTTGAAGCTACAGAGACCTTGGCTTCTTGAAAAAGAAAAGCTCTTTCGGTGGCATGTTAATTGCCTAGGGGTGCTGTTTGTGCAGTAGTACTCACTGATACTTAATATGGAAGAGTTTTCATTTGCATTAGAAAGTAGGATTTAGTTCTTACAAGCAGGATAAAATAAAATATGAATTCCAGATTCTCAATTTAGATAATTTTGACTGTTAAGTCATAGAGATGCCCTTAGTTTCTTGTCTTACAGTGAGCTGTGATATATACCCCCACGGCCATTGGTCTTCAGAAACAGAACAGGCTTGGATGAATACTCAGTATAGGTTGATACTTTTTCATTGAAAGTTCTATTATGGCTGTGGAAGTGACAGTGATGAATGATATTACATTAATGGTCGAATGGACACTTCATATCCATAATCATGGATTACTGAAGGAATGGTGTGGACTTTTGAGGAACTGAAAGATGATCATCTGCTGCCCTTTCATGAGTGAAAGTTGGCCCTCTCTTTCAATGAGGTGTAGATTGTCTGCTCAAATCCATTTTTGAGCTAGTCTTCAACTGGGTGTATTCTGAGGAGTAATATGGTAAATGAGAAGAAATTGAGAGGGAAATGAAGAATGGGTTTCTGGATCCCCTTTTGTTCAGTTTATCAAAATGTATCTTGTACATCTTGTGTATAAAATTTTTAGAAATGACAATAAATGTTCTTTGATGTTTTCAAAAAATAACCAAAAAGAAAAAGGGTAGAGTGAGCTTTAACGTTATGAAGTGAGAACTGAAAGACATATATTATTAATTGCATGGAAATATGGAAATATGATGCCAATGCTTGCAAGTCAGCAAACTAGCGGTTTCTGCCATCTCTGGTGTGAAGTATGTTTATGTGGTTTTTGGCCTCTAAGAGGCATCTAAGTTGGTGCTTGCTGGATGCAGATGATGATGCTCCAGAATAGTTTGCTGATGGGAGGAAGAGTAGATTCTCATGATCACTTTAGTGACTGGAGGCTTGATGTTGACAACATGTCGTATGAGGTATGCTGTTTTTGCTTGCAGAACATATCCATCTTCAACCTTATTTATTTATTTGTTTGCTTGACAAAATACCCATGTCATGATCAGAATTTTCTTGTTCCGGATGCCTCTCTGCAGGAACTACTTGAACTGGGTGACAGAATTGGTTATGTGAGTACTGGACTGAAAGAAGATGAGATAGGCCGGTGCCTTAGAAAACTTAAGAACTCAATTATAAATGATCTATCATCTCATTTGCCCTTGCACGTTGATAAGAAATGCACCATCTGTCAGGTAAAATTGTATATGCATCTGAGCATTTCCTTTTAAGTTTTATTTGTTTGGCTGTTAATGATTCATTGTATGCCTACACTTGTCTCATTATTGTACAGGAGGAATACGAAGCAGATGATGAGATGGGGAAGCTAGATTGTGGACACAGCTTTCACATTCAATGCATAAAACAATGGCTTTCCCAGAAAAACGCTTGCCCTGTCTGCAAGGCTGCAGTGGTGAACCGATGCTAGAACCCAGTGGATTCCTTGCATCTCATTCAGTGCATGTGGTCTTCAAATGAATGATTTTATCCCTCTACCCGATGTATAGATTCTTATTTTAAATACATAAGCAAGAATTCTTCATTCTTTTGTGTGAGAAGCTTCAACCTCAATTTGCCTCTTGATGATGGGCCAATTTTAGCAACCTGACAATATGACGTGATTGAAATTATTGAGTTTATGAGAATGGAATTGATTGAAAATTATTGTCATACTTGTCCATTTACATTAGTCATATGATTATACTTCTGTTGCTCCTACTGTTTACAGTTGGATTAATGATTGATCCATCTGTCCTCAATTGTTTGTTTGGTAGTATTGGTAAACCAACAAGATTGTGGTATCCAGTCGCAGGCAATTTTAGAGCTTAAAGAAGAAAACTATGCTCCAAATAAAAAAGAGAACTTGATATAATAAATATAATACACTTCAAACAACAGTTCAAGACTAGAATTGACATTAAAATGCAAAGCGTTCAAAGTTTCTATATGTTGTGCAAATGGGAAATTTGCTGCCATTTTTTCTTTTTCAGTTGTATTTACTAATACTGTTTTAACTGTGGTGCTATTTCATGTACAAATGTAAACAGCCGAAGTTCATGTATGTACTAGAAAAGAATGAGAACTTCTGCCATGGAGGTCTTTCTTTTCCTCAGCCTCTTTCGTGGATAAAAGAGTGAAGTAGTGAGAAATTATGTCATATCATGACGTGTGAGAAATTCAATTATACATGGATACACTTGATGTGCTGCCTGCAAGAAAAGGGAAAAAAACAGAATGAAAAAAAAAAAAAGTAGTTATCGCATAAATTTACTGAATATAGGCATAAGATTTGGTTCATACCAAACGACTTCCCACTAAATCATAGTGAGCATAATGTGGACCTCTAGGTTCTCCAAAAACTTTGAAACTGACCAGATGCTCCGGAATAAGTTTCACAGTTTCTGCTTGATTGATGTGTCATAGTGAGAAAGAAAACAAGGAGAGAGGAATGTTAAAGGGAGGGGGGAAAAAGGTTATTCACAGGTAAGTGAAGAGCATAGGTTTATGTAAAGATTGTGTCTAATATTGTACCGTAGACAGCTTCAGTTGGACAAATTAGATCTTGGTCAGCAGCAAGTGCCAGCACGGGGACATTGCTTTTGCCGATATGATCCTTGTAGAAGAAAGTTCCACTCCGATCACATAATCCACCCTCTTGAAAGACTGTTGTTAGCTGGGAGATAAGCTTAGTGGGTATGTTGCCTATGAAAAATATCATAAATGTCATACACATATTTCCTTGAAAAAGAATAAGAATTGGAAACTGAAAAGCACAGGAAATACTGCTATTTTTGAATTTCTCTTTTATATCTTTTTAAGTTAGTTTGAGTACTATTGAGAACTTAATTATCTTAAAGTTTTATGCTGAAAAAAACTTGTGGAAATTAAATTGTTTTTGCACTAACCAAAGTTGCTGAAAATAAGCTTTTCAAATAATTCAGGATGCATCATATCTTGTGCAGATATTAGAAGTTTTAACCAAGACAAGACGTAGGGAGGACGAGATGCGAAAGGATGAATTGCAGCAAGAAAAATCCCCAGGGGGATAACTGGAACGTTTAGGGCCTGTATAGGGTCCGACTGTTCAGCAGAATGAATTAACATCAGCTCCTGGTATTTTATTTGCTCAGATGTGAAGTATTGGTCATAAAACTCAAAGGGCTGTTTAAACCAATGAATTTTCTGCAATACTCACCAGAGGTAAGAGCAATCTCAGTAATGAGTTTGAAGGTCTGTAGTCAAGCGATGATGCCAAAGTAGTGACTGATGCAAATCCAGAATCCTTTCCTTCGAAACCTTTAAAATTGGCACAGTTCAGAAGACATGAATAATAATTATTCAAGGACCAACATGGCCGTGGAACCAAACTCTCAAATGGTTAATATTTGTTTGGCTTTGTTGAGGTTAAAACGAACATATCGATACAATGTTCACTCAGTAAAGAACTTCAATACGTTAATACAATGGTTAAACACCTACCTAGTACCAACTGACTTTGCTTACTAAGAAATAGGCTTGAAACCTAAAGCCAAAAGAGGTATTTGAACTCTATCATAGAATATGCATATGCAGCTTGGTTCACTGACAGTTGTACTTCTAGAGCTTTTAGTTAACAAAATAATTCAACTTTCCTCAAGCTTTCAAGAATCTTACTTCCTCTACTGAGAAACTGGACAATTTTTCTTTATTTAAATGTCCATACATACTGTCGACTTCAGAACTCAAAGCATTATCTTCAATGACTTCCAAAAGGACCTGAACTTCAGTCGCACTCTTTTTTTTTCTGAGTTTTTAACTTTTAATTTTTTTATACATATATTAAAAAAGTTAAAACATTTAAATTATCTCCTTAAATTATGTGAACGATCAATAGAAATTGTGTGAATGACTTCCAAAAGGACCTTAACTTCGGTCATACTCTCTTGTTCTAAGGTTTCATATACATAGATTAAGACTTAAAACATTTAAATTATCTCCTTAAATTATGTTAATGATAACCATAAACAACAAAATTTGGAAAGCAATTAGCATTATTAGTACAGCTCTTTCTATCCCTTTCATTTTATTTCTCTTTTAAATTCAATAAATCTTTATGAGTTCCAGAATTCAACAAAATTTTGAAGTCACCTTTTGATCCCATCTAATTTAATTTCAATAACGAGAAAACAAGAAAGAAACAATAAACTAGATGCTCTACACTCTGCTTAATTGACAAAAATCAAAGCCAGAAGTTATCAACATCAACTCAAAAACTATAAAAAATAATGCTCCAGGAGTACTCTGCTTCGGTAGCATGCAGATAGTTTAGTTAACAAACATTAAATAACGTAATAATAGCAAATAACAAGCATAATTTGATATCTTACCACAACGTGAAAGCATGGCATATAGCAAGATGCCCCCCATGGAGTGACCAACTGCAAGCAACTTGCCATCCTTAGGTTTGCTTAGGGTTCTTATATACTCCATCTAGGATGACGGAAATAATAGTTGGTAATCAGTTTATTTGTCACCAGTGATTCGATAATGTTAAGTAAGAAATATGACAAAAGATGAAATTTTGAAAATCATCACAGAGATAAATTGTTATATATTTTCATTGATACCAAAGAATTGTCACCTCACCACGGCAGGCACATCCTCTTCCAAGTAGTGATCAAAGTCCCAATCATTCTTTACAATCAGGTCTAGCTGCTTCTGGAAATCCTCTAGTGATGTCGAAAGCCTCTCTTGAAAGTCAAAAAACTGCGGTGCATCTGGCTCTTCACCTTTTAGAATAACAATTTTAATAAACTTGTAAGTCAGAACCCCTGATTTGGTCATTTCAATTTCACAAAGATGGAATAATGAAATATCCAATTAATTAAGCCACAAACCTTCATTCAAAGGGCCTGAAAGTCTTTGAGATGATTGCATAACAGTTTCCACTAACAGAGACTTTGATTGTGATTCCCTGGATAGAGTGGCCCTCCCTGTGCTTTTTGCATTGGCGGAAGCAATCATAGAATCTGAATTAACAAAAATCCATTTGTTCATCATTTTGGCAGCAGAATAAGTCAGGTTTCACGTACCGTAAAGCAGGCTTCTTACCTTCTCCGAACTCCACCCTGTGTGCACTCAGCCCAGCACCTCGAACTTCAAGAATCCATGTATCAAATCCTTGGCGAGACATGTAGCGAGCAAAAGAGTACTGAAAACAAGAACATGCAAAATCAATTTTCCTAAAAAGAGAAAGCCATGGATCATATCGGAAGTAGGCAAAGACAAGCCCAGCAACGTCCTCTCACTCTCCGTACATGAAACAATATAGAATAGCTTTCCTCCTACCACAAGCTTTCATTTTCAATCAGGCCATAACACCCCACTCTCACATCAAGAATCTTTTTATATCTTCATATTACACAGATAATTATTATATATATATATATATTTTTTAAAAAACAAGTATTATCAAAAAAGGAAATAAATAGACACTTAAAAGAGAAGCAGGGACCTCAGGAGAAAGATCATAGCCAATGGCGTTAGTTCCAATTCCTGACAGAAGCAGCAGCGGGTGATTCCGCTGCGGAGCCGCCGGCGAAGGAAGGTACCGCCAAAGAGCGAGCCGCCAATCGGAGTTCGGAACGGCGACGTAATGGAGCTCGTCGGCCGTGAAGATCTTATTCTTAGGCTTCCTTGTGACGATATTGCTGGGTTTCTTCTCTGTCACGCCACCATGCGCGTACAATGCTCTCAATGGAACGACTCGGACTCGCACCCGGACCCGACGGCTCGGGTTGGAGCGCGCCGGATTATTAATGTGAAGAACGGCGCCGTTTTGGTACCCGAGAACGAACATTTTGATTTAAGTGTTTTCGTTTTTTCGAAGTTTGCTTCCAATTTGAAGAACGAAAAGATCATTCTGTATTTCGTTTTCATGTTTTCAATGGTTTATATTAAGCACATGCTGGCCGTGACGTGTAAGCGATGTTATTAATTGGCGACCGAATGCCGAATGGGGCCCATTTTCTTTTCGCCTTTATCCATGTCAGAAAAAATCATCACACGCAACGCAAGATACATTCTGAGGAGCGCGCCAAATCAATTTTCAGTGATAAGTTTTCATGCATTCTTAAAAATTAACAAATTGGTAGGCAAGAGCCGCCGAACTTTTTCACTCAATCTTAATAATATAAATACACGCATAACGTGAGACTAAGAAAATGTCAGCACAACTTAATTCAGTACAAGATCTAATTTTTATTTTTAAAAAATAAACTGCAATGTTATAGGATATTTTGGCTTTTGAGAGATTTATGCTATTTCACATTTTTTTAAAAAGAAAATTATTAAAATATCAATTAGAATCTTTGTATATCACAATGAATGAGCAGCAGTCAACAAAAATGTGAAATATTATTGTCATAAGAGTTGCCGTGTTGATGGTTCTACTTTCAGCCGATACAGTTGCTTCTTACAATAAAAAAGATGATACAAACCATGAGGTCCTGACCAAATCGATATGTAGATTATACATATCAGATGATTAGGAGACAGAAAATGAATCTCTCTACTTCATTCCACACACAAGAAAATTAAGTATTCCAGTGCCTTTTACATCTAAGAATCAAGTTCCCTCGTATTGGAATGTCTGAAAATCATTCTTAACCAAAATGCTTTTTTTTTACTAAGTTTTTCAGTTGTGTGAAAACTGCCTGTCAAGATCAGTTCTAGAGTTAGTGGGAAAAGAAATAACCCTACAATCCTTGCCTCATGAACAGCACATGCGGAATTGTATGGCCACGAGCATGGCTATAATTGGCGTCGTGTACTGGTGATGATTCCCAATATTTGGAGCAACTTTAATGCATTAAAAACTTCATCCATCAACTATATTTTGTTGCTCGTCTTTGATACTGATGATTCAACCAGAGAAAGAATGTGTTGTGCAATATCTGCAGAGGCACCTGGCTTCGCAGCTTTCAGAGCCCTTTCAGACATTTCTGCCATTAGACCCTCATTGCCTGTCACCAAAACAGTATAAGAACTTGAAAACATTTTATATGCCTCATCAAGGTGTACACTGAAAGGTTTCACAAAGGCCATATGCATGTACTGCCTTCTTTCATGACCGCGTCAAATCTATATAAAAAAAAGGATATAATAATGTTATCATAAGATGCTGTCACAGAAACAGGTAACTGAAACTGTAGCAAGTCAGTTAACAAGAATTCTCATATAACCAAGGAAAAGCCTTTCCTATTTCTCGCAAGAAGAAAATCACCTCTACCAGCCTAAATTTCTACGAATTTATAGTCTCAAAGGTATTTAGATACAGAAGCAGGATATAAACTATCCACATACAGTAATCAGCATTGTAAGCAACACATAAAATGTACCTAGTATCTCCTCAATAGTGGTTTCAAGGGTAATCGAATCAAGTTCATCTTCAGTAATAACTCTTGAGCCCGCTACATCTGCCATTAAGGATGCATTTTTGAATTGATGTCCTTCTGCAACATTTGGTGATGGTATCTACAGATTAAAAGAGGGAACTTCTGCTTAGATGATCCATCAAGATAGCTAATCATATTTGTAGGGGGAAAAGGAGGGGGAAAAAAAAAACTAAACTAGAAAGTTGAAGTACAACCAAAACAGAATTAAAAATTTATCAAAAAAATGCATGATTAAACTAGTATATCACACAAAAGAGCTCATAACTCAGATTTATGTTATTAGAGAGGAGAGAATATTTGTTGCCCCAATTACCAGGATTGCAGGTTTCCCTGTAGCCAAGATCTCATAACAAGTCATTGCACCAGCTCTTGACACAATGAGGTCTGCAGCTGCATATGCCAAATCCATAGAATGCAAGAACCTTCAATAAATAATTGCATAGGTATGTCAATAACAAGGAAATACAAACCTAACTACCCGGGGGGGGGGGGGGGGGGGGGGGGGGAACTAATTTGAAAAATTGGACGCTTTACGTTCAAAATGAAATTGAGAAAATACACCATGGTTTGGAACATGAGGAGAAAGTTAAAAGAACAAATGGATTAATAAAAATAAAACAAAATAGACCGAGGCCAATTAAAGTAGCAAATGTAAATTGATTTGGGATCGGTTCTTTCGACATTAACATTATTGAACCTCATTGGTAGAACTCTGCCATAGTGAGGGCTTTTGCCACATTCATTATGCCCACAGCCATTTCATCCAGAGTGATCACCTTCTTGAGTTCAAGTAGTGTCCAGGGAAAACCAGGAACATTGCGCAGACAGCTTCTTGCAGGGAATTGGAGGTTTGAAGTAATTTACTGTCGGGAGTTAGTAAAAAGGCAGAGTCTAAGATTGGCCAAACAGTGCACTGATAGCATTGTCATCCACTGTCCTTTATCACAATGATGTAGCTGCTTTGCTTTATGCTGAAACTCCTCTAGTCTGAAAAGTCTAGATCTTTCTTATCTTCCTAAAGATAGACACTCACTCCACCAAATTATAGTTTAGGGTAACATATGATCATTACCTCATTCACATAGAAATCATAAGCCCGAGGGCTGTTCTTTCAACTTGTAGTGCTGAGAACTTAACTCCATAAGAAAATGAGCAAAAGATTGCTTAGTTGGCATATTGCCCTCATGTGAGTAATCACTACTTTAAGAATCAGGCCAACCATCTTTCTTTACACTAGAATCGACAAGTGTCTCTTTTTGCCTAATGAAAGCCAAATGCAGAATGTGGGCTCGGCATGCCGAAGTTTAGGAGAAAAAATGACTAAGAAATAACCTACATAATAATTCACAATCAAAATGGCTGATTAACATTTCTCCCAGGGTAAAAAGGATCAATTTTCTCTAACTTTGATTTGGAAAGACTGCTGATGTTATCATCAAAAAACAAAAGGTAAATCATGATCTAGCTCACTAATTCATTAACTCTTCATTCTTCTCTAGCAATGCTATGTCATGTATTTTATGTTTCCCCGAATCAAATTATTCATCAAAACCACGGTACTGCACCACACGGGATTATTCACAATCAAAATACAACACAAACAATATGAATCCCAGCATATAAGAAAATACAGATTGAGGAAACAGTAAAAAGCCAGAGACTAGTAACTTACGGCGTCAAAAGCAAACGTGGATGGTTCCTAACAAGGCTTTCCATCTCATTGAAGGCCTCAACACCTGTCTGCCAAATAATAAACAAATTGTGTTTCTCCATCAGCATCTGATAATACAAATTCAACATAGCAATATTCACAGCATTAGCACCCAGCGACCCTCCCAAAACCAACACCACCCTCGCATTTGCCTCGTCCTCCTTCTTCAACCTCGGAAAAAAATTCAACCTTGCGACCACCTTGGATACATAAGTTCTCAAAGACAATCTCACAGGGTTCCCACACGCTACACACTTATCCTTGCTAGGGAAACACTCAATTGTTGAATTGAACGCAACGAACACTTTATGAGCGAAAAACGAAAGAACCCAGTTGGCAATACCGGGAACCGAGTTCTGTTCTTGAATAACGACTTTGATTCTTTGCAAAGCCGCTGATAAACAAATGGGGAACGAAACGTAACCGCCAGTGCCAACTACGATATGGGGATTGAAGTTTTTGATAATGGAATGGCATTGGATCAAAGACTTGATCAAACGGTAAGGAAGGAGAAAGTTTTGTGGGGAGAAAATAGGGCGAAACAGAGGAACAGTTGTGGGGACGGAGACGAAATCATAGCCGGCGGACGGGACAGAAGTGGATTCCATGCCGTTCTGTGATCCAATGAAGAGGATTTGAGTTGTGGGGTTGATGATTTTGAGCTCATCGGCTATGGCCACAGCTGGGCATATGTGGCCGCCGGTTCCGCCAGCAGCGAAAACGATACGGAGAGTGTTGCCGTTTTCGATGATGGTGTCTGTTCTTGAGTCACTGGATTGATGAATGGAGAGACAGCAAGTGGGTTTCAAGGTTCTGTAGCGGAAGTTGACATGGAGGAGACTGGAGTTTGATGGGGTCGAGATTGAGGGGTAGAATGGTAAAGTTGAGGGGTGGGGATGGAGGGAGCTGGAGGCCATTGAAGATGATGTTAAGGTGAATGCATTGGTGATTTCTTTAAGAGAAATTTTTTTTTTTTTTTTTTTTTTTTTCTAGTATCCGTTTCACAGCCGAATCGCTGAAAAGTGCAGAGTTGAATTTGTGAAGTGTGGTAATCAGGAAAAAAAAAAAAGAAATTGCGAAGTGTCAGGTTGCAGTAGGAACAGGGAAAGACACGCAGTTCAGAAAAATGGACTGTCACAGAGTTGAAAGAGTGAGACAAAGAGAGCGGTTATTATATTGCTTTCATTTTCAAACAAGATTTTTTTCTTTAATTAATAATTATCGATAGGCAGAGAAATACTGGTTAATCCACAGGTTAAAAAAATATCACAATTGTATTACGCGTCCAGTACAGTACTTACCATGTAGCAAATACTGTATTCACTGGAGTCTGGATATCCAACAAATTAAATTGAGCCGAATCAATTAACAAACAGTTAAAAGATCAGGGGTAGACAACAATTTAAGGGGAATGGCAATCTCTTTGTACCTATTTCGTATTTCGAATTAGATAAGGTTGGGTTGAATTAGATAATAAATAATAGATTATATGTAATATTATGTCATGTAGGATATAGTATCGTATTAGATTATACATAATTTTGTTTTATGTTTTGATATGTTATAGAATTGATTAGGAGCTAATGTCTTGTATATGAATTTTAATAAAATTATCTTAAATTAATTTTTATACTTAAAATTGGAAAAATAAAAAAACTCCGTGTTTTTTTTTTTAATTTTCACTTGCTAAAATGATAAAATAATATGCTCATCAATCCAACAACTACTTAGAATCAAGAAAGAGACTAGAGATTTTTATCTCTTAAAGTGGTAATATTTTACAATTGATTTTAGTGCAGAACAAGAAAGAGACTAGAGATTTTTATCTCTTAATAAAATTTTAGCGTAGAATTAAATTTTGTCACTACTTGGGATCAAACGATGGACCCATCATTTTTATCACACTTCTATACCTTTTTTGTAGCAAAGAAAAGATAACAATTATTTTACATCAAAATTATCCAATCCCATGATTTTGGAGTAAAAACACTCGGGCCCCTGAGAGTTGTTTTGAAATTTGTCTTCGGTCTTATATTGTAACCATAATATTTCATCGTTGTCGAGAGCATCTTATGATGCATTTGAACACTAATTCATCAACAATTAATTTATTGATATTTATTTTATATCACCAACAACACGTGCGTAATTACCAATTGCAAATTATTTTGGTGAGAAACTAGATCTGTCCAAGATTCCGTGACACATTCTCATAGTAGATAAAAATAACATCGGTGGGTTTTTTCACGTGGTTGTGGTATGAGTGGTCAACAATTGGAGACATTAGTTTTTAGAAATGTAAGATGTTGATACGGTATCTGGTATGTAGCCTGTTTCAAGGAAGGATCCCAGGCAAAATATATTACTCCTTGTGTGAGTAATTGAATCAGTCAAAGGAAGGCAGCCCAGGAGTCTAAAATCTTGGAGAGGGAAGGTTAAGGTAACAGAGATGATTTCAAACACGAATACTGTAGTTGATCAAGTAAAAACATATAATGGTCCGTTTGGAATTAAGGTTAAAACTCAATAAGCTGTTTAATTTATAATTTTTAATAAAAATAATATTTGATAAATTTTATAAAAATAATTTATTTCATAATTGTCTTTATGTCTGCAGTTTATTTGAGAGTGAAGACACAACTTCTAATCACCAATCCAGATTTATAAGCTAAGGGGTGAAACATTTGCGGTAAGCACACAATCACAACCATCAACGACACAAACTCACCAAATCAGCTAACTGACTTATGCATTAGAGTAGATGCCAAAAAATCTCATTCTTCAGCCCCATTTTATTATTTTATTATTTTTTGTGTGTGTGTGTGCAGATATGACCTCCATCTGTTGTTCTTGCCTTAGCTAGTATTGAGAGGAGATAGCTATCAACACGTGATTTTCCGTAAAATGGCACATCATTACAAATTAACTATAGTCGTTGACGTTAATCATGTTAGAATGCCAAAAAAAAAAAAAAAAAAAAAGGAAGTGAAATTAGGGATGGTAGAAGAAGTCTGCTGTGCCCGATCTCGAGTGTTTTGGGCCGGACTTAGCCCGACTCGGCTATATTCTCAAAATACCCAAATCAGGCTCAGGCTTTTCCCAAAAGTCCTGACCCGAGCCGACGGATTTGCAAACCCTTTAAGTGACTTGAAAAGAAACAAAGCTTGATTGATTCTGTGAATAAGGGAAGCATTGGGCTTTAAATCAAAAGGGCAGGGAGAGCGAGCCCGCCAAAGCTAGAGAAATTAGCCTCTGCCCATCAAAGTCCAAATATTAAAGACGGTGAGCCTCCTAAATATCTCTCTCATCTCCCCAATAAGAAAGAGAGTAGAGCTACGACAACCCCTTCAATATCCTTAACAAGCCCGTGTCCGTACTTATGGTTTAGTCATGAAAATAAAATTACATAAAACCCGATACGCCCTTGTTACGAGAATAGCGCCTACACAACACGCAACTTCCGATCCACACAAATCGTAAAACCCCAATCTCTGCTTTAAGATATTCTTTTGAAGAATTTTAAATAATTTATGAAGGTTACATGATATATGGGGTGGAGTGCAAGAAATTGGTAATATAATGAGTTTAGCTGTCATTTGAATCAAGACATAATTATAAATGCAAAATTAGTGTTTTAAAATAATTTTAGATAGGTGGCGATAGCATCACTCTAAAAGATAAGTGGTTTTATCCTTTGTTTTCTAGGAGAAAGGCAGTTTAACTTAGAGCTAAATACCATCATCACCCTATTTGTTTAGCACCTGAAGTTTGGTTTTGATTAAGTGGCGAAACTAAAATTTTAGTTTGACAGGATTATAATACACTCAAACCACCCGATCAAGAGTGGTTTGCATCAATAGACCCTTAAGAATAGAAATGCAAACGAATGCAAGCAATACAACCCATGTCAACTCATGATATCAACTCATTACTTGGGCAGTGCAGGTTCCCTGCACTCTTGCTTGTCTAATTTCATTATTTGCTGCAATTTTGTGAAGACATTAACAGCGGGACCTGAAAATGGTAAAAAAAATTGGTCAAATAAAGTGCATGAACCCCACAATTTACTTTACGAGTTGGCCGGCAGTCACCGCTGCCTATTTTAATTATTATATATAAAAAAATAGGTTATTTCAACTTAAGTTTTCCACTTAAAATTTTAAAATAAATTTTAAGTTGTTAGTCTCATACAATTTTAAATTTATTGTACTCACAATCTCAAGATTTAATGAAAAATTCAAATAGACCCCGGTTTTAAAAATAGACACACATAAATTCTTTTTCATACTATTATTATTATATCCTTTAATAATCAATATATTATGACAACAAAAGATTGACAAGCACACACGCGTTTACTTGGTTGTTGGTAAGTCTATGAAAATGAATTTGCGCATTTTCCACGTTGCGTGATTCTACACAATACTGTGTGAAGCCTTCTTTTTAATTTGAACTTCCATTACAGATTGAGTGAGACATATATAAACAATCTAAAAATTAGAGAAGTAAAATAGCAAACTCATCATGATGAATCTCTTGTATACAGAAGCAGCCTACTTTTCTTTGCTTTAAAATTATTTCATATCTATCTCCCTCACCCCTTAATTAGCTTAGAAAAGCCAATATGAGCTTTTCCTACCTTGTTCCTATCTTATTGTTACACTGTTTCATGGCTGGCTCAGCCACGGCAGCCGTTAGAAACTTAACAACGGATCAATCAGCTCTTCTTGCATTTAAAGCTCATGTCAGTGATCCGCGAGGTGTCTTGGCAGATAATTGGTCCATTTCATACCCAGTGTGCAGTTGGATTGGCATTTCTTGTGGTACCCGCCATCATAGAGTCACAACCTTCAACCTTTCGCTTATGAGTCTCGGAGGAACCGTCCCGCCACATATAGGAAATCTTTCATTCCTCACGTATCTTGATGTTAGTGAGAACAATTTTCATGGTTATCTGCCAAATGAATTGGGGCAATTGCGCCGGCTCAAATTCCTGAGTTTCGCTTACAATGATTTGACTGGAAGCTTTCCATCATGGATTGGTGTCTTTTCCAGACTCCAAGTGTTGAGTCTTCGTAATAACAGTTTTACAGGTCCCATCCCCAATTCTCTCTTCAACTTATCAGGCTTGGTGAGATTGGACTCAAGGTTCAATGGTATTAGCGGAAATATTCCTTCAAAGATTGGAAATTTGAGCAAGCTTGTGCATCTGAATTTTGCTGATAACAACCTGCGAGGTATGTTCCGCTTCCACCTTGTCTTTTTGAAGCATACATATTTGCAATTGCATGCATGTTTGGAGATTGCTTTCCTTACACATTTTTTTTTAAAAAATAAAATTATTAACATAATTTTATAATTTTTTATAAAAATTTCACTGGCCACTAAATAACTAAAAATATTTGGGTAAAAACTTTATTAGTGGTAAAAGTCTATTTGAATAGTTTGCAATACATCAACACCGTATTTTTTTGTGGTTGCACAGACAAAACAGGTAGAAAATATCATTAGAAAGAGTGCCAAATTTAGAGAGTGACACTTTCCCTCGTAATTTATTTTGTGGTTTGGGATGGTGTGATTGTGAAAGTTGTAACATCGGGAGGTAATTAATAAAGCTGTTTGATTTTGATCATTATGTATAGTTCAATTGGAATCCAACGTAGCAACACCGACGTTAAGGCCTTTTTTGGTATTAAAGGTCGATAACTGTATAAGTTAGGACACTTAAATGTTTGGAGGTAAGGCTAGAAGAAAGTCAAAAATCAATTTAAAAAAATCCCTTTCCGTCGGATGGGGCTTTATGTTTGGATCTTAACTACATAAGATAACTGTTGTGGTTTAAAAGTTAAGTTAATTTAATCTCAAATTTTCATAATGAAATACCTATACTATCTCTATTGTTTTTATCAAAATAATTATTTAAAAAATTATATTTACTATATGTTATTAACTTTTATTACATAATTATAATTTTTTTCCACAACAATTGTAATTTAAAATCTACAAGACCTCAATACCAAATAGGACCTAACTTGTGTTTGGCTTATAAGGTGTTTAACAAACGTTCCAATTGAACTACTATTTCTTGAATACAATTAATTCTATTGATAGTCATAATTATGTATATTCCAATACAAGATCTTATGTTTGTAAAAGTCTAGAAAAATTGTTAAACTGTGTGGTTTAATAGTGTAATGACCATAAAAGATATTAAGCCATAATGTTTAATGGAATAATGACATTATACTATTAAACTATATGCTTTAAAATCATAAAATCTACAATCCTAGACTAAATCAGCCATATATATAAATGCTCGTTTTGTTAAAATGAGGATGTATTAAAATATAAAAAAATATAAATGTCAATACATTGGAAACTATGTTTTTTTACCTGTTAATGTAATGAGATTTGTGCTTTTTATTTGTTAGTGGCATTCTCACCTTAACAAAATGAGCATATTTTCACTAAAGAAGGACTAACCTTCTCTTATGCTGGTGTTTTCATTTTTTTCCATGCGGATATGCGTTAAGTTATAATAGAATCAATCTATTAAATCACACGGTTTAATAGTGAATCAAACACTGACTTTATTAAATGAGATGATTTAATAATGTGTGCATATTAAAAAAAAAAAAATGAGGGCACCGCTTAAGAATTCTAAATATATATAAAACAAAATCACAAATTGCTTTGATGAAAACTTTTCCCAATTGGAGCAAGAGAGAATTATGATGTTAAACGTAATTTTCAACTCTCATGCATTTGATCATATTCCTCTTCATGTATTTTCTTAACATTCGCCTCAACTAGAAAATTGAAAAGCTTAGTAACTCTCAAATCAATGTGCAGGCGAAATTCCAAACGAGATTGGCAATTTAAAAAACCTGAGGGATCTAGTTCTTGCTATCAATAACTTAATTGGTCCCATTCCAACCACTATCTTCAATATTTCAACCATAATAATCATTAATCTAGTTGGGAATCAACTCTCAGGCCACCTACCATCAACGATGGGCCACTCGCTTCCAAACATACAGTTTTTACTCTTGTGGGCCAATAGGCTTACCGGAACAATTCCCAACTCCATCACCAATGCTTCTAAACTCATTGGCCTAGACTTGAACACAAACTCACTCTCAGGCCAAATTCCAAATACATTTGGCAATTTGAGACACCTCAGCACCCTCAACATCAGGGCTAATTACTTGACAACTGAAACATCGTCTAATGGAGAGTGGAGCTTTCTTTCTTCTTTGACAAACTGCAATAAACTAAGAGCTCTAAGTTTAGGTTTTAATCCCTTAAATAGCATCCTTCCGCCATTAATTGGGAATTTCTCTGCTTCTCTTGAACAATTTTATGCACACGAGTGCAAACTCAAGGGTGGCATTCCCAAAGAAATTGGTAATTTACGTGGCTTGATAGCTTTAAGCCTCTTTACCAATGACTTGAATGGAACTATTCCAACGACACTAGGAAGATTACAGCAGCTGCAAGCCCTAGTTCTCCATAGAAATAATTTGCAAGGATACATCCCCTACAATATTTGCCATTTAAAGAGGCTGAGTAATTTACAGTTGCAACGTAATAATCTCAATGGACCCATACCCACGTGCTTGTCAAGTTTGATATCTCTAAGAGAACTCCACTTAGGCTCCAACCAGCTTACCTCTAGTATACCATCATCGTTTTGGAGTCTCGAGTATATATTGCGGATAGACTTGTCTTCAAATTCGTTAAGTGGTTCTCTCCCTTCAGATATACAAAATTTGAAGGTCTTGATATATTTAAATTTATCAAGTAATCAATTATCAGGAAATATTCCAATAACCATTGGTGGCCTCAAAGATCTAATTACTCTGTCCTTGGCTCGTAATCGATTTCAAGATAGTATCCCTAATTCATTTGGCAGTTTGACAAGCTTGGAATACTTGGATCTCTCCAACAACAATCTCTCTGGAGAAATTCCTAAGTCATTCGAGATACTTTCACACCTGAAACGACTTAATGTGTCTCACAATAGGCTAGAAGGGAAAATTCCTACCAATGGACCTTTTAGAAACTTCTCGGCTCAATCGTTCCTTTGGAACTATGCACTTTGTGGTCCACCAAGACTCCAAGTCCCACCTTGCAAGCAAGATGACACCAAAGGATCCAATAAAGCTGCTCTAATTTTCCTTAAATATGTTTTGCCTCTGATAATATCCACTACACTTATAGTGATTGTCATCATTCTGTACATAAGATACCGAAACAGGAGTGCCAAAAATCTGCCTCAGGAAGATTTATTTGCTCTAGCAACATGGAGAAGAACATCATACCTAGATATTCAACAGGCAACTGATGGGTTTAACGAATGTAACTTGCTTGGTGCGGGTAGCTTCGGATCAGTATACAAAGGAACACTTTTTGATGGGACTGATGTTGCAATAAAGGTTTTCAATCTGCAGCTAGAGAGAGCATTTAGGAGTTTTGAATCAGAATGTGAAGTACTGAGGAATGTTCGTCATCGAAATCTCATAAAAATCTTCAGCAGCTGTTGTAATTTAGATTTTAAGGCCTTGGTGCTTGAGTTCATGCCCAATGGTAGTCTAGAGAAGTGGTTGTACTCTCACAACTATTTTTTAGATATCCTAGAGAGGTTGAATATAATGATAGATGTGGGGCTGGCTCTTGAATATCTCCATCACAGTCATTCAACACCAGTGGTTCATTGTGATTTGAAGCCCAACAACATTCTCTTAGATAAAAATATGACGGCACGTGTGAGTGACTTTGGCATATCTAAACTCTTGGGTGAAGGTGATGATTCTGTGACACAAACCATGACAATGGCTACAATTGGTTATATGGCTCCAGGTAATTTCAAATTTAAACTCTAAATTTTTTCCTTTTTTCAAGCATAGGCAAAGTTTGGATCGATTATTGTTAACTGATTGTGATCTGTATATAATTTATTTTGTGGTGGGATATATTTATGATGAATCAAAATTGGAAAAAAATGCAGAGTATGCATCAGATGGAATTATTTCGCCGAAATGCGATGTCTATAGTTATGGTGTTTTATTGATGGAAACTTTCACGAGAAAGAAGCCTACAGATGAAATGTTTACTGGAGAAATGAGTTTAAAGCATTGGATTAAGGAGTCATTACCTCATGGATTGCCTGAAGTTGTTGATGCGAGTTTGGTGCGCGAGGAGCAAGCTTCTTACGCCAAAATGGATTGTTTCTTAAGAATCATGCATTTGGCATTGGGTTGTTGCATGGATTCACCAGAACAGAGGATGCGGATGACAGATGTCGTTGTGAAGCTCCAGAAGATTAAACAGACGTTTCTGGTCTCTGGATGATGTTGCTGCAACTGCTTAATGTAATTAACTTTACTTTTTTTTTTTTTTGTTATCTTGTCTGGGTTTGTGGTTTTGGAATAAGAGCCATTGTTTTGAGCAGAGCAGAAATTGGACACAGAAATCTGGCAGTCCTACATCGATGTCATGTATTTTATTTTTTTTCCAGAATCAAACTATTCGTCATCCTTACGGAAATTTCCACAAAGAGATTAATCACAATCAAAATCAACAAATCTTTTATTTTTATTTTTTTTCATGACTCCTCTTTATTTAGGAAGATAAAGATTATAGAATGAAAACTAAAGGAAACTAGATCCATGAATAAAGAGAATGCATGCCCGATGACAATCTCACATGGTTCCCACACACAACGCACTTCTCCTTTCTTGGGAAGCACTCAATTGTTGAATTGAATGCACAAAAGAATTTATTGATATTGGTATGGCAATACCGGGAACTGAGTTTTGTCCTTGAATAGCAACTTTGATTCTTTGCAAAGCTGCTGATAAGCAAACGTAACCGCCAGTACCGACTACGGTATGGGATTGAAGTTTTTGATAATGGAATGACATTGGATCAAAGATTTGATCAGACGGTATGGGAGGAGGAGACATTTTGGCGAGAAAATTCGGCGAAACAGAGGAACAGGTTGAGGAGGTTTTTGTGAAGACATTGATCGCGGGCCCGGAGGTCTGAAAATGGAGAAAACTTGGAACAAAATTTAATTGGGTCTCATTTAAATTACTTACATTTAGTAAGTTACAATTAATAAAAATGAAGTAAAAATAAGATATTGATACCACTTAACTCACTTGTTATTCATTTTTATTAGTTTTAAATTATTCTAAATATAATTTAGGAATTACCTTTAATTTATTAATAAGATGTATGGTTACTAGTGAGTCAAGATTGTCTTGTTTTGTTTTTTGTTTTCTCCCCTATTCTTCCGGAGAAAAAAGAAAAAGAAAAAAAGGGGTAAAGGGTAAAGTGCCGTAGCACGAGGCACAAGCCCTCTTCACTTACTTTACAAGGTCGCCATAGACCATAGTAGTAAGCAAGGAACAATAATAACAATGAGAATTGACAAGCACATGCCTTAAGCCGTTTACTTGGAAAAGTTATAAGTCTTGCACTTTTGTTTATTAGTTTTGTTTTTAAAAGTCGTGTCTCTTGCAAATGGATTATGTTCCTCCCCTCCGCCTTTTCCCTTCAAATCCCTCCCATGTTCTAAAATATCTATTAATTGATTATAATACATCAGAACTATTATCGAATTTTTCTTAAAAATGTACTTGAATTAAATGCGATGGAATGAAATAAGAGTAGAGATGCTGCAGATCGTAATGCTCCTAGAAAGGCGTATTTCAAACATAGAAGAGTGAAAGTTCTCATATCCTATTTTTCTACTTATTTGTTTGTAATACATATCCTATTTTAATCACACAAACAAAAAAGAAGTTTGTTTTTGCTTAATTTACAATGTTTGTGTGAGTTCCTTTCCCGACAAAAGAAGACTACCGATGAAATGTTTATTAGAGAAATAAGTTTAACGTATTGGGTAACAAAGTTATTAGCTCATGGATTGACTAAAGTTGCTGACGGAAATTTGGTGGGAGAAGAGCAAGCTTTTTCTGCCAAAATGGATTGTTTATTATGCATCATGCATTCGGCATTGGATTGTTGCTGGATTCACCAGAACAAAGGTTATATATGACAGATGTCGCTGTGAAGCTCCAGAAGAGCAAACTTACGTTTCTGGATGATGTTGCTGCAACTACCTAATGCATCATTTTTTTTGTGTTTGTTATCTTGTTTGAGCTTATGGTCGTTGTGGAATAAGAGTCATAGTTTTGAGCAGAGCAGAAATTAGGAGGAGAAATCTTATAGTCCTATCTCATTGTTATGTATCCAATTTTCTTTGTCAGAATCAAATTATTCGTCATCCTTACGGTTACAGACATTTCCACAAATCAAAATGAACAAACGTTGTTCTTATGAATCCTCTGTTCTTGAAAAGAATCAGATTAATTGAAGAGTGAAATCTAAATGTTGTTCTCATGAATCCTCTGTGTTTAAAAATATAAGGATTAAAGAGTAAAAACTAAAGGAAACTAGCTCCCATTAATTTAGAGAAAGCAAGCCTGATGGTTCCTAATGACAATAGTAAACCAATTTTTTTTATCCATCAACATCTGATGGTGCAAATTCAGCACAGCAATATTCACAGCACAAGTCCTCAATGACAGTCTCACGGGGTCCCAGTTCCCACACTCAACACGCTTCTTCTTTCTTGGGAAACACTCCATTGGGAAACGTAACGTAACCGCCACTGCCAACTACAATATGGGATTGAAATCTTTGATTACGGAGTGGCATTGGATTAAAGATTATTGATCAAACGGTAAGGGATGATGAGGCTTCTGGGAAGAAACAGAGGAATAGTCGGGGGGAGACGGACGAAAGCATAGCTGGCTGATGGGAGAGAAGTGGGTTCCACGGTGTTTCGTGATCCAATGATTTTTCTTATGCTTTTTATACCGCAATTCGGCGGATATATATGCACAAGGATGCGAAGGGAGACTATGGACACCGATGCCAAATTTTTTAAATCAGAAGGGGAAAAAATGAGAGAAAATTTTGCAAACCATAAAGCTCGGTTGGGTGGACTTTGTACTGTCTTGTCCCTTTCAAAACTTACTGTAGACAATTATTGACTGTGGCGGGCCTGAAAGTGGAGAAAATTTTGTAACTCAACTTGTTGTCGATGTAGCATTATTAAAAAAAAAAGTAGAGAAAGACTGTGGCGGGCCTGAAAGTGGAGAAAATTTTGTAACTCAACTTGTTGTCGATGTAGCATTATTTAAAAAAAAAGTAGAGAAAGTTTGGAACACTTTATTGGGTTCGGCTATGACGTAAAAGTTGTATGGTACAACTGTTGTTTTTAACCGTTAAATTCAGCTTATGATGACAATTATAGTTAGATCTAACGGTTAAAAGTAACAGTTATATCATACAACTGTTGCGTCATTTGGCCCACTTTATGATAATAAAATGTGGTAATTTTTGGAAATCTCCACTGAAGTTTGTCTTTTCTACACTTAGAGAGAATATATGTATATATTGACATATAACACCCCTGACTGTGTATGAACATTAGAGTACCGTTTGGTTGTTAAGGGCAATAACGTAATTGCAAAAATAAAAACGCTGACTGTTGAAAGAACGCAATAGCTTTTGCTTCTTGTTCTTTCTCTCTCTCTCAAAAGAATTTGGAGGCAGAAAAGGAAAAATTTTTTTTTTCTTCTTTTCTTTCCCTTTTACCCCCTTCCTCTCCACCCATTTCGTTCTTTTATCAGTAAAGCTGAAAAACAAAGGCCACTATTCCTGCATCACCAACACTTTGTCGTATTGCTTTGCTAGTCAACAAAAATTCTAACCCCATGTTAGAAAATAACACCAATATTAATGCTTCTTCTTCTCATGATCCTTTCACCTCTTCAGAAAATGGTGCACTAGTTATTCATAACAAAAGAGAAAGAAAACCAGCAGGCACCCCCATTTAGCTTTCTTTTTCAATTTTCTTTTGTATATGGGTTCAATTCTTTTAAGGCGAATTGCAAGTTTTGATTTTTGTTTTTCCGTTTTTTGTTTGATACGCACACACGCATAGATCCAGATGAGAGGTGGTTTTTATATGCTGTTCAATCTGATTAGAGCATCTCCAAAAGGCTCTATAAGTTTTACTCTTCAAATATTTGTTTGCTTACCTATGTGGCAAATAGAAGAGTGAAAAAATATATTATTCTCCAAAAGACTCTTCAAATAGAAATGATTTAATATTATTTTAATTAAAGAACTATTTTTTTAAAGGAAAAGTCAATAGTAATTAAAGCACCTCTCTCTCTTTCTCCAACAAAAAATAATAAAATATAAATTGAAGAGGGAGAAAGTAACTCTTCAAATTTGAAGAGAGAAGATCACTTCTTATTTGAAGAATCTTAATTGGAGAGTCTTTTGGATCCTTAAATGCTTATGTGGCTCTTCAAATAAGTAATAAAATCTTATTTGAAGAGTTTTTTGGTGATGCTCTTATAAAGCACATCTCAAAAATTGTGGTCCTAGAGGCCATTCTTCTGACTGGGGCCGAGTGTTTTTTGGGTTCTTCTCTTCTCCCAAATTTACTCCCTTTTTTATTCTTTCAACAAAAATGGGATTGTTTGCTTCTTCAAGTGGGACCTCGGGGGCAATTTACCTCCACAAATTGACCCACAGGCCACGGCTACTAGATTTGGAGGGGAGAGAGAGTGACCTACGGCTGCTGGAATTGAGGCGGGAGAGAGAGATTGAACCGTGCGTTTTGTGCTAGATTTGGAGGTCTGAGGGGAGAAAGAGAGTGTGACCCATGACCAACAACTGTTGGATTTGGAGGGGAAAGAGAGTGAGAGCTGTCGACGGAGCGTGGTGAGGAAGAAGGGGAGATTGGTGGCTTGGTGAGATTAGTGGCATGAGCGGTGAGGGAGTCAGGGAGAGAGCGAGAGAGGGTGTGCTGTGAACGTTGCGTGTGTGTTACAAACGGTGTTGCACAGTTCTTTCAATCAAACCCTAAGATCCTAACAAAATCATGCCAAAATCTTGATTCACCAGGCCTCTTAATTAAGTTAAAAGCTTCTGTTTTGTTATCTTCTGCAATGCAAGAAGCATCGTCAAGTCCGCAACTCCACGTTACTGAGTTGTTGAACTGTGCAGTGAGGGGCATTATTATACTTTCGGTAACAGAGCAAACGGCAGTCTAACCCTGATACGCGGTTAGGGGTGCTATATGTCAAAATAGGTATACATTCTCTTCAAGTGTAACAAGGGCAAACCTCAGGGGAGGTTTCCAAAAATTACCCGAATAAAATGTGTGGTTACTACTAACTCAAGGTCGTCTTTTCTTTAGAAGAAAAGGGGAAAAAAAAAGTAATATGCATGATTAGAATTAAGAAATAAAGTGCCGACAATAACGATTGACATGCACATGCGTCTACGTTTTTCTTCCACGAAAGGCGTGTGCATTTACTTGGAAGTTGAACGACTCATCAGTCATAAATCAATTTTTTCTCCCTTTGGGTTTCGAAGTCATGTGTCTCTTGTATAAGTATGCTATTTTGCTTCCCTTTAAACATGTTTCCAACCCACTTGGCTCAAAGATTGCTGTGTCTATTAAAAACAACAATATGCGCTTATTATTCTTCTGTGTTCCTATGCTGTTTTTGTTACCGTGTTTCATGGCTAGCTTGGCTATGGCCACGGTAAAAAACATAACAACAGACGAATCTGCTCTCCTTGCATTTAAAGCTCATGTCGTTGATCCTCGTAGTGTTTTAATGGATAATTGGTCTATTATTTATCCAATATGTAGTTGGGTCGGCATTTCTTGTGGTTCTCGCCATCATAGAGTCACAATCTTGAATCTTTCATCTATGAGTCTCGGAGGCACAGTTCCTCCACACTTGGGAAATCTCTCATTCCTTAAGTATCTTATTATTAAGGACAACAACTTCCATGGTCATTTGCCAAGTGAATTGGGGCAATTACGTCGACTCAGATTCATTAGTTTCTATAAAAATAAAATTAGTGGAAGTTTTCCATCATGGATCGGTATCTTATCAAAACTCCACACATTGGTTCTTCGTGATAACTATTTCACGGGTCCCGTAAATAATTGTCTCTTCAACTTGTCAGAGTTAGTGAAATTGGATGTAAGGGTGAATATTTTTGATGGAAATATTCCTTCAACGATTGGAAATTTGAGTAGTCTTAGGCTTCTAAATCTTGGTGATAACTACTTCCAAGGTACGTTCTACTTCGTATTTTCGAATCATATTTGCATTTTGCATGTCTGTGGAATCATTTTATACATCCAACGCCAGTGGCTGATGCAAAAGATTTCCAGTTATTAGATAGTCAGCCAACAGTATGTTTATTTATATATTATCATTTATTTATTTATTTATTTTTACTTTAAGTGTTTCCCCCATGCAAGAAAGCTGGAAATCAATAAAAGCAAAATTAGGAGTGATACGGTTAGTACTCATCCATATTAATTGGCTATATGTGTGGGTAGTTCCTTATAGACTTCAACTGAGGATGACCAATGCGTTGGTGCCAGACACCCGTGATTCAGTGTACTTTAGACTTTATTTGGATTCATTCACAATTTTCATATATAAAGAAATGATTTAATTAAAGATTTTTTTCCTGAAAAAAAAAAGAAAATGTAAAGAACACGTACAAAGAAAATTAAGAGATTTTTTTTTTCTTCAAATGGAAAGGAAAATCTATTACAATAAGTAATGTGGTGCTGATGTATCTTACAACAATTTAAGAGTTGCATCAATTAAGTGTAGTTTAGTTGTCAAATACTTTTGAGTTATTTAATACAACGCTGGGGTTAGTGTAAGTTACAACACTATGTACTTAACAAGGTGCGTTGAACAGTTAGTATATTATATTGTAGTAATTTGTCAAACAGTACCTGCATTAAGGTGTGAACAAACCAACAACGGACTAACAAAATCAATTCACTAATCGAACACATTAAATTAACCCCCCAAAAAAAGAACAAATTTAAATTTAATTTTTAGTTTTAACAAATCAGTGTTTTAAGTAAGGGCAGGGATTGCTGGGTTGGGTTGCTTAATTTAAATTTTTGAGTATATTTAGACTATGCAAATTCAGATAACCTAAACCCTAAGAAGTTGTTCATTTGAAGACGACGATGATATAAAGAAGTAAATGATACAACAATGAAAACTAGAATACTTACAAAAATTTTGAAGCTTGCCATTAGTAAATCCGTAATTACTTTACTGAATAAAATTTAGAAGCTCAAAAACTTTGAATTAAATGTTGGCATTCTTGCAGGTGCAATTCCAAATGAGATTGGCAATCTACAAAATCTGGAGAGTCTAATTCTTGATACCTGTCACTTAAGTGGTCCTATTCCACCCACGATCTTCAATATTTCAACCATAGTAGGCATTAACCTACTTACCAATAATCTCTCAGGTCATCTACCATCAACAATTGGCCACTCGCAGCTTCCAAATTTGGAGTGGTTTACCTCTGGCGACAATAAACTGACCGGGGCAATTCCTAATTCCATCACCAATATTTCTAATCTCAACGTCCTCGACTTCTTCACAAACTCATTCTCTGGCCATATCCCGAATACATTTGGCAACTTGAGACTTCTCAGCGCACTGAATCTTGCGTATAATCACTTGACCACTGACTCAGAGTGGAGTTTTCTCTCTTCTTTGACTAATTGCAGAAGTCTAAGAATTTTAAACATAGGTTCTAATCCATTACGTGGCACCCTTCCACCATTAATTGGGAATTTCTCTGCTTCTCTTGAAAGTTTTTATGCATTCGATTGCAAACTCAAGGGCAGAATTCCCCAAGAAATTGGTAATTTACATGGTTTGCTGCGTTTAAGCGTTCCCACTAATGACTTGAATGGAACTATTCCAACGACGTTGGGAAGACTCCGGAAGCTTCAAGGGTTATACCTTTTTGAAAACAATTTGCAAGGGTCCATCCCTGATAATCTTTGTCTCTTGCAAAGGTTGGATGCCTTCGATTTAAGTCGTAATCAACTCTCCCGACATATACCACAATGCTTGGCGGGATTGACTTCCCTAAGATCTCTCTTGTTAGGCTCCAACAACTTGACTTCTAGTATACCACCATCCTTGTTCAGTCTTGAGTACATTTTGCAAATAGACTTGTCGTCAAATTCACTAAGTGGTTTTCTCCCTACAAATATACAAAATTTGAAAGTCTTGGTAGATTTGGATTTATCAGGGAATCAAATATCAGGTGATATTCCAACAACTATTGGTGGCCTCAAAGCTCTAACAACTCTATCCTTGGCTGGTAATCTCTTTCAAGGTCCTATTCCAGAATCAGTTGGCAGTTTGATAAGCTTGGAATCATTGGACCTCTCTAATAACAATCTCTCTGGAAAAATTCCCAAATCATTGGAGGCACTCTCATATCTCAAACAACTTAATGTGTCTCACAATAGATTAGAAGGGGAAATTCCCATCAAAGGGCCTTTTAAAAACTTCTCAGCTCAATCATTTATATGGAATTATGCACTTTGTGGTCCACCAAGATTCCAAGTCTCACCTTGCAAGGATGAAAACAGCCAAGGCTCCAAGAAAAGTGCTATAGTTATCCTGGAATATATTTTGCCTCCGATAATATCCATTACATTAATAGCAATTGTGATCATCTTCTTCGTAAGACACAGAAACCAGGGTACAAAAAATTCAGGACATGAAGATTTGTTATCTATGGCAACATGGAGAAGAACTTCATATCTTGAAATTCAACGGGCAACCGATGGATTTAATGAATGCAATTTACTGGGTACAGGTAGCTTCGGAACAGTGTATAAAGGGACACTTTTAGATGGAACTAATGTCGCAATAAAGGTTTTCAATCTGCAACTAGAGAGAGCGTTTAGGAGTTTCGATTCTGAATGTGAAGTATTGAGGAATGTTCGACATCGAAATCTCATAAAGATCTTTAGCAGCTGTTGTAATTTAGATTTCAAAGCCTTAGTGCTTGAATTCATGCCTAATGGTAGTCTAGAGAAGTGGTTGTATTCTCACAACTATTTCCTAGACTTCTTAGAGAGGTTAAATATAATGATAGATGTGGGGTTGGCCCTTGAATATCTGCACCACGGTCATTCAACACCTGTGGTTCACTGTGATTTGAAGCCCAACAACATTCTCTTAGATGACAAAATGATGGCACATGTGAGTGACTTTGGCATTTCCAAACTCTTAGGCGAAGGAGACGATTCTGTGACACAAACCATGACAATGGCTACAATTGGTTATATGGCACCAGGTAACGTTTCAAATCTATTTTCTAAGTTTTTTCAAGCATAGGTCAATTTTGGGGCAATTACTATGATTATTATTTGTTTATCATTTATTTCATGGAGGTATATATTATGTTGAATTAAAATTTTTTAAAAAATTCAGAGTACGCATCAGATGGAATTATTTCACCTAAATGCGATGTCTATAGCTATGGTGTTTTATTGATGGAAACGTTCACGAGAAAGAAGCCTACAGATGAAATGTTTACTGGAGAAATGAGTTTAAAGCATTGGATTAAGGAGTCATTACCTCATGGATTGACTGAAGTTGTTGATGCAAATTTGGTGCGCGAGGTGCAAGCATCTTATGCCAAAATGGATTGTTTATTAAGAATCATGCATTTGGCATTGGGTTGTTGCACGGATTCACCAGAACAGAGGATGCGGATGACAGATGTCGTTGTGAAGCTCCAGAAGATTAAACAGACGTTTCTGGTCTCTGGATGATGTTGCTGCAACTGCTTAATGTAATTGACTTTACTTTTTTTGTTTGTTATCTTGTCTGGGTTTGTGGTTTTGGAATAAGAGCCATTGTTTTGAGCAGAGCAGAAATTGGACACAGAAATCTGGCAGTCCTACATCAATGTCATGTATTTTATTTTTTTCCGGAATCAAACTATTCGTCATCCTTACGGAAATTTCCACAAAGAGGTTAATCACAATCAAAATCAACAAATTTTTTATTTTTATTTTTTTTCATGACTCCTCTTTATTTAGGAAGATAAAGATTATAGAATGAAAACTAAAGGAAACTAGATCCATGAATAAAGAGAATGCATGCCCGATGACAATCTCACATGGTTCCCACACACAACGCACTTCTCCTTTCTTGGGAAGCACTCAATTGTTGAATTGAATGCACAAAAGAATTTATTGATATTGGTATGGCAATACCGGGAACTGAGTTTTGTCCTTGAATAGCAACTTTGATTCTTTGCAAAGCTGCTGATAAGAAAACGTAACCGCCAGTACCGACTACGGTATGGGATTGAAGTTTTTGATAATGGAATGACATTGGATCAAAGATTTGATCAGACGGTATGGGAGGAGGAGACATTTATGCGAGAAAATTCGGCGAAACAGAGGAACAGTTTGAGGAGGTTTTTGTGAAGACATTGATAGCGGGCCCGGTGGTCTGAAAATGGAGAAAACTTGGAACAATATTTAATTGGGTCTCGTTTAAATTACTTACATTTAGTAAGTTACAATTAATAAAAATGAAGTAAAAATAAGATATTGATTCCACTTAACTCACTTGTTATTCATTTTTATTAGTTTTAAATTATACTAAATATAATTTAGGAATTACCTTTAATTTATTAATAAGATGTATGGTTATTAGTGAGTCAAGGTCATCTTGTTTTGTTTTTTGTTTTCTCTCCTATTCTTCCGGAGAAAAAAGAAAAAGAAAAAGAAAAAAAGAGAAAAAGGGATAAAGTGCCGTAGCACGAGGCACAAGCCCTCTTAACTTACTTTACAAGGTTGCCATAGACCATAGTAGCGAGCAAGGATGTAACATCTACTTTTAATTATTTATCTTTTTCCTCTTTTACCCTTTTAAATTGAGTAGGATAGTTATTATTGAGTGTTTGTGTGTGAGTAAAATTTACCAAATTACTTTAAATAAATTACGTAAGTTATTAGTTTTTATTAAAAAATATTTACTAATTACCAAATATTTAAGAAGCCATTTCTTTAAAGAAGCCGTCTTTTATTTTCTAAGCTGTTACAAACCCTAGAAAAAAAAAAAGAAAATAAAGAAACATGTCTAAACTCATTGGCCTAGACTTGGGCGTAAACTCATTCTCGGGCCGTATCCCAAAAACATTTGGCAACTTGAGACACCTCAGCACCCTCAACCTTGTGATGAATAACTTGACGACAGAATCATCTTCAGCAAATCAGTGGAGTTTTCTCTCTTCTTTGACTAATTGCAGAAATCTAGCCAATCTAAGTTTAGCTTCAAATCCATTAGGTGGCATCCTTCCACCATTAATTGGAAATTTCTCTGCTTCTCTTCAAAAATTCTATGCATTCGAGTGCAAACTCGCTGGCAGCATTCCAAAAGAAATTGGTAATTTACGTGGCTTGATGGTATTAAGTCTCGGCTTCAATGACTTGAATGGAACTATTCCAACATCCATAGGCACACTACAGCAGCTACAAGGTTTTTATCTCCCTAAGAATAATTTGCAAGGATACGTTCCTCATGATCTTTGCCATTTGGAGAGGTTGAATATATTAGAATTAAATCGAAATAACCTCTCCGGACTTATACCACAATGCTTAGAGAGTTTAACATCTCTAAGAGAACTCCACTTGGACTCCAACAAGCTCACTTCTAGCATACCATCATCCTTGTGGAGCCTTGAATACATCTTGCTTATAAATTTGTCGTCAAATTCATTAAGGGGTCCTCTCCCTTCGAATATACAAAAGTTAAAGATCTTGATAGTTTTAGATTTATCAAGAAATCAATTATCAAGTGATATTCCATCAACCATTGGTACCCTAAAAAATCTAGAAACTCTATCCTTGGCTGGTAATCAATTTCAGGGTCCTATCCCTGAATCAGTTGATAGTTTGATAAGCTTAGAATCCTTAGATCTCTCCGGCAACAATCTCTCTGGAAAAATTCCTAAGTCATTGGAGACACTTTCGCATCTCAAACAATTTAATGTGTCTCAAAATAGGCTAGAAGGGGAAATTCTGTTTAAGGGGCCTTTTAAAAACTTCTCAACTTAATCATTTTTCAGAAATTATGCACTTTGTGCTCCACTTAAACTCCGAGTCCCACTTTGCAAGCCAGATAACAACAAAAGAACCAAGAAAGTTGCTCTAATTGTCCTTAAATATACTTTGCCCATGATAGTATCCACCGTACTTGTAGTGATTACCATCATTACGTACATAAGATGGCGAAATAAGAGTACAAAAAAATCAGTTCACGAAGATTTCCTACTCTTGCAATATGGAGAAGAACATCGTACCTAGACATTCAACGAGCAACTAATGAATTTAATGAATGTAACTTGCTTGGTACAGGTAGTTTTGGATTAGTTTATAAAGGAACCATTTCCGACGGGACTAATGTTGCAATAAAGATTTACAATCTGCAACTAAAGAGAGCATTTCAGAGTTTTGATTCTGAATGTGAAGTTTTACGGAATGTTTTGTTGTGCGCGGAATACGGAATCAAGCGCACCAAATAATTACAAAAAAATAAAAGACACAATTATTTAACGTGGCTCGGTAATTAAACCTACATCCATGGAGGCAAGAAAGAATAATTATTTATTTAACAATTAATAGAGTATAAATATTTGGGTAACGAATCTCACTTCCCAGAAACCCAAATATACCCAGTACTCTCACACTCTGCAAGAAAAATAAATTTCCTAGACACGCTTTTCTCACTTCTCTCAAAAGCTTAAAAACTTATAAGCTTAACAAATTTTGGGATACTAAACAAATGAAGAATGCTTAGCTATTTATAGGAAAAATGTTAGCACTATTCATCAAGAAAAATTGAATTTCCAAACGCGTCCAAAACGCGTCCAAACCGTGTTTAAAACGCGTGCAAGCCGTGTGTGTGTGGCAAAGACACCACACTGCTTTGACTTTTCAACAAATCTCCATCTCGGCGAAAATTTATCCAAATCTGAGCTGATTGACAATAATCCTCTAAACTTCATCCCTCACACAATCCTAAAAAAGATCCACATTGGCTGTATCTCTATGACTGCCTACGTATTAAAAATTTAGGATCAAGCCAACCGTAGTTCAAAAAATCTCCAAACTCAACGCATTCGAAGAATTAGTTTCAATATGTATAACGATTTACTCAATCTGCCCACACGATTCTCCTTTCCAACAACTTTGAAACCACACAGCTGAGTCATATAGATTTTCTCCTCCAAATCTCCATGTAAGAACGCCGTCTTAACATCCAATTGAGCCAACTCTAACTCATATTCTGCCACTAATGCAAGTAGGATACGAATGGAAGTATGTTTTACGACTGGAGAGAAAACTTCATTGTAGTCAATACCTTCCTTTTGAGCAAAAATTTTTGCCCCGACCCTTGCCTTGTATCAAGGAGTTGATTGATTCAGAGATCTTTGCTTCTTGGTGTAGACCCATTTATTGCCAATAGCCCCTTTTCCCTTTGGTAACTTTACAAGTTCCCAAGTCTGATTTTGATGGAGAGATTTCATCTCTTCCTCCATGGCTAACTTCCATTGATCACTTTCACTGCTGCGTACTGCTTCACCGAAAGTGTTGAGGATGTCATCATTACTAACTAGAAGTGCATAGGCTACCCCTATATCTTTAGTAAGCCATCCGAGTTTCTTTATCTCTCTTCTTGGCCTCCTTGTTGCTATAGAATCATCATTATCTACATCATCAGTTGTTTTTTCTTTGTGGGACATCAGAAGAAACAACTTCTTCTTCAACTCTAGGTGTCATCTCCATAGTTGAGTCCTTCTCTGAAGTAGAACTAACTGGTACATATGGAGTTGCATTAAACTCCACTCGCTACAATACCTCTATGGTCTTGTTCTCCACCTGCTGAGAACTTAAAGCTTTCATCATTAAAGCTTCATCAAACGTGACATCTCTGCTACATACAATCTTTTTATCTTCGAGATCTCAAAGCTTGAAGCCCTTTACTCCTCCTTTGAATCCCACAAAGATAGATTTTCTAGCACGAGGATCCAGTTTACCATCTTTAACATGATAATAAGCTGGACACTCGAATATACGAAGAGAATCATAGTCTTGTGCATGCTTTCCAGACCACATTTTCATAGGAGTTTTACCTCCAATTGTAGCAGAAGGCAATCGGTTTATCAAGTGACTTGCATAGCTCACAGCATCAGCCCAAAACTTTTTATCTAAACCAGCATTAGATAACATACATCGTACCTTTTCCAGGAAAGTAAGATTCATACGCTCAGCCACGCCGTTCTGTTGCGGAGTATATCTCACCGTGAAATGTCTTTTTATGCCCTCATTCTGACATACTTGTAAGAATGGATCAGAAGTATATTCACCCCCATTGTCAGAACGCAATACTTTGATATTTCTGCCAGTTTGAGTCTCTACCAGTTTCTTCCATTTGACGAAAATCTCTAGAACCTCATCCTTTGCTCGCATGGTGTACACCCACACACATCTAGAGAAATCATCAACAAATGTAACAAAATAATGGCTTCCACCAATTGATGCAGTCTTGGTTGGTCCCCATACATCACTGTGAACATATTCAAGGATCTCCCGAGTATCGTGATTAACTGTACCAAACTTGACCCTTGTTTTCTTACCTACTACACAATACTCACAGAACTTTAATTTACAGGTTTTGGTACCTTTTAAGAGTCTGTGTTTCATCATAGTTTGCAAAGACTTTTCTCCAGCATGTCCCAATCGTACATGCCATAGATTGGTGGTGTCACTATGCGCCTTAACAACATTTGCTTCATCAGTTGTACCTCCCTTCAAATAGTACAAATTGTGACGCCGAACCCCTTGTAGAATCACCATAGCCCCATGTGTAAACTTCATTGTGCCATCTTCAATTGTAACCTTATAGCCTTTAGCTTTTAGAGCACCCATAGAAATTAGATTTTTCTTTAAAGTTGGAACATATCTAACCTCTTTCAGTTCTCTAACCATTCCATCAAACATTTTGAGCCAAATTGATCCTATCCCCATTGTGCGACAAGGTTGATCATTCCCCATCACAATTGCACCGAATTCCAGATTATGAAAATCCGTAAACCATTCCTTAATAAGACACAAATGGTAGGTTGCTCCAGTATCAAGTATCCACTCGCTCGAACTAGCCATGTATGCTGTAGGAGTAATACTTTGTGAATAATCAGAATCTTCATCTTTACGTGCTATGTTTGCTGCTACTGGTTTCTTTCCATCTCTCTTTTGAGCCTTCGGGCAATCTTTCCTCCAATGACCCTTTTCATGACAAAAGGCACACTCATCTCGAGCTATGTTTCTGTTTTTCGATTTGGATCGAGAATTCTTTCCACCACACCTCTTCTTTTTCTCCATCATCCAATCTCTACTCACCAAAGATTTAGACGATGCTCGTTTAGACTTTTTATCATTATTCTGAATTTCCAAGTTAGTCAATGCTGTACAAACATCTTTGAAGACGATCACACTCTTCTCATATATCAAGGTAGTCACAAAATGACTAAATTCCTCAGGTAGTGAGTGTAACAAAATCATAATCTTGACTTCATCTTTAATGTCTTCATCAAAATTCTTCAAATAAGCAAATAACTTTTCAAATCTTAAGACATGATCATGCATTGACATCCCAGGCTTCATTCGAAAGACATATACTTGGCCTATTGCATGAAGACGATTTTTAGGACTTTTCAGCAGGTACTTCTCCTTTAATGTACGCCACAAAGTCATCTCACACTCCTCATCTTTTACCAAGTATTTCACTTCTTTGGTCAAACAAGATCTAATTTGACCACAAGCTTTCTTGTTCATACGATCCCAAATTTCTTTATCATACAAGTATCTTTTATTTTTCAGAACAACATCGAGATCGATTTGAATAATGGCATCTATAACTTCGCGCCTCCACATGCCGAAGTTGATTTTTCCATCAAACTTTTCAACATCGATATTCTGGCCTCCTTTAACAGGTGCTGAATAGCGATTTGACAAATCTCGCCTCCCTCCTGAAATGTCTCTTGAAATAGTCTCGGTAGATCTCTCCTCAATTCTGGAAGTTTCACCTTCTAGCATTTTCTCAACGAACTATTTCCACTTGAAAAACAGTCTCTATGATATTAATTTCGAGTGAATAAATGCACCAAGAAAGTTCCCAGGAGACTGAACAGGAACTTGGTCCCAATTAAAAACCAGAATCCTTATACTCTTATTGCCTTGTTGACAGAACTTTCCTAGGCATGCAAAAAATACACACTACTTACAATAGACTGTCTCCCAAGTATAAATGGCTATCTCCACCGTATACGTGAACAGTGCCATATCCCCCCAAGTACGAACCGTCGGCTCTGATACCATTTGTTGTGCACGGAATACGGAATCAAGTGTACCAAACAATTACATAAAAATAAAAGACACAATTATTTAACGTGGTTCGGTAATTAAACCTACATCCATGGAGGTAAGAAAGAATAATTGTTTATTTAACAATTAATAGAGTACAAATATTTGAGTAACGAATCTCACTTCCTAGAAACCCAAATATACCCAGTACTCTCACACTCTGTAAGAAAAATAAATTTCCCAGACACACTTCTCTCACTTCTCTCAAAAGCTTAGAAACTTATAAGCTTAACAAATTTTGGGATACTAAACAAATGAAGAATGCTTAGCTATTTATAGGAAAAATGTTGGCACTATTCATCAAGAAAAATTGAATATCCAAACGCGTCCAAACCACGTTCAAAACGCGTGCAAGCCGTGTGTGTGGGGCAAAGACACCACACAGCTTTGACTTTTCAACATGTTCGTCATCGAAATCTCATAAAGATCCTTAGTAGTTGTTCTAGTCCAGATTTTAAAGCATTGGTACTTGAGTTAGTGCCAAATGGTAGTCTAGAGAAGTGGTTGTATTCTCACAACTATTTCTTAGACATTCTACAGAGGTTGAATATAATGATAGATGTGGGGTCGGCTCTTGAATATCTCCATCATGGTCATTCATCGGCACCTATAATTCATTGTGATTTGAAGCCCACCAACATTCTCTCGGATGAAAAAATGGTGGCACATGTGAGCGACTTCGGCATTTCCAAACTCTTAGGTGAAGGAGAAGATTCTGTGACACAAACCATGACAATGGCTACAATTGGTTATATGGCACCAGGTAAAGTTTCAATTGTAATTAAAATTTTTACTCTTTTTTCAAGCACAAGCAAAGTTTGGGTTACCTTAATTATCAAAAAATTATTGTTTTATCCTTTGTTTCATAATTGAAATTAAAAAATGCAGAGTATGGATCAGAAGGAATTGTTTCAGCTAAATGTGATGTCTACAACTATGGTGTTTTATTGATGGAGAAAGAGGCCCACCGATAGGAGAAATGAGTTTAAGGAGATGGGTAAAGGAGTCATTACCTCACGGATTGACCGAAGTTGTTGACGCAAATTTGGTGCGAGAAGAGCAAGCTTTTTCTGCCAAAATGGATTGTATATTAAGCATAATGGATTTGGCATTGGATTGTTGTATGGAGTCGCCCGACAAGAGGATTAATATGACAGACACTGCAGCAAAGCTCAAGAAGATTAAAGTGAAGTTCCTGGATGATGCTGCTGCTGCAACCAGTTAACGTAATTTTTACTGCGTTTGTCTGTTAACTTCGTGCGTACTCTTTCCTTCTTGTGCTTGCGGAATTAAAGCCATTGCTTTGAGCAGAACATAAATTGAATTTAGAAATCCAATCTTCGAATTTGTAACTTTGTACACATACAGACTTAATACTAGATATGGTATGTGTTTAATTTCAATACTAGATATGGACTCATTTATTTATAAACAAACTGTTGTGCAAATCAGCACAGTGAATCCATATTCAAACATGAATTCAAGTTTCCATTTCGCCTCTCTGCTAGTAGTAGTAATACAGAAAAGAATACTCCAGTTCAATAGTAGTCCAGTTCTCGTTACAATCGTTTAGGTAAAAGTGAAAAGCATTATCTTTGCAAGCTTCAGTGCTTTATTGCGACCAAAAAACTTCTTCACAATTGCCAGTGCAAACTACAAGGAAGTTCCTGGCCTTCTGCTGGTGATAAGATTGCCATCAACCACAACCCTGCTTTCGACTTCACTCTGATCTGACAGGTTGCTGCACTTTCTTACCCTGAACCAAAGTTAAACATGTCTAAGGGGAAAATATTTGTGCAGGAACATGCTTTCATATTTGATATCAAACAATATTGCTTGATATACTTGGGATTTGAGGGGAAAAAATTACATGAATGAAGCCAAAATAAAGAAGCATAAAAATTTTGGAAAACTTATGATATGTTCTGAGCTGAATTTGGGTAATGTGATTAATGAAGCAGCAGCAGTTCTTGAGTTTGTAATTTGTCAGCAAATTTTTAATAATTCATCACTGACTTACATGAGATAAGATTGGGTTGTTCAACATTCATAAAATCATACAAGACCATAATCTTTCATCAAGTTCGGATAAGGTAATCCAAATGAGGAATAAATACTTAATCAGGTGATTCTGCGACAACGATGACAACTGCCACAATTGTTTACGCGACATCAGGTAATGTCTCGAATCTATTTCGAACTTTGTTATTTTTTGAAACACAAGCAAAATTCACTCCAAATACTATTCATTGATAATCTATTTCATAAAGGGACATCTTTCTGATATGTTGAAATTTAAAAGGAAAAAAAAATGCGGACTGTGGAATAGAGGGAGTTATTCCTTCCAGACGCGACACTGATTTGAAATGGGAATTAACAATGAATATATCAGTAAACAAAGAAACACAAAGATTTATAGTAGTTCAGCACTAAACGTAACTACATCTATAGTGGATCAAGATCAAATTAATGGCTTCACTAATCTCACGAGAACAAGGTTTACAAGAGCCTCAAGGGCATTATAGAGAACAAATGAATATGACTTTCTCTCTCTAACTCTCTTTAGGCTCTCTCAACAACCTCTGAAAATAATAGCTGTTAATCAGCCTTCATATAAACCTTGTTTCTGCGTTTCTGGTGTTGGGCAAGTTGCCCAGATTTTTTCCCGCCAAAAATAACGGCCTGGGACTGCTTCTTGCACGTGCTCCACGCGTGCAACTTAAGTGATGACCAAAACGGCGTCCTGAGCTTGACGTTTCTGATCTAATCTAATTGAGTTGCACACGTGCCATACGTGCTTCATTTACCAGCCATAACCGACGTTAGTCACTTGTCATACACGTATTATACGCGGCGTCGTTTATGTTATACCGACATGTCGAGAAATATCCAAGGGAACAATGACATGTCACCCATAGCAGTTGGAGTAAGTTCTCATTGAGAACTTCTCAACGTTGCTGCTCTGTCTTGTTTGTGCTTGTAGAATAGGAGCCAATTGTTTTAATCACAACAGAAATGGGATTGGGAAGCGAGAAATGTGATGGTCCTCTATCAATGTTATGTATTTTATTTTTCTCCAGAATCAAACTATTCATCCCACCAACAAGTAGCACTGATGGAGGACATTTCCTTCCACAAGAGAAATACATAAAACTGATAGACAATCAATATCTTCGACAGTCATTTCCTTAAAACTATGTTATGTGTAGTTTTATTAATCTAACTAATCTTAGACAGTCATTGCCTTTTTTTGAAGTCTCAGAATATTGTTTTATTAAGCTAACTAATCTTAGACAGTCATTTCCTTCCACGAGATTATTCGCAATCAAATTCAACCTACATTGTTTTTGTGTATCCTCAGCATATAACAAAATAAAGAATGAGAACAAAATTAAGGAAACTAGATCCTACGAATAAAGAGAATGCGTGCTGGTTCTTTCAATTTGTATAATAAACAAATTGTTTTTTCTCCATGAGACCCAGACCTAGTTTCATTAACATTGTTTTTCCCACGAACTAATAAGACTTAGGACTCAGTTCGAATCTTTTGTAACGTGTGTGAATATTTAGACAATACTTTTTCTAAAAAAAAAAAAATTGTGTTTCTCCGTGAACATTTGATAACCCAAATTCAGCATAGAATATTTTTAATTCTGAATATTTTTAAAAGCTTGAATAACATTATGGTTATAAATGCTTTTGTCATCATAATTATTAGTTAATTTAGTCTCTAACTAAAATAAAAGGCCCAATTTAAACATTCTCTCTCTCTCTCTCTCTCTATATATATATATATATTCAACTGCTTAGTGAAATCTCAAAATCGCTGAACAAGAGAGATCATAATTCATATGCTTATTGTCAAACGAAACTTCCAACTTTCATGCATTTTAACATTTACCTTACTCTGCTTGTACTTTCAGCTCAATAACCGTTAATATAATGTGGGCATTTATTCTGGCAGGTGAAATTCCAACTGAGATGGGCAATCTCCAAAATCTGGAGTATTTAGCTCTCCATTCCAATAACTTAACTGGTCCTATTCCACCCACGATCTTCAATATTTCAACCATAACAAGAATTACTCTAGCTGACAACCACTTCACAGGCCATTTACCATCAATGATTGGCCACTCGCTTCCAAACATAGAATGGTTAAGTTTGGCGAAGAACAAACTTAGCGGCGCAATTCCCAACTCTATCACCAATGCTTCTAAACTCAGTGTCCTAGACTTGAGCTACAACTCTTTCTCTGGCCTTATCCCAAGCACTTTTGGCAACCTGAGATTCCTTGGCCTGCTCAACCTAGCGTTTAATTACTTGACGACTGAATCATCTACTGGTGGGTGGAGTTTTCTCCCTTCTTTGACTTCTTGCAGGATGCTGGCATCTTTAGGCTTAGGTTCTAATCCTTTACGTGGCATCCTTCCACCATTAATTGGGAATTTCTCTGAGTCGCTTCAAAAATTTTTTGCACATGATTGCAAAATTAGGGGCAGTATTCCTCAGGCGATTGGTAATTTACGTGGCTTGATACTTTTAAGCCTCTTCAACAACGACTTGGACGGAACTATTCCAAAATCAATGGGAACGTTAAAGACACTACAAGTTTTATATCTCGATGCCAATAATTTGCAAGGATATATTCCCAGTGATCTTTGCCGCTTGGAGCGGTTGACTGGTTTATTTTTAAATGAAAATAAGCTCTTCGGACATATACCGTAACGCCAGGGGAGTCTGACTTCTCTAAGAACACTCTTTTTAAGCTCCAACACGCTCACTTCGAGTATCCCATCATCCTTGTGGAGTCTTGAGTACATCTTGTTGTAAACTTGTCAACAAAATCTCTAAGCGGTTCTCTATCTTCAGATATACAAAACTTAAAGGTCTTAATAGAGTTAGATTTATCAAAAAATCAATAATCAAGTGATATACCAGTAACTATTGGTGGCCTGAAAGATCTAGCAACTTTATCCTTGGCTAGAAACCAATTTTATGGTCCCATCCCTGAATCATTTGGTAGCTTGATTGTAACACCCACATTTAATTATTTATTGTTTTCCTCTTTTACCCTTATTTAATTAAGTAGGATAGTTATTATTGAGTGTTTGTGTGTGAGTAAAACTTATCAAATTGCTTTAAATAAGTTACGTAAGTTATTCTTATTTTTTTTTAAAAAATATAAATATTTATTAATTACCAAGTATTTAAGAAGCCATTCTTTTTTTTAAGAAGCCGTCTTTTATTTTCTACACCGTTACAAACCCTAGAAAAAAAAAAGAAGAAAAGAAAAAGAAAGAAACATAAGTCTGTGGAGAAGGAAAAGAAAGTTTTATAATTTCTTTTCTTAGTGTTTGCCTTAAGGTATTAAGTATTTCTTTGACTTATATGATTTATTTTTTATGAATTGTTTGCCTTTAATTACTTGTGGTATGATTTTGGTAATATATGAGTGTTTGTAATGTTGTTATGATATGAACAGTCTCTATTCCTTGCTCAAAATCGTTTTCTTTATTTAGAATTGCGTGAATATGCTTATATATCATGGAACTAGACATCCTAAGTTTTCTATTGATAGGTTTTGTGTTGAAATCGTCTGAGTATGCAAATTGTTATGGGTTTTCGAAGTTGGGTTACTGGTGCTGGAAAATTCCGATTTTCAGCAGCGGTTCTCAATTCTGGAAATTTTTCTATAAGGTTACACGTCCTTAAAAATTATGGCGATTTTTGTATCAACAGATCTATGTCTCCTATGCTTTTATATTTAATTTCGTAGTTTTATCCTTTATAGTTAAATTATTAAAAATTGTAACATGTGGCTGCTGCAGATCTGGAAACTGTTTTCCAGAACTGCAGAAGCTGAAACGTGTAACAGTTGGGCTAATCTATGAATATTAAATGCCATGTTAGGATTTTATAATGCAATTTCAATCTTTCTTCTTTCTTTAAAAACTAGAATCGTGATTTTTGGGCATGTAAAATAAAAGATACGAATTTTTGAAATTCTATTTTCAAATCTGGAATTTTCTGGACGGGTTAGATGTTCTCGGAAATAAAACGTTTTAAAATAGTTTCAGGAGTCCAAAAATTATGAATTTTAATTATATGCTTTCTGAATGTGTATTCTGTAATTAAAAAGAAGAAACATATTATTTTAAGAACTGAAGAATATCTTATGAATTTTCTAAGTGGTAAAGTTCTGTTTTGGTTAATGCTGGACAGTTTTGTTACTTTGGTGAAAGGTCAATATTTTGACTCGATTTGGACTTGTGCTGATTTTGTGAAATTTTGTATGTAATGTTATGCATGTTCACAGTGCCTCTGTAAATTTTCATGGTTTTCCGACATGTGTATAGGTTATTAAAAATCAGCATGTGCAGGATACTCATAAGTATAGAATATGTCTAGAATATGTATAAGTATTAAGCTAGTATAAGTGCGTATGATTTAAGGATGATTGGGATTATGTTTAAGGTTAGAGATGATATTGATAAGAATATTTTTATGATGATTATAGGACGCGGGTGAGCTTGTTGGTTGTTTCTCGAGGTATTGAATTAATTGCTACGAATCGAGGTAAGTAGATTCATGCATGATGCACTTTATGATAAATGCAATTTATGTTTAAATGAAATTTTTTACAAAACTGATTTTTAAAATATTTAAATAAATTATGCAAAATAAAAACTCTTTTAAATGAATTTATATAAATGTATTTTAAAATGAATTTTTCTTAAGAAATTAGTTTTCTCAAATAAAATGTTTTCTTAAAGAATTTTTCGAAAAGAATTTAATGTTCAAAGAAAAGTTCTTAAATGTTTTAGAAGACTTTAAATGCTATTTATGAAAAGATGTATGGTGGATTCAAAAATATTTTAGCTCATAGTCCGTAATAATGTATACGATGCAAATGTTATGATGTTATGAAATGTTATGGCCAGCTTGCTGGTATGATGATGATCTTGTGCACAAGGATATTACGAACAATGCGGGGTACAATACCCTGAATGAAGAACAATGTGGGGTATAACACCCTAAATGATGAATGATGAATGATGAATGATGATGACTACGAGGCATGAGCTACCAATGTTTATGTTTTTAATGTTTTTATGAATGTTTTAATGTTTTTAATGCTTTTACATGAATCCACCCCTTAAGTTAAATGATGATGTTATTATAAGATGTTACAAAATGTTTAAAGATTTAATGACAAAGGTTTTCAAACATGGTGCATGGATTTGCTTACCGAGTTTACGGCTCACCCCTCGTCTCCAATATTTTGCAGATTGATTAGAGATGTGACTTGGGTTCTTAGATGGAGAATTTTCTTAGTGGATCTTTAAAATTGCTTTAAGTATTAAATTTGTCTAGACCTTTTTATATTAGATTAGAGACTTTTTATTTGAGACTTTATTTCAGATGATTTATGTAAGGATTCAGTTGAAGTATGAATAATGATTGTCTCTTGAGATTTATTAATAAGAATACATGATGTGAGGCTTCATTCCAAATTTACCCTTGTGTTTTCGTGGGTAATTTTTGGGGTGTTACATTGATAAGCTTGGAATCTTTGAATCTCTCTAGAAACAATATCTCTGGAGAAATTCCAAAGTCAGTGAAGGCACTCTCATATCTCAAACAAGTTAATATGTCTCACAATAGGCTGGAAGGGGAATTGCCGTCAAGGGACCTTTTAAAAACATTTTAGCGCGATCGTTTTTTAGGAATTATGCGTTCTGTGGTCCACCAAGACTTCAAGTCCCACTTTGCAAAGAAGATAATAGCAAAGGATCCAAGAATGCTACTTGCTTGTCCTAAAATATACTTTGCCTTCGATTATATCCAATGTACTAATAACGATTGTTATGATATTCTTCATAATATTTCAAAATAGGAAAACAAGAACTCTAGATCAAGAAGATTTGTTTTCTTTGAAAACATGGAGAAGAATATCCTATCATGATATTCAACGAGCAACTGATGGATTTAATGAATGTATCCTGCTACGTACCGATGGTTTCAGATCTGTTTATAAAGGCACACTTTATGATGTGACTATCATTGTAATGTAAAGGTTTTCTATCCACAGCTAGAGAGAGCCTTCAGGAGTTTTGACTCTGAACGTAAAGTATTGTGGAATGTTCGTCATCAAGATCTCATAAAAATCACTAGCAGCTGTTGTAATCGAGATTCTAAAGTATTGGTGCTTGAGTTCTTGCTCAATGGTAGTCTTGAGAAATGGTTGTGTTCTCACAATTATTTCCTATATATCCTAGAGAGGTTGAATATAACGATAGATGTGGGGCCTGCACTTGAATATCTCCATCACGATCATTTATTAGCACCTGTAATTCATTGTGATTTGAAGCCTAGCAACATTCTCTTAGATGAAAATGTGGTGGCACATGTGAGTTCGGCATTTCTGAACTCTTAGGTGATGGAGAAGATTCTGTGACCCAAACAGCGCCTACAATAGGTTAAATGGCACCAGGTAAGGTTTCAATTATAATTTCCAATTTTTGCCCTTTTTTAAGCACAGTCAATGTTTGGTCCACCATGACTGTCAAAAGATTAGTTGTTTATCATTTGTTTTATATGGATGATATTCTGGTTACAGGCTCTAGTAATGTGCAGATAGAAGGTGTTGTTGATAATCTTGGCAGAGAGTTTGCTCTTAAAGACTTGGGAGATTTTAGTTATTTCCTTGGTTTGGAAGTCACTCCCTGTGCAGATGGCTTACATCTCTGTCAAACTAAGTATATTGGAGATATTTTGAAGAAAGCTTCCATGCTTGAAAGCAAAGGCTGTAATATGTTGGTATACTAGAACTGGAAGTAATTTTAAGAACTTGCAGAAATCATTAATTTTATTGAATAGTCACGTCATCTATTTATACAACAAGATTTTGAAATTAAAATGCAGAAAAATCTGCTACAAATCAAGATAATCTAAACTGATTTTGACTACTTTATTTGCCTAATAATAAGGACTGATATTTTATTTGCCTAAAGACTAGGACAAAATATAACTAATGTAGCTTCAAAAATCATAAAAGTTAACATAATACTCCAATTAGTGCTTCTGAAAAACTTTAAAAGGGTCAAGGCACAGTGTTTGAAAATCCTTCTCTCTATAGAAGCATTGTCGAATCTCTTCAATATGTCACTCTAACCAGGCCTGATATTGCCTTCACTGTCAATAAACTAAGTCAATTCTTGGCATCCCCTACCACTCAGCACTGGCAGACATGTAAAAGAGTGCTGAGATATCTTCAGAATACAGCTCATTATGGACTCTAGTTCTTCAATTTAGGCTCATTCACTCTAAAAGCTTATTCTGATGCTGATTGGGGTTCTGATCCAGATGACCGAAAGTCAATTGGTGGATATTATGTTTATCTTGGGAATAATCTTGTGTCATGGTCTTCAAAGAAACATAATATAGTTTCCAGATCCACAGCTAAGTTAGAATACAGGGCACTTGTGTTAGCTACCTCTGAAGTCCTTTGGATTACTTGTCTCTTGAAGGTACGTAAGGTAACTCTTCATAACACTCCTATTCTTCATTGTGACAATAGAAGTGCAGAAGCTTTAGCCAACAATCCTAAATATCATTCTAGGACTAAACATATAGAGTTAGATTTATATTTTATAAGAGAGCACATTGCTAATAAGGACATTGTTATAGAACATGTCTCTAGTTCAGAACAGTTAGCTGATGTGCTCACTAAACCTCTTGGCTTTGATCACTTTGCATTTATGAGAGCTAAGCTCAATGTCTGTCCAAGACCTTGAGCTTACCGGGGCATGTTAAGAATAAGCTGAGTCAGCTTTGTGATGTCAGCAAATTAAAATGAATCAGATGCCACGCTGGACAAGCTACTAGAAGCTGCTGGAAGGCCGTTATACAAGTTGTTGAATGCTGTTATCAGTTTGTTATTTTCCCACCAAAAATATCATTGTATAACAAAGAGTGTGTATATGATTCTGTTATGCTTAGAAGATTCCAGATGTCACTATAAATAGTGAGTTGTAAACCCGTTGATTTTTAGTATCAATCATAATGAAATAGATCTCCATTTTCTTCTCTGAGTCATTAAAATTTTCTTTCACTTTCTTAGCAAACAAACAAGTGTACAGATTTCAATTAGAAATGTATCAAATATGAAATTACACACATGGCCAATAGTACTAAATGATAGAAACGACAGTGATTGATAGTAGACCACATAGGTCACTCAAAACAAACTGCTTTTGCAATTATGATGAGAAACAACTATAAAGAACAACCAAGAAAGATAAAAATCCATACCTCAGCTACATGCTCCTCTTTTGTCACAGGTGAACGCAATTCTATGGGATCATCTTTTGATGCACGGGAACGTAATTTTTCAATATTGGGGAATCTCCTCAATACCTAGAAAATACAACATCCATCATATGATCCATATCCGAAAGAAATATTACATGTTTTTAGTTCTTTCTCCAACACCCCAAGAAGGAATTTTACTTAAACGTGTTCATTTTATACTCGCAGGACCAGCATTCCGCTAATCACATGGAGCTAACATAGAAAAGTAAATCGAAACAAACAGCATAATTTAACATTCATTACAACTTTCACTCCTGACTGTAGCAAATAGATCATTCAAGCTTAAAAAAAGGAAAGGCAACACATCAGTTCACTCCCAAGACAATTTGTCCGAATCTGAAGAAATTAAAAGTATGTGGAATATTAATTTTATCCACAATAAAATTCACTATACAATGACCTTGAGATTCAATTGTTAGAATCCGCAAACATTGTTAATAGGAAAAGGCAATCGTTTGTAGTTTTGAAATGTGTGAACTTTTTGCCCGCCCCCTCTTCAATTAGCGAACAAAATTGTTAATGAAATATTTCTAATAAAAAAGTCAAACATTTACCATACTACGGCTATGAAACAGGTACCACATAACTACCGTACCTACAGCCTATTCTAATCTTATTTCCTCAAAACAAACTACTAATTGAACGTACCAGCAAATTTTCTACAGTACAAAAGTTTGATTTTTAATTCTGAATCTTTTTAAAAGCTTGAATAATTTTATGGAAATAAGTATTTTTCTCATGAAAATTAATAGTTAATTTATTCCATAATGAAAATAGAAGGCCCAATTCAAACATTCTCCATCATATTTTTTTTCAACTAATTAACAAAATCACAAAATCGCTTAACTAGAGAGATCATAATTCATATACTTGGTGTCAAACGAAACTTCCGACTTTAATGCATTTGAACATATATATTACTCTGTTTCTACTTTCAGCTCTATAAGTGTTAATATATTGTGGGCATCTATTCTGGCTGGTGAAATTCCAACTGAGATGGGCAATCTACAAAATCTGGACTATTTAGCTCTTAATCCAATAACTTAACTGGTTCTATTCCACCCACGATCTTCAATATTTCAACCATAACAAGAATTACTCTAGCTGATAACCACTTCTCAGGTCATTTACCATCAACGACTGGCCACTCGCTTCCAAAAATGGACTGGTTAAGTTTGGCGAAGAACAAAATTAGCGGCACAATTCCAAATCCATAACCAACGCTTCTAAACTCAGTGTCCTAGACTTGAGCCACAACTCTTTCTCCGGTCTTATTCGAAACACATTTGGCAGCTTGAGACTCCTTAGCGTGCTCAACCTGGCGTGTAATTGCTCGACGACTGAATCATGGACAGGGTGGAGTGTTCTCCCTTCTTTGACTTTTTGCAGGAGGCTGGCATTTGTAGGCTTAGGTTCTAATCCTTTACGTGGCATCCTTCCACCATTAATTGGGAGTTTCTCTGAGTCGCTTCAAAATTTTTTTTCACATGATTGCAAAATTAGGGGCAGCATTCCTCAAGAGATTGGTAATTTACGTGGCTTGATACTTTTAAGCCTCTTCAATAACAACTTGGACGAAACTATTCCAGCATCAATGGGAGCGTTAAAGACGCTACAAGTTTTATATCTAGATTCCAATAATTTGCAAGGATACATTCCCGGTGATCTTTGCAGCTTTGGAGCGGTTGACTGGTTTATTTTTAAATGAAAATAAGCTCTTCGGACATATACCGCAATGCTTGGGGAGTCTGACTTCTCTAAGAACGCTCTTTTTAAGCTTCAACACACTCACTTCTAGTATCTCGTCATCCTTGTGGAGTCTTGAGTACATCTTGTATGTAAACTTGTCAACAAATTCTCTAAGTGGTCCTCTATCTTCAGATATACAAAACTTAAAGGTCTTAGTAGAGTTAGATTTATCAAAAAATCAATTATCAGGTGATATACCAGTAAGTATTGGTGGCCTGAAAGATCTAGCAACTTTATCCTTGGCTAGAAACCAATTTTATGGTCCAATCCGGGAATCATTTGATGGTTTGATAATGTTGGAATCTTTGGATCTCTCCAGCAACAATCACTCTAGAGGAATTCCAAAGTCAATGGAGGCACTCTCATATCTCAAACAACTTAATGTGTCCCACAATAGGCTAGAAGGGGAAATTCCTATCAAAGGACCTTTTAAAAACATTTCAGCTCAATCGTTTTTTGAGAATTATGCACTATGTGGTCCACCAGGACTTCAAGTCCCACCTTGCAAAGAAGATAATAGCAAAGGATCCAAGAATGCTACTCTGCTTGTCCTGTAATATGCTTTGCCCTCGATTATATCCAATGTACTAATAACAATTGTTATGATATTGTTCATAATATTTCAAAATAAGAAAACAAGAACTCTAGATCAAGAAGATTTGTTTTCTTTGAAAACATGGAGAAGAATATCATATCATGATATTCAACAAGCAACTGATGGATTTAATGAATGTATCCTGCTAGGTACGGATGGCTTCGGATCTGTTTATAAAGGTACAATTTATGATGTGACTATCATTGTAATAAAGGTTTTCAATCTACAGCTAGATAGTCTTTAGGAGTTTAAATTCTGAATGTCAAGTATTGTGGAATGTTCGTCGTCAAGATCTCATAAAGATCACTAGCAGCTGTTGCAATCCAGATTCTAAAGTACTGGTGCTTGAGGTCATGCTCAATGGTAGTCTTGAGAAATGGTTGTGTTCTCACAACTATTTCCTAGATATCCTAGGGAGGTTGAATATAATGATAGATGAGCGGCTGGCAATTGAATATCTCTATCACGATCATTCATCAGCACCGGTAATTCATTGTGATTTGAAGCCTAGCAACATTCTCTTGGATGAAAATATGGTGGCACATGTGAGTTTGGCATTTCGAACTCTTAGGTGATGAAGAAAATTCTGTGACCCAAATCATGGCAGTGGCTACAACTGGTTATATGGCACCAGGTAAGGTTTCAATTATAATTTCAAATTTTTGCTCTTTTGTAAGCACAGTCAAAGTTTGGGCCATCTTGACTGTCAAAAGATTATTTGTTTATCATTTGTTTTATGACGTCACATCTATTTGATCAATTGAAACAAAAAAATGCAGTGTATGGATTAGAAGGAATGATTTCGACCAAAGGTGATGTCTACACTTGGTGAGAGAAGAGCAAGCTTTGATTTCATAACAGAAGTAACTTGAGTCATTTTTCTGCTAAAATGAATTGTTTATTAAGCATCATGCATTCGGCATTGGATTGTTGCATGGAGTCACCAGAACAGAGGGCATCTACGAAAGATGCCGCTGAAAGGCTCAAGAAGATTATAGTGAAGTTTCTGGATGATGCTGCTGCAAGCACTTGATGTCATGTTTGCTATGTGTGTTTGTTAACTTTGTGCGTACTCTTTCTTATTTGTGCTTGTGGAATAAAAGCCATTGCTTTGAGCAGAACATAAATTGAAATGATAAATCTAATCTTCGAATTTTTATCTTTGGACATACATAAATATGCTCAATGCCAGATATGGTATGTGTTTTATGTCAATATTCTGGAGATTTATGAGAATGTTCCTCCAACAGAGTGGTGAAGTCTTTGATTCTCTGCTTCTCTCGCAGCGTCTTTCTGTTCTTTCCTAGCCTGTAAATCGAGTTATTACTGTTTTTGATATATTATTATTCCAGATGACTGTATAGGAAGGTGGAATATATTATAACAAATTCTTAGTTCAACTTCATAATTAAAATTTTCAGCAATCAAAATTGGACTCTGAACATTGAAAATAGAACTAGACATCACTCACCGTTTTTTTTTGCAAACATTTAAAATGACTTGTTATCAACTCATTTATTTAAAAACAAACTGTTCTATAAACATGAATTCAAGTTTCCACTTCGCCTCTCTTACTACTAGTAGTAATACAGAAATAAATACTCTAATTTAATAGCTTGTTGCACACGGTAGGAAAAGCTATAACTTTGTTACCCTGAACCAAAGTTAAACATGTCTTAGGGGAAGACATCTACAGGGGAATGATATTACAGGAAGTACTTGGGATTTGGGGGAAAGAAAGCGTAAAACTTTCAGAAAACTTATATTAAGTTCTGCACTGAATGATATTACAGCAGCAGTTTTTGAGTTCGTAATTTGACAGTAAACTTTAATTAATTCATTACTGACTTACGTGAGATAAGACCACATCCATAAAATTAGGCAAGATCATAATCTTTCATCAACTTCAGATTAAGTGGTCCAAATCAAGAGTAAATATTTAGCCAAAGATGGTAATATCTTTATTTCAAAAATATTATGAAATATGAAAGATGAGACTTCAAGGAAAGAATTCATCATATTAATTTTGTTCAAAATCTCCCAGTCATAAAGGGGACCATTTACAATTTAAGAAAACTATTTCTTTTCAAGAATTGGCTACTATACATACAGCTGCATTGCAATACGCCAATAGCGGCCCTGCTTTCACTTTCAAGAGAAGTAATTTTTTTCTTGAAGATTACGATCTTTAGAAATAACAATGACCGCGCAATGACAAAAATGCATGCGTGGTATAAGATTATTTAAAGATAAGCCCAAAATGTTAGCACTGAATCAAAAATTCTTGTAAGATTAGGGATGATAAATATCCAATTATGGATGGATAATATCTATCTAAATATAAATCTATAAATATGCATAATGGATATATCCATATTTATATCTATATCCAGTATTTAATATTGGACATAGATATGGAGATCCATGGACATTTTATTTTTATTATATAAAAATAATAATATAAAATAATTAAAATTTTAATATCAAATTTAGCTATTAAATTATTTATATTAGTACTATATATATATATATATAAAATAAAATGGCAGTCCGGTGGCCGGTGGCGGAGGTTTGGCAGAGGTCCGGCCACATTCCGGTCAAGCCGACGGTGGTCCAGCAACCTTCCGGCGAACTCCGGCGATGGTCCGGCGTGGTTCGGCGCTGGTCCGCATAAAATAATTAAGCTTAATCCCTATGTAAGATTAAGCTTTAGCGTGCTTTTGGGTTTTGAAAAAGAGTGAAAGTGACAAATATTTATGAGTCAAACGGACTCTACACGGGCCGGCTAGTTACATGCATCATTGACTTTTGCCGTCACAAATTCACGGGTTCCAAAAAGGAAACTTACAGGCATCCTATAATTCAATTCTGATCCCCACGTCACGACGTTGAATGGTGAAAGAATATATTTTATGGTCCTGGAGGAGGAGATGTTTGGTAGACTTATTCAAAGCGTCACTGCTAGTCAGTCTGCTTCTTTGCAATAACATTTCTATCACTCTGTTCATGGGTGACCTATCCGACAGACGAGTTCGTATACACCTCAAAACAACAATATTCTTCTTCTTAGCAATTTCACTTTCCTTGCTGTTTGCAATTCCGAGTAATTTAAATTCATTATCCTGCTCGAAATGCTTGTAAATCCAATGTGGAAAAAATATATATATCTCGCTAAATCTAGTAATTTAAATTATGTGATGCCTCACCAAAGTTTCTACTAAACACTTCTGAAGCAATGTAACCAATTGTCCCTCTAGCCTCCAACATTGACACAATACTCTCTTTAATTCGGAAGGCACAAAAATCTTCAGTTTCCTTTTAGATCCGCATAAATTCATTTGAGTCCTCATGTTAGAATTAAACGTTACAAATTTAAAATTACACATTAAGTCGTTGATACTCTTCCAATTCCATAATATATTGGAATGCCAATGAGGCGGATTGGGTAATTGGATATATCCACCATGCTCGAGATCCAAAATCATGACAAAAATGAAGATTCATTTAATTGGAATTAATATGGAAGTGTAGCTATCTTTAGGTTAATTAGAAGATTATATCTGGTTGGATGAGTTTTCTTTTTATTTTTTTTTGGAAAAACAATCAATATGTGTAACAACAAGTGATGACATGATATGGGAATAACAATAAATTTAGCATTTGACATCCACTGTGAAAATTAAAAAATAAAAAAAACAAAAGGGGGTCTTGGTGTCTATTATTAAAAATTTATATGTTTACATGATTATTTAATCAAATTATAGAGGTATTACTATCTTTGTCTTTATTTTTAGGCACAACTAATAACAATTATTTTAAAGCCGCATTACCACTGCCTCTCAGCATTATTAATTGTTTAGTAATAACTATGCTAGTAAAAATTTAGTTTTTCTCATAAAAACTTTTAGGACCGATTTCATACAATACATAAGAATTCGTAATCTAGAATATCATACATTAACAATATGAGAAGATGAACGATCGAAAGTAGTCTAGGCTTCTAGATCACGATCCGTAACCACCAATCCTGTTAGATCACGATTCATTACCACCAATCTTGTTAGATCATGATCTGTCAACAAATAATCTTCTAGGCTATAACTCAAGTTGATCAGCACTGGACATGTGGGCATCCGTTTCACAACTCCCAAAACAACCGACTTCTTTTCAGTGTTTTTCTCAAAATGTGTATTTTGGAATACCGACACTTTTCTTCTTGAGAAAAATAGACTTCTATAGTATCTCTTGTAAAACCCTAGATATGTATTATCTTTTATTACTATTCAAAATAATAAATATTTTGAATTTAATATTATCTCTCCACTTAAGTGAAAGTAGAGATCATGCGTAACCACTTTGGGGCCCACCTTGTAAAATAACACAAGTACTCATTTGCACATGAATATAATACATAAGGTCTTAACAAATATTATAATTAGGTTTATCACCTAATAATCCAGTTTTCCTGTTTTTAGGCCCAGTAGTAGTGTAGTTAATTAAATGAGCTAACCGGGGATCATTTGGTAACACATAATAGTGGCTACAACAATTAGCCTATAATTGAACAAGCCTAATCATTTAATCCCAACTATACTCCACTATAAGATTGGAATTGACCTCCATAATTGTATGCTCGAATAATAATTCGCCCCAAGCCACATTGATTTCTTTACTGCACAATCCTTTGTATCATATCGTTAATTAAATCGATATCTCAACTGTCCAATCAATTTAATTACATCTTGTTCCTTGATACTTACTGGTTTTCTTTAATAATTATTTTCAACATACTAAATATGTTGACACACTCTGGCTAGAGAATTCTTTAATCAAGTGCTGAAACCCATCAAGAGATGTGTTTTACAAATTCTATATTGTTAATCTATAACATCAATACTCATAATTGCTCTTACCAAGGTATCGAGTAATCTTGACTACAAGTGTGTGTCGTACCCATTGGTAACTCAAATGAAATAACAATTACAATTATGAAATTATTACCAACTCAAGATTAAGATTACAATAAAATCAATGCCTATGAGATTTAATAAGTCTGATAGTTATTGTAAAGTTAATTAAATCTCATATATGATCTTGTTCAATATAGTCGTAGTACATCAATAAATTCATACATGATTAAGACAAATCATTCAATGAATTTACTACAATCTATATCTAAAGAAAGTGTCCAATTTTATTTATCAACTACGAACTTAATTTATTTAATTATAAGATAATTTGTATTTATGTCTTCTGTGAATCCAAATAGTAATCACATAAATACATATAATACGATTAAATAGACTTTATTTAAAATATTAATGCAACTAAGATACTTGAATAAAATACCTCATTTATTTTATTAATAAAAAAAGTTATTTATTACAATTAAATAAACACATATGCTTTTAAAGAGAATATTTTACCAGCAATCTCCCACTAGCTCTCAAAGTATATTTGGCATCTCACGCATACCCATGGATTGTAAGTGCAAGTTAAAAAGTTTCCCAAGTATGGCCCTGGTAAAAGGATCTGCCAAGTTTTGCTATGACGCAATATGAATAACCTCCACATCACCTCTCTGCATTATATCCCTTATAAGATTATACTTTCTCTCAATATGTTTTTGTTTCTTGTAGTTCCTTGGTTCTTTAGATTGAGCTACCGCACCACTATTATTATAAAATAATTTAAGGGGTGCAGTTATAGTAGGTACCACCTCAAGATCTTGTAGGAACTTACAGAGCCATACAGCTTCTTTTGCAGCTTCAGATGCAGTCACATATTTAGCTTCAGTTGTGGAGTTTGAGATACAAGATTGTTTCACACACCTCCAACTAATAGCTCCACTTCCTAATATAAACATATAGTCGGAAGTTGATTTTCTAGAATCCTTATCTGACTTGAAGTCAAAATCAATATAACCCACTGGAATGAGTTCATCACTATAATACACAAGCATATAATTTTTAGTTATTGTCAGATACTTCATTATATGCTTGACTGTAGTCCAGTGTTCAGGTCGAGGATTAGATTGATATCTATTAACCATCCCTACTGCAAAACAAATGTTTGGCCTAGTGCAAAGCATGACATACATGAGATTTCCTACAGCTTCTGCATAGGAAACTCGTCTCATTTTCTCTGTCTTCAGATGTTTTAGGTGATTGATCGTTAAAGAATGAAATTCCATGCCTAAATGGTAACAAACCAGTCTTGGAATTTTTCATGCTCAATCTAGCCAATATCTTGTCGATATAGTCTACTTGAGACAAGGCTAAAGTTTTATTCTTCTGGTCTCGTAGTAATTTGATACCAAGAATATAACTTGCCTCTCCCAGGTCTTTTATATCAAATTGTTTTGCTAACCAACTCTTTATTGTAGTCAATACTCCTATATCATTTCCAATTAAGAGAATATCGTCTACATAAAGAACTGAGAAGGCTACGGATTTTCCCTGAATTTTCTTGTACACACGTAGTTCATCAATATTATGAATGAATCCAAACGATTTAATCGCTTGATCAAATCTAATGTTCTATAACTAGGATGCTTGCTTCAATCCATAAATGGATCTCTGTAACTAACATACCATGTGTTCTTGGCGTTTTTATATAAATCCATCTGGTTGCTGGATGTAGATGTCTTCTTTAAGATGCCCGTTAAGAAAGACAGTCCTAACCTCCATTTGCCAAATTTCATAATCTAGCACTGCAGCAATGGAGAGCAAAATCCTAATGGATTTAAGCATAGAAATGAGAGAAAAAATTTCCTCATAATCGATTCCCTCTTTCTGAGTATACTCTTTGGCTACTAATCTCGCTTTAAATGTTTCCACCCATCCCTCTACTCCTCTTTTTCTCTTTTAGATCCACTTGCACGATATAGGTTTTACCCCATTTGCTGCCTCTACAAGTTCCCAGACTTTATTAGAATACATGGATTTTATTTCTTGATTCATGGTCTTTTTCCAAAGTTCAACATCTCTGTCTATTAGAGCTTCATTGTAACTAGTGGGATCTTGTACATATTCATCTAAGATAATCATATAAGTTTCTCCCAATAACATGTATCTCGCAGGTAATCTCGTTACCCTTCCACTATGACGAGGTTCTAAAAGAGATTATTGTTCAGGGATAATCTTGTGTTGATCAGCTGGTTATTGTTGTTCTTTTTGTTCTATAATAGGTGTTGAAAATTGAGCATCAACATGATCACCTGACAGTTCTTCAAGTATTACTATACTCTTAGGTTTGAAGTTATTCATATAGTCTTCCTCGAGAGAAGTAAAATGTGTGCTCACAATCACTTTTCTACCTTAAGTGTTAACATTTATGTTAACATAATGTTGATTTTGATGATAACAAACAAAATTAAGAATGATTAAGTTTTGAAAGCTTAAATTATTTTTCATACATTTTAAATAAATCATTATTTTCACATTATAAAGGTTTTATATCTAATGGAAAAATAATTTTATGAAATTGGTTGTTTTTCAAGTTTATGGTTTAATTGAAAGAATTTTAAAAACTTTGAAATCAACAAGTATTGCATGAAATTTTGGAAAAGGATTTATTTGAAACATTTTATAGCATTTTGGGTCATATCATAATTTCAGAATGTTTTGGGATTCACAAAGTAATTTTTACAAATTCTGAAATTGGACTTAATTACAAATTTTATAACGTTTTGGGCCATACTACGCTTATGAAAAGTTTTGGGTCAAACTGTAATTTTTGCAAACAGTGCATTATCAGAGCAAGCGGCAATCCGGTTATGCTAAACGGCAATCCGGTTATGGGGCGAAACTCTCCGGATGAAAAGCGGCAATCGGTTGCGTTGTCTAAATCCGACATTAAGGCAAAGGTTCGGAGCATAAAGCGGCTAATCCGGATATCACAAGCGTTGCATTAGGATACTCAAAAATTCAAATTTTTGCCTTAACGGTAACATGCAAGCGGAATTCGGATACCATAAACGGTAATCCGGTTATGAGTAAAAAGTGAATAACGGCTAGTTTTTTAGCTCCAACTATAAAAACTCAAAGCCAATTCATTTTCAAGCTCTCTAGCAAGCACAAACAAAAGGCATACAACATATATCAAGCTCTCAAATCGCAAATCAAAAATATTGAATCATCTTTTGTTCTTCAATTTGTTCATCTACTCTTAAAGAGAGTTTTGTTGTAATCTTTATTTTTCTCATCAAATTTGTGAGTGTATAAGTGTGGGAAACACTTGAGTGAAGAGATTGGGGGATAATCTCTTGTTGTAAAGGTTCATTGACACCTTGGAAGTCAATTGTAAACATTTGAAGCCTTGGAAAGGCTTGGATAGTGAAATCCTCAAGCTTGGGTTGCTTGGAGGCGTGGACGTAGGCGGGGATAGCCGAACCACGTAAAAATCCTTGAGTTTGCTTTCTCCTCCCTAACTCATTTATTATTGTGCCTTTATTGAATTTATTGTTTTCGAATTTATTAAGGCATTAGTTTTAATTGTTGTGCGATTTGCTTAGCTTGATTTTTAAAATCTCAATTCACCCCCTCTTGGGTTGCCTAGTTTGTATTTCAATTGGTATCAGAGAGAGGTGCTCTATTTTAGACTTAACCGTCTAGAGTTAAAGATAAATGGCAACTCAAAATGATTCCACATTTAGAGAAGGACAATCAACCATTAGACCTCCGTTTTTCGATGGAAATGATTATCTTTATTGGAAAACTAGGATGAGAATCTTTTTACAAGCCTTAGATTATGAAATATGGGAAATAGTTTGTGATGGTTCATTCATTCCTAGGAAAAATGCTTTAAGTGAGTTGGATAGGAAAAATATGTCTTTAAATTCCAAGGCTATGAATGCTTTATTTTGTGCCTTAGATAAAAAGGAATTTCATAGAGTTTCAAATTGTTCTAATGCTTATGAAATATGGAGAAAACTTGAAGTTGTGTATGAGGAGACTACAAAAAAGGAGGAATCTCATGAAGTGTCAAATTTGGCACTTATGGCAATTGGAGATGAATCGGATGATGAACTTGATGAGGTAAGTGATCTTCCTACATATGATGAATTACATGATGCTTTTAAAGAATTGCATGATGAGTGGATCAAACTTGGTAAAAAGAATGCATGCCTTAAGAAGAAAATGCTAGAACTAACAAATGAAAAGGATGCCATGCAAAAATGCATTGATTCATTGAATGAGAAGATAAAGGAATTAGAATTAGAGAATAAAACATTGCATGATAAAGTTGCAGTATCAAATGACAAATGTAGCACTTCACATGAGCATCTAGAATCTCACATAGATGACTTGAAAAGTGAAAATGATACTTTACAAAAATGCAATGTTTCATTAAATGAAAAGATCAAAGAATTGGATTTAGATAATGAAATGTTACATAATAGGATTGCATCATTTAAATGCAAACAAAGTACTTCATATGAGCATGAGAAATCACATGTTGATGAATTAATGAAAGAAAATGAAGTGCTTAAGAAGAAGAGCAATGAGCTAAATCAAATTGTGTTAAAATTCACAAATGGGCAAAAGATGTTGGATAACTTACTTAATACACAAAAATGTGTATTTGATAAAGGAGGTATTGGCTATAAGCCTAATTTGAAACAAAAATATTATAAGAATTATTTTGTTAAAGCTACCTCCACAAGTGATCATAAAATTGTATGTCATTATTGCAATCAAAATGGTCATATGAAGAATAGTTGTCCTATTAAAAGAAAAGTATATTATGGAGTAAAATGTGTTTGGGTTCCAAAAGGAACCATTGCTAACATTCAAGGACCCAAGAGTATTTGGGTACCAAAAGGCACAACTTGAATATTTTCTTTGTAGGTACCACAATCAAGGAATGGTGGAGAGTTCCTTGATGAAAGCTAGTGAGGATAATCACTTGATCATGGTCTAAGCAAAAATAATGAGGCAAGATGATTTTAATTGTTTTGGTAACAATTATTGCCTAATTGATTATGAGTGATGGTCTTTTAATCTTAGTAAATATTTAACATTTCACTTGGTATCATAACATTAAGTGCATTAACATGAAATGGATAAGCTTATCTTGCTTATTTATTATGTTGAGTAGATCATGATAAATAGATAATAGATTGAATTTGCGAAAGTATGCTTGTATGCTTACATGATGGAATTATCATTATGTATAACATTGAGTGCTTTATTATGATGTATGGTTATATATATATATGATCATAGCTTATCAACTCATCATGATGGATTTGTTTGATATTAATGTTTTTGAAGTGTTTAAGCATGATAGATAAGTGGTGTATTTGATTTTGATGATTGTATGATGTGTATGCATGATAGATGAGTTATATATTTGCATTTATATTTCATGCATTAAAAGGCTTATTGAATTGTTTTAAATCACAAAATGGTTTAAAATCAATCAATTTTTAAGCCAAAAATAAATTGGTGTGTATAATACAAGTCTAAGAGCTTACCAAATTTTAAAAATGTTTTCCAAAGCCTAACCGGTATACCGCTTCCTATCACCCAGAAAACCGTTTCTCTTATTGATTATTCTGCAGATTAAATCCGGATAACCGGATTCAGCAAACGGAAAGCCGAATTAGCTTTGGTTGCTCTCGGGTTGAATTTCGGATAACCGGATTGGCAAAACCGGTAAGCCGCTTGAAAGAGTTTCAATTCTGGACAACAATCGGTCATCCGGTTATAAAAATCCGGAAAGCCGGATTTGCAAAGCTTCTTTTTTGCCTCAAAACCGGACAGCCGGTTCCTCTATCCGGAAATCCGGATTCGGTTTGGTGCTTACTGGAACACATTCGGACAACCGGTTATTTCCAACCGGTATGCCGGATTCGCAATCTTCATTTGCTAGACATAACCGGATAACCAGTTATGCACATCCGGATAGCCGGATTCGTTTGTTTGTAAGTTATTCATCTTTTCTTCTTCATTTTTCACATGTTCTCTCTCTCTCCAAAACCGTGAGTGGCTCTCCTCCATTTCTTTTCAATTTTTCTTCATCTTTCACTCATTTTCTTGCCAAAATCAATCATCCAACTTATTACTCATACATTACTCATTCAATTTTCACTTACAAAACTTCATTTAATCAACTCTCCACATCAAACCCAAAATCAAAAACCTAACTCTACCGGTTTCTCTCTCTTCAAATCTAAGCTTTCTTTCACCAATTTTTGATTCAATCATATTATATTTTACCTTAAATCATTTCTTGGATCAATACAATCAGTTTAAAATTATCCATTTCACTCATTGTTTTACAAAACCGAATTTGTGCATTTTGATATTTCAAATTACCACTTCCATAGTGTGCTCTTCTTATGGATTTTCCCATAGTTCTCTATTTATATTATGCACATATATTTTCATATGCATGGTTGCTTTCATTGTGGTTTGAGGAAGATTATTGTTTGATATTTGAATGTTTTATGTTTGGATAATGTGGAACTAATGTGCTTATCTTGAGATTTTGATGATTGATAAGGGGAGCTTTTTATTATATTTGATGATGAAGAGGGAAATATGATATGTAAGGGAGAAATACATATTCTTTGAAATTCTTAAGCATATGAAGTTTTTCTTGTTTTATTAAAATGTCACATTAGATTTTTGATAAGTTTAATTGTCTTGATTTCTAAAATGTGATTAGTAATTATGGAGCTTGGATAGTTGATAATATGCATGCTAATTTGGTAAACAAATCAAAACTTCTTTGCGAAGAGTAATTTTCAAAAATTTGGCATGAACTTGGGATGATTTAATTTCTTGATGATTTTGATGATTGATGATTATATGTGCGTTGTTTGAAGAATTGATAGAGTTGTTGGTTTGTTATAATTGTTTAAACTTATATGGAAATCTTCTTAATCATGTTGCGTATTTGAGGATTTGTTCATTTTTTTTTTGGGAGACTTTGCTTAAATTTTTGTTCGCACAAAATGGGTAATATCTTCATCGAATTATTTTTAATTTTGTTTCGATTACATCTATATATTTTTTATGATAAAGGAGGAGATAAATATGATTTTTTTTGGATAAAATCTTTTTGGTTAAAATTTTAAATTGGCCATATATTTAGGGGGAGCATACAATATGATTTTTGATAATATGCATTTTGAACTTTTTTATTGTCCAAAGGGGAGACAAAATAATATATCATTTTGATGTTGTCAAAAGGAGGAGAATTGTTTTGATGATTGATATGTGATTATGATGTTGATTTTGATGAATTTGGAGATATGATGATTATTTGATTATATATAATTTTTTTATGATAATCTTATGTTGTGAGTTGTTGAGTTGCTAATTGATAGAATGATGGTTCATGATATTTTGGTGTGATGATTTGTGTATAGAATTGGCTTGTATCATGGTTTATGATAATTTGGGAGTAATATTGCTAAACTTGTATTTGAGGTGATGGTTGTTGTTAGGGGGAGATTCTATCAAAATTTCTACTCGGACAACATGGGTAACAAATTTGCTACTCTTATTCTTTTCCTTTAAGTTTTCTTTTTAATGATGAAGGGGAAGAAGAATACATGTTTTTTAAATTTATAAAAAAATTTCTACTCTTTTTCTTTGCCAATAAAGTTTTTTCTTTTTGATGATGAGGGGGAGAAGAATACATGTATTTAAATTTGTTAATTGGCAAATTGTAAGAGAAGCTTACATTTAAAGGGAGTAATTTATGGAATCATTCTTTAAATACATGAAAAGTTTGTCATCATCAAAAGGGGAGATTGTTAACATTTATGTTAACATAATGTTGATTTTGATGATAACAAACAAAATTAAGAATGATTAAGTTTTTGAAAGCTTAAATTATTTTTCATACATTTTAAATAAATCATTATTTTCACATTATAAAGGTTTTATATCTAATGGAAAAATAATTTTATGAAATTGGTTGTTTTTCAAGTTTATGGTTTAATTGAAAGAATTTTAAAAACTTTGAAATCAACAAGTATTGCATGAAATTTTGGAAAAGGATTTATTTGAAACATTTTATAGCATTTTGGGTCATATCATAATTTCAGAATGTTTTGGGATTCACAAAGTAATTTTTACAAATTCTGAAATTGGACTTAATTACAAATTTTATAACGTTTTGGGCCATACTACAGTTATGAAAAGTTTTGGGGTCAAACTGTAATTTTTGCAAACAGTGCACTGTACCGTTACTGTAGCAAGCGGCATTCTGGATATGATAAACGGAAATCCGGTTACGGGGCAGAAACTCTCTGGATGAAAAGCGGCAATCCGGTTGTGCTAAACGGAAATCCAAAATGAAAGGTTACGGAGCATAAACGGCAATCCAGGATATCACAAGCGGCATTAGGATACTCAAAAATTCAAATTTTTACCTTAACGGTAATATGCAAGCGGAATTTCGGATACCATAAACGGTAATCCGGTTATGAGTAAAAAGCTCATAACGGCTAGTTTTTTACCTCCAACTATAAAAACTCAAATCCAATTTATTTTTAAGCTCTCTAGCACGTACAAACAAAAGGCATACAACATATATCAAGCTCTCAAATCGCAAATCAAAAATATTGAATCATCTTTTGTTCTTCAATTTGTTCATCTACTCTTAAAGAGAGTTTTGTTGTAATCTTTATTTTCTCATCAAATTTGTGAGTGTATAAGTGTGGGAAACACTTGAGTGAAGAGATTGGGGATAATCTCTTGTTGTAAAGGTTCATTGACACTTTGGAAGTCAATTGTAAACATTTGAAGCCTTGGAAAGTCTTGGATAGTGAAATCCTCAAGCTTGGGTTGCTTGAAGGCGTGGACGTGGCGGGGATAGCGAACCACGTAAAAATCCTTGAGTTTGCTTTCTCCTCCCTAACTCATTTATTATTGTGCCTTTATTGAATTTATTGTTTTGAATTTATTAAGGCATTAGTTTTAATTGTTGTGCGATTTGCTTAGCTTGATTTTTAAAATCTCAATTCACCCCCTCTTGGGTTGCCTAGTTTGTATTTCATTAAGAACTATAAAATAAACCTCCCTTTATTTATTTCGGATAACCCACAAACATACAAACCTCAGAATGTGAATCCATTTTGTCTGCCTTTAGTTTCAGCACATGTGCTAGTGATTCCCAAATACGGACATGTCGTAAACTTGGTTTACAACATGACCACAATTCTATTGGGTTTTAGGCACTGACTTAGATGGAACTAAGTTGAAGAGGTAAACTGCAGTTTTCATTGTTAGTCCCCAAAAAGAGATTGGTAATGATGAATAATTAAGCATAGATCTCACAATATCCAAAAGAGTTATATTTCTCCTTTCAGCTACCCTATTTTGTTGTGGTGTTCCCAAGATAGTCAACTGAGATATAGTCCCATTTTTAACTGAATACTCTTTAAATCTCCTGAGAGAAATTCACTACCTCGATCAGATCAAAGTTTCTTTATATTATTATCTAATTGCTTTTCTATCTTAGCCCTATACTCTTTGAATTTTTTAAGAGCTTCAGACTTATGACGCATCAGATAAATATAACTCTATCTCGAGTAATCATCAATGAAAGTGACGAAATATTCATAATCTCCTTGAGCTTGTACATTGATTGGTCCACATACATCTATATGCACCAATTCAAGTAGTACTGTTGCATGCACTCCTCTGGCCGAGAATGGCCTTTTGGTCATTTTTCTTTCTAAATAAAATTCATAGAATGGCAATGATTCATTTTCCAATAGACCCAAGAGCCCATCTTTGATCATTCTCTGTAACCTATTTTGGTTTATATGACCCAAGCGTAAATGCTAGAGGTAACATTGGTTGGAAGAAATTTTTTTTTTTTAGATAAATGTGTATGCTCATCATTATTGATCACTGTATCATGTATTAAATGGATCATAGGACTTAAATGATATAAATGATCTTCTAATGTACCAGAAAAAATAAGTCTCTTATTATATAAAAAAAAAGAAACAGAGAACCCAAAATTTACAATGTACTATTGCTTTGATCAACAAGCTACTTAAATTAAATTCTTCTTAATGTCTGGAACATAAAGACAATTATTCAAAATTAAAGTCTCATTATTAAAATATAATAAAACAGATCCAGTCTTCACTACTGACACGAACTTCTTGTCCCTAACTGTAGCTTAACGCTTCCTTCACTTAGTTTTTTGGTTTTCTGAAACCAACAAAGTGAATTACAAATATGATTAGTTGCTCCTGAATCCAGCACCCAAGTGTCAACAGGATTCTGAACTAAACAGGCCTCAATTACAAAAAGATTTCTCATATCTGATTTCACAATCTTGGGACAATTCTTTTTCCAATGACCTTTCTGTCTACACTTGAAGCATTTGCCTTTCGGCTGGCCATCTTACTTAGTAGACAATCTCTTTTTCCTAGCTTTCTTTTTACCTTTGCCTTTCGGCTTAGGTCCCAAAAAAAAAACATTTTTCAACAATATTTATACTTCCCAGAGATTTCATAGTACGATAGATCTCTTTAGCAAAATGGAGTTCGTTCATCATTCAATTAAGGTCATGTTTCTTTTGTTCATGTTATAATTGACTTTAAACTCTTTGAATGTTTCTGGCAGAGATTCTAACACCATGCCAATCTTTGAGTTATCATCGATTTGTGCTCCCTAAATCTCAGCCTCATTCAAATAGTCCATCATTTTGAGGACATGATCACAAACTCTTGTGCCCTTCCCTATTTTACTGTTCATAATACTTTTCAGCGCTGCTTGTCTCGCGAAGTGAGTACTTTGCCGGAACATCTTTTAGACACTATCCATTATTTCAGTAGCAGTCTCTAAATTATGATATTTGGTCTACATAATATTTAAAATCGAGGCTAGAATGTAGCATTTTGCCATTTCTTATAAAGTCTCCTCTGATTTCTATGAGCATCTTCCACCGGAACTGGAGGACATGGCTGGGTTAAGACATATTTATAATTTTCAGTAGTCGGGACAATAAATAGATTTCTTTTTCAATCTATATAGTTCTCACTAGTGAGTTTGTTTTGATTCAGAATAATTGTAAGTGGGCTCAAGGAAGACGTTTTCTGAAAAAAAAAAAACATTCTTGCATAAATAATTTGATATAATATTTACAATAAATGACAAAAATATAAAAAACCATAAATGCATTTTAATTTATTGTAACGATAATCAAGTACCGCTTTGACAAGCTATACGTTGGGTTACTAGATCCAATTATCTATTGGATTATTTACTTTCATGTAAAGAAATGGAAAATAATTATCGTTATCCTTTTGGGTCTAAATATGTTAACAGAGCTTCGTTGGGAAGGTTAATAACAAATTTTAGTTGAGTGTATAACCATTATTTCAATATATGTACTTTTCATATCAATAGTCACCGTTGGGATGAACAATCAATTGAAAAATATTTCAATTTTATCTTTAAAGAAGTTCATTGAATAAAATATCTATTATATATACCCTCCAAAAGGAGCATCACCGCATCATGAAGTTGAGATATATATATAATTTCATTATTGAACTAACGATGGAGCCCGTGGGAAAAATTATCTTGAATTGTCCCTCTCCCACTCAATATTTTAAAATTGGTTTTTCCTTTTTAAAACATACATTGATTATATATTGTTAATTGTATACTTCCTATAATATTATCTAGATGATATCCAATATTATTAAGTATTTGCAAATTGCAAACAATATAATGAAATTCATAATTTATTAATGACATGTATCATTATGCATAGAGTGGCACTACCTATTCTATATGGCATGTTATCATGTCATGTTATCATCCAAAACATAAGATAGAGAAAAAATAATTAAATAATCTCAATTCATAGTTTTCCTGAAATGAAAAAAATACATTAATCCGAAGCCTAATCTTCATTGGGCTTCTTGTCAATGTCCATCTTCGATAGGCTTGTCTTTGTTAATGGACTAAGTCAAATTGAGCTTTTAAATTTATTATTGGTCCAATTTTAATTTTTGAAAGTAAATAAATAATTTTTTTCAAATAAAACTTTTAGACCAAAAATAAATTTAATATGTTAAAATTTATCTATGCATTTTAATCCATCAAGCCCAATTTCAATTGGACTTAAAAATTTATCTATGCATTTTAATCCATCAAGCCCAATTTCAATTGGATTTAAAACTAGGATTCATTAAACCCAAAACTGTTTTTGGATTTAAATGTATAAAAATGAAACTTGTTTACCCAAAAGATAAAACTACAAAACTATAAGGACTTAAATGATAAAAAAAATTGAAACCCTAAAATCCATCTTTTTCTTCCCCAGCCGCCATCACCACAAAGACCAGCCACTGTTCAGAAGTCTCACCCATCTCTGACGCCAAGTTAACCGTCGCCGCCACACCGAAAGGCCACTAAATGACACCCTATCCCGCGCTATTGGCCACGAGGGCCGCGCGTGCTACTGGCATTCGCTTGTAGCGGGCACAGTGCGTACTGTGCGATGCCTGGCCTAAGTGCAATGGTTGGTGGTTGCTGTTGAAATTTCGAACCTTCGTTCCTTTGATCTCATTATCCCGTGATTATTCTCTAGTAATTTACAAATACTCTATGGTGATTTATAAATCTCCTAGGCCAATTTTGGCTTACAGAATTTCTATAACAGTAGTCTAAATCAAGAGGAAAACATGGTGATAAAAAACCACAACTCTTGTTATAGATCCAAAGGAAAAATACAGTAGAGAATCTAACCAACCATGAATTAAGACAAACCAAAAGCATGTTTTATTCATATATTATAAAGCATAATATATATTTAAATAAATTGTGCCATCCTAATATATAAATATCAAGATGAATTAAGACAAACCAAGGCTATGACTCAAGTTTATCAGCACTAGACGTGTGGGCGTCCGTTTCACAACTCCCAAAACAACTGGCTCTTTTTCAATGTTTTTCTCAAAACATGTATTTTGGAATACCATCACTTTTCTTCTTGAGAAAAAATACACTTCTATAATATTTCTTGTAAAACCGTAGATATTTATTATCTTTTATTATTATTCAAAATAATAAATATTTTGAATTTAATATTATCTCTCCACTTATGTGAAAGTGGAGATCATGTGTAACCACGTTGGGGTCCGCCTTGTAAAATAACACAAGGCCCCATTTGCATATGAATATAATACATAAGGTCATAACAAAGATTATAATTAGGTTTATCACATAATATGCCTGTTTTCTTGTTTTAGGCCCAATAGTGGTGCAGTCAATTAAATAAGCTAACCCGTGGATTATTTGGGAGCACACAATAGCGACTACAATAATTAAGCATGTAATTGAACAAGCGTAATCGTTTAATTCCAACTCTACTCCACTATAAGATTGGAACTGACCTCCATAATCGTATGCTCGAATAATAATTCGTCTCAAGCTACATTGATTTCTTTACTGCATAATCTTTTGTACCACATTGTTAATTAAATCAATATCTCAACTGTCCAATCAATTTAATTACTTCTTGTTCTATGATATTTACTGGTTTTCTCTAATGATCATTTTCAACATACTAAATATGTTGACACACTCTGGCTAGAGAATTCTGTGATCAAGTGCCGAAAACCCATCAAGAGATGTGTTTTACAAATCCTATATTGTTAATCTATAACATCAATACTCATAATTACTCTCACCAAGGTACTGGGTAATTTTGACTACAAGTGTGTGTTGTGTCCACTGGTAACTCAAATGGAATAACAATTACAATAATGAAATTATAACCAACTCAAAATTAAGATTATAGTAAAATCAATGCCTATGAGATTAATTTAATAAGTCTAACAGTTATTATAAAGTTAATTAAATCTTATATGTGATCCTGTTTAATGTAATTGTACTACATCAATAAATTCATACATGATTAAGACAAATCATTTAATGAATTTACTACAATCTATACCTAAATAAAATGACCAACTTTATTTATCAACTATGAACTTAATTTATTTAATCATAAGATAACTTGCATTTATGTTTTTTGTGAATCCACATGGTGATCACATAAATACATATAATATGATTAAATGGACTTTATTCAAAATATTAATGCAACTAAGATACTTGAATAAAATACCTCATTTATTTTATTAATTAGAAAAATTATTTATTATAATTTAATAAATACATATGCATTTAAAGAGTATATTTTCCCAACAAACTTTGGTCCAAGTCAAGTGAAGGTCGTCTTTTTTTATTTTTGGAGAAGAGAAAGAACAAATGGACAGCATGCATACGTCTTTTTTCATTTATGCTTCAAGCCAGGCGGCATATAACAATTTACAGGTCCATATGCGTTTACTTGGACGACTCGCTCAATGATTAAATATAACAATTTGCATGTCTCCACTCTCCTGTACATTATTAAATATACCAATTTGCATGTCTCCACTCTCCTATACTTTTTTTTCTTCTCTTGCTTTCAAATTCATACGTCTCTTGTATAAGTATATGCTAATTTCCTTCACTTAAAATCAACGTCACCTAGCAATTAGATTGCTGCATCTATAGAAAAAAATGACCAATATGCGCGTATCATTCTTCTTTATTCCTATGTTGTTGTTACAACATTCCATAGCTAGCTTAGCTATGACGACTTTGAGCAACTTAACAACAGATCAATCGGCTCTTCTTGCATTCAAAGCCCGTGTCGTTGATTATCGGAGTGTCTTGACAAATAATTGGTCTGTATCTTATCCAATATGTACCTGGATTGGCATTTCTTGTGGTTCACGCCATCAAAGAGTCACGGCCTTGAATCTTTCAGATATAGGTCTCGGAGGTACCATTCCCCCACACTTGGGAAATCTCACGTTCCTATTATCTCTTGATGTTAGCCTGAACAATTTTCATGGCCATCTACCTAATGAATTGGGGCAATTACGCCGACTCAGATTTATTAGTTTCACTCTCAATAAATTGAGTGGAAGCATTCCAGCATGGATTGGTGTCTTATCCAAATTACATATGTTGATTCTTCGTAATAACAGTTTCACAGGTCAAATCCCAAATTCTCTCTTCAATCTATCGAAGCTGGAGATGTTACAAGCAAGGTTCAACCTTATTGGTGGAAATATTCCTTCACGGATAGGAAATTTGAGCAACCTTATTACTCTGGATCTTCGTTATAACAACCTACAAGGTACATTCAGCATATTTGCGTTTGCATGGCTGCAGAATTCTTTTTATTTTACAGAGTGGCAATATTGCCGCTTATTATTCTTGTAAACCCACCTCGTCTCCGTAAGATAATTACATTAAGTTCACTTTATCTTGCAAAATTATAAATTAACAATAAGTCTGATAATTAACTAAATAAATTATTCTTATAATATTTTTCTTCTATGACTTAGGTCTTTTAACAACCTTTGGCATTTACGGTTGCTTCAAGTTAAGTTTAATTTGACTATTTCATCCTTATAATGTAAAATGACTATATTACCCCAAGAAACATGTACTATAGTATCTAGCATATAGTTTCGGCATTTAGTTTTATGTTTTGTAATATAATATTTTTTAAAATAAAATTCAATATTTTTAATGCCCCATATGTCATAAATACATTTTTTTTTATTTTAGTTGAAGTAAATTTTTGAGGACTCTAGTACTTTTACTTTATGAGGGTAAAATAGTCAATTAAATTTATGTTAAAGCAACCTTGATACTTAAATATAATAAAAAAATAAGTTTCAAAAATAAATTAAGATGGATTTAATTGATTAATTCTACAAACTTCTTCTTTATTTGAATTTTTTAAGAATAATGTGATGTTGTGGTAATAATTTTCTGAAAACAGGTGGATTTTACAAAAATCATGAGGCAGAAATATCATCACCCCCTAAATTTTTATAAAACTAATAACACATATTTTGTGGGCAAATTTGATTTTCATGCAATGTGAAATTAAATTTATATTGAGCAAAAAGCTCAATAACTCATCAATCTTGGGGTTAATCGTTATGACAGATCAAATTCCAACAGAGATTGGCAATCTACAAAATTTGGAGAGTCTTGCTCTTGGTGAGAATAATTTAAGTGGCCTCATTCCACCCAGGATCTTCAATATTTCAACCCTAGGGCTCCTTAATCTGCTTGGCAACCAACTCTCAGGCCACCTACCATCAACGATTGGCCACTCGCTTCCGAACATAAAGTATATAGCCTTGTGGAACAATAATCTTATCGGGACAATTCCCGACTCTATTACCAATGCTTCCAAACTCATTGGTCTAGACTTGGGCTCCAACTCATTCTCAGGCCATATTCCAAATACATTTGGCAACTTGAGACACCTCAACGTGCTCAGCCTAGAAAAAAATAACTTGACGACAGAATCATCTTCAGCAGATCAGTGGAGTTTTTTCTCTTCTTTGACTAATTGCAGAAATCTATCCTTTTTAGTCTTAGGTTCTAATCCATTAGGTGGCATCCTTCCACCATCAATTGGAAATTTCTCTGCTTCTCTTCGAGGATTTTATGCTTACGGGTGCAAACTCGGGGGCAGCATTCCTAAAGAAATTGGTAATTTACGTGGCTTGATCCTCTTAAACCTCGGCTTCAATGACTTGAATGGAACTATTCCAACATCTGTAGGAACATTACAGCAGCTACAAGGTTTGTCTCTTGATGAGAATAATTTGCACGGATACGTTCCTTATGATCTTTGCCATTTGGAGAGGTTGAATATATTAGAATTAAATCGAAATAACCTCTCCGGACTTATACCACAATGCTTAGAGAGTTTAACATCTCTAAGAGAACTCCACTTGGACTCCAACAAGCTCACTTCTAGCATACCATCATCCTTGTGGAGCCTTGAGTACATCTTAATGATAAACTTGTCATCAAATTCATTAAAGGGTTCTCTCCCTTCGAATGTACAAGAGTTAAAGGTCTTGAGAGTTTTAGATTTATCAAGGAATCAATTATCAGGTGATATCCCATCAATCATTGGTGCCCTCAGAGATCTAGAAACTCTATCCTTGGCTGGTAATCAATTTCAGGGACCTATCCCTGAATCAGTTGGCAGTTTGATAAGCTTAGAATCCTTAGATCTCTCCGGCAACAATCTCTCTGGAAAAATTCCTAAGTCATTGGAGACGCTTTCACATCTCAAACAATTTAACGTGTCTCAAAATAGGCTAGAAGGGGAAATTCCTGTTAAGGGGTCTTTTAAAAACTTCTCAGCTGAATCATTTTTCAGAAATTATGCACTCTGTGGTCCGCCGAAACTTCGAGTCCCACCTTGCAAGCAAGATAACAGCAAAAGAACCAAGAAAGTTGCTCTAATTGTCCTTAAATATATTTTGCCTCCGATGGTATCCTCTTTACTTATAGTGATTACCATCGTTATGTACATAAGATGCCGAAATAGGAGTACAAAAAAATCTGATCACGAAGATTTCCTACCTCTTGCAACATGGAGAAGAACATCGTATCTAGACATTCAAAGAACAACTGATGAATTTAATGAATGTAACTTGCTTGGTACAGGTAGTTTTGGATCAGTTTATAAAGGAACCTTTTCCGACGGGACTGTTGTTGCAATAAAGATTTTCAATCTGCAACTAGAGAGAGCATTTAGGAGTTTTGATTCTGAATGTGAAGTTTTACGGAATGTTCGTCATCGAAATCTCATAAAGATCCTTAGCAGTTGTTCTAATCCAGATTTTAAAGCATTGGTACTTGAGTTCATGCCAAATGGTAGTCTCGAGAAGTGGTTGTACTATCACAACTATTTCTTAGACATTCTACAGAGGTTGAATATAATGATAGATGTGGGGTCGGCTCTTGAATATCTCCATCATGGTCATTCGTCGGCACCTATAATTCATTGTGATTTGAAGCCTACCAACATTCTCTTGGATGAAAATATGGTGGCACATGTGAGCGACTTTGGCATTTCCAAACTCTTGGGTGAAGGAGAAGATTCTGTGACACAAACCATGACAATGGCTACAATTGGATATATGGCACCGGGTAAAGTTTCAATTGTAATCTCTTTTTTCAAGCACGAGTAAAGTTTGGGTTACCTTAATTATCAAAAAATTATTTGTTTTATCATTTGTTTCATAATTAAAATTTAAAAATGCAGAATATGGATCAGAAGGAATTGTTTCAGCCAAATGTGATGTCTACAGCTATGGTGTGTTATTGATGGAAACTTTCACGAGAAAGAGGCCCACCGATGACATGTTCACAGGAGAAATGAGTTTAAGTAGATGGGTAGAGGAGTCATTACCTCACAGATTGAGTGAAGTTGTTGACGCAAATTTGGTGCGAGAAGAGCAAGCTTTTTCTTACAAAATGGATTGTTTATTAAGCATCATGGATTTGGCCTTGGATTGTTGTATGGAGTCACCTGACAAGAGAATGCGTATGACAGATGCTGCAGCAAAGCTCAAGAAGATTAAAGTCAAGCTCCTGGATGATGTTGCTGCAAGTAGTTAATGCAACGTTTGCTATGTGTGTTTCTAAACTTTGTGCGTACTCTTTCCTGTTTGTGCTTGTGGAATAAGAGCCATTGCTTTAAGCAGAACATAAATTGAAACGAGAAATCTGACCTTCGAATTTGTATCTTCTTGCATATACATACTTAATACTAGATATGGTATGTGTTTTATTTCAATATTCTAGAGATTTATGTTCCAACAAAGTGGTCAACTCTTTTTGGGTCTCTGCTCCCCTCTTAGCGTCTTTCTTTTCCATCTTATCCTGTAAATCGAGTTAACACTTGATATATATATATATATACGAGAAAGGTGGAATATAACATAACATAACAAATTTTTAGTTCATAATTAAAATTCCCAGTGAGTCGATCGCAATTGGACTCCGACCATTGATAGCAGAACTAAACTCATGTTTATTCCAAATATTTGAAATGACACTATGAACTCATTTATTTATAAACCAAACTGCTGTATAAACCCACACAGTGAATCCATATTCAAACATGAATTCAAGTTTCCATTTCCCCTCTCTCCAAGCAGTAGTAATACAGAAATAAACACTCTGGTTTAATAGTAGTCAGGTCCTGGAACAAACTTTAGGCGCGAGTGAAAAACATTATCTTTGCAAGCTCAAGTGCCATGTTGCGGCCAAAAGCCTTCTCCACAATTGCCAGTGCAAACTCCAGAGAAGTTCCTGGCCCTCTGCTGGTGATGAGGTTGCCATCAACCACAACCCTGTTTTCGATTTCACTCTGATCTGACAGCTTGTAGCACATAGCAGGAAAAGCTGTAGCTTTTTTACCCTGAACCAAAGTTGAATATGTCTAAGGGGAAAACAAATACACAGATAACACAGCAATGATATTGCAGAAGCAGGAATTACTTGGGATTTTTGGGGGCCCAGGGTGGGGGAGTGGGGTGGAATTTACATAAATGAAGCCAAAATAAATCAGCATAAAATTTGCTACACATCCCAAATTATTTATCCCAAAAAATCATTTCAAATGATGTGACATTCATCAATTAATTTGTTAGATAATACAATTAATTCATTTAGATTTTGTAAAAAATTATCAATCACTCAATAAATGCCATGTCATTTGGGATAGACTTTGGTATAAAAAATTTGGGATGTTTATTTACCTCTTTGGGTAATGTAACTAACGAACCAGCAGCAGTTTTTCAGTTTCTAATTTGTCGGCAAACTTCAATTAATTCATCACTGACTTACATGAGATAAGACCACATTCATAAAATCAAACAACATCATAATCCTTCATCAAGTTCAGATTGGGTGATCCAAATCTGAGTAAATAATTTAAGCAGAAATGGTCATACCTGGAGTAAGCCATGGGGCTCCAACACCAAAGCTGGGGATGCACATATAGCACTGTAAGGTCTATTTGATTCCTTTTGCTTCTTTAGCATATTCACCAATTTCTCTGACTTCACAAATGCTTGAGCGCCACCAAGTCCACCCTGTGCAATGTGCATGTATAAATTGTAGTTAGTAAGTCAATAATGTGGTAAAAATCATGAAGCAAGGGTAAGCACCCCAACTCACTGGCAAGACAATTAAATCATACAAAAGTTTAGCCGCCTCATCAATGAGCACATCTGCCACTAATTTAATTTGACGAGAAGCCAGAATTTCTAATTTATCCTCGACTGATGCAACTACAACATTTGCTTTAGCTTGTCGCAGAATATCAATTATCATAACAGCTTCCATCTCCTCTGAACCATTTGCAATAGGCACAAGAATCGGAAAGAAAAGAAAGTACAAAATTTCATCAAGAACTTTTACATTTGAAGTTATCAAGAATTCCATTTTAAGCACAAGTCAGGAATATTAAGGCTCTCCCAATCTCTAATTTGAAATATTATGTCCCCATTTTACAGCATGCCGGCAGCACGAACTTTCACCCCCAATCATTTCCTTTTATTCATGCACTGCACACCCCCACTACACCGTCCAGCACCGCTTATACTTCTTTTGTAATTGATCAAACTTTGGATTTTATTATAGATATCATAAAAATATATCTACTACCTCCAATATGTTCACAAATGACTGAAGCCAATGATGTATATGTCGATGTATAGAAGATATCACAGATTTTTATATACTGCCAAATGGGTATCCCTGAAAACATTGGAAGAAGAAAAACAAATACAAGAAACTAGAAGTCCAATCTCACCTGGGGAGAATTGTCAAATGTCCACTGAATTGGATTGAATTCAGCAATAGTGTATTCATCTCCATGATTTGCACGCATTACCTAGGCACAAGGTGACAGTGAAGACGAAAGCATGAAGAAGAGAAAATTCAAAGACAAATACCAAGAGAAAGAACTTACATTAAAAAGAATTTGATCAGTGGAGACATTGAAGCTCAACAAATGCATTTATCAAGATTCCGATAATTATATCAGACATTGTTTTCACCACATTAAGATGGACCAGCAGGTATACAACTTCATCTAATGAATCTCTAATGCAAAAAGTCATACTTTTCCCCTGGACTAATTTTTTTTAATACATTAGCATCTGAACCTTCCAATTTGACATACCAGATGAACCTATTAGAATGAATTTCCACAAATTATATAACTCACAATTTTTTTAAACAACATTATCTATAAAAGTTGCTACCAGTGGCCCAGACACTTCATCAGCTCTCCCTTCCCATACAACTGCTCGACAAATGCAATGGCAAACTCCATAGTAGTGCCAGGTCCACGACTCGTAACAACTTTACCATCCTGCTGTACTCTTGATTCAACAGTTGCTGCACATGCAGGAGCTAATTGCTCCATAAATGATGGTTAACAAATAACCTACAAAAAAAATAACCCCATAAATTAGAACTTCACAATGTCGGTGAGACCAAAACTACTGTATAACACAAATATCAATGCAATTCCCAAAAGAACACAAAACATAAAAAAGGCTTATCTAATTCTTACCTTCAATCCCTTCAACAGACCCCAAGACCCTAATGCCACAGCAGGTGAAGCACAGACAGCAGCATAAAGACGCCCATCAGAAGCCTGCTTCTTCACAATGCTTTCTAATTCTTCAGATTTTTTCAGATTGGTACCTCTGGGCATGCCACCCTACAAGGGAAACAAAAAAGGATATAACATAATCAAAGAATCAGCAACAAAAGAAATTGAAAAGGAAAAATATACATGCCATAATAAATATCGAAAAGAATTTCACTGACTACAACAACTTGAAAATTTTAACTAGGACCATATAATGAATGATAACAGCCACAATAAGGAAATCCTAAAAAATTAAAAAATTAAAATAAAACAAAATAAACATTTTCTATAATTTTCTTTGCTTAAAATTAGTATTTTTTTCATTTTCAATTGAATATTAAATGAAGATGACTTTAGAACGAATTATTTAGCTTACCATTCAATATCAGCAATAATCATTTATAAGTATACAAACATCACATAAATTGACATGAGCTGAGGTGAGCTGCAACACATACGGGAAGAGCTATAAGATCAAAAACGGCGTCGCGACAGTCAGACACGAGAGCATCAGCGACAACTTGACACCTTGACACGCGTCGACACGAAGCTGTTTCTCCACAGATGCAACCATGACGTCAGCTCCAGACCTTCTCAAAACATCGATCATTATCACAGCCTCAATCGGCTCACTCCCGTTCGCAACAGGCACCAAAACCTGGGAAAAAAAACGACACAGAAAATTCAAAAAACGAAACAAAAAGGCAACAGAAAGAAACTAAACAAAAGATAAAATAAAAAAAAATTACCTTTTTGGAAGTTGAAGACATTGTAGCTGTTGCTGTGAAGGAGAAAATGCGATTTTCCAAAGAAGGAATTTGTTTGGGGAGAAAGCGTTGAGTGAGAGGAAAGTGACGAATAAGAGAGTGAGGAGTGACGTGGCGTACGCTTATTAATAATTTAATACCATTTTTTTAAGTTAGTTTTCTAGAGGCATCAGTGCGGTGTGATGTGGGGAGCTTCGTGGCAACTGGGAAAGTGGTGATGCTGTAGCAGTTTAAGAATGGGGGTGGCATGGCTTTTTACATGATGGGCTGGGCAGGGCATTCCGAGCCGCATCACGGTTGTATTTTTAAAAGATAAATGTTTATTTAGTTTTTTATATTTTTAATTAAGTGTCTCTTTAAATTTTATATCTTAAAAAATATTTTAAATTATTCTTACTGGTAGTTATATTGTAATTTTATATTTATTTTTTTTACTTTTGTAATAATATTATTGCAATTATATTCTTGGAGGTATTGATGAAAAAATTTGAATTTATCAAATTAACCTTAAAAGTAAAATATAAATTAATTATTATTATTTTATTTTTAGGATTAATTTAATAAATTATTTTTTACAAAAAAATTATTAGTAAGATTGTTGCAATAATATTAAATATTATTTTAAATTAACTTGTATTAATTATTTATAAATACTAATTAGTAAGATTGCTGTACCTGAATGAAAAATATCAATTGTTTTATGCTAATACTTATTTTTTAATTTGCTAATAAGTAATTAATTAATTAAATTTTTTATTGATTAAAAAATTAAAGTAAAAAATATTAACAAATTAATTTATCGGTTAATTTGCTAGTTACCTTTTTTATTGATTAAAAAATTGATGTAAAAAATATTGTTATTTGAGTTTTATTATAAAAACAAAGAAATATAAAAGCAAGAGTATAACATATTTGATAATAGGACTGACTTGAGATATTTTTTTAAAATATAAAAACAAAATAAGCACTGAAGTTAAAATATATGGATCAAACCAATATTTGATAATAGGGCTGCCTTAAGGTATTTCTCAAATATAAAAACTAAATAAACACTGAAGTGAAAATATATAGATTAAACCTACCATTTATCCAAATATTAAGCCTCATAATGCTTGATGGGCAAAACTGTAACATCACAATTAAAAAAATAAAATTTTATACACAAAAAAGGCAAAATTCTGATTGTTTCATGCTACTGCAAATTAGCTGTAGCCTTGCAAACAATGTCGCCTGCATTATCTTCAGAATGTCATGAAGAAAAACCAAATAACTGTTCTACAATGGAATTTGGATCCCGAATCGAGTAAAACAAAACAAATGAAACGATTGTTTATTTGTCGCGGACTTTAACATTGAGAGTCCACTGGACCTCGTATTCCCTAATAGCAGACAGAGGTGATGGTGGATGCAGGTTTTCAAGCCCAATGGAAATCAAAAGTTGTCTTGCCACCTAAAATTGTATGTATGGTATCACCCAACGATACACACTTGTAGTCAAGATTACTCGATATCTTGGTGGGAGCAATTATGAGTATTAGAGTTATAGATTAACAATATAGAATTTGTACAACACATCTTTTGATGGGTTTTCGACACTTGATCATAGAATTCTTTGGCCAGAGTATGTCAATATATTTAGTATGTTGAAAATGATCATTAGAGAAAATCAGTAAGTATCAAGAAACAAGATGTAATTAAATCGATTGGACAGTTGAGATATCGATTTAATTAACGATGTGGTACAAAGGATTATGCAGTAAAGAAATCAATGTGGCTTGGGATGAATTATTATTCAAAAATACAATTATGAAGGTCAGTTCCAACCTTATAGTGGAGTAGAGTGGGAATTAAATGATTAAGCTTGTTTAATTACAGGTTTAATTGTTGTAGCTACTATTGTATGTTCCCAAATGATCCCTGAGTTAGCTCATTTAATTGACTGTACCACTACTGGATTAATAAGTAAGATAACTAGCCATTTGGGTTAAAACCTAAATATATCATTTAGTAGGAAACTCCATTTAATATGCTTTGTATAAGGGGCCTTATATTATTTTACAAGGTAGGCCCTTTATAGAAAAAGCAAGTAACATGATTTTATTTTTTGGAGCCTAGGGTTTTTACTAAAGGGAGATATAAACAGCCTTATTTTTCTCTTGAAAAAGAGAGCGGCCACTTTATATAGATCAGAGAAAAATAATTTTTCTCTCTAATTTGAGAGAAAAATTTTCTTCTGCTAGTTACTTTTAGTAGTGGTAACGGCGCCCACACGTGAAATGCACCTGAGTCATAACCTGGAAGATTATTTGGTGGCGGATCGTGATCTGGGAGCCTAAATCACTTCAGCGGAAAAAATAAAGATTGTTTATCTTTTTAGATTTTCAAGGTACGATTTCTAAATTACGAATTCTTATATATTGTATGAGATCGATCCTAATTTTTTTTTTGAAAAAACTAATTTTTCTCCAACACATTATATAGTGAATTTTATTGTGGATAAAATTAATATTCCACATACTATCTGCTCAATTAATGTCACATTACTTGAGCCTTAAAGTAGGGCTCAATTGTTGGAATACCTGATATTACTCTTTTTCTAAATATAAGATTAATGTTAATAATAAAAGCATTTGGAAACTGGGTCGAATCCCCCCATTAGGGATCAAATTGGAATTGTGGTGGTTGATGACTTTGTGTTGTATGGATTAAATAAGACGCTGATTGAAAAAATAACTTAGTGTTTTGAAAATTGTATTGTTATGGTCACTGTAAGTTCGTAAAGCAGAATACATGCACTTAGTAAATTTGATTACGAAAGTGTTGTCTTATTATATAATGACAAAAAATAAGCATAAGTTTAAATTGCCTTTTATTTATATATTAGGGTTTGCAAATAAATAAGACTTAATTATCTTTTGGTTAAAGTTTTAAAGTTATAAGCTATTTAACAAGCTACTTATAAAATGCAACTTCATGTTAGGAAGTCTGGGATAATACGAGTAGAGAATTTCAGAAGGCAGCTAGGCGCCCAGAGAATGCTCGACTGGTTTGTGGCCTATCTTTTAATTTCTTCATATTCGGGACAAATTGTCTTGGAGTGAACTCATGTGTTGCCTTTTCCTTTTTTAAGCTTGAATAACGTCGTAATGGATTTTAAAGTATGCTGTTTGTTTTGATTTACTTTTCTATCTTAACTCCATGTGATTAGTGGAATGCTGGTCCTGCGAGTATAAAATGAACTCTTTAAGTCAAATTCCTTTTTGAGGTGCTGGAGAAAGAACTAAATATATGTAATTGCTTTTGGATATGGATTATCTGATGGATGTTGTATTTTCAAGGTATTGAGGAGATTCCCCAATATTGAAAAATTACGTTCCCGTGCATAAAAAGATGATCCCATAGAATTGCGTTCACCTGTGACAAAAGAGGAGCTTGTAGCTGAGGTATGGATTTTTATATTTCTTAGTTGTTCTTTATAGTTGTTTCTCATCATAATAGCAAAAACAATTTGTTCTGAGTTAACTGTGTGGTCATTGATAGAGTTTCTTTCTCAAATGGAATAACAATTACAATCATGAAATTATAACTAACTCAAGATTAAGATTACAGTAAAATCAATACGAATGAGATTTAATAAGTCTGACAGTCATTTCAAGGTTAATTAAAATCTCATATGTGATCCAACTCAATGTAGTCAAACTACATCAGTAAATTCATACATGATTAAAACAAATCATTCAATGAATTTACTACAGTCTAAACATAAACAGAGTGCCCAACTCTATTTATCAACCGCGAACTTAATTTATTTAATCATAAGATAACTTGTATTTATGTCTTCTGGAATCTATATAATGATCACATAAATACATATAATATGATTAAACGGACCTTTATTCAATATATTTATGCAATTGAAAATATTTCAAATATTTTATTAATCAGAAAATAAATTAATATGCTTTAAAAGAGCACATAATCCCAACAATCTCCCACTAGCTCTTAAAGCATATCTAGTATATTGCACATGCTCTAGGACTCTAAGTGCAAGTTATAAAAGTTTCCCCCTAATGACATTTTTTCAAAATTCAACATCTCTGTCTATTAGAGCTTTGTTGTAGCCAGTAGGATTTTGTACATGTTCATCTGAGATAGCCGTATAGGTTTCTCCTAATAATATGTATCTCGCAGATAACCTGGTTACCCTCCCACTACGACTAGATTCTAAAAGTGATGGTTGTTCAGGGATAATCCTGTGTTGATCAGCTGGTTGTTGCTGTTCTTCCTGGTCTAGAACAGATGTTGAAAGCTGAGCATCAACCTGATCACCTGACAGTTCTTCAAGTATTACCTTACTCTTAGGTTTGAAGTTATTCATATAGTCTTCCTCGAGGGAAGTGAAATGTGTGCTTACGATCACTTTCCTATCTTGAGAACTATAAAATAAACCCCCCCTTGTTCCTTTGGGATACCTCACAAACATACAAACTTTAGAACGTAAATCCATTTTGTTTGTCTTTGGTTTCAGCACATGTGCTGGTGATCCCCAAATACGGACATGCCGTAAACTTGGTTTGCAACCTGACCATAATTCTATTGGGGTTTTAGGCACTGACTTGGATGGAACTAAGTTTAAGAGGTAAATTGCAGTTTTCAGTGCTAGTCCCCAAAAAGAGATTGGTAATGACGAATAACTAAGCATAGATCTCACCATATCTAAAAGAGTTTTATTTTTCCTTTCAGCTACCCCATTTTGTTGTGGTGTTTCTAGGGCAGTTAACTGAGATATAATCCCATTTTCAACCATATACTCTTTGAAAGCTGCTGAGAGAAATTCACCACCTCGATCAGATCGAAGTTTTTTTATGTTCTTATCTAATTGCTTTTCTATTTCAGTCCTATACTTTTTAAATTTATCAAGAGCTTCAGACTTGTGACGCATCAGATAAACGTAACCGTATCTTGAGTAATCATCAGTGAAAGTGATGAAATACTCATAACCTCGTTGAGCTTGTACTTTGATTGGTCCACGTACATCTGTATATACCAATTCAAGTGGTACTGTTGCACACACTCGTTTGGCCGAGAACGACCTTTTGGTCATTTTTCCTTATAAATAGGATTCACAGAGTGGTAATGATTCATTTTCCAGTGGACCCAAGAGCCCATCTTTGATCATTCTATGTATCCTATTTTGGTTTATATGACCCAAGCGCAAATGCCAGAAGTAACATTGATTGAAAAAAAATATTTCTTTTCTTAGATAAATGTGTATGCTCATCATTATTGATCACTGTGTCATGTATAGAATAGATCATAAGACTTAAATGATATAAATTATCTTCCAATGCACCAGAACAAATAAGTTTCTTATTATAAAAAATAGAAACAGAGGATCCAAAATTTACAGTGTACCCTTGCTTTGACAAACAAGCTACTGAAATTAAATTTCTCTTAATGTCTGGAACAGAAAGACAATTATTCAAAATTAAAATCTCATTATTAAAAGATAATAAAACAGATCAAGTCTTCTCTACTGACACGAACTGTCATGTCCCTAACTGTAGCTTGACGGTTCCTTTACTTATTTTCCTGGTTTCCTGAAACCAATAAAGTGAATTACAAATATGATTAGTTGCTTTTGAATCCAACACCAAAGTGTCAATAGGATTTTGAACTAAATAAACCTCAATTACAAAAAGATTTCCCATACCTGACTTCACAATTTTAGGGCAATTCTTTTTCTAGTGACCTTTCTGTCCACACTTCAAGCATTTGCCTTTCAGCTTGCCATCTTGCTTGGTAGAATGTTTATTTTTCCGAGCTTTCTTCTTACCCTTGCCTTTCGGCTTAGGCCTAGAAGAAGAACATTTTTCAACAATATTTATGCTTCCCAGAGATTTCTCAGTACAACAGATCTCTTCAGCATAATGGAGTTCGTTCATCAATTCAGTTAAGGTTATGTTTCTTTTGTTCTTGTTACAATTGACCTTAAACTCCTTGAATGTTTTTGGCAGAGATTCTAGCACCATGTCAATCTTTGAGTTATCATCGATTTGTGCTCCCTGAATCTCAGACTCATTCAAATAGTCCATCATTTTGAGGACATGATCACAAACTCTTGTGCTCTTCCCCATTTTACAGTTTATAATGCCTTTCAGCGCTGCTTGTCTCACAGTGCGAGTACTCTGGCCGAACATCTCTTAGAGACTATCCATTATTTCAGTGGTAGTCTTCAAGTTTTGATGTTTGGTCTGCAGAATATTAGAAATCAAGGCTAAAATGTAGCATTTTACCATTTCATTGGCCTTTTGCCATTTCTCATAAAGCCTCCCTGATTTCTATGAGCATCTTTCGTTGGAACTGGAGGGCATGGCTGGGTTAAGACATATTTATAATTTTCAACAGTCAGGACAATGAATAGATTTATTTTCTAATCTATATAGTTCTCTTCAGTGGGTTTGTTTTGATTCAGAATAATAGTAAGTGGGCTCAGGGAAGACATTTTCAGAAAAATAAAACATCCATGCATAAATAATTTGATATAACATTCACAATAAATGACAAAAATGCAAAAAACTATAAATGCATTTTAATTTATTATAATGATAATCTAGTACCGCTTTGACAAACTATCTGTTGGGGAAGTCATGTCTACACTTACTAGACCAAATTATCCATTGAATTATTTACTTTTATGTAGAGACATGATAAATAATTATCATTATCCTTTTAGGCCTAAATTTGTTAATAGAGGTTCGTTGGGAAGGTTAATAATAAATTTTAGTTAAGTGTATAGCAATCGTTTCAATTTATGTATTTTTCATACCAACAGTCACCGTTGGGGTGAACAATCAATTGAAAAATATTTCAATTGTATCTTTGAAGAAGTTCATCAAATAAAATAGCTAATATATATACACCCTCTGTAGGAAGCATCACCGTATCATGAAATTGAGGTATATATATAATTTTATTATTGAACTAGCAATGGAGCCCGTGGGAAAAATTATCTTGAATTTTTTCTCTCTCACTCAATATTTTAAAATTAATTTTTTCTTTTTTAAAACATATATTAATTATATTATTAATTGCATGCTTCCTATAATATTATCTAGATGATTTCCAATAGTATAAAACATTTACAAATTACAAACAATATAATAAAATTCATAATATACGAATGACATGTATCATTATGCATAAAGTGGCACTACGTATTCTATATGACATGTTATCATCCAAAACATAACACATAGAAAAATAATTAAATAATCTTAATTCATGGCTTTCCTAAAATGAAAAAAAATACATTAAACCTAAGCCTAATTTTCATTGGGCTTCTTGTCAATGTCCATCTTCCATAAGCTTGTCTTTGTTAATGGACTAGGGGAAATTGAGCTTTTAAATTTGTTATTGGTCCAATTTTAATTTTGAAAGAAAATAAATAAAATCCTTTATTTTTAAATAAAACTTTTGGACCAAATTCAATTGGGCCTAAAACTAGGATTCATTAAGCGCAAAACTATTTTTGAATTTAAATGTAAAAAAATTTAAACGTTCTGCCCAAAGGAAAAATTATGGAACCATAGGGACGCCAATGATAAAAACCATTGAAAAACCCTAAAATCCATATTTTTCCTTCCTTTCTTTCACAGCCGTCGTTACCAAAAAATAGCCACTGTTTGCTATTTCCGCACCAAACAGCCACGCCATCAACACTTTCGTAATCAAATTTACTAAATGCATGTATTCCGCTTTACAAACTTATAGTAACCATAACAACGCAATTTTCAAAACACTAAGTTATTTTTTCAATCGGCATCTTATTTAATCCATACAACATAAAGTAGCTTCATCAGCCACCGCAATCCCAATTTGATCCCTAATGGGGGATTCGACCCAGTTTCCAAATGCTTTTATTATTAACGTTAATCTTATATTTAGAGAGAGAGAGTAATATCAGGTATCACAACAATTGAGTCCTACCTTAAGTCTAAATTAATGTGACATTAATTGAGTAGATAGTATGTGGAATATTAATTTTATCCACTATAAAATTCACTATATAATGACCTTGAGATTCATTTGTTAGAATCCGCAAACATTATTAATAGGAGAAGGCAATCGTTCCCCCCCTCTATTCAATTACCAAAAAAAAATTGTTAATGATATATTTCCAATAAAAAAAGTCAAACATTTGCTATACTGCGGTTATGAAAGAGGTACTGCATAACTACCGTACCTATAGCCTATTCTAATCTTATTTCCTCAAAACAAACTACTAATTGAAAGTACCAACAAATTTTCTACAGTACAAAAGTTTGATTTTTAATTCTGAATCTTTTTAAAAGCTTGAATAGTTTTATGGAAATAAGTATTTTTCTTATGAAAATTAATAGTTAATTTATTCTATAATGAAAATAGAAGGCCCAATTCAAACATTCTCCATCATATTTTTTTTTTCAACTAATTAACAAAATCACAAAATCGCTTAACTAGAGAGATCATAATTCACCTACTTGGTGTCAAACGAAACTTCGGACTGTAATGCATTTGAACATATATATTAATCTGCTTGTACTTTCAGCTCAACAAGTGTTAATATAATGTGGGCATCTATTCTGGCAGGTGAAATTCCAACTGAGATGGGCAATCTACAAAATCTGAACTATTTAGCTCTTAATCCAATAACTTAACTGGTTCTATTCCACCCACGATCTTCAATACTTCAACCATAACAAGAATTACTCTAGCTGATAACCACTTCTCAGGCCATTTACCATCAACGATTGGCCACTCGCTTCCAAAAATGGACTGGTTAAGTTTGGCGAAGAACAAACTTAGCGGCACAATTCCAAATCCATAACCAACGCTTCTAAACTCAGTGTCCTAGACTTGAGCCACAACTCTTTCTCCGGCCTTATTCGAAACACATTCGGTAGCTTGAGACTCCTTAGCGCGCTCAACCTGGCGTATAATTACTTGACGACTGAATCATGGACAGGGTGGAGTGTTCTCCCTTCTTTGACTTCTTGCAGGATGCTGGCATTTTTAGGCTTAGGTTCTAATCCTTTATGTGGCATCCTTCCACCATAATTGGGAGTTTCTCTGAGCCGCTTCAAAAAATTTTTTCACATGATTGCAAATTTAGGGGCAGCATTCCTCAAGAGATTGGTAATTTACGTGGCTTGATACTTTTAAGCCTCTCCAATAACGACTTGGACGGAACTATTTCAGCATCAATGGGAACGTTAAAGACACTAAAAGTTTTATATCTCGATGCCAATAATTTGCAAGGATACATTCCTAGTGATCTTTGCTGCTTGGAGCGGTCGACTGGTTTATTTTTAAATGAAAATAAGCTCTTTGGACATATACCGCAATGCTTGGGGAGTCTGACTTCTCTGAGAACACTCTTTTGAAACTCCAACACGCTCACTTCTATTATTGCATCATCCTTGGAGTCTTGAGTACATCTTGGTAAACTTCTCAACAAATTCTCTAAGTGGCCCTCTATCTTCTGATATACAAAACTTAAAGGTCTTAATAGAGTTAGATTTATTAAGAAATCAATTATCAGGTGATACACCAGTAAGTATTGGTGGCCTCAAAGATCTAGCAACTTCATCCTTGGCTAGCAACCAATTTTATGGTCTAATCCCTAAATCATTTGGTAATTTGATAACGTTGGAATCTTTGGACAATCTCTCTCGAGAAATTCCAAAGTCAATGGAGGCACTCTCATATCTCAAACAACTTAATGTGTCCCACAATAGGCTAGAAGGGGGAATTCCTATCAAAGGACCTTTTAAAAACATTTCAGCTCAATCGTTTTTTGAGAATTATGCTCAATGTGGTCCACCAGGACTTCAAGTCCCACCTTGCAAGGAAGATAATAGCAAAGGATCCAAGAATGCTACTCTGCTTGTCCTGAAATATACTTTGCCTTCACTTATATCCAATGTACTAATAACAATTGTTATGATATTTTTCATAATATTTCAAAATAGGAAAACAAGAACTCATAATCAAGAAGATTTGTTTTCTTTGAAAACATGGAGAAGAATATCTTATAGGCTACTTAAATATTTTGGCTTTATCTGATTTTCATATCAGTTATTAAGATAACAAACTGCAAATGCTGGATCTGGAGAAGCTTGTGTAAATAACAGCAGGGCCGAATCATACGAAGACAAGGATTAAAGGACAAAAAGAATAAAAAGAAAGAGGAGTAGAACAGGGACATAAAGAACTTAGGATACTTAAACAACAATCTTGGAGGATTAGAAGACAAAAAGAAAAAAAGGAAAAGCTTTCATTAATGCACAAATACGAGTCTAATACGAGTCGAATCCACTTTAAGATCATATATATGAAAAATGACTTCATTAATGCACAAATAAAGGAATCGAGTTCCTTCTTATATGAGATATTTAAATATATATATATAAATTGCTTGTCGATAAAATGAAGGAGATTTCATCCTTTGAAAAATAAGATGATTTAATCAGTAATTTCATAATTTATAAAAATTTATAATCTATTTAATGTCAATGACTTCGCGATAGATACTCTTGAAATATTATGATAGGATTATTATAAATCCTAACCATACGTTTTGGTCATGATGCAAGCGGTGTAAGATATTTCAAAATTCTAAGTAAGACAAATAAGAAAATTTAAATTTCATGACCATAAATGTTACCCTTGTCGAGCATTGATGGAAACTTTTACCAGAAACAAGCGGACAAATGAAATGTTTACGGGAGAAATAAGTTTAAGAGACTGGGTAAGCGAGTCATTACCTCGTGCATTCAGTGATGTTGTCGATGCAAACTTGGTGAGAGAAGAGCAAGCTTTTTCTGCTACAATAAGTTGTTTATTAAGCAGAATGCATTCGGCATTGGATTTTTGCATGGAATCACCAGAACAGGGGGCATCTATGAAAGATGCCGCTGAAAATCTCAAGAAGATTACAGTGAAGTTTCTTGATGCTGCTGCTGCAAGTAGTTGATGTCATGTTTGCTATGTGTGTTTGTTAACTTTGTGCGTACGCTTTCTTGTTTGTGCTCGTGGAATAAAAGCCATTGCTTTGGGCTGAACATAAACTGAAATGATAAATCTAATCTTCGAATTTTTATCTTTGGACATATATAAATATACTTAATGCTAGATATGGTATCTGTTTTATGTCAATATTCTGGAGATTTATGAAATTTTTGCTCCAACAAAGTGGCGAAGTCTTTGAATCTCTGCTTCTCTCGTAGCGTCTTTCTTTTCTTTCTTACCCTGTAAATCGAGTTATTACTGTTTTTGATATATTATTATTCCAGATCACTGTATAGGAAGGTGGAATACATTATAACAAATTCTTAGCTCAACTTCATAAATTAAAATTTCCAGTAATCAAAATTCGACTCTGAACATTGAAAGTAGAACTATACATCACTCACCTTTTTTTTTTTTTTTTGGGGGCAAATCTTTAAAATGGCTTGTTATCAACTCATTTATTTATAAACAAACTACATGAATTCAAGTATCCATTTCGCCTCTCTTACTAGTCAGTAGTAGTAATGCAGAAATGAATACTTCAATTTAATAGCTTGTTGCACATGGCAGGAAAAGCTATAGCTTTGTTACCCTGAACTACAGGGGAATGATATTACAGGAAGTACTTGGGATTTGGGGGAAAGAAAGCGTAAAACTTTCGGAAAACTGATGATAAGTTGTGCACTGAATTTGGATATTGTGAATAATGAAGCAGCAGCAGTTTTTGTGTTCGTAATTTGTCAGCAGAACTTTAATTAATTCATTATCGACACCAATCCATAAAATCACGCAAGTTCATAATCTTTCATCAAGTTCAGATTAGATGGTCCAAATCATGAGTAAATATTTAGTCAGAGATGGTAATATCTTTATTTAAGGATGAGACTTCAAGGAAAAACACTGGCAAAGAATTTATCATATTAATTTTGTTCAAAATCTCCCAGTCATAAACGGGACAATTTACAATTTAAGAAAACTAATTCTTTCCAGGAATTGACTACTACACATAGCAGCTGCAATGCAATACGCCAATAGCTGCCCTGCTTTCACTTTCAAGAGAAGTAATTTTTTCTTAAAGATTACGATCTTGAGAAGTAATCGATGACCGCACAATGACATAAATGCATGCGTGATTGCGTGGTAAAAGATTACTTAAGGATAAGCCAAAAATGTCAGCACTGAATCAAAAATTCTTTAAAGATCAAGATTTAGCGTGCTTTTGGGGGTTGAAAAAGAGTGAAAGTGACAAATATTTATGAGTCAAACGGAGTCTACACGGGCTAGCTAGTTACATACATCATTGAGTTTTGCCATAAAAAATTCACAAGTTCCACAAAGGAAACTTACAAGCATCCTATAATTCAATTCCGATCCCCACGTCACGACGTTGAAATGGTGGAAGAATATATTGGCGGTCTTGGAGGAGAAGATGTTTGGTGGACTTTTCAAAGCGTCACTGCTAGTCAGTCTGCTTCTTTGCAATAGCATTTCTATCACTCTGTTCATGGGCGACCTATCCGATGGACGAGTCCGTAAACACCATAAAACAACAATATTCATCTTCTTAGCAATTTCATTTTCCTCCCTGTTTACAATTCCGGGTAATTTAAATTCATTATTGTGCTCGAAATGCTTGTAAATCCAATGTGGAATATATATATATCTCACTAAATCTAGTAATTTAAATTATGTGATGCCTCACCAAAGTTTCTACTAAGCACCTCTGAAGCAATGTAACCAGTTGTCCCTCTAGCCTCAAACATCGACCCAATACTCTCTTCAATTCGTATGGCACAAAAATCTTCATCAAGAAGAATGTTATATTACCTCTCTCTCTCTCTCTCTCTCTCTCTCTCTCTCTCTCTCTCTCTATATATATATATATATATGTTTATAATTATATATATGTATGTATGTATGTATGTATGCATGCCAATCTTCAGTCCCCTTTAAGATCCGCATAAATTCATTTGTGTTAGAGTAGCTCATTATAGAGAACGAGGCAAGGAGAAACAGAGGAAGGAAAACCTTAAGCTAAAGAAGAATTTAGAGTGTTGCAGAAGTGTAGCTGCCAGCTCAAATGCCAGTTCAGCTTAGTTAGTTACAGTTTGTTAGAAACACAAAATGCATTGTGATGAAAGTTAGCAGATTAATTCTTTGATTTGTTACACCGATCGAAATTAAGAAATGTAAGTATAAATATCCACAGTTTGTAACATTCTGTGATTAAGAAAATAACGAATTCAATTTCTCAACTCTGCTAGAATTTTCTTAATACTTTCTCAAGAAACAAACAACTCTTTTCATAATTCTTTCAATTTGAATCCTCAAATTAGAATTAAACCTTACAAATTTGAAATTACACATTAAGTCGTTGATACTCTTCCAATTCCAGAATATATTGGAATGCCATGGGGGCGGACCTGGTTGGATGTATCCACCTTGCTCGAGATCTAAAATCATGACAAAAATGAAGATTTATTTAATTGGAATTAATATGGGGGTGTAGCAATCTTTAGGTTAATTAGAAGATTTATATCTGGTTGGATGAATTTTTTTTTTTTGGTTAATTAGAATGTTTTTAATTCAATTTAAAACTTTGGGAAAACAATCAATATGAGTAGAAGCAAGCGATGACATGATATGGGAATAACAGTAAATTTAGCATTTGATATCCAATGTGCAAATTGAAAAAAAAAAAAGCATGTGACATCCAAATACATGGTAAAAAGTGACATGCTGTATATTGATAAAAGCTTAAGATTTTACATAATTATTTCATTAAATTAGGGGGGTGTAGGCGTGTAGCTATCTTTTTTTTCTTTATTTTTAAGGCAAAACTAATAACAATTTTTTTAAAACTACATTACCACTGACCCTCAGCATTATTAATTTGTTTAGTGATAATTATTAGCCCAAATGTCATGGTCGTCTTTTTTTATTTTTAAAGGAAAGAAAAAGAACATATTGCGGTTGCCATGAGCCTCGACATAATGTGAACAAATGGACAGAATGCATAGGCCTTGCCAATGTTGAGCATCTTCTTCTTTTTGGTAAGTAAAGTGCCATAAGCCCTTTGTTCACGGTTCGAGTACAGCGGCGTATAACAATTTACAAATCTATATGCGTTTACTCAGACGACTCGTTCAATGATAAAATATAACAATTTGCAAGTCTCAACTCTCCTGTACATTTTTTATTTTATTTTTTTCAAATTCATACGTCTCTTGTATAAATATATGCTAATTTCCTTCTCTTAAAACTTGTATCAACTTCACTTAAAAACGACCAATATGCGCTTATCATTCTTCTTTGTTCCTATGTCGTTGTTACAATATCTCATTGCTAGCTTAGCTATGACGACTTTAAACAATTTAACAACAGATCAATCAGCTCTTCTAGCATTCAAAGCCCATGTTTTTGATTATCGGAGTGCCCTGGCAAATAATTGGTCTATATCTTATCCAATATGTAGCTGGGTTGGCATCTCTTGTGGTTCACGCCATCAAAGAGTCACTGCCTTGACTCTTTCAGATATGGGTCTCGGAGGCACCATTCCACTACACTTGGGAAATCTCTCATTTCTAGTGTCTCTTGACATTAGTGAGAACAATTTTCATGGCCATCTGCCGAAAGAACTGGGGCAATTACGTCGACTCAGAGTCATGATTTTCGCTTACAATAAATTGAGCGGAAGCTTCCCATCATGGATTGGTGTCTTATCTAAACTCCGAATATTGAGTCTTGCTAATAACAGTTTCACAGGTCCCATTCCTAATTCTCTCTTCAACTTATCAAGGCTAGAGAATCTGCGTGCAGAGTTCAATAATATTGGTGGAAATATCCCTTCAAGGATTGGAAATTTGAGTAAACTCGTGAATCTGGATCTTAGATTCAGCAATCTTCGAGGTACGTTCCACCACCTCTTGTAATTGAAGCATTTCCAATTGCATTCATATTTTGCAGAGTCATCTATGAAATATTTTAAAGAACATTATTGGCTGAAATTATTATGTAATAAAATTAATTTGATCCTTTTACATTTTGAAGGGTAATATTGTCAAACTTAATATTGTGAATTTTTTTTGTCAAACTCCTTTTACAGAATCATCTATGAATTTTTTTTTTTTTTGGTCAAACTCCTCAATTTTGGCCTTATGGCAGGTGAAATTCCAACTGAGATTGGCAATCTACAAAATTTGAAGTATCTTATTCTTGGTCAGAATAATTTAAGTGGCCTTATTCCACCCATGATCTTCAATATTTCAACCATAAGATTGCTTAATCTGCTTCGCAATCAACTCTCAGGCCGCTTACCATCACCGATTGGCCACTCGCTTCGGAACATAGAGTATTTAACCTTGGCGCGCAATAATCTTATAGGAACAATTCCCAACTCTATTACCAACGCTTCTAAACTCATTGGCCTAGACTTGGGCGTAAACTCATTCTCGGGCCATATCCCAAAAACATTGGGCAACTTGAGACACCTCAGCAACCTCAACCTTGTGATGAATAACTTGACGACAGAATCATCTTCAGCAGATCAGTGGAGTTTTCTTTCTTCTTTGACTAATTGCAGAAATCTAGCCAATCTAGGCTTAGCTTCAAATCCATTAGGTGGCGTCCTTCCACCATTAATTGGAAATCTCTCTGGTTCTCTTCAAAAATTCTATGCATTCGAGTGCAAACTCGCGGGCAGCATTCCAAAAGAAATTGGTAATTTACGTGGCTTGATGATCTTAAGTCTCGGCTTCAATGACTTGAATGGAACTATTCCAACATCCATAGGCACACTACAGCAGCTACAAGGTTTTTATCTCCCTGAGAATAATTTGCGAGGATACGTTCCTCATGATCTTTGCCATTTGGAGAGGTTGAATATATTAAACTTAAGTGGAAATAAGCTCTCCGGAGCTATACCACAATGCTTGGCGAGTTTGACTTCTCTAAGAAGCCTCTACTTACACTCCAATAAGCTCAGTTCTAGTTTACCATCATCTTTGTGGAGTCTTGAATACATCTTGCATATAAATTTGTCCTCAAATTCATTAGAGGGTCCTCTCCCTTCGAATATACAAAAGTTAAAGGTCTTGATAGTTTTAGATTTATCAAGGAATCAATTATCAGGTGATATTCCATCAACCATTGGTGCCCTCGTAGATCTAGAAACTCTATCCTTGGCTGGTAATCAATTTCAAGGACCTATCCCTGAATCAGTTGGCAGTTTGATAAGCTTAGAATCCTTAGATCTCTCCAGCAACAATCTCTCTGGAAAAATTCCTAAGTCATTGGAGACGCTTTCACATCTCAAACAATTTGATGCGTCTCAAAATAGGCTAGAAGGGGAGATTCCTGTTAAGGGGCCCTTTAAAAACTTCTCAACTCAATCATTTTTCGGAAATTATGCACTCTGTGGTCCACCTAAACTCCGAGTCCCACCTTGCAAGCAAGATAACAGCAAAAGAACCAAGAAAGTTGCTCTAATTGTCCTTAAATATATTTTGTCCCCAATAGTATCCACCGTACTTATAGTGCTTACCATCATTATGTACATAAGATGGCGAAATAGGAGTACAAAAAAATCAGGTCACGAAGATTTCCTACCTCTTGCAACATGGAGAAGAACGTCCTACCTAGACATTCAACGAGCAACTGATGAATTTAATGAATGTAACTTGCTTGGTATAGGTAGTTTTGGATCAGTTTATAAAGGAACCATTTCCGACGGGACTGATGTTGCAATAAAGATTTTCAATCCGCAACTAGAGAGAGCATTTAGGAGTTTTGATTCTGAATGTGAAGTTTTACGGAATGTTCGTCATCGAAATCTCATAAAGATCCTTAGCAGTTGTTCTAATCCAGATTTTAAAGCATTGGTACTTGAGTTCATGCCAAATGGTAGTCTCGAGAAGTGGTTGTATTCTCACAACTATTTCTTAGACATTCTAGAGAGGTTGAATATAATGATAGATGTGGGGTCGGCTCTTGAATATCTCCATCATGGTCATTCGTTGGCACCTATAATTCATTGTGATTTGAAGCCCGCCAACATTCTCTTGGATGAAAATATGGTGGCACATGTGAGCGACTTTGGCATTTCCAAACTCTTAGGTGAAGGAGAAGATTCTGTGACACAAACCATGACAATGGCTACAGTTGGTTATATGGCACCAGGTAAAGTTTCAATTGTAATTAAAATTTTTGCTCTTTTTTCAAGCACAAGCAAACTTTGGGTTACCTTAATTATCAAAAAATTATTTGTTTCATCATTTGTTTCATAATTGAAACTAAAAAAAATGCAGAGTACGGATCAGAAGGAATTGTTTCAGCCAAATGCGATGTCTACAGCTATGGTGTTTTATTGATGGAAACTTTCACGAGAAAGAAGCCCACCGATGAAATGTTCACAGGAGAAATGAGTTTAAGGAGATGGGTAAAGGAGTCATTACCTCACGAATTGACTGAAGTTGTTGACGAAAATTTGGTGCGAGAAGAGCAAGCTTTTTCTGCCAAAATGGATTGTTTATTAAGCATCATGGATTTGGCATTCGATTGTTGTATGGACTCACCTGAAAAGAGGACACATATGACAGACGCTGCGGCAAAGCTCAGGAAGGTTAGAGTGAAGTTTCTGCAGCAAAGCTCAGTCGCTGCGACTAATTAATGTAATAATAGTTGTTTAGAGTGAAGTTTATGCTTGTTTGTGAACTTTGTGCGTACATTTTCTCGTTTGTGCTTGTGGCATAAAAGTCATTGTTTTGTGCAAAACATATATTGAAATGAGAAATATAATCTTCGAATTTTCATGTTTGTACATACACATACTTGATACGGTATGGGTTTTGTTCCAATATTCTGGAGATTTATGTAAATTTCCCTTTTGTTTTTTAATGAGAAGTGGTCAAATCTTTGAATCTCTGCTTCTGTGTTAGCGTCTTTCTTTTTCTTCTTACCCGAGTTATTATTATTGTTTTTTTATACACATATTCTTTACAAAAGGCTGAATATATTATATCAAATTCTTAGTTCAACTTCATAATTAAAATTCCCAGAGAGGGTAATTATATTACTCTCGATCACAATTGGACTCCGAACATGAAGCATTATTTTATACACATATTCTTTATGGACTCATTTATTTATAAACAAACTGTTGTGCAAACCCGCACAGTGAATCCATATTCAAACATGAATTCAAGTTTCCATTTCGCCTCTCTGCTAGTAGTAGTAATACAGAAACGAATGCTCCAGTTCAATAGTAGTCAGGTCTTGTTACAATCGTTTAGGTACGAGCGTAAAGCATTATCTTTGCAAGCTCCAGTGCTTTGTTGCGACCAAAAAACTTCCGCAATTGCCAGTGCAAACTATATGGAAGTTCCTGGCCTTCTGCTGGTGATAAGATTGCCATCAACCACAACCCTGCTTTCGATTTCACTCTGATCTGACAGCTTCTTGCACATTCTTACCCTGAACCAAAGTTAAAAGTGTCTAAGGGGAAAGTATCTGTACAGTAAAGTATCAAACAATACTGCTTGATATACTTGGGATTTGGAGGGGAAAAAATTACATGAATGAAGCCAAAATAAAGAAGCATAAAAATTTTGGAAAACTTATTATATGTTCTAAGCTGAATTTGGGTAATGTGATTAATGAAGCAGCAGTAGTTCTTGAGTTTGTAATTTGTCAGCAAATTTTAATTAATACATTACTGACTTACATGAGATAAGACTGGGTTGTTCAACATTCATAAAATCATACAAGACCATAATCTTTAATCAAGTTCGGATTAGGTGATCCAAATCAGGAGTAAATACTTAATCAGATGATACTGCGACAACATTGACAAGTGCCACAATTGTTTACATGACATCAGTTAATGTCTCAAGTCTATTTCGAACTTTGCCCCTTTTTTGAAACACAAGCAAAATTTATTTCCAAACGTATTTATTTACAATTTATTTCATAAAGAAACCTCTTTCTGATATGTTGAAATTTAAAAGAAAAAAAAATGCAGACTACGGAATAGAGGGAATTATTCCTTCCAGATGCGACGGTTTATGGGTGGAAAGAAAGAAGCCCACAGGTGATCTGTTTATGGGTGTTGTGATTCGATCCCAACTTAACACCCCAAGACCACAATGTTGGACAAGAAATACTCAAGATTCACAGACACTGATTTAAAATGGAAATTAACAACGAATAGATCAGTAAACAAAGAACACAGATTTATATTAGTTCAGCACCAGAGGTGACTACATCTACAGTGGACCAAGATCAAATTAATGGCTTCACTAATCTCAAGAGAACAAGGTTACAAGAGCCTCAAGCGCATTATAGAGAACAAATCAAGATGACTTTCTCTCTCTAACTCTCTTTGAGCTCTCTTAACAACCTCTGAAAATAATAGTTGTTAATCAGCATTCATATAACCGTTGTTTCTGCCTCTTGGGCAAGTTGCACAGATTTTTTTCCGCCAAAAGCAACGGCCCGTAACTGCTTCTCACACGTGCTCCACGCGTGCAACTTGAGTAGTATCAAAAGGTCCTGAGCTTGACGTTTCTGAGCTAATATAATTTAGTTGCTCACGTGCCATCACGTGCTCATTTAACGCTCATAACCGCCGTTAGTCACTGGTCATGCACTTATAATATGCGACGTCGTTTAATTCAGAACGAAGACATTAAAAACTCGGAGTGACATGTCATCCAGCTCGTTTGAACTCGTTCCGAATGTTGCTGACTTGCTGCTCTGTCTTGTTTGTGCTTGTGGAATAGGAGCCAATTGTTTTGATCACAGCGTAAGATGGGACGGAGAAATCTGATAGTCCTCATAATTGTTATGTATTTTATTTTTCCCCAGAATCAAAGTATTCATCCCACCAAGTACCCCATCTCTCTCCTAATATAGTTTTATTCTAACTATTCCTTAACAGTCATTTCCTTCCACACGAGATTATTCACAATCAAACTCAGCCTACATTGTTTTCGTGTATCCTCAGCATGTAAAAAAATAAGGAATGAGAACAAAATTAAGGAAACTAGATCCCACGAATAAAGAGAATGCATGCTGGTTCTTTCAATTTGTATAACAAACAAATTGTTTTTCTCTATGAGACCAAGACCTAGTTTCATTAACATTGTTTTTCCCACGAATTAATGAGCCTTAGTTCGAATCTCTTATAACATGTGTGAATGTTTAGATAATAATTTTTTCTAAGAAGAAAATTGTGTTTCTCCATCAACGTTTGATAGCACAAATTCAGCATAGAACATTCACAAATATGACCACCCAAAAGTCCTCATAAGGTTAAAATTGTGCTTCCCTAGCTATCGTCAACCATTAATTAGTGAATAAAATTGTTAATGATATATTTTCTAGTAAAAAAGTCAAACTTTTACTATACCAAGATTAAAGGTTATGAATAAGTGACCGCATAACTACCGTAACCTATAGCCTATTCTAATCTTCTTTCCTAAAATAATCAACTAATTGAACGTACTAGCAAAATTATCAAGAGTACAAAAGTTTGATTTTTAATTCTGAATCTTTTCAAAAGCTTGAATAATATTATGGATATAAGTATTTTTCTCATGAAAATTATTAGTTAATTTTGTCTCTAATTAAAATAAAAGGCCCAATTCAAACAATCTCCATCATATTTTTATTTTCAACTGATTGGTAAAATCTCAAAATCGCTGAACAAGAAAGATCATAATTCATTTGCTTATTGTCAAACGAAACTTGCATCTTTCATGCATTTGACACGACAAGTTTTATATCTCGATGCCAATAATTTGTAAGGACATATTCCCAATGATTTTTGCCACTTAGAGCGTTGATTGGTTTATTTTTAAATGAAAATACGCTCTTCGGACATATACCGCAATGCCTTGACTTCTCCAAGAACTCTTTTTAAGCTCCTGTTAGATTATATAGTATGCTAATATAAATGTGCAGAGTATGTGTATGCAGAGCATATGTGTGTAGCTGATCTGAGTTGCTGAGGTTGGCTTATGATGAGTATGTGCAGGAGTGCAGATGGTGTGTGTAGCTGAGCTGCATGGTGGTTAACAACAGACTTTATGCCGATGTGTCCAAGTCGTTATGTGAAGATTCTAGTACTCTTGGAAGAATTAGTAGATGGCACATTGTAATAGGCTTAGAGCAATGTTTGTTAGTAGGTAGTTATGAAATGAAATGTATGTATCATCAGTTTTGTAATCAGTATAAATAGAGCAATGCAAGCTCAATTGTACAAAATAAGATTCTTCTAGATTCTTAATCAATTTTTCTCTCATTTTCTCTTTAACCAAACAAGTCCTTCAATTCTAATAGCTCCAACACGCTCGCTTCTAGTATCCCATCATCCTTGTGGAGTTGTCATAAATCTTATGCGTAAACTTGTCAACCAATACTCTTAAGTGGTCCTCTACCTTCAGATATACAAAACTTAAAGGTCTTAGTAAAGTTAGATTTATCAAAAAAATCAATTATCAAATGATATAGCAGTAACTATTGGTGGCCTCAAACACATAGCAATTTTATCCTCGGCTAGAAATCAATTTTACGGTCCGATCCCTGAATCATTTGGTAGTTTGATAAGCTTGGAATCTTTGGATCTCTCTAGTAAAAATCTCTTTGGAGAAATTCCAAAGTCATTGAAGGCACTCTCATATATCAAACAACTTAATGTGTCTCACGATAAGCTAGAACAGGAAATTCCTATCAAGGGACCTTTTAAAAACTTTTCAGGTCAATCGGTTTTCCTAGAATTACGCACTCTACGGTCCATCAAGACTTCAAGTCAAACTTGCAACAAAGATAATAGCAAAGGATCAAAGAAAGCCACTCTGCTGGTTCTGAAATACACTTTGCCTTCGATTATATCAAGTGTACTCAGAACAATTGTTATGATCTTCTTCATAAGATGTGGAAGTAGGAAACAAGAACTCCAGCTCAGGAACATTTGTCCTCTCTGACAACATAGAGAAGAATATCCTACCATGATATTCAACGAGCAACTGATGGATTTAATAAATGTAACTTGCTAGGTACAGGTAGCCTCGGATCAATGTACAAAGACACACTTTATGATAAAGGTTTTCAATATGCGATTACACTTTATGTAAACTTGTCAACCAATACTCTTAGGTGGTCCTCTACCCAATGGTAGTCTCGAGAAGTGGTTGTATTCTCAAAACTATTTCCTAGATACATTAAAAAGGTTGAATGTAATTATAGACGTGGGTCAGCTCTTGAATATCTCCATCTGTAATTCATTGTGATTTGATGTCTAGCAACATTCTCTTTAATGAAAATATGGTGGCACATGCAAACGACTTCGGCATTTCCAAATTTTTAAGTGAAAAAGAAGATTCTGTGACCCAAACTATGACAATGGCTACAATTGGTTCTAAGGCACCAGGTAAGGTTTCAATTATAGTATCAAATTTTTGCCCTTTTTCCAAGCACAGGGAAAGTTTGGGTCACCTTGATTATCAAAAGATTATTTGTTTATCATTTGTTTCATAATCTCATATTTGATATATTGAAACCAAAAAATGCAGAGTACGGATCAGTGGGAATAATTTCGGCCAAATGTGACATCTATAGATATTGTGTTTTACTGATGGAAACTTTCACGAGAAAGACGCCCACTAATGAAATGTTTACTGGAGAAATAAGTTTAAGAGACTAGACAAAGGACTCATTATCTCAGGCACTGACGGATGCTGTTGATGTAAATTGGTAAGAGAAGATTTTTCCGCCAAAATGAATTTTTATTAAGCATCATGCATTTGGCCTTTGATTGTTGCATGAAGTCACCAGAACAGAGGGTATCTGTGAAAGATGCCGCTGCAAACGATTAGAGTGAAGTTTCTGGATGATGATGCTGCAACTTGTTAATGTCATATTTGCTATATGTGTTTGTTAACCTTGTGCGTACTCTTCCTTGTTTGTGCTTGTGGAACAAAAGCCATTGCTTTGAGCATAAAATGAAATGAGAGATCTAATCTTCGAATTTTTGTCTTTGGACGTACACATATATATATATACACATAATGCTACATATAGCAAGTGCTTTATTTCAGTATTCTGAAGATTTACTTAATTGTCCCTCCAACAAAGTGGTCAAGTCTTTGAATCTCTGCTTCTCTTTTAGCGTCTTTCTTTTCTGTCTTACCCTGCAAGTCGAGTTATTATTTTTTTGATATGTTATTATTCCAGATGATTGCATAGAAAGGTGCGACATATTATAATAAATTCTTAGTGCAGCTTCATAATTAAAATTTCCAGTGGGGGTAATTATGTCACTATGAATCACAACTGGACTCTAAACATTGAATACAGAACTAGATATCATTCTCCATTTGTTGTAAATATTTAAAATGTCTCTTTATCAACTCATTTATTTATTAACAAACTTTGTACAAACTTGAGTTCATATTTCCATTTCGCCTCTCTTACTAGCAGTAGTAATACAGAAATAAATACTCTGATTTAATAACTTGTTGCACACTGCAGGAAAGGCTGTAGCTTTGTTTACCCTGAACCAATGTTAAACATGTCTTAGGGGAAAGCATCTACACAGCAATGATATTGCAGGAAGTACTTGGGATTTGGGTGGAAAAAATTTACATGAATAAAGCCAAAATAAAGCATAAAATTTTTGGAAAACTTATGATAAGTTCTGCACTGAATTTGGGTAATGTGAATAAGGAAGCAGTAGCAGCTTTTGAGTAATTTGTCCGCAAACTTTAGTTAATTCATAACTGAATTACATGAGATAGGACCACATTCATAAAATCACACAAAATCATAATCTTTCATCAAGTGCAGATTAAATCAAGAGTAAATATTTATTCAGAAATATTAACACGTTGATTTTAAAAACTTTATGAAAGATGAGACTTCAAGGAAACACTTGCAAAGAATTTATCATATTAATTTTGATCGAAATCTCCGCATCATAAACGGAATCATTTACAATTTAGGAAAACTACTTCTTTCCCAAGACTATACTTCAGCAAATTGGGGGCATCTATAGTACCTGCATGTATGCATGGATTAAAAATCACCATTGGATTAAATGGAGTGAATCCAACGGCTGACATTCGTCTCATTATTAAATAATTAAAAAATTGAGAGAATTGGAAACTTGTGAACCGGTCATTCTTTTGGTTTATGTTAAAAATATATAAATTAAAAATTAAAAAAAAAACACATGCCATCACCGCACAAGTGCCTCGCCACTCTCACACCTCACCTCTCCACTTCTTGTTCCATGGCCGTCAACGGCAGCGCGAGTCAGCAACGATCGACTGCGGCAGCTGATCTTCTTCTTTGGCAACGATCAACGGTGGCACAAGCACGTCATCATTTGCGAATCAACCTCATGGCTTCTCATTTAGCGAACCAACTCTTACAAATCCCTCGAATCCTCGATTGACAAAGCCGTCAAGAACTCGAGACTATGAAAATCGAAAACCCAGCTAAAATCTCCCCCAAAAACTCCAAGACCAAAAAGTTTGACCGTGTCGAGACCAGCCTTAAAGAATTCAACCGCGATATGCCGTTGTTCAAGTTCAAATCCGGCGCCGTTGTCGCCCTCGTTCTGTTCATCGTGTTTGGCCTCTAGAGGAGAAAGTTGTTGCGAAAATACCGTTCAAGCCCTTTGGTATTTTCATGAAGACGAGCCAACAGCGAACTTTGTTGATAAAATAGTGGTTTGTATTTTCTTCTTGTGTTTCTTCTGTTCTTTTTTATGCGCGAACTTATTTAAAAAAAATTAATTATTTTTAGCTATTTTAACAATTTTAGGTTCCAGGTGATGCGGTGCTTGACCTATCTAGCATGACAAACCGGACCATCAAGCTCGGTGGTGGCCTTCGTCAGGTCTCTTTCTAGCTATAATTTGATATTCTGGTTATAGTTATTTTGTAAAACTGGTTGAAATCATAACGCTCTGCAAAAGTATTATGAATGATTTACTTCTTTATGAATATTCAGTGTATTAGATGTGATTTATTTGAAGTACTAACACAGATTTTTTAATGGAATTAGTTTTGAATTGTTAATATAGCTGAACTCAGAATCCTCTCAACTAGTTTACTCATTTTATGTTAAAGCTTTCAAAGACTTCATTTTTCTGTCAAGGAAACAAAGGAAAGGAAAATGCTTGATTGGTATTGAAATTCGTTTTGAATGATATTCAGGAATGTGATTCTGTTTCTGTCATTAAAGCTGGAAAACTGAGGTTCTCAAAGCCAAACGAACACTGGGTCCTAGTTTGTTGAATGAATGTACTTGGAATGAATTTCCTAGCTAGAAAATCATAGAATTTTAGGAAAAAATTTTATTTTTTTCTATGTTTGTACCTTATTGGTGGCATTCATGAACTAAAGTGAGTTTCTTTAGGATCATATTTTAAATCTATTCTTAGCTTTTGTGTAATGTTGTGTGAATCATGTCTCCGTATTGTGGTATTTGGGAAGAGTTAAATTGATTAACTGGTTTTAAAGTATTGAGCTTTTTAAGTGATCTTTTTTACTTATAAAAAAAATGTTCTTTATTTAAATATCATGATATCCTGTAGAAGGAGATAATGCGTACAATGTCGTAAAAATGGTCTTTCTTTAAAGAGATAATGATATCCTGTGGATCCGATCTCTGCTGTTGCAGCTTTAGTCTTGTAGTTCTTTGCATTGACTTTGATAGATAGGTATTCTGTCTCTGCTGTTGCAGCTTTCTGCTCTTCTATAAATTTATTTTTGTTGAAGATAGGCTGAACACTGGTATGAGAATGCTGTATTCTTTCTTCGCCATGCAGTGATCTTCCTTGCTGATCTTTGTGGCCTATATTGCTTTAGTATTGGCATATTTTTCTACTTGCTGGTGCAAGTATGATTCCCTTCTGAACCTGCCTTCTTCAGTTTCTTTTCATTATAAAAATTTTGTAAAATGGATAATTACATTCATCTGTGCATCTATGGCATATGATTTGGTTCCCTTTTGCATCTGCTTTCTTGAGTTCTTCACAATAGGGGGCTTTCATGCTAAGATATATATGAACAACATTGATTTCTGTACACAAATATTATCAATATTTTTGTTTAAATTCTGAAGTTTATTCAAGTACGATAAATAATTTATGAAATATCAAAACATGCAGAAGTCTATAAATAATTGAAGTTTATTGATTTACTCCTATAGTCCTATGTTCAATTCCCTCTCAGCAGTTTGAGTTTGGTTGCCATTAGTAGGCATATTAATTCATAACTAAATAATTTAACTATTTTCTTATTGCTTGTATGCTTAGTTCTTGTTTTTTATAAATAGATTTTTCTTCGACCGGCCAAATATACAGTTCTGTGTTCTGAAGCCCCCTGCATTTTAACCATTCTTGACTAATTGTTGCCCTATATGTTCAAATTATATCAATAGCCTGAAAATAGATTTCAGATTATGAGATCTTCATTATCTAGAGTCGCAATAAAATGCTGCATGTTGTTTTGTTAAATTTGGTTTATACAGAATCGCCAGAATAGGTATAGCTGATAAATAATGCAAAAGGCTGTTTGATAATTGGATATTCTTTTCCGGGGCAACCTGGATTAATATGCACTAAAAGATAATGCTCACGATTTTCTTAGGTAAATTATTTCTTTCAAGTTTCAATCATGTATTAACTTTCTTGCTTCTTGTGATGCACTTACCCATTAAAAGCAATTTTGGTGAATAGAACTGACAACTATTTTTGGGATATTGTGTCTTCAATTTCTTCTGATTTTCTTTGCTTCTTGTGCAAACGCAACTGGAAGTGCTGCAGAGAAGCCAGAAGTAGCTGTTGCCTCAGTGTTCGGCGATCATAGTGATGAAGAACAGTGAAAATCAATCCCCATGCCTCCTTCCCAGCAATGTATTTTATGTAGTCTCCTATAAATTTAAATTGTTAAGAGAATCATGAGAAATTTAAATCGTTAGAGAAAGTTGATTCTCATATGAAGCATTTCATTTCTTGTTTCTCATTAATTGATAAAAAATAACATATGTCAAAGTTGGAAAAAAAATAAATTCTATTGGAAAATTATGAATTGTCAACCTGCTGTTTTCTGCAATCTCAAAAGCCTACAAGAATTGAATTTAACAGTCTACTTGAAATTTACAAATCATATCAGTTTTCATTTTTTTTTCTTTGCAACAATGTTAGAGATTTTTAGCAAAAGGTGATTATTTTATCCTTAAATGTAATTAAATTATCAATGGTGGAAGATTGATACCTGTTTGATTGAAAATTGATGCTTTTAACAAGCAATGATAAATCTAAACCACCCTTTTGACATTATCAAAAGTTTATGTTTATTAATGACGCAAAGTAGAAAAATGATACTTTGTAAATTGTAAATAGGCCTAATCGAGTTTCATAATGTTCTTGGCTAAATTAGGTTTTTGGAATTCAAACGGTGAACCAAGCGGAAAACTGACTACGATTGGGTGAGTTTCTGGGATTGAAATACAATATTTGAAAATTTCCAAGCAGCGATCCATTTGCGCAATATTTTCAAGTTTAGTCATAATGATAACTTGAGAAAAGAGGTATGTGTTCATCTGAACTCGTAAAAATTTTTTGACATCTTGGAAGTCAATTATAAATATCTTGAAACCTTAGATTGTGAGGTTTGGATAGTGAATTCTTAACCTCGATTTGCTTGGAGGCATGGACATAGACGGGATTTGCCGAACCACATAAAAATCTTTTGTTTATTCTCTTTCTCTTTCTCTTTGCAAGTTTATTCATTGTTGTATTTATTGTTATTGAATTCTTTAAACTATTTGCTAGAATTGTTTTGTGATATTACTATCCAATTTTTTACATACTCAATTTACTCCACTCTTGGATTGCTTAGCTAGAATTTCAAACTACACATAAATAATTTTAATACATAATATTAAACTTAAATGATAAGTACATTATAAAACAAACAACAAGTCTCTATTGAACATATTACAGCATTAGGTGAAAGATTAATATAAGTCACTAAAGAGCGTATTAGATTATGTCATATTTTCTCTTTTAACTCTACCATATAGAGTCCTTGTACTTCCTTCGATTGGTCATCATATACACATGCCTTACCTATGTAATTCATTCTGATATTGTACCAATTACAATATTTGTTGCTGTATTTATATTTAAATCATCTCTATAATAACATTCCGATGAATATGAAATCTGAACATTAAAAATGAAACTAATGATAATCTTAAATTACTTACATTAAAGTCAATGTTAGTTATTGAACATGAAATCTCTTATTGTACGCTTGAGTTGTTCCTAATTATTTGGAAATGCAACCATTAATCTTGACGTTGGGACTATTAAACATGAAACTAACGTAACTTTTGATTGTTAGATATTTGGTTGTACTTTGGATTTTAATTAATATTAAGTTATCTGTTTTATGATTTAATTGAATATACAAGTTTATTTTCTTTCATAGTAGTTTTATGATTTAAATGTCAAAAATGGGAAACAAAATTATTTAAATTGCAAAAAATCAAAGTTAGTGATAGTAAGTATCAGTCATAAAATGTCTCATATTCCAATTCAATTTTCCTACCAAAACTAAATTTAAATTCACTGAAAATTTTAAATTTCCCATGTGAAAAATTTAAAAGCCCGCGAGAAATTCAAGTAATAACGAAATTGTGGTGTGACAAATGTGATTTGAAAAAACTATCATAAATTTCATGATAGAATGCATGTCATTTTATGAACCAATAAATATGAAAAGCATATCATTAATCTTGACATTAGAACCATTAAGCTTAAAACCAAAATAACATGAAACTTAGCGCAATGAATATGAAACTTCAAATCATTAACTTGCAATCCTAAAAATATACAAATCGCAGACCAATAAATAAGAAACACGTATCATTAATCTTGAAATTTGGACCATTAAATATAAAATCAAAGTAACTTAAAACGTAGGGCAATGAGCATGAAAAATATCATCATTAACTTACAATCCTAAAATTTTTGCAAATAATAGACCAAAATCTTAAAACTAGGACCATTAAATTTGAAACTAAAGTAACTTGAAACTTAGGGCAATGAACATGAAACATAAGATCATTAACTTGAAACCAAAGATCATTAACTTACAACTTTGAAAATCTTCCAAATAATGGACTAATAAATATGAAACACCTACCATTAATTTTGAAATTGGAACCATTAACTTTGAAACTAAAGTAACTTAAAACTTATGGCAACGAACATGAAATATACCATCATTAACTTGTAACCCTGAAAATCTTCTAAATAATGGACCAATAATTATGAAATACCTACCATTAATCTTGAAATCAAAGTAACTTGAAATATGGGGCAATGACATGAAACATAGGATCATTAACTTGAAACCAAAGATCATTACTTGCAATTCTAAAAATCTTCCATATATGGACCAATAAATATGAAATACCTACCATTAATCTTGAAATTAGGACCATTAAACTTGAAACTAGAGTAACTTGAAACTTAAGGCATTGAATATGAAATATAGGATCATTAACTTGAAACCATAGATTATTAACTTGCAACCCTGAAAATATTCCAAATAATGGATCAATAAATATGAAACACTTATAGTTAACTTGACACTGGGATCATTAAACTTAAAACCAAAGGAACTTGAAACTTAGGGCAATGAACTTGAAACTCGGGATTATTAACTTGCAACCCTGAAAATTATACAATTAATGGACCAATAAACATGAAACACCTACCGTTAACTTAACTTAATACTGGGATCATTAAACTTGAAATCAAAGGAACTTGAAAGTTGAAACTGAGGGCAATGAATATGAAACTTGGGATCATTAACTTACAACCCCAAAAATCATGTAATTAATGAACCAATAAATATGAAATACCTACCGTTAACTTGATATTGGGACCACTAAACTTGAAACCAAAAGAACTTGAAGCTGATGGCAATAAACATAAAACTTAGGATCATTAACTTGCAACCTTGAAAATCATGCAATTAATGAACTAAGAAACACGAAACATCTACCGTTAACTTGATACTGGTGCCATTAAATTTGAAACTAATTTTTTATTATTTTTTAGCCTTTATTATTAAAATAATTATTTTATTATTATTTTGTTTATTATATTTATTTATTATATTGTTTCATAATTTTTTAATCATTTAAGGCGCAACTAACTGCTCTTTACTAGTTGCTCCAAGTTTTTTTGTCTTTTTTCAAATGTTTGGCAATGTTTTTTTAATTTTTTTATTCCTTGCATGTATGTGATACTTGCAAGTATTATAACAAGACCCAAATTTCATCCAAGAATTAACTACTACAAATAGCGGCTGCATTGCAGTACCTTCCCTGCTTTCACTTTTAAGAGAAGTAATTTTTCTGCTTTAAAAATAACTGAATCTATATCCGTACAATGACATAAATGCACGAGTGGTAAAAAATTAGGTAAGGATAGGATCTGACTACAGTGTAACTGTGGTACTGTATCATAGTTACATCTAACCGTTGGATCTACTTAAATAAAGGGTGCAATTGTGGATTCAACGGCAGGATAGAATTGTGATGCGGTACTATAATTACACCGTAACCAAGTCCTTAAGGATAAGCTCAAGATATCAACATTGAATTCAAAATTCTTTTTTTTAAAAAAAATCTATAGTCCATCAAAGCCCAAAATATCAACACTGAATCCAAAATACATTAAGGACTGGTAGTCCTTTGGAAAAGAGTGATCGTCCGTTCAAAATTCTATTAACCTAGCTTTCACGCACTTTTGAAAAGAGTGAAAGCGACAAAAATTTATGAGTGAAACCAATTCTATTAGCGGTCTTCAAGGAGGAATTGAAACCTCTCATAATCTAATTTTTTTAAAAATCTTTTAATATAATTATGACACATGGCAACTATAATATTATAAGACTTAGATTCATTTATTTATGTTTTTTTCTTGTAATAATAACACAAACAATATTTTTTAAATAAAAATCTAAGTACAAAAAAGAATCTCAATTTATATAAACTCTGATCTTCTTCTATATTATCTTCAAAGCTAGCAACTTCAACCCATTATCCACATTTGTAATATAAATCAAACATAAAATTTCATTATAGTTTCAATATATTTTTCAAGCTTTCTTTCAGATTTGATCAAAATCTCCCAATCATGAACGGGACCATTTACACTTTAAGAAAACTAGTTATTTCACAAGACCATACTTTAGGAAATTTCATCCAAGAATTAATTGCTACTAATAGCAGCTGCATTACGATACCTGCCCTGCATTCACTTTCAAGAGTAGTAGTAATTGAATCTATAACCGTATAATGATATAAATGCACAGATTACTTAAAGATAAGCGCAAAATATCCACATTGAATTAAAAATTCACTGAAGGTTAGCTTTACCATGCTTTTGAAAAGAGTGAAATCGACGAAAATTTATGAGTCAAACGGACTCTAGCTTTCATAAGCCAAAATATCAACACTGAATCCAAAATTCATTAAAGATTGAAAAGAGTGATCGTCCATCCAGAATTCTATGAAGATTGGTAGTCCTTTTGATAAGCTTGCCCGTGCTTTTCAAAAGAGTGAAAGTGACAAAAATTTATGAGTCAAACGGACTCTATACCCTATTGGTGGTCCTGGGGGACAAGATGCAAAAGACTTCAATGGAATTTTCAAAACGACATTGCTAGTCTGTTTCTTTGCAATAACATTTCTATCACTCTATTCATGGACGGCGTATCCGATGGACAAGTCTGAATACACCACAAACCAACAATATTTGATGTAGGGCAGTTACATAGAATGAGCATGGTATTTTCTAGGGATCATAATTGTTGTTACAGCTGTTTGTTTGGAGCAAATAATACATTCTTTCAAAGCTTGCAATAAGACAAATTAAAATTAAAAAAAAATTGTTAAAGCTGTTTTACCTAGTGTTTGAGCCAAAAGTTCCATTTCTGTGTTGAACATTTTGCAATTTTAAGTTATTTTACTTTTTTTGTTGCTTTCAGGATTTTTACTTCTTTTTTTTCAGACATCAGAATTTTGTTTATTTAGACTAGAGAATTTTACTACAAAAAAATATTTTTGGTTTTCCTATTTTAATAGTGTTAGTGTAAAAAGAACCAAATTCTAGTTTTATTTATTAAGACTTATGAATAATATTCTAATTATTTAGGAGCTTTATTTCTCTAAAAGTTATCAATCTTTACGTTTTCGTATCAGTAATCGATCGTATTCTTTGTAATTTCACTTTCTTCGCTTGTTGCACACGGCAGAAAAAGCTGTAGCTTTGTTACCCTAAACTAAGGTTAAACATGTCTTTGGGGGAAACGATCTACACAGGAAGTACTCAGGCCGGGGGAGGGGGAGGAAAGTAATTACATGAATGAAGCCAAAATAAAGCTTAAAATTTTCAGAAAACTTATCATGAGTTCTGCAATGAATTTGGGTAATGTGATTAATGAAACAGCAGAGGTTTTTCAGCTTGTAATTTGTCAGCAAACTTTAATTAATTCGTTACTGACTTACAAGAGATAAGAGCGCATTTGTAAAATCACATAAGATCATAATCCTTCGTCAAGTTCAGATTACGTAGTATATATTTAATCAGAGATGGTAAAACCTTGATTTTACAAACATTATGGAAGATGAGACTTCAAGAAAAACACTTGCAAAGAATTTATCTCATCAATTTTGATCAAAATCGCCAAATCATAAACGAGATTTACAATTTAAGAAAACTAATTCTTTTACAAGACTATACTTTAGCAAATTCATCCAAGAATTAACTGCTGCAAATAGCAATACCTGCCCCGCTTTTACTTTTAAGAGAAGTAAATTTTTCCCACTTTAAAAGTAATTGAATCTATAATCATATGATTGCATAAATGCATGCGTGGCAAAAGATTACTTAAAAATAAGCCCGAAAACTCATTGAAGATTAGCTTTAACGTACTTTTGAAAAGAGTGAAAGTGATGAAATTTACGAGTCAAACAGACTCTAGCTCTGATAAGCGCAAAATATCAACACTGAATCCAAAATTCATTAACGATTGGTGGCCCCTTTGAAAACAAGTGATTGTCCATCCGAAATCCTATAATCTAGCTTTTGAAAAGAGTGGAAGCGACAAAAATTAATGAGTCAAACGGACTCTATTTTGCGGTGTTGGAGGAGAAGATGCAAAAGGCCCTGATGGACTTTCAAGGCGTCACTGCTAGTCTGCTTCTTTGCAATAACATTTCTATCACTCTATTTCCGATATAGACGATTCTATATACACCACAAGCCAAAAATAATCATCTTCTTTGCAAATTCACTTTCATCGCTGCTTGCAATTCCGAATAAAGCTTCTTGCATAATACTTGAGTTACGTGATTCAAAGTTTGCTCACATGGACAAAAAAGAGAATTTATTTTCATTCCCTTAAGATATCGAATTAATCATGATAAAATAATTTTGAGAAGCAGGTCAAGTTAACGATGAGAATTGAGAAGTTGCATGTGTCCACATGAGGATTTGTAAAATGCATCCTTTATTTTCATGGGCAAATGCGAGTAATAGCTTTTAACAACAATATCCATTCCCCGTCCTTCCTATTCTTCATTTTATTGTTCAATTTGTCAGATAAAGGGCATTACTATTGTTGAGTTACATTTCACATTGATTAGTAAAGAAAAGTCACTTGAATTAACAATTAGATTGCGTCCCTCCATCTAATAATACAATAGTCTTTTTATGGAATGATCATCCGAGACTTAGAGTGCATTTGAGATCATTTTTGAGAAGTTTAAGAATGATTTTGAAAAGTTAAAAATTAATTCAGTGTTTGATAAAATTTTTAAAAATCACTTTTGTGAAAAATTACCCTATCCTACCGTACATTTGCAAAAGTCGGGAATGAGTAATTTTTAAAATTTAATTTTGAGAATAAGTTTTACACACACCCCCCCCCCTCATGTATATAACAGAAACCCAAAATTATACTTATTCAATTAGGAAAAAAATAATTAAATTTAGAGAGGTTATCATTATTACCATTTATATTGAGATAACAACAAACAAAATTATAAAATATAAATATTTTTTTGGTTAGTAATTTTTGAAATGTAAGTGTGCAACCCAAGAGGGGGGGTGAATTGGATTTTTGAAACTTAAGCTAAGCAAATCACAACACAATTCAATCTAATGCCTTAATGGAAGTGAAAGCAATAAATTCAATAAAAAGCAATAATAAAAGGATAAGGAAAGAGAGATTCAAACACGAGATTTTTACGTGGTTCGGCCAACCTCGCCTACGTCCACGCCTCCAAGCTTTCCGGGCTAGAGGATTCCACTAAGCAAGCCACCAAGGCTTCAAATGCTTACAATTGACTTCCTAGGTGTCAATAAACCTTTACAATAAGAGATAATCCCCAATCTCTTAACCAAGGGGATCCCAACACTTAACATTAATCAAAAACAAAAGATTACAAATTGCTTTTCTCACACAATATTTAAGATTACAAGTCAAAGCCCAATGTATGAGATAGATGAAGTAAGAATGTGTTTTTAAAGCTCTATGAAGGTTGTTCACGAATATAAGCTCAATGGTAGTGTTGTAATCAAGAGTTGTTTGAATATGAATGAGCTTATTTATAGTTGGAGCTGAAAACTAGCCGTTATTCACTTTTTGCTCACTGTCGGATCGCCGTTAGTGGGATGTCGGATCGCCGTTTGTCTGGTCAATATGACCGTTGGGCTGGATTTTCAAAATGTCGGATCGCCGTTATAGAGATGTCGGATCGCCGTTAGTGTCCAGAAGCTTAAATTGCTTTTTGTTTGAAGTCGGAGCCGTTATCAAAGATGTCGGCGAGCCGTTATTTTCGAAGCTAATTTCACAATTCCATTCGGTCGTGAACCGTTATCTTCATGTCGGATTTCCATTTCGTTTGATGTCGAGCCATTATAAAGGATGTCGAGCCGTTATCTTCCGAAGCTAATTCTCAATTGCTCAGTGTCGGCGAGCCGTTACCAACATGTCGGTTTTCCTGAGACTAAGATTCAGTTCTGTTTAAAGTCGGCGAGCCGTTATCAAAAATGTGCGAGCCGTTATCTTCCGAAACCGATTTCTCGATTCTGATCGATATCGGCGAACCGTTATCAGAACATGTCGGCGAGCCGTTATCTACCATTTTCAAAATACTCAAGGTTTTTTTTTTTTTTTTTTTTTTTTTTATATGAAGCTATTGCTTATTAAGCATTTTTCATAGAATGTAAAAATCTTCATGGTGTGAGAATTATGATTTGAAAGAGTATAAAAATTTTAGACTTTTAAAGATTAATTAATCTTCATCAAGTTTGTTATCATCAAAACAATATTAAAGAAATATTAGTGTTAACAATCTCCCCCTTTTGATGATGACAAACTTTGAGAAAAAAATATTTGTTCAATTTTTGCTCCCCTAAATATGTGCTCCCCTTTGAAAAAGAATTGTAGAGTTTAGCTCCCCCTATTTTCATACACACTTTTTAAACCATGCTTAAACTCAAATCAAATATTTTATTAACAGATTTTAAATTATTCTCCCCTTCAAAGATCAAAAAGAAAAGAAATGAGTGCGATTAGCTGAAAAATAGAAGTTACCATGTCTTGCGAAAATTTTGGCAGAACTTCCCCTCAAAAACGGAACATATCCGCAAAAACAAAACAGTTAAAACACTTCCATATAAACTCCAATTTAGCAACAACCTTCCAATCCAACACAATCTTCATCAACATACTCAAAAGATAGTCATATCATCAAAACACAATCATACACAAATTTCAAATATCCAACAAAATCAATCACAATCATAAACAAGGTTCAAATCTCCATAAAAAAAAAAGAAACAAATAACATCATATAAAGTGCATGAATTGTGCAATGTTTGTGCGAAATGCATATGAGCAGAAACTAGAGTGGGGGCTGTGAAGAGGAACTGCCGGGATCATAGCCGAGATGACCGAGAATCTTCTTGCTTGCCAAAGAATCAACTCCATCTGGCGATCAAGCACTGCCTGCCGAAAGGTTGTGAAGTCGAGTGAAGGCTGCTTGCTTCTTTGGGAGAGTGTATCAACTCGTCAAGAGCTGTTGAAGACGGTCCTCATGAGCAGAGGATGCGGCGGGAGGCATGGGGTCGGCTCGTACCGGGCACATCATCTCGAGAAGATCTTCTTTGTGTCGCGTCGCCGCTTCTTTGTTAGTGCTGCTGCTGCCGCTGATGGTCTTTGCTATCTGCTGCTGCTTCTTGCTTCGGCGAGAGACACGTGGTCTAGCTCAGGCGAAAGTCGGGCAGCTCATCCGCGGAATAGATATCGTTGAGCATGCGATTATCCTGCAGGGCAAGTAAGGTGTCTTCATTCTTGGAGGAGGTTGTTTTTACCCACTGCCCACGTTTCTTAAAGAATCCTATCGAAGACATAATATCACGACCTAGTTTTTGGTCTCGACATACACGGGCTCGGTGATAGGAACATCGAAATGTCTCATAATCCTAGTAATAATCTTTTGCCATATGGAAGGGACCGGTTGGTCACTTTAGGAGTGGACAGCATATGACGAAGGATAATGTAGGATAAGCTCACATTTCGTGTACGGATGAGGGAGTCTAGTATACCGACATCTAACCTAGTTACCTCATCGGTATGACCCTGTCTAGGTGTGACCATATGTTGGAGGATGATGTGGATAACTCGAACTGAAATGGAAGAAGCTGAGACCTAAAGGACAGAGAACATATGTCATTGGATAGATCTCTACGTCTACAAATGTTCCGTACTCCATCCTTATGACGGAATCCACTAAATTCAAGCTCCTTCCTAGTGGTATAAATATCGATGCCTCCGTAACGAATCCCAAGAATACGACACAAATCTTCCTCACTAAACTCAATACGAACTCCTCCTACATATGTAATAACACGATTTTGCCTAGAGGGGGAAAGTTCCATATTGGAATAAAAGACACGCACAAGATTTTCATAAACATGTTCTTCTATACTAAAGGCCTCATTCCAATGCCTAAGCATGTGCGTAATACTACTCCCACAAATAGTAATATCTGAAAATTCTTCAATATCAAGATAAAAGGAGGGAGTTACCGGTTTTCCCATGAACTTATCGTGAAAACGCCGATGAGTCGACATTGCGAAAATGGAGACTTTCAAAGTCCCGGAAGGAAGCCGAGGAGGATCGGGTTCACGCACGTGCAAAGCATTTTGGTTCGGGCACGCCTTGGTCGTGAAGCCATTGTTGTTTTGGGAAGAAAATAAACGAATAGAAAGAGAGATGGAGTGTTTAAAGAGAGATAATGAACGAAATTTGAAAGAAATTTGAGCAATTTGGACAAGAATTTGTCGCGGGTTCTAGGATTTTGATTTTGGGATTTTTCAATTTCAAGCTTTAAAACGAATTTTGATCGGTTAAAAGGATGTTAAGGATGATGAAAAAGGTTTCTAGAGCTTCAAATTGACGCAAAAAGACTGAAGGAATGACTGATTTGAGAAAGAAAATGGTGAGCAGTCGCGGGTTGAGAGAGAGAGAAAAACAGTCGCGGGTTGAAATGAGGAAGAAGACGAGTCATGTTCACTTATCTGGTGATATCGGCGAGCCGTTATATACATATCGGCGAGCCGACAGCGTCCAGAATGTGTATCAAATGTCTTTCTAAAAAACGGTGAGCCGTTATCAACGATATCGGCGAACCGACAGCGTCCAGAATGGTATCAAGCTGTCTTTAGAAAACGGTGAGCCGTTATCTGAGATATCGGCGAACCGACATCGTCCAGAATGTGTATGAAGCTGTCTTTAGAAAACGGTGAGCCGTTATATGAGATATCGGCGAACCGACAGCGTCCAGAATGCTTGGCAACGTTTCTGCTCGAAAACGGTTAGCCGTTTATTGAAATAACGGCGATCCGTTTTATACAACTTATGATTTCGCACATCTAGTTTAGTATTTGGCCAACAAATAATATATTTCAAGATCATTTAATTGATCCAAAAATATTTTATAAGCCATTTTAATGCATGATTCACAAGCTTACATACATTCAAAAATGTTTTACATGCATTCAATTCATAGAAACATTCAAGAATCAATAAGGCAAAATTATGCTTAAGCATTTCATGGCTATTAAATCATCAAAATATCAATCAATCAAACAATTTTGTAGACTCAATGACATGAATAGAAAGGTTAATGTGAAAATTTCATCATCCCAAGTTCATGCCGAATTTTTGAAAATTGCTCTTCGCCAAGAGGTTTGGTAAATATATCGGCAAGTTGTTTTTCTGTAGAAATAAACTTTAATGCAATGTCTCCTTTTGAACATGATCTCTCAAGAAATGATGTCTTATTTCTATATGCTTGGTTCTAGAGTGTTGAATGGGATTCTTTGAAAGATTTATGGTGCTAGTATTATCACACTTGATAGGAATTTGTTCAAGAATAATGCTATAGTCTTTAAGAGTTTGTTTTATCCAAAGGGCTTGTGCACAACAACTTCCCCGCGGCAATATATTCCGCCTCGGTGGTTGAGAGTGCAACCGAATTTTGTTTTTACTGAACCATGAAACAAGTGAATGACCAAGAAAATAGCAAGTTCCACTAGTACTTTTCTATCAACTTTGTAACCAAAGAAAGTCGGCATCCGAATAACAAGTTAAATCTATATGTGTTCCTCAGATACCAAAGACCAAGATCTATAGTTCCATTCAAATAGCGAAAAATTCTTTTAACAGCAAGCAAATGAGATTCCTTGGGACATGATTGAAATCTTGCACACAAACATACACTAAACATGATATCGGGTCTACTTGCGGTTAAGTAAAGTAAAGAGCCGATCATACCTCGATATTTTTTAATGTCAACTTCTTTACCTTTTTCATCTTTGTCAAGCTTAATCGTTGTGCTCATTGGAGTGCTCTTGGTGTTTGAGTCATCAATGCCAAATCTTTTTAGCAAATCTCTGACATATTTCGCTTGGTTTATGAAAATTCCCTCATTGTTTTGCTTGATTTGGAGTCCAAGGAAATATTTCAGTTCTCCCATCATACTCATCTCAAATTCCTGACTCATACAAGATGAAAACTCTTTGCACAAAGATTCATTAGTAGAACCAAAAATAATATCATCAACATAAATTTGAACAACAAGTATATCTTGATTCTTATTCTTAATAAAAAGAGTTGTATCTGCTTTTCCCATCGAAAAACCATTATCCAACAAGAAATTTTTAAGCCTATCATACCATGCTCTAGGTGCTTGTTTTAAACCATACAATGCTTTTGATAATTTGTAAACATGATTTGGAAATTTTTCATTTTCAAAACCAGGGGGTTGTTTGACATACACTTCCTCCATAATATAACCATTTAAGAAAGCACTTTTGACATCCATTTGAAATAAAACGAAATCTTTATAACATGCAAATGCTAACAACATCCTAATAGATTCTAATCTAGCTACAGGTGCAAATGTTTCATCAAAATCAATACCTTCTTCTTGGTTGTAACCTTGAGCCACTAATCTAGCTTTATTTCTTACAACCACACCGGATTCATCCATTTTGTTTCTAAATACCCATTTGGTACCTATAATGATTGATGTTCGGATTGGGGACTAATTCCCACACATTGTTTCTCTCAAATTGATTCAACTCCTCTTGCATTGCCATAATCCAAGACTCATCATTTTCCGCATCCGCAAGGGATTTTGGTTCCATTTGAGAAATAAATGCAGCATGTTCGCAAGTGTTCTAAGTGATGATCTAGTTGTAACACCTCGTGAGGGATCTCCTAAAATTACATCTGTAGGGTGAGAAGAGACATACCTCCACTCCTTGGGGAGTGTTTGAGAATTACCTCCATTTTGCTCTGCATTTGTTTCTTCATGATGCTCTTCTTGAATTCCATGAGGTGCATCCTTTTGGTTGTCATTTGATGATTCTTCTTGATGTTCTTCTTCTGCATTATTATCAACAACTCCTTTCTCCGCAGAGGAGGGATTAGACTCATCAAAAGAGACATGCATAGATTCTTCTACAACCAAAGTTCTTTTATTATAAACTCTATAAGCTTTGCTTGAGTTTGAAGTTTGAATAGCCAAGAAAGATACCAACATCAGATTTTGAATCAAATTTACCTAGATTATCTTTTGTGTTCAAAATAAAACATTTGCATCCGAAAACTTTGAAATAGCCAATGTTGGGTTTTCTATCTTTCCAAAGCTCATATGGAGTTTTATTAAGATTAGGTCTAATCAACACACGATTCAAAACATAACATGCGGTGTTGACGGCTTCGGCCCAAAAATATTTTGGTAAAGAGTTTTCATTTAGCATGGTCCTAGCCATTTCTTGAATAGACCTATTCTTTCTCTCTACAACTCCATTTTGTTGAGGAGTCCTAGGTGATGAAAATTGATGCTCAATGCCAAACTCATTACAAAACTTCTCAAATGCATGATTTTCAAATTCTCCACCATGGTCACTTCTAATACAAGTAATTGAATATCCTTTTTCATTTTGAACCTTTTTACAGAAAATTCTAAATGCATCAAAAGCATCATCCTTATTAGTTAAGAACAATACCCATGTGAATCTAGAGAAATCATCCACAATTACACAAGCATAATATTTGCCACTTAAACTAGCATATCTAGAAGGACCAAATAAATCTATGTGAAGTAATTGAAGAGGTTTTGAAGTAGAGATATTTTTCTTGCTTTTGAAAGAAGTTTTGATTTGTTTTCCAAATTGGCAAGCTTCACAAATTCTATCTTTTTGAAAATTGATTTTCGGAAGACCTTTAACCAAATCATTTTTCACAATTTTTGAAATCAAATCCATACTAGCATGACCTAATCTTCTATGCCACAACCAACCATCATCATGCAATGCGGAGAAACATTTATCATTTGAGAATGCACAATCTATATTGATAGTATAAACATTAACACATCTATTTCCTACAAACAAAACCTTGCCATCACATGCATTCTCAATAAGACATTTTGATTCATCAAAGATAACTCTATATCCTTTATCACATAATTGACTAATGCTAAGAAGATTGTGTTTCAAGTTTTCAACCAAACATACATTTTCAATAAGAGTAGAGGATACATTACCGACATTGCCAATGCCAATGATTTTTCCTTTTGAATTATCTCCAAATGATACCTCTCCACCATTTTCGATTTTGGTAAAACTTGAAAACCAAGAATAATTCCCTGTCATGTGTCTTGAACAACCGCTGTCCAAGTACCACTTATTCTTCTTCTTCTTCAAGCCCTGCAGAAAAAGTCTCAAGTTTTAGGTACCCAAACCTTTTTGGGTCCTTGTGAGTTAGCAATGGTTCCTTTTGGAACCCAAACACATTTCACACCATAAAATGCATTTCTCTTTACTGGACATCTATCTTTCATATGACCATCTTGATTACAATAATGACATGCAATTTGATTGTTAATAGATGTATTCTTTATAAAGTAGTTCTTGTAATATTTTTGTTTCAAATTTGGTTTGTAACCAATTCCTCCTTTGTCAAACACACACTTTTGTGAATTAAGCAAGTTATCCAACATCTTTTGCCCATTTGTAAATTTTAGCACAATCTCATTTAGATCATTGCTCTTCTTTCTAAGCATTTCATTTTCATTTTTCAAGTCATCCACATGTGATTCTAAATGCTCATGTGATGTGCTAGAGATCTCAAATAATGAAACTTTATCATGCAAAGTTTTATTCTCCAATTCTAGGCAAGCAATCTTTGCACTAAATGATTCATTTTCATTTTTAAGCTCTACCATTTTCCTTTTAAGGCAAACATTCTTTTTACCCATCTTCATCAATTCATCATGCAATTCTTTAAAGGCATCATGCAATTCATCATATGTAGGAAGATCACTTACCTCATCAAGTTCATCACATGATTCTTCTCCAAAAGCCATGAGAGCTAAGTTTGTCATTTCTTGTTGCTCTTCCTCATCACTTGATTCCTCATCGCTATCATCCCATGTGGCCACCATAGCTTTCTTCTTGAGTTTGTTGAGGAGAGGACATTCCGGTCGTATGTGTCCAGGGCTTCTTGCATTCATAGCAAGTGATTGGTTCTTTCTTCTCCTTTTTATTCTTGTAACCTCGAACTTTCTCTGCTCATTATTCTTCTTGTAAAATTTTCTGAATCTTCTAGCCAACATTGCCAACTCCTCATCATCCATCTCGCTTTCCTCATCACTCTCACGTTTTGAGGCTTTGAGAGCAATGTTTTTCTTCTTTTCCTCATGCCCTTTTTCTGCTGCCAAATCCTCTTCATATGAAATGAGAGAGCCAATTAAATCATCAATAGGTAAAACATTTAAATCTTTGGCTTCCTCAATGGCAGTCCTTTTTGGTCTCCATTCCTTAGGTAGCGACCTAATGATTTTCTTAACTTTCTCGCTATTAGAAAAGGTTTTTCCTAGGGCTCCTAAAGTGTTCACTATGTCCGTGAATCTAGTATACATAGAATATACACTCTCATTTTGTTCCATTTGGAATAATTCATATTGTCGAGTGTACCTACTAATTTTTGACTCTTTTACTTGATTCGTGCCTTCATACACGACCTCAAGTTTGTGCCAAATTTCATTAGCACTTTCACAGCTGGACACTCTATGAAACTCCTTCTTATCAAGAGCACAAAATAAGGCATTCATAGCTTTGGAATTTAGAGAAGCTTTTCTCTTCTCCAAATCATTCCATTCGTGAAGGTTTTGAAATTTCTTTCCCTACTTCATTCTTAGTCGCGGGCATGAATGAACTATCACATACAACTTCCTAAATTTCATAATCTAGTGCTTGCAAATAAATTCTCATTCTAGTTCCCAATAAGGGTAGTCATTCCCGTCAAAGAACGGTGGTCTTGTTGTGGATTGTCCTTCCCTAAAGGTTGAATCATTTTGGGTTGCCATGGATCTTTTACTCTAGACTGTTAAGTCCTAACAAGAGAACCAAGCTCTGATACCAATTGAAATGTAAGTGTGCAACCCAAGAGGGGGGGTGAATTGGATTTTTGAAACTTAAGCTAAGCAAATCACAACACAATTCAATCTAATGCCTTAATGGAAGTGAAAGCAATAAATTCAATAAAAAGCAATAATAAAAGGATAAGGAAAAGAGATTCAAACACGAGATTTTACGTGGTTGGCCAACCTCGCCTACGTCCACGCCTCCAAGCTTTCGGGCTAGAGGATTCCACTAAGCAAGCCACCAAGGCTTCAAATGCTTACAATTGACTTCCTAGGTGTCAATAAACCTTTACAATAAGAGATAATCCCCAATCTCTTAACCCAAGTGTATCCAACACTTACAATCACTCAAAAACAAAAGATTACAAATTGCTTTCTCTCACACAATATTTAAGATTACAAGTCAAAGCCCAATGTATGAGATAGATGAAGTAAGAATGTGTTTTTAAAGCTCTATGAAGGTTGTTGTTCACGAATATAAGCTCAATGGTAGTGTTGTAATCAAGAGTTGTTTGAATATGAATGAGCTTATTTATAGTTGGAGCTGAAAACTAGCCGTTATTCACTTTTTGCTCACTGTCGGATCGCCGTTAGTGGGATGTCGGATCGCCGTTTGTCTGGTCAATATGACCGTTGGGCTGGATTTTCAAAATGTCGGATCGCCGTTATAGAGATGTCGGATCGCCGTTAGTGTCCGAAGCTTAAATTGCTTTTGTTTGAAGTCGGCGAGCCGTTATCAAAGATGTCGGCGAGCCGTTATTTTCGAAGCTAATTTCACAATTCCATTCCAGTCGTGAACCGTTATCTTCATGTCGGATTTCCATTCTGTTTGATGTCGGGCCGTTATAAAGGATGTCGGCGAGCCGTTATCTTCAGAAGCTAATTCTCAGTGCTCCGGTCGGCGAGCCGTTATCAACATGTCGGTTTTCTGAGACTAAGATTCAGTTCTGTTTAAAGTCGGCGAGCCGTTATCAAAAAAATGTCGGCGAGCCGTTATCTTCCAGAAACTGATTTCTCAGTTCTGATCGATATCGGCGAACCGTTATCAGAACATGTGTCGAGCCGTTATCTACCATTTTCAAAATACTCAAGGTTTTTTTTTTTTTTTTTTTTTTTTTAATATGAAGCTATTGGTTATTAAGCATTTTTCATAGAATGTAAAAATCTTCATGGTGTGAGAATTATGATTTGAAAGAGTATAAAAATTTTAGACTTTTAAAGATTAATTAATCTTCATCAAGTTTGTTATCATCAAAACAATATTAAAGAAATATTAGTGTTAACAATTTTTTATACACAAAAAAAAAATATTATATACACATGTATATAAATGTGTAAATAAATTTCTTCAATATCATGTTCATTCTAGTCAATTATATTCTTATAATAGTTTAATACTAAGATTTACTAAATATATACGACTAGTTTTAAAATTCATAAACATTTAAAAATAAATTTTACTAAATATTTAACTTATTTTCTTCACAATTAATTATTTTTATATTTTCTTCACAATTAATTATTTTTACATTACAACTAACAATAGTTATTTTAAAACTATATTACCATACTTGCCCTTAGCATTATTAATTGTTTAGTTATAATTATTAGCCAAGTGAAGTGAAGGTCGTCTTTTTCATTTGTAGAGAAAAGAAAAATAACATATTGTGGTTGCCATTAAGCCTCGCATAGTGTGAACAAACGGACTAAGCATGCATACGCGTTGTTGAGCATCTTCTTCCTTTTGGTTAGTAGGACCAATGGGTTTACTTGGACGACTCGTTCAATGACAAAATATAACAATTTGCAAGTCTCCTCTATATATATTTTTTTCTTTTCTTGTTTTCAAATTTACATGTCTACTGTATAAGTATATGCCAATTTCCTTCACTTAAAACTTCTATCAATCTTACCTAGCAATTAGGTTTCTGTATCTATTAAAAACGACAAATATGCGCTTATCATTCTTCTTTGTTCTTATGTTGTTGTTACAATATCTCATCATGGCTAGCTTAGCTATGACGACTTTGAGCAACTTAACAACCGATCAGTCGGCTCTTCTTGCATTCAAAGCCTGTGTCGTTGATTATCGAAGTGTTCTGACACATAATTGGTCTCTATCTTATCCAATATGTACCTGGACTGGTATTTCTTGTGGTTTACGCCATCAAAGAGTCACGGCCTTGAATCTTTCAGATATAGGTCTCGGAGGTACCATTCCCCCACACTTGGGAAATCTCACGTTCTTAGTATCTCTTGATGTTGGCCGGAACAATTTTCATGGCCATCTACCTAATGAATTGGGGCAATTACGCCGACTCAGATTCATTAGATTCGCTTTCAATAAATTGAGTGGAAGCATTCCAACATCGATTGGCGTCTTATCCAAATTACGAATATTGGGTCTTCGTAATAACAGTTTCACGGGTCCAATCCCAAATTCTCTCTTCAATTTATCGAAGCTGCACGTGTTACACGCAATCTACAACGTTATTGATGGAAATATTCCTTCAGGGATAGGAAATTTGAGCAGCCTTTTCATTCTGAATATAGGTTATAACAAACTACAAGGTACGTTCTATGTATTTGCATTTGCATAGCTGCAAAATTCTTTTTATTTTATAGGTTGGGGATATTTCCACTCATTATTCTTGCAAACCCACCTCATTTTGATAAGATAGTTATAATAAGTTCACAGTATGTTATAGAATTATAAATTAAGTCTGAACAATTAATAAATTATTCTTATAATGTTTTTCTTTTATGACTTAGGGCTTTGGAAAAAGGACATCTACACCCCCAAGGTTTGGGTAAATGGTCACCAACACCCCCAAGTTTTTAAAGAGGGACACCAAGACCCTCTTTTGACAATTATACCCTTTATCTCTATTATCCCAAAAGAATTAACTCTAATATTTTACAATAAATAGAAATATAATATTAAAATAAATGTAATAATATATACATTTTAAAATAATTTCAATTTTTAAAAAATATTTTAATATTTTATAATCTATTATATATATATTATTATATTAAAGTAAATTTTACGATAAATAGAATCATAATATTAAAATAAATGTATTAAAAATTTAAATTATTTTGAATATTAAGTAAAATAATAATTTTAACAATATTAGTATGTGAGAATGTTTTTAATTGTAGAACGTATTTAATGCAAATATTTATTTAAACTCTCTACAATCAATAAAAATATATTATTAAAATAAATATAATAATTTACATATTAAAATTTATTAAAATATTAAATATTTAAATATTGTTAGTTTACTGTAGAGATTACATTATTTATATGGTATTTGTATTTACTAAAATTTTTAAAGTTAATTTTTTAGAATAATAGAGGTAAAGGGTATAATGGTCAAAAGGGGGTCTTGGTGTCCCTCTTTAAAAACTTAGGGGTGTTGGTGACCATTTCCTCAAACTTTGGGGGTGTAGATGTCCTTTTCCCTAGGGCTTTTAACAATCTTTGGCCGCTTACGGTTGCTTTAAAAATAAGTTTAATTTGACTATTTTACTCTTATAATATAAAATGACCAAATTACCCAAAAAACATGCACTATTGTACCTAATATATAGTTTCGGCATTTTGTTTTATGTTTTGTAATACAATATTTCTAAAATAAAATTCAATAATTTTTTAGTGCCCCGGATGTCCACAAATACATTTTGTTAGTTTAGTTGAAGTTGAAGTAAATTTGTGGGTATTTTAGTAATTCTACCTTATGAGAGTAGACTAGTTATATTAAATTTATGTTAAAGCAACTTTAGTTATTAAATATAATAAAAGAACATAAATTTCAAAAAGTAGATTAAGATAGATTTAATTGATTAATTCTCCAAACTTCTTCTTTATTTGAAATTTTTTTAAGAATCTCGTTGCAATAAGCAGGTGGGGTTTTACAAAAATTATGAGGTAGAAATATCAACACCCACACTTACCACCCCCACCCCCGGGGTGTTGATAGAGTAATAACACTCATTTTGTGGGCAAATTTGATTTTCATGCATTATGAAATTAAAATTTATGTTAATTAAAAAGCTCAGTAACTCATCAATTTGGCGTTAATCTTTATGGCAGGTCAAATTCCAACGGAGATTGGCAATCTACAAAATTTGGAGCGTCTTGTTCTCCTTACGAATAATTTAAGTGGCCTCATTCCGCCCACGATCTTCAATATTTCAACCCTAAGAGTCCTTAATCTAATTCGCAATCAACTCTCAGGCCACTTACCATCAACGATTGGCCACTCGCTTCGGAACATAAAGTATTTAACCTTGTCGGACAATAATCTTGTCGGAACAATTCCCAATTCCATTACCAATGCATCTAAGCTCATTGGCCTAGACTTGAGCTCAAACTCATTCTCAGGCCATATTCCAAATACATTTGGCAACTTGAGACACCTCGGCGTGCTCGCCTTCGCATTAAATAACTTGACGACAGAATCATCTTCAGCAGATCAGTGGAGTTTTCTCTCTTCTTTGACTAATTGCAGGAATTTAACGGTTTTACTCTTACGTTATAATCCATTAGGTGGCGTCCTTCCACCAATAATTGGGAATTTCTCTGCTTCTCTTGAAGAATTCGATGCATCCAAGTGCAAACTCGGGGGCAGCATTCCTAAAGAAATTGGTAATCTACGTGGCCTGATCGACTTAGAGCTCGGCTTCAATGACTTGAATGGAACTATTTCACCAATGATGGGAAGACTTAAGCCGCTACAAGGTTTATCTCTTGAAGAAAATAATTTGGAAGGATCCATTCCCTATGATCTTTGCCACTTGGAGTTGATGTCCAGAATAAGGTTAAATGGAAATAAGCTCTCTGGACATATACCACCATGCCTGGGGAGTTTGACATCTCTAAGAGAACTCCGCTTAGGCTCCAACAAGCTCACTTCTAGTATACCGTCATCCTTGTGGAGCCTTGAGTACATCTTAGAGATAAACTTGTCGTCAAATTCATTAAATGATTCTCTCGCTTCCAATGTACAAAAGTTAAAGGTCTTGAGAGTTTTAGATTTATCAAGGAATCAATTTTCAGGTGATATTCCTTCAACCATTGGTGCCCTCATAGATCTAGAAACTCTATCCTTGGCTAGTAATCAATTTCAAGGACCTATTCCTGAAACAGTTGGCAGTTTGATAAGCTTAGAATCCTTAGATCTCTCCGGCAACAATCTCTCTGGAAAAATTCCTAAGTCATTAGAGACACTTTCACATCTCAAACAATTTAATGTGTCTCATAATAGGCTAGAAGGGGAAATTCCTGTTAGGGGGTCCTTTAAAAACTTCACAGCTCAATCGTTTTTCGGAAATTATGCACTCTGTGGTCCACCTAAACTCCGAGTCTCACCTTGCAAGCAAGATAACAGCAAAAGAACCAAGAAAGTTGCTCTAATTGTCCTTAAATATATTTTGCCTCCGATAGTATCCTCTGTACTTATAGTGATTACCATCATTATGTACATAAGATGCCGAAACAGGAGTACAAAAAAACCAGATCACGAAGATTTCCTTCCTCTTGCAACATGGAGAAGAACATCGTACCTAGACATTCAACGAGCAACTGAATTTAATGAATGTAACTTGCTTGGTACAGGTAGTTTTGGATCAGTTTATAAAGGGACCATTTCCGACGGGACTGATGTTGCGATAAAGATTTTCAATCTGCAACTAGAGAGAGCATTTAGGAGTTTTGATTCTGAATGTGAAGTTTTACGGAATGTTCGTCATCGAAATCTCATAAAGATCCTTAGCAGTTGTTCTAATCCAGATTTCAAAGCATTGGTACTTGAGTTCATGCCAAATGGTAGTCTCGAGAAATGGTTGTATTCTCACAAATATTTCTTAGACATTCTAGAGAGGTTGAATATAATGATAGATGTGGGGTCGGCTCTTGAATATCTCCATCATGGTCATTCGTCGGCACCTATAATTCATTGTGATTTGAAGCCTACCAACATTCTCTTGGATGAAAATATGGTGGCACATGTGAGCGACTTCGGCATTTCCAAACTCTTAGGTGAAGGAGAAGATTCTGTGACACAAACCATGACAATGGCTACAATTGGTTATATGGCACCAGGTAAAGTTTCAATTGTAATTAAAATTTTTGCTCTTTTTTCAAGCACGAGCAAAGTTTGGGTTGCCTTAATTATCAAAAAATTATTTGTTTTATCATTTGTTTCATAATTAAAATTAAAAAATGCAGAGTATGGATCAGAAGGAATTGTTTCAGCCAAATGTGATGTCTACAGCTACGGTGTGTTATTGATGGAAACTTTCACGAGAAAGAGGCCCACCGATGAAATGTTCACGGGAGAAATGAGTTTAAGGAGATGGGTAAAGGAGTCATTACCTTACGGATTGAGCGAAGTTGTTGACGCAAATTTGGTGCGAGAAGAGCAAGCTTTTTCTGCCAAAATGGATTGTATATTAAGCATAATGGATTTGGCATTGGATTGTTGTATGGAGTCACCCGACAAGAGGATAAATATGACAGACGCCGCAGCAAAGCTCAAGAAGATAAAAGTCAAGTTCCTGGATGATGTTGCTGCAAGTAGTTAATGCAAATTTTGCTATGTGTGTTTCTTAACTTCGTGCGTACTCTTTCCTCTTTGTGCTTGTGGAATAAGAGCCATTGCTCTAAGCAGAACATAAATTGAAATGAGAAATCTGATCTTCAAATTTGTATCTTCTTGCATATACATACTTAATACTAGATATGGTAAGTGTTTTATTTCAATATTCTAGAGATTTATGTTCCAACAAAGTGGTCAACTCTTTTGGGTATCTGCTCCTCTCTTAGCGTCTTTCTTTTCCTTCTTATCCTGTAAATCGAGTTAACATTTGATATATATATGAGAAAGGTGGAATATAACATAACAATTTTTAGTTCATAATTAAAATTCCCAGTGAGTCGATCGCAATTGGACTCCGACCATTGATAACAGAACTAAACTCAGGTTTATTCCAAATATTTGAAATGACTATGAACTCATTTATTTATAAACCAAACTGCCGTACAAACCCACACAGTGAATCCATATTCTAACATGAATTCAAGTTTCCATTTCCCCTCTCTACAAGCAGTAGTAATATAAACACTCTAGTTTAATAGTAGTCAGGTCCCACTACAAACTTTAGGCACGAGTGAAAAGCATTATCTTTGCAAGCTCAAGTGCCTTGTTGCAGCCGAAAAACTTCTCCACAATTGCCAGTGCAAACTCCATAGAAGTTCCTGGCCCTCTGCTGGTGATGAGGTTGCCATCAACCACAACCCTGTTTTCGATTTCACTCTGATCTGACAGCTTGTTGCACATAGCAGGAAAAGCTGTAGCTTTTTTACCCTGAACCAAAGGGAAAACAAATACACAGCAATGATATTGCAGGAGCAGGAAGTACTTGGGATTTTTGGGCCCCGGCGTTGGGGGGGGGGGGGGTTGGAATTTACATGAATGAAGCCAAATAAATCAGCATAAAAATTTGCTACACATCCCAAATTCTTTATCCCAAAAATTCATCTCAAATGATGTGACATTCATCAATTGGTTGGTTACATAATACAATTAATTCATTTGGATTTTGTAAAAAATTACCAATCACTCAATAAATGCCATATCATTTGGGACAGAATTTGAGATAAAAAATTTGGGATGTTTATTTTACCTCTTTGGGTAATGTAACTAAGGAAGCAGCAGCAGTTTTTCAGTTTCTAATTTGTCAGCAAACTTCAATTAATTCATCACTGAATTACATGAGATAAGACCACATTCATAAAGTCACACAACATCATAATCCTTCATCAAGTTCAGATTAGGTGATCCAAATCTGAGTAAATAATTAAAGCAGAAATTGTCGTACCTTGAGTAAGCCATGGGGCTCCAACACTAAAGCTGGGGATGCACATATAGCACCGTAAGGTCTATTTGATTCCTTTTGCTTCTTTAGCATATTCACCAATTTCTCTGACTTCGCAAATGCTTGCGCGCCACCATGTCCACCCTGTGCAGTGTGCATGGATAAACTGTAGTTAGTAAGTCAATAATGTGGTAAAGACTACGAAGCAAGAGTAAGCACCCCAACTCACTGGCAAGACAATTAAATCATACAAAAGTTTAGCCGCCTCACCAATGAGCACATCTCTCACTAATTTAATTTGACGAGAAGCCAGAATTTCTAGTTTATCCTCAACTGATGCAACTACAACATTTGCTTCAGCTCATCGCAGAATATCAATTATCGTAACAGCTTCCATCTCCTCTGAACCATTTGCAACAGGCACAAGAATCTGAAAGAAAAGAAAGTACAAAATTTCACCAAGAACTTTAACATTTGAAGTTATCAAGAATTCCATTTTAAGCACAAGTCAGCAATATTAAGGATCTCACAATCTCTAATTTGAAATATTATGTCCCCATTTTACAGCATGTCGGTAGCACGAACTTTCACCCCCTATCATTTCCTTTTATTCATGCACTGCACACCCCCACCACACTGACCCCCCACAGATTTGAGCGGTGCTGGAGCCAATGATGTATATGTGTAGAAGATATCACAGATTTTTATATCTCTAATAAAATCCAAAGTTTGATCAATTACAAAATAAGTATGAGCAGTGCTGGAGCCAATGATGTATGAGTATAGAAGATATCACAGATTTTTATATACTGCCAAATAGGTATCCCTGGAAACATCAGAAGAAAAACAAATACAAGAAACTAGAAGTCCAATCTCACCTGGGGAGAATTGTCAAATGTCCACTGAATTGGATTGAATTCAGCAATAGTGTATTCATCTCCATGATTTGCACGCATTACCTAGGCACAAGGTGACAGTGAAGACGAAAGCATGAGGAAGAGAAAATTCAAAGACAAATACCAAGAGAAAGGACTTACTTTAAAAAGAATTTGATCAGTGGAGACATTGAAGCTCAACAAATGCATTTATCAAGATTCCAATAATTATATCAGACATTGTTATCACCACATTAAGATGGGCCACCAGGTATACAACTTCATCTAATGAATCTCTAATGCAAAAAGTCATACTTTTCCCCGAACTAATGTTTTTGAATACATTAGCATCTGAACCTTCCAATTTGACATACCAGAGGAACCTATTAGAATGAATTTCCACAAATTATATAACTCAATTTTTTTAAACAACATTATCTATAAAAGTTACTACCAGTGGCCCAGAAACTTCATCAGCTCTCTCTTTCCCATACAACTGCTCGACAAGTGCAACAGCAAACTCCATAGTAGTGCCAGGTCCACGACTCGTAACAACTTTACCATCCTGCTGTACGCTTGCTTCAACAGTTGCTGCACAAGCTGGAGCTAATTGCTCCATAAATGATGGATAACAAGTAGCCTACAAAAAATAAATAACCCCATAAATTAGAACTTAACAATCATCGGTGAGAGCAAAACTGACGTATAACACAAATATCAATGCAATTCCCGCAAGAACACAAAACATCAAAAAGGCTTATCTAATTCTTACCTTCAATCCCTTCAACAGACCCCAAGACCCTAGTGCCACAGCAGGTGCAGCACAGACAGCAGCATAAAGACGCCCAGCTGAAGCCTGCTTCTTCACAATGGTTTCTAATACTTCAGATTCGTAGCGCCGGGCATGCCACCCTACAAGGGAAACAAAAGAGGATATATCATAATCAAAGTATCAGCAACAAAATAAATTGAAAGGAAAAATGTACGTGCCAGAATAAATATCAAAAAGAATTTCACAGACTACAACAACATGAAACATTTAACTAGGACCATATAATGAATGATAACAGTCACAATAAGGAAATCCCAAAAAATTTAAAAATAAAAATAAAACAAAATAAGCATTTTCTACATCTTTCTTTGCTCAAAATTACTATTCTTTTCATTTTCAATCGAAAATTAAATGAAGATGACTTAACAACGAATTATTTGGCTTAGCATTCAGTATCAGCAGTAATCATCTATAATTATACAAACATCACATAGATTGACATGAGCTGAGGTGAGCTGCAATACATACAGGAAGAGCTATAAGATCAAAAACGGCGTCGCGGCAGTCAGACACGAGAGCATCAGCGACAATCTTGACACCATGACACGCGTCGACACGAAGCTGTTTCTCCACAGACGCAACCGTGACGTCAGCTCCAGACCTTCTCAAAACATCGATCGTTGTCACGGCCTCAATCGGCTCACTCCCGTTCGCAACAGGCACCAAAACCTTGGATAAAAAAACGACACAGAAAATTCAAAAAACGAAACAAAAAGGCAACAGAAAAAAAACTAAACAAAAAATAAAATTAAAAAAAATTACCTTTTTGGAAGTTGAAGACATTGTAGCTGTTGATGCGAAGGAGAAAATGCGATTTTTCAAAGAAGGAATTTGTTTGGGGAGAAAACATTGAGTGAGAGGAAAGTGACGAAGAAGAGAGTGAGGAGTGACGTGGCATACGCTTATTAATACCATGTTTTTTAGGATAAAACTGTAGTACTAGTGCTACAGTTGTACGGTACTATAATTTAATTCAGTCGTTAGATTTAGTTCTAATAATAACTATTGATTGAATTCAACGGTTGAATTTAGCTGTGGTACCACGCAATTGTGGTACCACGGCTGGATCTTTTTTTTAAGTTTGTTTTCTAGAGGCATCGGTACGGAAGGACACGCAGAGCTTCGTGGCAACTGGCAAAGTGGTAAGGCAGTAGCAGCTTGAGAATAAGGGTGCCATGGCTTTTTACATGATGGATTGGGCCGCACCACGGTTTTATGACCATTAGCAAGGGATGGCAAAAAAATTTGGATCTGGCCCGCATCCACAAGGATCCGAAAAGCATTTTAAAAAATGTGGATCCGGAATTAAAAAATTCAAATCCGTATGGATCCGGATACGGATCCGGATGCCTTTACATTTGGAAAATCGGATATCCAAATCTGGTTGTTTTTTTTGTTTTAAATAAAAAAATATATAAACTTGAATTAAAAAAAAAATCTAATCCCTAAATCGTTTTCGTTTCTTTCTCTCTCTCTTGCAGTCTTTTGCGGCCTCTCTTCCTTCATTCAACTTTCCCACACGCCGTGCTCGTGACACCGACTCGCCGTGACGCCGACGCCGACGCCGACTCCGACTCGCAATGACGCTAAGTCTTCCTCGCAGCTCGCCGAAGGAGTGCGGCCCACGCCTGATCTGCCGAAGCTCGCCTCGCCTGATTTGTCGTTGACTTTTCTGCGGTTGCCGTGCTTGATCTGCCGAAGCTCGCCGCGCCTGATCTGCGATCGTCGAAGGCTTGCTATGACGCCGCCGTGCGCCGTCCAAGAAGTTAATTTGCTGGTAATGATTTTGCCGCCTTATTTCAATTATTTTTCTATTAGATACATGGCTTTTTTTTGTTAATAATTTGGTATTGTGATTGATTATTTAATTGTATTTAATGACTTTTATTTGATGTAAATTATTTAAACTTGAAAATATTGTTGGTTAATTTAATTTTATTGTTGATTGAATTTTTTTTCTGGTTATTAACTTGGTATTGTGTTTAGTTGTTTATTGTATTTAATGAGTTATGAGTGTAATCTACTGGAAATTTGTTTAAATTTGAAAATGTTATTGGCTTAATTTAATTTCTTTTTTATTGAATTGAATTTAATTTTGATTAATTGTGTTTGCTGCTTTGTTTAATTATTTCAATTAAATGCATTAATTTTAATATAATGTAAATGCTTAATCGTAATTTTTTTTCACATATGGTTACTCATTTTATAATTACTTTAATTAGGCTTTGGGATTAGTTGAACATGGCCGAAGAGGAATAAGGAAATAATTTTTCATTCTCTCCAAATAGTGTTAATAATGCCGATGTTAGATTGGAGGATGTTCGCGAACTTGAAAATGACAATGTTGTTGAAGTTGAACCGAATGTAGAAAGTGGTAGTGGTCGTGGCCGTTGTAGTCGTGGCCGTGGTTGTCGTGGTCGTGGCCGTACACGTGGTGCTAAAAAAAAGGAGGTAACGACATTGGAGGTGTAGCAGAAGGTTCTACATCGGCTCAATCTAGCGGTAGTAGGCTAACTTCGGATGTATGAAATCATTTCAAGAGGCACAAAGACGCGGAGGGGGATTATCGGGCCGTTTGCAACTATTGTGGTAAAGTATTGACCGGACATTATACTAGTGGAATTACACACTTGAAAAAACATTTTACTAGTTGTTTAAGAAAGAATTTCAAGGATGTTGGTCAAATGCTTCTTGCCAAGAAAAATGATGGATCCATTACCGTTGAGAGTTGTTTCGAAGTAAAATGTGATATGGCGACAGTGAGGATTGCTATTGCAAGGATGATCATTTTGCATGAGCTTTCACTTTCATTTGTTAAGTATCAAGGGTTTCGTGATTTGATGAAGTTGGTTCAACCGACACTTGATAGAATAAGTAGAAACACCATCAAGAATGAAATTTTAAAGCTTTATGATGTTGAGAGGTCCAAGACAATGAATTTGTTGGATGCTTGTGAGAGTAGGATTGCAATTACTACCGACATGTGGATGGCTAGCAACCAAAAAAAGGGTTATATGGTTGTTACGGCGTATTATATTGACAACCTATGGGTGTTACAGAGTCGCATTATGAGGTAAAACTTTTAATATTTATATTATGCTTATTTTAATGATTTTAATGAATATGATTATTTATATTATACTTATTATACTAATTTATATTATGCTTATTTTAATGATTTTAATGATTATGTTTATTTATATTATGCTCATTATTCTTATTATACTTATTTATATTATGCTTATTATTCTCATATTAATTTCACGTAAATCGAGGCTCCAAACAGTTAAACCGAGGTGAAATTTGGATTCCGGAAGTCCGAAAACTTTAAGATCAGTCAAGATCGGCTAAAAATTGGGCTTGTGTAAAAAGAGTTGATTTTTCCTGTTGACTGAGCTCTAATTGGATGCTGAAATGAGCTTATAATAGACTTGAGTGCATGGGATAACTGGCAATTTTGACTAAATCTCAACCGTTCATGATTCAATGGCCATGATTGTGCCACGTGGCAGTAGTTGGTGAAGCAAGTTGCAGGATCCGAATCTTTGTATTCGGGTCGACCCAATCCACCCATTAACCCAGCAAATCTCAACCGTTCTTTGGCCAAATCGGACGAGTCAAATGATGCCATATAACAAGACTATTTTATATAACAAGACTATTAGGATGCGTCTCGAAAGTCGTAACTCTTTACACAACCATCCTAAACAAAAACAAAAACGTTTTTTTTTAAGAAAAGAGAAAAGAAAAAGAAACAAACACATTTATTAAAAACATACATCAACTGTCCCCACCCTCCAACCTAATCTAAACATTATCTTAACATTTTTTATTTTACAGAAAAAATAATAATAAAAGAAGAAGAGGAGGAGATCTCACCTGAACTTGATGCAGAAGCTTAAAAGCAGATAACAAAGAACAAGAAAAAGTCTTTCCTTTTTTTTTTTTTTATAAATAACACTCCTAAGATTAAGAAGATGTGTTTCTAGAGGTGCTACATTCTCTATATCCTGCCATCTTCGACTCAAATTTATCCTAAGTTAGTCAACCCTAAGTTAAGAAGATGCGTTTCTAGAGATACTACATTCTCTATATCCAGCCATCTTCGACTCAAATTTAGTCCAAAGTCAGTCTTTACAGAAAAAATTTTGTAAAAACATCACCAGGACTAAAACATTCCACAACTATCAACTATTCCCTCCCCCCAACCTAAAAGAGACATTGTCCTCAGTGTTTTAAAAGGAAAGAGAAAGAGTTTAGAAGATAACACATGAACACTAATATTTACAGACAGAGAGTTAAATCTAATTTGCACTTCTTATTATTCAAGCTCTTTGCTACCATCATCAGTCGACCAATTCAGCGCAAAAGTCTTTGGATCTGGCTCTGGTGTATAAGCTTGTAAAAGATCAAGTAGCTCATTAGCAGTAGAAGCAGAGATAAAGAGTTTTTTTTACAGAATATGGAAGAAAATGATTCTTTATTGCATGGTTAATAAAAGTTAGCAAGCCATCATAAAAATTATTAACATTTAACAAACCGATGGGTTTTCGATGAATGTTTAAATGGGCCCAATATGCAAATGTAATCAGTGCCTCAAAAGTTGCAAGATCTCTTGGCAAGAAAATGAAAGCATCAGCATGATTTAACATTTAAGATATTCTCTCTTGCATACTCGATATCATTAATTCTTCTCCAAATGGTGGGCCAGACATGCATACTAGCGGTTTCATGGCTTTTGGGATAATGCCTAGTACTTGGCTTCCGCTAGTAAAAGCAGCTTTTGAGACAAGCCTTGATAACCCTCGTTTACCTCCTCCATATACAAGATGCAGTTTCCTCTCTGCTATGACACGACCAAGAACTACAGCTGCCTGAACGAACTCTTTGTACTTTCCATAGTGAAACCTAGAAAGCACACAAATATTTTTGAATTGTTTACTCGAAAATGATGCCATTGGACTAATCTTTCAAAAACAAGTTGTGAGTGTTTGAAAAATGAGCTCATTTTTAAAGATCTTGGTGACAGAAATAGTGACAAGCAACTGTAAATGGGTTGGCATATTTGTCAAATGATGAGTAAAGCTCGTGGCTCAATAATTCAAAAGCAAACAGTGAAAAAAAAATAGTGATTAAAAAGAAAACAGTAAAAGAAAACAAATATTATTAAATACAAAATCACACCACTAAATGCAATAATGCAAAGTAAAAAGATATTTACTGGTAGTTGTGATTGTGGCTCACATCTTCCTCTGGTTTTACGTCCAGTAACGGCTTGAACGCCCTCTATGGGTCGAGGATAGGCTTCCCATCTAGTTTTCTTATAAACTGGCAAACAAGGTCTTTTTGAGTCAGATTCCCAAGACTAAACTGTGCACTTTCTGTTTGGAATAGTCTTCATAACCTGTGTATCACATATTACACATGTCCGCTTCGATGCGTCTCAAGAGATCGTAAGATATCATCCAACAGTTCTTTACTCATGCCATCTTTAACGAATTTAATTTTATCTTCACGAGTATTAGACACTATTCCTAAAGATTTACAAACTTCTCGTTTGCAACTAAGTCGTACACAATTATGACATTCTGAGCCAAGTCTTTTAGCTCTCCTTTTTTTAGCAAATGTACTTTTACCAAAACTAGGCATGTAAGAAACAAATGGATCAGAAAACTCACCTGCTAATCAGACCTTTGCTTCAATTAACCAACGAACGTCAGAAGGAATGCCATTGATCAGTAACAAACGTAGTCGTTCACAACGAGCTTTGTAAATTTTCCTGAGGGCATTCTGAGGGAGAGAGGGAAAACGCTTATGAAGTTTATGTTGTATTTCTTCCATGTTTGATTTTGGGATTTCAGTTATTGTGGGAAACTGAAGATACCGACTTAAGAGTCACGGAGTACTGTTATCCACCATTTATACGGGAAAATAAATCAAAACTCACCAAAATCAAATTTGCAAAATCAAATCAAAAGTGAAAGCGAACAAAAAGAAACACACAATGTAAAAGGAAAATGAATTTACATTCGTCCTTCATTGAGTTAATCTCAAGCTCCAATTGATATCTATATATACCACTCTCTACTGCTCTGAGTTGGCTTTCTAGGTTCTCAACATAGGACACCAATTTCGGTGGTTGCAGATCCCAAAGTGGATGTGATTTACAGCTTCGTATCAGCCTTTTTAAGCAAAATTTTATACGCAGAAATGTTCTCATTTGTTCGAACATGAAATTTCTTAGTGAAGTACTCATGATGTAAATGAAAGTTGATGAGAGAAAATACAACTGTCAAACAAACACGCTTACACAAGAAAAAGTAATGCTAAGAAATATGTACAGGGCATCAATCAAAAGAGAAAGAAAAAAATGAAACAATGAAATGACAAAATAACAATAAACAAAACAAAAGAAAAAAAATTCAATCATTCATTAATGACTCAATCAATAAGTGGTGGGTCACCCAAATTAATTTCGGTGTCTTCTTCACGTGGTTGGTCTTCCAGATAGGGCTTTATTCTTTGTCCGTTAACTTTAAATGTGACATTGTTTTTGGGATTCTCAATTTCTACAGCCCTATGTGGATATACATTTTTTACAATAAATGGGCCGCTCCATTTTGACTTTAACTTCCCTGGAAATAAATGAAGATGAGAATTATAAAGCAACACTTTTTGACCAATCTCAAATGTTTTTCGAAAAATTCTTTTATCATGAAATGCTTTTGTTCTTGCCTTAATAATTCTTGAATTTTCATATGCATCATTCCTTAATTCCTCAAGTTCATTCAATTGCAATTTTCGCACATTACCAGCATCATCCAAATTTGAATTAAAAACTTTAATAGCCCAAAATCATTTATGTTCAAGTTCAACAGGTAAATGACAAGGTTTACCATAAATTAACCGATATGGTGACATTCCTAATGACGTTTTAAATGCAGTACGGTAGGCCCAACGTGCATCATTAAGTCTAAGAGACCAATCTTTTCGGTTTGGGTTAACCGTTTTTTCCAAAATTTGTTTTATCTCCTTATTTGCTAACTCAACTTGACCATTTGTTTGAGGATGATAAGGGGTAGCAATTTTATGTGTAATTCCATATTTCTTCATTAAAGACTCAAATGACTTATTACAAAAATGCTTACCTCCATCACTGATAATGGCTCGAGGGATTCCAAATCAACTTAAAATGTTTTCTCTTAAAAATTTAACCACAGTTTTACTATCATTATTTCGACAAGAAATTGCTTCAATCCATTTTGAGACATAATCAACTGCAACTAATATATACACAAATCCAAGAGATGATGGAAACGGACCCATGAAATCAATTCCCCAACAATCAAATACTTCAATTTCAAGTATGGGATTTAAGGGCATCATGTTTCTTTTAGTAATTGATCCCAATTTTTGACATTTTTCACAAGTTTTGGAAAAGTCATATGTGTCTTTGAATATGGTAGGCCAATAAAATCCACACTGCAAAATTTTAGCAGTAGTTTTTCTTGAAGAAAAGTGTCCACCACATGCTTCAGAATGACAAAAATTAATGACACTACTTACCTCATTATCAGGAATACATCGCCGAAAAATTTGATCTGGGCAATATTTGAACAAGTAAGGGTCATCCCAATAAAATTTCTTTACTTTAACAAAAAATTTCTTCTTCTCTTGAGCATTCTATTGCAAAGGAATTTTACCTGTAACAAGGAAATTAACAATGTTAGCATACCATGTTATTGAAGTAATAGAAAATAAAAATTCATCAGGGAAAGAATCATTGATGGGTGTTATATCAGTGCAGAATTTGGATGTGAGTCTTGATAAATGATTAGTAACGACATTTTCAGCACCCTTTTTATCTTTGATGGTAAGGTCAAATTCTTGAAGTAACAAAATCCAACGAATTAATCTTGGTTTGGCATCCTGTTTACTCATCAAATATCTCACAGCAGCGTGGTCAGTAAACACAACAGATTTAGAGTCAAGTAAATATGAACGGAATTTGTTTAATGCAAATATCACAGCAAGTAATTCTTTTTCAGTTGTAGAATGATTCATTTGAGCACTATCCAAATTCTTACTCGCGTAATAAATCACAAAAGGCTTACCAACAGCAAAATCACTTGCATCACACATTAATTCAAAAGGTAAAGACCAATCAAGAGATTGCATAATAGGTGCAAATGTTAAAAGACAAATTATTTTCTCAAAAGATTTTTGGCAATCATCATTCCATTCAAAAGGTGCATCTTTTAATAAGAGGTTACAAAGTGGTTTAGATATGGCACTAAAGTTTTTTATAAACCTCCTATAAAATCCTGCATGTCCTAAAAAAGATCGCACATCTCTAACTGTTTTTGGTTGTGGCAATTTAGATATGACTTCAATTTTTTCTTTGTCAACTTCAATTCTTTTAACAGAAATAACATGACCCAAAACAATTCCAGAAGTGACCATGTAGTGACATTTTTCCCAATTCAACACAAGTTCTTTTTCAACACATCTTTTCAAAACTTTCTCCAAATTATCAAGGCAATCATCAAAAGAATTTCCAAACACAGTCAAATCACCCATAAAGACCTCTAAACAATGTTCAACCATATCACAAAAAATACTTAGCATACAACTTTGAAATGTTGCAGGGGCATTACAAACCCCAAATGACATTCTTTTAAATGCAAATGTTCCAAAAGGACATGTAAATGTGGTCTTTTCTTGGTCTTCAAGTGCTATAGGAATTTGATAATAACCTGAATATCCATCTAAAAAGCAGTAGTAAGGATATCCAGCTACTCTTTCTAAGATTTGGTCAAGGAATGGTAATGGAAAATGATCTTTTCTAGTGGCTTCATTTAACTTTCTATAATCAATGCACATGAGCCAATTAGATGTAATTCGTGTTGGAATTAATTCACCTTTTTCATTTTTAACAACAGTGATTCCAGACTTTTTAGGCACTACTTGTGTAGGACTTACCCACTTACTATCAGAATAGGGTAGATAATTCCCACATCAAACAATTTAAGGACTTCTGTTTTGACTACCTCTTTCATGTGTGGGTTTAATCTTCTTTGAGGTTGTTGACATGTTTTAGCATTTTCTTCCAAATTAATTATATGTGTGCAGATTAAGGGATTAATACCTTTAATATCATTTAAAGTCCATCCAATTGCATTTTTATGCTTTTTAAGAACAGTTACTAACTTACCTTCTTGGTCGCTTGTTAAAGTAGAGGAAATCACAACAGGATAAGTTTGTTCTTCTCCAAGAAAAGCATACTTCAATCCTTCAGGTAAAGGTTGCAATTCCAATTTAGGTGCTTTTGATTATTCTATTTTTTCAATACTTCCAAGCTCCTCAAATTTTGGCTCCTTATCATAATTTTGTGAAGTCTGCACAAAATCAAGCAACGAATTTATATTAGAAATATCAAGTTCAAGTTGCTTATTTGAATTAATTGAATTAACTAAACAAACATTAGAGAGTTCAAAAAAATCTCCTTTCTGAATATTTTCCTCTATACAAGATTTAAGCAATTCCCTTTGTTCATCAGTATCATCTTCATTCTCATTTTCTTCATTAAGTTGCCTGCACATGTTGAAAACATTCAATTCCAAAGTCATATTTCCAAAGGATAAATTCATTAAACCATTCTTACAATTAATCAAAGCATTAGCAGTTGCTAAAAATGGTCGACCTAAAATTATAGGAATTGGTTTATAATTATTCTATGAGTTGATTTCCAAGACAATAAAATCCACAAGATAGATGAATTTATCAACTTGTACTAAAACATCTTCCACTATTCCTTTTGGTACTTTAATTGATCTATCGGCAAGCAAAAGTGTAGTTGAGGTTGATTTGATCTCACCAAGATTAAGTTGAAGATAAACTGAATATGGAAGTAAATTAACACTAGCACCAAGATCTAGTAAAGCATGCTCAATTCTATGATCACCAATAACACAAGAAATGGTATGACAACTAGGATCTTTATATTTCAACTTATTATTAGTAGACAGAATTGTACTTACCTGTTCGGCCATGAAAGCACTCTTTTTTACCTTCAATTTCCTCTTAACAGTGCACAAGTTCTTTAAAAATTTGGCATATGAAGGTACCTGCTTGATTGCATCTAATAGATGAATGTTAACTTTCACTTGCTTAAAGATTTCATAAATTTCAGAAGAATTGTTTGATTTCCTTGGTTTATTCTATGCATGCGGAAATGATGGTTCAAGTGGAACACTAGTTATTTCTTCATTAGGTGTAAGTTCATTTAGTCCTTCCTTACCCTTTGAATTTTGATCATTTTCACAAGGTTCAGGCATAGGTCTATCAACAACCTTACCACTACGAAGAGTTATAACTGACTTGACTTGGTCTGTGGGTGGATTTTGTTGAATCTTAGGATTTGGTTGTGGTAGGGCTGTAAATTTTCCTTTTTCTTGAATAGTGAGTGCAGAAGCAATTTTAGCAAGAGTATCTTTCAAATCAGAAAAAGTTGGTGCATTTTGATTGTTAATAACATCTTGCTTTCTGATGAATGAATGCATTGTGTCTTCCAGATTTTTCCATGGTGGTGGAACATATGGTGCATAAGGCTGAGCATTTTGAAAATTTTGTGGAGGTGGTACTTGTGAAGATTGTGCATTATTATTATTCCTCCAACTAAAACTTGGATGATTTCTCCAACCAGGATTATAAGTCTATGAATATGGGTTTGGTTTATTAAAAGTGTTAATGGCATTAGCTTGATCATTTAGACATTCTTTAAGTGCAGACAGAGTGGGACAATCTTGAGTGAAATGATCATTCAAACTACATATATTACATGCAATTTCTTGAACAGATTTTGCTTGATCACTCTTTTTATGTTCCAAAGCTTCAACTTTTCTAACTAGGGATGCAAATTTTGCTTGTAAATCATGATCTTCCCTAAGGTTATGGATTCCTCCACTAGATGGAGATGGTTGTTGTTTATTTTTCAATTCAAAAGTTCCAACAGTATCCCAATGTTGTGCATTTTCAGCTAATTGGTCAAGGTAATCTAGTGCGTCCTCAGGATTTTTATCTTTAAATTCACCATTACACATCATTTCAACAACCTGTCTACTTTGGGGTATTAAGCCCTCGTAGAAATAAGTGACCAATCGCCAAGTTTCAAAATCATGGTGTGGGCATATATTAAGCAATTCTTTAAACCTATCCCAACATTGGTATAATGTTTCTCCATTTTTTTGAGTGAAAGAAGTGATTTGCCTTTTAAAAGAATTGGTTCTATGACGTGGAAAGAATTTTTTCAAAAACTGTTCTTGCATGTTATTCCAAGTTCTTATTGATCCAGATCTAAGGTTTTATAGCCAAGTTTTAGCTTTATCTTTTAATGAAAAAGGAAAAAGCTTTAATCTAATTATGCTCATACTACAATTTTGGTCTGTGTATGTATTACAATCTTCCTCAAAATCTCTTAAATGCAAGTATGGATTCTCAGATTCTAAACCATGAAATGTTGGTAAAAGTTGGATAATACCTGGTTTGAAGTTGAATCAAGATGCTTCTGGAGGAAATATTATACACGATGGTGCTCCGGTTTTGGTTGGATTTATGTAGTTTCTCAGAGTTCTTGGTTGATTCTGATCATGTCCATGTTGAGAATGGTTGTCTCTTTGATCAATTTGCGGATTAGGTTCGCCCAAAAGGTTTTCGTCTTGGATCTCGTCCATGATTGGTGGTGGAGATTGAGATCTACGAATTAACCTGCCACTTGAAGTTCGAGACCAATGTCTCATGCAATAGTTATATCACAAAAGTAATATTCAAACAAATTAATAACAAAATAAAAAAACTAAATAAAAATTAAAAAAAAAATTATATATGTAAATAATATAAATGTACAAAAGAAAATTAAAATTAAAATTAAACAACAACAAGATGATTTTTTAGGATGATTGTTTTTCTCGATAAATTATGAGTTTCAGAAGAACTTTGTTGATAAGGCATGGGTACATGCTGTCAACTAAGGACCTACAGTTTTTATTTTAACGTGTTTTATCTTTTTGGTTATTTTTGTAATTTTGAATTTAATATTTAGATAATATTTTAGATATTAGTATTTGATTTTTTGAAGAACTCTACAAGAGATAAAGAGGAAGACGTGAAAAGAGAGAAAAGAAAAAGAAGAAAAAAGGAAAAACCCTAGATCTAAATTTTTCTCTTCTCTCTATGAAGAACTAAATCTATTATTCTAGTTGAAGGTTAATAAAGCTTTGATTCATCATTACTGTGGATCTTTCTTATACTTTAATTGTTTTATTGCTTTTTGGGTATTTGTTTATTCTCTAAATTATTGTCATGATTATGTTTGTTAATTAGATAATTGGCCACTATTTAATTATCAACTTAATCTATTGTCAATTAAAAGATTTATCGTATGAAGATTTTAATGTTTGTGACAAATAGCATAGTAGTGTGTTGTGTTATGAGAATAAACAATCTAATTTAAATGAACCATCATATGCATTTGTTGATTAGGATTTGGGTCTCTCTAGTTTTTCAGGCTGTCAATTGATTAAATCATATGATCGTATCTAGGGTTGTCTATTGATTAGGGAAATAACCCATGGTCGTACCTTGGTTATCGACTAGTTAAGGAGAGATTGACTATTAGAAGGTCTTAGTAGCTATAACCGGTCTATTTATAAGTAGTAATGATTTATATTTGAATCAATAATCAGTATTCGAATCAAGATGAGTTAATTCCTTTAACCAGAGCTTTTCCCAATTTGAATTACAATTTGAATTTGTATTTTTGTTATTTTAATTTGATTTTTATTATTGTCAACAATCCCCCCATTTTGCATTTTACATTTGAAAAGGATTTAAATAATTATTGATCTCTGTGGACACGACCCTGCTCAATCACTATACACAATTTATTTAGAGTAGATTTTTATTTTTACTGGCTTCGACAACCATCAAAGTTCTTCAAATTTTTAATTGAGTTTTTAAAATTAATTTTACATATTTAAGAAAAAAAATGTCTAAACAATTTATTAAACAAAAAATAAAAAAAATTAGAACGTATATCCATTTTGGTCATTATATAATATAATAGCACTTTCGTAATAAGATTTATCAAACGCATATACTCTACTTTTCAAACTCACAACAACTGCAACAGCACAGTTTACTAAACACCAAGCTACTTTTTTAACCAGCAGCTTATTTAATCTACACAGTATAAGCAGTTTATTTCATCAGCCTCCGCAATCCCAAATTGGCCCATAATTTAGTTGCTCACGTGCCATCACGTGCTCATTTAACAGCCATAACCACCGTCAATCACTTGCCATACACTTATTATATGCGAAATTGTGTAACAGAGAACGACACGTCGGAGACATTGTAAACTCAGAGTGACATGTCATCCACCTCCGTTTGAACTCGTTCCGAATGTTGCTAACTTGCTGCTCTTGTCTTGTTTGTGCTTGTGGAATAGGAGCCAATTGTTTTGATCACAACGTAGATGGGACGGAGAAATCTGATAGTCTTCTATCAATGTTATGTACTCCATCCCACCAAGTACTCCATCTCCCTCCGAATATAGTTTTATTCTAACTAATCCTTAAAGTCATTTCCTTCCACAGGAGATTATTCACAATCAAACTTAGCCCACATTGTTTTTGTGTATCCTCAGCATATAACAAAATAAAGAATGAGAACAAAATTAAGGAAACTAGATCCCACGAATAAAGAGAATGCATGCTCCTTTTTTCAATTTGTATAACAAACAAATTGTTTTTCCTACGCACTAATAACACGTAGGTCTTAGTTCGAATCCCTTATAACATGTGTGAATGTTTAGATAATAATTTTTTCTAAGAAGAAAATTGTGTTTCTCCATCAACGTTTGATAGCACAAATTCAGCATAGAACATTCACAAATATGACCACCCAAAAGTCCTCATAAGGTTAAAATCGTGCTTCCCTTGTTATCGTTAACCATTAATTAGTGAATAAAATTGTTAATGATATATTTTATAGTAAAAAAGTCAAACTTTGACTATACCAAGGTTAAGGGTGGTGATTAAGTGACCGCATTACTATTGTAACCTACGAGTGATGATACAGCCACAAACTTTTGTATAAATTTATATTGTACAAACTAATGTGGTGTTAATCTATTAGTTGAATAAAAATATAAAATAATATAAATAAATCATGTGGGCCAAAAGATATTTAATTCAACCAATGAATTAATGCCACATCAGTTTGTATAAAATAAGTTTGTATAAGAGTTTGTGACTATATCATTACTCTGTAACCTACAGCCCATTCTAATCTTCTTTCCTAAAATAATCTACTAATTGAACGTACTAGCAAAATTATTAGGGTACGAAAGTTTAATTTTTAATTCTGAATCTTTTTAAAAGCTTGAATGATGTTATGGATATAAGCATTTTTCTCATGAAAATTATTATTTAATTTACTCTATAATTAAAATAAAAGGCCCAATTCAAACATTCTCCATCATTTTTTTTTTTCAACTGATTAGTAAAATCTCAAAATCTCTGAACAAGAAAGATCATAATTCATATCCTTATTGTCAAACGAAACTTGCATCTTTCATGCATTTGAACATATATTACTCTGCTGGTACTTTCAGCTAAATAACTTTTAACATGACGTGGGCAGTAATTCTGGCAGGTGAAATTCCAACTGAGATGGGCAAACTACAAAATCTGGACCATTTAGCTCTTAATTCCAGTAACTTAACTGGTTCTATCCCACCCACGATCTTCAATATTTCAACCATAACAAGAATTACTCTAGCTGACAACCACTTCACAGGTCATTTACCATCAACGATATGATGATTTTGGCCAAGAATAAACTTAGCGGAACGACACCCAACTCCATAACCAACGCTTCTAAACTCAGTGTCCTAGAATTGAGCTGCAACTCTTTCTCTGGCCTTATTCCAAACACTTTTGGCAACTTGAGATTCCTTGGCCTGCTCAACCTGGCGTATAAAATTGCTTGACGACTGAATCATCTACTGCAGAGCATATGTGTGCAGCTGAGCTGAGTTGCTGAGATTGGCTTATGATGAGTATGTGCAGGAGTGCAGATGGTGTGTGGAGCTGAACTGTATGGTGGTTAACAGACTTTATGCTGATGTGCCAAGTCGTTAGGTGAAGATTCTAGTACTGTTGGAAGAATTAACAGATCATGGCACATTGTAATAGGCTTAGAGCAATATTTCTTAGTAGTTAGTTATGAAATGAAATGTCTGTATCATCAGTTTTGTAATCAGTATAAATAGAGCAATGCAAGCTCAGTTGTGCATTCTGGAATCATTCATTAACAAATAAGATTCTTCTAGATTCATAATGACAATGGCTACAATTGGTTATATGGCACCAGGTAAGGTTTCAATTATAGTATCAAATTTTTGCTCTTTTTCCAAGCACAGGGAAAGTTTGGGTCACCTTGATTATCAAAAGATAATTTGTTTATCATTTGTTTCATAATCTCATATTTGATATATTGAAACTAAAAATTGCAGAGTACGGATCAGAAGGAATAATTTCGGCCAAATGTGACATCTATAGTTATTGTGTTTTACTGATGGAAACTTTCACGAGAAAGACGCCCGCAGATTAAATGTTTACTGCAGAAATAAGTTTAAAAGACTAGATAAAGGACTCATTACCTCCGGCACTGACGGATGCTGTTGATGCAAATTGGTAAGAGCGAGCAAGCTTTTTCCGCCAAAATGAATTGGTTATTATTCCAGATGATTCTATAGAAAGGTGCAACATATTATAATAAATTCTTAGTGCAGCGTCATAATTAAAATTTCCAGCGGGGGTAATTATATCACTATCAATCACAACTGGACTCTAAACATTGAATACAGAACTAGATATCATTTTTCATTTGTTGTAAATATTTAAAATGTCTCTTTATCAACTCATTTATTTATTAACAAACTTTGTATAAACTTGAGTTTCATATTTCCATTTCGCCTCTCTTACTAGCAGTAGTAATACAGAAATAAATACTCTCATTTAATAACTTGTTGCACACTGCAGGAAATGACTGTAGCCTTGTTTACCCTGAACCAATGTTAAACATGTCTTAGGGGAAAACATCTACACAGCAATGATATTGCAGGAAGTACTTGGGATTTGGGTGGAAAAAATTTTCATGAATGAAGCCAAAATAAAGCATAAAAGTTTTGGAAAACTTATGATAAGTTCTGCACTGAATTTGGGTAATGTGAATAATGAAGCAGCAGAAGCTTTTGATTAATTTGTCTGCAAACTTTAGTTAATTCATAACTGAATTACATGAGATAGGACCACATTCATAAAATCACACAAAATCATAATCTTTCATCAAGTTCAGATTAGGTGGTCTAAATCAAGAGCAAATGTTTATTCAGAGATAGTAGCACGTTAATTTTAAAAACTTTATGAAAGATGAGACTTCAAGGAAAAACACTTGGAAATAATTTATCATATTAATTTTGATCGAAATCTCCCAATCATAAACGGAACCATTTACAATTTAGGAAAACTACTTCTTTCCCAAGACTATACTTTAGTAAATTTCATCCAAGAATTAATTACTACAAATAGCGTCTGCATTGCAGTACCTTCCCTGCTTTTGCTTTTAAGAGAAGTAATTTTCCCACTTTAAAAGTAACTGAATCTATAACCGTACAATGATATAAATGCTGAAATAAATACGAGCTTTATGTCCTTAATCTAGCATTTCCAAATAAACACATATTTTACGTAAAATTTCGAAATTTACCATGATCACCCATGAATCCGAATTTGGAAGCTTTAACCGAGTTGCTACAGCTTTGATCTAACTTCTGAAAGCTTGCTTCCTTCACTTCTGCTCAAGATTCGGATTTCCCTTGATTTACTGTGCACACACGGGAAAGCACAGAGAGAGAGAGATGCACTGCACTCATGCCACAGATTCGTGAACAGTTAACTTCCAATGGGCTGAAGTTACTTAAATACAGTGGTTGAGCGCAGGCACCCCTCATGTGTTAGTATCAAATTGCCCATCCCATTATGAGCTAAAATAACGCAATTCAGGATGATATTTGTCCATAATATACTACTATATAGGGTATGCCAAAATCAGACTCATTAACACAATATTTGATTACTTAATAAATGAGTCTGTTAAAATTGCTCCTTAATATTTGACATCAGTCACGTATTAATTCAGTAAAATATAGAAAACAATTAGAATGATTTATGTCAGTCCACATAATGTGAGAAATAGAACTAAGAATCTCCCACTTGGATGATAGAAGTCATTCTAATGATAGTTTAAAAAAAAATTTAAAACAACTGAATTAATCAACATGTGACTATATCTAAAAGTCAAATGTGAGCAATTACCCAAAGCATAAATAAGTCCAAAATATGCCATAAGTACCAAGTCATATGTGCACGGACAAGATGCTCCACATAACATGACACCTATAAACACGTGACTATGTAGTAGTATACAAGTATAATTATAGAAATAACATGACAATGTGATCAACATGCTCATTTCCACAAAGTCCACATGTTTAGCAAAATGAGACGAAAACAATGTCTCCTAGACCATCGCTTCTTCATAACTATAATAAGACTATCAAAATGTCTCGAGAAGCGAGCTTTCCTTTCATCCTAATGAGACTAATACCAAGATATCTCAAGGGAACCGTGCTTTCTTATAACCATAATGAGACTGAAATAAAATGTCTCAAGAAAGCACATTGAAGCCAAGTCATAATGCTTCAGTCTTTAGTGTCCATATTGAGATTGAGCAAAATGTCTCGGACCATAATATCCTCATTATATACAAAATGCCATACGCAACTAAATGTGTACACAATATATGGCATTTCAATATCACATAACAATATGCATGCATAATAACAAAACGAGTAATACATAATCTCATTTAAGTTGCAACTGATAATACAAACTAGAACTCCCATTGACTCAGCATAAATAAGTGGATTCTAATAATTCCATATGAGTCATATGCTCCCTAAATACTTTTGGAGCTAAAGCTTTAGTAAGTGGATCAGCTAACATGAGTTCTGTAGGTATATACTCTACCAATACATAAGATAAAGCAATTTTCTCTCTAACAAATAAGTATTTAACATCAATGTGCTTGGAACGTGAGGAACTTCCTATATTATGAGAGAAAGAAACAGCAGCAGAATTATCACAGTATATTTTTAATGGCCTCAGTACAGCTAATACAAAATCTAGCCCTGTGATAAAATTCTGCATCCATAAAGCTTGACGTGTAGCCTCAAAACATGCTACATATTCTGCCTCTATTGTCGAAGAAGTTATAAGTGTTTGCTTGCACTTTTCCAAGATATAGCTCCTCCTGTGTTGTGCAAATTTTGTTGAACTCGCAAGCGCATGAATCTATTATAGAATAGATTAACGGTGACGAGTGTCGATCCCATGAGCAAGTGCATTTTAATTACGAGTAGAATTAATTTTGTAAATGGGTGGTTAATTAGATTTGTGGTAGAAGTGGTTTAAATTATCCTAGAATTTAAATGGAAATGATGGAATTAAATTAAGGTGAAAACTATTATAATTGAAGCGCTTGGGTATATGGATCCGTATCAACATGCTCCATGCGCTAAAAATTCCTTATTAGTGCCAATTAAATCATGAGGGGGGAATCTACACCTCATGAACCACACTCTAATCAATATGGTACTAAGGGCTTATCGTGACAAATAATAATAACCTTGTACTAGGGGGCTGGTGAAACTAGGGCGGTATCTAGACTAGATTATTATTATTTATTGACGAAAAGTCAAAATATCCACAAAATTAGAAGGGAAGAGAAAATAAATTTACCAAATAAAGCCTATGACACATGTTGAGACTTCCCCTTCAACCCAAGCTTGAAAGAAAATTAGCTACTCATAATTGAACTAGGGGCAAAATGAATATTTATTAAAATACATAGAAAATACAAGGTGGAGAAAGAATTATAGAAAATGAAGTCTAAAAATAGATTCAGGGGTGTCGAAATAGGGGGGAGGAGCCCCCTTTTTATAGATACGCTAAATAAATCATGGCCATCGGATTAAAAATAATTCGGACGCTCAGGATTGAGCCACGTCATCAGTCAACAATACGTGGTTTGACCACGTGGTTTGAATAGTAACATGGTTTGCACACGGTTTGAACAGTGACACGGTACGAACAGTGTCGTGAAAAGATCTTATGAATGCATGCATATGTGAACAAGATCAGTATGTGTGAACAATGTCATTTTTTCTTTTATGCTCCTCCTAAGGTTTTCGACCATCCTGAGTTCAAAAGTGATGTCTGTTTTGCTATTTGATCTCTCGTTCATTGTGAAATGACCATGATGCCCCTTAAATACATAAAATACTTAATTAAAACAAAATACACATAATTAAATAACAAGGGACTTAAATATATAAAAGTAGAGATGTTAGTGAGACTTGAACTGTAAAATGATAATTTTCTCCTTTATAAATATACACTTTCTAACACTCAACATCCTGCCATCATAAAGATATAAGTAGATGTGGATTTCTTGTCTTCTAAACACCCTGCGAAATCAGTATCAGAATACCCAACTATATTCAAATAGTCAGAATGCTGATATGCCAATGCAAAATCTTTAGTGGCTTGCAAATATCTGAGTACTTTCTTTGCAGCCTTCCAGTTTTCATATCCAAGGTTACTCAGGTATCTTCCAAGTACTCCCACTGGAAAAGCAATGTCAGGGCGAGTACAGACTTGAGCATACATCAAGCTACCCACAACTGATGTATACGGGACTGTTTGCATTCTAGCTTTTTCTACATTATTATCTGGACATTGAGACTTAGAAGTTTGTCACCTTTCGAAATTGGTGCTTTCCCAAGAGCACAAAACTATAAATTGAACCTTTTCAAAATACGATCAATGTAGGTCTTTTGAGACAATCCTAGAACTCCTCTAGATCTATCACGGAGAATCTCTATCCCTAATACATAACCGCATATGCCTAATGAATTGGCGCAACTACGCCGACTCAAATTCATAAATTTTGCTAACAATAAATTGAGTGGAAGCTTTCCATCATGGATCAGAGTTCTATCCAAGCTCCAACGCTTGAGTCTTTGTAATAACAATTTCAGTGGTCTCATTCCAAATTCTTGTTGTACGCGAAATACGGAATCAAGCGCACCAAATAATTACAGAAAAATAAAAGACACAAGAATTACGTTGTTCGGCAATATACCTACGTCCACGGGAGTAAGAGAAAAATAATTGTATTATTAACAATTATTTGAATACAAATTTAAGTAAAGAAACCTCACTTTCCCATGACCCAAATACACCTAGCACTCTCACACATTCTCCAATTGCTCACACTCTCAGAAGCTTAGAAACTTATAAGCTTAACAAATTTTTGGGATGCAAATTTCTTTCTGAATGAAGCTCTATTTATAGTTGAGCTTCACTATAAAAAGTCTTAAAGTAGTTGGCAAAAGTCCTCTAATTTGGCGCCGACTTGAAAAACAAAAAGAAATGCATGTGGCTCCTCCATCAACTTGCCAATTAATTGTCAAGAAAAGCATGCAGGTTTAATGCACTAAAACAAATCCAACATGTGAGCCCCTTTAACTTTTGACTTTCCAACAATTCTCCACCTCGGCGAAGATTTAGCCAAATCTGAGCCGACTATCCACGAACCATCATCCCCAAAGTGGCTGCATCACCCAAAATTTGGGATCAAGCCAACCGTAGTTCAAAATTCCAAAAGGACATAACTTAACACAATCGAAGGATTTGAATTAGTTTCAAGTAATGTTGAAACTTAACTTTAGAAACTACCTTTGTCAATATATCTGATAGATTATCTTTGGTATCGATCTTTCTCAACAATACAACACTGCTCTTGATAATCTCTCTCACATAATAATATTTCACATCTATGTGCTTCGTCCGAGCGTGATATGTTTGATTCTTCCCAAGGAATAGCGCACTTTGATTATCACAGAAGACTGCAATGTTCTCCTGAATTAGTCCCAAATCACCTAAGAAGCCTTTCAATAAGATAGCTTCTTTACTGCCACATACTCTGCTTTCGTAGTGGACAGAGCAATTGTCGATTGTAGAATCGACCCCCAGCTAACCGGACCTCCACCTAATGTGAATACGTAGTCCGTTGTTGATTTTCCTTTGTCAAGGTCTCTAGCAAAATCAGAATCACAATACCCAACACATTGTTGACCACAATCCTTCTTGAACAATAACCCAACATCAACTGTTTCATACAGATATCAGAGAATCCACTTCACAGTAAGCCAGTGATTTTTACCCGGATTGTGCATGCATCTACTAACCATGCTCACTGCTTGAGATATATTGGGCCTTGTGCATACCATAACATATATAATACTACCCACAACACTAGCATATGGAACACGAGCCATGTAACCATGCTCCTTTTGAGATCTAGGACATGAAAAAGAGCTTAATTTGAAATGATGAGTTAGAGGTGCACATACCGGTTTAGTTTTGTCATCCATACCGAATCTTTCTAGTACTTTCTTCAAATAAGACTTTTGAGTCAACCATACGCTCCGATTCTTCTTGTCTCTACAAATCTCCATCCTAAGTATTCTCTGTGCATCACCCAAGTCTTTCATCTCGAATTCAAAAGCCAACTGCTTCTTTAATCTTTCAATCTCATCTCTATTCTTCGAAGCTACAAGCATATCGTCGACATAGAGTCACAAATAGATAAAAGCTCCATCTAATAGTCTTCTAAAGTAAACACAATGATCGTGTTCACTTCTGATGAATTTTGCCCTTGTATAAATTGATCAAATCTGTTCTCCACTGCCTTGGTGATTGCTTCAGTCCGTATAAAGATTTAATCAACCTACACACATGATTCTCCTTTCTAGCAACTCTGAAACCACAAGGCTGAGTCATATAGATTTCCTCCTCCAAATCTCCATGTAATAACGTCGTCTTAACATCCAATTGAGTAAACTCTAACTCATATTCTGCAACTTCCTTCTGAGCAAAATCTTTTACAACCAGACTTGCCTTGTATCGAGGAGTTGTCTGATTTGGAGATCCTTGTTTCTTGGTATAGACCCATTTATTGCCAATAGCCCTTTTTCCCTTTGGTGACTTTACAAGTTCCCAAGTCTGGTTTTGATGGAGAGATTTTATCTCTTTCTCTATGGCTAACTTCCACTGATCACTTTCTCTACTACGTAATGCTTCACCAAAAGTATTGGGGATGTCATCATCAATAACTGGAAGTGCATAGGCTAACACCATGTCTTTAGTAAGCCATCCGGGTTTCTTCATCTCTCTTCTTAGCCTCCTTATTGCTATAGAATCATCATTATCTACATCATCAATTGTTTCTTCATTTTGTGGGACATCAGAAGAAACAACTTCTTCTTTAACTCTAGGTGTTACGTCCATAGTTGAACCATTCTCTGATGTAGAACTAACTGGTACATATGGAGTTGCATCAAACTCCACCCGCTGCAATACCTCTGTGGTCTTGTTCTCTACCTGTTGAGAACTTGAAGCTTTCATCATTGAAGCTTCATCAAACGTGACATCTCTGCTACACACAAACTTTTTATCTTCCAGATCCCAAAGCTTAAAGTCCTTTACTCCACCTTTAAATCCCACAAAGATAGTTTTTTTAGTACGAGGATCCAGATTACCATCTTTGTCATGATAATAAGCTGGACACTCGAATATACGAAGGGACTCATAGTCTTGTGTATGCTTTCCAAACCACATTTCCATAGGAGTTTTACCTCCAATTGCAGCAGAAGGCAGCCGGTTTATCAAGTGACTTGCGTAGCTCAAAGCTTCAGCCCACAGCTTCAGCCCAAAACTTTTTATCTAAACCAACATTAGATAACATACATCGTACCTTTTTTAGTAAAGTACGATTTATACGTTCAGCCACACCGTTCTGTTGCGGAGTATGTCTCATCGTGAAATGTCTTTTAACACCTTCGTTCTGGCATACTTGCAAGAATGGATCAGAAGTATATTCACTCCCATTATCAGAACGCAATACTTTAATCTTTCTGCCAGTTTGAGTCTCCATTAGTTTCTTCCATTTCAAGAAAATCTCTAAAACCTCATCTTTTGCTCGTATAGTGTACACCCATGCACTTCTAGAGAAATCATTAATAAATGTAACAAAATAATGGCTTCCACCAATTGATGCAGTCTTGGTTGGTGCCCATACATCACTGTGAACATATTCAAGGATCTCATGAGTATCGTGGTTAGCTGTACCATATTGACCCTTGTTTTCTTCCCTACTACACAATGCTCACAGAAATTTAATTTACGGATTTTAATACCTTTTAAGAGTCCATGCCTCATCGGAGTTTGTAAAGACTTCTCTTCAGCATGTTCCAATCGTACATGCCATAGCTTGGTGGTGTCACTGTGTGCCTCAGCAACATTTACTTCATCAGTTATACCTCCCTTCAAATAGTATAGATTGTGACGCCGAACGCTTTGTAGAATCACCATAGCCCCATGTGTAAACTTCATTCTGTCATGTTCAATGGTAACCTTATAGCCTTTAGCTTCCAAAGCCACAGAAATTAAATTTTTTTTTAAAGTTGGAACAAATCTAACCTCTTTGAGTTCTCTTATCATTCCATCAAACATTTTGAGCCGAATTTTTCATATCCCTATTGTGCGACAACGTTGATCATTCCTCATCACAACTGCACCGAATTCCAGATGATGAAAACCCTTAAACCATTCCTTAATGGGACACAAATGATAGGTTGCTCTAGTATCAAGTATCCGCTCGCTCGAACTAGCCACGTATGCTACAGGAGTAATACTTAATGAATAATCAGAGTCCTCATCTTTATGTGCCATGTTTGCTGCTACTAGTTTCTTCCCATCTCTCTTTTGAGCCTTCGGACAATCTTTCTTCCAATGGCCCTTTTCATGACAAAAGGCACACTCATCTTAAGCTATATTTCTGCTTCTCGATTTGGATTGAGAATTCTTTCCACCACGCTTCTTCTTTTTCTCCATCGCTCTATCTCTGGTTAACAAAGCTTTAAACGATGCTCTTTCGAAATGTTTATCATTATTCCGAATTTTTAAATTGGTCAATACTGTGCAAACATCTTTGAAGATGATCACGTTTTTTCCATATATCAAGGTAGTCACAAAATGGCTATATTCCTCTGGTAATGAGTGTAACAGAATTATAGCCTTGACTTCATCCTTAATATCTTCATCAAGATTCTTCAAATCAGCAAGTAACTTTTCAAATCTTGAGATATGATCGTGCATTGACACCCCAGGCTTCATTCGAAAGCCATATACTTGGCTAATTGCATGAAGACGATTTTCAGGACTTTTCAGCAGGTACTTCTCCTCCAATGTACGTCATAAAGTCATCGCACACTCTTCATCTTTCACCAAGTATTTCACCTTCTTGGTCAAACAAGATCTGATCTGACCACAAGCTTTCTCATTTATACGATCCTAAATTTCTTCATCATAAAAGTGTCTTTTATTTTTCAGAACAACATCGAGATTGATTTGAAAAAGGGCATCCATAATTTCGCGCCTCCACATGCCGAAGTTGATTTTCCCATCAAACTTTTCAACATCGATCTTCTGGCCTCCTATAACAGGTGCTGAATAGCGATTTGAAAAATCTCGCCTCCCACCTGAAGTATCTCCTAGAATAGTCTCGGTAGACCTATCCCCAATTCTGGAAGTTTCACCTTCTACTATTTTCTCAACGAACTATTTCCACTTGAAAAACAGCCTCTATGATGTTAATTTTACGTGAATAAATGCACCAGGAAAGTTTCTAGGAGACTGAACAGGAACTCGATCCCAATAAAAACCAGAATCCTTAGACTTTTATCGCCTTGTTGACAGAATTTTCCTAGACATGCAAAAATACACACTACTAATAGATTGTCTCCCAAGTACAAATGGCCGTCTCCACCGTATTCGTGAACAAGATCAGTAGTGAACAAGAGACCGTATACGTAAACAAGATCAGTATCACCCCACACGCAACGAACCGTCGGCTCTGATACCACTTGTTGTACGCAGAATGCGGAATCAAGCACACCAAATAATTACAAAAAAATAAAGGACACAAGAATTAAGTGGTTTGGCAATATGCCTACGTCCACGGGAGCAAGAGAAAAATAATTGTATTATTAACTATTATTTGAATACAAATTTGAGTAAAGAAACCTCACTTTCCCAGAACCCAAATACACCCAGTACTTTCACACATTCTCCAATTGCTCGCACTCTCAGAAGCTTAGAAACTTATAAGCTTAACAATTTTTTAGGATTCTCTCTAATTTTTGGGATGCAAATTTTTCTCAGAATAAAGCTCTATTTATAGTTGAGCTTCACTGAAAAAAGTCTTAAAGTAGTTGGCAAAAGTCCTTCAGTTTGTTGTCAACTTGAAAAACAAAAAGAAATGCATGTGGCTCCTCCATCAAATTGCCAATTAATTGTCAAGAAAATCATGCGGGTTCAATGAACTAAAACAAATCCAACATGTGAGCCCCTTTAACTTTTGACTTTTCAACAATTTTCTATACAACTTATCAAGATTTCGCAATCTTCATACTTTGATGTTTCATGGTAATAAATTCACTGGACGGTTGCCAGAAAATATTGGAAATTGGAGTAAGCTAAGCGTTCTATACCTTGGTGATAATTACCTACAAGGTATGGTCCATTTAGCTCCTCTACTTGAAGCATATCTGTATTTGCATTTCTGCAGAACTCATACCATAGAGGGCCGCAATCAGTTTCTCACCGAAGATTAAAGATAGCCAAATCCCCAACCTAGCTATTTACCCTTTCTATCTTTCCTATTTCTTTCCTAAGTCATTCATTCAACTTCCGATCGACTTGAGCATTAGAGTGCTATTGCGAGTACGGCACCAATACCAAATCAGTTCGTTCTGAAGTTGAAGAGAGCAACATGAAAGGATCAAATTCTAACTCGTTTGTGTTAATTAAAAACTAGAATAAAAAGAATAATATTAGAGTTCTTACCTATTATCCAACATTTGAGATAGTAATTGTGATATAATTACTTATTTTTTATTTTTTATCATTTTTTAGATAATTAAGTTATTAATTCATTTTTTGAAGCATATTTATTACATCTAAAAGATAGTAAATACTAATTAGACATTATTAAGAAAGAATAATTTCCTGGTCAGAATGTCCACATTTATACACAATAGGATGTCGCTAAATAAAGAAATATGAACTCAAATGTTTTCAGGTTGTATTTTTAGTCATTGAACTTTTTTGCCCCCTCTTTTACTGACATATGCATTTTAAGTCATATAGGGCAAATTTGCATTAAGTATATATTTCCTAGCCGACGTAGAAAAATTGTTCATTTGGCCATATGCAGTACTTTGAACTCATACCACAACTTCTGGGTGGCCGGATTTTGACAAAAATTTGAAATTAAAATCATTTTGAATCTCTTAAACCCATTTGGAATTGCAATTAAAATGCTATAAACAACTTATTTCATAAATTTTAATAAAATGGTGTTTAGTAATTTTTTAAAAAACTACTTTTTTAATAAATTTGTCCATTTTAACAGTATTTTTTAAGGCATAAGGCACTTAAACCGCTGAGATTTGGAGAAATGATTATGTTAGCCCTTAAAATTTCAGTAAGGGATACCAAAATCTTCTTTTGACTATAGTATACTTTGCAGATAGTAATTAAAAATATTGACTTTAAGATTTTTGAATAAATACAAATATAATTTAAATAGTTTAATTTGTCAAGCAAATTACTAATATTGGAATATTTTTAATATATAAAATAATTTTTAATGTAAATTATTATATTTATTTTAATAATATATTTATACTTATTATAAAATTTTAAATAAATCTTTGGGTTAAATAGATTTTACAATTAATAAAATATATCTAATGTATTAATATTATTAAAACCATTTTATATAATATTGAAAATAATTTAAATTTTTTATATATTTATTTTAATATTATGATTCTATTTATAATAAATTTAGTTTAATTTAATATAATATTGTAAAGTATAAAAATATTTTTTTAAATACTGAAATTATTTTAAAATGTGTATATTGTTGTATTTATTTTAATTTTTTATTTCTATTTATTGTAAATTATTGGAGTCCATTTTTTTGAATTAACAGAGTCAAAAGGATATTATAGTCAAAAAGTCATCTTGGTGTCCCTTATTAAAAATTTGTGTTCTACATTATTATTTTCCTCGACTTTGGAGTGTATGTGTCGTTTCTAAATATTTGAAAGAAGGTACGAAATTGCATTTTATAAGTAGTTTATTAAATAAGCTACCGTGCACTTTTAAAGTTCCTATTATAATCTTAAAATTTTAACAAAACGATAGTTAAGTCTTATTTTTCTACAAACCCTAATATATAAATAAAAGGCAATTTAAATTTATGTCTATTTTTTGTCATTATTTAATAAAACAACACTTACGTAATCAAATTTACTAAATGGATGTATTCTACTTTACGAACTTACAGTAACCATAACAAGGTACCGCATAACTACCGTACCCTATCGCTTACTCTAATCTTATTTCCTCAAAATACTAATTGAACGTACTAGCAAGTTTGCTACAGAACAAAAGCTTGAATGCATTTATGGAAATAAGTATTTTTCTCATGAAAATTAACAGTTAATTTATTCTATAAGGAAAATAGAAGGCCCAATTTAAACATTCTCCATCATATTTTTTTTTTCAACTAATTAACAAAATCACAAAATCGCTGAACAAGAAAGATCATAATTCATATGGTTGGTGTCAAACGAAACTTGCAACTTTAATGCATTTGAACATATATATTACTCTGCTTGTACTTTCAGCTCAATAACCGTTAATATAATTTGGGCATTTATTCTGGCAGGTGAAATTCCAACCGAGATGGGCAATCTATAAAATCTGGAGTATTTAGCTCCTAATCCCAATAACTTAATTGGTTCTATTCCACCCACGATCTTCAATATTTCAACATAACAAGAATTACTCTAGCTGAAAACCACTTCACAGGCCATTTACCATCAACGATTGGCCACTCGCTTTCAAACATGGACTGGTTAAGCCTGGCGAAGAACACACTTAGCGGCACAATTCCCAACTTCATCACCAACGCTTCTAAACTCAGAGTCCTAGACTCTTTCTCTGGCCTTATACCAAGCGCTTTTGGCAACCCGAGGTTCCTTGGCCTGCTCAACCTGGCGTATAATTACTTGACGATTGAATCATCAACTGGTGGGTGGAGTTTTTCTCCCTTCTTTGACTTCTGACAGGATGATAATTTACGTGGCTTGATACTTTTAAGCCTCTCCAATAACGACTTGGACGGAACTATTCCAGCATCAATGGGAACGTTAAAGACACTACAAGTTTTATATCTCGATGCCAATAATTTGCAAGGATACATTCCCAGTGATCTTTGCCGCCGAAAGCGGTTGAGTGGTTTATTTTGAATTTAACTAACATGTCACTCTCATATGGTATCATCAATATTGTTGAATCAACCTACAACTAAATGACGCATTGTAAAATAATAAACACTGTCAGTTCCTTTTTCTCCTAAATGCAACGAGGCAAGAAATTCCCTGGAGGAGATAAATTAATATTCGAACAAGAAGCTTTGGCGGTGTCATCTTCTTCTTCAAGTCGAAGAATTACATCTTGTAACACGAGTCCTCGGCAAGGGAAGTGCTTGCTACAATCAAGTTTGATTGCTACTTCAGAAGCACTCGTTCCTTTTATGTTTTCTTACACAACGTTGCTCACTTGCACCGCCGAGGCCTGCACTCACAGTTTCATCATCATCATCATCATTATATATATCACGCTAATTATTTACTTGCCAACATACCGCAAATGCCCAACACGCTAATTATTTAAGCTCTTCGGACAAATACGGCAATGCTTGGGGAGTCTGACTTCTCTAAGAACACTCTTTCCAAGCTCCAACACGCTCACTTCTAGTATCCCATCATCCTTGTGGAGTCTTGAGTACATCTTGTATGCAAACTTGTCAACAAATTCTCTAAGTGGTCCTCTATCTTTGGATATACAAAACTTAAAGGTCTTAATAGAGTTAGATTTATCAAGAAATCAATTATCAGGTGATATACCAGTAAGTATTGGTGGCCTCAAAGATCTAGCAACTTTATCCTTGGCTAGAAACCAATTTTATGGTCTGATCCCTAAATCATTTGGTGGTTTGATAAGATTGGAATCTTTGGATCTCCCTAGCAACAATCTCTTTGGAGAAATTCCAAAGTCAATGGAGGCACTCTCATGTCTCAAACAACTTAATGTGTCTCACAATAGGGTAGAAGGGGAAATTCTTATCGAAGGACCTTTTCAAAACATTTCAGCTCCATCGTTTTTTGGGAATTATGCACTCTGTGGTCCCCCAGGACTTCAAGTCCCACCTTGCAAAGAAGATAATAGCAAAGGATCCAAGAATGCTACTCTGCTTGTCCTGAAATATACTTTGCTTCGATTATATCCAATGTACTAATAACGATTGTTATGATATTCTTCATAATATTTCAAAATAAGAAAACAAGAACTCCAGATCCGGAAGATTTGTTCTCTTTAAAAACATGGAGAAGAATATCCTATCATGATATTCAACGAGCAACTGATGGATTTAATATATGTATCCTACTAGGTACGGATGGGTTCGAATCTGTTTATAAAGGCACACTTAATGATGTGACTATCATTGTAATAAAGGTTTTCAATCTAAAGCTATAGAGAGCCTTTAGGAGTTTTGATTCTGAACGTGAAGTATTGTGGAATGTTCGTCATCAAGATCTCATAAAGATCACTAGCAGCTGTTGTAATCCAGATTCTAAAGTATTGGTGCTTGAGTTCATGCTCAATGGTAGTCTTGAGAAATGGTTGTGTTCTCACAATTATTTCCTAGATATCCTAGAGAGGTTGAATATAATGATAGATGTGGGGCCGGCACTTGAATATCTCCATCACGATCATTCATCAGCACCTGTAATTCATTGTGATTTGAAGCCTAGCAACATTCTCTTGGATGAAAATATGGTGGCACATGTGAGTTCGGCATTTCTGAACTCTTTGGTGATGGAGAAGATTCTGTGACTCAAACCATGACAGCGCCTACAATAGGTTAAATGGCACTAGGTAAGTTTTCAATTATAATTTCAAATTTTTTCCCTTTTAAGCACAGTCAAAGTTTGGTCCACCATGACTGTCAAAAGATTAGTTTTTTATCATTTGTTTTATGATGTCACATCTATTTGATCAATTGAAACCAAAAACTGCAGAGTATGGACTAAAAGGAATCATTTCAGCCAAATGTGATGTCTATAGTTATCGTGTTTTATTGATGGAAACTTTGACGAGAAAGAAGCCGACCAATGAAATGTTTACGGGAGAAATAAGTTTAAGACACTGGGTAAGGGAGTCATTACCTCGCGCATTGAGTGATGTTGTCGATGCAAACTTGGTGAGAGAAGAGGAAGCTTTTTCTGCTCAAATGAATTGTTTATTAAGCATCGTGCATTCGGCATTGGATTGTTGCATGGAGTCACCAGAACAGAGGCCATCTACAAAAGATGCCACTGAAAAGCTCAAGAAGACTATAGTGAAGTTTCTGGATGATGCTGCTGCAAGTAGTTGATGTCATGTTTGCTATGTGTGTTTGTTAACTTTGTGCGTACTCTTTCTTGTTTGTGGTTGTGGAATAAAAGCCATTGCTTTGAGCAGAACATAAATTGAAATGATAAATCTAATGTTCGAATTTTTATCTTTGGACATATATAAATATACTTAATGCTAGATATGGTATGTGCTTTATGTCAATATTCTGGAGATTTATGAAATTGTTCCTCCAACAAAGTGGTGAAGTCTTCGAATCTCTGCTTCTCTCGTAGCGTCTTTCTTTTCTTTCTTACCTTGTAAATCGAGTTTTACTGTTTTTGATATATTAATATTCCAGATGACTGTCTGGGAAGGTGGAATATATTATAACAAATTCTTTGTTTAACTTCATAATTAAAATTTCCAGTAATCAAAATTCGACTCTGAACATTGAAAATAGAACTAGACATCACTCACCGTCTTTTTTTGGCAAATATTTAAAATGACTTGTTATTAACTCATTTATTTATAAACAAACTGTTGTATAAACATGAATTCAAGTTTCCATTTCGCCTCTCTTACTACTAGTAGTAATACAGAAATAAGTACTCTAATTTAAAAGCTTGCTGCACGGGGAAGGAAAAGCTGTAGCTTTGTTACCCTGAACCAAAGTTAAACATGTCTTAGAGGAAGACATCTACAGGGGAATGATATTACAGGAAGTACTTGGGATCTGGGGGAAAGAAAGCATAAAACTTTCGGAAAACTTATAATAAGTTCTGCACTGAATTTGGGTATAGTGAATAATGAAGCAGCAGCAGTTTTTGAGTTCGTAATTTGACCGTAAAATCAGGAAAGATCATAATCTTTCATCAAGTTCAGATTAGGTGGTCCAAATCAAGAGTAAATATTAATATCTTTATTTCAAAAACATTGTGAAAGAGGAGACTTCAAGGAACAACACTTGCAAAGAATTCATCATATTAATTTTGTTCAAAATCTCCCAGTAATAAAGGGGACCATTTACAATTTAATAAGACTAGTTGTTTCCAAGAATTGACTACTACACATAGCAGCTGCAATACAATACGGCAATAGCAGCCCTGCTTTCACTTTCAAGAGAAGTAATTTTTTCTTAAAGATTATGATCTTTAGAAGCAATCGATGACCGACAAAAATGCATGCGTGGTAAAAGATTACTTAAACATAAGCCCAAAATTCAGCACTGAATCAAAAATTCTTTTAAGATTAAGATTTAGCGTGCCGGCTAGTTATGAGTCAAACGGACTCTACACGGGCCGGCTAGTTACATACATCATTGACTTTTGCCATCACAAATTCACAAGTTCCATAAAGGAAACTTACAAGCATCCTATAATTCAATTCCGATCCCCACGTCACGACGTTGAAATGGTGGAATAATATATTGGTAGTCCCGGAGGAGAAGATGTTTGGCGGACTTTTCAGAGCGTCACTGCTAGTCAGTCTGCTTCTTTGCAATAACATTTCTATCACTCTGTTCATGGGCATCCTATCCGATGGACGAGTCCGTATGCACCACAAAACAACAATATTCATCTTCTTAGAAAATTCACTTTCCTCGCTGTTTACAATTCCGAGTAATTGAAATTCATTATCCTGCTCCAAATGCGTGTAAATCCAATGTGGAAAATCTAGTATTTTAAATTATGTAATGCCTCACCAAAGTTTCTACTAAACACCTCTGAAGCAATGCAACCAATTGTCCCTCTAGCCTCCAACATCAACACAATACTCTCTTTAATTCGTATGGCACAAAAACCTTTACCAAGAAGAATGTTATATTACCTCTCTCTCTCTCTCTCTCTCTCTATGTATATTTATGTATGTACGTATGTATGCATGCCAATCTTCAGTCCCCTTTTAGATCCGCATAAATTCATTTGAATCCTCAAATTACAATTAAACGTTGCAAATTTAAAATTACACAATAATTCATAGATACTCTTCCAATTCTAGAATATATCGGAATGCCAATGGGGCGGATCTGGTTGGATATATCCACCCTGCTCGAGATCCAAAATCATGACAAAAATGAAGATTTATTTAATTGGAATTAATATTGGGGTGTAGCTATCTTTAGGTTAATTAGAAGATTTGTGTCTGGTTGGATGAGTTTTTTTTTTTTTATAGGTTAATTAGAATGTTTTTAATTCAATTTAAAACTTTGGAAAAACAATCAATGTGTGTAGAAGCAAGCGATTACATGATATGGGAATAACAGTAAATTTAGCATTTGATATCCACTATGAAATTGAAAGAAAAAACAAAAAAGCATTTGACATCCAAAAAAATGGTAAAAAGTAATAGAATGGGATCTTGGTGTATATTGTTAAAAGCTTAGGAGTTTACATAATTATTTTATTAAATTATGGGGATGTAGCTGTCATTTTTTCCCTTTTTTTTAAGGCACAACTAATAACAATTATTTTAAATTATCTTTTGAAACTGAATATAGGTTATGACAACCTACAAGGTACGTTCTACATATTTGCAATTGCATAGCTGCAAAATTCTTTTTATTTTAGAGGTTGGGTGATATTTCCACTCATTATTCTTGCAAACACACCTAATCTTGATAAGACAGCTATAATAAGTTCACATTATCTTATAAAATTATAAATTAACAATTAGTCTGAACAATTAACTCGATAAATAATTCTTATAATATTTCCTTTTATGACTAAGGGCTTTTAACAATCTTTGCCTATTTAGGATTGTTTTAAAATAAGTTTAGATTGTTTCACTCTTATAATATAAAATGACCAAATTATCCCAAAAAAACATGTACTATTGTATCCAATATATAGTTTCAGCATTTTGTTTTATGTTTTGTAATACAATATTTCTAAAATAAAATTCAATAATTTTTAGTGGCCCACATGTCACAAATACATTTTGTTAGTTTTGTTGAAGTTGAAGTAAATTTGTGGGTATTGTAAATATAACAAAAGAATATAAGTTTCAAAAATTGATTAAGATGGATTTAATTGATTAATTCTCCAAACTTCTTCTTTATTTGAATTTTTTTTTAGAATCTTGTTGCAATAATTTCCTGAAAGCGGGTGGGGTTTTACAAAAATTGCCTTGCTGCGGCCAAAAAACTTCTCCACAATTGCCAGTGCAAACTCCATAGAAGTTCCTGGCCCTCTGCTGGTGATGAGGTTGCCATCAACCACAACCCTGTTTTCGATTTCACTCTGATCTGACAGTTTGTTGCACATAGCAGGAAAAACAAATAAACAGCAATGATATTGCTGGAGCAGGAAGTACTTGGGATTTCTGGGGGCCCGGGGTGGGAGGGTGGGGTGGAATTTACATGAATGAAGCCAAAATAAATCAGCATAAAAATTTGCTACACATCCCAAATTCTTTATCCCAAAAATTTATCTCAAATGATGTGACATTCATCAATTGATTGGTTAAATAATACAATTAATTCATTTAGATTTTATAAAAAATTATTAATCACTCAGTAAATGCCATATCATTTGGGATAGAATTTGGGATGTTTCTTTTACCACTTTGGGTAATGTAACGAACAAAGCAGCAGCAGTTTTTCAGTTTTTAATTTGTCAGCAAACTTCAATTAAGACCACATTCATAAAATCACACAACATCATAATCCTTCACCAAATTCAGATTAGGTGATCCAAATCTGAGTAAATAATTTAAGCAGAAATGGTCGTACCTTGAATAAGCCATGGGGCTCCAACACTAAAGCTGGGGATGCACATATAGCACCGTAAGGTCTATTTGATTCCTTTTGCTTCTTTAGCTTGTTCACCAATTTCTCTGACTTCGCAAATGCTTGAGCGCCACCAAGTCCACCCTGTGCAATGTGCATGGATAAAATGTAGTTAGGCCCCGTTTGGGATTGAGGTTGAAACTCAATAAGCTGCTTATTTCATAATTTTTGAAAAAAATAGTGTTTGGTAAATTTTGTAAAAGCAGCTTATTTCATAATTTTCTCCATTTCGTCAGCAGCTTTTAAAAGCAGGTAGATGGTTGCTTTTCATAAGCAGCTTATTCAATAAACTACTACGCCTTTTTAAAATACCTATTATAACCCTAGTATTTTAATAAAAAGACATTTATATCTTACTTATCCATAAACCCTAATATATAAATCATTAGATATTATTTTATCACCGCAATTTAGTTACCGCCATAACCAAGTACGTTCTCTCCAATTTTGATCCGGTAAGTTCATATGCTAATTTTATAACTATGCTTTTAAAGTTTAATCTATATATTTATATTTTTGTTAATTAATTATTTCACATTTGTTGGCAATCTATTTTTAATGTAATTTTACATATTTAAGAAAAAAATATGTCTAAACAATTTATTAAACATAAAATAAAAAGTAATTAAAACGTATGTCTATTTTGGTCATTATATACTATAACAACACTTTCGTAATAAGATTTATCAAACGCATGTATTCGACTTTTCAAACTCACAGTAACCGCAACAGTACAGTTTACCAAACACCAAGCTACTTTTTTAATCAGCAGCTTATTTCATCTGCACAGCACAAGCAGCTTATTTCATCAGCCTCCGCAATCCCAAACTGGCCCTTAGTAAGTCGATAATGTGGTAAAGACGATGAAGCAAGAGAAAGCACCCCAACTCACTGGCAAGACAATTAAATCATACGAAAGTTTAGCCGCCTCATCAATGAGCACATCTGCCACTAATTTAATTTGACGAAAAGCCAGAATTTCTAGTTTATCCTCAGCTGATGCAACTTGAAACCAAAAGAACTTGAAACTGAAGATAATGAACATGAAACTTAGGATCATTAACGTGCAACCCTGAAAATCATACAATTAATAAACTAATAAACACGAAACACCCACCGTTAACTTGATACTGATACTATTAAATTTGAAACTATTTTTTTATTGTTATCTAGCCTTTATTATTAAAATATTTTTTATTTTATTATTATTTTTTTATTAAATTTATTTATTATATTGTTTGATGATTTTTTAATCATTTAAGGCGCAACTGGTTGCTCCAAGTTTTTTTTTCTTTTTTTCAAATGTTTGTCAATGTGTGTTTTTAATTTTTTTTATTCCTTAGATGTATGTGATACATGCATGTATTATAGCAAGACCCAAATTTCATCCAAGAATTAACTTCTACAAATAGCGTCTGCATTCCAGTACCCTCCCCGCTTTAATTTTTTAAGAGAAGTAATTTTTCTACTTTAAAAATAAATGAATCTATAACCGTACAATGACATAAATGCACGAGTGGTAAAAAATTAGTTAAAGATAAGCTCAAGATATCACAAAATTCTTAATAAAAAAAATTCTATAGTCCATCAAAGCCCAAAATATCTACACTGAATCCAAAATTCATTAAAGAGTGGTAGTCCTTTGGAAAAGCGTGATCGTCCGTCCAAAATTCTATAACCTAGCTTTCACGCACTTTTAGAAGGAGTGAAAGTGACAAAAATTTATGAGTGAAACCAATTCTATTAGCGGTCTTCAAGGAGGAATTGAATCCTCTCATAATCTAATTTTTTCAAATCTTTTAAGAATTTCTCTATCTTCCATCTAATGTAAGATACATCCCTCACAAATTGAAAACAGGGAAGGAAAATTTATACTCTATTGGCGGTCCAGGAGGAGAAGATGCAAAAGACTTCGGTGGAATTTTCAAAACGACACTGCTAGTCTGTTTCTTTGCAATAACATTTCTATCACTCTATTCATGGACGGCGTATCCGACGGACAAGTCTGAATACACCACAAACCAACAATAATTGGTGTATAAAATTGGAGATCTTATTAGGACAAAAATCTTCATCAAGAAGAATGTTATATTGCCAATCTTCAGTCCATTATGAGTCAAAAAATCTGGTTAGATATGTCCACCCTGCTCGAGTTCCAAAACCATGACAAAAATGAACACTTATTTAACTGGAATTAATATGGAGGCGTAGCTATCTTTAGGTTAATTCGAAGATTTACATCTGGTTGGATGAATTTTTTTTAAGGTTAATTAGAATGTTTTTAATTCAATTTAAAACTTTGGAAAAACAGTCAATGTATCGTTCCATGTATAGAAGCAAGTGATGACATGATATTGCAATAACAGCAAATTTTGCATTTGACATCCACAGTGAACCAAAAAAAAAAAGCATTTGACATCCAAATAAACTGTAAAAAGTAACAAAACAGGTCTTGATATCCATTGTTAAAAATTTAAAAGTCTACATAATTATTTCATCAAATTATGGAGTATAATTGCCTTTTTTTTTTTTTAAGATACAGTTAACAACAATTATGTCGTTGTTTTAAAATTGGATACCACTAACCCTCAGCATTATTAATTGTTTAGTGATAATTATTACACCAAGTCAAGTGAAGGTCGCCTTTTTTTAATTATTAGACCAAGTCAAGTGTAAATGCGTTTACTTGGGCGGCTCGCTCATTGACAGAATATAACAACTTGCAAGTCTCCTGTATATTTTTTCTGCTCTTATTTTCATATGTCTCATTATAGGTATATGCTCATTTCCTTCACTTAAAACTTGTATCAATCTCGCCTTGCAACCACTATTAAAAACGACCAATATGCGCTTATCATTCTTCTTTGTTCCTATGTCGGTGTTAGTGTTACAGTATCTCATTGCTAGCTTAGCTGTGACGACTTTAAACGATTTAACAACAGATCAATCAGCTCTTCTGGCATTCAAAGCCCACGTTCTTGATTATCGGAGTGCCCTGGCAAATAATTGGTCTATATCTTATCCAATATGTAGCTGGGTTGGTATCTCTTGTGGTTCACGCCATCAAAGAGTCACTGCCTTGAATCTTTCAGATATGGGTCTCGGAGGCACCATTCCGCTACACTTGGGAAATCTCTCATTTCTAGTGTCTCTTGACATCAGTGAGAACAATTTTCATGGCCATCTGCCGAAAGAACTGGGGCAATTACGTCGACTCAGAGTCATGAGTTTCGCTTACAATAAATTGAGCGGAAGCTTTCCATCATGGATTGGTGTCTTATCTAATCTCCGAATATTGAGACTTAATAATAACAGTTTCACAGGTCCCATCCCTAATTCTCTCTTCAACCTATCAAGGCTAGAGAAGCTGCGTGCAGAGTTCAATATTATTGGTGGAAATATTCCTTCAAGGATTGGAAATTTGAGTAAACTCGTGAATCTGGGTCTTAGGTCTTGCAATCTTCGAGGTACGTTCCACCACCTCTTGTAATTGAAGCACATTTTTCCATTTGCATGCATATTTTGCAGAATTATCTATGAAATATTTTAAAGAACATTATTGGCTGAAATTATTTTGTAATAAATTTAATTTGATCCTTTTACATTTTGAAGGGTAACATTGTCAAACTCAATTCACCTTAAGTTAAAAGCTCAATGATTTCTCAATGTTGGCCTGATGGCAGGTCAAATTCCAACCGAGATTGGCAGTCTACAAAATTTGCAGTATGTTGTTCTTACTGAGAATAATTTAAGTGGCCTCATTCCACCCACGATCTTCAATATTTCAACCATGAGAATCCTTTCTCTACCTAGCAATCAACTCTCAGGCCGCTTACCATCAACGATTGGCCACTCGCTTCGAAACATAGAGTATTTAGGCTTGGCGGAAAATAGTCTTATAGGAACAATTCCCAACTCTATTACCAACGCTTCTACACTCATTGGCCTCGACTTGGGCTATAACTCATTCTCAGGCCATATTCCAAATACATTTGGCAACTTGAGACACCTCAGCGTGCTCAGCCTTATGATGAATAACTTGACGACAGAATCATCTTCAGCAGATCAGTGGAGTTTTCTCTCTTCTTTGACTAATTGCAGAAATCTAGCCTATTTAGTCTTAGCTTCTAATCCATTAGGTGGCATCCTTCCACCACTAATTGGAAATTTCTCTGCTTCTCTTCAAAATTTCTATGCATTTGGATGCAAGCTCAAGGGCAGAATTCCAAAAGAAATCGGTAAATTACGTGGCTTGGTACTTAAACGTCGTCACCAATGACTTGAATGGCACCATACCAGCGTCTGTGGGAAAATTACAACAGCTGCAAGGTTTATATCTCCGAGAAAATGATTTGCAAGGATCCATTCCCAGTTATCTTTGCCATTTGGAGAGGTTAAATGAATTATATTTATATGAAAATAAGCTCTCCGGACCTATACCACCGTGCCTGGCGAGTTTGACATCTCTAAGAGAACTTCACTTAGGCTCCAACTAGCTCACTTCTAGTATACCGTCATCCTTGTGGAGCCTTGAGTACATCTTAGAGATAAACTTGTCGTCAAATTCATTAAATGATTCTCTCCCTTCCAATGTACAAAAGTTAAAGGTCTTGAGAGTTTTAGATTTATCAAGGAATCAATTATCAGGTAATATTCAATCAACCATTGGTGCCCTCGGAGATCTCGGAGATCTAGAAACTCTATCCTTGGCTGGTAATCAATTTCAGGGACCTATCCCTGAATCAGTTGGCAATTTGACAAGCTTAGAATCCTTAGATCTCTCCGACAACAATCTCTTTGGAAAAATTCCCAAGTCATTGGAGACACTTTCACATCTCAAACAATTTAATGTCTCTTATAATCGGCTAGAAGGTGAAATTCCTGTTAAGGGGGCTTTTAAAAACTTCTCAGCTGAATCATTTTTTGGAAATTATGCACTCTGTGGTCCACCTAAACTCCGAGTCCCACCTTGCAAACAAGGTAACAGCAAAAGAACAAAGAAAGTTGCTCTAATTGCCCTTAAATATATTTTGCCTCCGACAGTATCCACCATACTTATAGTGATTGCCATCATTATGTACATAAGATGCCGAAATCGGAGTACAAAAAAATCAGATCACGAAGATTTCCTACCTCTTGCAACATGGAGAAGAACATCGTACCTAGACATTCAACGAGCAACTGATGAATTTAATGAATGTAACTTGCTTGGTACAGGTAGTTTTGGATCAGTTTATAAAGGAACCATTTCCGACGGGACTAATGTTGCAATAAAGATTTTCAATCTGCAACTAGAGAGGGCATTTAGGAGTTTTGATTCTGAATGTGAAGTTTTACGGAATGTTCGTCATCGAAATCTCATAAAGATCCTTAGCAGTTGTTCTAATCCAGATTTTAAAGCATTGGTACTTGAGTTCATGCCGAATGGTAGTCTCGAGAAGTGGTTGTATTCTCACAACTATTTCTTAGACATCCTAGAGAGGTTGAATATAATGATAGATGTGGGGTCGGCTCTTGAATATCTCCATCATGGTCATTCATCGGCACCTATAATTCATTGTGATTTGAAGAGTACCAACATTCTCTTGGATGAAAATATGGTGGCACATGTGAGCGACTTCGGCATTTCCAAACTCTTAGGTGAAGGAGAAGATTCTGTGACACAAACCATGACAATGGCTACAATTGGTTATATGGCACCGGGTAAAGTTTCAATTGTAATTAAAATTTTTGCCCTTTTTTCAAGCACAAGCAAAGTTTGGGTTACCTTAATAATCAAAAACTTATTTGTTTTATCATTTGTTTCATAATTAAAATTAAAAAATGCAGAGTATGGATCAGAAGGAATTGTTTCAGCCAAATGTGATGTCTACAGCTATGGTGTTTTATTGATGGAAACTTTCACGGGAAAGAGGCCCACCGATGAAATGTTCACAGGAGAAATGAGTTTAAGGAGATGGGTAAAGGAGTCATTACCTCACGGATTGAGTGAAGTTGTTGACGCAAATTTGGTGCGAGAAGAGCAAGCTTTTTCTGCCAAAATGAATTGTTTATTAAGCATCATGGATTTGGCTTTGGATTGTTGTATGGAGTCACCTGACAAGAGAATGCATATGACAGATGCTGCAGCAAAGCTCAAGAAGATTAAAGTCAAGTTCCTGGATGATGTTGCCGCAAGTAGTTAATGCAACGTTTGCTATGCGCGTTTCTAAACTTTGTGCGTACTCTTTCCTGTTTGTGCTTGTGGAATAAGAGCCATTGCTTTAAGCAGAACATAAATTGAAATGAGAAACCTGATCTTCGAATCTGTATCTTCTTGCATATACATACTTAATACTAGATATGGTAAGTGTTTTATTTCAATATTCTAGAGATTTATGTTCCACCAAAGCGGTCAGCTCCCCTCTTAGCGTCTTTCTTTTCCCTCTAATCCTGTAAATCGAGTTAACATCTGATATACATATATATATGAGAAAGGTGGAATTTATCAGGACAAATTTTTAGTTCATAATTAAAATTCACAGTGAGTCGATCGCAAATGGACTCCGACCATTGATAACTAGGGATGGCAAATTGGTCCATCCAAATTGGATATCCATATATCCAATCAAATTAGATTGGATAATATTCATCCGAAATCTTCTTGGATATGGATATAGATATTTTTAAAAATATCTGATTAGATATTGGATGGATATGGATATTTAATAGATATCCAAAGTTCAATTAATTTATCCATTTAAAGTTAAAAAAATTATATTGTTAAACTAAAATAAAAAAACAACAAAATTTAATTTCCTCATATACTAACTAGTGAAGAATTTAAATTTCTCTTATATTAAAAACTAAAGTTTCTAAAATTACCCTTTAATTTTTTAACTTATTTAATGTTATTACTAATTATTATTTTATTTTATTAATTTAATATTATAAATGAACCTCCACGAACTTCGCTGGAAGGTCGCCGGACCACCGCCGGAAAATCACCGGACCTCCGCCGGAAATCCGCCACCGGCCACCAGACCGCCATTTTATATATATATATATATATATACTAATATAAATAGTTTAATAACCAAATTTGATATTGTAATTTTAACTATTTTATATTATTATTTTTATATAATAAAAATAAAATATCCATGGATATCCATATCTATATGGATAAAATCCATATCCATGTCCAATATTAAATACTAGATATGAATATGAATATATTTATTATGGATAATTATAGATTTATATTTGGATGAATATTATACATCCATAATTGGATATTTGCCATCCATAATGATAACAGAACTAAACGCAGGTTTATTCCAAATATTTGAAATGACTATGAACTCATTTATTTATAAACCAAACTGCTGTATAAACCCACACAGTGAATCCATATTCAAACATGCATTCAAGTTTCCATTTCCCCTCTCTCTCTCGAAGTAGTAACACAGAAATACACACTCTAGTTTAATAGTAGTCAGGACCTGGTACAAACTTCAGGCGCGAGTGAAAAGCATTATCTTTGCAAGCTCAAGTGCCTTGTTGCGGCCAAAAAACTTCTCCTCAATTGCCAGTGCAAACTCCATAGAAGTTCCTGGCCCTCTGCTGGTGATGAGGTTGCCATCAACCACAACCTTGTTTTCAATTTCACTCTGATCTGACAGCTTGTTGCACATAGCAGGAAAAGCTATAGCTTTTTTACCCTGAACCAAAGTTGAATATGTCTTAAGGGGAAAACAAATACACAGCAATGATATTGCAGGAGTAGGAAGTACTTGGGATTTTTGGTGGCCCAGGGTGGGTTGGAATTTACATAAATGAAGCCAAAATAAATCAGTAAAAAAATTTGCTACACATCCCAAATTCTTTATCCCAAAAAATCATCTCAAATGATGTGACATTCATCAATTGGTTGGTTAGATAATACAATTAATTCATTTGGATTTTGTAAAAAATCACCAATCACTCAATAAATGCCATGCCATTTGGGATAGAATTTGGGTTAAAAATTTGGGATGTTTATTTACCTCTTCGGGTAATGTAACCAACGAAGCAGCAGTAGTTTTTCAGTTTCTAATTTGTCAGCAAACTTCAATTAATTCATCACTGACTTACATGAGATAAGACCACATTCATAAAATCACACATCATCATAATCCTCCATCAAGTTCAGATTAGGTGATCCAAATCTGAGTAAATAATTTAAGCAGAAATCGTCGTACCTTAAGTAAGCCATTGGGCTCCAACACTAAAGCTGGGGATGCACATATAGCACCATAAGGTCTATTTGATTCCTTTTGCTACTTTAGCATATTCACCAATTTCTCTGACTTCGCAAATGCTTGAGCACCACCAAGTCCACCCTGTGCAATGTGCATAGATAGATTGTAGTTAGTAAGTCAATAATGTGGTAAAAACCATGAAGCAAGAGAAAGCACCCCAACTCATTGGCAAGACAAATAAATCATACGAAAGTTTAGCCACCTCATCAATGAGCACATCTGCCACTAATTTAATTTAATGAGAAGCCAGAATTTCTAGTTTATCCTCGACTGATAAAACTACAACATTTGCTTTAGCTCGTCGCAGAATATCAATTATCATAACAGCTTCCATCTCCTCGGAACCATTTGCAATAGGAATAAGAATCTGAAAGAAAAGAAAGTACAAAATTTCACCAAGATCTTTAACATTTGAAGTTATCAAGAATTCCATTTTGAGCACAAGTCAGCAATCTTCAGGACCTCACATTCTCTAATTTGAAATATTATGTCCCCATTTTACAGCATGTCCGTAGCATGAATTTTCACCCCCTATCATTTCCTTTTATTCATGCACTGCACACCCCCACCACACCGTCCAGCACCGCTCATACTTCTTTTGTAATTGATCAAACTTTGGATTTTATTACAGATATCATAAAAATATATCTACTACCTCCAATATGTTCACAAATGACGGAAGCCAATGATGTATATGTATATGCATAGAAGATATCACAGATTTTTAGAAAACATCGGAAGAAGAAAAACAAATACAAGAAACTAGAAGTCCAATCTCACCTGGGGAGAATTGTCAAATGTCCACTGAATTGGATTGAATTCAGCAATAGTGTATTCATCTCCATGATTTGCACGCATTACCTAGGCACAAGGTGACAGGGAAGACGAATGCATGAAGAAGAGAAATTCAAAGACACATACCGAGAGAAAGGACTTACTTTAAAAAGAATTTGATCAGTGGAGACATTTATCATGCAAATGCATTTATCAAGATTCCGATAATTATATCAGACATTGTTTTCACCACATTAAGATGCGCCAGCAGGTATACAACTTCTTCTAATGAATCTCTAATGCAAAAAGTCCTACTTTTCCCCTGAACTAATTTTTTTTTAATACATTAGCATCTGAACCTTCCAATTTGACATACCAGATGAACCTATTAGAATGAATTTCCACAAATTATATAATTTTAAACAACATTATCTAAAAAAGTTGCTACCAGTGTCCCAGAAACTTCATCAGCTCTCTCTTTCCCATACAACTGCTCGACAAGTGCAACGGCAAACTCCATAGTAGTGCCAGGTCCACAACTCGTAACAACTTTACCATCCTGCTGTACTCTTGATTCAACAGTTGCTGCACAAGCAGGAGCTAATTGCTCCATAAATGATGGATAACAAGTAGCCTACAAAAAATGAATAACCCCATAAATTAGAACTTCACAAACATCGGTGAGAGCAAAACTGACATATAACACAAATATCAATGCAATTCCCAACAGAACACAAAACATAAAAAAGGCTTATCTAATTCTTACCTTCAATCCCTTCAACAGACCCCAAGACCCTAATGCCACGGCAGGTGAAGCACACACAGCAGCATAAAGACGCCCATCTGAAGCCTGCTTCTTCACAATGGTTTATAATTCTTCAGATTCTTTCAGATTGGTAGCACCAGGCATGCCACCCTACAAGGGAAACAAAAAACAATATAACATAATCAAAGAATCAGCAACAAAAGAAATTGAAAAGGAAAAATATACATGCCAGAATAAATATCGAAAAGAATTTCACTGACGACAACAACTAGAAATATTTAACTAGGACCATATAATGAATGATAACAGCCACAATAAGGAAATCCCAAAAAATTAAAAAATAAAGTTAAAACAAAATAAACATTTTCTATATTTTTCTTTGCTTAAAATTATTTTTTTTTCATTTTCAATCGAAAATTAAATTAAGATAACTTAATAACGAATTATTTAGCCTAACATTCAGTATCAGCAGTTATCATCTATAATTATACAAACATCACATAAATTGACATGAGCTGAGGTGAGCTGCAATACATACGGGAAGAGCTATAAGATGAAAAACGGCGTCGCGTCAGTCAGACACGAGAGCATCAGCGACAATCTTGACACCGTGTCACGCGTCGACACGAAGCTGTTGCTCCACAGACACAACCGTGACGTCAGCTCCAGACCTTCTCAAAACATTGATCGTTATCACGGCCTCAATCGGCTCACTCCCGTTCGCAACCGGCACCAAAACCTTGGGGGGAAAAAAACGACGCAGAAAATTTAAAAAACTAAACAAAAAGGCAACAGATAGAAACTAAACAAAAAATAAAATTAAAAAAATACCTTTTTGGAAGTTGAAGACATTGTAGCTGTTGCTGTGGAGGAGAAAATACGATTTTTCAAAGAAGGAATTTGTTGGGGGAGAAAATATTGAGCGAGAGGAAAGTGACGAAGAAGAGAGTGAGGAGTGATGTGGCGCACGCTTATTAATACCATTTTTTAAAGTCAGTTTTCCACAGGCATCGCTACGGTATGATGTGGGGAGCTTCGTGGCAACTGGCAAAGTGGTAATGCTGTAGCAGGTTAAGAATGAGGGTGACATGGCCTTGTTACATGATGGGCTGCGCCGGGCATCCCGGACCGCACGACGATTGCATAACCATTAGCCATTAGGTTGAAATGTTAAAAGCTAAATATTTATTTAGTTCTTTAAATTTTTTAATTAAGTGTCTGTTTAATTTTTATATCTTAAAAAATATTTTAAATTATTTTTATTGGTAATTATATTATAATTTTATATTTATTTTTGCTTTCACTTTTGTAATAATATTGTTGAAACTATATTCTTGGAGATATTAGTTAAAAAAAATTTGAATTTATCAAATTAACATTAAAAGTAAAATACAAATTAATTATTTTATTTTACTTTTAGGATTAATTTAATAAATTAATTGTTTACAAAAAAATTATTAGTAAGGTTGTTACAAGAATATTAAACATTACTTTAAATTAACTTGTATTAATTAATTTATAAATAATAATTAGTAAGGTTGTTGTAAGAGAATGAAATATCAATTATTTTATGCTAATATTTATTTTTTAATTTGCTAATAAGGAATTTATTAATTACTTTTTTAATTAACTTTTTCTTTTGATTTAAAAATTAACTAAAAAATTAACAAATTAATTTATTGGTTAATTTGCTAGTTACCTTTTTTTTATTGATTAAAAAATTAATATAAAAAATATTGTTATAAGAGTATTATTATAAAAGCAAAGAAAAAATAAAAGCAAGGGGTGACTTGAGGTGTTTTTCAAAATATAAAAACTAAATACTCACTAAAGTTTAAAAATATAGATAAAACCTAATATTTATCCAAATATTAAGCTTCATAATGCTTGATGGCAAAACTGTGTTAGGAAATTGGTGGGTGAAGTAGACACACAACTAAAGTAAAACTTGAGAAATAATTAGACAATAATCACACAGGGACACCAGGAAATTACGTGGTTCGGCTTTTAGCCTACGTCCACGGGCGAAGACAGAAGGAAAATATTTTACTAGTGAAAAGGAGTTACAAGTATTGTAGTATTTTAGCTCACTACCCAAAACCCCAATACACCCAACTCTCAAATCACTATATATATTGAAAACAAATGCTTACAAAGAGTAACTTATTTTTTTTTTCTCCTTTATAAGCTCTCGGATGTGCTCAAAATGGGATGCAAAGCTCATTTGCATGGCTCCCCTTTTATAGCCAATTGTTGGCTAACAAATTCCACAAGTTAGGTTTGGCAGCCACCTAACTCATCCACCTCCCCTTCATTTTTTTTTCATGGTCGGCAATTATCAAATTAAAATGTCAATGACAGCACCTAATTTCCAAAGCCTTGCATTGATTTTCAACAATTTCTAGAAGCCTTTTACTGATTTTCAACAATTTCTAGAAGCCTTTTACTGATTTTCAACAATTCTCCCACTTGGAGATTAGATTGAGAATCAATCAATTTCCACACCATCCTTTCTGCTTCGCCATAGTCATGTTGCCTACGTTTCTGCTAGGCCACAAGAGGATCTACTCCAGACAAACTTGTCAGTATTGATTGGCTTAGTCAAAACATCTGCTAGGTTCTCATTGGTATAGATTTTCTGCAAATCGACACTTCCATCTTCCACTACTTCTCGAACGAAGTGATACTGAACTCCTATGTGCTTTGTCCTGGAATGAAAGACTGGATTCCTTGCAATATGCAAGGCACTCTGACTGTCACCAAACACAGAAATTTTCTGTTGTTTGTGCCCCAGCTCTTCCAATAACCTTTGTATCCAAATATCTTCCTTGCAAGCTTGTGTAGCTGCCATGTACTCTGCTTCTGTTGTAGATAAGGCCACAACGGTCTGCAGTTTCGAAACCCAGCTTATAGCTGCTCCCGCAAGTGTAAACACATAGCCAGTGGTGGATTTCCTTTTATCAAGGTCTCCTGCAAAATATGAATCCACATAGCCCCTGACAGTAAATTCTGATCCTTCATAACATAATGCAACATCTGAGGTTCCTCTGATGTATCTTAGAATCCTCTTCACAGCTATCCAATGCTCTCCACCAGGATTCGCCATGTATCGACTGACTGCTCCCACTGCTTGTGCAATGTTTGGTCTTGTACATATCATAGCGAATATCAAACTTTCCACTGCTGATGCATACGGTACTCGAGACATCTCTTTCCTCTCTACTTCATTGCTAGGACACATACTTGAGGATAATTTGAAATTAACAGGAAGTGGGGTAGAAATTGACTTACAGTCTTGCATGTTGAAGCGTCGCAAGATTTTCTTCAAGTAGTTTTTCTGAGAAAGCCAAATCTTCCTGTTATTTCTGTCTCGGTGAATTTGCATCCCTAGAATCTTGTTTGCTGGTCCCAAGTCTTTCATTTCGAACTCCCTAGCCAACTGTGCCTTCAATTCTTGGATTCGATCTTTGTTGGGGCCTGCTACCAACATGTCATCCACGTACAACAGCAAAATGATGAAATCATTATCTTCAAACCTCTTATAATATGCACAATGGTCTGAACTAAGTCTGTTGTATCCAAGGCTCATGATGAAGGAATCAAATCTCTTATACCAACACCTTGGCGCCTGTTTGAGACCGTATAGAGATTTGTTCAACCTGCAAACCAAGTTCTCCTTTCCTATTTCTGCAAAACCTTCTGGTTGGAGCATATATATTTCTTCTTCAAGTTCTCCGTGAAGAAATGCAGTTTTCACATCTAACTGCTCAAGATGTAGGTCAAATGTAGCATAGATTGCCAAGACTATTCTGACTGTTGTGAGTCAAACCACCGGAGAAAATATCTCGTTGAAGTCAATACCTTCTTTCTGAGCATATCCTTTCACCACCAATCTTGCACGATATCACTCCACTTGGTCATTGCCATCACGTTTGATCTTATAGACCCATTTGTTACCAATGGCTTTTCTTATATGTGGTAGTGGTACAAGTTTCCATGTCTTGTTCTTGTGTAGAGCTTCAATTTCTTCCTGCATTGCTGTCATCCACAAAGCAACATCTGAGCTGTTTAAAGTTTCATGGAAAGTTGATGGCTCTCCATCCTCTGTTAGAAGACAGTATGCAACATTGATCTCTGTGACATACTCCGAGTGCCACACTGGTGGTCGTCTTTCACGAGTTGATCGACGAACTTCTAAAGCCTCAGACTCGACTGGTTCTTGTTCCTCGTGCCCTGGTGCTGCTTCCGAAGAATCTGAATCTTCTGGATTATTTTCTATAAATACCGGGACAGTCTCTGACTTTTCTTTTACAGTGCCATCATCTCCATCTTTCCTTTGCAATTGATCTTCTACAAAGATCACATCTCTGCTGATGATAATCTTATGGGCAGTGGGGTCCCACAGACGATACCCCTCAACTCCATCAGCATATCCTAAGAAGATACATCTTTTAGATTTTGGATCCAGCTTTGTTCTTTCTTGGGCATTGTACATCACATATACAGGACATCCGAATGCATGTAGGTAGGAGTAATCAGCTGGCTTTCCAGTCCACATCTCCATCGCTGTCTTCAGCCCAATTGCTGTGGATGGCGACCGATTTACTATATAGCAGGCAGTTTTGGCTGCTTCTGCCCAAAATGAATTAGGTAGACCTGCAGTACTCAACATAGCTCTTATCCTTTCTATAAGAGTTCTGTTCATCCGCTCTGCCACCCCATTTTGTTGAGGAGTGTATGCCACCGTGAACTGCCTCTGAATACCTTCTTGCTTACAGAAAGCAAGAAACTCGCCGTCTATATACTCTCCACCATTATCTGTCTTCAAGCACTTAATCATTTTCCCAAATTCAAGTTCAACCCACGCTTTGTACTGTTTGAACACCAAAAACACATCTGACTTTTTCTTAATTGGATACACCCAACATCTCCTAGAATAATCATCAATGAAAGTCACCATGTACTTTGCACCTCCCATGGACATATCAGGTGATTCCCAAACATCAGAATGAATCAAGTCTAATATGCATTTACTTCTAGCAACAGATCTACTGAACTTTAATCTATGCTGCTTACTTATAACACAATGCTCGCAAAATGGTAAACTTACCGATTTGAGCCCCCGAAGCAATTTTCGCTCAGAGAGAATCTTCAAACCTTGTTCCGACATGTGGCCGAGTTTGAGATGCCACATCATCGTTGATTCCTCTCCATTTGATGCGACACACGCATCAGCCTCCTGGAGTGTTTCTCCTTTAAGCATGAATAGATTAACACCGATCTTTTTCGCTTTCATTAATACAAGCGCGCCTCTAGCAATCTTCATGACCCCATTTTCAACATGAGTTTTGTACCCATGACTATCTATTTGTCCCAAGGACAACAGATTTTTCTTCAGGCCATTGACATGTCGTACCTCCCCAATTGTGCGAATTGTACCATCAAACATTTTAATTTTGATAGTACCAATACCAGCGATCTCCAAGGCATGATCATTTCCCATATAAACAGATCCTCCTGAGACAGATTCGTATGTGTGGAACCATTCTCTCTGAGAGGTCATGTGCCAGGTAGCTCCTGAGTCTATAAGCTAGACGTCAGATAGTCGTTTTCTGCCTTCTGAAACAGTTATTGCCTCGCTGTAGAGAATTTCGTCATCATCTGAGGTACTTGCTACACATCCCTGAGCATTTGATGACTCAGGTTCTTTGCCCTCTCTTCTCTTCTGGTTGTTCCAACACTCTTTCTTGATGTGCCCTTTCTTGCCACAGTTGTAGCATTTAATATTCTTCTTACTTCTGGATTTTGACCTACCATGATTGTGACTCCCACTGGGGCCACGTTCTGTTGATCTCCCTCTTGTCACCGATAGCGCTTCTGCTTGTTGCGAACTTGCTTGTCTGTCTTCCTTACTTTTCCTCCTGCTTTCCTCATTTAATACAGAGGCTGCAACATCGTCGAAAACTAGATTGTCCGCTGGATTGTTGTTTGTCAGGTTGATGATGAGTTGATCATATGAATCTGGTAGACTTTGAAGTAGAAGCTCTGCACGTTCATTTTCCTCTATTTTATGACCCAATGATGTGAGTTGTGAAAATAGAGTCTTCAAGGTGTTGATATGGTCAGTCACCGTTGTAGATTCTGCCATTCGAAGAGTATAGAGTTTCCTCTTCAAGAAGATTTTGTTGTGTAGTGACTTGGCCTCGTACAATTTTGTGAGAGTATCCCATATTTCCTTCGCTGTATTTTTCTCCTCTACACTGGATAACACCCCGTCCGCAAGTGCCAAGTGTAGATCAGAAATGGCGTTGCCATCTATCTCGTTCCACTTGTTGTCAGTTATCTCCATAGGCCTTTCTCCAATTGCTACCAAGCAATTATTTTTCCTCAATACAGCTTTCATCTTCATTTTCCACAACGAAAAATTATTTCCAATAAAACTTCTCAATTTCATACTTTGCCGCCATTTTGTTGATAAATACCGCACATAAGTTAGTGTACCACCTTGAATAGTTGTGAGTATGTGTGAGAATGCACACCAGGAAAGTTCCCAGGAAAGACTGGAGGGGTCACAAACGGTCCCACTTAAAACCCAGGCTCCTTAGGCTCTTATCGCCTTTGTGACAGAACTTTCCTAGATATATACAAAACCACACAGTTGCTTTACTCACACCACTACTCCTTACTTTGCACCGCAAAATTCTTGGATCGCTCCCACTGTTTCTTGTGAACAGTACCGTATACGTGAATAGTACCGTATATGTGAACAGTACCCTTACGTGAACAGTACCCGACTCCAAAAAGTACAACCAATAGCTCTGATACCACTGTTACGAAATTGGTGGGTGAAGTAGACACACAACTAAAGTAAAACTTGAGAAATAATTAGACAATAATCACACAGGGACACCAGGAAATTACGTGGTTCGGCTTTTAGCCTACGTCCACGGGCGAAGACAGAAGGAAAATATTTTACTAGTGAAAAGGAGTTACAAGTATTGTAGTATTTTAGCTTACTACCCAAAACCCCAATACACCCAACTCTCAAATCACTATATATATTGAAAACAAATGCTTACAAAGAGTAACTTATTTTTTTTTTCTCCTTTATAAGCTCTCGGATGTGCTCAAAATGGGATGCAAAGCTCATTTGCATGGCTCCCCTTTTATAGCCAATTGTTGGCTAACAAATTCCACAAGTTAGGTTTGGCAGCCACCTAACTCATCCACCTCCCCTTCATTTTTTTTTCATGGTCGGCAATTATCAAATTAAAATGTCAATGACAGCACCTAATTTCCAAAGCCTTGCATTGATTTTCAACAATTTCTAGAAGCCTTTTACTGATTTTCAACAAACTGTAATATCACAATAAAAAGATAAAATTTTATACACAAAAAAGGAAAAATTCTGATTGTTTCGATCATGCTACTGCAAATTAGCTGTAGCGTTGCAAACAATGTTGCCTGTATTATCTTCAGAATGTTATGAAGAAAAACCAAACATTGTTCTACAGTTGAATTTGGATCCCAAACCGAGAAAACCATGTATTGCGGGTTTGATTATAAATTAGTGGGGGCTTCAGAAAAATTTATTGAGAATTTTAAGAAAATTAAATTAATTATTAAAGGATTAAGTCCCCACTGGTCCTACAGTGAATCCGCCCCTGACTGGACGTTTCCTTCCGGTAGAGGGGTGGCTTTGGGTAAGCACATAGGAACCTCGTATTCCGCGAAAGCAGACAGAGGTGATGGTAGATGTAGGTTTTCAGGCTCAATAGAAATCGAAAGTTGTCCTGCCACCTAAAACTGTACATATGGTATCAGTAAAATAGAAAATTGAAATTTGAAAGCAATATCAATAACTAGGTAAAAGAAACTCTATCAACGGCAAGTCCAGAATATTGCCAAAATCTATATCTAACGCAAAATTTCAATCTATATTACTATGTGGATCTGTTGCTCACAATTGGCTACCATATGATCACACCCTAACAGAAATTTACCACGCCACCAGGGAAATTCCATTTCGCATATAGGAATTACACATTCATAATGATCGTTAATTTTGACAATGCCCAGCTAGACCTAACCACCTTGCAATCCTTTAATCAATTAACTATTCAAACAAATTGGAAAATTATTTAATCAATAAATCCTTCTAATGTACCAAGTTTTTTCATCTACTTAAACACGCTTGAAATTTATTTTATCATTCCTGTTCATGGACGCTATGTAATGAATTAGAAATGTATCAAATATGACATTACACACACGGCCAATAGTACTAAATGATAGAAACGGCAGTGATTGATAGTAGACCACACAGGCCACTCAGAACAAACTGCTTTTGCAATCATGGTGAGAAACAACTATAAAGAACAACCAAGAAAGATAAAAATCCATACCTCAGCTACAAGCTCCTTTTTTGTCACAGGTGAACGCAATTCTATGGGATCATCTTTTGATGCACGGCAACGTAATTTTTCAATATTAGGGAATCTCCTCAATACCTAGAAAATACAACATCTATCAGATGATCCATATCCGAAAGAAATATTACATGTATTTAGGCCATGTTTGCTTGGGGGTAGAGAAGTGGGGAGAGGAAAAGAATTTGATTTTTTTTCTATTTTCCATTGTTTGGTTGGACCAAGTTTAATGAAATTGAATTTCCATCAATTTGAAGAATTTGTATTCCTTATCAATGACTAAGGATTTCAAATTCCTTATCTATTTAAACACAAAAATTTCATTATTATCCTCTAAACAAAATCAATTTTAAATAAATTAAAGTGCAAATAATTTATATTTATTTTCTTAAATTAATAGGATAACTTATTTGAAAAAAGAAATAACAGTAAAGTGACTAAACGGCGGTCAACCGAGGTCAATGTGGCGGCTGTCCATGGCCAAATGCTGTAATTTTAAAAAATAAATTTTTTTATTTAATTAAGTAATTTCTAGATTAAATTAATTCATAGTTTTATTATTTTTTAATTTATTAACAATATTAACATTAAAGATAGTGGGTATATTTGTCCAAATAAAAAATATATAATTTCTTTTCCTTTCAAATTTAATATGAAACCAAACAATAACAATTAATTTTTATACTCTTTTCCTTTCATCACCTCTCCATTCCTCTCCTTTTTTTCAACTCTCCTCTCATCTCCTTTCTTAAAATCAAACACCAACTTAGTTCTTTCTCTAACACCCCAAGAAGGAATTTGACTTAAAGAGTTCATTTTATACTCGCAGGACTAGCATTCCGCTAATCACATGGAGCTAAGATAGAAAAGTAAATCGAAACAAACAACATAATTTAACATTCATTACGATGTTCACTTCTAACTGTAGCAAATAGATCATCCAAGCTTAATAAAAAGAAAAGGCAACGCATCAGTTCACTCCCAAGACAATTTGTCCCGAATCTGAAGAAATTAAAAGATAGGCCACAAACCACTCGAGCATTCTCTAGGCGCCTAGCTGCCTTCTCAAATTCTCTACTCGCATTATCCTCAGACTTCCTGATATGAAGTTGCATTTTATAAGCAGCTTATTAAATAAGCTGCCATGTACTTTTAAAGTTCTTATCATAACTTTAAGACTTTAACCAAAAGATAATTAAGTCTTATTTTTCTGCAAACCCTAATATATAAATAAAAGGCAATTTAAACTTATGTCTATTTTTTGTTATTATTTAATAAAACAACACTTTCGTAATCAAATTTACTAAATGCATGTATTCTGCTTTATAAACTTATAGTAACCATAACAATACAATTTTCAAAACATTAAGTTATTTTTTCAATCGGCGTCTTATTTAATCCGTATAACATAAAGTAGTTTCATCAGCCACCGCAATCCCAATTTGATCCCTAATGGGGGATTTAACCCAGTTTCCAAATGCTTTTATTATTAACATTAATTTTATATTTAGAAAAAGAGTAATATCAGGTATCCCAACAATTGAGCCCTACCTGAAGTCTCAATTAATGTGACATTAATTGAGTAGATAGTATGTAGAATATTAATTTTATCCACTATATAATGACCTTGAGATTCAATTGTTAGAATCCGCAAACATTATTAATAGGAAAAGGTAATCGTTCGCCCTCTCCATTCAATTAGCGAACAAAATTTTTTAATGGTATATTTCTAATAAAAAAGTCAAACATTTACTATACTACGGTTATGAAACAGGTACCGCATAACTACCGTACCTATAGCCTATTCTAATCTTATTTCCTCAAACAAAATACTAATTGAACGTACAAGCAAATTTTCTACAGTACAACAGTTTAATTTTTAATTCTGAATCTTTTTAAAAGCTTGAATAATTTATGGAAATAAGTATTTTTCTCATGAAAATTAATAGTTAATTTATTCTATAATGAAAATAGAAGGCCCAATTCAAACATTCTCCATCATATTTTTTGTTCAACTAATTAACAAAATCACTAAGTCGCTTAACTAGAGAGATCATAATTCATATGCTTGGTGTCAAACGAAACTTGCGACTTTAATGCATTTGAACATATATATTACTCTGCTTGTACTTTCAGCTAGTGTTAATATAATGCGGGCATCTATTCTGGCAGGTGAAATTCCAACTGAGGTGGGGAATCTACAAAATCTGGAATATTTAGCTATTAATTCCATTAACTTAACTGGTTCTATTCCACCCACGATCTTCAATATTTCAACATAGCAAGAAATACTCTAGCTGAAAACCACTTCACAGGCCATTTACCATCAACGATTGGCCACTCGCTTCCAAACATAGACTGGTTAAGCTTGGCGAAGAACAAACTTAGCGGCACAATTCCCAACTCCATCACCAACGCTTCTAAACTCAAGAGTCCTAGACTTGAGCTACAACTCTTTCTCTGGCCTTATCCCAAGTACTTTTGGCAACCTGAGATTCCTTGGCCTGCTCAACCTGGCGTTTAATTACTTGACGACTGAATCATCTACTGGTGGGTGGAGTTTTCTCCCTTCTTTGACTTCTTGCAGGATGCTGGCAATTTTTAGGCTTAGGTTCTAAGCCTTTATGTGGCATCCTTCCACCATTAATTGGGAGTTTCTCTTAGTCGCTTCAAAAAAAATTTTCACATGATTTCAAATTTAGGGGCAGCATTCCTCAAGAGATTGGTAACTTACGTGGCTTGATACTTTTAAGCCTCTCCAATAACGACTTGGACGGAACTATTTCGGCATCAATGGGAACGTTAAAGACACTAAAAGTTTTATATCTCGGTGCCAATAATTTGCAAGGATACATTCCTAGTCATCTTTGCTGCTTGGAGCGGTCGACTGGTTTATTTTTAAATGAAAATAAGCTCTTCGGACATATACCGCAATGCTTGGGGAGTCTGACTTCTCTAAGAACACTCTTTTTAAGCTCCAACACGCTCACTTCTAGTATCCCATCGTCCTTGTGGAGTCTTGAGTACATCTTGTATGTAAACTTGTCAACATATTCTCTAAGTGGTCCTCTATCTTCAGATATACAAATTCCCATCATCCTTGTGGAGTCTTAAGCAGCATGCATTCGGCATTGGATTTTTGCATGGAATCACCAGAACAGAGGGCATCTACGAAAGATGCCGCTGAAAAGCTCAAGAGGATTATAGTGAAGTTTCTGGATGATGCTGCTGCAAGTAGTTGATGTCATGTTTGCCTTGCGTGTTTGTTAACTTTGTGCGCACTCTTTCTTGTTTGTGCTTGTGGAATAAAAGCCATTGCTTTGAGCAGAACATAAATTGAAATGATAAATCTAATCTTCGAATTTTTATCTTTGGGCATATATAAATATACTCAATGCTAGATATGGTATGTGTTTTATGTCAATATTCTGGAGATTTATGAAATTGTTCCTCCAACAAAGTGGTGAAGTCTTTGAATCTCTGCTTCCCTCGTAGCGTCTTTCTTTTCTTTCTCGCCCTGTAAATCAAGTTATTACTGTTTTTGATATATTATTATTCCAGATGACTGTGTAGGAAGGTGGAATATATTATAACAAATTCTTAGTTCAACTTCATAATTAAAATTTCCAGCAATCAAAATTGGACTCTGAACATTGAAAATAAGGCGTACTTGGGATTTGGGGGAAAGAAGGCGTAAAACTTTCGGAGAACTTATAATAAGTTCTGCATTGAATTTGGGTATTGTCAATGATGAAGCAACAGCAGTTTTTGAGTTCGTAATTTGACAGTAAACTTTAGACAAAATTCTTAAGGAATAATCTTTTTTTATTGCTGTATATGTTCTTCGTACAGAGTTCTGCTATTTATATGCATGGCTAGGTACTTCACATGGTAAGTGTTTACATGGCAAGGATCACCACTTATTTATACAATATTTTCATGAGATTATTCTTCTCATATTTACAATCTTGTCGATCTCCTTCCCTGAGTACAGATTCTTGCTTTGTGTCCAAGGTTATTGCTTGACAGCTTCACACGATTATGTGGCATCTGACTTGGACTCTTTTCTAACTCCCCCCTTCAAGCTTAACTGTCTATTTGAGACTTTAAGCTTGTCTCTTAAAAATCTGAAGCGATCACAGCTTAAGGGTTTTGTCAAAATATCTGCCACTTGTTCCTTTCTTTGATACGTATCTCACGTCTTGTTCACCATTTGCAATTTTTTCTCTCTGACAAAATGTACATCAATTTCGATGTGTTTAGTTCGGGCATGAAATATTGGATTGCTGGCAAGGGATGCTGCACTTGTGTTATCACACCAGATTACTGGTCTTTGTTTTGGCTTCATTCCAAGTTCTCCTAGCAAAGAACATATCCACGTGATTTCAGCACTTGTATCGGCAAGGGACCTGTATTCTGATTCAGTGCTAGAGCGTGCCACCACTTTCTGTTTTTTGGATCTCCATGAGACTAGATTACCACCAAGGAAGGTGCAGTAACCACCAATAGACCGTCTGTCATCTTGATCACTTGCCCAATCTGCATCAGTGAAACACATCAGTCCTGGTTTTCCTTTTGGTGTGAAGTGTAGGCCATAATTCAAGGTTCCTTTTAAGTATCTGAGAATTCTCTTACACCCTTCCCAGTGAGTTTGTTTAGGTGCTTCTAGATATTGGCTTAGCGTGTTCACTGCATATGTTATTTCAGGCCTTGTTAAGGTAGCATATTGTAGGCCTCCAATTACACTCTTGTACAAGGTATTGTCACTGAAGGCTTTCCCTCCTTCCTTTCTCAACTTGGTACTTGTGCTCATTGGTGTCGGCAGGCTTTTGCAATTTTCCATTCCTGTTCGGTTTAGGAGGTCAGTGATGTATTTCCCTTGCGATAGATGCATTCCCTCAGTAGTCCTTTCTACTTCTATTCCCAAGAAGTATTTTAGCGAGCCAAGATCCTTCAGAGAGAAGCTTTTATTCAGCTTCCGAATCACATCGTCAATTATCTTACTATTACTGCCTGTGAGCAGTATGTCATCTACATACACAAGTAGCAGCACTGTATCTCCATCTTTGTTCATAAAAAACAGTGAGGTGTCTGATATTGAGTTTTTGAACCCCCAGTCTTTAAGGGCTGAACTGAGCTTATTATACCAAGCCCTTGGAGCCTGTTTGAGGCCATAGAGTGCCTTTTTTAACTTGCAAATATATTGTGGCTTTCTTTTGTCCTCGAAGCCTTTCGGTTGACTCATAAAAACTTCTTCACATAGTTCACCATGCAAGAATGCATTATTCACGTCCACTTGTTTGATATCCCAGTTGTTCATAACAGCTAGGTTCAACACAATTCTGATAGTTGGTGATTTGGCCACTGGACTGAAAGTTTCGTTAAAATCGATGCCCGCTGTTTGATGAAAGCCTTTAGCCACAAGTCTGGCTTTATACCTTGCCACAGTGCCATCTGGATTATACTTCACCTTGTAAACCCATTTATTCCCTACCACCTTTTGATCCTGAGAGGGTGGAACCAATTCCCAGGTTCTGTTTTTCTGAAGTGCTTCAAACTCTTCCCTCATGGCTGTCTCCCATTTTTTATTTTTCAACGCCTCTTCTACACTTGCTGGAGTGTCAGTTACCTCTTTTGCTAATCTTTGTGCGGTGTAAATTTTGGGTTTATATATCCCAGACTTGGCTCTTGTGATCATAGGGTGACTAGGGAGAAGTGTTTGTGGCTGACTTTTTGACTCTATAGCTGCAATGTTTTGGGTGCTTTCTGGTGTTGTTTCTGAGTTTGTCATGTTTTGTTTTGGTGTTTCAGGTTCTGTAGTGTTGGTCTCTTGGTTTGGTGAAGGGATGTGGTGCTCTCGGTCTGTTGGACAGTGAAGGTTAGAGCCTGCTTCTTGAACAACTACTGGTGGAAATGTAGCTGAGGCACATCCTGAAGTAGAAACCTGTGGCACTGTTAGGATTTGAGCATAATATGGACATACGACTATATTTTTCTCACTAACACCAGGTTGAAATGCTTTGTCATTTTGAAACGGAAATTCAGACTCATTAAAGACCACATCTATTGCTATATAAACTCTCCCGTTACTGTGTAGGCACATGTATCCTTTGTGTTTTGAGCTATATCCTATAAAGACACATTTACCAGTGCGAAAATCTAATTTATGTGAGTTGTATGGCCTTAAGTGGGGAAAGCATGCACAACCGAAAACCTTCATGAATTTGTAATCAGGCTTTTGATGATAGATTATCTCATATGGGGATTTTCGATTGAGTACTAATGTCGGCATCCTATTTATTAAGAATGTGGCTGTTTCAAAGGCTTGCCACCAATACTTTGTAGGTATTGAGGCTTGTGCTAGTAAGGTTAGGCCAGTTTCTACTATATGCCTATGTTTTCTTTCCACCTTTCCATTTTGGTGATGAGAGTGAGGACATGAATGCCTAAATAAAATTCCATTTTCTTTGAGAAAAGGTACGAAGGATCTAAATTCACCCCCCCAATCTGTTTGTAAGGTTTTAATTTTCTTTTCAAGTTGGGTTTCAATCATTTTCTTAAAAACTTGGAAGGTGGAAAAAGTTTCTGATTTAGCAGCCAGTGGATAAATCCATGTAAATCTGGAATAATCATCTACAATGCTTAGGTAGTACCTATAGTTGTTTCCAGAGGCTATTGGTGCTGGTCCCCAAAGGTCAAGATGCAATAATTCGAGTGGTTCCTCTGTTTTTGTTGTTGAGTTGGTATGGCTTAGTCTATGACTTTTTCCATATTGGCATGCTGCACAAAATTGAGGAACGGAAATTTTATTGATGTTACTGGATACATCACATGACATTAATATGTCATTTAATGTTTGAACACTAGGGTGACCAAATCTTTGATGTAATGTATCTATTTTATTGACTCCATTACAAGTTGATTCTAGACTTTGACTCTTAAAAGACTCTGACTCGCTGTGTGATGACACAGATTTATTTAAAGCAGCAGCAAAAAGAGAAGTTGCAAGGGGACTTTTGACTCTGGATTCAGGTGTCTTGCAGGATGTTTTCAACAGATACAATCCTCCATCAGCCGTTCCTTGAAGCAAGACTTTCTTCCTCATCTTGTCCTGTATAAGGCAAGTATTTTTCTTGAAAACAACAAATAAGTCATTGTCAGATAATAATTTAGAGATGCTAAGGAGATTTTTTGTAATATGAGGAACATGCAAAACATCTTTTAAAATAATTGGCTTCTGATATGGGACAAGTAGTGAGGATCTACCAATATAGTTTATTTTTAATTTATGACCATTACCAACCATAAGTTTGTCACTTCCCTTGTATTCAGATTTCGTTTCAAGGTTTCCAATCTGATATGTGACATGGTTTGTAGCACCACTATCCAGGTACCAACCTTGATCATTTTCTGAATCAATCTTTGCAACATTAGCTGTGGCTTGACTCTGGTTTTTCTCATTGCTTTGTGGCTCGTAGTCTTCTTTAAAGCGATGCCAGCAATCGAACGCAATGTGTCCTACCTTTCCACAAATTTGGCAAGTTGGCTTTGATTTTCCTCTACAGGATGTTTGTGGTGTTTTTGCTCTGCCTCTACCTCTTGGATTGTTTCCTCTTCCACTATTGTATTTTCTTTGGTTTTGAGTGGATTGAGCATAGTTTACTGATATGTTCCCATCAGAAGCTATGTTGGCAGCAGTATGCAGCTGATCAAGTCTACTTTCATGGTTCAAGAGAAGTGAATACACTTCTTGAAGAGGTAGTGTGTCTGATCTTGCTGTTATATTAACCACTACAGGGTCATATTCTGATCCCAAGCCTGCAAGAATATAGAGAACTAAGTCTTCTTCTGTGATGGGATTTCCTGAGGCAGTGAGATTGTCAGCAAAGTTTTTCATTTTGGAATAAAAGTCACTAACAGTCATGGACCCCTTTTTCTGGGTTTGAAGCTGCATCCGAAGTTGTAGGATTCGAGCTTTTGACTGAGAGGAGAAAAGTCTTTCCAGTGCATTCCAAACTTCATAGGAAGTGGTGCAACTGATGACTGAACTTAAGACACTTTCACTCATTGAAGACAGCAGCCAACTAAGAAGAAGTTGGTCCTGTTTCTTCCAAAGTGCATATTCTGGATTTACAGTCGTTTCTACAGTTTGGTCATCTCTGCAAAGAACTACCAGAAATTTGTTTGGGCAAGGTTTTGTGTTGTTTATGAAGCCTTCAAGTTCATTGCCACGGATTGAGGGCAGGACTTGAGATTTCCATATAAGGTAATTTTGTCTGTCTAGCTTGATTGGGACGGTGAAATTAAAGGTGTTGGGATTGGTTTGTGGTATTGTATGGGTAGCGGAATTGGTGGTATTAACAGAACTAGATGAAGCCATTATTTCGACTAACCTGGCTCTGATACCAAGACAAAATTCTTAAGGAATAATCTTTTTTATTCTTTGTATATGTTCTTTCAGAGAGTTCTGCTATTTATATGCATGGCTAGGTACTTCACATGGTAAGTGTTTACATGGCAAGGATCACCACTTATTTATACAATATTTTCATGAGATTATTCTTCTCATATTTACAATCTTGTCGATCTCCTTCCCTGAGTACAGATTCTTGCTTTGTGTCCAAGGTTATTGCTTGACAGCTTCACACGATTATGTGGCATCTGACTTGGACTCTTTTCTAACTACTTTAATTAATTCATTACTGACTTAGTGAGATAAGAGCACATCCATAAAATCAGGCAAGATCATAATCTTTCATCAAGTTCAGATTCGGTGGTCCAAATCAAGAGTAAATATTAAGTCAGAGATGGTAATATCTTCATTTCAAAAACATTGTGAAAGATGAGACTTCAAGGAACAGCACTTGCAAAGAATTCATCATATTAATTTTGTTCAAAATCTCCCAGTCATAAAGGGGACCATTTACAATTTAATAAAACTAGTTGTTTCCAAGAATTGACTACTACACATAGCAGCTGCAATGCAATACGCCAATAGCTGCTCTGCTTTCACTTTCAAGAGAAGTAATTTTTTCTTTAAAGATTACGATCTTTAGAAGCAATCGATGACCGCACAATGACAAAAATGCATGCGTGGTAAAAGATTACTTAAAGATAAGCCCAAAATTCAGCACCGAGTCAAAAATTCTTTTAAGATTAAGATTTAGCGTGCTTTTAGGTTTTGAAAAAGAGTAAAAGTGACAAATATTTATGAGTCAAACGGAGTCAACACGGGCTAGCTAGTTACATGCATCATTGACTTTTGCCATCACAAATTCACAAGTTCCACAAAGGAAACTTACAAGCATCCTATAATTCAATTCTGATCCCCACGTCACCACGTTGAAATGGTGGAAGAATATATTGGTGGTCTTGGAGGAGAAGAAGTCTGATGGACTTTTCAAAGCGTCACTGCTGGTCAGTCTGCTTCTTTGCAATAACATTTCTATCACTCTGTTCATGGGCGACCTATCCGATGAACGAGTCCGTATACACCCACAAAACAACAATATTCATCTTCTTAGCAATTTCACTTTCCTCGCGGTTTACAATTCCGAGTAATTGAAATTCATTATCCTGCTCGAAATGCTTGTAATTATGTGATGCCTCACCAAAGTTTCTACTAAACACCTCCGAAGCAATGTAACCAATTGTCCCTCTAGCCTCCAACATCGTCACAATACTTTCTTTAATTCGTATGGCACAAAAATCTGCATCAAGAAGAATGTTATATTATCTCTCTCTCTCTCTTTCTCTCTCTTTCTCTCTCTTTCTCTCTCTCTATATATATAATATATATATATATATATATATATATATATATATATATATATATATACACGTAAATATATGTATGTATGCATGCCAATCTTCAGTCCCCTTTTAGATCCGCATAAATTCATTTGAATCCTCAAATTAGTATTAAAAGTTACAAATTTAAAATTACACATTAATTCGTTGATACTCTTCCAATTCCAGAATATATTGGAAAGCCAATGGGGCGGATCTAGCTGGATATATCCACCCTGCTCGAGATCCAAAACCATGACAAAAATGAAGATTTATTGAACTGGAATTAATATGGGTATCTTTAGGTTAATTAGAAGATTTATATCTGGTTGGATGATTTTTTTTTAAGGTTAATTAGAATTCTTTTAATTCAATTTAAAACTTTGGAAAAACAGTCAATATATCATTCCATGTATAGAAGCAAGTGATGACACGATATTGGAATAACAGTAAATTTTGCATTTGACATCCACTGTGGAACAAAAGGAAAAAAAAACATTTGACATCCAAATAAACTGTAAAAACTAATAAAATAGGATCTTGATTAAAAATTTAAAAATTTATATAATTATTTGATCAAATTATGGAGGTATAGCTATCTTTTTCCTTTATCTCTAAGACACAACTAACAATAATTACGTTGTTATATTAAAGCTGGGTACCACTGACCCTTTGCATTATTAATTGTTTAGTGATAATTATTGGACCAAGTCAAGTGAAGGTCGCCTTTTTTTATTTTTAGAGAAAAGAAAAAGAACATATTGTGGTTGCCATAAGCCTTAGCATAGTGAGAACAAATGCATACGCGTTGCCAATGTTGAGCATCTTCTTCCTTTTGGCAATTAAAGTGCCATAATGCCTTTATTTAGGGTTCAAGTATGAATGCGTTTACTTGGACGGCTCGCTCAATGACAGAATATAACAATTTGCAAGTCTCCTGTATATTTTTTCTGCTCTTATTTTCAAATTCATATGTCTCATTATAAGTATATGCTAATTTCCTTCACTTAAAACTTGTATCACTCTCGCCTTGCAACTACTATTAAAAACGACCAATATGCGCTTATCATTCTTGTTTGTTCCTATGTTGGTGTTACAATATCTCATTGCTAGCTTCGCTTTGACGACTTTAAACGATTTAACAACAGATCAATCAGCTCTTCTAGCATTCAAAGCCCATGTTTTTGATTATCGGAGTGCCCTGGCAAATAATTGGTCTATATCTTATCCAATATGTAGCTGGGTTGGTATCTCTTGTGGTTCACGCCATCAAAGAGTCACTGCCTTGAATCTTTCAGATATGGGTCTCGGAGGCACCATTCCACTACACTTGGGAAATCTCTCATTTCTAGTGTCTCTTGACATTAGTGAGAACAATTTTCATGGCCATCTGCCGAAGGAATTGGGGCAATTACGTCGACTCACAGTCATGACTTTCGCTTACAATAAATTGAGCGGAAGCTTTCCATCATGGATTGGTGTCTTATCTAAACTCCGAATATTGAGTCTTGCTAATAACAGTTTCACAGGTCCCATCCCTAATTCTCTCTTCAACTTATCAAGGCTAGAGAAGCTGCGTGCAGAGTTCAATATTATTGGTGGAAATATTCCTTCAAGGATTGGAAATTTGAGTAAACTCTTGAATCTGGGTTTTGGTTTCAGCAATCTTCAAGGTACGTTCCACCACCTCTTGATTGAAGCATATTTTTCCATTTGCATGCATATTTTGCAGAATTATCTATGAAATATTTTAAAGAACATTATTGGCTGAAATCATTATGTAATAAATTTAATTTGATCTTTTTACATTTTGAAGGGTAACATTGTCAAACTCAATTCACCTTAAGTTAAAAGCTCAATAACTTCTCAATGTTGGCCTTATGGCAGGTCAAATTCCAACCGAGATTGGCAATCTACAAAATTTGGAGTATCTTGTTCTTGGTGAGAATAATTTAAGTGGCTTCATTCCACGCACGATCTTCAATATTTCAACCATAAGAATCCTTAATCTGCGTGGCAATCAACTCTCAGGCCACTTACCATCAACGATTGGCCACTCGCTTCCGAACATAAAGTATTTAACCTTGGGGGACAATAATCTTTTCGGAACAATTCCCAACTCCATCACCAATGCATCTAACCTCATTGGCCTAGACTTGATCTCTAACTCATTCTCGGGCCATATTCCAAATACATTTGGCAACTTGAGACACCTCAGCGTGCTCAGCCTTACGATGAATAACTTGACGACAGAATCATCTTCAGCAGATCAATGGAGTTTTCTCTCTTCTTTGACTAATTGCAGAAACCTACACAATCTAGCCTTAGCTTCCAATCCATTAGGTGGCATCCTTCCACCATTAATTGGAAATTTCTCTGCTTCTCTTCAGAAATTCTTAGCATTCGAGTGCAAACTCGGGGGCAGTATTCCAAAAGAAATTGGTAATTTACGTGGCTTGATCGTCTTAAGTCTCGGCTACAATGACTTCAATGGAACTATTCCAACATCCATGGGCACACTACAGCAGCTACAAGGTTTTTATCTCCCTGAGAATAATTTGCAAGGATACGTTCCTCATGAGCTTTGCCATTTGGAGAGGTTGGATATATTAGACTTAAATGGAAATAAGCTCTCCGGAACTATACCACAATGCTTGGCGAATCTGACGTCTCTAAGAGGACTCTACTTAGGCTCCAACAACCTCACTTCTAGTATACCGTCATCCTTTTGGAGCCTTGAGTACATGTTAGAGATAAACTTGTCGTCAAATTCATTAAATGGTCCTCTGCCTTCCAATGTACAAAAGTTAAAGGTCTTGACAGTTTTAGATTTATCAAGGAATCAATTATCAGGTCATATTCCATCAACCATTGGTGCCCTCAAAGATCTAGAAATTCTATCATTGGCTCGTAATCAATTTCAGGGACCTATTCCTGAATCAGTTGGCAGTTTAATAAGCTTAGAATCCTTAGATCTCTCCGGCAACAATCTCTCTGGAAAAATTCCTAAGTCATTGGAGACACTTTCACATCTCAAACAATTTAATGTGTCTCATAATAGGCTAGAAGGGGAAATTCCTGTTAAGGGGTCTTTTAAAAACTTCTCAGCTGAATCATTTTTTGGAAATTATGCACTCTGCGGCCCACCTAAACTCCGAGTCCCACCTTGCAAACAAGGTAACAGCAAAAGAACCAAGAAAGTTGCTCTAATTGTCCTTAAATATATTTTGCCCCCGATAGTATCCATCGTACTTATAGTGATTACCATCATTATGTACATAAGATGGCGAAATAGGAGTACAAAAAAATCAGATCACGAAGATTTCCCACCTCTTGCAACATGGAGAAGAACATCGTACCTAGACATTCAACGAGCAACTGATGAATTTAATGAATGTAACTTGCTGGGTACAGGTAGTTTTGGATCAGTTTATAAAGGAACCATTTCCGACGGGACTGATGTTGCAATAAAGATTTTCAATCTGCAACTAGAGAGAGCATTTAGGAGTTTTGAATCTGAATGTGAAGTTTTACGGAATGTTCGACATCGAAATCTCATAAAGATCCTTAGCAGTTGTTCTAATCCAGATTTTAAAGCATTGGTACTTGAGTTCGTGCCAAATGGTAGTCTCGAGAAGTGGTTGTATTCTCACAACTATTTCTTAGACATTCTACAGAGGTTGAATATAATGATAGATGTGGGGTCGGCTCTTGAATATCTCCATCATGGTCATTCGTCGTCACCTATAATTCATTGTGATTTGAAGCCCACCAACATTCTCTTGGATAAAAATATGGTGGCACATGTGAGCGACTTCGGCATTTCCAAACTCTTAGGTGAAGGAGAAGATTCTGTGACACAAACCATGACAATGGCTACAATTGGTTATATGGCACCAGGTAAAGTTTCAATTGTAATTAAAATTTTTGCTCTTTTTTCAATCACTAGCAAAGTTTGGGTTACCTTAATTATCAAAAAATTATTTGTTTTATCATTTGTTTCATATTTAAAATTAAAAAATGCAGAGTATGGATCAGAAGGAATTGTTTCAGCCAAATGTGATGTCTACAGCTATGGTGTGTTATTGATGGAAACTTTCACGAGAAAGAGGCCCACCGATGAAATGTTCACAGGAGAAATGAGTTTAAGGATATGGGTAAAGGAGTCATTACCTCACAGATTGAGTGAAGTTGTTGACGCAAATTTGGTGCGAGAAGAGCAAGCTTTTTCTGCCAAAATGGATTGTTTATTAAGCATCATGGATTTGGCTTTGGATTGTTGTATGGAGTCACCTGACAAGAGAATGCATATGACAGATGCTGCAGCGAAGCTCAAGAAGATTAAAGTCAAGTTCTTGGATGATGTTGCTACAAGTAGTTAATGCAACTTTGGCTATGTATGTTTCTTAACTTCGTGCGTACTCTTTCCTGTTTGTGCTTGTCGAATAAGAGCCATTGCTCCAAGCAGAACATAAATTAAAATGAGAAATCTGATTTTCGAATTTGTATCTTCTTGCATATACTAGATATGGTATGTGTTTTATTTTAATATTCTACAGATTTATGTTCCAACAAAGTGGTCAACTCTTTTTGGGCCTCTGCTCCTCTCTTAGCGTCTTTCTTTTCCTTCTTATCCTGTAAATCGAGTTAACATTTGATATATGTATATTTATGAGAAAGGTGGAGTATAACGTAACAAATTTTTAGTTCATAATTAAAATTCACAGTGAGTCGATCGCAATTGGACTCCGAGCATTGATAACAGAACTAAACTCAGGTTTATTCCAAATATTTGAAACGACTCTATGAACTCATTTATTTATAAACCAAACCGCGGTACAAACCCACACGGTGAATCCATATTCAAACATGAATTCAAGTTTCCATTTCCCCTCTCTACAAGCAGTAGTAATACAGAAATAAACACTCTAGTTTAATAGTAGTCACGTCCCGGTACAAACTTTAGGCACGAGTGAAAAGCATTATCTTTGCAAGCTCAAGTGCCTTGTCGCGGCCAAAAAACTTCTCCACAATTGCCAGAGCAAACTCCATAGAAGTTCCTGGCCCTCTGCTGGTGATGAGGTTGCCATTAACCACAACCCTGTTTTCGATTTCACTCTGATCTGACAGCTTGTTGCACTTAGCAGGAAAAGCTGTAGCTTTTTTACCCTGAACCAAAGTTGAATATGTCTAAGGGGAAAACAAATACACAGCAATGATATTGCAGGAGCAGGAAGTACTTGGGATTTTTTGGGCCCCGGGGTGGGGTGGAATTTACATGAATGAAGCCAAATAAATCAGCATAAAATTTTTCTACACATCTCAAATTCTTTATCCCAAAAATCATCTCAAATGATGTGACTTCATCAATTGGTTGGTTAGATAATACAATTAATTCATTTGGATTTTGTAAAAAATTATCAATCACTCAATAAATGCCATATCATTTGGGATAGAATTTGACATAAAAAATTTGGGATGTTTATTTTACCTCTTTGGGTAATGTAACTAACGAAGCAGCAGCAGTTTTTCAGTTTCTAATTTGTCAGCAAACTTCAATTAATTCATCACTGAATTACATGAGATAAGACCACATTCATAAAGTCACACAACATCATAATCCTTCATCAAGTTCAGATTAGGTGATCCAAAGCTGGGGATGCACATATAGCACCGTAAGGTCTATTTGATTCCTTTTGCTTCTTTAGCATATTCACCAATTTCTCTGACTTCGCAAATGCTTGAGCGCCACCAAGTCCACCCTGTGCAATGTGCATGGATAAATTGTAGTTAGTAAGTCAATAACGTGGTAAAGACTACGAAGCAAGAGTAAGCACACCGCAACTCACTGGCAAGACAATTAAATCATACGAAAGTTTAGCCGCCTCATCAATGAGCACATCTGCCACTAATTTAATTTGACGAGAAGCCAGAATTTCTAGTTTATCCTCGACTGATGCAACTACAACATTTGCTTTAGCTTGTCGCAGAATATCAATTATCATAACAGCTTCCATCTCCTCTGAACCATTTGCAATAGGCACAAGAATCTGAAAGAAAAGAAAGTACAAAATTTCACCAAGAACTTTAACATTTGAAGTTATCAAGAATTCCATTTTAAGCACAAGTCAGCAATATTAAGGATCTCACAATCTCTAATTTGAAATATTATGTCCCCATTTTACAGCATGTCGGTAGCACGAACTTTCACCCCCTATCATTTCCTTTTATTCATGCACTGCACACCCCCACCACACTGACCCCCCACAGATTTGAGCGGTGCTGGAGCCAATGATGTATATGTATAGAAGATATCACAGATTTTTATATCTCTAATAAAATCCAAAGTTTGATCAATTACAAAAGAAGTATGAGCAGTGCTGGAGCCAATGATGTATATGTATAGAAGATATCACAGATTTTTATATACTGCCAAATAGGTATCCCTGGAAACATCAGAAGAAGAAAAACAAATACAAGAAACTAGAAGTCCAATCTCACCTGGGGAGAACTGTCAAATGTCCACTGAATTGGATTGAATTCAGCAATAGTGTATTCATCTCCATGATTTGCACGCATTACCTAGGCACAAGGTGACAGTGAAGACGAAAGCATGAGGAAGAGAAAATTCAAAGACAAATACCAAGAGAAAGGACTTACATTAAAAAGAATTTGATCAGTGGAGACATTGAAGCTCAACAAATGCATTTATCTCACTCCTTGACAAGAAAAAAGCAATGGGTGATGCAACACGCGATCAGAGCTCTCTTTAGTAATCTGCCGGAGAGCATTTCTACCATGCTGAGTAAAAGCCATCCAATGCATTATAGCTGACTATATGATGCAAACAAAATTTCACAAATTAATCACATAAGTACTCATTGATTTTTCATCCAAAACAAAATTAACTGAACTTCTATATATAACCTATTCAACAACTAAAATACAGCATAAAAATATAAAAATAAAAGTTAAAAAACAGATTTTTAGCCAAAATTATTATCAAGATCTTTCTTTTATGATCTGGGTACTTCTCAGTAGGGGTGGGCAAATGGAGTTTAAGTTTGGGTTGTTCGGGTTTCGGTTTGGGTTACAACCCGATCGGGTTGGAGAATTGAACCCATTCGGGTTGAAAATGCGAACCCGAACCAAACCGAACCGAACTGAAATTCAGATTCACAATTCGGATTGGTTCGGTTTGATAAGTTGGGTTCATTTGAGGTTAAATTCAGGTTAAACTGTTTAAGCTTCCTTGCCAAGAAACATTTGCCAAAATTTTTATACAACTAAAACACACTAGGCAAGCTCACCAGACTGTGGCATTAGAAAAAAAGAAGTTTATTTCTTATCCGTGAATAATAAATAATTAAATGAAATTTTCACTTTCTCAGAAAAGCTAAGCCACTCTATGCTGTGAAACATATGCATCAATCAATAATATTTAATACATTTTGCTTCAGGAAAAACAACTTGAGAGCACAAAAAAAGAAAGCATGAACCAGGAACGTGTGGTGACTGTTTATATTAATAATAATTAATAACCTAATGACTGCAGAGATGGATTGGAAGCGACAGCAGCTGGATCGGAAGCGAACGGTGTCGGCGGAGTGTGTGAGTGAGACTTCGACTCTGTGAGAGTGAGTCAGCCGTGAGGTGAGTAAGCCGGAACGTGGGCGTCGGCTGGACGGCTGTGGGCTGCGCTAGGGGGGCTGTGCTGCCGTTGTGGAAGAAGATGAGAAGGGAGAGATTATAAAAGGGATTTTGAGATTATTCATAAGCCAGACTTATGAATAACACGTATGCGTATTTATTTTTAAGGGCCCAACCCGATCGGGTTTTAGTGCACCCGAACCGAAATTAAAACCGATCGGGTTGCAATTTTAACCTATTATTCGGATTTTATATGTTAATCCGAATCGAACCGAATCGGAAATCAATTTCGGGTTTGGTTCTTGCCCACCCTGCTTCTCAGAAAACACAAATATACAGTTCATTTCAGTTTATGTTGCCAGAAAAGTACTTAATTCGGAGCACTTTAAATAAAAAAACAGATACTATTTTTTATCAGTGCTTCTATTTCATTAATGAGCATGAGAAAGAGGATCAGAAGGGCTCACCGGCGGTGAGAGGAAGACGAAGAACCGACGACTGAACTGCCGGGGGTTAAGCACCGAGTGAGAGGTTTAGAGAGGTGGAGACAAATTAGAGCGCTGGTGGTGGGCTACGTGTATAAGTTTTCTCGAGGGAACAAAGCCCAACGAGCATTGCTTGCTTTCATGGTGGTGGTTTTAATGGGCTGAGGCCCAATTGAACACACCACGTGTTTTGTGAGAATTTGCATTTCACGAGTGCTTTCGGAGAAAGCACATTTTGGAAAAGTAACTGGAAAAAATGCTTTTTTAAAGCTGTTATAAAATTACTTTTTAAAATGTACTGATTTGGGACGTATGATTAGATTAAATCAATTTATAAGATTAGATTAAATTGGATTATAATAGATTGACTGCACTGTATAAAGTACTATCGTTTGTTTAGTATAATATCGGACAAGAATCTGTTAAATTTAATTTAATATAGTTAAATAACTATTAAAATAGTGTAATTATTTTAAATTATATTACTAATTGTTGAATTTGATATTTAATTATTTTGTAAATAAATTATTAAATAAAGTTTTGGGATTTAATATTGTATAAAATTCTAATATAAATAAATTATTGAATTAAAATTTGGATATTTAATATAATATAAAATTTTAGTTTAAATAAATTACGATATTAATTCTTTATATTTATTTATATGAATTTTAATCTAAATAAAAATGAAAAGAGTGATAAAGAAGATTTTATACTACTTAAAACTAAGTTGAATTAAGGACTGATAGTCCCATTACTTTTGAATTAAACTTTAGACTAATCAACTAGTTTCGATAGCCAAACATGCCTAGGATTTTTTTAATCCTAAAAAATTAGTCTAATCCTGCCTTTAATCTTAGCATCCAACATAATCGTGATGTTTTTGTCAACTACAAAAAAAAAAATAATGATAATAATAAATCTTAGAGATGCATACATCATTTAGTTGTTTTATTAGTTGAGTTCCTATAGAAAAAATTTACTCCAAAGGAGCTCTTCATCTTTTTTCCGAAAGTGTTTATAGCATTTACTTTTGACAATATCTACTATAAAAAAAAATAAAAATAAAATCAGCTTAAGGATACCAAAAATGTTCCAAACATACCTAATTAAATTTATTATATACTCTCATATGATTATACGTAGGGGCAGATCCATGAAATTTTGATGGAAAGAGGAAGAATTTTGATGGAATAAAAGAAGGCTGTGTTGATCAAAGGGGAGAAATGAGAGCTGATTAAGAGGGCTCTGTTCTTTTAATTGGGGAAAAGAGTGGCGTGCATGAGATATGAGAGAGAGGCAAAATCATTTCGTTAATAAAATATCATTTGCCCCCAATATAAAAGATATCTTAAAAATTGAGTAAAGGAGAGAAAATTCATTCTACTGAAGTAACTAACTAAGAATGTGTACAGAGTATGATATTTATACTACGAACTGAACTCAGAATATATCTTACCAATAAGAGATTGACAGCTGTACAACTTATAACAATATGATGCCATGCTAGTTCAATGTTCATATGAAGTTTTTATCAACGCTCGTATTATTAGGGTTTATTAGTTAATATAAATCCTAATGATTAGTTTAGATGTAGAATATAGTTTGAGCTTCTTTACTTTTTTTGCCCACATTCGACATCTATAAAATTGTACTTCAAAATTTATCAACATTAAACAAACCATCTTCTCCTTTTTTTTCAAAAAAAAAAAAAAAACCATCTTCTAATGAACAAGAGAAATTATCAGTCTCTTATGCCTCGACCCTTACAAGAATAGTCTGCAGTTACAGTAATTTGTTGACGAGTAAATAAACCAATAAAAACCATTGATGCAAATATAAGTTATTGATAATGTATTAAATCATGTTTAAATAGCCGTTGTCCATTGATTCTATATTTCCGATAGACGATTCTATATACACCACAAGCCAAAAATAATCATCTTCTTTGCAATTTCACTTTCATCGCTGCTTACAATTCCGAGTAATTTAAATTCATTATCCTGCTCGAAATGCTTGTGTGTGTGTGTGTGTGTATCGCTAATTCCAGTAATTTAAATTCTGTGATGCCTCACCAAAATTTCCATTAAGCACGTCTGGAGCAATGTAACGAATTGTCCTTCTAGCCTCCAACACCGGCACAGTACTCTTTTGGGAATAGGACTTTTACCCCCCACCGTTTAAGGAAACAAACACCCTTTAATATTTTAAAAAAGACATATAATTCCCAAATCTTATTAATTTTTAGGGTTGTGGCATTCAGAGTTTTAGGGAGGAAGACGATTTTATAAATTTTATCTGTCATTTATTGTAAATACAAGTATATTTTTTAATATATTATAGTTATTTAATATATTATTATAATTTATTAATACATTAATACTATTAACAATAAGTCATAATAATAATAATAATAATAATAATAATAATAATAATAATAATAATTTTTAATAAATAATCACAATAATTAAAATACAAAATAATAATTATAACAATCAAAGTGCAATGCCAAGAAAAATATGAGCTCAAAGTGGTAACAATGGTGAAGTGTTCGAACCAAGAAAAATATCCCTCGAAATGAGCTTCACGTCTGCAAAACAGTGAAACCGATGTTAGAGGTGAAGCCGGGGTACCCCGGCGTTCACACTCCGGCGCTCAAATTAGCAAACTCAAGCTTCTATGGCAAAGAGAGCTGGCTAGCCCTCTGTAAATCGAGGTTTAAAGTTGAAGAAAACCTATTTTTCGGAGTATGACTGTTGATGGTGAATGAGAACATGATGGAGAATAAAACCTAGGCACCTTTATATGGAGTACCTCAGTTGCCACGTGGCGTACCCTTTTTGGTTGTTAGCTATCTCTTTCAGCCCTTTTGCATTATTTTACTCTCTTTATGATTTTTGGGCTGTTATGTGCATGCTTGGGAATCAAGAAAGGCGTTCGTGGCGTATCTCACTTTTTGGAAACGTGGCGCGTGTTGGAGAGTGGTCCTGGGGTACCTCTACAGTAGTTGTTGGGTAAGCAGTTGAGGACCACTGTCCTTAGGACAGTGTCCTTCATTTTTTGGTAGAAGTGGCAACCGGTTGTCCCCCCTTTTAGCACGACATTTCTGATTCCTAATTCTGACAAAATTGAATATTATCTTTTAAGAGGTGGAGACATTTTTCATGGCAAACTTTTTTAGAGGATTTCCCTGAGTCGGATCTGTCTGGTACCCCAAGTTATATGGGGTACCCCATTCTATGCTGGGTACCTCGAGTTACTCTCGAGTTATGGAGGGTACCTTGAGTCAGGCATGGTACCTTGGATCATGCAGGGTGCCTCGAGTTATTCTCAAGTTATGGAGGGTACCTCGGTTTATGCGGGGTACCTCGAGTTACTCTCGAGTTATGGAGGGTACCTTGACTCAGGCGAGGTACCTTGAGTTGCTCTCGAGTTATGGAGGGTACCGTGAGTCAGGCGAAGTATCTTGAGTTACTCTCGAATTATAGAAGGTACCTCCTGTTACTCTTGAGTTATGGAGGGTACCTTGAGTTACTCTTCGAGTTATGGTAGGTACCTCGAGTTACTCTCGAGTTATGGAGGGTACCTTGAGTTGCTCTCGAGTTATGGAGGGTACCGTGAGTCAGGCGGGGTACCTCAAGTTACTCTCGAATTATGGAGGGTATCTCAAGTTACTCTCGCATTATGGAGGGTACCTCGAGTTACTCTCGAGTTATGGAGGGTACCTCGAGTTACTCTCGAATTATAGAGGGTACCTCGAGTTACTCTTCGAGTTATGGAGGGTACCTCGAGTTACTCTCGAGTTATGAAGGGTATCTTGAGTTATTCTTCGAGCTATGTGGGGTACCTCGAGTTATTCTCGAGTTATGGAGCTTTTGCACATAAATAAACCATCAAAACGCAGTTTATTCTTCATCTTCTACTTAAGAAATCTTTGCATCTGTTTCAATAATATCATCCATTCAAATAATTAATAGAACCATTCAACATAATCAAGATCAAACATTGTCTCAAACGTATGGATTTTCAAAGCTCAAACACATTGAGTCAATCAAACATACAACAAATAAGCCACGGCAACATGACATAAACTCTCAATTCCTTAGCATGTCTTATAGGCTTGTCAAAGCAAACATCTTTGACATTGACATCCTGCCACATCTTCTTTAAGCTGGTGTATTACTTCTGCAATTATGTTGCTACATCAATCTCATCTCCAGCCACCATAGCCCTGATCTCCATGTAAACATGGCTGCAAGTTATAAACAACAACATATCGTAAGTAATAAAAAACCATTAATAAATTAAAATATGCTACATGAAAGTTTAAAGAAAACTATACCATCAATAATAATAATAATCATTTTAAGATGAGAATATCAAGCAAGATTACGATATGGACTCAGTCGGTTTAAGTTTTAGAGGCAAAAACACTCTAAATTCTATGTGTAGTCGACAAATTTGGAATTGATATGATAAGCCCAGACGCTCTGTTAACACAAATATTTCTTTAATATTGTTTTGATGATAACAAACTTGATGAAGATTGATTAATTCTTTAAAAGTCCAAAAAGTTTTTACACTCCTTCAAATCATAATTCTAATACCATAAAGGTTATTATATTCTATGAAAAATGGTTAATAAGCAATAGCATCGAATTGAAAAACCTTGAGTATTTTGAAAATGGTCAAAAACGGGAGTATTTTGAAAATGGTAAATAACGGCTCGCCTATATTCCTACATAACGATTCGCCAATATCGAACAGAACTGAGAAATCAGCTTCTGGAAGATAACGGCTCGCCGACATGTTTTGATAACGGTTCGCCGATATCGAACAAAACTGAGAAATCAGTTTCTGGAAGATAACGGCTCGCCAACATGATTTGATAACGGCTCGCCAACATGATTTGATAACGGCTCGCCGACTTTAGACAGAACTGAATCTTAGTCTCTGGAAACTAACGGCGACCCGACATGAAGATAACGGTTCGCCGACCTGGAATGAAATTGTGAGATTAGCTTCTGGAAAATAACGGCTCGCCGATATCCTTGATAACGGCTCGCCGACAGCAAACACAATGAAAATCCGACATGAAGATAACGGTTCGCCGACCTGGAAAGGAATTGTGAAATTAGCTTCTGGAAAATAACGGCTCGCCGATATCCTTGATAACGGCTCGCCGACTTGAAACAGAAAAGAAGTTTTAGCTTCTGGAAAATAACGGCGATCCGACATCTCTATAACGGCGATCCGACATTTTGAAAATCCAGCCCAACGGTCATATTGACCAGTCAAACGGCGATCCGACATCCTACTAACGGCGATCCGACAGTGAGCAAAAAGTGAATAACGGCTAGTTTTCAGCTCCAACTATAAATAAGCTCAATCAAATTCAAACAACTTTTGATCACAACACTACCATTGAGCTTATATTCGTGAACAACCTTCATAGAGCTTTAAAAACGCATTCTTGCTTCATCTATCTCATACATTGGGCTTTGATTTGTAATCTTAAATATTGTGTGAGAGAAAAACAATTTGTAATCTTTTGTTTTGAGTGATTGTAAGTGTTGGGATACACTTGGGTTAAGAGATTGGGGATTATCTCTTATTGTAAAGGTTTATTGACACCTAGGAAGTCAATTGTAAGCATTTGAAGCCTTGGTGGCTTGCTTAGTGGAATCCTCTAGCCCGGAAAGCTTGGAGGCGTGGACGTAGGCGAGGTTGGCCGAACCACGTAAAAATCTCGTGTTTGAATCTCTCTTTCCTTATTCTTTTATTATTGCTTTTTATTGAATTTATTCCTTTCACTTCCATTAAGGCATTAGATTGAATTGTGTTGTGATTTGCTTAGTTTAAGTTTCAAAAATCCAATTCACCCCCCCTCTTGGGTTGCACACTTGCATTTCAATTGGTATCAGAGCTTGGTTCTCTTGTTAGGACTTTGAGTCTAGAGTAAAAGATCCATGGCAACCCAAAATGATTCAACCTTTAGGGAAGGACAATCCACAACTAGACCACCGTTCTTTGTGGGAATGACTACCCATATTGGAAAACTAGGATGAGAATTTATTTACAAGCACTAGACTATGAAATTTGGGAAGTTGTATATGATGGTCCATTCATGCCCTTGACTAAAAACGAAGTAGGGGAAGATATTCCAAAACCTTCACGGGAATGGAATGATTTGGAGAAGAGAAAAGCTTCTCTAAATTCCAAAGCTATGAATGCCTTATTTTGTGCTCTTGATAAGAAGGAGTTTCATAGAGTGTCCAGTTGTGAAAGTGCTAATGAAATTTGGCACAAACTTGAGGTCGTGTATGAAGGCACGAATCAAGTGAAAGAGTCAAAAATTAGTAGGTACACTCGACAATATGAATTATTCCAAATGGAACAAAATGAGAGTGTATATTCTATGTATACTAGATTCACGGACATAGTGAACACTTTAGGAGCCCTAGGAAAAACCTTTTCTAATAGCGAGAAAGTTAAGAAAATCATTAGGTCGCTTCCTAAAGAATGGAGACCAAAAAGGACTGCCATTGAGGAAGCCAAAGATTTAAATGTCTTACCTATTGATGATTTAATTGGCTCTCTCATTTCATATGAAGAGGATTTGGCAGCAGAAAAAGGGCATGAGGAAAAGAAGAAAAGCATCGCCCTCAAAGCCTCAAAACATGAGAGTGATGAGGAAAGCGAGATGGATGATGAAGAGCTGGCAATATTGGCTAGAATGGAGAAAGTTAAGAAAATCATTAGGTCGCTTCCTAAAGAATGGAGACCAAAAAGGACTGCCATTGAGGAAGCCAAAGATTTAAATGTCTTACCTATTGATGATTTAATTGGCTCTCTCATTTCATATGAAGAGGATTTAAGAAAAGGGCATGAGGAAAAGAAGAAAAGCATCGCCCTCAAAGCCTCAAAACATGAGAGTGATGAGGAAAGCGAGATGGATGATGAAGAGCTGGCAATATTGGCTAGAAGATTCAGAAAATTTTACAAGAAGAATAATGAGCAGAGAAAGTTCAGAGGTTACAAGAATAAAAAGGAGAAGAAAGAACCAATCACTTGCTATGAATGCAAAGAAGCCCGGACACATCTGACCAGGAATGTCCTCTTCTCAACAAACTCAAGAAGAAAGCTATGGTGGCCACATGGGATGATAGTGATGAGGAAACAAGTGATGAGGAAGAGCAACAAGAAATGACAAACTTAGCTCTCATGGCCGTTGGAGAAGAATCATGTGATGAACTTGATGAGGTAAGCAATCTTCCTACATATGATGAATTACATGATGCCTTTAAAGAATTGCATGATGAATTGATGAAGATGGGTAAAAAGAATGTTTGCCTTAAAAAGAAAATGGTAGAACTTAAAAATGAAAGTGAATCATTTAGTGAAAAGATTACTTGCCTAGAATTGGAAAATAAAACATTGCATGATAAAGTTACATTATTTGAGAATTCTAGCACATCACATGAGCATTTAGAATCACATGTGAATGACTTGAAAAATGAAAATGAAATGCTTAGAAAGAAGAGCAATGATCTAAATGAGATTGTGCTGAAATTTACAAATGGGCAAAAGATGTTGGATAACATGCTTAACTCTCAAAAATGTGTATTTGATAAAGGAGGACTTGGGTACAAGCCTAATCTAAAGCAAAAATATTATAAGAATTATTTTGTTAAAGCTACCTCCACAAGTGATCATAAAATCGTTTGTCATTATTGTAATCAAAATGGTCACATGAAATATAAATGTCCTGTGAAAAGAAATGCATATTATGGTGTCAAATGCATTTGGGTTCAAAAAGGAACCGTTACTAACTCTCAAGGACCCAAAAAGGTTTGGGTACCTAAAACTTGAGACTTTTCTGCAGGGCTTGAAGAAGAAGAATAAGTGGTACTTGGACAGCGGTTGTTCAAGACATATGACAGGAATTATTCTTGGTTTTCAAGTTTTACCAAGATCGAAAATGGTGGAGAAGTATCATTTGGAGATAATTCAAAAGGAAAAATTCTCGGAATTGGTAATGTTGGTAAAATTTCCTCAACTCTAATTGAAAATGTGTGCTTAGTTGAAAATTTGAAACACAATTTGATTAGCATTAGTCAATTGTGTGACAAGGGTTATAAAGTTGCTTTTGATAAATCAAGATGTGTTATTGAGAGTGCGTGTGATGGGAAAATTCTGTTTTTGTTGGAAATAGATATGGTAATGTTTATACAATTGACATAGAATGTGCATCCAATCATGATAAATGTTTTTCCGCATTGCATGATGATGGTTGGTGTGGCATAGAAGATTAGGTCATGCTAGTATGGATTTGATTTCAAAAATTGCGAAAAATGATTTGGTTAAAGGTCTTCCAAAAATCAATTTTCAAAAAGATAAAATTTGTGAAGCTTGCCAATTTGGAAAACAAATCAAAACTTCTTTCAAAAGCAAGAAAAATATCTCTACTTCAAAACCTCTTCAATTACTTCACATAGATTTATTTGGTCCTTCTAGATATGCTAGTTTAAGTGGCAAATATTATGCTTTTGTAATTGTGGATGATTACTCTAGATTCACATGGGTATTGTTCTTAACTAATAAGGATGATGCTTTTGATGCATTTAGAATTTTCTGTAAAAAGGTTCAAAATGAAAAAGATTATTCAATTACTTGTATTAGAAGTGACCATGGTGGAGAATTTGAAAATCATGCATTTAAAAAGTTTTGTAATGAGTTTGGCATTGAGCATCAATTTTCATCACCTAGGACTCCTCAATAAAATGGAGTTGTAGAAAGAAAGAATAGGTCTATTCAAGAGATGGCTAGGACCATGCTAAATGAAAACTCTTTGCCAAAATATTTTTGGGCCGAAGCTGTCAACACCGCATGTTATGTTCTGAATCGTGTGTTGATTAGACCTAATCTTAATAAAACTCCATATGAGCTTTGGAAAGATAGAAAACCCAACATTGGCTATTTCAAAGTTTTCGGATGCAAATGTTTTGTTTTGAACACAAAAGATAATCTAGGTAAATTTGATTCAAAATCTGATGTTGGTATCTTTCTTGGCTATTCAAACTCAAGCAAAGCTTATAGAGTTTATAATAAAAGAACTTTGGTTGTAGAAGAATCTATGCATGTCACTTTTGATGAGTCTAATCCCTCCTCTGCGGAGAAAGGAGTTGTTGATAACAATGCAGAAGAAGAACATCAAGAAGAGTCATCGAATGACAATCAAAAGGATGCACCTCATGGAATTCAAGAAGAGCATCATGAAGAAACAAATGCAGAGCAAAATGGAGGTAATTCTCAAACACTCCCCAAAGAGTGGAGGTATGTCTCTTCTCACCCTACAGATGTAATTTTAGGAGATCCCTCACGAGGTGTTACAACTAGATCATCTCTTAGGAACACTTGTGAACATGCTGCATTTATTTCTCAAATTGAACCAAAATCCCTTGCGGATGCGGAAAATGATGAGTCTTGGATTATGGCAATGCAAGAGGAGTTGAATCAATTTGAGAGAAATAATGTATGGGAATTAGTCCCTAATCCGGAACATCAATCCGTTATAGGTACTAAATGGGTATATAGAAACAAAATGGATGAATCTGGTGTGGTTGTAAGAAATAAAGCTAGATTAGTGGCTCAAGGTTACAACCAAGAAGAAGGAATTGATTTTGATGAAACATTTGCACCTGTAGCTAGATTAGAATCTATTAGGATGTTGTTAGCATTTGCATGTTATAAAGATTTCGTTTTATTTCAAATGGATGTCAAAAGTGCTTTCTTAAATGGTTATATTATGGAGGAAGTGTATGTCAAACAACCTCCTGGTTTTGAAAATGAAAAATTTCCAAATCATGTTTACAAATTATCGAAAGCATTGTATGGTTTAAAACAAGCACCTAGAGCATGGTATGATAGGCTTAAAAATTTCTTGTTGGACAATGATTTTTCGATGGGAAAAGCAGATACAACTCTTTTTATTAAGAATAAGAATCAAGATATACTTGTTGTTCAAATTTATGTTGATGATATTATTTTTGGTTCTACTAATAAATCTTTGTGCAAAGAGTTTTCATCTTGTATGAGTCAGGAATTTGAGATGAGTATGATGGGAGAACTGAAATATTTCCTTGGACTTCAAATCAAGCAAAACAATGAGGGAATTTTCATAAACCAAGCAAAATATGTCAAAGATTTGCTAAAAAGATTTGGCATTGATGACTCAAACACCAAGAGCACTCCAATGAGCACAACGATTAAGCTTGACAAAGATGAAAAAGGTAAAGAAGTTGATATTAAAAAATATCGAGGTATGATCGGCTCTTTACTTTACTTAACCGCAAGTAGACCCGATATCATGTTTAGTGTATGTTTATGTGCAAGATTTCAATCATGTCCCAAGGAATCTCATTTGCTTGCTGTTAAAAGAATTTTTCGTTATTTGAGTGGAACCATAGATCTTGGTCTTTGGTATCCTAGAGGAACACATATAGATTTAACTTGTTATTCGGATGCTGATTTTGCTGGTTACAAAGTTGATAAGAAAAGTACTAGTGGAACTTGCTATTTTCTTGGTCATTCACTTGTCTCATGGTTTAGCAAGAAACAAAATTCGGTTGCACTCTCAACCACTGAGGCGGAATATATTGCCGCAGGTAGTTGTTGTGCACAAGCACTTTGGATAAAACAAACTCTTAAAGACTACAGCATTAATCTTGAACAAATTCCTATCAAGTGTGATAATACTAGCGCCATAAATCTTTCAAAGAATCCCATTCAGCACTCTAGAACCAAGCATATAGAAATAAGACATCATTTCTTGAAAGATCATGTTCAAAAGGGAGACATTGCATTAAAGTTTATTTCTACAGAAAAACAACTTGCCGATATTTTTACCAAACCTCTTGGCGAAGAGCAATTTTCAAAAATTCGGCATGAACTTGGGATGATGAAATTTTCACATTAACATTTCTATTCATGTCATTAAGTCTACAAAATTGTTTGATTGATTGATATTTTGATGTTTTAATAGCCATGAAATGCTTAAGCATGATAAACCAGTAATGAGTTTGCTTTATTGATTCTTAAATGTTTCTATGAATTGAATGCTGCAAAACATTTTTGAATGTATGTAAGTTTATGAATCATGCATTAAAATGGCTTATAAAACATTTTTGGATCAATTAAATGATCTTAAAATGTATTATTTGTTGGCCAAATACTAAAATAGATGTGCGAAATCATAAGTTGTAGAAAACGGATCGCCGTTATTTCCATAAACGGCTAACCGTTTTCGAGCAGAAACCTTGCCAAGCATTTCGACGCGTTTTCTAAAGACAGCTTGATACACATTCTGGACGCTGTCGGTTCGCCGATATCTCCGATAAACGGCTCACCGTTTTCTAAAGACAGCTTGATACACATTCTGGACGCTGTCGGTTCACCGATATCTCTGATAACGGCTCACCGTTTTCTAAAGACACATTCTGGACGCTATCGGCTCGCCGATATTTCTATAACGGCTCGCCGATATCACACGATAAGTGAACATGACTCGTCTTCTTCCTCATTTCAACCCGCGACTGTTTTTCTCTCTCTCTCAACCCGCGACTGCTCACCATTTTCTTTCTCAAATCAGTCATTCCTTCAGTCTTTTTGCGTCAATTTGAAGCTCTAGAAACTTTTTTTCATCATCCTTAGCATCCTTTTAACCGATCTAAATTCGTTTTTAAAGCTTGAAATTGAAAAATCCCAAAATCATAACCCTAGAACCCGCGACAGCATTCTTGTCCAAATTAGCTCAAATTTCTTTCAAATTTCGTTAATAATCTCTCTTTAAACCCTCCATCTCTCTTTCCATTCGTTTATTTTCTTACCAAAACAACAATGGCTTCACAACCAAGGCGTGCCCGAACCAAAAATGCTGCACCGCGTGAATCCAGTCCTCCTCGGCTTCCTTCTCAGGACTTCGAAAGCCTACATTTTCGCAATGCTGACTCCGCTCAGCGTTTTCACGATAAGTTCATGGGAAAACGGGTAACTCCCTCTTTTTATCTTGATATTGAAGAATTTTCTGATATTACTATTTATGGGAGTAGTATTACGCACATGCTTAGGCATTGGAATGAGGCCTTTAGTATAGAAGAACATGTTTATGAAAATCTTGTGCGTGTCTTTTATTCCAATATGGAACTATCCCCCTCTAGGCAATATCATGTTATTACATATGTAGGAGGAGTTCGTATTGAGTTTAGTGAGGAAGATTTGTGTCGTATTCTTGGGATTCGTTACGGAGGCATCGATATTTATACCACTAGGAAGGAGCTTGAATTTAGTGGATTCCGTCATAAGGATGGAGTACGGAACATTTGTAGACGAAGAGATCTATCCAATGACATATGTTCTCTGTCCTTTAGGTCTCAGCTTCTTCCATTTCAGGTTCGAGTTATCCACATCATCCTCCAACATATGGTCACACCTAGACAGGGTCATACCGATGAGGTAACTAGGTTAGATGTCGGTATACTAGACTCCCTCATCCGTACACGAAATGTGAGCTTATCCTACATTATCCTTCGTCATATGTTGTCCACTCCTAAAGTGACCAACCGGTCCCTTCCATATGGCAGCATTATTACTAGGATTATGAGACATTTCGATGTTCCTATCACTGAGCCCGTGTATGTCGAGACCCGAAAACTAGGTCGTGATATTATGTCTTCGATAGGATTCTTTAAGAAACGCATTAGTGGGTAAAAACAACCTCCTCCAAGAATGAAGACACCTTACTTACCCCAGAGGATAATCGCATGCTCAACGATATCTATTCCGCGGATGAGCTGCCCGACTTTCGCCTTGGAGCTAGACCACGTGTCCCTCGCCGAGCAGCAGCAGCAGCAGATGTCAGCACCAGCGGCAGCGGCAAGAAGCAGCAAAGAAGACTAACAAAGAAGAAGCGAAGCGGCGCAAAAAGATCTTCTCAGGATGATGTGCCAGTCGAACCGACTGTGCCTCCTGCCGCATCCTCTGCTCATGAGGACCGTCTTCAATAGCTCTTCGACAGAGTTGATACACTGTCCCAGCAGCAGCAGCAGCTCAACTCCGACTTCGCAACCTTTCGGCAGCAGATGCTTGATCAGCAGATGGAGTTGATTGCTGGGCAGCGCAAGATTCTCGGTCATCTCGGCTATGATCCCGGCAGTTCCTCTTCACAGCCCCCACTTTAGTTTCTGCTCATATGCATTTCGCACAAACATTGTTCATCTCATGCTCTTGTCTATTGCCATTTGCTTTTTGATTGAGATTTGAATCTTGTTTATAATTGTGATTGATTTTGTTAGATATTTGAATTTTGTTTATGATTGTGTTTGTTTTTTATGATATCACTATCTTTTGCGTATGTTGATGAAGATTGTGTTGGATTGGACGGTTGTTGCTAAATTGGAGTTATATGGGAGTGTTTTTAATTGTTTTGTCTTTGAGGATTTGATCAGTTTTATAGGGGAAGTTCTGCCAAAATTTTCGCACGACATGGTAACTTCTATTTTTTTTCAGCTAATAGCACTCATTTCTTTTTGATGCTGAAGGGGGAGAATGGATATTTTAAATCTGTTAATAAAATATTTGATTTGAGTTTAAGTATGGTTTAAAAAGTGTGTATGCAAATAGGGGGAGCTAAACTCTTTTTCAAAGGGGGAGCACATATTTAGGGGGAACAAAAGTGAACAAATATTTTTTTTAAGTTTGTCATCATCAAAAAGGGGGAGATTGTTAACACAAATATTTCTTTAATATTGTTTTGATGATAACAAACTTGATGAAGATTGATTAATTCTTTAAAAGTCCAAAAAGTTTTTACACTCCTTCAAATCATAATTCTAATACCATAAAGGTTATTATATTCTATGAAAAATGGTTAATAAGCAATAGCATCGAATTGAAAAACCTTGAGTATTTTGAAAATGGTCAAAAACGGGAGTATTTTGAAAATGGTAAATAACGGCTCGCCTATATTCCTACATAACGATTCGCCGATATCGAACAGAACTGAGAAATCAGCTTCTGGAAGATAACGGCTCGCCGACATGTTTTGATAACGGTTCGCCGATATCGAACAAAACTGAGAAATCAGTTTCTGGAAGATAACGGCTCGCCAACATGATTTGATAACGGCTCGCCAACATGATTTGATAACGGCTCGCCGACTTTAGACAGAACTGAATCTTAGTCTCTGGAAACTAACGGCGACCCGACATGAAGATAACGGTTCGCCGACCTGGAATGAAATTGTGAGATTAGCTTCTGGAAAATAACGGCTCGCCGATATCCTTGATAACGGCTCGCCGACAGCAAACACAATGAAAATCCGACATGAAGATAACGGTTCGCCGACCTGGAAAGGAATTGTGAAATTAGCTTCTGGAAAATAACGGCTCGCCGATATCCTTGATAACGGCTCGCCGACTTGAAACAGAAAAGAAGTTTTAGCTTCTGGAAAATAACGGCGATCCGACATCTCTATAACGGCGATCCGACATTTTGAAAATCCAGCCCAACGGTCATATTGACCAGTCAAACGGCGATCCGACAGTGAGCAAAAAGTGAATAACGGCTAGTTTTCAGCTCCAACTATAAATAAGCTCAATCAAATTCAAACAACTTTTGATCACAACACTACCATTGAGCTTATATTCGTGAACAACCTTCATAGAGCTTTAAAAACGCATTCTTGCTTCATCTATCTCATACATTGGGCTTTGATTTGTAATCTTAAATATTGTGTGAGAGAAAAACAATTTGTAATCTTTTGTTTTGAGTGATTGTAAGTGTTGGGATACACTTGGGTTAAGAGATTGGGGATTATCTCTTATTGTAAAGGTTTATTGACACCTAGGAAGTCAATTGTAAGCATTTGAAGCCTTGGTGGCTTGTTTAGTGGAATCCTCTAGCCCGGAAAGCTTGGAGGCGTGGACGTAGGCGAGGTTGGCCGAACCACGTAAAAATCTCGTGTTTGAATCTCTCTTTCCTTATTCTTTTATTATTGCTTTTTATTGAATTTATTCCTTTCACTTCCATTAAGGCATTAGATTGAATTGTGTTGTGATTTGCTTAGTTTAAGTTTCAAAAATCCAATTCAACCCCCCCCCTCTTTGGTTGCACACTTGCATTTCACGCTCAACCAGAGCCCCAAGACCCACTAGCAAGTATGGAGACTACGTTTGAGTACCATGCATGGGATTTAGGCACACGTACAAAATGGGTGTGCTTGTGTGTTGCAACAGTAGTGGGATAATTCCTGAGTCGAAGTGATCGTGTTTGACTTGGTTTCTATTTGAGTTGTTAAATAAATATTGTTTGTCTATCCTAGCTGAGATTATTGGTTTAGAATTGGTCTAGAACTCTAGAGTTGATTTGTACAAATAAGTCTTTCGCTATTAATAAAAGCATTCAGCAAATTATCAAACATATTTTCCTTGGTTGTTCTTGCCAAAAGCAGAACAAATCTAATATCTCTAAATCATTATAACTTGCTCTTGACTGGGACCTATCAATTAGTATCAGAGTCAGGCTCAACAATGTCGATTAACAAAGAACGTATTGAACGCGTGAAAGCTAAAATTAGAGGCTTACAAGACAAAATGAATCAGATGGAGTTGGGACTCACGGACAAGTTGCACCACCTTGAAGAAGCATTTAGAAAGTTGGCAGACTCAATTAGCATCTCAAAAGGAACGACAAGTCAGCAGGAAAATGTGGGATCTTCAAGGCCGAGAAGAGAAGAGAGTGAGAGAAATCGTCAATAACTTCCCCCTCGTGTGGCCAAGCTAGAATTCCCACCCTACGCAGGAGATGACCCGATGGAATGGTTCAACAGAGTGTCACAATTCTTTGAGTATCAGGAGACGACAAATGACCAAAAAGTGGCGCTGGCTTCTTTCCATCTCGAAGGTGAAGCCAATCAATGGTGGCAGTGGCTACGAAGGGCATATCGAGAAGAGAAACGCATTGTTACTTGGGAAACTTTCACGGAGGAATTATGGGGTCGCTTTGGACCAACAAAGCGCGAAGACTTTGACGAAGCACTATCACATGTAAAGCAAACAGGCACTTTACGAGACTTCCAGAAGGAGTTTGAAAGATTAGGGAACCGGGTACACGGATGGACATAAAAAGCTTTGGTAGGTGCCTTCATGGGAGGAATTAAGCCAGAAATATTGGAGGAAATTCGGATGTTCAGGCCATGGATGTTGAAAGAGGCGATTAGAGTGGCAAGAATGCGAGATAAACAACTATCACATCAGAAGAAAATATCAAGGCCAGCGTTATTTAATCGACCGTCGTTCACACAACCTGCCAACAACAAAGCCATTCCTACTATGCCTATAAAAAAATTAAGCTGGGATGAAATGCAGGGCCGGTGAGCGCAAGGGCTTTGCTTCAATTGTAACGACAAGTTCGCGGCTGGGCACAAATGCACAAGGGCACAACTTCTAATCATGGACAATGAAGTAGAGATGAATGAAAATACTAACGCAGATGTTACTGAAGGAGTAAACCAAACAAAGCTAGATGAGAGTAAGGATCTCCAAATTACTTACTATGCAGTCACGGGTTGGGCAGCCCCTCAAACCATGTACATGTTGGCAAAGATTGGCTCCTACGAAATCATGGTTTTAATCGACAGCGGATCCACCCATAACTTTATCAGCACTAGGTTGGCTAATCAACTTCAATTACCAATCAAGCCCACAGCAGCATTTTCGGTTCGAGTTACAAGTGGCGAGAAACTAATGTGCCAAGGCAAATTCGAGAAAGTACAAATTATCATTCAAAACGTTCCTTTTTCACTCACTGTCTACTCGTTACCTATCACAGGTTTAGATATGGTCTTGGGCATTCAATGGCTCGAATTGTTAGGTGCCGTAGTGTGCAATTGGAAGACCCTTACCATGGAGTTCGATTGGGGTGATCAGAGATGACATTTGCAAGGTATCAATCTACAGTCCTTGCAAACGACTTCTCTGACTGAAATTTCTAAAGAGATTCGGTAAGGCAATGAAGCATTTACAATTTGTTTACACAAAATTGGAAGAAGCTTGCACATAGTACCAGCAGATATGCAACAATTATTGAAAGATTATGAAGAAATATTCCAAGAACCGAAAAAGTTACCACCGTCACGAGGAATTGATCATTGTATCCCACTTAAAGAAAGAATGGAGCATGTCAATGTTCGACCATACCACTACGCCTATTTTCAGAAAGCAGAAATTGAGAAACAAGTTAAAGAGATGCTGCGATCGGGATTGATAAGACCCAACACCAGTCCATTCTCTTCTCCGGTGCTGCTGGTAAAAAAGAAAGACTGTAGTTGGCGATTTTGTACCGACTATCGAGCTCTCAATGAAGTAACCATCAAAGACCGATTCCCCATACCCATCATTGAGGATATGCTCGACGAACTACATGGTGCTGTTTACTTCACAAAGCTTGATTTAAGAGCTGGATACCACCAAGTTCGAGTTAACCCACCTGACATCCGCAAGACAGCCTTTCGCACACACAATGGGCACTACGAATACCTGGTGATGCCATTCGGATTATACAATGCGCCGTCAACTTTTCAAGCTGTAATGAACTCCATATTTCGGCCTTATCTTAGAAAATTCATTCTTGTATTCTTTGATGATATACTAATTTACAGTGCATCGTGGAATAGCCACCTTGAACATGTCAAACAGGCGTTGGAAGTCCTAAAGCAACAACAATTTTTTATTAAAATTAGCAAGTGCAATTTTGGCCCACAGGAGCTGGAGTACTTAGGCCACATCGTTACTTGCGACGACGTGAAAGTGGATGAAAGGAAAGTTGCTGCTATGGTGTCATGGCCAAAACCACAAAACATCACAAAACTAAGAGGTTTCCTCGGCCTCACAGGCTACTACAGCAAATTTGTAAAAGGGTATGGTGTTTTAGCTCGACCTCTCACTAATCTTCTAAAAAAGGGACAATTTTGCTGGAATTTAGAAGCAGAAGAGGCATTTAAGAACCTGAAACAGGCCATGACGCAAACACCTATACTAGCTATGCCGGATTTCAAAGATACATTTGTGATTAAAGCGGATGCTTCCGGCGAAGGCATTGGTGCAATTTTACAGCAAAAAGGAAGACCGATTGCTTTCCTAAGACGCGTCCTTGGGGTCTCGAAACAGTCTTGGTCAATTTATGCAAAGGAGATGCTTGCCATCCTTGAAGTAATTCGGGCATGGAGACCTTATTTATTGGGACAGAAATTTATCATCCAAACCGATCAATGCAGCTTAAAGTACTTACTAGAACAGAAAATAGCCACACCCGAATAGTAAAAATGGTTGGCTAAACTGATGGTTTACGAATATGTGATTGAAGACGCCCTAGGGAAAAAATATACTGCGGATGCCCTGTCACGGCGACCCGACAACCCAACTCTTCATCACTTATTTGTACCGCAAATGGCCTTATGGGATGAAATCAAAGCAGCAGCGATGGATGATGAGCACATGAAGAAAATCACACAGGCAACCCATGATCAAGTTACTGGTCCATATTTGTCACGTAACGGCTTGATTTTTTTTAAAAGAAGAGTTGTAGTTCCTGTCAAATTACGTGGAGCATTATTATTTGAGGCACACGACACCAAAGTGGGGGGACATTCCGGAGTTCTTCAAACGTACAAACACCTAGCTCAACCATTTTATTGGCCTTCTATGTTCAATTCAGTTCAGGAATATGTAAGCAGATGTGAAACTTGTTAATGGGTAAAAGCTACAACATTGAAACCTGCTGGACTCTTGCAGCCATTGGCCATTCCTCACCAATTATGGGAAGATATTTCAATTGATTTTGTTGAAGGCCTACCAAGTTCACAAGGCAAGGATGCGATTATGGTGGTGGTTGATCGATTAAGCAAGTCGGCTCATTTAATGTCATTAACACATCCGTTCATAGCTAAAACAGTGGCAGAAAAATTCATTGATGGAGTAGTTAAGCTACACAGTATGCCCAAATCCATATTCAGTGATCGGGATCCAATATTTATAAGTAAATTTTGACAAGAATTCTTTACTTTATTGGGCACGCACTTGAAGATGAGTTCGGCATATCACCCTCAAACCGAGGGCCAAACCGAAGTAGTCAATCGATGCTTGGAACAATACTTGAGATGTTTTGCACACCAATGGCCACGAAAGTGGAGTTCTTACTTAGTATGGGCTGAATTTTGGTATAATACAACATATCATGTGTCAGCAGGTATGACTCCATTCCAAGCCTTATATGGACGCTTGCCTCCAATAGTGTCAACTTATCAGGTGGGAACTTCTCCTGTGCATGAAGTGGATAAAGCCTTGTTATCACGTGATGAGCTATTATCACAGTTGAAGAGAAATTTAGCAACCGCGACTAATCGGATGAAACAATCCGCAAACAAAGGTCGCCGAGAGGTAGAGTTCAAAGAGGTTGACATGGTGTTTCTGAGGCTCCAACTATATCACCAGTCCTCAGTATTCAAGCGAGCTCATCAAAAGTTGGCCAGCAGATATTTTGGGCCCTACAGAATTCTTCACAAAATTGGAACCGTGGCCTATAAGTTGCAAATGCCAGAAGGTACAAAAACCCATCTTGTATTCCATGTATCATTGCTCAAAAAAGTGATGGGTGAATCAACTACTGCCACTGTTGAGTTGCCCCCTATCGATGATGAGGGAGTCATCATGTTACAGCGGGAGTCAATTGTGGATACTCGTTGGTTAAAAAGGGGAGGGAAATTAATTAACCAAAGCCTAGTTCGTTGGCACAAATTACCACCTGAAGAGGCAACATGGGAAGATGTTACATTAATCAGATAAAATTTCCCTTCGTTGGCCCTTGAGGACAAAGAACCTCTTCCAGTAGAGGGCATTGATAAGCCCAGACGCTCAACTAGAGCCCTAAGACCCACTAGCAAGTATGGAGACTACGTTTGAGTACCATGCAAGCCATGCATGGGATTTAGGCACACGTACAAAATGGGTGTGCTTGTTTGTTGCAGCAGTAATGGGATAATTCCTGAGTCGAAGTGATCGTGTTTGACTTGGTTTCTATTTGAGTTGTTAAATAAATATTGTTTGTCTATCCTAACCGAGATTATTGGTTTAGAATTGGTCTAGAACTCTAGAGTTGATTTGTATAAAAAAGTCTTCCGCTATTAATAAAAGCATTCAGCAAATTATCAAACATATTTACCTTGGTTGTTCTCGCCAAAAGCAGAACAAATCTAATATCTCTAAATCATTGTGGCTTGCTCTTGACTGGGACCTATCATGATATGTACATCTCTTTTTATGTGTAAAAGCAAATAATTGTCTTTCTATGTGTACGGTCGACAGCGGAGCCCCGGAAAATATAGAGAATTTAAAACATAATAATGTATGAGAGCGAATTGTGCGTTTACATGTAAGTCAAGGTCGTCTTCGTTGGTCGTCGTTAGAAGTCGAGGGTCATCATCAGCCCTTAATTTACGTTAGATCTATCCACCCATATAGTGAATGAACTGTGAGTTGACTACTTTCGTGCATGTCATCGATCACAACTCGTAATCAACGAAAATCAGATACTCTTATAAATTAACTCAAATTACTGTAAGTTGACTCATGGATAAAATAGACCCAGTACCATGCTAAAGACTAAAGAGGACGGTACCTAACTATAGTGGACGAGTCATTAATTTCACTTAATGAACCGACTATTGCAATCGCACGTAGATCACGAAACGTGGTAAATTGACCCACCACCACCTAATTTGCTTTATTTCTCACTTCGAAGGCTCATGAATCTCTTGAATAATTTGTCCATGTCTTACTCAATATGCAATCGAATTGGCATATGTTGTGATGCTCGTACCATAGGGTCACAAACTTGAATCTTTTAGTGATGGGTTTCGAAAGCATCATCCCTCCACACTTACGAAATCTGTTGTTTTTAGTTTATTTGGATATGAGAGAGAACAATTTTCGTGGCCATTTGCCTAATTAAATGAAAAGTGAGAAAAGAGTAGTTTTTCAAAGTTTAATTTTGAGAATAGTTTTATATTTAATATAATTTTATATATATCCTCACATATATTACAAAAACTCAAAATTATCCTTATTTAATAAAGAGTAAAAATAATTAAATTTAGAGAGATTATTATTATTATCATTTATATTGAGATAAAAAATAAAAGAAATAAAATTGAAAAAAATATCAATATTTTTTAGTTAACAATGTTTATATACAAACAATAAAAAAAATTATATATACATGTATATAAATATGTAAGTAAATTTTATTTGATATTATGTTCATTTTAATTATTTATATTCTTACAGTAGTCTAAGAATATCTCCAAGAGACTTTTAAAATTTTACTCTTCAAATTTTAATTTACTTACTGATGTGGCAAATAAGTGTATAGAAAAATACAATCCCCTCCAAAAGACTCATCAAATAAGAATAAATTAACATTATTTTAATCAAATCTTTCCAACTATCAAATTGAATTGCTATTATGTTTTTGAAAGGAAATATAAATAATAATTATTGCAGTCTTATCTTTTCAATAAATAATAATAAAATATTAATAGAAAAGGGAGAAACTCACTCGGCAATATTGAAGAGTGAGAAACAAATCTTATTTGAAAAATCTAAATTAACGTGTTTTTTGACGTGTTTAATTTTGATATGACTCTTTAAATAAGAAGTATAATTTTATTTGAAGAGTCTTTTAGACATGTTCTAACACTTATTTAATAATCAACTGTGAAAAAAAAAATCATTTAAATGTTTGCTAAAATTTATTTTTAAAAGTTTCTGACAGCTATACCCCCATAGTTTGGTTAAATGGTCATATAGACTCCCAAGTTTTCAATGATGGACACCAAAATCTTCCTTGATTGCGATTTATTTGGATTAAAAAAATGAGTATTTTGATACTTTTACTTTGCATTGACTTTAAAATTAAAAAACGAGCCACTCGTCACTTTGGCTTTTTTTTTCTTTTTCGATAAGCTACCGTACTTTTCCAATAATAATTAAAAATATATAGAAATAAAATGGCTTAAAGCACCTTTGATTATGAGATTGAAGGAATCCACATGGTTAAAAAAATGTAGGAGCAGTGGAAGTAATTAAGCTAATCCGAAATAAGGTTCTGTTTGGTATAATTTTTCAAATATAACTTATTTAAGTAGAGTTTTTATCAGTATAATTTTAATAAATAGGGCTTTTATAAAAAAAAATTAGTTGTTTAGTTGTCAATGAGTGTTTTTATTAAAAATTATAAAATTAATTTAACAGACAATTTTTTTAAATTTATGTTATAAAAAGAATGAAATAAGATTATCAATAAGTAAAAGATATTTTTGAGCTTGTAATTTATCAGCAAGCTTTAATTAATTCATTGCTGACTTATAAGAGATAAGACCACATTCATAAAATCACACAAGATCATAATCTTTCGTCAAGTTCAGATTATCTGCTCAAAATCAAGAGTAAATGTTTAATCAGAGATGGTAAAACCTTGATTTTACAAACATTATGCAAGATGAGACTTGAAGAAAAACACTTGCAACGAATTTATCATATTAATTTTGATCAAAATCTCCCAATCATAAACGAGATTTACAATTTAAGAAAACTAATTCTTTTACAAGACTATATACTTTAGTAAATTTCATCCAAGAATTAACTGCTGCAAATTGCAATACCTGCCTATCTTTTACTTTTAAGAGAAGTAAATTTTTTCTACTTTAAAAGTAACTGAATCTATAATCATATGATTGCATAAATGCATGCGTGGTAAAAGATTATTGAAAAATAAGCCCTAAAATTCTTTGAAGATTAATAGAATTTGGAGGTTATATAATGTCTTTTTAAAATATTACAGTGTTTTGTGTTTCTTTCCTGCAAACAATCCTTTTCCATGCTCTCTTTAATTCATAAGGCAAAGTTTTGCCGGTCTAAAATTGGAGATCTTATTAGAACAAAAATCTTCATCAAGAAGAATGTTATATTGCCATCTCAGTCCATTTTAGATCCACATAAATGCATTTGAATCCTCAAATTAGAATTAAATGTTACAAATTTAAAATTACACATTAATTCGTTGATATCCTTCCAATTCTAGAATATATCGGAATGCCAATAAGGCAGATCTGGTTAGATATATCCACCCTGCTCGAGATCCAAAACCATGACAAAAATGAAGATTTATTTAATTGGAATTCATATGGGGTGTAGCTATCTTTAGGTTAATTAGAAGATTTATATCTGGTTGGATGATTTTTTTTAAAGGTTAATTAAAATGTTTTTAATTCAATTTAAAACTTTGGAAAAATAATCAATATGTATAGAAGCAAGTGATTTTATTACATGATATGGGAATGACAGTAAATTTAGCATTTGAAATCCACTGTGAAAATTAAGGGAAAAAAAAAAAGCATTTGACATCCAAATAAATGGTAAAAAGTACTCATAAGGGGGGTCCTTGGTGTCTATTGTTAAAGTTTAAAAGTTTAGGGATTTACATGATTATTTCATTAAATTATGGGGGTATACTGTCTTTTTCAATTTTATTTTTAAAGCACAACTAATAATAATTATTTTAAAGTTGTATTACTAATTTACCATTGACTCTTAGCATTATTAATTGTTTAGTGATAATTATTAGCCCCAACGTCATGGTCATCTTTTTTTATTTTTAAAAGAAAGAAAAAGAACATATTCCGGTCGCCATGAGCCTCGGCATAATGTGAACAAATGGACAGAATGCATAGGCCTTGCCAATGTTGAGCAGCTTCTTCTTTTCGGTAAGTAAAGTGCCATAAGCCCTTTATTCACGGTTCAAGTACAGCGACGTGTAACAATTTACAAGCCTACATGCGTTTACTCGGACGACTCGCTCAATGATGAAACACAACAATTTGCAAGTCTCCACTCTCCTGTACATTTTTTATTTTCTTGTTTTCAGATTCATACGCCTCTTGTATAAGTATATGCTAATTTCCTTCACTTAAAACTTGTATCAACTTCACTAAGCAATTAGATTGCTGCATCTAAGGAAAAAAAAAAAAAGACCAATATGCGCTTATCATTCTTCTTTGTTCCTATGTTGTTGTTACAATATTCCATAGCTAGCTTAGCTATGACGACTTTAAACAATTTAACAACAGATCAATCGGCTCTTCTTGCATTCAAAGCCCGTGTCGTTGATTTTCGAAGTGTCCTGACAAGTAATTGGTCTATATCTTATCCAATATGTACCTGGGTTGGCATTTCTTGTGGTTCACGCCATCAAAGAGTCACGGCCTTAAATCTTTCAGATATAGGTCTCGGAGGTACCATTCCCCCACACTTGGGAAATCTCACGTTCTTAGTATCTCTTGATGTTAGCCTGAACAATTTTCATGGCCGTCTACCTAATGAATTGGGGCAATTACGCCGACTCAAATTTATTAGTTTCACTCTCAATAAATTGAGTGGAAGCATTCCAACATGGATTGGTGTCTTATCCAAATTACAAATGTTGAGTCTTCGTAATAACAATTTCACGGGTTCAATCCCAAATTCTCTCTTCAATTTATCGAGGCTGGAGATGTTAGACGCAACGTTCAACGTTATTGATGGAAATATTCCTTCAGGGATAGGAAATTTGAGCAATCTTTTGAATCTAAATATAGCTCATAACAACCTACAAGGTACGTTCTACGTATTTGCATTTGCATAGCTGCAAAATTCCTTTTATTTTAGAGGTTGGGGATATTTCCACTCATTATTCTTGCAAACACACCTCATCTTGATAAGATAGTTATAATAAGTTCATGTTATCTTATAGAATTATAAATTAACAATAAGTCTGAACAATTAACTACTTAAATTATTCTTATAATATTTCCTTTTATGACTAAGGGCTTTTAACAATCTTTGGTCATTTACGGTTGTTTTAAAATAAGTTTAATTTGATTATTTCACTCTTATAATATAAAATGACCATATTACCCCAAAAAAATGTACTATTGTACTAATATATAGTTTTGGCATTTTGTTTTATGTTTTGTAATACAATATTTCTAAAATAAAATTCAACAATTTTTAGTGCCCGACATGTCACAAATACATTTTGTTAGTTTAGTTGAAGTAAATTTTTGGGTATTTTAGTACTTTTACCTTATGAGAGTAAACTAGTCATATTAAATTTATATCAAAGCAACCTCAGTTATTAAATATAATAAAAGAATATAAGTTTCAAAAATAGATTAAGATGAATTTAACTGATTAATTCTCAAAACTTCTTTATTTGAATTTTTTTTTTAAGAATCTTGTTGCAATAATTTTTTGAAAGCGGGTGGGGTTTTACAAAAATTATGGGGTAGAAATTAGGGATGGAAAAATCCTCTACAGAACTCATGGAGTCCCACCCCAAATGAAGTGAATCTTGAATAATTTTTATAAAATAGGAGAAAAATAATCCCCAAATTTTCAATGGGGTGGGGTTTGGTTTTATACTCTCAACCCCACCCCACCCCTACCCCAATCCTTATTATATGTAAATATTTTAAAATTTTTATTTAATGACTTTTGTTTTGTCAATTACAATGTTAGTTAATAAATTTTCTTTTTATTTTTACTTAATATAAATAAACTATAACTAAAAGAAAGCCCTATAAGATGATTCTTATTCACCCTTAAAAAATTGGTTTATTTATAAAAGAATGATAAACCTTACGATCTTAGGTAATATAAATATGATAAAGAGAAGATGAAGCTACCGACAAAGAAGAATTTGAAACATTGCTATACATTTTTATTTTTTTAGTTATTATTTATATATCCAAATGTTTTACAGTTTTGATATTACTTGAAGATATTGTTTCAAATTTTTGAGATTTTGTTTAAAATTTAAATGCTTTATAATATAGTGATGATTTTATTTAAGTTTTTGATTTACTAAAATTATGTATTCATATATATTATATAATAATAAACGGGGAATGGAGTGAGGATGGGGAGGGGGTGGAGAAAACATTCTCCACAAGAGGATTCTTCATCTTTATCCCACTAAATTTATTAGGGAATGGGGAATGAGGTAGGCGTCCCCACTCACACCATACTCCATACTCAATTGCCATCCCTAGTAGAAATATCAACATCCCCTACCAAAAAAAAAATTATAAAACTAATTACATACATTTTGTGGGCAAATTTGATTTCATGCATTATGAATATTAAATTTATGTTAAGTAAAACGCTCAGTAACTCATCAATGTTGGCGTTAATCGTTATGACAGGTCAAATTCCAACCGAAATTGGCAATCTACAACATTTGAAGTATCTTGTTCTTGGTGTGAATAATTTAAGTGGCCTCATTCCACCCACGATCTTCAATATGTCAACCATAAGAATCCTTAATCTGCGTGGCAATCAACTGTCAGGCCACTTACCATCAACGATTGGCCACTCGCTTCCGAACATAGAGTATTTAACCTTGGTGGCCAATAATCTTATAGGGACAATTCCCAACTCTATTACCAATGCTTCTAAACTCATTGGCCTAGCGTTGAGCATAAACTCATTCTCAGGCCATATTCCAAATACATTTGGCAACTTGAGGCACCTCAGCGTGCTCAACCTTATGATCAATAACTTGACCACAGATTCATCTTCAGCAGATCAGTGGAGTTTTCTCTCTTCTTTGACTAATTGCAGAGATTTAACACATTTATCCTTGAGTTCTAATCCATTAGGCGGCATCCTTCCACCAGTAATTGGGAATTTCTCTGCTTCTCTTCAAAAAATCTATGCAGGCGAGTGCAAACTCAAGGGCAACATTCCTCAAGAAATTGGTAATTTACGTGGCTTGACACTTTTAAGCCTCTACAATAATGACTTGAATGGAACTATTTCACCAACGATGGGAAGACTTAAGCGGCTACAAGGGTTAACTCTTGAAGATAATAATTTGGAAGGATCCATTCCCTATGATCTTTGCCACTTGGGGCTGATGTATGGAATGAGGTTAAATGGAAATAAGCTCTCTGGACATATACCACCGTGCCTCGCGAGCTTGACATCTCTAAGAGAACTTCACTTAGGCTCCAACAAGCTCACTTCTAGTATACCGTCATCCTTGTGGAGCCTTGAGTACATCTTAGAGGTAAACTTGTCGTCAAATTCATTAAATGATTCTCTCCCTTCCAATGTACAAAAGTTAAAGGTCTTGATAGTTTTAGATTTATCAAGGAATCAATTATCGGGTGATATTCCACCAACCATTGGTGCCCTCATAGATCTAGAAACTCTATCCTTGGCTAGTAATCAATTTCAGGGACCTATTCCTGAGTCAGTTGGCAGTTTGATAAGCTTAGAATCCTTAGATCTCTCCGGCAACAATCTCTCTGGAAAAATTCCTAACTCATTAGAGACACTTTCACATCTCAAACAATTTAATGTGTCTCATAATAGGCTAGAAGGGGAAATCCCTTTTAGGGGGTCTTTTAAAAACTTCTCAGCTCAATCGTTTTCCGGAAATTATGCACTCTGTGGTCCACCTAAACTCCGAGTCCCACCTTGCAAGCAAGACAACAGCAAAAGAACCAAGAAAGTTGCTCTAATTGTCCTTAAATATATTTTGCCTCCGATAGTATCCTCTGTACTTGTAGTGATTACCATCATTATGTACATAAGATACCGAAATAGGACTACAAGAAAATCAGATCACGAAGATTTCCTACCTCTCGCAACATGGAAAAGAACATCGTACCTAGAAATTCAACGAGCAACTGATGAATTTAATGAATGTAACTTGCTGGGTACAGGTAGCTTTGGATCAGTTTATAAAGGAACCATTTCCGACGGGACTGATGTTGCAATAAAGATTTTCAATCTGCAACTAGAGAGAGCATTTAGGAGTTTTGATTCTGAATGTGAAGTTTTACGGAATGTTCGTCATCGAAATCTCATAAAGATCCTTAGTAGTTGTTCTAATCCAGATTTTAAAGCATTGGTACTTCAGTTCATGCCAAATGGTAGTCTCGAGAAGTGGTTGTATTCTCACAACTATTTCTTGGACATTCTACAGAGGTTGAATATAATGATAGATGTGGGGTTGGCTCTTGAATATCTCCATCATGGTCATTCGTGGGCACCTATAATTCATTGTGATTTGAAGCCTACCAACATTCTCTTGGATGAAAATATGGTGGCACATGTGAGCGACTTTGGCATTTCCAAACTCTTATGTGAAGGAGAAGATTCTGTGACACAAACTATGACAATGGCTACAATTGGTTATATGGCACCGGGTAAAGTTTCAATTGTAATTAAAATTTTTGCTCTTTTTTCAAGCACGAGCAAAGTTTGGGTTACCTTAATTATCAAAAAATTATTTGTTTTATCATTTGTTTCATAATTGAAATTAAAAAATGCAGAGTATGGATCAGAAGGAATTGTTTCAGCTAAATGTGATGTCTACAGCTATGGTGTTTTATTGATGGAAACTTTCACGAGAAAGAGGCCCACTGATGAAATGTTCACAGGAGAGATGAGTTTAAGGAGATGGGTAAAGGAGTTATTACCTCACGGATTGACTGAAGTTGTTGACGCAAATTTGGTGCGAGAAGAGCAAGCTTTTTCTGCCAAAATGGATTGTATCTTAAGCATCATGGATTTGGCATTGGATTGTTGTATGGAGTCACCCGACAAGAGGATAAATATGACAGACGCTGCAGCAAAGCTCAAGAAGATTAAAGTGAAGTTCCTGGATGCTGCTGCTGCTGCAGCCAGTTAACGTTATTTTTACCGCGCGCCTGTTAACTTTGTGCGTACTCTTTCCTTCTTGTGCTTCTGGAATTAAAGCCATTGCTTTGAGCAGAACATCAATTGAAATTAGAAATCCAATCTTCAAATTTGTAACTTTGGCATACAGACTGAATACTAGATATGGTATGTGTTTAACTTCAATATTCTCTCTTAGCGTCTTTCTTTTCAATATTCTCTCTTAGACATGGTAATTGGAATATTTAATATATCAAAGTCTCGGTTCAACTTCATTCTTGATTCATAATTAAAATTCCCAGTGAGGGTAGTTATATTGCTCTGGATCACAATTGAACGGTGAACATTGAAAACAGAACTAAACAGCAACTCACGTTTATTCCAAATACTTAAAATGACTCTCATGAACTCATTTATTTATAAACTAGCTCTTGTACAAACCCGCACAATGAATCCATATTCAAACACGAATTCAAGTTCCCCTTTCGCCTCTATACAAGCAGTAGTAGTACAGGAATAAATACTCTAGTTTAATGTGCGGGTACAAATTTTAGGTGCGGGTGAAAAGCAATATCTTTGCAAGCTCAAGTGCTTTGTTGTGGCCAAAAAACTTCTCCACAATCGCCAGTGCAAACTCCATGGAAGTTCCTGGCCCTCTGCTGGTGATAAGGTTGCTATCGACCACAACCCTGTTTTTGACTTCACTTTGATCCGATAGCTTGTTGCACATGCCAGGAAAAGCCGTAGCTATTTTACCCTGAACCAAAGTTAAACATGTCTAAAGGGGAAAACAAATACACAGGAATGATATTGCGGGAAGTTCTTGAGATTTGGGGAAAAAGGTTTTAAATGAATGTAGCCAAAACAAATCAGCATAAAATTTTGCTACACATCCCAAAAAACCATCTCAAATGGCATGACATTCATCAATTAGTTGATTAGATAATATAATTAATTCACTCAGATTTTATAAAAAATTACCAACCACTTAATAACTACCATGTCATTTGAGAGGGAATTTGGGGTAAACAATTTGATGTCTTATCATAACTCTTTCGGTAATGTAACTAATGAAGCAGCAGCACTTTTTGAGTTTGTAATTTGTCAGCAAACTTCAATTAATTCATTACAGAATTACATGATATAAGATCCCGTTCATAAAACCACACAAGATCATAATGTTTCTTCAAGTTCAGATTAGGTGATTCAAATCGAGAGTAAATATTTAAGCAGCAATGGTCATACCTTGAGTAAGCCATGGGGCTCCAACACTAGTGCTGGGGATGCACATATAGCACCGTAAGGCCTATTTGATTCCTTTTGCTTCTTTAGCATATGTACCAATTTTTCTGACTTCGCAAATGGTTGAACACCACCAAGTCCACCCTGTGCATAGATAAATTGTAGTTATTAAGTCAACAATTTGGTAAAGACTATGAAGCAAGAGTAAGCAACCCCACTTACTGGCAAGACAATCAAATCATACGAAAGTTTAGCTGCCTAATCAATAAGCATATCTGCCACTAATTTAACTTGACGAGAAGCCAGAATTTCTAGTTTATCCTCAACTGACGCAACCACAACATTTGCTTTAGCTCGTCACAGAATATCAATTATTATAACAGCTTCCATCTCCTCTGAACCATTCGCAATAGGCACAAGAATCTGAACGAAAAGAAAGTACAAAATTTTCCCCAAGAACTTTTAACATCTGAAGTTATCAAGAATTCCATTTTGAGAACATGTCAGATATCTTCAGGACCTCACATTCTCTAATTTGAAAAATCAGCTTGTTGATAGCCATTTTACAGCTTGTCGATATCCTGAACTTTCCACCCTATCCCTTTGCCACCCAACCACCCCCCGCGCCCCAAAAACAAAGAAAACTTCTTTTTCCTCTCTGGTCGAGCACTGCTCATACTTCTTTTGTAGTTGCATCGAACTTTGGATTTTATTAGAGATATCATAACAATAAATCTACTACCTCCAATATGTTCACAAATGAGTGAAGCCAATGATCTGTATGTATATTTATAGAAGATATCAAAGAGTTTTACATATTGCTGAATGGGTATGCCTGAAAACATCGGAAGAAGATAAACAAATAGAAAAAACTAGAAGTCCAATCTCACCTGAGGAGAATTGTCAAACGTCCACTGAATTGGATTGAATTCAGCAATAGTGAATTCATCACCATGATTTGCACGCATTACCTAGGCACAAGGTGACAATAACGACGAAAGCACGAGGAAGAGAAAATTCAAAGACAAATACCAAGAGAAAGAAATTACATTAAAAGGAATTTAATCAGTCCAGACATTGAAGCTCAACAAATGCACATATCAAAATGCCATTAATTATATCAGACATTGTTTTCACCATCTTAAGATGGATAAGCAGGCATACAACTTTACCTAATGAGCAACTAATGCAAAAAGTCATAATTTCCCCCTGAACTAATTTTTTTGAATACATTAGTATCTGAACCTTCCAATTAGATACGCCAGCGGAACCTATTAGAATTGATTTCCATAAATTATATAACTCATAATTTTTTTAAACAACATAATCTATAGAAGTTAATACCAGTGGCCCAGAAACTTCTTCAGCTTTCCCTTTCCCATACAACTGTTGAACAAGTGCAACGGCAAAACTCCATGGTAGTGCCAGGTCCCGAGTTGTAACAACTTTACCATCCTGCTGTACTCTTGATTCAACAGTTGCTGCACAAGCAGGAGCTAATTGCTCCATAAATGACGGATAAGAAGTAGCCTACAAAAAATGAATAACCCCATAAATTAGAACTTAACAATCATCGGTGAGAGCAAAACTGATGTATAACACAAATATCAATGCAATTCCAAAAGAACACAAAACATAAAAAAGGCTTATCTAACTCTTACCTTCAATCCCTTCAACAGACCCCAAGACGCTATTGCCACAGCAGGTCAAGCACAGATAGCAGCATAAAGATGCCCATTTGAAGCCTGCTTCTTCACAATGCTTTCTAATACTTCAGATTCCTTCAGATTTGTAGCTCCGGACATGCCACCCTACAAGGGAAACAAAAAAGGATATAACATAATCAAAGTATCAGCAACAAAAGAAATTGAAAAGGAAAAATGTACATGCCAGAATAAATATCGAAAAGAATTTCACAGACTACAACAACTTGAAACACTTAACTAGAACCATATAATGAATGATAACAGCCACAATAAGGAAATCCCAAAAAATTAGAATATAAAAATAAAACAAAATTAACTTTTTCTACATTTTTCTTTGCTCAAAATTACTATTTTTTCATTTTCAATCGAAAATTAAATGAAGATGACTTAACAACGAATTATTTAGCTTAACATTCAGTATCAGCAGTAATCATCTATAATTATACAAACATCACATAGATTGACGTGAGCTGAGGTGAGCCGCAATACATACGGGAAGAGCTATAAGATCAAAAACGGCGTCGCGGCAGTCAGACACGAGAGCATCAGCGACAATCTTGACACCATGACACGCGTCGACATGAAGCTGTTTCTCCACAGACGCAACCGCGACGTCAGCTCCAGACCTTCTCAAAACATCGATCGCTATCCCGGCCTCAATCGGCTCACACCCGTTCGCAACAGGCACCAAAACCTTGGATAAAAAAACGACACAGAAAAGTCAAAAAAACGAAACAAAAAGGCAACAACAAAAAATAAAATAAAATAAAAATATCAATTATTTTATGCTAATATTTATTTTTTAATTTGTTAATAAGTAATTTATTAATCGCTTTTTTTTATTAACTTTTTTAATTGATTAAAAAATTAATAAATTAATTTATCGGTTAATTACTTAATTTGTTAGTTATTTTTTTTATTGATTAAAAAATTAATATAAAAATATTATTATAAGAATATTATTATAAAAATAAATAAAAAATAAAAGTAAGGAGTGACGTAAGTATTTTTTAAAATATAAAAATTAAATAAATACTGAAATTAAAATATAGATTAAACCAAATATTTATCCAAATATTAAGCTTCATAATGCTTGATGGGTAAAACTGTAATATTACAATAAAAAAATAAAATTTTATACACAAAAAAGGCAAAAGTCTGATTGTTTCATGCTACTGTAAATTAATGGTAGCGTTGCAAACAATGTTGCCTGTATTATCTTCAGAATGTTATATGAAGAAAAACCAAAGATTGTTCTACAATGGAATTTGGATCCCAAACCGAGTGAAACAAAACAAATGAAACGATTGTTTATTTGCCGCGGACTTTAACATTGAGAGTCCACTGGACCTTTCCTTCCGGTGGAGGGATGGCTTTGGGTAAGCGCATAGGAACCTCGTATTCCCCGAAAGCAGACAGAGGTGTTGGTAGTTGCAGGTTTTCAGGCTCAATAGAAATCGAAACTTGCCTTGCCACCTAAAATTGTATATATGGTATCAGTAAAATAGAAAATTGAAAGAAATATCAATAACTAGGTAAAAGAAACTCTGTCAATTGCAAGTCTAGAATATTTAAGGTAACCCCCAGTGCTTGCATAATATTGCCAAAATCTACATCTTCATGGATTAAGACGCAAAATTTCAATCTATATTACCATGTGGATCTGTTGCTCACAATTGGCTATCATACGATCACACCCTAGCAGAAATTTACCATGCCACCATGGAATTCAATTTCACATGTAGGAATTATACATTCATAATGATCGTTCATATTGACAATGCCCAGCTGGACCTACCCACCTTGCAATCCTCTAATCAATTAACTATTCAATTCCTCCAGGAAAAAAAATTGGAAAATTATTTAATCAGTAAATCCTTCTACTTAAACAAATATGAAATTACTTAAACACGCTTGAAATTTATTTTATCATTCCCGTTCGGGGACGCTGTGCAATGTACAATTAGAAATGTATCAAATATGAAATTACATGGTAAAAACAAAATATCTATACACACATAGTCAATAGTACTAGTGATAGAATCGGCGGAGATTGATAGTAGACCACACAGGTCACTCAGAACAAACTGCTTTTGCTATTATGCTGAGAAACAACTATAAAGAACAACCAAGAAAGATAAAAATCCATACCTCAGCTACAAGCTCCTCTTTTGTCACAGGTGAACGCAATTCTATGGGATCATCTTTTGATGGACGGGAACGTAATTTTTCTATATTGGGGAATCTCCTCAATACCTTGAAAATACAACATCCATCAGATAATCCATATCCGAAAGCAAGATTACATGTACTTAGTTCTTTCTCCAACACCTCAAGAAGGAATTTGACTTAAGGAGTTCATTTTATACTCGCAGGACCAGCATTCCGCTAATCACATGGAGCTAAGATGGAAAAGTAAATCGAAACAAACTGCATAATTTAACATTCATTACGAGGTTCACTTCTAACTGTAGCAAATAGATCATTCAAGCTTAAAAAAAGAAAAGGCAACACATCAGTTCACTCCAAGACAATTTGTACCGAATCTGAAGAAATTAAAAGATAGGCCACAAACCAGTCGAGCATTCTCCAGGCGCCTAGCTGCCTTCTCAAATTCTCTACTCGTATTATCCTCAAACTTCTTGGTATGAAGTTGCATTTTATAAGCAGCTTATTAAATAAATTGCCATGTACTTTTAAAGTTCTTATTATAACCTTAAAACTTTAACCAAAAGATAATTAAGTCTTATTTTTCTGCAAATCGTAATATATAAATAAAAGGCAATTTAAACTTATGTCTATTTTTTGTTATTATATAATAAAACAACACTTTCGTAATCAAATTTACTAAATGCATGAATTCTACTTTATAAATTTACAGTAACCATAACAACACAATTTTCAAAACACTGACTTATTTTTTCAATCGGCATCTTATTTAATCCATACAATATAAAGTAGCTTCATCAGCCACCGCAATCCCAATTTGATTCCTAATGGGGGATTCGACCCAGTTTCCAAATGCTTTTATTACTAACATTAATCTTATATTTAGAAAGAGAGTAACATCAGGTATCACAACAATTGAGTCCTATCTTAAGTCTCAATTAATGTGAAATTAATTGAATAAATAGTATGTGGAATATTAATTTTATCCATATAAAATTCACTATATAATGACCTTGAGATTCATTTGTTAGAATCCGCAAACATTATTAATAGGAAAAGGCAATCTGACTTCTCTAAGAACACTCTTTTTGAGCTCCAACACGCTCACTTCTAGTATCCCATCATCCTTGTGGAGTCTTGAGTACATCTTGTATGTAAACTTGTCAACAAATTCTCTAAGTGGTCCTCTATCTTCATATATACAAAACTTAAAGGTCTTAATAGAGTTAGACTTATCAAGAAATCAATTCTCAGGTGATATACCAGTAAGTATTGGTGGCCTCAAAGATCTAGCAACTTTATCCTTGGCTTGAAACCAATTTTATGAATGTGAAGTATTGTGGAATGTTCGTCATCAAGATCTCATAAAGATCACTAGCAGCTGTTGTAATCCAGATTCTAAAGTATTGGTGCTTGAGTTCATGCTCAATGGTAGTCTTGAGAAATGGTTGTGTTCTCACAATTATATCCTAGAGAGGTTGAATATAATGATAGATGTGGGGCCGGCACTTAAATATCTCCATCACGATCATTCATCAGCACCTGTAATTCATTGTGATTTGAAGCCTAGCAACATTCTCTTGGATGAAAATATGGTGGCACATGTGAGTTCGGCATTTCTGAACTCTTTGGTGATGGAGAAGATTCTGTGACCCAAACCATGACAGCGCCTACAATAGGTTAAATGGCACCAGGTAAGGTTTCAATTATAATTTCAAATTTTTGCCCTTTTAAGCACAGTCAAAGTTTGGTCCACCATGACTGTCAAAAGATTAGTTGTTTATCATTTGTTTTATGATGTCACATCTATTTGATCAATTGAAACCAAAAACTGCAGAGTATGGATTAAAAGGAATCATTTCAGCCAAATGTTATGTCTATAGTTGTCGTGTTTTATTGATGGAAACTTTGACGAGAAAGAAGCCGAGAAATGAAATGTTTACGGGAGAAATAAGTTTAAGAGACTGAGTAAGGGAGTCATTACCTCGTGCATTGAGTGATGTTATCGATGCAAACTTGGTGAGAGAAGAGGAAGCTTTTTCTGCTAAAATGAATTGTTTATTAAGCATCATGCATTCGGCATTGGATTGTTGCATGGAGTCACCAGAACAGGGGGCATCTACAAAAGATGCCGCTGAAAAGACCACATTCATAAAATAATTTTTTTTTATTAAGTCATTACTGACTTACGTGAGATAAGACCACATCCATAAAATCACGCAAGATCATAATCTTTCATCAAATTCGGATTAGGTGGTCCAAATCAAGAGTAAATATTTAGTCAGAGATGGTAATATCTTTATTTCGAAAGCATTGTGAAAGATGAGACTTCAAGGGACAGCACTTGCAAAGAATTCATCACATTAATTTTGTTCAAAATCTCCCAGTCATAAAGGGGACCATTTACAATTTAAGAAAACTACTTCTTTCCAAGAATTGACTACTACACATAGCAGCTGCAATGCAATACGCCAATAATTGCAATACGATCTTTAGAAGTAATCGATGACCGCACAATGACATAAATGCATGCTTGGTAAAAGATTACTTAAAGATAAGCCCAAAATGTCAGCAGTGAATCAAAAATTCGTTTCAGATTAAGCTTTAGCGTGTTTTTGGGTTTTGAAAAAGAAAGTGACAAACATTTATGAGTCAAACGGACCCTACACGGGATAGAAAGTTACCCTGCTCGAAATGCTTGTAAATCCAATGAGGAAATCAAGTAATTTAAATTATGTGATGCCTCACCAAAGTTTCTAGTAAACACCTCTGAAGCAACGTAACCAGTTGTCCCTCTAGCCTCAAACATCGACCCAATACTCTCTTTAATTCGTATGGCACAAAAATCTTCATCAAGAAGAATGTTATATTACCTCTCTCTCGCTCTCTCTCTCTCTCTCTATATTTATATATATGTATATAATTATATATATGTATGTATGCATGCCAATCTTCAGCCCCCTTTTAGATCCGCGTAAATTCGTTTGTGTTAAGAGTAGCTCATTATGGAGAACGAAGCAAGGAGAAACAGAGGAAGGAAAAGCTTAAGCTAAAGAAGAATATAGAGTGTTGCAGAAGTGTAGCTGCCAGCTCAGATGCCAGCTCAGCTTAGTTAGTTACAGTTTGTTAGAAACACAAAATGTATTGTGATGAAAGTGACACTGATCGAAATTAAGAAATATCCACAGTTTGTAACATTCTATGATTAAGAAAATAACGAATTCAGTTTCACAACTCTTCTAGAATTTTCTTAATACTTTCTCAAGAAACAGACAACTCTTTTCATAATTCTTTCAATTTGAATCCTCAAATTAGAATTAAACCTCTCACAAATTTGAAATTACACATTAAGTCGTTGATACTCTTCCAATTCCAGAATGTATTGGAATGCCAAGGGGGCGGATCTGGTTGGATATATCCACCCAGTTTGAGATCCAAAATCATGACAAAAATGAAGATTTATTTAATTGGAATTAATATGGGGGTGCAACTATCTTTAGGTTAATTAGAGGATTTATATCTGGTTGGATGAGTGTTTTTTTTTTAATTTTTTGGTTAATTAGAATGTTTTTAATTCAATTTAAAACTTTGGGAAAACAATCAATTAGTGTAGAAGCAAGCGATGACATGATAGGGGAATAACAGTAAATTTAGCATTTGATATCCACTATGAAAAAAAAAAAAAAAGCATTTGACATCCAAATAAATGGTAAAAAGTAATAGAAGGGGGTCTTGGTGTATATTGTTAAAAGTTTAGGAATTTACATGATTATTTTATTAAATTATGGCCGTATAACTATCTTTTTTTTTATGGCACAACTAATAACAATTATTTTAAAGCTACATTGCCACTAACCCTAGCATTATTAATTGTTTAGTGATAATTATTAGCCCAAATGTGAAGGTCGTCTTTTTTTTTTTTTTTTAGAGGAAAGAAAAAGAACATATTGCGGTTGCCATGAGTAGGGATGGCAATTATATCCGCAAACCCACCCAAATCCGCCCACTGTGGGTAATTTTACCCATTGCGGGTGGGTTTAGTATTATAAATTAAAACCCGCACATGGATGCGGGTGGGTTTGGTATTTACCTTATACCCGGTAGATACCCGCATGGATATCCACCAAACCTGCAATATTTGTTCCAAATATTTTTAATTTAATTTTAATCTAAAAATGTATAAAGAAAATAATGTGTATAAAGAAAATAATCTAAAAATTTTAATCTAAAAATGTATAAAGAAAATAATGCAATTCATGGATGATTATATATCTATTATAATTTTGTATATATTATTTTTCTTTAACTTAATACATGACTTATTTTATTATTATAATTTTTTTCTTCAAATTAGTATTTGAAAATATTAATCTTAATTATTATTGTAGGCATCGTGTTGGATGGGTGGTTATGATGATGAATGAAATGGATATTTTCTCTTAGAGCTTGTTTTAAATGATATTATGAAATGTAATTATTATTTTTAGATACTAGTTTGTGTTTTTTAAATGAATTTGTGTAATTTATACTTAAATTTGAGAATTTGTGTTGGATTGATGTTGGAATTTTAATTTTTCATTTACATTGTTTAAATATAAAATTGAGTATGTTATATAGAATTTGAGGTTATTATTATAAATTTATATATTAAATATTTGTGATTTTAAATACGGACCCACAAAAAATTCGCTAAGTACCATTGCGAGTTTGGTAATTGTCAAAACCCGCTGCGTGTGGGTTTTCTTAAAAAAATTAAAACCCGCTGCAGGTTGCGGGTGAATTTGATAATTTAAATTTTGTGCGGGTTTGGGTTTGGTAATGGCAAACCCGCTGCGGGCGGCGCCCATTGCCATCCAATGCTGAGCATCTTCTTTTTTTTGGTAAGTAAAGTGCCATAAGCCCTTTATTCACGGTTCAAGTACAGCGGCGTGTAACAATTTACAAGTCTACATGCGTTTACTCGGACGACTCGCTCAATGATGAAACACAACAATTTGCAAGTCTCCACTCTCCTGTACATTTTTTATTTTCTTGTTTTCAGATTCATACGCCTCTTGTATAAGTATATGCTAATTTCCTTCTCCTTAAACTTGTATCAACTTCACTTAGCAATTAGATTGCTGGATCTAAGGGAAAAAAAAAACCGACCAATATGCGCTCATCATTCTTCTTTGTTCCTATGTTGTTGTTACAATATTCCATAGCTAGCTTAGCTATGACAACTTTAAGCAACTTAACAACAAAATGCGGTGAATCTTAAATAATTTTTAAAAATAGGAGAAAAATAATCCTCAAATTCTTAATGGGGTAGGGTTCGGTTTTATACTACCCACCACACCCCATCCCTACCCCAATCCTCATTATATGTAAATATTTTTTAAATTTTTAAATTATTTTTTTTTATCAATTACATGTTGGTTAATAAATTTTCTTTTTACTTTTACTTAATATAAATAAGCTATAACTAAAAGAAAACCCTATAAGTTAATTCTTATTCACTCTTAAAACATTGGTTTATTTATAAAAGAATGATAAACCTTACGATCATAGGTAATATGAATATGAAAAAGAGAAGATGAAGCCGCTGACAAAGAAGAATTTGAAATATTGCTATACATTTTTATTTTTTTGGTTATTATTTATATATCCAAATATTTTATAGTTTTGATATTATATCAAGATATTGTTTCAAATTTTTTGAGATTCTTTTTAAAAATTTAAATACTTTTAATAAAGTTATAATTTTATATAAGTCTTTAATTTTTTATTTACTAAAATTATGTATTCATATATATTATAAAATAATAAACGGAGAATGGAGTGGAGATTGAAAAATCATTCACCACATGAGGATTCTCCATCCCTATCTCACTAAATTTATTAGAGATTGGGTTGGGAATTGAGGTGAAATTTTTAATGGGATGGGGAATGAGGTAAGCCCTCCCCACTCCCACTCTACTCTATTGTCATCCCTAATAGAAATATCAACACCCACCACCCAAAAAACAAAAAAAAAACAAAATTATTATAAAACTAATTACACACATTTTGTGGGCAAATTTGATTTCATGCATTATGAAATTAAATTTATGTTAAGTAAAACGCTCAGTAACTCATCAATGTTGGCGTTAATCGTTATGACAGGTCAAATTCCAACCGAGATTGGCAATCTACAAAATTTGGAGTATCTTGTTCTTGGTAAGAATAATTTAAGTGGCCTCATTCCATCCACGATCTTCAATATTTCAACCATAGGAGTCCTTACTCTGCTTGGCAATCAACTCTCAGGCCACTTACCATCAACGATTGGCCACTCGCTTCCAAACATAAAGTATTTAAGCTTGTCGAGCAATAATCTTATCGGAACAATTCCCAACTCTATTACCAATGTTTCTAAACTCATTGGCCTGTCCTTGGGGGTAAACTCATTCTCAGGCACTATTCCAAATACATTTGGCAACCTGAGACACCTTAGCCAACTCAGGCTTACGCGCAATAACTTGATGACACAATCATCTTCAGGAGATCAGTGGAGTTTTCTCTCTTCTTTGACTAATTGAGGAAATTTAACAATTTTATCCGTAGGTTCTAATCCATTAGTTGGCGTCCTTCCACCAGTAATTGGAAATTTCTCTGCTTCTCTTCAAAGTTTTTATGCATTCAATTGCAAACTCAAGGGCAACATTCCTCAAGAAATTGGTAATTCACGTGGCTTGACACTTTTAAGCCTCGAAAACAATGACTTGAATGGAACTATTTCACCAACGATGGGAAGACTTAAGCGGCTACAAGGTTTATCTCTAGATGATAATAATTTGGAAGGATCCATTCCCTATGATCTTTGCCACATGGAGCTGATGTACGTAGTACGTTTAAATGGAAATAAGCTCTCTGGACATATACCACCATGGCTGGGGAGTTTGACATCTCTAAGAGTACTTGACTTAAGCTCCAACAAGCTCACTTCTAGTATACCGTCATCCTTGTGGAGTGATGGGTGTAATATATATACATATTTTATCCTTAATTATATAATTGTTAGTTATTTTTATTCGTTATTTTTAATTAATTAAATTTTTTTATTGAATATGGAATTAATTGGAGATTGTAGATAAAAAGGGCATAAAGGAGCTCAATTTCAGAAGCATTAATTACTTGATTTTGGAAGCAATTAAGCAAGATGTGCAAGAAATTCTGTTCGAAGAAACCGAAGACAATAAATTGAATATCCATGCTCGTTCAAACAAAGAAGAAGTTTAAAGCTAAAGTGGGCAGGACATTAAACAAAGCTTATAATTAAGCCTTTGAATGGAAAGTCAAAATAGAATAAAGGAAGGAAATCAATAGCTTTTGGCTTTTATTGTTTTCAATTACGTGGCATGCTTAAGGCTTTAGCTTGTAAGAGTTGATTTAGTTATTAGAATCACAATAGGATTCGATGGCCAAGCATGCATTATAAAAAAGGGACATTGGCTTTTGCAAAGGGGCAGTCACCAGAGGAGGGAGACGCGAGACAGAGACAAAAACTGGTAGCAGCTGTTCAGTTTCCATGGCTGAATTTATTTCTTTTGTTGTTCCCAAATTAAGTATGTCTGACTAATTTTCTTTTGCTGATGTTAAGGATAAAATCCTATTTAATGAAATAATTATTTTTTTATTTAATTAAATCCCTATGTATATTCTTTGATGATTATGATTTTTATTTCACATGATTAGTTGGATGTTATTAAAATCTTTTCATCAATTCTGTCATGCATTATTGATTGTTAAGATTGATATTCGATTAAATTTATGCTTACATTTATAAAGTTTATATATGATTCTCTTTGATTATGTGTCTTTCATTAAATTGTTTACACAGAGTGTTTAGGAAAACTTTGACTCTTTATTATTCAATATGTTTACATGGGATACTTAGATATCATACTATTAAGCAGATAGGGTTGGCAAAATGTCGGCTCGGGCTCGGGCTTGGCCAAGCCCTACCCGACCCGATCAAAAAAATTTTAGGCCCGACCCTAAAAAAGCCCGAGTACTATTCAGTTAGGGTCGGGCTCCTAATCGGGCCAACATCGGGTCGGGCTAGGCCCGACCCTAATTTTCAGCATCATTGCAATTTATTTTATTTTATTTGGTGTTTTACCAAGTAATTCCTGCAATCACTTTCAAAAGCTACTTGTTTCAAAACTAGTCAATCTCCATTTCCTTATCCTGAGAGATTGTTCTTCCTTGCAGAAACTACCTAGAATAACTGAATAAATGATCTTGTGTGCCTTGAGATAATTGATCTTTCTGGGACAACTTCTTTGACTTTTTTCCCAGAGCAAGATTTATCCAAGCATCAGCATCTTCAAATGATTGACTTTTCCCGTACCCAAATTAAACAGCCACCCAAATTTGGCTATCTTAAAAAGCTATCACAGATCTCAATAGAAGGCTGTAAAAAGGTGCGCATATTTCCTAGTTTGCAGAACTTAGATGGCCTCAAAATTCTTTATCTCTCCGAAATTGAGTTCCATAACTCTCATGAAATAAAACCAAGAGATTCAAACACCAAATCAAAGCCTCTTTCAACCATTTCAAACACAATTCAATTCCAATTTCCACAACCATTTCAACCAATTCCACAACAATTTCAAACACAATTCAATTCCAATTTCCACAACCATTTCAAACACAATCCAATTCTACAACCATTTCAAACCCACACACACAAATCAATTCCAAAATTCAACATGAAAAACACATAATGCAATTAAATTAAAAACACACAATATAATTCCACAACCATTTTAGCCATACCCAACATAAAAACACACAACATAAAAAATAAAAAATAAAAAACTCATGTCTTATACAAATAAAAACACACAATTTAGTTCCATAACCCAACATAAAAAAAAAGTCTTATACAAATAAAAACTCATAATTCAATTCCACAACCAAACATTTTTTTTAAAAAAAAGAACTACTCCAACACTTGCGGGTCACTTTCATCTTCATCCACAAATTCTTCTCCACTAAAAATTTCACTTTCGAGAATTTTACCTATAAAAAAAGAAAAACTCATAATTTAAGTTTATAAAACTATTATTAAACTAATTATTTAAATATTTTGTACATTATTTGTATTCATACCTTTGGAGTTTGCCCATAGCCAATGTTGAGTACACATAAGCGCTTCCAATGTCGTAGGATGAAGTCTACTCCGATGTGGAGTCAAGACTCTACCTCCAGTGCTAAACGCGGATTCAGAGGCAACGGTTGTCACGGGAACGGCTAAGATATCCTTGGCCATTTGAGCCAAAATAGGGTATTTTCCTTGGTTCACCTTCCACCAATTCAAAATATCAAAGTCTGGAGTGGATTTGATTAAACCCTCTTTTAAATACCTCTCAAGGTCGGACTTCGATACTATGATCTCACTATTTTGGCTTGCAAATGCCTCAAACTTACTTATATCAAACAATTTACGGCCAGTTCCTACATTAAAATTAAAACAAACATCGCTCGAAGATGATTCACCAACAACCGCATCACTCACATTCCCATTCTTACCTTCATAAAACTTAACCAAATCATTACTTAAATTACGTATCCTTTGAATCTCATTTGCAGCACCCTCACCATAAAGTTGTGGAAAATAATAATTAACCAATTGCATCTTAAACCTCGGATCAAGAATAACCGCCATCACCAAAATCCCATGAATTTGTGCCCAATATTTATCAAATTTCATAATCATTTGACTAGCCATTTCTCTAACCATAGGCACATCAAAAAGTTCCCATTGATCCAAATTAATCCTCATTTCACATATCATTGGAAAAAAAAGATTAGATGTGGGATATTGTATACCTGAAAATAACTCCGTCATAGAGTAAAATGGCAGCAAATATTCCAACATTTTTTCAGCCATCTCCCATTCCTCATTTGTTGGCAAAGAGGTGTAGTGTTTGTCGCGCTGCTGCAGTCTAGAAAAAAATGTTTTATATTTTACGGCAACATCAAGCATAACATATGTAGAATTCCATCTAGTTACACAATCAAGTGTCAACTTTTTCTCACACTTAACTTGTAATTGCCGTGCAGCCATCTCAATAGTTTCTACCCTCTTTGGTGTGCCTGTCCAATAAACCACACTATCCCTAATCTTTTTAATCCACTCTTCAATCATTTTCATCCCATCCTTCACAATTAGGTTTAAAATATGAGCCACACACCTCATATGAAAAAAATCCTCACCCATTAACATAGAATCAATTGGAATCAATCCCATCAACCTATCAACCATAGCATCATTGGTGGAACAATTATCTAAAGTTACAACCGATATCCTTCTATCCATATTCCAATCCAACATACATTAAAAAAATGCTTCAGAAAGAAATTCAGCGGTATGTGGAGCCGGCAAATATATGAACATATTCATTACCAAAAAACTAAATTTTAGAATTAATTAAATTGAATTAGAAATAAGTAAACATAATATCAACTTTGCAAATATATAAACTTATTCATCACCAAAAATCTAATTTTTAGAATTAATTAAATTGAATTAGAAATAAGTAAACATAATATCAACTTTGCAAATATATAAACCTATTCATCACCAAAAATCTAAATTTTAGAATTAATTAAATTGAATTAGAAATAAGTAAACATAATATCAACTTTGCAAATATATAAACCTATTCATCACCAAAAATCTAAATTTTAGAATTAATTAAATTGATTTAAAATAAATATCAATTAATAAGAAAAATACCTTAAAATTCGACTTTGTAACTGCCAAGACTTGTCCACAAAATGTCCTGTAACAACCATGTACCCCTTCTTTTGATTACTCGCAATCCACATGTCTGTAGTAATTGCCACTCTACTATCATTATTCTCCAACAAAGCCATTGCTTTTGCCTTTTCAGCTTGATACAATTTAAGAATCTCACTCTTTAAAGTGTTTCTACTCAAATTCTTCACCAAAGGGTTGGCATAAGACATCAAATCTCTAAATGCCTCATATTCCACAAAATTAAGTGGTAGCTCATGCTTTACAACTAAGGTTGCTATCTTTTGCCGAGCAACAATTGGGTCGAATTCTCTCGTCTCAATACAACTTGATCCATCATCTTTCCTTGTCACACTAAGAGTTTTTTGTAAGCTATCACGGGCGAGGAAGACCCTTTGCCTTACATGATCTTTTCAAATGTCTATCCAAATGTGAGGTTCCATTATTACCAGATGCTACCAATTTAGCTTGACAATGATTACATTTCGCTTTCAATTCACCATTAATGGTTACCTTGGTGAAGTGTCCCCAAACATAAGAAGGTTCTCGCACAGTTCGCTTTTTTTTATTACTACTTTGTTGTACCCCATCATCACCATGGGACGCTCTTCAACTCCTTCAACTTCTTGGACCCCTTCAAGAGGAATATCATCATTTCTATTCTCTTCACCAACATGAGAATCCTCACGTGAATTTGACATAATGACCTAAATTAAATGTGTAACAAGTTGCAATTAATTTATAGACTTAAAATATGATTGAACTTATAAATTTTAAGTTAATTTATAAACTCAAAATATGATTAAACTTAATTTACAGTTACAACATAATAATTAATATTTACAATCTTATATAAGGCTATATTTAGCTAAAATATAATATTTATAGTAACTACATAATCATCATGAATATAATTAGCTAAAATTATAAATTAATTTATAAGCTTAAATGAAAAAAATTTATAAGCTTTGAATTTTTGAGCATGCGTTGGTTCAACTAATAACTAATACCTCAATGTGACAAATACCAGCTCTCAAGATGCTTCTTCCTAACTTTCAATTCAACCCAAGATTCCAATGTTACATCTTAAAATCAGAGGCTATATTATATTCATTGCCCAAACAATCAACAATCAATAGAGTGAGGTTTGAATTTCCTCATTAAAGGAAAAACATATAAGAAGCAAAGCAGGGGCAAAAAAGGAAAAGCAACGCAAGACATTGAAAATTGCAAGCAGCTTCACTGCTTCACAAGAGGTAATCGGCCAGAAGGAAATTAAATAAAAAATAAAAATAAAAACAAGCAGCTTGCAGCAAGAGGATTTGTGGATGCTCAAGGAAGTAAGAGACCGAAGAAGTTGATATCAAATAATCAATTAGAAAAATTACCAAAGCTAAATAGCTAATGCCGGCTGCAGAGTGCAGAACGTGTGCGTGGCAGTTGAACCATGTGCGTTCGGCGTTGGCGACAAAGGGCGACTGGTTCGCGTCGGGGCGTCACGCAGCTGGTTGCGATTAGAGTTGGGGCAAACTGCAGGCAGCACGCGATAGCGAGACAAATGTGATTGGCTGGCGTGCGGTGGAGCGTCACGATGCTGGCTGATAGGACGGCGGTCGGCGACTGAGTGGCTGACTTAGGGTTTTTGTTGTGGTGTGTGAAACTGGAATGTGGATCTGTATTCTGTCATATGTGTTGTGTGCTTGTGTGAAAGTTAAAGTGTGAAACTGTGAATACTGAATTGTGATGTGTGCGTGTGACCGTGTGTAGTCTGTAGTGTTAAGTGTGCGTGTGTTAATCAGTTAATGTGTTTTTTTTTTAATTATCGGGTCGGGTCGGGTCGGGTCGCCGTTAAGCCCGACCCTGACCCCAAATTCATTCGGGCTTTAAAAATTCGGCTCTAACCCAACCCGAAACCCGAAAATTCGGGCAAAAACCCTAAAAATTAGGGTCGGGTCAATCGGGCTAAAAATCGGGCCGGGCTAAATTGCCAAGCCTATAAGCAGAAAAAGAACCTACATTAGATTTAATTAATTGGGCTTAATTGTTATATTCATGAGATGGCATAGATTGATTTCGGGTTGTCACTCTAAAATTGGAGATTAATTAATAATTAGATAAATACTAGTTGATTAGTGGTGGATTCTGAAACCTTGGTAATCTTTGTCTTGTTGAATTCTCCTTTGTTTTAATTATTTTCTTAGTTTAATTAGTTTTGATTTCCCTTAAAACTCAATTTGCTCAACTAGGTTAGAATTTATATTAATTTTAGATTTAAATTAGACTTTTTAATTTATAGCAATCTCTGTGGGTTCGACCTCGTTACCACTATTCTATTACTAGATTCGTGCGCTTGCGAGTATATTAAAATTTTCAGAACAAGTTTTTGGCGCTGTTGCCGGGAATTGTGCTTGAAAGTCAGTTTAATCTAGTTGATTTGATTCTTCCACTAGTTATAATTTAGGTTTTTTTAAAAAAAAATTTAATTATTTATTTTTTTTCATTGTTTGGTTGTTTGATTTTAATTTTTTTTATTTCTATTATTGTTGTTTTATTTTACTTTATTTGTCTAGTTAGTTTATGAGTGTTTGGGAACGCGATTCAATAAATCGTTTGGTAAAAAAAGAGTCAAAAATTGATAGTAGTCGAGCTAATTCTTCAGAAGTGATGGATGACCCAAATAGACTATTGCCAATACTTCCACTAGTGCAAGGAGAGAAAAACCTTAGAGAATATTTTTCACCACTTGTAGCCAACCAACCATCTTGTATTGTGTTGCCACAAACTACAGCAACGCACTTTGAACTTAAGCCCTCTGTCATTCAACTTTTGTCATCTTTCCGTGGGTTAGAGAGAGAGGATCCATATTTGCACATTAAGGAATTTCATGACATATGCTCTATATTTTGTTTTCATAATTTTAATAATGAGTCAATTAGGCTTCGTATGTTCCCTTTCTCATTAAAAGGCAAAGCGAAAGCTTGGTTGAATTCACTTCCTGTTGGGTTTATTACTACATGGGATGAATTGAGTAACAAGTTTCTCACCAAGTTTTTCCCTATGTCTAAAACAAATACCCTTAGGAGAGAGATAAGTGATTTTTATCAAAGAGAGGGTGAGCAATTTTATGAGTGTTGGGAAAGATTCAATGATTTACTCCTCAAGTGTCCCCACCATGGTTTTGAGAAATGGAGACTTATACAGTGCTTTTATAATAGTTTAACTATGTTAAATCATTATATGGTAGAGTCTATGAATGGTGGGAGATTTTTGAACTTACATGAAGGGACTGCATGGGATTTCTTTAATTCACTTTCTGAGAATTCTCAACAGTGGGATTTTCAAATCAAAGAGAGAAATTCTCTCAAGTTTTTAGAAAGTGGTTATATGAAGTTAAGGATGATTTTGATGTGAAATCCACTCTAACTACACTTTCTAGGAAAGTAGATGCCTTAGCTTTGAACCAATCAATGAATCATCATCCTAGTGTAGCTAATGAGGTTTGTGCTCTTTGTTCTAACTTGTCTTATACAACACAAAATTATCCTTCATTACCAGTCTATCAAGAGGCTTATTCTGAGCACGTGCATGCCTTACAATCATATGAGAAAACCTCTGGTAATCCATATTCACCCACATATAATCCTAACTGGAGGAATCACCCTAATTTTTCTTGGAAGCAAAATTAACCTTTGTCAAACCAAGGAGGACAACAATTTAGCATGCCCAATCAATAATTTGCCCTTCCTAATCAAGTATATCCCCTTGCCCAACAACCTATATCTCAATTTGTTGCACCCCAACAAGGAAAGCCTTCTTTAGAGGATACACATCAAAGTTTCATTCAGTCAACCCAACAAGTCTTTCAGTCGAACACTCAAGCGATTCTAAAGCTTGAACATCAATTGGGTCAATTAGCAACTACTGTAGCTGAGAGAGAAAAAGAAAAATTCCCAAGTCAACCAATTCCCAATCCTAAAGGAGTGCATGAAGTTGGATCGAGTTCAAGCCATTTGCATGAAAAAGTAAAATCTATTATGAGCTTGAGAAGAGGAAAATTGTTTGACAACAAAGTGGAGGTTCAAACAAGGAAGACATCTGAACCTACTTCTTCAGATCCAGTTCCATCACAAGATCCATCACCAAATGATCCAGAAGAAATTGGCCCGCCAGTTTACATTTCCAATGCTACTTTTCCTCAAAGGTTAACAAAGGTAAAGAAAAGGACTTCAACAGGTGAGATTATGGAAATCTTTAAGCGGGTAAGTATAAACATCCCTTTACTCGATGCTATTGACCAAGTTCCTTCTTATGCCAAGTTTTTGAAAGATTTATGCACTAAAAAAAGAAACTTGCATTTCACCAAAAAGGCGTTTTTGACTAAACAAACTAGCAATTTACTTTAATGTAAAATGCCACCAAAATTTAAGGATCCGGGTTCCCCTACTATCTAATGTGTTATAGGGAACGAATTGTTTGGTAAAGCATTAATGGATTTGGGTGCCAGTGTTAATCTCTTGCCTTATTCTGTTTACATGCAGCTTGGACTAAGTGAGTTAAAATCAACTCCTATTATTTTGCAACTTGCTGATAGGTCAATGAAAATACCTCGTGGTATTATAGAGGATATGTTGATACAAATTGATAAATTTTATTATTCTGTTGATTTTATTGTTATTGATACTCAGCATGTACATGATCCTAAGAAACACACTCCAGTTATTTTAGGTCGTCCTTTCTTGACTACAGCTGATGCTCTTATTAATTGCAGGAATGGAAACATGCAGTTGTCTTTTAGTAATATGATCATGGAATTGAGTATTTTTAATATTACCAAGCAACCACAGGAAGAAGATGAATTTGTCGAAGCAAATATGATAGAGGAATTAGTAAAAGATTCATTCATTTCTAACCACATTGATGATCCATTAGAGGCATGTTTAACTCATTCTGATTTATCTTTTAATGATGATAGTGCAATTGCAGAAGTCAGTGTTGAGTGTTAGAAAGTGTATATTTATAAAAAAGAAAATCGTCATTTTATACTTCAAGTTTTACTAATATTCCTACTTTTATGTATTTAAACTTCTTGTGATTTAATTATATGTGTGTTATTTTAATTAAGTATTTTATATATTTTAGGGGTATCGTGGTCATTTCACAATGAACGAGAGATCAGACGGCAAAACGGACATCACTTTTGAACTCAGGATAGTCGAAAACCTTAGGAGGAGTATAAAAGGAAAAATATCACTATTCACATGTACGACACTATTCACATATATGATACTGTCCATGTTACTGTTCATATCACTGTTCACACATACGGAACGATGATGTGGCATTGACCGATGTGTGGCATTGACTGATGAGGTGTCACATTCTATTGGACAAAATTTATATACACTGTTGATCGGTGACGTGACAGCATGTTAGTGGACCAAAAATTGCGCGAACGGTACATACATATACACAAGATTATTTTCAATCAAACCGCGTCACTGTTCAAGTCGGTTGACTGTTCAAACCGCATGGTCAAACCGTGTTACTGTGCAAACCACGTGGTCAAACCGCGTACTGTTGACTGATGACGTGACACAATCCTGAGCGTCCAAATTGTTTTTAATCCGATGGCCATGATTTACTCAATGTATTTATAAAAATGGAGCCTTTCCCTCCTAATTTGATATCCCTTAATCCATTTCTAGGCTTCATTTTCTATAATTGTTTCTCTATCTTGTATTTTCTACATATTTTAATAAATTCCCATTTTGTCCCTAGTTCAATTATGATAGCTAATTTTCTTTCAAGCTTGGGTTGAAGGAGAAGTCTCAACACATGCCATGGGCTTTATTTGGTAAATTTACTTTCTCTTCCCCTCTAATTTTTGTGGATGTTTTTATTTTTCGTCGACAAATAATAATAATCTTGTCTAGATACTGCCCTAGTTTCACCGGCTCCCTAGTACAAGATTATTATTATTTGGCACGATAAGCCTTAGCACCATATTGATTAGAGTGTGGTTCATGAGATGTGGATTCCCCCCTCATGATTTAATTGGTACTAATAAAGAATATTTAGCCCATGGTCCATGTTGATACGGATCCAGATACCTAAGCACTTCAATTATAATAGTTTTTACCTTAATTTAATTCCGCCATTTCCATTTAAATTCTAGGATAATTTAAATCACTTCCACCATAAATCTAATCAACCACCCATTTACAAATTTAATTATACGCGTAATTAAAATTCACCTCCTCGTTGGATCGACACTCGTCACCGTTAATCTATTCTACAATAGATTCGTGCGCTTGGGAGTGCAATAAAATTTACACAATAAGTTTTTGGCGCCGTTGCTGGGGAGGTAAGTTATTTTAATTTGTAGAATTATTTTTTTTGTAAATAATTTCTTTTACTTATTTTATTGTAATTTTTTTATTAAAAAAATAAATTTGCATTTTAAGGTTAGAATTTCATTTCTTTTTCTCTTCTTTAAATTTCTGTAATTTAATTTTCAAGTTATTTTTCTTTGTAATTTTTTATTTATCTTGTTAATTTATTTTTATTTTATTTATTTTATTTTACGTATTTTTTTTAGTGTGTTTTTATAGTAAGGTTGTAACAGCGCAATAAGGTTAGCATCGTAATTTCTCCCTCTTCTTTATTTTTATCAGTTTTGTTCGCATTTTTGTGTGTGTGTCCTTTATATGCATGGTCGAAAGTCATTATTACCTAATCTTAAGCCTATAGACCTTGAATTCGAAAAAATATTTCGCCCACACAAGCACGTTGCACTTAAAGATAAAATTGAAATGGATTTGCAACAACAACCACCACCACAGGAGAGGCCATTTAAGGACTACTTTAGTCCCTTAGCTAATTTGAGCACATCATGCATAAGATACCCAAATATAGCTGCAAGGAGTTTTGAGTTAAAACCTAATGTGCTAAATTGTCTCTCAACATTCTATGGCTTAGAAAATAAAGACCCATATAATCATCTGAATGATTTTCATACTATTTGTCAAACTTTTAAATACGAGAATTTTTCAGAAGATGATGTTAAAATTAGATTATTCTCATTTTCTTTAAAGAATAGAGCTCGTTCATGGTTCAATACATTTCCTGTTAATAGCATTACAACATGGAAACAAATGGTAACAAAGTTTTTGAATAAATATTTCCCAGTGCATAAAACCAATGCTATTCGCAGGGAAATCTCAGAGTTCACCCAGAGAGAAGACGAGCAGTTTTTCGAAGCATGGGAGCGATTTAATGGGCTACTTTTGAAGTGTCCACATCATGGGTACGAGAAATGACACCAATGCCAATACTTTTTAGAGGGATTATTGCCACAAGTGCAAGAATGGCTAATGGCAACAAGTGGAGGAGAACAAATGTCAAAAAGTGCATCAGAGATTTGGGATTTCTTCCAGCAACAAGCAGATAATTCCCAACAACAGAGTCGATCGCTCAAGAATACTAAAAGAATTAAGGGAGTGAATGAGGTTCACATCGGTGAGTCAAGTTTGGAAATTAAAGAAGTCAAAACGATAATTGAAGGTCTTTCCCGACAAATAGCATGGTTAATGACTGCTAAATCAACAGAATCACATGACCATGACTCATACTCAAATCAAGCCAATGCCATAGGTGTAATGAGAAAACCATCAAATTACAACCCATACCCCAACACATATAACCCTAGATGGAGAGACCACTCTAATTTTTCATGGTCTCAAGGATTCCAACAGAATGGACCAGCAGCTCCATCTCCATCAATGCAACTAATTCCTCAAGTTCCTCAAGCCTTTCAGCCACCATTTAGACCATACAATCAGAACCAGAACTACTCTCAACCCAGACCATGGGAGGATGCATTCCAGAATGTCAAGAATGTTACTAACTCCATGATCGAGCAACAAAACTGAACCGTTGATGGACTATGAAATGAGATGAGAGCAGGCTTCAACTTACAAGCCCAATCAGTTTCAAGCCTGGACAAGATGGTGGGACAGCTTGCTTCGTTAATTCAGACCTTGGCAATGACTGTTGAGAAAGGCAAGTTTCCAAGTCAACCAGTGCCTAATCCTAAAGGAGTACATGAAGTAAGTACCAGTTCACCACAGCAACATAGAGAGATCAAAGCCGTTATGACTTTGCAAAAAGGAAAAGAAGTCGACAATAAAGTGGAGATGCCGGCAACAAAAGAAAATCAAATTGTACTTGTGAATGTTGAAGACTCATCATCGGAGGAGAAAGAAGGGAAAATCCACATGTGAGATTCTTGAAATTTTCAAACAGGTAAGTGTTAACATCCCTTTGTTTGATGCTATAAAACAAGTTCCATCTTATGCCAAGTTTCATCTTATGCCAAGTTTCTTAAAGACCTTTGTACTAAAAAGAGAAACATTCACTTTTAAAAAAAGGTCTTTTTAACAGAAAACGTTAGTTCTATACTCCAACACAAAATTCCTCTAAAATGCAAAGACCCAGGCTCCCCCAATATCTCATGTAGTATAGGGAACCACACAATTGAGAATGCTTTGTTGGATTTAGGAGCTAGTGTAAATCTGTTATCTTATTCAGTATTTGTGAAACTTGGACTTGAAGAATTACACCCAACTCCAGTGGTGTTACAGTTTGTAGATCGGTCCACGAAAATACCATGTGGTATTGTGGAGGACGTGCTTACCTAAGTAGACAAGTTTTATTTTCCTGTTGATTTCATTATAATTGACACTCAACCAATCCAGAATTCAAGGAAGCACATCCCTATTATCCTAGGCCGACCTTTCTTAGCAACTGCGGATGCTCACATTCAATGCAGGACTAGAAATATGCAGCTGTCCTTCGGTAATATGACCACGGAGCTCTACATCTTTAACATTGCCAAACAATCTCATAATGCAGATGATGGAATTGTTGATGTAGATTTAATTTAAGCATTAATTGATAATACTTTTATTTCAAACCTTAGTGATGACCCTTTACAAACATGTTTAACTCACTTTAGTTTAGATTTTGATATTGACAGATCAGTCGATGAGGTCAACTCCCTACTTGACTCAGCACCAGCCATAGACACTAATAAATAAAAGTCAAGAGTTGAACAACAAGCACCATTAGAGAAAAAACCCATCCCATCATCAAAATCAGCACCGAAACTTGAGCTCAAATCATTACCCAACACTTTGGAATATGCATTTTTGGGAGAAAAAAGTACTCTGCTAGTAATCATCTCATCATCCCTAAATGACGAACAAGAAGGTAAGTTGTTAGATGTTTTAAAAGAGCACAAAGGAGCATTAGGATGGACCATAGCAGACATCAAAGATATAAACTCAGTAAACTACATGCATTACATTCACCTTAATGAAAATACTAAACCTACTAGAGAAATGCAACGTCGGTTAAATCCTAATATGAAAGAAATTGTTAGAACTGAAGTCCTCAAATTATTAGACACAGGTATCATTTACCCCATTTCTGATAATTCATAGGTCAGTCCTGTGCAATTTGTCCCTAAAAAGTCAAGAGTCACAGTAGTTAGTAATGTTGATAATGAATTGATACCCACTAAAATGACTACAAGATGGCGTGTATGCATTGATTATAGAAAGTTGAATTCTGTCACACGTAAAGACCATTTTCCTCTACCATTTATCGATCAAATGATTGATAGATTAGCAGGTCATGAATTTTATTGCTTTGTAGATGGCTACTCAGGATATAATCAGATTCCCATAGCACCAAAAGATCAAGAGAAAATTACTTTCGTTTGCCCTTTTGGCACTTTTGATATAGGAGGATGCCATTTGGATTATGTAATTCACCTGCTACATTTCAACAATGCATATTAAGCATTTTTTCTGATATGGTTGAACGATTTCTTGAGCTCTTTATGGATGATTTTGCTATCTTTGATGACTCATTTGATCAATGTTTACATCATCTAACATAAGTTTTGCAGAGATGTATCGAGAAAAATTTGGTCTTAAATTGGGAGAAGTGCCATTTTATAGTAAAACAAGGTATTGTTCTCGGTCACATCATTTCATACAAAGGTATTGAGGTTGACAAAGTCAAGGTGGATCTTGTTAACTTGTATATGTTCATAATATTGATTTTGATGATAACAAACTTTAAATGCTTTATAATTAAATTGTTGGAGTTTTTTTTTAGTAAAAGAAAGTCTTAAAATGTCTCCTTAACATGTTCATGAAAGATGGTTTTCTGTTAAAATTCAATTGAAAAATATTTTCCTGCAATTTCTGGCTATAGAAGTGGTTCTGTAAATAAACGGTTTACCGTTTATGTTGAAAACGGCAAACCGATTAAATCCAGAGAGTAAACAACTCTTAAGGCTTGAACCGTTTATTTAAAACGGCTAACCGATAATTTCCAGAAGTTCAATTCCTTGCTAATCTTTAACCGATTAGCGGAAACGGATAAGGCTAACGTTTTTTAAAGCTCTATCGGAATTAAACGGCGAACCGTTTATATAAAACGGCTAACCGATAATTTCCAGAAGTTCAATTCCTTGCTAATCTTTAACCGATTAGCGGAAACGGATAAGGCTAACACGTTTTGCAGGCTACTGGAATTAACCGGCGAACCGTTTATTTAAAAACGGCTAACCGATAATTTCCAGAAGTTCATTCCTTGCTAATCTTCAACCGTTAGTAGAAACGGATAAGGCTAACGTGTTTTGCAGGTTACTGGAATTAAACGGTGAACCGTTTATATAAAACAGTTAACCGATAATTTCGAATGTTATTCCATGATACGCTTTAACCGTTTAATGAAATCGGATAACCGAAATCTGTCTTGCAGGTCTCTGGAAATTAACGGTTAAGGGGTAAGCCTTAACAGGAAACCGTTTATTTGAAAAACTAGCTCTAACGGTAACTTTTGAGAATAAGCGGTTAACCGTTAAATATTAACGCGAACCGTTTGAGCGGCGATATCGAACGGCTAGTTTTCAGCTCTAAGTATAAATAAGCTCATTCAAATCCGAACAAAGGTTGATCACTCCTTCATCATTGAGCATACACTCGAGAATACAATCTTCAAAGAGCTTGAAACACCTTTATTCTTCATTTATTCACACATTGGGCATTGATTTGTAATCTTAAAAATTGTGTGAGAGTGAAACAATTTGTAATCTTAAAATTGTGAGTGATTGTAAGTGTTGGGAAACACTTGGGTTAAGAGATTGTGGATAATCTCATATTGTAAAGGTTTATTGACACCTTGGAAGTCAATTGTAAGCAATTGTAGCCTTGGAGGCTTGCTTAGTGGAATCCTCAAGCTTGGTTTGCTTGGAGGCGTGGACGTAGGCGGGGATAGCCGAACCACGTAAAAATCTTTGAGTTTGCTTTCTCTTTCCTTAATCTCTTTTAATATTGTGCTTGATTGAATTTATTGTTTTTGGTTTGATTAAGGCAATAGATTAAATTGTTGTGCTAATTGTGTTGTTTGCCTAGCTTAATTTTTTTTTTAAAACCCAATTCACCCCCCTCTTGGTTTGCCTAGTTAGTATTTCATTTGGTATCAGAGCTTGGTTCTCTTGTTAGGACTTAACCGTCTAGAGTAAAAGATCCATGGCAACCCAAATTGATTCAACCTTTAGGGAAGGACAGTCCACAACTAGACCACCATTCTTTGACGGAAATGATTATCCGTATTGGAAAACTAGGATGAGAATTTACCTACAAGCACTAGATTATGAAATTTGGGAAATTGTTTGTGATGGTCCTTTTATGCCTTTGACTAAAAACGAAGTCGGGAAAATATTCCAAAACCCTCAGGGAATGGAATGAATTGGAAAAGAGAAAAGCTTCTCTAAATTCCAAGGCTATGAATGCCTTGTTTTGTGCACTAGATAAGAAAGAGTTTCATAGAGTGTCAAGTTGTGAAAGTGCTAATGAAATTTGGCATAAACTTGAAGTTGTTTATGAAGGCACTAATCAAGTGAAAGAGTCGAAAATTAGTAGATACACTCGACAATATGAATTGTTCCAAATGGAACAAAATGAGAGTGTATATGCTATGTATACTAGATTTACAGACATAATGAACACTCTAGGAGCTCTAGGAAAAACTTTTCCTAATAGTGAGAAAGTTAAGAAAATAATTAGGTCACTACCTAAGGAATGGAGACCAAAAAGAACTGCCATTGAGGAAGCCAAAGATTTAAATGTCTTACCTATTGATGATTTAATTGGTTCTCTCATTTCATATGAAGAGGATTTGGCAGCAGAAAAAGGACATGAGGAAAAGAAGAAAAGCATTGCTCTCAAAGCCTCAAAACGTGAGAGTGATGAGGAAAGCGAGATGGATGATGAGGAGTTGGCAATGTTGGCTAGAAGATTCAGAAAATTTTACAAGAAGAATAATGAGCAGAGAAAGTTCAGAGGTTACAAGAATAAAAAGGAGAAGAAGGAGCCAATCACTTGCTATGAATGCAAGAAGCCCGGACACATACGACCGGAATGTCCTCTCCTCAACAAACTCAAAAAGAAAGCTATGGTGGCAACGTGGGATGATAGTGATGAGGAATCAAGTGATGAGGGAGAGCAACAAGAAATGACAAATTTAGCTCTCATGGCCTTTGGGGAAGAATCATGTGATGAGCTTGATGAGGTAAGTGATCTTCCTACATATGATGAATTACATGATGCCTTTAAAGAATTGCATGATGAATTGATGAAAATGGGCAAAAAGAATGTTTGTCTTAAAAAGAAATTGGTAGAGCTTAAAAATGAAAATGAATCATTTAGTGCAAAGATTACATGCCTAGAATTAGAGAATAAAGCATTGCATGATAAAGTTGCATTATTTGAAAATTCTAGTACTTCACATGAGCATTTAGAATCACATGTGAATGACTTGAAAAAATGAAAATGAAATGCTTAGAAAGAAAAGCAATGATCTAAATGAGATTGTGCTAAAATTTACAAATGGGCAAAAGATGTTAGATAACTTGCTTAACTCACAAAAATGTGTGTTTGATAAAGGAGGGATTGGTTACAAACCAAATTTGAAACAAAAATATTACAAGAACTACTTTGTAAAGAATACACCTATTAATAATCAAATTGTATGTCATTATTGTAATCAAGATGGTCATATGAAAGATAGATGTTTAGTGAAGAGAAATGCATATTATGGTGTGAAATGTATTTGGGTTCGAAAGGAACCATTGCTAACTCTCAAGGACCCAAAAAGGTTTGGGTACCTAAAATTTGAAATTTTCTCTCAGGGCTTGAAGAAGAAGAAGAATAAGTGGTACTTGGACAGTGGTTGTTCAAGACACATGACAGGAAATTATTCTTGGTTTTCAAGTTTTACCAAGATCGAAAATGGTGGAGATGTATCCTTTGGAGATAATTCAAAAGGAAAAATCATTGGCATTGGCAATGTCGGTAATGTATCCTCTACTCTCATTGAAAATGTGTGTTTGGTTGAGAACTTAAAACACAACTTGCTTAGCATTAGTCAATTATGTGATAAAGGTTATAGAGTTATTTTTGATGAATCAAAATGTGTTATTGAGAATGCTTGTGATGGCAAGGTTTTATTTATAGGAAATAGATGTGTTAATGTCTATACCATCAATATAGATTGTGCATCCTCAAATGATAAATGTTTCTCTCCGCTTTGCATGATGATGGTTGGTTGTGGCATAGAAGATTAGGTCATGCAAGCATGGATTTGATTTCAAGTATTGTGAAAAATGAATTGGTTAAAGGTCTTCCAAAAATCCATTTTCAAAAAGATAGAATTTGTGAAGCTTGCCAATTTGGAAAACAAATCAAAACTTCTTTCAAAAGCAAGAAAGATATCTCTACCTCAAAACCTCTTCAATTACTTCACATAGATTTATTTGGACCTTCTAGATATGCTAGTTTAAGTGGCAAATACTATGCTTTTGTGATTGTGGATGATTACTCTAGATTCACATGGGTGTTGTTCTTAGCTAATAAAGATGATGCTTTTGATGCATTTAGAATTTTCTGTAAAAAGGTTCAAAATGAAAAAGGATATTCAATTACTTGTATTAGAAGTGACCATGGTGGAGAATTTGAAAATCATGCTTTTGAAAATTTTTGTAATGAGTTTGGCATTGAGCATCAATTTTCATCACCTAGGACTCCTCAACAAAACGGAGTTGTAGAGAGAAAGAATAGATCTATTCAAGAAATGGCTAGGACCATGCTAAATGAAAACTCTGTGCCAAAATATTTTTGGGCCGAAGCCGTCAACACCGCTTGTTATGTTTTGAACCGTGTGTTGATTAGACCTAATCTTAACAAAACTCCATATGAGCTTTGGAAAGATAGAAAACCCAACATTGGCTATTTCAAAGTTTTTGGATGCAAATGTTTTGTCTTGAATACAAAAGATAATCTAGGTAAATTTGATTCAAAATCCGATGTTGGTATTTTTCTTGGTTATTCAAACTCAAGCAAAGCTTATAGAGTGTATAATAAAAGAACTTTGGTTGTGGAAGAATCTATGCATGTCACGTTTGATGAGTCTAATTCCTCCTCTGCGGAGAAAGGAGCTATTGATGATAATGCAGAAGAAGAACATCAAGGAGAATCATCAAATGACGACCAAAAGGATGTACCTCATGGAATTCAAGAAGAGCAGCATGGAGAAACAAATGCAGAGCAAGATGAAGGCACTTCTCAAACACTCCCAAGGAGTGGAGGTATGTTTCATCTCACCCTAAGGATGTTATTTTAGGAGATCCCTCACGTGGTGTTACAACTAGATCTTCACTTAGGAACACATGTGAGCATGCTGCATTTATTTCTCAAATTGAACCAAAATCCTTTGCGGATGCGGAAAATGATGAATCTTGGATTATGGCAATGCAAGAGGAGTTAAATCAATTTGAGAGAAACAATGTGTGGGAATTAGTTCCTAAACCAGGACATCAATCCGTCATAGGTACTAAATGGGTATTTAGAAATAAGATGGATGAATCTGGTGCGGTTGTAAGGAATAAAGCTAGACTAGTGGCTCAAGGTTACAACCAAGAAGAGGGAATTGATTTTGATGAAACATTTGCACCTGTAGCTAGACTAGAATCCATTAGAATGCTCTTAGCTTTTGCATGTCATAAAGATTTTATTTTATATCAAATGGATGTCAAGAGTGCTTTCTTAAACGGTTATATTATGGAGGAGGTTTATGTGAAACAACCTCCTGGTTTTGAGAATGAAAAATTTCCAAATCATGTGTACAAGTTATCTAAGGCTTTGTATGGATTAAAACAAGCACCTAGAGCATGGTATGATAGACTTAAGAATTTCTTGTTAGATAATGATTTTTCAATGGGTAAAGCGAGATACTACTCTCTTTGTTAAGCATAAAAACCAAGATATACTTATTGTTCAAATTTATGTTGATGATATTATTTTTGGTTCTACTAATGAGTTGTTGTGTAAAGAATTTTCATCTTGTATGAGTAAAGAATTTGAGATGAGTATGATGGGAGAGTTGAAGTATTTCCTTGGACTACAAATAAAACAAAATGATGAAGGAATTTTCATAAATCAAGCCAAGTATGTGAAGGATTTACTCAAGCGATTTGGCATTGATGACTCAAAGACCAAAAGCACTCCAATGAGCACAACTACTAAGCTTGACAAAGATGAAAAAGGCAAAAAAGTGGATATCAAAGCATATCGAGGTATGATCGGATCCTTACTATATTTAATCGCTAGTAGACCCGATATCATGTTTAGTGTATGTTTGTGTGCAAGATTTCAATCATGTCCCAAGGAATCTCATTTACTTGTCTGTAAAACGAATTTTCCGTTATTTGAGTGGAACCATAGATCTAGGCCTTTGGTATCCTAGAGGAACTCATATAGATCTAACTTGTTATTCGGATGCGGATTTTCTAGGTTATAAAGTCGATAGGAAAAGCACTAGTGGAACTTGTCATATTCTAGGTCACTCACTTGTTTCATGGTTTAGCAAGAAACAAAATTCTGTTGCTCTTTCAACTACGAAGCTGAATACATAGCTGCAGGAAGTTGTTGTGCACAAGCTCTTTGGATGAAACAAACACTTAGAGACTATGGCATTAACCTTGACCAAATTCCTATTAAGTGTGATAATACTAGTGCTATAAATCTCTCCAAAATCCCATTCAACACTCTAGAACCAAGCATATAGAAATTAGACATCATTTCTTGAGAGATCATGTGCAAAAGGAGCTATTGCATTAGAGTTTATTTCTACGGAAAAACAACTCGCCGATATTTTTACCAAACCTCTTGGGGAAGAACATTTTTCTAAAATTCGACATGAACTTGGGATGATGAAGTCTTCACATTAACATTTCTATTCATGTTATTAAGTCTGCTAAAATGTTTGATTACTTGGTAAAATGCTTAAGCTAGATATGCAAGTGATGTGGTTGGCTTGTTAATTTTGTGAATTTCTATATGAATTGATTGGTTGATTACAAGTGAGTATATGAATCATGCATCAAAATGGCTTGTAAAACGTTTTTGGATCAATTAAATGATCTTAGAATGTATTACTTACGGGCCAAAAATCAAATCAGAATGTGCGAAATTTTAGGTAAGTAAACGGTTAACCGTTTAAAAATAAACGGAGTACCGTTTAATTCCAGAAACTATGCTCTAATGCTTTGGCCTTACCCTCTTACGTTTTACAAACGGTAAACCGTTTGTCTTTAACCTTTCACCGTTAACGATTAAGCCTTTACCGTTTCGCTTATGCTTGCTCTCTGGAATTTACTCCCTCACCGTTTACAGAAAACGGTTCGCCGCTTTCGTGTGATATAAAACTGTTTCAAGGGCTTCTTCTTCCTACTTAGTTACCCTTTCACCGTTTGACCATTGTTGCGCAAAAAAGCTTTCTTCCTCTCCAATCTCGTCTTCTCGCTTCATTTTCTTGCAAAATCACACCGCTAAAACCTTTATTTTCATCCTTAGATCAATTTCACCGATTCAAATCTTCAAATCGAGCCCAACATTCGAAAATCCCAAATTGAAACCCTAAGGTTAGCGGAATCGATTTCCTCTTGTTTGGTTGAAATCTTGCCTTTCTTCACTCAAATTGAGCCTCAAAATCACATCTTCTTCCTCTTTAATGTCTCCGGTCACCACCATGGCCAGCTCATCGCGTCCCACTCGGAGAAGGAAACAGGCTCCCTCTAGCAACCCTATTCCACCTCGGGAGACTTCCGAATTTGAACAACTTCATCTTCCCATCGCACCATTGCGCAAGCGCTTTGAGGATCGCTTCATGGGTCGAAAGGTATTAGATTCATTCTATCTTTGATATAGACGATTTTCGGGACTTAGTTGTATGTCGTAGAAGTGTGAGCACTATGCTTCGTCTTGGGAATCCATGATAGATTTAGATTACAAGGTTTTTCCTAATCTAGTTCGAGTTTTTTATTCAAACATGGAAATCTCTGAAACTCGGGTAGATAGCATAGTTACTCGGAGTTGGTGGTGTGCCCATTGAATTTGATGTTGAGTTTTTAAACAACCTTTTAGGAATTTCCAATGATGGGCATAAGGTTTACACTTAGGAAAGCTTTGTCTTTTTCACTTTTCTCATCATTCGGGTGTCCAGAAACATTTGTCGTAGTAGAGATCTCAAAGAATGAAATCTGTAATTTACCTTTTCGGTCTCAATTATTGCCTCTCCAAGTTCGCATCCTTCATAGTATTTTACAAAGCATATCATTACACCTAGGAAGGGTCATTCGGATGAGGTTACACGGTTGGATGTTGGGTTGTTAGATAGTCTTATTCAGGGGCGACCTATTAATCTTGGATACATTATTGTGCGCCACATGTTGAGTACTCCTGCGGTTAACCACCGCTTACTTCCTATGGTAGTATTATCTCTAGGCTAGCTCTTTGCGGCACTTTAACGTGCCTCTTCGGGACGCAGTGTATACGGAGTCCAAGAGGATTGGTCCGGAAGCCTTGACCAGTATAGGTTTTTCTCGAAGGAATGGACAATGGGTCAAGACCAATAACTCCAAGAACCGAGATACCTTAATTGCTCCGGAGGATGATCGGATGCTCAACGATGTTTACCCTCCCGATCGCCTCCCGATTTTAGGCTTGGAGCTCATCCTCCGCCTCCTCCACGTCGCTCTGTTCCCGGCCTCCACTGATTCTCATTCCCGGAGGAGCGAGAGATGGATACCGATATTCCATCCACCTCCATGCCTTCTCCAGCCTCCCGAGCCGCCTTCCGCGCGCCGCACCATCTTCTATTCCCGAGCAGCCTTCACTTCTTGCTCAGCCTCCGTTTTGGAAACTCTACATGCAGTTGGTGATGATGTTCGCAGAATTCCGAGAGGCAAGCTGATCCTGACAGATTGGACGCCCTTTTCGCGACCAGCAGCAGACTCCGCTCTCGTTTCGAGACTTTTCGGAGAGCAGACTATCGATCAAGCACTATGAGATCATTTTTGCACTTGACGCCGCCGCATTCTTGGCTATTTTGGCTATGACTGGCAAGCGCCTCCTCTCCGCCACCTTCTTAGTTTAGGCTTTCATATTCGCACATACATTTTATGTTATGTTCATTTGTATTTTACTCTTCATCTTGTGTTTTGATATTCTCTATTACATTTCTATGCTGTTGATGATGGATTGATTGATTTTTTTTTTCTTCATGATTGGATACTTATATGTTGAAAGATGGAGTTGTTGGTACATGGAGTTTTGGTTAATGTTTTGGAAGTGCTGTGTTTTTTTTTTTTTTTTTTTTTTTTTGGGGTTTTTTTTCATTTTACGGGGGGCCTTTGCCAAAATTTTTTTATGCTTTCTGTTGCTCGTTTCTATCTTTTCTTTTTGATGATGAAGGGGGAGAGACTCTTGTATAACTTGATTTTTTTTTTTTTACAAAAAGGGGAGATTGTTTTTCAAATGGTTCTTTGAGCTAATAATATTCATTGGACTTGTTTTGAGATAAGTTATACATTTAGGGGGAGCATATATTTAGGGGGAGCATATATTAAGGGGGAGCAAAATATGGAATGAAGTTTGTCATCATCAAAAAGGGGGAGATTGTTAACTTGTATATGTTCATAATATTGATTTTGATGATAACAAACTTTAAATGCTTTATAATTAAATTGTTGGAGTTTTTTTTAGTAAAAGAAAGTCTTAAAATGTCTCCTTAACATGTTCATGAAAGATGGTTTTCTGTTAAAATTCAATTGAAAAATATTTTCCTGCAATTTCTGGCTATAGAAGTGGTTCTGTAAATAAACGGTTTACCGTTTATGTTGAAAACGGCAAACCGATTAAATCCAGAGAGTAAACAACTCTTAAGGCTTGAACCGTTTATTTAAAACGGCTAACCGATAATTTCCAGAAGTTCAATTCCTTGCTAATCTTTAACCGATTAGCGGAAACGGATAAGGCTAACACGTTTTGCAGGCTACTGGAATTAAACGGCGAACCGTTTATATAAAACGGCTAACCGATAATTTCCAGAAGTTCAATTCCTTGCTAATCTTTAACCGATTAGCGGAAACGGATAAGGCTAACACGTTTTGCAGGCTACTGGAATTAAACGGCGAACCGTTTATTTAAAACGGCTAACCGATAATTTTTAAGTTCATTCTTGCTAATCTTCAACCGTTAGAAACGGATAAGGCTAACGTGTTTTGCAGGTTACTGGAATTAAACGGTGAACCGTTTATATAAAACGGTTAACCGATAATTTCCAGAATGTTATTCCATGATACGCTTTAACCGTTTAATGAAACCGGATAACCAAATCTGTCTTGCAGGTCTCTGGAAATTAACGGTTAAGGGGTAATCCTTAATAGGAAACCGTTTATTTGAAAAACTAGCTCTAACGGTAACTTTTGAGAATAAACGGTTAACCGTTAAATATTAACGGCGAACCGTTTTGAAAGCAGACGATCGAGAACGGCTAGTTTTCAGCTCCAAGTATAAATAAGCTCATTCAAATCCGAACAAAGGTTGATCACTCCTTCATCATTGAGCATACACTCGAGAATACAATCTTCAAAGAGCTTGAAACACCTTTATTCTTCATTTATTCACACATTGGGCATTGATTTGTAATCTTAAAAATTGTGTGAGAGTGAAACAATTTGTAATCTTAAAATTGTGAGTGATTGTAAGTGTTGGGAAACACTTGGGTTAAGAGATTGTGGATAATCTCATATTGTAAAGGTTTATTGACACCTTGGAAGTCAATTGTAAGCAATTGTAGCCTTGGAGGCTTGCTTAGTGGAATCCTCAAGCTTGGTTTGCTTGGAGGCGTGGACGTAGGCGGGGATAGCCGAACCACGTAAAAATCTTTGAGTTTGCTTTCTCTTTCCTTAATCTCTTTTAATATTGTGCTTGATTGAATTTATTGTTTTTGGTTTGATTAAGGCAATAGATTAAATTGTTGTGCTAATTGTGTTGTTTGCCTAGCTTAATTTTTTTTTTAAAACCCAATTCACCCCCCTCTTGGTTTGCCTAGTTAGTATTTCAGATCTCATTTTCAATCTTCCTCCACCTAAAACAGTCAGAGCAGTAAGATCTTTCCTTGGGTATGCTGGTTTTTATAGACGTTTCATTAAGGATTTTAGCAAAATTTCTAGACCCTTATGCAATTTACTTGCTAAGGATGTACATTTTGTCTTTGATGATTCATTTCTTGTAGCATTTGAAAAGCTAAAGCAATTGTTGATGTCATCACCCATCATTCAGCCACCAAACTGGAGCTTACCATTCGAGCTCATGTGTGATGCATCTGATTATGCAGTAGAAGCAGTATTAGGATAAAGAGTTAATTGAATTCCCCATGTTATTTACTATACTAGTATGACATTGAATGATACATAGTTGAACTATTCAACTACTGAAAAAGAAATGCTAACAGTAGTGTTTGCATTAGAGAAATTTCGATCTTATCTCATTAGTTGTAAAATTATTGTGCTCACAGATCATGCTGCTCTGAAATATCTTCTCATAAAGAAAGGTGCAAAAGATAGATTAATTCGTTGGGTGTTACTTTTGCAGGAGTTTGACTTGAAATTCAAAGATAAGAAAGGGACAAAAAATATTGTAGCTGACCATCTCTCATCTCCATTTTGACACAATAATGGAACCATTACCATTGAATGAGTTATTTCCAGATGAATAATTAATGAGTGTGGAAGTATTACCTTGGTATGCTGATATCGTTAATTATCTTGTTACAGGTAAACTTCTAGAGCATTGGGCCAAGTAGGACAAGGCTAAATTTTTTTGCGAAAATAAAGAATTTTTTTTTGGATGACCCCTATCTGTTTAAGTATTATACAGATCAAATTATTAGACGATGTGTCCCAGAAAATGAATTTCAGAACATCCTTTCCTTCTGCCATGAACAAGCTTGTGGAGGTCATTTCAGTGCTAAGAAAACAGCGACTAAAGTTTTACAATGTGGTTTCTATTGGCCAACTATATTTCGAGATGCTTACACCTTTTACTCTTCATGTGATAGGTGTCCACGAATGGGGAGCATTACACGAAGGAACATGATGCTACTAAATCCAATTTTAATGGTTGAGATTTTTGATGTATGGGGTATCGACTTCATAGGACTTTTCCCCTTTCTTTTGGTCATTAATACATATTGGTTGTTGTTAATTAAATATCGAAATGGGTAGAAACAATAACATGCAGAACCAATGATCACAAAGCGGTGATAGAGTTTTTGAAAAATAACATTGTTTCACACTTTGGATTCCCTCGAGCAACAATCAGTGATGGTTGTGCCCACTTTTGTAACAAATTATTGAAAGCACTTTTGACAAAGTATTCCATCAATCATAAAGTGACGACCCCGTATCATCCGCAAACCAATGGCTAAGTTGAGATCTCCAATCCAGAAATAAAGCATATATTACAAAAAACGGTGAGGCCAGAGAGAAAAGATTGGTCATTAAGACTCGATGATGCATTATGGGCATGTAGAACGGCTTTCAAGACCTCGATTGGGATCTCACCTTACAGGCTAGTGTATGAAAAAGCTTGCCACCTACCTGTGGAACTTAAGCATCGTGCGTACTGGGCCATTAAGAAATTCAATTTTGATATGCAGCAAGCTAGCTTAGAAAGAAGATTATAGCTGGCAGAACTTGAAGAAATTCGCAATGATGCATACGAAAATGCCGAGATTTACAAGCAACGAATGAAAGTCATTCATGATAAGCAGATTATGAGAAAATCTTTCACTCCTGGTCAGAAAGTACTTTTATTCAATTCTCACTTGCACCTATTCCCAGGTAAGTTACGCTCTCTATGGTCTAACCCATTTATTGTTTATACTATTTTTCCACATGGGGCAATTGAAATTAAGGACCCAAAGAACGGTCTCACTTTTTAAGTTAATGGTCAAAGATTAAAGCCCTATCTAGAGTGCCAGCCACATGGAGAAGACACCGAAATAAATTTGAGTGACCCACCAAATTTGAATTCAATTTTTTCTTTCTTTTCGGTGATTTGATTTTTTTTCTCTTTCTTTTTATTATTCTTTTGCTAATTGAAATTATTTTTGCATAAGTGTGTTTGTTTAACCATTAAATTTCTTTTATCATTGTTAATCATGAGTGTCATAGCTAAATAGTTTCTCCTGGACATTCTTAGACCACTTCAACGTGTAAAAACTCATCTCAAAAGGCAGATTTGATTGTGTAAAACACATCATATTTGGACTCTGCAACCTCCAGAGTTAGTATCCCACGTTGAGGATTTAGAAAAACAACTAAGAGACATTGAGGGAGGTATCTTCGACATTCAGTTGGAGCTATAGGTAAATTCCATAACAGGACGATTGTAATTTTCTTTGTGTGTTTTTGTTTGTTACTCTGTTTGTGTGTTTTACTTTATCACCCCAGTCAAGTGGCGGATAACGGTACTATGTGACAATCAAGTCGGTTACTTCAGTTTCCCATAATAATTGATATTCTGAGACGAAGGAATAGACAACAATGAGATTTTAGCAAAGCTTCACAATCGATTCCCTTCACTTCCTCATAATGCCCTCGTTACAATCTATAAAGCTCGGTCCAAACACATGCGATTGCTCATGAGGAATAACATACCTGCTGATATCCGCTGGTTAATCGAGGCCAAAGTACGCTTGGCAGGTGAGTTGCTTTCTAAATTTATTGCATACATGTCTGGTTGCGGTAAAGAAAATTATGCAAGAAAGCGAAGAGCTCGAAGAATTTCGGTTGCTTGTCATAAGTGTGCTAGAATGAGATGAGATGAGAAACCATGTTCTTTAGGAATGGTGTCTGATAACAGGGACGATAAGATTCAATTCATTAGGGATGGCTTGAATAAGGAGTCATTGGATGATATCCTTTTGTCTTTTGAAACGCATCGCAGTGGATATGTGCAAGGAGCGATTCTCCAGTTATGGCCATTATTCCAGAAAGAGCATGCACGACACAATCTCGGGAATCTGACTATAAACGACCTTGTTTGCCAGTTTATAAGAAAACTGGATGGGAAGCCTATCCTCGACCTATAGAGGGTGTTCAAGCCGTTTCTAGACGTAAAACAAGAGGAAGATGTGAGCCACAGTCGCAACTACCTGTAAATATCCTTTTACTCCGCTGTTGTTTTATTTCACTGTTGTTTTATCATTTGCATTATTGTCTTTAATAATTTTATTTTATCATTTTTTCCTTTTTACTGTTCACTTTTTGACTATTGATCCATGTACTTTATGCGTTAATTGACACTGACATGCTACCTCATACACAGTTGTGACCCACTTTCACCAAAATTTTTAAATATGATTTGTTTTGTTAAGCACTCACAAATTGTTTTTGAGAAGTATCCTAATGGCAGCTATTCCCAATAAACAATTCAAGAACATTTGTGTACTTTCTGGATTTAACTATGACAAACATAAAGAGTTCGTTGAGGCAGCCATAGATCTTGGTCGAAGCATAGCAGAGAGAAAATTACACTTGGTGTATGGAGGAGGTAACCGAGGGTTATTAAAATTGGTCTCAGAAGCTGTTTTTGTCAAAGGAAGTCAAGTGTTAGAAATCATCCCACGAGCCCTAAAACCTTTGGGCAGTTTGTTTGACTCACCGACTGGAGAAAAGTTAGTCATCTCAGGTATGCAAGAAAGAATAACTGAAATGCTTAATCACGCTAATGCTTTTATTTTCCTACCAGAAGATCTTGCAACTCTAGAGGCACTTATCACATTAGTATCTTAGGCCCATCTGCACACTCACCAGAAACCCATCGGTTTGTTAAATGTCAATAACTTTTATGATGGCTTTATCGCATTTCTTAACCATGCAATAAAAAGCTATTTCATTCCTTCCACAACGAAAAAGTTTTTTATTTATGCTCACACTGCTAATGAGCTGCTTGATCTGTTACAAGCTTATAGACCAGAGCCAGATCCCAGGACCTTGGTACTGTAGTATCCAAATAATGATGGTAACAGTAGCCGCAGTAAGAAGAACAAATTAGATTTAACTCTCCGCCTGTAAATATTTTCTTCTGCGTTACACCATCTAGGTGATGTCTTCTAAACTCTACTTCTTTCCTTTAAAATATTGAGGACAATGTTTCGTTCTGGTTGGGGGGAGGGAATAGTCGACATTATGAAATCTTTGTTAAGCTTTTACTGATTTTTTTTTGTAGAAACTAACTGTTGCTAACTTTTTGTGTTGAAGATGGCTGAATATGGAGTATAGTTACTCTAGAAACGCATCTTCTTCGTTTACAAAAAAACAAAACAAAAAATAAAAAAAATTCCAGACATTTTCTTTTTTACTAAGCTTTGATATTCATTTTTTTTCTTCTTTTTAATTTCTCCTTTATAAATAGACATTTTCAAATTTTTGAGTCGAAGATAGCTGAATATGGAGTGTAGTGCCTCTAAAAACGCATCTTCTTAATAAAAAAAACCATTTTCTTTTTATTTTAAGTGTAACTTTTTTAATTATTTTTTCTGCATCATTTCACATTTCTGCATGCATATTTTCCTTTCATGTTTAGAATAGGTTGGGGGGGTAGAATGTTGTTTAAAAAAAATTGTGTGATTTGTTTTAACATTGGATGGCATAATGAATTTCAAATTTTAGTATTTGTATTATTTTTTGTCTTAAGAGATGTTACGCCATATTTACTACTCTACATGTTGATGTCGGAGACAAATATGAGTTGCTTAAAGGAATGAATATATCATAATAAGTACCAAGTGAGTTTTGAGCCTATCATTTTTCTTGGAGAGTAACCCTTTTGCCCATTTTTCATACAGCTTAGTAGTTTATTATTTTATACACGATCTCTAGATTTCTTTTGAGTTAACCCTTAAAAAAAGTTGTAAAAAAAAAAGAAGAAAAAAATGTGTGTTGCTTCATCTAAAGGCCCATCTAACTAGTAGATATGGAAAAGTATTTAGAGCCCTAAAAGACGATGGAAAGGCCATCTTTGACCCGTTTGAGCCTTTCTAGCCATCCCTTTTGTGCAAAATCCATAGTTAACCCTTTTGAGCCATTAAAAAAAAATCTTTGTTAACTTATCATCTTGACCTACTCCGATTTGGAGTATTACTCGATATCTTATAAGTTACATCACCTATTTATGTTTGAGAAAAAAGTAAATAATTATTTTGTTCAGTGAAGTTATGCCAAACAAAAAAAAAACAACAACAACAACAAAATTGTTGTTTAGAAAAAAAGAAAAAAGAAAAAAATAATAATAAATAAGCAAAATGCACCTTGTAATTTCTAAAATATCTCTATTTTTTCTCAATTTATTTTTCCTATTTTCCTTCATTTGTCAACCATGTCCCTAGCCTACATTACGTCCTAATAAAAGTCCTTCTTGATTTTAGGAATCTATAGTCTGAAGTAGAAGTTAGTTTTATAGGCTAAAAAGATGTAGTGATACATATGAAAAAATAAATAAATAAATTGGGTTGACTAGCATTTTGTTTGACTTGAGATCGTATTATTTCTAAGTTGAGGGCATATTTTTTTCATCTTGGGGAGAGCGTGTGATATTACTTCTTTATTATTTTCTCTCAATTACCATTCATTGGAGTGACTATTTTTTGGGTTTAATTTCTTTATGAGAGTGTCACTACTACCAGTGAGATTTTGGGGTTTGACATGTCATTCTTGAAAACAGTTGTCACAAAGTCTACTGAGCTGATTCATGTGGATGGTTGATGTGGGTGTGATGTTTCTTTAGACTGGAGATAATACTTATACTTTTATTTGGTTTTTATCATTATTCTGATTGAATAAACAAGATTATTTAAAAAATATATATATATTTGGTTTGAATTCTATTTCCTCTTTATTTGCTAGGGACTAGCAATAAGCTAGTTGGGGGTGTGTTGAGTGTTAGAAAGTGTATATTTATAAAGAAGAAAATCGACATTTTATACTTCAAGTTTTACTAACATTCCTACTTTTATGTATTTAAGCTTCTTGTGATTTAATTATGTATGTGTTATTTTAATTAAGTAGTTTATGTATTTTAGGGGTATCATGGTCATTTCACAATAAATGAGAGATCAGACTGCAAAACGGACATCACTTTTGAACTCAGGATAGTCGAAAACCTTAGAAGGAATAATAATAATCTTATTTTCTCTTCCCCTCTAATTTTTGTGGATGTTTTGACTTTTCATCGACAAATAATAATAATCTTATCTAGATACTGCCCTGGTTTAACCGGCTCCCTATTACAAGATTATTACTACTTGGCACGATAAGCCCTTGGCACCATATTGATTAGAGTGTGGTTCATGAGGTGTGGATTGCCTCCTCATGATTTAATTGGTACTAATAAGGAATATTTAGCCCATGGTGCATGTTGATACGGATCCAGATACCCAAGCGCTTCAATTATAATAGTTTTCACCTTAACTTAATTCCGTCATTCCCATTTAAATTCTAGGGTAATTTAAATCACTTCCACCACAAATCCAATCAACCAATTATTTACAAAATTAATTCTACGCGTAATTAAAATTCACCTCCTCGTGGGATCGATACTCGTCACCGTTAATCTATTCTAAAATAGATTCGTACGCTTGCGAGTTCAATAAAATTTACACAACAGTCAGCGCCTTACTTGATGCACCTCTAATTACGATCACAACTAAATGGAAGACAAAGTCAAAACCACTACCTTATTCTGAGAAGAAGATTAGCCCATCTGCGGAGACACCACCAAAATTGGAGCTCAAAGCACTGCCTAACACTTTGGAATATGCATTCTTGGGAGAATCTGACACTCTACCTGTTATTATTTCTTCTTCTCTCAATCTTGAGCAAAAAGGTAAGTTGTTGAGTATTCTAAAAGAGCATAAAGAGGCAATAGGATGGTCCATTGTGGATATTAAAGGTATTAACCCAGTAGATTGCATGCATCGTATTCATCTTGAAGAAAATGCTAAACCTATTGGGGAGATGCAACGTAGGCTAAATCCTAACATAAAAGAAGTGGTAAGAGGTAAAGTAATTAAATTATTAGATGCAGGAATTATTTATCCTATTTCATATAGCTCTTAGGTTAGTCCTGTGCAAGTTGTTCCTAAGAAATCTAGTGTTACAGTAGTTACTAATGCTAATAATGAATTAATTCCCACTAGAGTACCTACAGGTTGGCGTGTTTGCATTGACTATAGAAAATTGAATTCAGTTACAAGAAAAGATCATTTTCCTCTTCCATTTATTGATCAGATGCTTGATAGACTTGCAGGTCATGACTTTTATTGTTTTCTAGATGGATATTCAGGTTACAAACAGATCCCTATAGCTCCAGAGGACCAGGAGAAAACTACTTTTACTTGTCCCTTTGGAACTTTTGCATATAAGAGAATGTCATTTGGTTTATGTAATGCACCTGCTACATTTCAAAGATGCATGCTTAGAATTTTTTCTGATATGATTAAGAGATTTTTTGAAGTGTTCATAGATGATTTTTTTGTTTATGGAGATTTTTTTTATGAATGTTTGCAGCATCTAATGTTAGTTTTACAGAGATGTAAAGAAAAGAACTTGGTTCTAAATTGGGAAAAATGTCACTTCATGATGAAACAAGGTATTGTTCTTGGTCATATAATTTCCAGCAGAGGTATAGAAGTCGACAAAGCCAAGGTGGATTTAATTTCTAATCTTCTACATCCCAAATCTATAAAAGAAGTAAGATCTTTCCTTGAACATGCTGGTTTTTATAGAAGATTCATTAAAGATTGTAGTAAAATTTCTAGACCCTTATGCAATTTACTTATTAAGGATGCACCTTTTATCTTCGATGAATCTTATTTTGATGCTTTTGCAAAGCTTAAGAAATTGTTGACTTCTTCACCTATCATTCAGCCACCTAATTAGAATTTGCTTTTTGAAATTATGTGTGATGCATTAGATTATGTTGTAAAAGCAGTTTTAGGACAAAGATTAGATCGTGTGCCTTATGTGATTTATTATGCTAGTATAACACTCAATGATGTGCAATTGAACTATTCAACTACAGAAAAAGAAATGCTAGTTGTGGTGTTTACACTTGATAAATTTAGATCTTATCTTATAGGTTGTAAAGTGATTATTTTTACTGATCATGCTGCTTTGAAATATTTGGTTACTAAGAATGATGCTAAGGCAAGATTGATTCGTTGGATATTACTTTTGCAGGAATTTTACATTGAATTTAGAGATAAAAAAGGTTCTGAAAATGCTGTGGCGAATCACTTGTCTCGCCTTGATCTTAAATTTATTCCAGAATCTTTACCTTTGAATGAGTTTTTCCCAGATGAGCAACTTATGAGTGTAAATGTTGTACCATGATTTGCTGATATAGTTAATTACCTTGTCACAGATCAAATCCCAGAACACTGGACTAAGCAAGTAAGAACAAAGTTCTTATCCAAAGTGAAGAATTTCTTTTGGGACGATCCCTATTTATTCAAATATTGTGCTGATCAGATTATTAGGAGATGTGTTCCAGAGAATGAAATTCAAAGTGTCATCTCCTTTTGTCATGAACAAGCTTGTGGAGGTCATTTTAGTGCTAAAAAGACATCAACAAAAATTTTACAGTGTGGTTTTTATTGGCCTACTCTTTTTCAAGACGCTTATATTTTCTGTTCTTTGTGTGATAGGTGCCAACGTGTAAGTAGCATTTCAAAGAGGAATATGATGCCACTCAATCCTATTCTTGTGGTTGAGATCTTTGATGTGTGGGGTATTGATTTTATGAGACATTTTCCTTCATCTTTTGGTTATCAATATATATTGGTTGCAGTGGACTATGTGTCGAAGTGAGTTGAAGTTATTCCATGCAAAACTAATGATCATAGGGTTGTAGTGAAATTCTTGAAGAGTAATATTCTATCTCGTTTTGGTTTCTCTAGAACAATCATTAGTGATGGTAGTACCCATTTTTCCAATAAACCTTTCAAAACTCTTTTGAACAAATATTTCATTACACATAAGGTTGCCACCCCATACCATCCTCAAACCAGTGGCCAAGTAGAGATTTCTAATAGAGAAATCAAGCAAATTTTAGAAAAGACAGTTAGGCCAGTTAGAAAAGATTGATCTTTGAGACTTGATGATACATTATGGGCATATAGGACTACTTTCAAAACACCAATTGGGATGTTGCCTTACAGACTTGTGTATGGAAAAGCGTGTCATCTGCCAGTAGAGTTGGAGCATCGTGCATATTGGGCTATCAAGAAATTCAATTTTGACATGTAGCAGGCCGGTTCCAAGAGAAGATTAGAACTAGCAAAACTTGAAGAGATCAGAAATGATGCTTACGAGAATGCCAAGATTTACAAGCAGCGTATGAAAGTCTTTCATGACAAGCACATTTTGAGAAAATCCTTTACACCAGGTCAGAAGGTACTTGTATATAATTCCCGATTGTATCTCTTTCCAAGTAAGTTACGTTCTCGATGGTCTAGTCCTTTTATAGTTCGTACTGTGTTTCCTTATGGAGCAATTGAGATTGAAAATCCTAAAAATGGTGATTTATTTAAAGTCAATGTTAAAGATTAAAACCATTTTTAGAGTTAAGAAAACCAGAAGTTGAGGAGATACTTTTAGATGATCCTGTTTATCAGGATTAATTAAGTCCATCTTTACATTCTTGTTTTATTTAATTAGTAGGTTCTATTTTCTTTGTTTGTTTTTCTTTTCTAGTATTTTTCTTTTCTGATGTTTTCTTTTTAGTTGTCATTTTCTTTTAAGCTTCCCCAACTCATTCAGGTGTGTTCTCTCCAACTTTTTCTTTTATTACTTATGTTTTTTTTCTTTTTGCATGCATCTCTTTTATTTATGAAACATTGAGGACAATGTTCCGAATAAGTTTGGGGGTGGGAGTAGTGTGTGCGTTGTTTGTTTTTGTGTTAAAAAAATTCAAAAATTTAAAACAAATCAAATTTTCAAAAAATAAATTGTGTTTGTTTATTTTTATGTCAAAAGCCAATGAAAAGAACTTGATTGACAATGAATATGGTTCTTAGAAAGGGTTGAATATTGTCTTAGTTTATACTTGATTCTTATGTTGATTCCTCTTGATTGAGATTCTTTAAACACTATGAGCACTTATATCAGTTCTTTCATAATTTTGACTCGAAATTTGAGATTGACGCAGCCTGAGTTGAGAATTTTAGATGGAGTAAATGACTGTTTGTCTTAATTCTTATCTCCACAATACAAAATAATATACACAGGCGCCAAAGTCAGAAATAGTTACCTATAACACTTAAGAGTGAAGTTATCCTTCTTAAGGGTAGAGTGAAAGCTCCTGACTATGGTTAAAAAAAAAAAAAAATCAAGTGCATGTGCTGAAAAAAAATCAAAAGAAAATGTACATAAAAGCCTGTGAAAAAAAAAAAGAAAATTTGGAGATTAAGATGATAAGATTAGTTTGACCTGCTCTTTTCTTTGTTTGAAACGAAGGCTGTTGATATTAAAGATTTTGGGAATGGATTTGATTGAATTGATTTCACACACACACTTCAAGAATCAAAAGAGAGATGGGATTGACTGTTGAATTAAAGTTAGAACTTTGACAATATTTGAAATTTTCTTTGAGCTATATAATTTATACAATTTTTGAGGTTATTTTCATGTTTTATTTAAAGTTTTTTTTCTTTTTATTTTATTTTTATTTATTTATTTATTTTAAAATGATGTTTGTGGGTATCATCGCTGAAGCCCTCACGAAACTATAACTCGTCTACTAGGGCTGCCTAGTGGTTTAAAGGCTTATTGCATACGCTAAATGCAATCACAATTATCTGCGAAAATGGTTTAGTTAGGATTTATTTTTCGTTATTTTCATTTTTTTTTGTTTTAGTTTTGCTCGAAGACTAGCAAAATCTAAGTTTGGGGGTATTTGATGGGTGTAATATATATACATATTTTATCCTTAATTATATAATTGGAGTTATTTTTATTTGTTATTTTTAATTAATTGGATTTTTTTATTGAATAGGGAATTAATTGGAGATTGTAGATAAAAAGAGCATAAAGGAGCTCAATTTCGGAAGCATTAATTACTTGATTTTGGAAGCAATTAAGCAAGATGTGCAAGAAATTCTGTTCGAGGAAACCTAAGCCAATAAATTGAATATCCATGCTCGTGCAAACAAAGAAGAAGTTTAAAGCTAAAGTAGGCAGGACATTAAACAAAGCTTATAATTAAGCCTTTGAATGGAAAGTCAAAATAGAATAAAGGAAGGAAATCAATAGCTTTTGGCTTTTATTGTTTTCAATTACGTGGCATGCTTAAGGCTTTAGCTTGTAAGAGTTGATTTAGTTATTAGAATCACAATAGGATTTGGTGGCCAAGCATTATAAAAAGGGGACATTGGCTTTTGCAAAGGGGCAGCCGCCAGAGGAGGGAGACGCGAGACAGAAACGAAAATCGGTAGCAGCTGTTCAGTTTTCATGGCTGAATTTATTTTTTTGTTGCTCCCAAATTAAGTATGTCTGACTAATTTTCTTTTACTGAGATTAAGGATGAAACCCTATTCAATGAAATAATTATCTTTTTATTTAATTAAATCCTCATATATATTCTTTGATGATTATGGTTTTTATTTCACATGATTAGTTGGATGTTATTAAAATCTTTTCATCAATTCTGTCATGAATTATTGATTGTTAAGATTAATATTCAATTAAATTTATGCTTGGATTTCTAAAGTTTATATATGATTATCTTTGATTCTGTGTCTTTCATTAAATTATTTACACATAGTGCTTAGGAAAACTTTGACTCTTTGTTATTCAATATGTTTACATGGGATCCTTAGATATCATACTATTAAGTAGAAAAAGAAACTACATTAGATTTAATTAATTGGGCTTAATTGTTATATTCATGAGATGACATAGATTAATTTCGAGTTGTCACTCTAAAATTGGGGATTAATTAATAATTAGATAAATACTAGTTGATTAGTGATGGATTCTGAAACCTTGGTAATCTTTGTCTTATTGAATTCTCCTTTGTTTTAATTGTTTTCTTAGTTTAATTACTTTTAATTTCCCTTAAAACTTAATTTGCTCAACTAGGCTAGAATTAATATTAATTTAAATTTAAATTAGACTTTTCAGTTTATACCAATCCCTGTTGGTTCGACCTCGTTACCACTATTCTATTACTAGATTCGTGCACTTGTAAGTATATTAAAATTTTCGCAACATGGAGCCTTGAGTACATCTTAGAGATAAACTTGTCGTCAAATTCATTAAATGATTCTCTCCCTTCCAATGTACAAAAGTTAAAGGTCTTGAGAGTTTTAGATTTATCAAGGAATCAATTACCAGGCGATATTCCATCAACCATTGGTGCACTCGTAGATCTAAAAACTCTATCCTTGGCTCATAATCAATTTCAGGGACCTATCCCTGAATCAGTTGGCAGTTTGATAAGCTTAGAATCCTTGTATCTCTCCGGCAACAATCTCTCTGGAAAAATTCCTAAGTCATTGGAGACACTTTCACATCTCAAACAATTTAATGCGTCTCAAAATAGGCTAGAAGGGGAATTCCTGTTAAGTGGTCTTTTAAAAACTTTTTAGCTGAATCATTTTTAGGAAATTATACACTCTGTGGTCCACCTAAACTCCGAGTCCCACCTTGCAAGCAAGATAACAACAAAAGAACTAAGAAAGTTGCTCTAATTGTTCTTAAATATATTTTGCCTCCTATAGTATCCTCTGTACTTATAGTGATTACCATCACCGTGCACATAAGATGCCGAAATAGGAGCAAAAAAAAACCAGATCATGAAGATTTCCTACCTCTTGCAACATGGAGAAGAACATCGTACCTAGACATTCAATGAGCAACTGATGAATTTAATGAATGGAACTTGCTTGGTACAGGTAGTTTTGGATCAGTTTATAAAGGAACCATTTCCAACGGGACTGATGTTGCAATAAAGATTTTCAATCTGCAACTAGAGAGAGCATTTAGGAGTTTTGATTCTGAATGTGAAGTTTTACGAAATGTTCGTCATCGAAATCTCATAAAGATCCTTAGTAGTTGTTCTAATCCAGATTTTAAAGCATTGGTACTTGAGTTCATACCAAATGGTAGTCTCGAGAAGTGGTTGCATTCTCACAACTATTTCTTAGACATTCTAGAGAGGTTGAATATAATGATAGATGTGGGGTCGGCTCTTGAATATCTCCATCATGGTCATTCGTTGGCACCTATAATTCATTGTGATTTGAAGCCCACCAACATCCTCTTGGATGAAAATATGGTGGCACATGCGAGCGACTTCGCCATTTCCAAACTCTTAGGTGAAGGAGAAGATTCTGTGACACAAACCATGACAATGGCTACAATTGATTATATGGCACCAGGTAAAGTTTCAATTGTAATTAAAATTTTTGCTCTTTTTTCAAGCACAAGCAAACTTTGGGTTACCTTAATTATCAAAAAATTATTTGTTTTATCATTTGTTTCATAAATGAAATTAAAAAACTGCAGAGTATGGATCAGAAGGAATTGTTTCAGCCAAATGTGATGTCTACAGCTATGGTGTTTTGTTGATGGAAACTTCCACGAGAAAGAAGCCCATCGATGAAATGTTCACAGGAGAAATGAGTTTAAGGAGATGGGTAAAGGAGTCATTACCTCACGAATTGACTGAAGTTGTTGACGAAAATTTGGTGCGAGAAGAGGAAGCTTTTTCTGCCAAAATGGATTGTTTATTAAGCATCATGGATTTGGCATTGGATTGTTGTATGGACTCACTTGAAAAGAGGATACATATGATAGACGCTGCGGCAAAGCTCAAGGAGATTAGAGTGAAGTTTCTGCAGCAAAGCTCAGTCGCTGCAACTAATTAATGTAACAATTGTTGTTATGCTTGTTTGTGAACTTTGTGCATACATTTTCTTGTTTGTGCTTGTGGAATAAAAGCCATTGTTTTGCGCAAAACATAAATTGAAATGAGAAATATAACCTTCGAATTTTCATATTTGTACATACACATACTTGATACGGTATGTGCTTTATTTCAATATTCTGGAGATTTATGTAAATTTCCCTTTTTTTTTTTAATGAGAAGTGGAGATTTATGTGAAGTGGTCAAATCTTTGAATCTCTACTTCTGTGTTAGCGTCTTTCTTTTTCTTCTTACCCGAGTTATTATTATTGTTTTTTTATACACATATTCTTTAGAAAGGCTGAATATATTATATCAAATTCTTAGTTCAACTTCATAATTAAAATTCCCAGACACTAACAGAACTAGACAGCACTCGCGTTTATTCCATGTTGTGCGCGGAATGCGGAATCAAGCGCACCGAATAATCACAGAAAAATAAAAGGACACAAAATTTACGTGGTTCAGCAATATGCCTACGTCTACGGGAGCAAGAGAAAAATAACTGTATTATTGACAATTATTTAAGTACAAATTTGAGTAAAGAAATCTCACTTTCCCAAAACCCAAATACACCCAGTACTCTCACAAACACTCTCCAATTGCTCACACTCTCAGAACTCTCAAAAGCTTAAAAACTTAATAAGCTTAACAATTTTAGGGATGCTTAACAAATGAAAAACTTCCTCTATTTATAGGAAGTATTTTGCACTATTACAAATTCGGCGCTCACCAACAATTTGCCAAATTGTCAAAGTTGTTGTGAATTGTCAAACTGTCACATGCTTCACCAACTCATTCGCCTTTAATTTCCATGATTCCATCCACATGCTTCCAACATTGCGATTAGAAATCATGCATGTCAAAAAGCCTTTTTGACTTTTCAACAATTCTCCACCTCGGCGAAGATTTGTCCAAATCTAAACCGACCACCAACGAACCATCATCCCCAATGTAATCCTTCAATAAGGATCCAGAATGGCTGTGTCGTTTCGACTGCCTACGTACCCAAAATTTGGGATCAAGCCAACTGTAGTTCAAAATTCTCCAAGCTTAACACATTTGAAGAATTAGTTTCAATCCGTATAAAGATTTACTCAATCTGCCCACACGATTCTCCTTTTCAACAACTTTAAAACCACAAGGCTGAGTCATATAGATTTCCTCCTCCAAATCTCTATGCAAGAATGTCGTCTTGACATCCAATCGAGCCAACTCTAACTCATATTCAACTATTAAGGCAAGTAGGATACGAATGAAAGTATGTTTTACAACTGGAGAGAAAACTTCATTATAGTCAATACCTTCCTTCTGAGCAAAACCTTTTGCTACGAGCCTTGCCTTGTATCGAGGAGTTGTTTGATTCGGAGATCCTTGCTTCTTGGTGTAGACCCATTTATTGCCAATAGCCTTTTTCCCTTTTGGTAACTTTACAAGTTCCCAAGTCTGGTTTTGATGGAGAGATTTCATCTCTTCCTCAATGGCTAACTTCCACTGATCACTTTCGTTACTGCGTAATGCTTCACCGAAAGTGTTGGGGATGTCATCATCAATAACTGGAAGTGCATAAGCTACCACCATGTCTTTGGTAAGCCACCTGGGTTTTTTTATCTCTCTTCTTGGCCTCCTTGTTGCTATAAAATCATCATTATCTACATCATTAGTTGTTTCTTCATTTTGTAGGACATCAGAAGAAACAACCTCTTCTTCAACTCTGCGTGTCACCTCCATAGTTAAACCCTTCTTTGATGTAGAACTAACTGGTACATATGGAGTTACATCAAACTCCACCCGCTGCAATACCTCTGTGGTCTTGTTCTCCACCTGCTGAGAACTTGAAGCTTTTATCATTGAAGCTTCATCAAACGTGACATCTCTGCTACACACAATCTTTTTATCTTCGAGATCCCAAAACTTGAAGCCTTTTACTCCACCTTTGAATCCCACAAAGATAGCTTTTCTAGCACGAGGATCCAGTTTACCATCTTTGACATGATAATAAGCTGGACACCCGAATATACGAAGAGAATTATAGTCTTGTGCATGCTTTCCAGACCACATTTCCATAGGAGTTTTTCCTCCAATTGCAGCAGAAGGCAACCGGTTTATCAAGTGACTTGCGTAGCTCACAGCCTCAGCCCAAAATTTTTTATCTAAACCAGTATTAGATAACATACATCGTACCTTCTCCAGTAAAGTACGATTCATACGCTCAGCCACGCCGTTCTGTTGCGGAGTATGTCTCACCGTGAAATGTCTTTTTATGCCCTCACTCTGGCATACTTACAAGAATGGATCAGAAGTATATTCACCCCCATTGTCAGAACGCAATACTTTGATCTTTCTGCCAGTTTGAGTCTCCACCAGTTTCTTCCATTTCACGAAAGTCTCTAGAACCTCATCCTTTGCTCGCATGGTGTACACCCACACACGTCTAGAGAAATCATCAACAAATGTAACAAAATAATGGCTTCCACCAATTGATGCAGTCTTGGTTGGTCCCCATAAATCACTGTGAACATATTCAAGGATCTCACGAGTATCGTGATTAGCCGTACCAAACTTGACCCTTGTTTTCTTGCCTACTACACAATGCTCATAAAACTTTAATTTACAAGTTTTGGTACCTTTTAAAAGTCTGTGTGCTTCATCAAAGTTTGCAAAGACTTCTCTCCAGCATGTCCCAAACGTACATGCCATAGCTCAGTGGTGTCATTGTGCGCCTCAGCAACATTTGCTTCATCAGTTGTACTTCCCTTCAAATAGTACAAATTGTGACGCCGAACCCCTTGCAGAATCACCATAGCCCCATGTGTAAACTTCATTGTGCCATCTTCAATGGTAACCTTGTAGCCTTTAGCTTCTAAAGCACCCACAGAAATTAGATTTTTTTTTTTAAAGCTGGAACATATCTAACCTCTTTCAGTTCTCTGACCATTCCATCAAACATTTTGAGTCGAATTGTTCCTACCCCTATTGTACGACAAGGTTGATCATTCCCCATCACAACTGCACCGATTTCCAAATTATGAAAATCTGTAAACCATTCCTTAATAAGACACAAATGGTAGGTTGCTCCAGTATCAAGTATCCACTCGCTCGAACTAGCCAAGTATGCTGCAGAAGTAATAGTTAGTGAATAATCAGAGTCTTCATCTTTACGTGCCATGTTTGCTGCTACTGATTTCTTCCCATCTCTCTTTTGAGCCTTTGGACAATCTTTCTTCCAATGGCCCTTTTCATGACTAAAGGCACACTCATCTCGAGCTATATTTCTGCTTCTCGATTTGGATCGAGAATTCTTTCCACCACACTTTTTCTTTTTCTCCATCGCCCAATCTCTGCTCACCAAAGCTTCAGACGATGCTCGTTCAGACTTTTTATCATTAGTCCGAATCTCCAAGTTAGTTAATGCTGTGCAAACATCTTTCAAGATGATCACGTTTTTCCCATATATCAAGGTAGTCACAAAATGGCTATATTCCTCTGGTAATGAGTGTAACAGAATCATAGCCTTGACTTCATCCTTAATATCTTCATCAAGATTCTTCAAATCAGCAAGTAACTTTTCAAATCTTGAGACATGATCGTGCATTGACATCCCATGCTTCATTCGAAACCCATATACTTGGCTCATTGCATGAAGGCATTTTTCAGGACTTTTCAGCAGGTACTTCTCCTCCAATGTACGCCACAAAGTCATCGCACACTCCTTATCTTTCACCAAGTATTTCACCTCCTTGGTCAAACAAGATCTAATCTGACCACAAGCTTTCTCGTTCATACGATCCCAAATTTCTTCATCATACAAGTGTCTTTTATTTTTCAAAACAACATCGTGATCAATTTGAATAAGGGCATCCATAACTTCGCGCCTCCACATGCCGAAGTTGATTTTCCCATCAAACTTTTCAACATCGATCTTCTGGCCTCCTATAACAGGTGCTGAATAGCGATTTGACAAATCTCGCCTCCCACTTGAAGTGTCTCCTGAAATAGTCTCAGTAAATCTCCCCCCAATTCTGGAAGTTTCACCTTCTACCATTTTCTCAACGAACTATTTCCACTTGAAAAACAGTCTCTATGATGTTAACTTTGCATGAATAAATGCACCATGAAAGTTCCCAGGAGACTGGACGGGAACTCGGTCCCAATTAAAAACCAGAATCTTTAGGCTCTTATCGCCTTGTTGACAGAACTTTCCTAGACATGCAAAAATACACACTACTTACAATAAGTTGTCTCCCAAGTATAAATGGTCGTCTCTACCGTATTCATGAACAGTACCGTATGTGAACAGTGCTGTATACGGGAATGGTGCCGTATATGTGAACAGTACTGTATCCCCCCAAGTACGAACCGCCGGCTCTGATACCACTTGTTGTGCGCGGAATGCGGAATCAAGCGCACCGAATAATCACAGAAAAATAAAAGGACACAAAATTTACGTGGTTCGGCAATATGCCTACGTCCACGGAGTAAGAGAAAAATAATTGTATTATTGACAATTATTTGAGTACAAATTTGAGTAAAGAAACCTCACTTTCTCAAAACCCAAATACACCCAGTACTCTCACAAATACTCTCCAATTGCTCACACTCTCAGAACTCTCAAAAGCTTAAAAACTTAATGAGCTTGACAATTTTAGGGATGCTTAACAAATGAAAAACTTCCTCTATTTATAGGAAGCATTTTGCACTATTACAAATTCGGTGCTCACCAACAATTTGCCAAATTGTCAAAGTTGTTGTGAATTGTCAAACTGCCACATGCTTCAATTTCCCTTTAATTTCCATGATTCCATCCACATGCTTCCAACATTGCGATTAGAAATCATGCATGTCAAAAAGCCTTTTTGACTTTCAACATTCCAAATATTTAAAATGACTCTTTATGGACTCATTTATTTATAAACAAACTGTTGTGCAAACCCGCACAGTGAATCCTTATTCAAACATGAATTCAAGTTTCCATTTCGCCTTATTGCTAGTAGTAGTAATACAGAAACGAATGCTCCAGTTCAATAGTAGTCGGGTACGAGCGTAAAGCATTATCTTTGCAAGCTCCAGTGCTTTGTTGTGACCAAAAACTTCTCCGCGATTGCCAGTGCAAACTATATGGAAGTTCCTGGCCTTCTGCTGGTGATAAGATTGCCATCAACCACAACCCTGCTTTCGATTTCACTGACGATCGATGACTTCTTGCACATTCTTACCCTGAACCAAAGTTAAAAGTGTCTAAGGGGAAAGTATCTGTACAGTAAAGTATCAAACAATACTGCTTGATATACTTGGGATTTGGAGGGGAAAAAATTACATGAATGAAGCCAAAATAAAGAAGCATAAAAATTTTGGAAAACTTATTATATGTTCTAAGCTGAATTTGGGTAATGTGATTAATGAAGCAGCAGTAGTTCTTGAGTTTGTAATTTGTCAGCAAATTTTAATTAATACATTACTGACTTACCTGAGATAAGACTGGGTTGTTCAACATTCATAAAATCATACAAGACCATAATCTTTCATCAAGTTCGGATTAGGTGATCCAAATCAGGAGTAAATACTTAATCAGATGATACTGCGACAACATTGACAATTGCCACAATTGTTTACATGACATCAGTTAATGTCTCAAGTCTATTTCGAACTTTGCCCCTTTTTTGAAACACAAGCAAAATTTATTCCAAACGCTATTTATTTACAATTTATTTCATAAAGAAACCTCTTTTTCTGATATGTTGAAATTTAAAAGAAAAAAAATGCAGACTACGGAATAGAGGGAATTATTCCTTCCAGATGCGATAACTATAGCTATGGTGTTTTATTGGTGGAATGAAAGAAGCCCACAGATGATATGTTTATGGGTGTTGTGATTCGATCCCAACTTAACACCCCAAGACCACAATGTTGGACAAGAAATACTCAAGATTCACAAACACTGATTTGAAATGGAAATTAACAATGGATAGATCAGTAAACAAAGAACACAAAGATTTATAGTAGTTCAGCACCAGAGGTGACTACATCTACAGTGGATCAAGATCAAACTAATGGCTTCACTAATCTCAAGAGAACAAGGTTACAAGAGCCTCAAGGGCATTATAGAGAACAAATCAAGATGAATTTCTCTCTCTAACTCTCTTTGAGCTCTCTCGACAACCTCTGAAAATAATAGTTGTTAATCAGCATTCATATAACCGTTGTTTCTGTCTGTTGGGCAAGTTGCTTCAGATTTTTTTTCCCGCCAAAACAACGGCCCGTGACTGCTTCTTATACGTGCTCCACGCGTGCAACTTGAGAAATGATCAAAAGGTCCTGGGCTAATTAATTTAGTTGCTCACGTGCCATCACGTGCTCATTTAACGGCCATAACCGCCGTCAGTCACTTGTCATACACTTATTTTATGCGACGTCGTGTAACAGAGAACGACAAGTCGGAGATATTGTAAACTCAGAGTGACATGTAATCCACCTCCGTTTGAACTCATTCCGAATGTTGCTGACTTGCTGCTCTTGGCTTGTTTGTGCTTGTGGAATAGGAGCCAATTGTTTTTATCACAGCGTAGATGGGACGGAGAAATCTGATAGTCCTCTATCAATGTAATGTATTTTATTTTTCCCCAGAATCAAAATATTCATCCCACCAAGTACCCCATCTCCCTCCGAATATAGTTTTATTCTAACTAATCCTTAAAGTCATTTCCTTCCACAAGAGAATATTCACAATCAAACTTAGCCCACATTGTTTTTGTGTGTCCTCAGCATATAACAAAATAAAGAATGAGAACAAAATTAAGGAAACTAGATCCCACGAATAAAGAGAATTCATGCTCCTTTTTTCAATTTGTATAACAAACAAATTGTTTTTCCTACGCACTAATAACACGTAGGTCTTAGTTCGAATCCCTCATAACATGTGTGAATGTTTAGATAATAATTTTTTCTAAGAAGAAAATTGTGTTTCTCCATCAACGTTTGATAGCACAAATTCAGCATAGAACATTCACAAATATGACCACCCAAAGGTCCTTATAAGGTTAAAATCGTGCTTCCCTTGCTATCGTTAACCATTAATTAGTGAATAAAATTGTTAATGATATATTTTATAGTAAAAAAGTCAAACTTTGACTATACCTAGGTTAAAGGTTGTGATTAAGTGACCGCATAACTATTGTAACCTACAGCCCATTCTAATCTTCTTTCCAAAAATAATCTACTAATTGAACGTACTAGCAAAATTATCAGGGTACGAAAGTTTGATTTTTAATTCTGAATCTTTTTAAAAGCTTGAATGATGTTATGGATATAAGCATTTTTCTCATGAAAATTATTATTTAATTTAGTCTATAATTAAAATAAAAGGCCCAATTCAAACATTCTCCATCATTTTTTTTTCAACTGATTAGTAAAACCTCAAAATCTCTGAACAAGAAAGATCACAATTCATATCCTTATTGTCAAACGAAACTTGCATCTTTCATGCATTTGAACATATATTACTCTGCTGGTACTTTCAGCTAAATAACTTTTAACATGACGTGGGCAGTAATTCTGGCGGGTGAAATTCCAACTGAGATGGGCAAACTACAAAATCTGGACCATTTAGCTCTTAATTCCAGTAACTTAACTGGTTCTATTCCACCCAAGATCTTCAATATTTCAACCATAACAAGAATTACTCTAGCTGACAACCACTTCACAGGTCATTTACCATCAACGATTGGATAATTTTGGCGAAGAATAAACTTGGCGGGACGACTCCCAACTCCATCACCAACGCTTCTAAACAGTGTCCTAGACTTGAGCTGCAACTCTTTCTCTGGCCTTATTCCAAACACTTTTGGCAACTTGAGATTCCTTGGCCTGCTCAACCTGGCGTATAAAATTACTTGACGACTGAATCATCTACTGGTGGGTGGATTTTTCTCCCTTCTTTGACTTCTTGCGGGATGATGGCATTTTTTGGCTTAGGTTTAATACATTACGTGGCATACCTTCCACCATTAATTGGGAATTTCTCTGAGTCGCTTCAAAAAATTTTGGCACATGATTGCAAACTTACGGGCAGCATTCCTCAAGAGATTGGTAATTTACGTGGCTTGATACTTTTAAGCCTCTTCAATAACGACTTGGATGGAACTATTCCAACATCAGTGGGAACGTTAAAGACGCTACAAGTTTTATATCTCGATGCCAATAATTTGTGAGGATACATTCCCAAAGATTTTTGCCACTTAGAGCGTTGATTGGTTTATTTTTAATTGAAATAACGCTCTTCGGACATATACCGCAATGCCTTGACTTCTCTAAGAACACTCTTTTTAAGCTCCTGTTAGATTATATAGTATGCTAATATAATTGTGCAGAGTATGTGCATGCAGAGCATATGTGTGCAGCTGAGCTGAGTTGCTGAGATTGGCTTATGATGAGTATGTGCAGGAGTGCAGATGGTTTGTGTAGCTGAACTGTATGGTAGTTAACAGACTTTATGCAAATGTGTCCAAGTCGTTATGTGAAGATTCTAGTACTGTTGGAAGAATTAACAGATGGCACATTGTAATACGCTTAGAGCAATATTTGTTAGTATTTAGTTATGAAATGAAATGTCTGTATCATCAGTTCTGTAATCAGTATAAATAGAGCAATGCAAGCTCAGTTGTGCATTCTGGAATCATTCTTTACCAAATAAGATTCTTCTAGATTCATAATGACAATGGCTACAATTGGTTATAGTATCAAATTTTTGCTCTTTTTCCAAAGCACAGGGAAAGTTTGGGTCACCTTGATTATCAAAAGATTATTTGTTTATCATCGTTTCATAATCTCATATTTGATACATTGAAATGAAAAATTGCAGAGTACGGATCAGAAGGAATAACTTCGGCCAAATGTGACATCTATAGTTATTGTGTTTTACTGACGGAAACTTTCACGAGAAAGACGCCCACTGATGAAATGTTTACCGGAGAAATAAGTTTAAGAGACTAGACAAAGGACTCATTATCTCCGGCACTGACGGATGCTGTTGATGTAAATTGGTAAGAGGAGCAAGCTTTTTCCGCCAAAATGAATTTTTATTAAGCATCATGCATTTGGCGTTTGATTGCTGCATGAAATCACCAGAGAAAGATGCCGCTGCAAACGATTAGAGCGAAGTTTCTGGATGATGATGCTGCAACTTATTAATGTCATATTTGCTATGTGTGTTTGTTAACTTTGTGCGTACTCTTCCTTATTTGTGCTTGTGGAACAAAAGCCATTGCTTTGATCTAATCTTCGAATTTTTGTCTTTGGACGTATACATTTATATACACATAATGCTAGATATTGCAAGTGCTTTATTTCAGTATTCTGGAGATTTACGTAATTGTCCCTCCAACAAAGTGGTCAAGTCTTTGAATCTTTGCTTCTCTTTTAGCGTCTTTCTTTTCCGTCTTAGTCTTACCCTGTAAGTCAAGTTATTACTTTTATGATATGTTATTATTCCATATGATTGTATAGAAAGGTGCAACATATTATAATAAATTCTCAGTGGAGCTTCATAATTAAAATTTCCAGTGGGGGTAATTATATCACTATCAATCACAACTGGACTCTAAACATTGAATACAGAACTAGATATCATGCTCCATTTGTTGTAAATATTTAAAATTTGTCTTTATCAACTCATTTATTTATTAACAAACTTTGTACAAACTTGAGTTCATATTTCCATTTGGCCTCTCTTACTAGCAGTAGTAATACAAGAATAAATACCCTGATTTAATAACTTGTTGCACATTGCAGGAAAGGCTGTAGCTTTGTTTACCCTGAACCAATGGTAAACATGTCTTAGGGGAAAACATCTACACAGGAATGATATTGCAGGAAGTACTTGGGATTTGGGTGGAAAAAATTTACATGAATGAAACCAAAATAAAGCATAAAATTTTTGGAAAACTTACATAAGTTCTGCACTGAATTTGGATAATGTGAAGAATGAAGCAGCGGCAGCTTTGAGTAATTTGTCTTTTAACTTTAATTAATTCATTACTGACTTACATGAGATAGGACCGCATTCATAAAATCACACAAAATCATAATCTTTTATCAAGTTCAGATTAGGTGGTCTAAATCAAGAGTAAATATTTATTCAGAGATGGTAACTGATTTTACAAACTTTATGAAAGATGAGACTTCCAAGGGAAAACACTTGCAAAGAATTTATCATATTCATTTTGATCGAAATCTCCCAATCATAAACGGAACCATTTACAATTTAGGAAAACTACTTCTTTCACAAGACTATACTTTAGTAAATTTCATCCAAGAATTAACTACTACAAATAGCGGCTGCATTGCAGTACCTTCCCCGCTTTCACTTTTAAGAGAAGTAATTTTTCTACTTTAAAAAGTAATCTATAACCGTACAATGACATAGATGCACGGGTGATAAAAAATTAGTTGAAGATAAGCTCAAGATATCAACATAGAATTTAAAATTCTTAAAAAAAATCTATAGTCTAACTTTGATAAGCCTAAAATATCAACACTGAATCCAAAATTCATTAAAGACTGGTAGTCCTTTGGAAAAGAGTGATCGTCCATCTAAAATTCTATGATCTCGCTTTCACGCACTTTTGAAAAGAGTGAAAGCGACAAAAATTTATGAGTGAAACGAACTCTATTACTGGTGTTTGAGGAGGAATTGGATCCTCTTCTAATCTAATTTTTGCAAACCTTTTAATATGATTATGACACATGGCAACTATAACATTATAAGGTTAGATTCATTTATTTATATTTTTCCTCTTAACAATAATAGATTCATTTATTTATATTTTTCCTCTTAACAATAACATTTTTGTTAAATAAAAATCTAACTGCAAAAAAGAATCTCAATTTATATAAACTCTGATCTTCTTGTATACTATCTTCAAAGCTAGCAACTTCAACGCACTATCCACATTTGTAATATGAATCAAACATAAAATTTCATTATAGTTTCAATATATTTTTCAAGCTTTCTTTCAGATTTGATCAAAATCTCCAAATCATAAACGGGACCATTTACAATTTAAGAAAACTGAGTTCTTTCACAAGACTATCCTTTAGTAAGTTTCATCCAAGAATTAATTGCTACTAATAGCAGCTGCATTACAATGCCTGCCCTGCTTTCACTTTCAAGAGAAGTAGTAATTGAATCTATAACCGTATAATTATATAAATGCACAGATTACTTAAACTTAAGCGCAAAATATCCACATTGAATTAAAATTTCACTGAAGGTTCGCTTTAACATGCTTTTGAATAGAGTGAAAGTAACGAAAATTTATGAGTCAAATGGACTCTAGCTTTGATAAGCCCAAAATATCAACACTGAATCCAAGATTCATTAAAGATTGGTGGTCCTTTTGAAAAGAGTGATCGTCCATCCAAAATTCTATAAAGATTGGTGTTCCTTTTGATAAGCTTTCCTGTGCTTTTGAAAAGAGTAGAAGTGACAAAATTTTATGAGTCAAAGGGACTCTATACTCTATTGTGTTGGAAACAATAAACTTGCTTTACACAAATAATTCATTTAAGTGGAATGGGGTGATGAGTTGTACATGACCCTTCATCATGCTTCATCATTATGGTCCTGCAATGTGATGTCCATGAAGCATCTAATTGAGTAGAGATTACCTTTCCACTTTGGATGTCATTAAAGGATTCCTTTAGAGCATGTTAGGTGAGTGGAACATGTTTGGTGTTATGATAAAAGCTTGGTGGAATATGTTAGGTGATATATATTTTTATGGTTATGTTTGTATTTCATTCACTATAAATAACTATGCTATTTGTGTTGTATGCATCAAGTGTAAGAAGAAGAAGAAAGAATAAGAAGCAAAACATTGCTTCTAAGAGTGATTTGTGAGAGTGTGTGAATTGTTCTTGTAATGTTCTTAAGTTTTCTCGAATAAAATTTGTGTTTTATTCTTCAAATTCTCCAACATATTGCTTTTGGAATGCTTATAGTTTGTTTCTTGGCAATAACATTTCTATCACTCTATTCATGGACGGCCTGTCCGCAGACAAGTCTTAATACACCATAAACCAACAATAATTGATGTAGGGTAGTTACATAGAATGAGCATGGTACTTTCTAGGAGCATATAATACATCTTTTCGAAGTTTGTGATAAGACAAACCAAAATGGAAAATTTGTTAAAGCTATTCTACCCGGTGTTTGAGGCAAAAGTTCGTTTCTTTCTTGATCATTTTGTAATTTTAAGTTATTTTGCTTTTTTTTTCATTGCTGTCGGGATTTTTACTTTTATTTTTTAGACATCAGAATTTTGCTTATTTAGACTAGAGATTTTTACTACAAAAAAATATTTTTGGTTTTTCTATTTTAATAAATTCATGATATTTAGCGTTGATGTAAAAAGAACCAAAATTCTAGTTTTATTTATTAAGACTTATAAATAATTTTCTAATTATTTAGGAGCTTTATTTCTCTAAAATTTATCAATCTTTACAATTTCGTATCAGTAATCGAAATCGATCGTATTCTTTGCAATTTCACTTTCTTCACTAGTTGCACACGGCCAAAAAAGCTGTAGCTTTGTTACCCTAAACTAAAGTTAAACATGTCTTTGGGGAAAACAATCTACACAGGAAGTCTCATGTTTGTCTTGAAGTCTCATCTTCCGTATGTTTGTAAAATCAAGGTTTTACCATCTCTGATTAAATATTTACTGTTGATTTGGACCACATAATCTAAAATTGACGAAAGATTATGATCTCATGTGATTTTATGAATGTGGTCTTATCTCTTATAAGTCAGTAATGAATTAATCAAAGTTTGCTGACAAATTACAAACTCAAAATTATCATATTAATTTTTATCAAAATCTCCCAATCATAAACGAGATTTACAATTTAAGAAAACTAGTTCTTTTACAAGACTATACTTTAGCAAATTTCATCCAAGAATTTTTTTTTTTATTAGAACGTAAACCTTTCCATTAATTATTCGAAATCATATACAACACCTTAGTTGGAAATTCATCCAACCAAACCACATCTGTCATCTTTTGCAAAGTCACCTTTGCTAAAGCATGAGCTGCACCATTGTAAATTCTAGGGTATCTTTGAGCTCAAAGTGGAAACTATTCTGCATTTCCAGAATTTCAGAGATCATCCAAGAAATTTCATTCTATACTGGACCAGACCGAAATAGGTTTATATACATTCTCATTATGAGAAGGGGTCAAATCAAGGTTTTACCATCTCTGATTAAATATTTACTGTTGATTTGGACCACATAATCTAAACTTGACGAAAGATTGTGATCTCATGTGATTTTATGAATGTGGTCTTATCTCTTATAAGTCAGTAATGAATTAATCAAAGTTTGCTGACAAATTACAAACTCAAAATTATCATATTAATTTTTATCAAAATCTCCCAATCATAAACGAGATTTACAATTTAAGAAAACTAGTTCTTTTACAAGACTATACTTTAGCAAATTTCATCCAAGAATTTTTTTTTTATTAGAACGTAAACCTTTCCATTAATTATTCGAAATCATATACAACACCTTAGTTGGAAATTCATCCAACCAAACCACATCTGTCATCTTTTGCAAAGTCACCTTTGCTAAAGCATGAGCTGCACCATTGTAAATTCTAGGAGTATGTTGAGCTCTGAAATTCTGGAAACTATTCTTCATTTCCATCATTTCCAGAATTTCAGAGATCATCCAAGAAATTTCATTCCATACCGGACCAGACCGAAATAGGTTTATATACATTCTCATTATGAGAAGGGGTCATTCGAGCATATCTAAATAGATACTATGTTGACATATGGATCCCTACGTTGTTACATTCTATTAGGATTAGGAATAGGTGTAATCGAACCTGTTTTTTACATATCTCTTGTGGGACCCTATATTATCCAAGAAATTTCAACCATGTTGCTACATCTATTATTTACAAGCTCTACAGCCTCAAGACAATCAGACTCAAGTAACACAGAGGAACCTCCTACTCTCAACGCCACTTGCATTTCCTACTTCATAGTTACAGCTTCAGCCATTGCAATAATGCCAAAATATCTTATTGTATTTACAGCAGCAACAATGCAGTTTTTCTCCCCATCCCTAATTACTACCCCCAACCCAGCCACTTGCTTCTCAACATCCATAGTTGCATCCACGTTAATCTTAAGCCATCCAACTAGGGGGTGTCACTGATCCTCCTTGCCATCTTTCTCACGAGTGGGGTTTAGCACCCCAGATTGCCTAGAGTCCTTAAAAGACTCCACTACTGCTTCAGCTCTTGCTATCAGTCTGACTGGGGTCTCTTGTTTCCTTTCAAACAGCCACTTATTTCTAGCATTCCATATCATCCCGAGCAGAGCTGCAACCGTCTCCTTTTCCATGTTTTTTTACTGCTTGGGCATAACTTTCATCACCCTTATTATGTCATGGCTTTGATCCTCTAGGATGTTCATTGCTGCTCGAACAGTTTTCCAAACTTTCTTTGCCAACTTCCATTCCACCAGAGCATAACAAACTGATTCCACTGTATTGCAGCAAATTTGACATATGAGATCTTGCAAAACTCTTTTCTTCCATAACTTTTCAGCCGTTGGAAGCAGGTCTTTAGAAGCTCTCCATAAGAGTATTTTAACTTTCTCAGGCATATTCAATATTCAGATTGTATTCCAATTATTTGGATTCTGATAAGAGCAGCTTGGGTGATCTAGAAATTTTATCCTCTTGGCTACTTGGTACCCACTCTTTACAGAGTACTGGCCTTTTCTGTCATAATGCCAAATAAGCTGGTCCTCTTTTTCTGCTCGGGAGTAGGATATTCAAAATAACTTCAGCATCCTCTAGTCTAAACGAGCTATTAATTAGAGCTACCTTCCAGTGCTGCTTCTCATCGATTAGTTTTTCCACCTTAGTGTCAATCCACATTTGAGGGGTTAAGATAGATCTGAAAGTTGAAGGTCTGGAGATCCAATTACTTGTATACACTTGCACCTTCTATCCACAACCAATTTTCCATCTAGCACCATTTTGGATCACCTGTCTTCCTCATAAGATACTCCTCTAAATGAATGATGGCTTAGATCCAAGGCCTGCTTCCATAAACTCTACATGCTTGAAGTATCTGGCTTTCATGATTCTAGTCAATAGTGAGTTTGGATTCTAAATTATTCTCCACCCCTGCTTGGCAATGAGAGCTTGATTAAAGCTTGAAAAATCCCTGAATCCCAACCCTCCTCTAGTTTTGGCTTGGCTCAAATTCTCTCATTTCATCTAATGAATTCCCTTTTTCCTCTCACATGTCCCCCACTAGAACCTGGCCACTGTTTTTTGAATGTCCTCACATAAACTTAGAGGGATCTTGAAGACACTCATGGCGTATGCTGGAACTGCTTGAGCCACTGCTTTGATGAACACCTCTTCACCCCACTTGAAATGAACTTGTGCTGCGAATTTTGAATCTATTTAGTGCTTTGATTTTTACTTCATCGAAAAAGGTTTTGGCCTTCTTTCCTATCATCGATGTTAAGCCTAGGTATTTCTCATGGCAAGATACCACCTCTAGCTGGAATATGTTCTTTATTGCTGAAACTCAATCTTCTTTCGTATTGTTACCGAAAAACATAAAGGATTTTTAGTAGTTGAAAATATGGCCAGAGGCTCTACCATAGCACTCGAGCAAAGCCTTTAACTTGTGACAATCTTCCATCACTGCTCTCATAAAAATTAAATTGTCATTGGTGAATTATAAGTGGGAGACTGTTGTGCCTTTTCTAAATTGGAGCCCCCTGATATACCTTCGCAGCTCAGCTTGAACCAGTAAGCTCGAAAAGACCTTTGCACAGATAATGAAAAGCTAAGGGGATAGACGGCATCCCTGCCTAAGTCTTCTTTGAGAGTGAATCAGCCATGTGACCATTCTATTAATAGCAACAGAGAATAACGCTGTGGAGATACAACACATAATCAAATCCACCAATTTACTAGAGAATCCTAGCTTAACCATTGTGCATTTTAAAAAATCCCACTCCACTCTATCATACGCCTTGCTAATATCTAGCTTACGAGCTACCATGCATTTTTCCTCTTCCATGCCTAATCTTGTGCAAGCATTCATAACCCATTATGGTGTTATTGGTTATCAACCTATTCAAGATGAAAGCACTCTGGGATGGGGAAATAACCTGATTAAGTATATTTTTCAACCTATTTGCAATTGCTTTTGCTACAATTCTATATATGACATTGCATAAACTTATAGGTCTGAAATCTATCACCTTTTGAGGTCTATGGATTTTTGGAATCAAAACTATATGTGTGTGGTTTAGAGGAGCAATTGAATTATTACCATTTAGAATGTGGAGGAAAGTATAAATCACCCCAGTCTTCATAAAATTTCAGTGCTTTTGGAAGAAAGCAGCTGGAAATCCATCCGGGCCTTGGGCTTTTGTAGGACACATTTGTGACAATGCCGTTAAAACCTCCTCCTCTGTGAAACTCATGTCTAGCTACTCATTCATCTCAGCACTCACTTTCGACTTCAATTCTGCAAGGGCTGCCTCTATTTGCAACTTTGATGGGCTGGAGATTGAGAACAGATTTGAGAAATAATCCTGGAATTCTCTCTCGATCTCCTCTCGGTCTTCGATCCAGATATTCTCCTGATTCAGAATTTTCTAGATCTGATTCTTCTTCCTTCTTGATGAAGCTTTGAGATGGAAGAACTTTGTGTTCTTATCCCCTTCCCTTAGCCAGTCAGCTCGAGATCGTTGCTTCCAATACATCTCTTCATCTATAAGCATATTCTCTATCTGATTTTCAGTCCTTTTGACCTCACTTGCATCCTCATAATGCTGAAAATTTAATTTCATATCAACAAGCTTTTTCTTCATCCTTCGCATCTTCTCTTTCCTGCCATCGAATTCCTTCTTACTCCAAATTTGCAGCTGAGCCATTGTATTCTTAGATGCCCTTTGAACATGTTCTACAAGACCCCCTTCACTTCAGTTACTCTGGTTCATCCATTCCTCTTCGACAATTCGTTTATATTCTTTGTAGTGACTCCACATATCCTCATAGTGCAGCTTTGGGCTGAAATTTCTTTTACGATACATGAATGTTTTCTGGTCTTGAATCTCCAACATAACGGGGATGTGATCTTAGCCCCAGGCAATCAAATTTGAAACAATCAGCTCATAGTTACTACTCTTCCAGTCCTTGCTCCCCAGGAATCTATCAAGCCTCCCTTCCATATAATCAGCCTCGAATCTTCTATTCGACCAAGTAAATGGATATCCCCTACATCCTAAATCTTCTAAATTACACTCATTTATAGCCTCTTGAAATTCAGCCATCATGCTTAGGTTTCTTTCCCTTCCCCCTACCTTCTCATTTGCATTGAGAATCTCGTTGAAATCTCCAAAACACAGCCAAGGATAAGAAAACAGACCTGTCAATTTTCTTAGCAATATCCATGTGTTTCTCTTTTGAATTCCTTCTAGATGGTCGTATATCCCTGTGCACCTCCAATTCATCTCATTTGCTCTATGCACTAAAGCATCGATATGGTGATTGCTGTACGATGTTATGCTCACTTCCACTTCACCATTCCATATCAAAGCCAAGCCACCTGCCATCCCATTTCTACCTACAGTAAAGTAATTTTTAAAACCAATTTCTCTGCTTCTATTAGTTATTTGCACATGTCTCATCTTTGTTTCACACACAAACAAAATGTGAGGCTTGTGCTCTCAGAGAATTTCTTTCAGGGCTAAGAACGTCTGGGTATTCCTCAAACCTCGGACATTCTAACTCATGATCCTCATTGTTATTGATAGGGCTTGAGTTCAGCCGCCACTAATATCTCTTTCTCAACTACTACTCTTACCTCTGCCACCTCCATAGCCGTTAAATCTCAGCTTAGTTTTAGCTTCGCTGAAGGAGAAATGCATGTTAGTTGTTTTGACGAGTTCTTGCTTGGGCTTGTAGATTTCAATTTCTTGCTTTTTGGGCTGGTTATTGTTGAGTCACGGCTGGCTCTTTTTGATATAAGGAATAGCTCTTTTTAATTTGTTTCTTTTATTTTACTTCGGGCCTAACTTTTCCACCTTTTTCATGTGGACTTGGGCTGTTTTGAGCATGAAGCACTATCCACCACTTCTTCCTCTAAGTTCATTTGCAAAGAATTGGGTTGGTTTGATTCAAAGCCCATATCTGAATTTTGCCTCCTTTTTTTTTCCTTCTTCATTTTCCTTACCACTCAGCTTTCCTACCCTTTGGTTTGAATTTTCAAGTCTTTCCTCAAAATCCACTATATCTTGTTATTTTTTGCACCTATTTTGATCATTTTCCAAATCTCTCCCTTGTATCATTAATGGTTTGTCAGTGACCTCTCCCACGTGCTTTGACATCATTTGTGGACTTCTTGTATTTTCTTGATACTAGGCTAAACCTGACATATTTTCTCTTATCGGGTCTGATTGTTAATGATGACTGGTTCCCATGTTCCCTAAGTTTTCCTTTCTTCGTTGTTTGCTCCATTCCTTATCCTTGCCTCTTTGGAGTTTTGTTCGGTCAACGAATGGCAAAGCTTTTAGCCATGCTCCATATGCCAGATTTTCTTTGGGTTGGCCTTGGTATTGAGCACACTCCTAATATTTGGTGCCCGATATATCTATAACAAAAGTATAAATCAGGTAGCTTCTCATAAACTACGCCCACCACTACTTCATTTCCATCTTCTTGTTGAATCCTTAGGACCTTCTTCAGCCACTTCGTGATGTATATTGAGATTCTGACCAGTACATATTCTCCAAAACAATCATCTGCTGCATCTTGATGCAGCGGAAGTTTAATGTTCAAAATATTCCGTTGATTCTAGAGAATACCGGAATAAAGGAACAACTAAATTTACATTTATTCAAAAGAATACCGTGAATTTAAGGGTTAAGACTCGTTGATTCTTCAAAATACTGAGAATTAACTAAATTCAAATACTCACACAGAGTTTTGAAAACTGAAAAATTATTCAACTCAAAAATCTATCTCTCAAAGGCTGCAAGAGGGAGCTATTTATAGTAGTAGTAATTATCCTAATTCATGAAGTAAAACAAAATCCTAAATTGAAAAGGAAACAAAATTCTAAATTAGAAAGGAAAATAAAAAGTCTTAAACTTTAGTTAATTAGGAAACTAATCATAATATAATATGGATTCTACTCTTCATCATTCCCCCCCAGGGTGGAGAGAATTCGCCCTCGAATTTGAATTGCCAGCAACAACATCTCCATCATGATCCCCTCTATAAGAAATAAGATGCTTGACATTAAATACATCGGTTGTGCGGACATCACAAGGAAGCTTAAGTCTGTATGCATTAGGATTTATCTTCTCGATAATCTCTAAAGGTCCAATTTTCTTAGCAGAAAGCTTGTTGTACTCACCAAGATAATCTTTACTTGACTTAAGATTAATCTTTAAATTATAACGTCAATGCTGATGAATAATCCTAAACTTTCCAACCTTGATGACTATATCCATCCAATCTGCCCAACAACGCGAGATAAAATCTTCAATCAACAATTTTTCTAAGAATACCTTGTCGTAACATCCTTCCAAGCTCTCAGAAAAACCATTCACAAAAGAGTACTTCTTAAAATTTTTCACTTATTGAAAAATCTTGTTATACCTCTCCCCATTTGAATCGAGTGAATAATATGAGACTGCATCAATTGCTACTTCATCTTATTCCACAAAATCAATATGATCATCAAATTTTGGTGGTTGATCCAAATCGATGTATGTATGTGGAGAATTTGTTGTAGACGTGAATGGCCAATTAATATTCTCTTCGGAATAAATAATATTGTCGAGTGAAATAAACTTACTATTTTCCTCATTATCCTCATAACATATATCACGAACAACTTCATCAAATCCATAGGCCTGCTTTATATGTAAAGATTTTCTATCTCGAAGTCTCTCCAAATCTTGAGAAATCAAACGCAAAATCCTCAACATCCTATTTATAACTTCTTTCAAGACAAAATCTTCGTGGCGATGCTGTCGTTTCATGATTCAGGTGATGGAGAGGAATGGATTGATGGTGGTGCTTCTGGCCAAATCGCTGCGGAAACCGGCGAACGACAGCTGCAGTTTACGGGCGGTTTTGGTTTTCTTCTGGCGATCTAAGGTTGATTGACGGTGGAAGATGCTTGGGATTTAACGGCTGGCGATTTATGATCCGATTAGTGGTGGTTGCGTCCGGATCGATGACAGAAAACTAAAGTCGGCAACCTTGGATGGTGGTCTCGGGCTGAAGCTTTTGCTTCTGTTTCGGGTTTTTTTTTAAGCTAATCGGAAAAAAAAGAAAAAGGACAGGTTTGGTGGTAGATGGAATTAGATTGGTGATACCAGGTTTTAGTTCTGATACCAAGCTGATGCAGCGGAAGTTTAATGTTCAAAATATTCTGTTGATTCTAGAGAATACCGGAATAAACGAACAACTAAATTTACGTTGATTCAAAAGAATGCCACGAATTTAGGGGTTAAAACTCGTTGATTCTTCAGAATACCGTGAATTAACTAAAATCAAATACTCACACAGAGTTTTGAAAACTGAAAAATTATTCAACTCAAAAATCTATCTCTCAAAGGCTACAAGAGGAAGCTATTTATAGTAGTAGTAATTATCCTAATTCATTAAGTAAAAAAAAATCCTAAATTGAAAAGGAAACAAAATTCTAAATTAGAAAGGAAAATAAAAAGTCTTAAACTTTAGTTAATTAGGAAACTAATCCTAGTATAATATGGATTCTATTCTTCATCACATCTGTAGCTACATACTCCACCGTTCTTATCCTTGAACCCATTTCTCGAATAGTGTTTATATCCATACACAGTAAAGGTACATTGTGTAATTGCACCCAAAAAGAGACATGTGAGAATGCTTGCTCAACCACATTTCCAATCCCTCTTAACTCCTCCAGCACTATTAGAGATCGGCTAAAATGCCATGGCCCTCCTGACTGTCCCCACTGGGCGCCACACCTATTGTAATGTTGCTCCTGTAAGGAGAAATACAAGTTTTTCAATTTTTCAATTAAAACCTTTTTGGACCGATCTCATACAACATATAAGAATTTAGTAATCTAGAAATTCGTACCTTTGATAATCTGAGAAGACGAACGATTGAGAGTTGTAGATCCGTCTCCAAACGATCTTCCAGGCTATGACTCAAGATCGATCAACACTGGACGTGTGGGCGTCTGTTTCCACACAGTTGTAGATCCGTCTCCAAACGATCTTCCAGGCTATGACTCAAGATCGATCAACACTGGACGTGTGGGCGTCTGTTTCACCACTCCCAATTGCAACTGGCGTCTCTTAGATGTCTTCTATATTTTTCTCAAAAATCCTGGGATTCTCTTCTACTACAAAAGGGAGAAAAATACCCATTTTATAATATCTTATGAAAAACCCTAGTATGTTAGGATTAGAATTCCTATTTTAAAAATAGAATTCCCCTTTTAATTTAAATATTTAAATATTTAAATTAAATACTTTCTCTCCACTTACGTAAAAGTAGAGAGAATGTGTAACTCACTAGGGGACCACCTTGTAAAATATCACAAGCCCCCCTTTTACACTTGAATATAACATACTAAGGTTTAACAAATATTATAATTATGATTTTCACCTAATACGCCAATTTTCTTGCTTTTGGGTCCAATGATGGTGTTGTCAATTAAATGAGCTAACCCGGGGATCATTTGGGAACATACAAAAGTGGCTACAATAATTAAATTTGTAATTAAACAAATATAATTATTTAATTCCAATTCTACTCCACTATAAGATTGGAACTGACCTCCATAATTGTATGCTCGAATAATAATTCGCCCAAGCCACATTGATTTCTTTACTGCATAATCCTTTATACCACATCATTAATTAAATCGATATCTCAACTGTCCAATCGATTTAATTACATCTTGTTCCTTGGTACTTACTGGTTTTCTCTAATGATCATTTTCAACATACTAAATATGTTGACACACCGCTGTGAGAATTCTATGATCAAGTGTCGAAAACCCATCAAGAGAGATGTGTCGTACAAATTCTATATTGTTAATCTATAACTCCAATACTCATAATTGCCTCCACCAAGATACCGGGTAATCTTGATCACAAGTGTGTGTCGTGCCCATTGGTAACTCAAATGGAATAACAATTACAATCATGAAATCATAACTAACTCAAGATTAAGATTACAGTAAAATCAATGCCTATGAGATTTAATAAGTCGATGGTCATTTCAAGGTTAATTAAATCTCATATATGATTCTGTTCAATGTAGTCGTACTACATCAATAAATTCATACATGATTAAGACAAATCATTCAATGAATTTATTACAGTCTATACCTAAATAAAGTGCCCAACTTTACTTATCAACTGTGAACATAATTTATTTAATCATAAGATAACTTGTATTTATGTCTTCTGTGAATCCACATGGTGATCACATAAATACATATAATATGATCAAATGGACTTTACTCAAAATATTAATGCAATTAAGATACTTGAATAAAATACCTCATTTATTTTATTAATCAGAAAAATTGTTTATTACAATTAAATAAACACATATGCTTTTAAAGAGCACATTTTCCCAACAGCTCCGACCCCCTCATGACTCATGCCTCGCGTAGTGAGGATTTTCCCCACTAGACATTTCTCTTTTAACTTGACTCATTTTGCTTTCATACTATCCTCAAACCTGACTTTATTTTCTTCTTCTTCTTCGAGTGTTATAGCACTGCATTTTCTTATTAATTCCTCTGTTTCCATGGTTCTTGGCAAGCCTTCCCACTTTAAAAGCAAGAGTAAAAAGCTCACCAACCACCACCCTTCTCCTCTCTCTTCCTTTAGGATTGTGTCTATTCCAAAGTTGAAAAAACAATAGCTATAATGCCGCTCAACTAAAGGAGCAAATCTGCCGGATCAAAGATAATCCGATTTTTAACTCCCATATAGTGTTTTCTCAAAACATAGAAAAAGCAATCGAAGGGAGATGCTTTTCAATCGTTTAATTTCATCCAAGAATTAACTGCTACAAATTGCAATACCTGCCCCGCTCTTACTTTAAGAGAAGTATTTTTTTCTACTTTAAAAGTAATTGAATATATAATCATATGATTGCATAAATGCATGCATGGTAAAAGATTACTTAAAAATAAGCCCAAAATTCATTGAAGATTAGCTTTATCATGTTTTTGAAAAGAGTGAAAGTGCTAAAATTAATCATATCATTCATATCTATTTCAATTCTAGTTTAATAAATACATCATAAAAGTAATTGAATCTATAACCATAGAATAATATAAATGTATGCGTGTAAAAGATTACTTAAAAAAAAAGTCCCAAAATATCTAACACTGAATCTAAAACTCATTAAAAAAAATATACATAATCAAGTTTTGATAAGCCCAAAATATCTAACACTCAATTCAAAATTCATTAAAATTAGCTTTCACATACCTTTGAACAGAGTGAGAGTGAAAAAAATTTAAGAGTCAAGCGGACTCGACAGGGGTTGGCTAGTTGCATGTATCATGAACTTTTGCCAGCACCAATTCACAAATTCCACAAAAGAAACTTACATCATGTCATGACGTTGAAATGGTGGAAGTATCTATTGGTGGTCATGGAGGAGAAGGTGCAAAAGGCTTTGGTGTACCTTTCAAAGCGTCACTGCTAGTCTTCTTTGCAAATAAATGAATTTTGTTTTAAAATTAATTAATTATTAATTTATATATCATGGGATCTAATTAAAAAATAAGATTTTTTAAAAAATTAATTATCAAATAAATTTATCAAATTATTAATTACCACGTTAATCCTAAGTTGGAACAGACAAAATTTATTATTTAATTAAAATTAAAAATTTATGGAATATTAATTTAACGAGGTACTGCTGGATAAATTCATTTGAGTCTTTAAATTAGAATTAAACGTTATAGATTTACAATTACACGTTTATTGATACTCATTACTCAATTCTAAAATGTATTTGGATTCCAGTGAGGCGGATCTGGTTGGATATATCTACGCTCCTCGAGATCCAAAATCATGATAAAAATGAAGATTTATGTAATTGGAATTAGTATGGTCTATGGTTCTATGGTTGTTAGAAACGATGAGGTCTTTATGTACAAATTAAACAGTGCACGTTTGACAGCGGAGCCCCGGAAAATGGAGAAAATTTATAACATAATGCGTGAGAGCGAAATTTGTGTTTACATGCAAGTCAAGGTCGTTAGGAGTCGAGGGTCATCAGCCCTTAATTTACGTTAGATCTGTCCACCCATAAACCATATATAGTGAATGAGCTGTAAATTGGCTACTTTCTCTCATGTCATCGATCACAACTCGTAATCAACGAAAATGAGATACTCTTATAAATTAATTCAAATTACTGTAAGTTGATTCGTGGATAAAATTGACCCAGCACCATGCTAAAGAGGACGGTACCTTACTATAGTGGACGAGTCATTAATTTCACTTAATGAACCCACTGTTGCAATCGCACGTAGATCATGAAACGTAGTAAATTGACCCACCACCACCTAATTTGCTTTATTTCTCACTTCGAAGGCTCATGAATCTCTTGAATAATTGGTCCATGTCTTACTCAATATGCAGTCGAATTGGCATATGTTGTGAGGCTCATACCATAGAATCACAAACTTGAATCTTTCAGTGATGGGTTTAGAAGGCATCATCCCTCCACACTTACGAAATCTCTCGTTTTTAGTTTATTTGGATACGAGGGAGAGCAATTTCTGTGGCCATTTGCCTAATGAAATGAAAAGTGAGAAAAGAATAGTTTTTCAAAATTTAATTTTGAGAATAGTTTTATATTTAATACAATTTTATATATATCCTCACATATATTGCAGAAACTCAAAATTATCCTTATTCAATAAAGAGTAAAAATAATTAAATTTAGAGAGATTATTATATTATCATTTATATTGAGATAAAAAAAATAAAAGAAATAAAATTGAAAAAATATAAATATTTTTTACTTAGCAATTTTTATATACAAACAATAAAAAAAAATTATATATACATGTATATAAATATGTAAGTAAATTTTATTTAATATTATGTTCATTTCAATTATTTATATTTTTATAGTAGTCTAAGAGTATCTCCAAAAGGCTCTTAAAATTTTACTCTTCAAATTTTAATTTACTTACTGATGTGGCAAATGAGTGTATAGAAAAATACAATCTCCTCCAAAAGACTCATCAAATAAGAATAAGTTAACATTATTTTAATCAAATCTTTCCCACTATCAAATTGAATTGCTATTATGTTTTTGAAAGGAAACATAAATAATAATTATTGCAGTCTTATCTTTTCAATAAATAATAATAAAATATTAATAAAAGAGGGAGAAACTCACTCGGCAATATTGAAGAGTGAGAAATAAATTTTATTTGAAGAATCTAATTAACGTATCTTTTGAAGTGTTTAATATTGATATGACTCTTCAAATAAGAAATAGAATTTTATTCGAAAAGTCTTTTAGAGATGCTCTAACACTTAAATTTAATAATCAACTGTGAAAAAAATTATTTAAATATTTGATAAAATTTATTTTTAAAAATTTCTGACAGCTATGCCCCTATAGTTTGGTTAAATGGTCATATAGACTCCCAAGTTTTCAATGATGGACACCAAAACCTTCCTTGATTGTGATTTATTTGGATTTAAAAAATGAGTATTTTGATACTTTTACTTTGCATTGACTTTGAAATTAAAAAATGAGCTACTCGTCACTTTGGCTTTTTTTTTTCTTTTTTGATAAGCTACCCTACTTTTCCAATAATAATTAAAAATATAAAGAAATAAAATGGCTTAAAGCACCTTTGATTATGAGATTGAAGGAATCCACATGGTTAAAAAAATGTAGGAGCAATGGAAGTAATTAAGCCAATCAGAAATAAGGTTTTGTTTAGTATAATTTTTTAAATACAACTTATTTGAGTAGAGTTTTTATCAGTATAATTTTAATAAATAAGGTTTTTATAAAAAAAAATAATTAGTTGTTTGGTTGTCAATGAGTATTTTTATTAAAAATTATAAAATTAATTTAATAGATAAATTTTTTAAATTTATGTTACAAAAAAGAATGAAATAAGATTGTCAATAAGTAAAAGATATTTTTGAGTTTGTAATTTGTCAGCAAGCTTTAATTAATTCATTGCTGACTTATAAGAGATAAGAACACATTCATAAAATCACACAAGAATATAATCTTTCGTCAAGTTCAGATTACGTGGTCGAAATCAAGAGTAAATATTTAATCAGAGATGGTAAAACCTTGATTTTACAAACATTATGGAAGATGAGACTTCAAGAAAAACATTTGCAACAAATTTATCATATTAATTTTGATCAAAATCTCCCAATCATAAACGAGATTTACAATTTAAGAAAATTAATTCTTTTACAAGACTGTACCTCAAGAATTAACTGCTGCAAATTGCAATGCCTGCACCGCTTTTACTTTTAAGGGAAGTAAATTTTTTCTACTTTAAAAGTAATTGAATCTATAATCATATGATTGCATAAATGAATGCGTGGTAAAAGATTACTTAAAAATAAGCACTAAAATTCATTGAAGATTAATAGAATTTGGAGGTTATACAATGTCTTTTTAAAATATTACAGTGTTTTATGTTTCTTTCCCGCAAACAATCCTTTTCCATGCTCTCTTTAATTCATAAGGCAAAGTTTTGCCGGTCTAAAATTGGAGATCTCATTTGGACAAAAATCTTCATCAAGAAGAATGTTATATTGCCAATCTTGATTCCATTTTTAGATCCACATAAATTCATTTGAATCCTCAAATTAGAATTAAACATTACATATTTTAAATTACACATTAATTCGTTGATATCCTTCCAATTCCAGAATATATCGGAATGCCAATGAGGCAGATCTGGTTAGATATGTCCACCTGCTCGAGATCCAAAACCATGACAAAAATGAAGATTTATTTAACTGGAATTAACTGGTTAGCTATCTTTAGGTTAATTAGAAGATTTATAACTGGTTGGATGATTTTTTTTTAAGGTTAATTAGAATGTTTTTAATTCAATTTAAAACTTTGGAAAAACAATCAATATGTATAGAAGCAAGTGATTTTATTACATGATATGGGAATGACAGTAAATTTAGCATTTGAAATCTACTGTGAAAATTAAGGAAAAAAAATGCATTTGAAACTGTGAAAATTAAGGGAAAAAAAATGCATTTGACATCCAAATAAATGGTAAAAAGTACTCAGAAGGGGGTTCCCGGTGTCTATTGTTAAAGTTAAAAAGTTTAGGAGTCTACATGATTATTTCATTAAATTATGGGAGTATAACTATTTTTTTTATTTTATTTTTGAAACGCAACTAATAACAATTATTTTAAAATTGTATTACCAACTTACCACTAACCCTCAGCATTATTAATTGTTTAGTGATAATTATTAGCCCCAACGTCATGGTCGTCTTTTTTTTATTTTTAAAGGAAAGAAAAAGAACATATTGCGGTCGCCATGAGCCTTGGCATAATGTGAACAAATGGACAGGATGCATAGGCCTTGCCAATGTTGAGCATCTTCTTCTTTTTGGTAAAATAAAGTGCCATAAGCCCTTTATTCACGGTTCCAATACAGCGGCGTATAACAATTTACAAATCTACATGCGTTTACTCGGACGACTCGCTCAATGATCAAACACAACAATTTGCAAGTCTCCACTCTCCTGTACATTTTTTTATTTTCTTGTTTTCAGATTCATACGCCTCTTGTATAAGTATATGCTAATTTCCTTCACTTAAAACTTCTATAAAACAAAAAAAAAAAAAGCGACCAATATGCGCTTATCATTCGTCTTTGTTCCTGTGTTGTTGTTACAATATTCCATAGCTAGCTTAGCTATGACGACTTTAAGAAACTTAACAACAGATCAATCGGCTCTTCTTGCATTCAAAGCCCGTGTCGTTGATCATCGAAGTGTCTTGACAAATAATTGGTCTATATCTTATCCAATATGTACCTGGATTGGCATTTCTTGTGGTTCACGCCATCAAAGAGTCACGGCCTTGAATCTTTCCGATATAGGTCTCGGAGGTACCATTCCCCCACACTTGGGAAATCTCACGTTCTTAGCATCTCTTGATGTTAGCCTGAACAATTTTTATGGCCATCCACCTAATGAATTGGGGCAATTACGCCGACTCAGAATCATTAGATTCGCTTTCAATAAATTGAGTGGAAGCATTCCAACATGGATTGGTGTCTTATCCAAATTACAAATGCTGACACTTTCACGGGTCCAATCCCAAATTCTCTCTTCAATTTATCGAAGCTGAAGGTGTTACGCGCAAGGTACAACGTTATTGATGGAAATATTCCTTCAGGGATAGGAAATTTGAGCAGCCTTTTCATTCTGAATATAGGTTATAACAACCTACACGGTACGTTCTACATATTTGCATTTGCATAGATGCAAAATTCTTTTTTTTTTTATAGGTTGGGGATATTTCCACTCATTATTCTCGTAAACACACCTCATCTTGATAAGATAGTTATAATGAGTTCACATTATCTTATAGAATTATAAATTAACAATAAGTCTGAACAATTAACTACATAAATTATTCTTATAATATTTCCTTTTATCACTAAGGGCTTCTAACAATCTTTGGTCATTTACGGTTTTAAAATAAGTTTAATTTGATTATTTCACTCTTATAATATAAAATGACCAAATTACCCCCCAAAAAATGTACTATTGTATCTAATATATAGTTTTGGCATTTTGTTTTATGTTTTGTAATACAATATTTCTAAAATAAAATTCAATAATTTTTCGCACCCCACATGTCACAAATACATTTTGTTAGTTTAGTTGTAATAAATTTTTGGGTATTTTAGTACGTTTACCTTATGAGAGTAAACTAGTCATATTAAATTTATATTAAAGCAACCTCGGTTATTAAATTTAATAAAAGAATATAAGTTTCAAAAATAGATTAAGATGGATTTGATTGATTAATTCTCCAAACTTCTTTATTTGAATATTTTTTAGAGAATCTTGTTGCAATATTTTTTTTAGAGAATCTTGTTGCAATATTTTTTTGAAAGCAAGTGAGGTTTTATAAAAATTATTGGGTAGAAATTAGGGATGGCAAAATCCATCACCGGTATGAAGCTCATGGAGCCCCACCCAAAATGCAGTGAATCTTGAATAATTTTTGAAAAATAGGAGAAAAATAATCCCTAAATTCTTAATGGGGTAGGCTTAGGTTTTATATTACCCACCACTCCCCATCCCTACCCCAATCCTCATTATATGTAAATATTTTTTAAATATTTTTTAATAATTTTTTTTATCAATTACATGTTGGTTAATAAATTTTCTTTTTATTTTTACTTAATATAAATAAGCTATAACTAAAAGAAAACCCTATAAGTTAATTTTTATTCACCCTTAAAACATTGGTTTATTTATAAAAGAATGATAAACCTTACGATCATAGGTAATATGAATATGACAAAGAGAAGATGAAGCTGCTGACAAAGAAGAATTTGAAATATTGTTATACATTTTTATTTTTTTGGTTATTATTTATATATCCAAATATTTTATAGTTTTGATATTACATCAAGATATTGTTTCAAATTTTTTGAGATTCTTTTTAAAAACTTAAATACTTTATAATAAAGTGATAATTTTATGTAAGTCTTTAATTTTTTATTTACTAAAATTATGTATTCATGTATATTATAAAATAATAAACGGAGAATGGGGTGGAGATTGGAAAATCATTCCCCACGTGCGGATTCTCTATCCCTATCCCACAAAATTTATTGGAGATTGGGTTGGGAATTGAGGTAAAATTTTTAATGGGATGGGGAATGAGGTAATCCCTCTCTACTCCCACTCTACTCCATTGTCATCCCTAATAGAAATATCAACACCCACTACCCAAAAAACAAAAACAAAAAAAAAACAAAATTATTATAAAACTAATTACACACATTTTGTGGGCAAAATTGATTTCATGCATTATGAAATTAAATTTATGTTAAGTAAAACGCTCAGTAACTCATCAATGTTGGCGTTAATCGCTATGACAGGTCGAATTCCAACCGAGATTGGCAATCTACAAAATTTGGAGTATCTTGTTCTTGGTAAGAATAATTTAAGTGGCCTCATTCCATCCACGATCTTCAATATTTCAACCATAGGAGTCCTTACTCTGCTTGGCAATCAACTCTCAGGCCACTTACCATCAACGATTGGCCACTCGCTTCCGAACATAAAGTATTTAAGCTTGTCGAGCAATAATCTCATCGGAACAATTCCCAACTCTATTACCAATGCTTCTAAACTCATTGGCCTGTCCTTGGGAGTAAACTCATTCTCAGGCAATATTCCAAATACATTTGGCAACCTGAGACACCTTAGCCAACTCAGGCTTACGCGCAATAACTTGATGACACCATCATCTTCAGCAGATCAGTGGAGTTTTCTCTCTTCTTTGACTAATTGCAGAAATTTAACAGTTTTATCCGTAGGTTCTAATCCATTAGGTGGCGTCCTTCCACCAGTAATTGGAAATTTCTCTGCTTCTCTTCAAAGTTTTTATGCATTCAGTTGCAAAATCAAGGGCAACATTCCTCAAGAAATTGGTAATTTACGTGGCTTGACACTTTTAAGCCTCGAAAAAAATGACTTGAATGGAACAATTGCACCAACGATGGGAAGACTTAAGCGGCTACAAGGTTTATCTCTTGATGATAATAATTTGGAAGGATCCATTCCCTATGATCTTTGCCACTTGGAGCTGATGTACGTAGTAGGTTTAAATGGAAATAAGCTCTCTGGACATATACCACCATGCCTGGGGAGTTTGACATCTCTAAGAGTACTTGACTTAAGCTCCAACAAGCTCACTTCTAGTATACCGTCATCCTTGTGGAGCCTTGAGTACATGTTAGAGATAAACTTCTCGTCAAATTCATTAAATGATTCTCTCCCTTCCAATGTACAAAAGTTAAAGGTCTTGAGAGTTTTAGATTTATCAAGGAATCAATTATCAGGCGATATTCCATCAACCATCGGTGCCCTCGGAGATCTAGAAACTCTATCCTTGGCTCGTAATCAATTTCAGGGACCTATCCCTGAATCAGTTGGCAGTTTGATAAGCTTAGAATCCTTGGATCTCTCGGGCAACAATCTCTCTGGAAAAATTCCTAAGTCATTGGAGACACTTTCACATCTCAAACAATTTAATGCGTCTCAAAATAGGCTAGAAGGGGAAATTCCTGTTAAGGGGTCTTTTAAAAACTTCTCAGCTGAATCATTTTTCGGAAATTATGCACTCTGTGGTCCACCTAAACTCCCATAGTATCCACCGTCCTTATAGTGATTACCATCATTATGTACATAAGATGTCGAAATAGAAGTCCAAAAAAATCAGATCACAAAGATTTCCTACCTCTTGCAAGATGGAGAAGAACATCCTACCTAGACATTCAACGAGCAACTGATGAATTTAATGAATGTAACTTGCTTGGTACAGGTAGTTTTGGATCAGTTTATAAAGGAACCATTTCCGACGGGACTGATGTTGCAATAAAGATTTTCAATCTGCAACTAGAGAGAGCATTTAGGAGTTTTGATTCTGAATGTGAAGTTTTACGGAATGTTCGTCATCGAAATCTCATAAAGATCCTTAGCAGTTGTTCTAATCCAGATTTCAAAGCATTGGTACTTGAGTTCATGCCGAATGGTAGTCTCGAGAAGTGGTTGTATTCTCACAACTATTTCTTAGACATTCTAGACAGGTTAAATATAATGATAGGTGTGGGGTTGGCTCTTGAATATCTCCATCATGGTCATTCGTCGGCACCTATAATTCATTGTGATTTGAAGCCTACCAACATTCTCTTGGATGAAAATATGGTGGCACATGTGAGCGACTTCGGCATTTCCAAACTTTTAGGTGAAGGAGAAGATTCTGTGACACAAACCATGACAATGGCTACAATTGGTTATATGGCACCAGGTAAAGTTTCAATTGTAATTAAAATTTTTGCACTTTTTTCAAGCACGAGCAAAGTTTGGGTTACCTTAATTATCAAAGAATTATTTGTTTCACAATTGAAATTAAAAAATGCAGAGTATGGATCAGAAGGAATTGTTTCGGCTAAATGTGATGTCTACAGCTATGGTGTTTTATTGATGGAAACTTTCACAAGAAAGAGGCCCACCGATGAAATGTTCACAGGAGAAATTAGTTTAAGGAGATGGGTAAAGGAGTCTTTTCCTCACGGATTGACTGAAGTTGTTGACGCAAATTTGGTGCGACAAGGGCAAGCTTTTTCTGCCAAAATGGACTGTATATTAAGCATAATGGATTTGGCATTGGATTGTTGTATGGAGTCGCCCGACAAGAGGATAAATATGGCAGACGCTGCAGCAAAGCTCAAGAAGATTAAAGTCAAGTTCCTGGATGATGCTGCTGCAACCAGTTAACGTAATTTTTACTGCGTGTGTCTGTTAACTTTGTGCGTACTCTTTCCTTCTTGTGCTTGTGGAATTAAAGCCATTGCTTTGAGCAGAACATCAATTGAAATTAGAAATCCAATCTTCAAATTTGTAGCTTTGGCATACAGACTTAATACTAGATATGGTATGTGTTTAACTTCAATATTCTCTCTTAGCGTCTTTCTTTTCAATATTCTCTCTTAGACACGGTAATTGGAATATTTGACATATCAAATGCTCGGTTCAGCTTCATTCTTGATTCATAATTAAAATTCCCAGTGAGGGTAGTTATATTGCTCTGGATCACAATTGAACGGTGAACATTGAAAACAGAACTAAACAGCAATTCACGTTTATTCCAAATATTTAAAATGACTCTCCATGAACTCATGAACTCATTTATTTATAAACAAGACCTTGTACAAACCCGCACAGTGAATCCATATTCAAACACGAATTCAAGTTTCCATTTCGCCTCTCTAGTCTCTACAAGCAGCAGTAATACAGGAATATATACTCTAGTTTAATAGTAGTCAGGTCCTGGTACAAATTTTAGGCGCGGGTGAAAAGCAATATCTTTGCAAGCTCAAGAGCTTTGTTGCGCCCAAAAAACTTCTCCACAATAGCCAGTGCAAACTCCATGTAAGTTCCTGGCCCTCTGCTGGTGATAAGGTTGCCATCAACCACAACCCTGTTTTCGATTTCACTTTGATCTGATAGCTTGTTGCACATGGCAGGAAAAGCCGTAGCTTTTTTACCCTGAACCAAAGTTAAACATGTCTAAAGGGAAAAACAAATATACAGGAATGATATTGCGGAAAGTTCTTGGGATTTGGGGAAAAAGGTTTTACGTGAATGTAGCCAAAACAAATCTGCATAAAGTTTTGCTACACATCCCAAGAAATCATCTCAAATGCCATGACATTCACCAATCGGTTGATTAAATAATATAGTTAATTCACTTAGATCTTATAAAAAATTACCACTTAATAACTACCATGTCATTTGAGAGGGAATTTGGGGTAAAAAGTTTGGGATGTCTATCATAACTCTTTGGGTACTGTAACTAATGAAGCAGCAGCACTTTTTGAGTTTGTAATTTGTCAGCAAACTTCAATAAATTCATTAGAGACTTACATGAGATAAGGTCACATTCATAAAACCACACAAGATCACAATGTTTCATCAAGTTCAGATTAGGTGATTCAAATCGAGAGTAAATATTTAAGCAGAAATGGTCATACCTTGAGTAAGCCATGGGGCTCCAACACTAGTGCTGGGGATGCACATATAGCACCGTAAGGTCTATTTGATTCCTTTTGCTTCTTTAGCATATTTACCAATTTTTCTGACTTCGCAAATGCTTGAGCACCACCAAGTCCACCCTGTGCATAGATAAATTGTAGTTAGTAGGTCAATAATCTGGTAAAGACTATGAGGCAAGAGTTAGCAACCCCACTTACTGGCAAGACAATCAAATCATACGAAAGTTTAGCTGCCTCGTCAATAAGCATATCTGCCACTAATTTAACTTGACGAGAAGCCACAATTTCTAGTTTATCCTCAACTGACGCAACCACAACATTTGCTTTAGCACGTCGCAGAATATCAATTATTATAACAGCTTCCATCTCCTCTGAACCATTCGCAATAGGAACAAGAATCTGAAAGAAAAAAAAGTACAAAATTTTCACCAAGACCTTTTAACATTTGAAGTTATCAAGAATTACTTTTTGAGCCTAAGTCAGCACTCAGCAATCTTCAGGACCTCACATTCTCTAATTTCAAATATCAGCTTGTCGATAGCCATTTTACAGCTTGTCGATACCCTGAACTTTCAACCCTATTATTCCCTTTGCCACCCAACCAACAAACCCCCCCCCCCCCCCCCAAAAAAAGGAAAAAAACTTCTTTCACTGCTCATACTTCTTTTGTAGTTGCATCAAACTTTGGATTTTATTAGAGATATCATAAAAATAAATGTACTACCTCCAATCTGTTCACAAATGAGTGAAGCCAATGATCTGTATGTATATTTATAGAAGATATCACAGAGTTTTCTATATTTCCGAATGGGTATGTCTGAAAACATCGGAAGAAGAAAAGCAAATACAAGAAACTAGAAGTCCATCCTCACCTGAGGAGAATTGTCAAGTGTCCACTGAACTGGATTGAATTCAGCAATAGTGAATTCATCTCCATGATTTGCACGCATTACCTAGGCACAAGGTGACAATAATGACGAAAGCATGACGAAGAGAAAAATCAAAGAAAAATACCAAGAGAAAGAAATTACATTAAAAGGAATTTAACCAGTCCAGACATTGAAGCTCAACAAATGCAAATATTGAGATGCCATTAATTATATCAGACATTGTTTTCACCATCTTAAGATGGATAAGCAGGCATACAACTTCACCTAATGAGCAGCTAATGCAAAAAGTCATAATTTTCCCCCGAACTAATTTTTTGAATACATTAGTATCTGAACTTTCCAATTAGATACGCCAGCGGAACCTATTAGAATGGATTTCCACAAAATATATAACTCATAATTTTTTTAAACAACATAATCTATAAAAGTTAATACCAGTGGCCCAGAAACTTCATCAGCTTTCCCTTTCCCATACAACTGTTCAACAAGTGCAACAGCAAACTCCATGGTAGTGCCAGGTCCACGAGCTGTAACAACTTTACCATCCTGCTGTACTCTTGATTCAACAGTTGCCGCACAAGCAGGAGCTAATTGCTCCATAAATGATGGATAGCAAGTAGCCTACAAAAAATGAATAACCCATAAATTAGAACTTAACAATCATCAAAGAGAAGAAAACTGACGTATAACACAAATTTCAATGCGATTCCCAAAAGAGCACAAAACATCAAAAAGGCTTATCTAACTCTTACCTTCAATCCCTTCAACAGACCCCAAGGCCCTAATGCCACGGCAGGTGAAGCACAGATAGCAGCATAAAGACGCCCATCTGAAGCCTGCTTCTTTACAATGCTTTCTAATACTTCAGATTCTTTCATATTGGTAGCACCGGGCATGCCACCCTACAAGGGAAACAAAAAAGATATAACATAATCAAAGAATCAGCAACAAAAGAAATTGAAAAGGAAAAATCTACATGCCAGAATAAATATCAAAAAGAATTTAGCAGACTACAACGACCTAGAAATATTTAACTAGGACCATATAATGAATGATAACAGCGACAATAAGGAAATCCTAAAAAATAAAAATAAAATAAAGTAAACATTTTCTATATTTTTCTTTGCTCAAAATTATCATTTCTTTATTTTCGATCGAAAATTAAATGAAGATGACTTAATAACGAATTATTTAGCTAACCATTCAGTATCAGCAATTATCATCTATAATTATACAAACATCACATAAATTGACATGAGCTGAGGCGAGGTGCAATACGTACTGGAAGAGCTATAAGATCAAAAACGGCGTCGCGGCAGTCAGACACGAGAGCATCAGCGACAATCTTGACACCATGACACGCGTCGACACGAAGCTGTTTCTCCACAGACGCAACCGTGACGTCAGATCCAGACCTTCTCAAAACATCGATCGTTATCACGGCCTCAATCGGCTCACTACCGTTCGCAACAGGCACCAAAACCTTGGATAAAAAAAACGACACAGAAAATTCAAAAAAACGAAACAAAAAGGCAACAGAAAGAAACTAAACAAAAAATAAAATTTAAAAAAATTACCTTTTTGGAAGTTGAAGACATTGTAGCTCTTGCTGTGAAGGAGAAAATGCGATTTTTCGAAGAAGGAATTTGTTTGGGGAGAAAATGTTGAGTAAGAGGAAAGTGACCAAGAAGAGAGTGAGAAGTGACGTGGCGCACGCTTATTAATACCATTTTTTTAAGTTAGTTTTCTTTCTAGGGGCATCGGTGCGGTATGATGTGGGGAGCTTCGTGGCAACTGGCAAAGTGGCAATGCAGTAGCAGCTTAAGAATAAGGGTGACATGGCTATTCACATGATCGCCTGGGCCGGTCATCTCGGACCGCACCACGATTGTATGACCATTAGCCATTAGGTTGAAATGTTAAAAGATGAATGTTTATTTAATTCTTTATATTTTTAATTATCTTTTTAATTTTTATATCTTAAAAAATATCCCAAATTATTCTTACTGGTAGTTATATTAAAATCCTATATTTATTTTTTTTTTACTTTTGTAATAATATCATTGCAACTATATTCTTAGAAATATTAATTAAAAAATTGAATTTATCAAATTAGTCTTAAAAGTAAAATACAAATTAATTATTATTATCTTACTTTTAGGATTAATTTAATAAATTAATTTTTTACAAAAAAATTATTAGTAAGGTTGTTACAAGAATATTAAACATTACTTTAAATTAACTAGTATTAATTAATTTATAAATAATAATTAATAAGATTGTTGTAAGAGAATGGAAAATTTCAATTGTTTTATGCTAATATTTATTTTTTAATTTGCTAATAAGTAATTTATTAATTAACTTTTTATTGATTAAAAAATTAAAGAAAAAAACTAACAAATTAATTTATCGCTTAATTTGCTAGTTACCTTTTTTTATTGATTAAAAAATTAATGTAAAAAATATTGTTATAAGAGTATTACTATAAAAACAAAGAAAAAATAAAAGCAAGAGAATAACATATTTGATAATAGGGGTACTTTGAGGTATTTTTTAAAATATAAAAACTAAATAAACACTTAAGTTAAAATTTATGGATCAAACCAATATTTGAAAATAGGAGCATTTTGAGGTATTTTTTAACATATAAAAACTAAATAAACGCTAAAGTTCAAATATATAGATTAAACCTAACATTTATCCAAATATTAAGCTTGATGGGCAAAACTGTAATATCACAATTAAAAAAATAAAATTTTATACACAAAAAAGGCAAAATTCTTATTGTTTCATGCTACCGCAAATTAGCTGTAGCGTTGCAAACAATGTTGCCTGTATTATCTTCGGAATGTTATGAAGAAAAACCAAATAACTGTTCTACAATGGAATTTGGATCCCCAATCGAGTAAAACAAAACAAATGAAACAATTGTTATTTGCCGCGGACTTTAACATTGAGAGTCCACTGGACCTTTCCTTCCGGTAGGGGGATGGCTTTGGGTAAGCGCATAGGAACCTCGTAATCCCCGAAAGCAGACAGAGGTGATGGTAGATGCAGGTTTTCAGGCTCAATAGAAATCGAGAGTTGTCTTGCCACCTAAAATTGTATAAATGGTATCAGTAAAATAGAAAATTGAAAGAAATATCAATAACTAGGTAAAAGAAACTCCATCATTGACAAGTCCAGAATATTTAAGGTAACCCCCTGTGCTTGTATAATATTGCCAAAATCTATATCTGACGCAAAATTTCAATCTATATTACCATGTGGATCTGTTACTCACAATTGGCTACCATATGATCGCACCCCTAGCAGAAATTTACCATGCCACCATGAAAATTCAATTTCACATGTAGGAATTACACATTCATAATGATCGTTAATATTGACAATGCCCAGCTGGACCTAACCACTTTGCAATCCTTTAATCAATTAACTATTCAATTCCTCCAGGCAAACAAATTGGCAAATTATTTAATCAGTAAATCCTTCTAAATCGTACCAAGTTTTTTCATCTACTTAAACACGCTTGAAATTTATTTTATCATTCCTGTTCATGGACGCTATGTAATGCATTAGAATGTATCAAATATGAAATTACATGGTAAAAACAAAATATCTATACACACACAGCCAATAGTACTAAATGATAGAAATGGCAGTGATTGATGGTAGACCCCACAGGTCACTCAGAACAAACTGCTTTTGCTATTATGATGAGAAACAACTATAAAGAACAACAAAGAAAGATAAAAATCCATACCTCAGCTACAAGCTCCTCTTTTGGCACAGGTGAACGCAATTCTATGGGATCATCTTTTGATGCTCGGGAACGTAATTTTTCAATATTGGGGAATCTCCTCAATACCTAGAAAATACAACATCCATCAGATAATTCATATCCGAAAGCAAGATTACATGTATTTAGTTCTTTCTCCAACACCCCAAGAAGGAATTTGACTTAAGGAGTTCATTTTATACTCGCAGGACCAGCATTCCGCTAATCACAAGGAGCTAAGAAAGAAAAGTAAATCGAAACAAACAGCATAATTTAACATTCATTACGACGTTTACTCCTAACTGTAGCAAATAGATCATTCAAGCTTAAAAAAAGAAAAGGCAACACATCAGTTCACTCCAAGACAATATGTCCCGAATCTGAAGAAATTAAAAGATAGCCACAAACCAGTCGAGCATTCTCTAGGCGCCTAGCTGCCTTCTCAAATTCTCTACTCGTATTATCCTCAGACTTCCTGATAACTTTAACCTCCTCCTCTTCCTCAGGCTGGCAAATCTGATGAAAATAAGTCACAGGCAGAACAAATATTAATAACTTGTAATGCCCCTTCAAAAATCACAAATATTTCCAAACCGGGAATTTAGCAATAATTCGAAGCCATGAGTCAAATTAATTGACAAAATGGCTAAACAAAATATCTAAAGAAAATGAGCAAATTTCTGTATAACTAGAATTAACCATTCTCAACCCAAACAGAAAAAATTTCAACCAAGAAAAATCATGGAAAACAAATACCCTGCGCTGCTCTCTAATGAGATGAGCAAACTTCTCGACATTTGGAACAGCAAGCAATTTGGGCATCAAGTGGTTGCGGAAATACCCTGGAGCAACCTTCACAGTTTCACCAGCTTTACCAAGATTATCAACTTTCTGAGCATATAAAAGCAATCATTAATACACAAGTTAAAACTCAAATAGGCTGATTAGTCAAGAGATACAAACTGGTGAAAAGGGAAAACAAAAGATCAATTTACTAACTGTTGTTAGAATCACTTCCAACCGTCTGTATCTGACTCCTTGACAAGAAAATAGCAGTGGGTGATGCAACACGCGATCAAAGCTCTCTTTAGTAATCTGCTGGAGAGCATTTCTACCATGCTGAGTAAAAGCCGTCCAATGCATTATAGCTGACTATATGATGCAAAAAAATTTCAGTAATTAATCACATAAGTGCTCATTGATTTTTCATCCAAAACAAAATTAACTGAACTTCTATATATAATCTATTCAACAACTAAAATACAGCAAAAAAAATATATATATAAATATAAGTTAAAAAACAGATTTTTAGCCAAAATTATTATCAATACCTTTCTTTTACAATCTGGGTACTTCTCAGTAGGGTTGGGCAAATCAAGTTTCAGTTCGGGTTGTTTGGGTTTCGGTTAGGTTACAACCCGATCGGGTTGGAGAATTGAACCCGTTCGAGTTGAAAATGCCAACCCGAACCAAACCGAACCGAAATTCAGATTCACAATTTGGATTGGTTCGATTTGATAACTTGGGTTCATTCAGGGTTAAATCCGGGTTAAACTGTTTAAGCTTCCTTGCCATGTAACATTTGCCAAAAATTTTATCCAACTAAAACACACTAGGCAAGCTCAGCAGATGTGTGGCATTAGAAAAAAGAAGTTAATTTCTTATCCGTGAATAGTAAATAATTAAATGAAATTTACATTTTTTTTCAGAAAAGCTCTAATGTAAGTAAACATATGCATCAATCAATAATATTTAATACATTTTGCTTCATGACAAACCAATCGAGAGCACAAAAGAAGAAAGCATGAACCAGGAACGTGCGGTGATTGTTTATATTAATAATAATTAATAACAATAATAAGTACCCTACTCACTGCAGAGATGGATTGGAAGCGATGGCAGAGATGGAAGCGACAGCAGCTGGATCGGAAGCGAACGGGTGTCGGCGGAGTGTGTGAGTGAGACTTCGACTCTGTGAGAGTGAGTCAGCCGTGAGGTGAGTGAGGCGGAGCGTGGGCGTCGGCTGGACGGCTGTGGGCTGCGCTAGGAGGGCTGTGCTGCCGTTGTGGAAGAAGATGAGAAGGGAGAGATTATAAAAGGGATTTTGAAATTGGAATTGGGCGTGCGTGAGTGAGTGAGGGTGAGACAGATTTATGAATAACATATATGTTTTTGTTTATAGGGCCCAACCCGATCGGGTTTCACTGCACCCGAACCGAAATTAAAACCGATCGGGTTGCAATTTTTAACCTATTCGGATTTTATATGTTAATCCGAATCGAATCGAACCGGAAATAAATTTCGGGTTCGGTTCTTGCCCACCCTTGCTTCTCAGAAAACACAAATATACAGCTCATTTCAGTTTTATGTGGCCATAAAAGTACTTAATTCAGAAGCACTTTAAATAAAAAACAGATACTAGTTTTTATCAGTGCTTCTATTTCATTAATGAGCATGAGAAAGAGGCTCAGAAGGGCTCACTGGCGGTGCGAGGAAGGCGAAGAACCGACGACTGAACTGCCGGGGGTTAAGCACCGAGAGAGAGGTTTAGAGAGGTGGAGACAAATTAGAGCGCCGGTGGTGGTCTACGTGTATAAGTTTTCTCGCGAGAATAAAGCCCAATGAGCATTGCTTGCTTTCATGGTCGTAGTTTTAATGGGCTGAGGCCCAATTGAACACACCACGTGTTTCGTCATTCGTGAGAAATTTGCATTTCACGAGTGCTTTCGGAGAAAGCACATTTTGAAAAAGTAACCGAAAAAAATGCTTTTTTAAAGCTGTTATAAAATTACTTTTTAAAATGTACTGATTTGGCACGTATGATTAGATTGAATCGATTAGATTAAATTAGATTATAATAGATTATAATAAATTAACTGCACTATATAAAGTCTTATTGTTTGTTTAGTATATTATCGGATAAGAATATGTTAAATTTAATTTAATATAGCTAAATAACTATTAAAATAGTGTAATTATTTTAAATTATATTACTAATTGTTGAATTTTATATTTAATATTTTTTAAATAAATTATTAAATAAAGTTTTGGGATTTAATATTGTATCAAATTCTAATATAAATAAATTATTGAATTAAAATTTGGATATTTAATATAATATAAAATTTTAGTTTAAGTAAATTACAATATTAATTCTCTATATTTATTTATATGAATTTTAATCTAAATAAAAATGAAAAGAGTGATAAAGAAGATTTTATACTACTTAAAACTAAGTTGAATTAAGGACTGATAGTCCCATTACTTTTGAATTAAACTTTAGACTAATCAACTAGTTTCGATAACTAAACATGCCTAGGGTTGAATTTTTTTTTTTTATTCCTAAAAAATTAGTCTAATCCCGCCTTTAATCTTAGCATCCAACATAATCCTGATGTTTTTGTCAACTACAGAAAAAAATATAATGATAATAATAAATCTTAGACTTAGAGATACATACATCATTTAGTTGTTTTATTAGTTGAGTTCCTATAGAAAAAATTTACTCCAAAGGAGCTCTTCATCTTTTTTCCGAAAGTGTTTATAGCATTTACTTTTGACAATATATACTATAAAAAAAAAATAAAAATAAAATCAGCTTAAGGATACCAAAAATGTTCCGAACATACCTAATTAAATTTATTATATACTCTCATATGATTGTACGTAAGGGCAGATCCATGAAATTTTGATGGAATAAAAGGAGGCTGTGTTGATCAAAGGTGAGAAATGAGATATGATTAAGAGGGCTCTGTTCTTTCAATTGGGAAAAGAGCGGCGTGCATGAGAATTGAGAGAGAGGCAAAATCATTTTGTTAATATTTTGAATTGAGTTGGAAAATATCATTTCCCCCCAATATAAAAGATAACTTAAAAATTGAGTAGAGAGAAAATTCTACTGAAGTAACTAACCAATCTAATGCCGTGTTGGTTTTCTCTCTCTCTTTCTCTCTCACACACACACACACACACGCACGCACGTGAATAATAACTAAATATTGAACTTGTTGAGTTTCAGTTAAGATTACATTTGAGATTGAAGTACTGTACTTTTTAAGTTACAGTTGTTGTAAAAAAAACTATAATTATGAAATAAAAGTTAATAATAAGTAAGTATAACTTTTAAATAATAATTTTAATAAAATTATCAAAAATATAATAATTTTTTCATCATATGAAAAATCATATCAACATAATTTTTAAATTACAACAGTTAGTATTTATTAAACACTTTAGTACTATAACCTAATCTCAATTTCAAACGCACCACAAGCTTCCAGTAGCAACGACCTGTATATTTTAATAATTTGAAACTTGCTCCGAGCCTTCTGGAATACTCCTAACACATATAGATGTTCACATTTTAAATTCATCTGAACAGTCGCACTCCCCTAACCTTTCCATTGCTCTATTCTTCTTCACTTTTATACTACTAGCTAGTTCAATGTTCATATGAAGTTATTATGAACGCTCGTACTCTCAGGGTTTATTAATTAATATAAATCTTAATGATTAGTTTAGACTCTCAGGGTTTATTACTTAATATAAATCTTAATGATTAGTTTAGACGTAGGATATAGTTTGAGGTTCTTTACTTTTTGCCCACATTCGACATCTAAAAAATTGTACTTCAAAATTTATCGTCATTAAACAAGCCATCTTCTACTGAACAAGAGAAATTATTAAAATCTCTTATGCCTCCGCCCCTACAAGAATATTCTGCTAACAAAACTTAAAAAGATTTCCTTGGTAGGAGCACTGCCAACATAACGTATTATACAATGTGTTATACTGTTCTGTGCAGTTACAGTAATTTGTTGACGAGTAAATAAACCAATAAAAGCCATTGATGCAAATATAAGTTACCGATAATGTATTAAATCCTGTTTAAATAGCCGTTGTCCATTGATCCCGTAACTTAAAACACTTTAAAGGAGTTAAAACGAAAAATATTAAATTGTTACTTTCGATGCATCACATTGACATAATTTAATGTACTTTATTGACTTAGACAAAAAGATTAAACATCTCCCTAAACGAATATTTATTTATTTTTTCTAATATAAAGACTAAGCAACCATTAAAGCTCTTTTCTTGTTTCTCTGCATTAAAATTCTGCCTCCATCTTTCCATGCCTTGCCATCTCGTATGCATTCTTTCTTTGTGACTCTATTATAAGCAGTCTAACCAATATTAAAATAATACAATATGAAAGAGAAAAGAGTGTTAATTTTCTTTCTTTTTGTTTTTGTTTTTTTGTTTTTTAAGAAATGTTCTTTTGTTGTCAAAAATATGTATATAATAATAAAGGAAGGACAAAAAGAAAGAAAATTGGATCTTCTTTTCTTTTGGTATTATTTTGCTTACTACACTATAGCATCATAAACTGTATTCTACCATTTATTGTTTAATTAAAGTTCTACAAATAATCTTTCATTGATAAAATACAAACAAAAGAAGGAAACTACAAATCATCTTTGCACTGGTGAGGGTATATACATATATATATATATATACACATACAAGATTTTGCAGAATGAACGCGCACAGCATAATCTTACCTAATTGTGTATAAATAACATGAGTAAGAAATTTAATCTCCCTGCGAAATATGATATATAATACAACAAATTAATAAATGAAAAACCCCATTTCAGCTTTCGAGGGGTTTATGCGGAAGTGAACAGAGTGTGAACACAAACAAACACAAGCAGTCAAAGAGAATCAGAAAGAGACAACATTAACTAAACCAGAGTGAGAGAAGAAAGAGAATTTGTGAAATGTACATGACATATTATTATTATAAGTTTATAACAGCATATGCGCGCACACACTCACTCGCATGAAAGATGAGATGTGGAGAGAGAGAGAGAGAGAGAGACAGGTACATGACATCTGGAATAGCTGGGAGCAAAATTCGGGTTTTACGAAGCCACCCTGCCCTTTTACTTACTGGTGGGGCTTTGGTATTTTGCTCAGTTTTTCAGCTGATAAAGGCCAAAGAAGCAAAAGAAATTTTTTATATAAATAAAAAAAGAAGAAAACCCATTTCCTGCTATCTCTCTTTCTCTTTCTCTCTTTGAAACCGACCCCATTAAGCTTTTCAAACCCTAATTCAATTGGCATTCTCTCACTGATCCTGTTTTGCATGTTGTAATCAACGTGCATTGCAACGGTGAGCTCATTTAATGGATTTTTTTTTCCTTCTTGGCGTAATTTTGGTTATTTTAATGCTGATTTTTTTTTTAATTTTATACGTGATATTTTGGATTTGGTTATGTGGGTTTTGATCTGTGTGAAATTTTTGTTTCTGGGTTGGTGTTGTTTTCGTTTTTTGATTTTATCATGCATGTTTTGGAAACGGGTTTGATGAATTGCTGTGAGATGTTTGCGGGTGGTTTTTTTATTTTTTATTTTTGTTTCTTTGAGTAATTCGGTTGTTGTTTTTGTGATTTCATGCTCTTTTGATTCAATGCCTGGACGGTTTATGCTGTTTGTTTGTGGAGAATTTGTGGGTATGTTTATGTTTCAACATTTCTGATTGCTGTTTAATCTACAAACACTCTTGTAACTGTTAATTGATAGATTCCCAGATTAAAAGTTTATGCTACTGGGTTTAACAATTTTTCTTTTCTTTTTTTTTTTTTTGAATGTTGCTTTTAGATCATGCATTCAGAATTTCTTCATTTGGTATATTTGCATTTACTTCTATGTATTAGATAGATATTCATTTTTATTTGTGTGGATGCTGTATAAAGCAGTGAGGGTTTTGTGTTGTAGAGAAAGCCATGCCAGAGAGTTGCATACTTCGCGCAAGCCAAAGAGGGTTTCTTAGTCTAATTTATTGTGCATGATGCATTTTGAATCGCTGAGAAATGCTGTTTTACCCCTTTTTTCTCATATATTAAGCTTCTTTTTTTTTGTGGATTTTCATACTGAGGCAACGTAGTGGTTTTAAAGTGGGGGATGTCAGCTGAGGAGGGTTTCTTGTGGTCTACTCTATCGTGCATGCAATTTGTAGAAGATTAGTTCATAATAGACATTTTCCGATTTTGTCTCTTTTGCATGGGCTGTTAACGTAGAGGGTCTAAGCCTTCCCGAAACTTTTAAAGTATTTCTATACTGGTGAGCTTTAAGTCCATTGTTCCAGTAGAGCATAGTTATATCATGATAACTAGGAAATTGATATAGAAACAGAATCTGGTGAGCTGGTTGCTTTATATTAGATTGAACCATTTACGTAGGGATCATACTTTGTCGCCTAAACTGTGAAAATGGGGTTTTCTAAAATGAGATAAGTCTGTTGGTTAACTATTTTCATTTTTCTTAAAATTTACATTCACTCGCTTTACTGTTTAACTTTCATCGGATTTTGATATCATTCATTAAGTTATCTTCATTTAATGGTGATTTTTATGACTAAGGTCATGTTGCTTGGTTGTCACAATGGTGGCAAATATAAAAGCTTAAGTTTTTCTCTTCGCATATTTTGCATCGAAGTTTGAAAAGGTAAAAGAGAAAGAAAAGAACATCAGAAACAGATGAGACATTGTATCATTGGAGGGCTTCCTAGTAATAGTGTGTGTGTGTGTGTCTCTCTCTCTATATATATATATATACACACACACATGTACTTTTTACGTAGTGTTGTTTTTCATTTCTAGCTTTCAGTGTTTCTCTTTTATTCTCTATTGTATGCGTTCTATTGTGCGCTACAACAGCATAATTTTGTGCTTCTAATAAATTTGTTACTCATAAAGGAAACAGCTAAAGGAATTATAAAATGCCACATTTTTTCAATGCACAATAAAATTATGTCTGCATTATATTTATCCTATAAACTCATAAAGTCCTGCATCCATAATCTTATAATTCAAATAGAATAATTTTGTCTTTTTATATGTTGCAGTTCAAGCACAATAGAACAATAGAAGATGGTTCTATAGTGTCTCTGTGTGTGTGTATCTTAAGGAGAAAGGTTGCGTATACTTTGTATTTAATATTTCAAATTAAGATAGCTAGTTATTGTGGCTCAACATGTGTTAATTTGCCAAATTCTTTGGAAATAGTGATTTGGAAATGCTTGTATTTTCTACGGTTACTTTCAGTAAGATCAAGAGTCACATGGCACATGTTTTGTTGCATCCTGTGAGATATACAACTGAACCAATGAAGTGTAGCCACACCTCGTTTGAGAAATTTATATTGATTATCAGTACTATTGGATACAGTTGCTGATATTAGTCTAAGAGTTGTGAACCCAAATTATCTGTTTTATGACCCCCTTTTGCATCTTTTCGATGCAAATTTCTAAAATTGCATTCTATGTTTGCAGCCACGCATTGCCATATTTTAACATGCTGTGGGGTCTGTTTGTGTGATTACCATGTCTGATTAAGTCTCAATTTCTTAAGAAGTAGCTTCCTCTTTCCTAATTAGCAACACGATATTTTTTTCCATCAACTAGTTCTCCTAGGGCTGACAGATATTACTTGCAGGGGGAAGGAAAAAAAAAAATTGTATGAATGATGCGTATTGAGTAATACCTAGTATTCTTGGTTAATTGTGAAAGAACTATTTTTTTAGGTATATTCACTTCCACTTACTAAGAATTAAGCTCCACTTTATTTGAAGAAAATATTAGTGTCAGTCTTCTGAGGTCTTTCTTTTTTCTCAACCAATGGACAGATAATGCGTGGAGATCAGTAGGTGAAGCTCAGAAGACACTGCAGATGAGGTAGAGAAGATGCATTTTTGTTTTGGGATGGTGCTGCAGTAATGCCCGTTGTCTGCACATAATAGTTTGCTGCATGAGGTTGTTTTTAAAACCAAATGCGAAGGTTAGGCCTCTTGATGAGCATAACAGTCAATTAACTATGACTGGCCATAGCCTTGTTTAGTTTGCATCTTCCAATGCCAGATCTGCATTCACTTCGTTGTTAATTAGTGCGTTGATCAATTAGGACAGTTGACAAACTAAAGAAATAATGTTTAATGCTTATTTGTAATTTATTCGGCTTTGATGCCAACGTATATGGAAATCCACCTGTTACAGCTGAATGATCTTATATTTAAAATCTTAGATTGTGTGATGGTCTGATGTGTTGGTGAGGTGTGTTTAATATTGTTCTGCTCATGATGGTATGAATCCTAGTACACTTGCAAATCAATTGTAATTCATGGGTCTTGATTTATAGGATTGCTTAGAAAGCTTTTGGATAGGAATTGGAATTTGAGGATATCTTTTCAGTGCATGATTGCTAATACATTTTTTGATAACGGATTTCAAAACTTAGGTCAACTTATACACTTATTTCCTTGATTAGATCATCTCCACATATTATTAAAAAAGATGAGCATAGTGTGTGTGTGGAATACCATGCATGGTACATAAAGTATTTAGTTTTGTCAATTTGTTTTAGGCCTCTAACCCATATACCAAAATGTTCCTGGAGATACCATGGATGCCTTGTATTCGCAGCATTACTTTCAAATCAAAGACAAATAGATGCGTTATTCTCATTGTATTTGGTTATAACAAAGTGCACTTGCTGAGAAACTCAGTTTTTGATCCCATGAAACTATCTCTCTAATTACTGGTTGTTGCAGTAAATGAAATTGCCAATAACTAATTACTGGTTGTTGTTTCCTAAACTGAATTATAAAAGGCTTATTGAGATCCTTACTATATTTGCATCTTTTAATTTTAATGTTTTCCTTTAATATTGTTAGGATTTTAGTAACTAGCTTAAGACTTTATAGTCTATTCAATCTTATGATTACAGGCTTTGTAGTCTACTTGATATTACAGGATGTGATATGTGCACCTCCTTCAATGTTTTCCTGCTTCCTTTGCAGGAGTTATAGCATCCATTTGATGGTTTAAATGGAAAAAGATTGTTCGCTTAACATGTCTTGACCTACTTTGGTACTGGCGCTTGCTCCAAATTGAAGGCAGATGAGATTTAACCGGTGGATCCCTTTTACTTGGCGAAAGTTATTTGCAGATCAAGGTTATACATTGTAGTGCTAGTGGGATTGCTATCAGGTGATGGATATGTCCTTCAATGCAGTTATTGAGGACGTGTGTGATGATGATTTTGAGGGGTCTCGCGATGAGCACCAAATTTTCTCAGAGGTCTTCTTCAGAAATGATCCAGGTGGCACAAGTAAGAGGTGTCTTGTTACTGGAGTCATTAACTTTGAACATGATGACAGTAAGATCTCCAATATACTGTTATGTTCAAACAGTGACAACTCATCGATAACAAGTCAAGCTTCTTCCAAAAATTTATATGTCGAGGATTCTCATAATGCTACTGAGAATTCTGGGGGTGCTTGTGGATCAAGATGTTATCCAGAAAGATCCTTGTTGGAAGGTGGGAATGACGAGAGTTTGAGTGCTAAGCGGATGAAGTTTTCAGTTGACAATTTTACTTATATCAAACCTAAATCCGGGCAGGTTTTGACCTCGACAGATATATTGAAACGAACTGTTGCTCGTACATCATGTCCATCCACAAACTCTGTTTTTCAAACTGTTGCGCTTCATTTAGTTGAATCGTCCAATCAGGGCATTACATCTGGTCGCTATCTGTTAAAGCAAAATGTGGACAGTAGTGTTGTGGGTGACGTGGATGTTATAAAGCAAAGTTTGCCGAGATTGGATGGACATGATGGGAAGGAGACGATTGTAGGTAAAGCTATTGCTTCTCCTATTTCCCAGGAGAGTTCTGCCACCAGGCTTACAGTTGCAAGTCCATCTGTAACTGTTGCTGAGAAATCTGGATTTGATAAATGTGCTGCGGAGAGAGTGGATGGATCCATTTCAGTTGGGCTGGATGCATCTAATATTTCTTTCAAGCTAGATGCCAAGACGGATCCTCGATCTCTTGTTCAAAATCATATTTTTAACTTGCTCACAGCAGCAGGCTGGGCTATTGAGAGGCGTAAAAGACCTAGTAGGAAATATATGGATACAATTTATAGATCACCTGAGGGGAGGTTATTTCGTGAATTTCCCAAGGTTTGGAGAGTTTGTGGCGAAAATTTACTCACCGATGGATCTAATGTGGTGCCGGCAGATAACGGTAAGGAATGGACTGACATTAATCACTTCCTTACTGATCTGTTTGATACTTTGATAAACGTGGAGAAAGTAGCGAGTAAGTCAAATCTTGCTAATGAATTGGCTTGTCGATGGTGTCTTTTAGATCCCTTTGTCTTAGTCATATTTATTGACAGAAAGATTGGTTCACTGAGGAAGGGAGATGTGGTTAAAGCACCAAGAAGTTTTATAGTTGACAAAAGGGAAAAAAGTGATCCTATTTTGGCCTTGGAAAATGTGAGTAGTTATGAAACCCACTGCTCCCAGAGAGATTTGCCGGTTCATTTTGATGATGCTACTCTGGGCACTAAAAGTGCTCTCACAGTCTCTGAAGGGAGTTACCATTCCTGTGATGGGCAATCCGGCAATCAGAGTTTCTCAAAAAGTGGTAAACAGACAAATGACAGTGCAACTAAATGTCTAACAGGTTTATCTATTTGTACAGCTGATAAAGTTGGCATGTATGGGGTAGATACTACCAATGCAACAAGAAGTGAGTGCTTTGGAATCTCTGGGAACAAACAAAGCAATGCTCTCACTTCTTTACCTTCTTGTGGGTCGGACAGTAATTGTGTCCAGATAGGTGGTTGTCCACATGGTGTTCCTGCTGCTCCTAGAGATTTTAGCAATTTGCCTCTAGGGTCTGAATCTGCTTCCCCTGATCGAGACAGCAACCGGAATTTCCCAAGCTTTGATAAGAAAACTTCTGTGCATGCCGTGGAAGCACCTAAGGAAGATGCGGGAGACATATCAATGCAGTCTTGGAATGAAAAGGAAAAAAGATATGAAGACCAAAATACTGAAAATGAGGAAAATCGTTTGTATGGATCTCTGGATGACCGTCCAAACTGCAGACACAATGGTGTGGTTAATTATGATGACATGAATAGAGCTTGCCCTCAGTTTGATCCCTTTGTACATGAATTTGTATCTTCAGGGGTCACAGAGCAGTCCGGGCAAAGTGCGGATGAGGGCAGGAAGTGCATTAAGGCTTCAGAGATCAATGCAGAGGATGATTATTCTGCTGCAGATGTTAGACTGAAAAAGAAGACACGCAGGAAGTCCAGAAAGATATCTGAAATGAGATTGACCACACTCAGTCATAGTGACATTCAGAGTTTGACTTTGGATATTAAGACTGAGGTGCAGGATACTTATGCAAGTGGTGTTCAGTTAGAGCCAAAAGAAGCTCAGAAGCAGTTTCTTGCGAATGCAGCAATTCAAGGAAGTCAGAAAACGCCCTCTTCTCTTGGCTCTTGCCAGCTTCAGATTGCAAAAAGAAGCTCAAAGTTTGAGAAGATTCATCATGATTGTGATGGATCTAAAAATGGACGAAAGAGACCAGTTACATGCAGAATCAAAGATGATGACTTGCTGGTTTCAGCTATTTTAAAGAACAAAGATTACCGCCCAAAGACCACCAAATCTAATTCTAAAGTAAAGTCCCACAAATTAAGAGCAAGGGTGAATCCCAAGAACCGAAAGGGAGGCTGCAGGTTGCTTCCCCAAACAATGGTTAAAGGGGGTGAGCTGATTAAGAATGGCATTTGGTTCATGGAAGGGACAAGAACTGTTTTGTCCTGGTTGATCATTGCTGGTATCATATCTCTGAATGATGTGATCCAGTATCGGAACCCAAAGGATGATGCCGTGATAAAAGATGGTCTAGTAACCAATAATGGAATTATCTGCAAGTGCTGCAATCTAGTGTTCTCAGTTTCTCAGTTCAAGATTCATGCTGGCTTCAAGCCCAACCGGCCCTGTTTAAATCTTGTCATGGAATCTGGTAAGCCCTTTACTTTATGTCAGCTGCAAGCATGGTCAGATGAATATAAAAGCAGGAAGAGTGCAACTAGAGCTGGAACTGTGGAAACCGATGAAGATGATAAAAATGATGATTCTTGTGGAATTTGTGGTGACGGGGGTGAGTTGATATGTTGTGATAACTGCCCTTCTGCTTTTCATCAGGCTTGCTTGTCCATCCAGGTTTGTTCTTTGCTCATATTTTGGCAGTCTTTACTGCCTTATCTTCTCCACTCCATATTGCTGAAATCTAGTTGATATGCATCTAATTAAGTGCTTAGAGATTATTAAGTTGTTTTCACTAATTTTTATGATTATTTATTTTTTGGTCCACAATGTGTAAAACTCACACTATGATTTAAATGCCTGTGCAAATTGCCCTCCTGGCATTCTAGAGGATGAATTTATTTTAAATTGAAGTTGCAGTCTTTTCTTTTGTTTTTATAGTACTTTATTGAAAAATCATCTTTGTTTTCACTATTGTTACTTTCATGGATCTATTCACAATATGATTTATTAACATTAGATTCTTTACATGCTTTGGATGCCAGGACTAAACTTCATTCTGTCCTTTTTCTATTAATTATTATACTTCAGGATCTTCCCACTGGCAGTTGGTTTTGCTCAAACTGCACCTGTTGGATATGCGGGGATTTGGTTAATGATAAAGAGGCTTTAAGTTCCTTTGATGCTTTAAAATGTTCTCAATGCGAGCATAAATGTAATATTTCTGTTCCTCATTTTTGGTTTGATTATTTTGCATAGCTAAAATTATTTCCGTATCTAGTGGGGAGCTTGAATATCACTGCTGTGAATGAAAGATGTAAGCTAATTAAAATTGGACTCGAATATTAAATTTTAAATGTAAAACTAGCAAATACCTTGTAGTTTTTGTTTAGAATACAATTTGCTCACTCTTTTTCTTACGTTTATTTCTGTTTCTTGTGTAATATGTTTCTAAAAATGTGGTAGCTAAAAATTTTTCTGTAGATAAGTGAAGCTGTGATTTGGATTTGAGTTTTAGTTAATGTGTCCACTCAGCATATCATTTGGACTGTAGAATGTAGCAAGGACGATGTCAGGATTTTGATCTAGGGAAGACCTAGTAATATTTTGGCAAAGATAGATAATAATAAATGCTAAAAGTGAATGTAATTCTAAAAGTGAATGTAATAATAAATACTAAAAGATAGATAATAATAGATGCTAAAAGTGAATGTAATTTATATCATGAGAAAGTAGGGAATGAAAACCGTACAGAGTTTAGCTACTACTGTATATCTTAGCAAGTCAAATTTCAGTGAAAGCAAATCAATAACAGCTTTAATTCGCATATTCATGTCTTGCCGTTCATTAGCCAAGAAGGAAACAGTAAAAAAGGAAATAGGTTTATGAAAACCAAATTTGCTTCTTTCTACTTAAATTATAATGGGAGAGCTGGCAATTCATGAAAAATTTTAGGCAATTTTCTGCAGGAAACCAACTAGATATAATAATTGTAATTGCATATATAAATATTTTAGACCTCGTTGTCAGGGATAATTCATTTTCATTTGTACATTTTTTAAGCAGCCAAAAATGAGCAATTGGGTTCCAGGTATTGAAATAAATAAGGTTGAATGCATTATCCCTGGCAGGAGGTAGTATATGATCATTTGCCCAATATGTTTCTTCATAGTAGTACATAATAACCTAATGTGAGTCTGAGTTGGTTGTATATTCTATCATTTTCGCTTTTCCCCATGAAGCTTTTCTTGGCTATTAGTTTCTAAGTACCTGACAGTATTAATTAAAAATGCTTGTAAACAGATCATGGGGAATGCTTGAAAGATATGCGCAAAGGAGCGGTTTCCGAAGCTTGGTTTTGCAATCAAAGCTGTCAGGAGGTGCGTTTGCTTGATTGTCAATCATTCTAATTATTTCTCATTCTTTCTGATGAGTATCTCTTGAATATGGGAATCAAGACCTTTTAGGCTTTCAGGGTACAGCTTTTGGTGCATGAGTGTTTGTCATATTTGTTCTTGCATCTTGTTTGAATGAGTATCTGTTCATGCATAGGTTGGCAACAAGCTGGGGCAGGGGAGGGTCAGTGCTTTGCCAAACTTTTCTTGAGAAAACTGATAATCTCCCCTGACCTTTTATCACCTACAAATGAAACAATTGGAGCTGGTTGGAGCAGAGGGTATTTTTCTTTTCCTCGAAAAAGAAAAGGAAAATAATTATCCAGCAGGTCTTTCTTAGAAACTCTGAATTCCTGTTTCTGATCTGCATATCCTATGAAATCCTAGCTGTGTTGTGACTGGATGAGGCTGGTTATGGGATATCTCTGCTCCTCAATGCCAGTGAATATGCCTTGTATTTCTATATAAGGTAAAACAATGACTTTAGCCTTAAATCTACACAATCCATTGACCAGTACTTAAGTTGCAATAGCCATGCTGATAGCTGTTTACTCCTGATAGCTTTAATAGCTGTGACCTTTTTTAGAGGCATTTGCATTACAATACCAATAATACTCAACCAGAATAGGTCTGCTCTGAGCAATCACCGAGTGAAGCCCAGTCTTGTCCTGCCTTTTGTGTCTTTAATATCGAACCGAGGGGATATAGATCTGGGCAAATGTAAAGATTTTGATTTTCATTCTGATACAAGGCTGGAAGTATTTTTTAATTGTGTGGGTCTGGGAAAATAGTTCTTGCTTGCTGTCTGCCAAGAGATCTATGCATTTCAATGTATTAGAGATGGAATAAACAGATGCTATGTGTTCCTATGCATTTGGATTGCTTCTACATTTACTTTGAGATTTTTCCACAGCGGTTGCACCTGTTGTAAAGCTTTCCACGTGTTTAGATTCACTGAAACAGACTCGTATTTTAGAACTTTCCTTACTGTAGAAACTTTTAAATCAACATTCTAGAGGTGGGATTCGAAATCCTTCCTTTCATTGTCTGTCTTCAATATCTAGCGAAGGAGACCAGCATAGAAGATATTGATGAAGAATTCAATACTTTTTCTGAAACTATTAGGCAGTTTTGAAATACTCTTTCAACAGTAGGTTTTTTGTAAAAACTCTGTTCTCCTTTATTTCTTTTGCTTACAAATCCCATATAACTCAATTCCTTGCATTTCACCATGTATCATGGTCGCTCTTTGATTGTTAGGTTTTAACATATGATTACATTTGCACATATACGTCTCTTAACACAATTCTGCAAGAAGTCCATCGCCTTCAAATTTAATGATGAATAACTATGAAAATGCTTTCAATCTTATGTGCTAATAAAAGTTCTCTTTGTTTCTTCCCCTGTAAAAAGAAAAAAGAAAAAAGAAAAAAGAAAAAAGAAAAAAGAAAAAAGAAAAAAGGAGAAGAAAGAAGGAAAAATTAGTGTAAATGTTTTAGGTGGCTTAATTACTTCTACGGATTGTTGCTAATACTTCTTCGAGCAGTAAATAAGTGCTGTTTAGATGTGAAGTAAGTTTTGTTTGTATTATGAGGTTTGTGTGTTTAGTTAATTAGTAGCCTAGTGCATTACATTTGATTACTTCTCAATTTATTTCTATTCCTTTTAATCTTTTGCCCTCTCTTACTCTTCTATTTTAGGATACACTAGATCATGGTCTGAAGCAGAAAATAGCTTCAAAATCAGATTTTAATAGAAACTTTAAACATATAAAAGCCTGAAGTGGAGAATGTAATGGAGAATGAAGAAGAGATCACCTAATAACACCTGAAAAACTTTCGGGCAATAGAACCAAGGTTCTTGAACGTCACTGCCTAGAGAATGTTAGCATCTGACATCGAACACAGCTACTGGTTCTCATTTTTCCTTCATTAACTTTTGATAAGAGATTTCTGTAGCTGGTCAGCCTAGAGCTAAGAAGTTAATGGTAAAACAAAAAGATCCATATAACTAACTAGCTAATGGTAAAACAAAAAGACCCATATAACTAACTGTAGTAGCCTTCTAACAATCAGAAGAGTCGAAAAAGCATGGCCCTATTTTGTCAGTCTTAACTAAATTGCCAAACTGGCACTCAGCATTATGGAAAAGAAAATGAATGAACATTAGCATACTAATACATCCCTCAAGGAAGTAACAACTGAAGTCTTGCAAAACTTCTGGAATCAATCCGTCTGTGGTGTTTCTTCTTTTGTTTCATCAGAATTGGTGATAATTATGTTATTTTATCTATCTTCTTATTTTTCATTCAAATGACACATATTATTAATTATCAACCTTTTAATTGTGATTCAAATACTTGCATTTCTGGTATCTACAACAGGTTTATTCCGGTCTTCATTCTCATATTGGGATCATTAACCATACTGCTGATGGCTTTTCCTGGACACTCCTTAGATGCGTTCATGAAGACCAAAAGGTTCATTCTGCTCAGCGGTTTGCCCTAAAGGCTGAATGCAACTCAAAGTTAGCTGTTGCTCTCACGATTATGGAGGAATGCTTTCTGTCCATGGTAGACCCAAGAACAGGAATAGATATGATACCCCATCTCTTGTATAACTGGAGGTAGGTGCTTCACTTATTGTTTTGCTGCCGCTGCTGCTGCTGTAATTATCATTATTATTGTGGAAGGGCCTATTGAAGGGACCACATGTTGTATTAGGCTATGCAGATTAGTAAATTGTTGCACTAATAATTTTGTTTTATTATATTAGCGTGTAGAACAAGGGCCTTTTAGGTTGGGTTTTTTTATGGGTCTTAAATTTGTCGAGGGAGAGACCATAAAGATACTTCCACAGAAGACAATACCTCTCCTTTTATTAGCTAGCAATGGCAAGAAGCAAAGAAGTCTAATTTCCTGAACTGATATTGGTGCATTTGCCGAGCTCCATTGCTCTGTAGGTGTGGAGTTAGTGGTCCAGGTCAAACAGGGTGTAACTGCAGAAGGCTGTTCATCTTTGCATTTTTGGAGACCTTTATGAGCTGTGGATATTTTGTTTTCTGAAGCTAAGCTAACCCTTCTCTGTTTATAAATTCTTCTCTTCTAAGTTTTGTTAATAAATACAGTTACACTTCTCTTCTAAGTTTTGTTTATAAATACAGTTATAGTACTTTATCTATTACTTAATTATTGCTAGAAAACTAACTACAGAGCCCTGAACTTGGAAAAGCCATGCTTTGGTTCTTTTGTTTGTGGTCTTTTATTTATGGCAATCAGACAAATGATTATTGCACATTGTACCAAATACATTGCGTAGGTAATTGGGTATAGTCCTGCAGATTTGACATTATCTCAAATTTGGCATTATCTCAAATCTCATACGTCTTTGTACGGGACATCTTATAGTTTGCTGACGTCTGGAATTGATTCCTTAAACCAAAAACCTTGCTTGATCCATACATTGGTGGAGAAAGGCAAGACTTTGGTTACATTATACATAATAGGCTACTTAGGAAAGGTAAAAGTCAGTGCTCCTGGGACTTAAAGTTGTTGTTAGCACTGGTATGAGATTACTTATGCCTTGTGTAATGTTACATGCCTTCTTTGCCTGGTGTGAGACATCATCCTTCTTTTGTGCCTTAGTGCAATCTGATCTCAAAAGAAAATATTCAAATTTTGTGTTATTTTGTTGCTTTTGTTCTTTCTCTGCAGGTCAGATTTTGCACGGTTAAACTTTCATGGATTTTATGCGGTAGTCTTGGAAAAAGACGATGTTTTGATATCTGTTGCATCAATCAGGTAGCGTTGATTCTCGCATGTAATGGTTCCATATAATGAAACATGTCTTCAAAACAATTCATACATGTTATATTCCTTGATGGCTTAGTGCATTTTGATTAGTTGCGTTCGGTGAAAGTATCTGTTGCCACAATCAGGTAGTGTTGATTCTTGCATGCAGTTGTTCAACATAATAAAAAATGTCTCCAAAACATTTCATACTCGTTATTTTCCTTGATGACTTAGTGCATTTTGATTAGTTGTCACTCGATGCAATTCTTGTGTGTAATACCTTGAACTCTCAACCATTGATCCAATGACCCAAATGAAACACTGACTTTACTCCTTATGGCTTGACATAAGAAGTTATGTAGGCCTTAACTTCTTGGGATGCTGCATGTGGGCTCTATCCAGTTAGCTTCCTGAATTATAGGATAAAATTACTCTGGAAATACAAGTTTGATAGATGCTCCACTTGGACATTTTCCATGCAATTTTCTGGTACATATATTCATATTATATATAAATGGATAATCTTTGGGAATCTACTGTGAAAGACTTTAAGAGATTTTGAACTTTTTGATGTTTTAATGCCTTAGATTTAAGCCATTCTCCCTATATTTTTACCATTATTTTGGAACTAAAAGAAAAATATATTTGTTCATAGAGTGCATGGAAAATCAGTTGCAGAGATGCCCCTAATTGCTACCTGCAGCAACTACCGTCGGAAGGGAATGTGCAGACGCCTTATGGCTGCTATAGAAGAGGTATAATTACATAACCATGCTTAGATGCTCTGTCTATATGGTAATTTGCTGTATTCTTTTGTCAAACTAAACAAATTTGATTATCCTCGAATTATGCTTATCTCACCCTTGAATCTTATTAGGTGATGTTCCTTGATTTTGAAGGGATTTGTTACTTGAATTTCTTTGTTGCATTGCCTTGGTTCATTTTTCAACCCATTTCAGCTGTGTCACTCTGTCAGCAGGATAAATTTCTGGCCGCTGCTTATTGAAATGATAGCTTTCCTTCTAGTGGCTATATGATATTGACATTTAGTTCAAAAAGCCTTGCATAAAATGCATAAGATTTGCTATCATTTTCTTTTGCTCTCAAAAATCATATTGTGAAGAATGATAGAACAATTTTATTTTCTTCTCACTTCATGAAAATTACATTCTCTTTCCTTTTCACATTAACAAAGAAACACCTGAAAACAATGGTTTTGTGATCATGCAACACAGTTCTGGGAACACCATAGAATAATATTTGCTTCCGAAAACTGGGCCATATCAAGAATGTTTTCTTGAACTGTTTCCCAGTGTAGCTAACCTAATACTTTCTTAATTGAGAAAAAATATTAGTATTTTACAAACAGAGAACCAATCTCAAACTACCATCTTTGGTCTTTTGCTTCATTTTGAGTTTTCTAGGCACTGAGCTTTGGAGGAGCATCACAACTAAAATTCTTCTACTATATTGCTGTATTGCATTGCGTTTTCCTTTCAATAATTATATCTGTGACTTACGTATTTCCTTTCTGTTCAATGATGCCTCTAGATGCTAGCATCCTTCAAGGTGGAAAAGCTCATCATATCAGCTATTCCCAGTTTAGTTGAAACATGGACCAAGGGTTTTGGCTTTAAGCCAGTAGACAAGGACGAAAAGAAAACTCTAAGCAATGTCAACTTGATGGTATTTCCTGGAACAGTACTTCTTAAAAAGACCTTGTATGGAGATCAAAAAGCAGACGCACAATCTGGTAGCCTCTTCTTTGACAGGAATGCATTTTTCTTCTCTATTGTTCAATTTTCTCAAACTATAAGCTTAACTTCTCCAATTATCCATCAGCAGAGTTGGGAATCAACGAATTAACTGAACCGGGTACTTCTTCTAAAGTAGAGCCTATCGCAGATTCAGTGAATGCAGCCTCAGAGGGCCTACAACAATCTCAATCTGATCAAAGCAATCGCAGAGTAGGAGCTGAAATGCCAATCAAGCTTACAGAATGCAAGAACCTACGGGATAGTGTAGAAGGTGGAGACGGGCATACACAGGAACAATTTTCAAAGCTGTCCTGCAAAAAGCCGGGTTCTGCTTCTGCTTCAGGGGAAAGCAAAGCTGAAATGGTTTGTAATGTTGAACTCGAATCATCGCCATGTATGTGCGATGAGACGCAGCATTTTTCGGACAAACAGACGGAGGAAAGCTCTGTGTAGATGAGAAAATAGAAATGAAATGTGTATATATTAGAAACTGTAGGTAGTGTACTGTGCTCTAAAGTAAAACTTGTTTAGACAGTGCAGTTTTACCTGTTAGCTTTGGAATTGGGGGATAACGGAAGTTAAAAAGAAATAAGAAGAAAAGGAAATAAATAAAAATTAATATCCAAATCGGAAAATTATAGAACAAAAAGACCGATTTTTTCGGTGCTGCCAATATGGTGCCATATTTTACCGTCTAGACACGTTAAATGGTCCGATTTTGTTGGATGGATACCATAGAGTGGAATGGACCTTATCTCTTACAAAAATTATTAAAGGATAAGATGTTGCTATTTTACGTATTATTTAAAAAGAAAATTATGAAATTTTAAAAGTCATAAAAAGGTTCTCTTAAATTTTTAAGGGTATTATCATTTTTCTCCTAAATTTTTTTAGCACATCAAATCAATACCGTCGTTTGATAAAAATTATATTTTACTGTTATATGTTTATAGTGTTAGTACTTTACTATCATTCCATTGAATATTTAAAATAAGTAAATATTTAATGAAATATAAGTTAAAAGTTGATCAATGAAAATAAGTAAACATTTAATGTAATATGAGTTAAAAGTTGATTTTGTCTCTTGAAGCATAAAAGATGATTTCGTCCGTTGAAAAAAAATATTATAAAAAAGAGAAATTTATCATTTATCTATCAAACATTTTCTGACATATTAATTCAATATCAAAATTTTTTAAAAATTATATTTTAACATCTAATATTTAGGTTATTATTTTACTATCAAAAATATTAAAAATAATTAAATATTTAATCTGAAGTATAAAGGATGATTTTTCATTTGAAAAAAAAAATATAAGAGAAATTATCTTAGAAAAGTAGCTGTTATATTAAAAAAATGATTATTTTTTTTATTATATAAACATGTTGTATAGGTAAATATCAAATTTCAAATAATACAAGTCAAACACTTCAATTTTGATAGCGTTAGCAACCCTAAACTATTTCAAACGCTACAATGGCAACTAAATAGTCTAAATTTATCACTTCATTATTAAAAAATTATGTTAACGTTTTAGCTTCAACATAAAATTCCTTAAATGGCTTATGATATCGGCACATTTTTTACTTTGTTAATGTTTTAATGGTAAAGTGACAACAGCCTAAACAATAAGTGGCAAAATATAATTTTTAAAAACTTTATTACTGAATTGATATATCAAAAAAAATTTGGTAGATAAATAATAATATCTCATTTTAGTTTTAACGTAACATTTCTTAAATATTCTTATGACATCAATAAATTTTTAACTGCGTTAGCAGGATGATAATAAAATACTAACAACGTAAATATTTGGTAATAGAATATAGTTTTCACCAAATAATAATACTGGTTTAATGTGTCAAAAAAAATTAAGTAGAAAAATGATAATATCTCAAATTTTTATAATTGTCCTTGCCTCCTTGGTTGAGGAAGAGAACGAGGTTGAAATGTCCCTTTCTCCTCCACCCTCCGGTAGGTTTCATTTTCATCATGATCATCTTCACCGTATATATATACAGTTATAGATATACAGATAGATAGAAATAATAAATGGGAAAAAAATTAATAAGTCTTCTCATAATGGTTTTGAAATTAGAGCTGGTTTAAGCATTAGTAAAAATAATCTTTAAAATGGTTAAAATGGTTTCGTAATTTAATATTTGATTAAAAAATCACAATGAGATATAAGAAAGTATAATTAATTATTAATAAAGCAAAAATGAGTAAAATTGGTTTCTAAAATAATCACTGAAGCATAAAGAAACTGAAAGCAGCTTTATGGAAACAGACAACATTTGATTTAATTTTGGCTTCTCTTACACTCAAAACAATGAGCTCAAATTTCTTCTACTTCTCTGCTTCTGCTTCTGCTTCTCTTCTTCACCCAACAACTTAACTAACTAACTTAACCAGATAACGCCGATACAATACAATGCCTTCGTCTCCCAAATTCTTCCACGCGCGATCAGCCGGGTCGCCGTCACCTCGCAAATCGACGGTCCTGATCTTCTCCTGTTTCATCATCGGCATCGCCGGATTCGTCCTCGGCATCTCCGCCTTTTTCTACGCCAGCCACGGCGCCCAACGCTGCTCCAAATTCAACCCGACATCGGTCAGAGTCGTCTGGGACAACCACGGCGAGGGCAGTAATGGAATTAGTGGGAGTCAAGACAACGACAATAATAATAATAATAATAATAATATCAAGAGGCATAAAGTTATGGGCTTTGTCGGGATTCAAACCGGGTTCGGGTCCAGTGGTCGGCGAAGATCGTTAAGGATGACGTGGATGCCTTCTGATCAGCAAGGCCTCCAACAGTAACGGATCTTCTCACTTTTGGTTTAATTTAATTTATTTGATTTATTATTGTTACTTTTTTTTAGAAATGAAATATGTATTAGATATTTTTAGAAACATTTTATGAGCTAAATATTCTTGTAATTATCTGACTAATTATTTAGAAATTTTTACACTATCCAAATTTATCCGACTAATTTGGATGTGGTAAAAGGAAATATTGATAAGAATATTCTAGTAATTATCTGAGACTTTTTTTGGGATAATATGTAGTAATTGTTAATTTTTTAGAATTTTTACTGTGTCAAAATTATCAGTCTAATTTGATCTGGATATTCTGGTACTCATACTCAGAGTCTACCAGTTGTTCGTACACATACGAAAATTGTTATTGGCATTTGTAGATTGTTTATTTATTACATGTCTATGTCTTGCATTTTGCTGTAAAGATTTAATTTAGATGAAATATGTCTTTGCAGGTTGGAAGAAGCTACTGGTTTGGCTTTCAGGTTTATTATTGGAAGAACCAATGATCAGTTCAAGATGGCAGAGCTCAGAAAGGAGGTTGCAGAATATGATGATTTCATTTTGTTAGATATCAAGGAGGAGTATAGTAAGCTCCCATACAAAACGTTAGTGGTGACAGTAAATTTGTCGTTGTTACTTTAAGAAAAGGGTAGTATTAAAATCATTCTTATATGGGGTCCTTATTACAGGTTAGCATTCTTCAAAGCGGCTTATGCACTCTATGATTCTGAGTTTTATGTTAAAGCTGATGATGACATTTACTTGAGACCAGGTGATTAAATTTACAAAATATTTATTTATACTTGGTACATGATCACAACTGAAGACGAGTAGATTTGGAAAAGTTATTTCGCTTCTCCTCTCTCTTTTACTTGAAGTTTCTTCACATGACATTGCTTTCTTGTTTACGTACTCACAGACCGCTTGTCACTGCTTTTGGCAAAAGAACGTCCTCACTCTCAGACTTATCTTGGATGCATGAAGAAGGGTCCAGTATTTACTGATCCCCACCTCAAATGGTTAGTACTAAGCTGTTCATTTCTAGCACATTATTTATTTAACTTTTTTCTTTGTTTCTTTCTTGCTTGGTGTTTCTGGTGATTATTTCTCCTTCCGTTGATGCAAATTCCTTGGTGCGGTTAAATAATAAATACAAAAGAAATGGAATTGCCAGTTCAGTTGTCAATGTCTTTAATCAAACAGTTCAAAGCAATTGGATATAAAAGGAGTTTATTGGAGCTCGTCTTAATGAATGTAAACGAATATATGTAGTCATCATGATTTTGAATTTAAAATTGATTCAGTCACTTGCTGATATTAAAGCTGTTAACCATGGGAAATAGTGGCAGATATAATTTTGGGCCTAGGATAAGACTTTATGATTCAAAAATTACCTTACCATGAATGAAACTCAGATCAAGGCTGAAATAGCAGCAGATTTAGTTTTGATGAGTATTTTGCAACCAGAAAACTATGACTTGATCTCAACAAGCTATGTTACCCAACCATAGTCTAAATATGTTAGATAAATAATCCTGACAGAATCATAAATCCTGAAACATTTTTTCTTGAACTTCTGATTAGTCTATGGGGTCATTACAAGGGCTTCGTATAGGATGGTCTCTGAATTTGATACTAAGCTGGAGTAGTAATTAAATTAATCAGATCTACTAAATCCATGCAGGTATGAACCACAGTCCTATTTACTTGGGAAAGAGTACTTCCTTCATGCTTATGGACCTTTATACGCTCTTTCAGCAGATGTTGTTGTAAGTTTGGTAGCTCTCAAGAACAACAGGTTTGTCTGCTTTCTCAATAACCTACCGCCCGAAATGCACTGGTTATAACAAATGCTTTTTTCTCATTTTTCTTTATGATGCTGCATTTATCAACAATTGTGATACGGCTCATCTCTTCAGAGAATTCCATTGAAATGGTGAGTCACTGATAGCGTTGTGCAGAGTTTGACCTTCTACCTGATGATTAAAAAATGAAAAAAAAAAAGGCAAAACCGGGGGTTGGGGGTGTGTGGAATCTCCTTAGAATGGTTAGTTTTACTCTTTCTGGATGAAACAACTGGCCCATGGCCAACTTGCGTCCTTGTTTCTGCCAAGCAGAAAATGTGTGGGATGAAATCTGCAAAGTATGGTAGATTAGCTTTTTGGCTGCTAAGGAATTTGGAGTTTAGAAGTTGGAAGATGAACAGGAAACAATCCTCGTACATGATACATGTCCTAAGGAATTTGAAGAGCTCCTTTCTTAACTTAAGATGGCTATAGAGATTAAAACTAAATAGTTCTTCTGAAGTCTCTACATTGAATATGATGATTTCCATGTTGTTTGTATTGCAGCTTTCGGATGTTCAGCAATGAGGATGTTACAATTGGTTCATGGATGCTTGCAATGAATGTCAACCATGAAGATAACAAAGAACTGTGTCAATCGGATTGTACGTCATCATTTATTGCTGTCTGGGATATTCCCAAATGTTCAGGTTGGTGGCTTATCTAAACCAAACAAACTTAGAGGTGAAATGGTCAATAGGATTAAGTTCTAAGCTACGTATGGTTTCTTACCTTCTCATGGAAATTAATTTCGGACACCCATCTTCATAACAACCCGTGCACTAGAATATGAAATTCAACAAAATTGTTTAGCTATTCGACAGAGTGAATAGCATTTTAGTTGAATTATCTATCTTTGAAGGCTTTATGAAAGCAGAGTGATGGCAATTTGTATCTGGCAATCACTATTGGTAAAACTTTATGTTTGCTAACAAAGTGCACATGATTTACAATATAACATGAGGTGGAAGTGGCTAACTGGAAATGATAAAAGTATTGATCTGATAATTGACTCATTTCAAAATGTTGCATGCATAGTCAACGGATTTGTATCCTTTGCATAGATTTTCTAGATTCCTTTTATATGAAGATATATTAATGCTGAATTCTAAAAAATTGGATGGAAATGTTACTCTAATATTGCTCTCATTATCTAGGGCTCTGTAATCCAGAAAAGAGGTTACTGGAACTTCATCAACAGGAGAGCTGCTCAAAGAGCCCAACAATGTTGTCCGATGACTAGGAACTTTCCATTTTTGTTAAAATTTTCGAAAGGTACTTGCACAAACTACCCCACTTCTCTAAGGCTGTTGTTTTGCCATCAGGTACATTTATTTAGCCATACCTTCATACAATTCTATTCCCTTGCAATTCCGTCCCCACTCCATCCAAACCCCTCTTTTTCCTTATAACATATCAATTTTTTCATGAGATTACTTTTACTGAGCGGGAGTTTAAAATCACAGTTTCTTTCATTAGGTTGTAGATTTTACAAATGCCGGTGGTTGACTTTTAAATACCCATGTAAACTGTATTCTTTTCAACAAAATAGCTAATCTTGAAAATTATTGTTTATTACATTATTTTGTTGTTAAAATTTTTGCCTGGTAGTAGTTTACAAATAAATAATGGTGCATAGAGTTACTTGGTTCTAAAGATTCATTGTATGTACCCATCTGAAGCTTTGTAAGCAGCATTAGGGTAGTGAAAGTTCATAGTCCTTGCGTTTAATCATATTCTGGGTTTAAATCAATAGTAAATAGGATTTGGTTTCTTTATCTATGTAAGCTATTCTCAGCTTTAAAAGATTTCAAAATGTCGGAACATTCCTATCAGTACGATGTTAATTCTCAATAGTACATCAATTTGGAAACATATATAGGATTTGGATTCTTTGTTGGTGTAAGCTGTTCTCAGCTTTAAAAGATTTGAAAATGTCTGATCATTCTCAACAGTATGTTGTCGAGACTTGTTTACTTTCTAATTCTGCAATACCAACCAACAATCACAAAGTTGTTTCAAAATGATAACAATAATAACTAATAATAATCAATCAATCACAAGGCTCATAACCAAGTCTGGATATGTACATTGTACAGTCCTTGTTCGGTTCACCAAAAGCTTTAGCATCAACATGCCATTACTTTGTTGGGATTGAAAACAATTGAGGATTTCTAATAAATGGCTTAATTGTATAAGTTTGTGTACAATACCAAGTGTCCATGAAATCCCAATCCGGGGTGAACCGCCAGCCGTGCACTATAGGCCCAAACCTTGAGCATCAGCATAGGAACAGGTAGTCCCAGGAAAGGGGTGAAGCCACCACTGGGCTCAAAGCCCAATGGCAACTGCCTCGCCTTGGTTCTCGCCTTCGGCATAATGTTGGAACACTATTCTCTCTCATGACTACGTAGGGCTAGGCGTCTCTCCCATAACTGTAAGTAGAATAAATTGGCCTCTCGAATATATTAGTCAGAATTCTATCATAATAGAATTAAACTAAATTAGTTCTACAAGATTCTTGATTATAAATATCTGTAGACTTCTTCTCATTGTATAAGCGTTTTAGTATCTCCCAAAAACCAAAAAAATAAAAAAAAGAAGTGAAGCCTTTTAAATTTAAGGTTCAGAATAGTCAATTGCTATTTAGAAAGACAGATTTGCCTACATTTTAGGCCTTGAGATGACAGACGACAGCCTTTTTTTTTTTTTTTAATGTGATAGTATAAGGTTGCTCTTAAAGACTGGAACATTGGGAATTTGGGTTAAATATGCAGTTAGGGATTAGTTCTGGCTGATATACAAAGTGTAACACCCAGATCAAGGTAATTATAGTTTTCTGATGCTAGACTATTATTTATTTACCATATATTCTTAAGCCTTATCCAACCAATACAAATACTTTTGAAGTATCTTTAGTAGACATGTGAGATGCTCAGTTGATACCTACCCTCTTTGTCCGCTGCCCAACTCAAATCCTAACACAACACAGATTATTTTAGCTTCCCACTGGATTGATCTACTTGAATTAGAAACAGACAATTGGAACAGAGATAAATTGGGGAAAAAAAATTGCAGACTGTAGGTCAAACTTAACAGCCAATCCCTTGGGAGAATTTGGTTTTATCAAAAACCCGCATGTGAGACATCTCTCTCTCTCTCTCTCTCTCTCTCTCTCTCATTGAATTTGATGTAATGGTTGCCCATGTTCTGATTAACTAAGTATAATGTAGAGTTGTCAATGCATGTGGTTGACATACACAAAAGTCATTTTTGTTATGATATATTTGAATGCCTCTACTTATGGATTTGCATTTGTCATGTTGGTTCCCACCATACACAAAATCCAAGCTAGATTTATTTTTTAAGTAACTCAAGATTTAGCATTAAATTTGTTGTCGTTCAGATCAGATCCAGAGCATTATTGCTTTATATAAAATATTATTGGAGGTGTGTTAGTCATACTATCCTTGTGCTTTCATTCAAGTTCAAATTCTCCCAAGAGGTGGGCAAGGGAAAAAATTGAAGGCAAGTCCTTTAAAAGAATTTGTTAGAAGATTTAAATGACAATTCATGAACTCAAAAATGTTAAACATAAGATCTCATATTCTAATTGCAAAAACTCACTAATGTTCTTGAGAGAATTGAAACAATAAAATCAATTACTTGGTTGAAAAAAAAAAAATTAATGTTTAGACTAAAGTTTATTGGATTTATTCTAAAATCGTTTATGTCACTTTGAAGAGATCTTGTCAATTGAGTCAATTAGTATTGATAACAATAGGAACAACTTGAGCGTACTAATTTATTTCATAGTTTATATATGCTTCTGGTTGTCACAAAATTTTTAAGCTATAGTGGAGGTATTGGATCAAATACGATTTATAATAAGAAATTTTCCAATTATGAGGATTTGAGAATCAAATAATAAGAAATCATTGGTGGGAGTGTATTCCAACATAAAAGTTTGAGCTATGATTTGAGTGATCACAACTAAGCTTTAATAAATTAAAAACTGAAAAAGAGTGTAGTTGAAGTGAAGTTTATTTTTGCTTTATTTAATTAAGGAGCTTATTATGATCTTAAAATGATTGGCACAATAGTGCAAGAAATTATATATATATAGTAGTGTTCTTGAAGTCAAGGGAGCTAATGCCATTATGGGCCTACGAAATGATTCTCCTTCTAATTGGCCCATTTATAAGCAATCATTTTCTTCCATTTTATTGCTCAATAATTATTTTATGATTTCCGTCTTAGTTGGAAAAAAAAAAAAAATGGCTGCACCAACAAAAGGTATAAGGCTTTTTTTTTTTAATGGGCAAGTGAAAAGTGAACTTCACAATAAAAATACCATCCCACTGATTATTAATATTTAATCTATCTTTAAAAAAACTATTTAATCATTTAATAATTAGTATAGCCAATACTCTAAAGAAAGACAAGTATATTGATTGTATAAATCTTTGCAAAAAGTAAATTAATAATTGAACAAAAATATTTGTTACCATTAGAGTTTGGACGTCCTTACTAGATAGATAAAATGTCAAGTTTTGCTCTAAAGATCTTTTTTTCTTTTTTTTTTGTGGTTAGAATTTTTGTGTCGGGATCTCAACTCGAGTTGAAATTTCCAAATTTTTAGAATTAAAAAAAAAGAATTGAATTTCTGATAGATTGTTACAGCTTTACCTGATTATGAAATTAATTTCTTTATATCAATTGAATTAGAAACTTGAAGAAAAATAAATGGCCACTTGGCGAGTTTTTATGGAAGCATTGGCAACTATAAATGCAAGCTGCATCAAATTAGTTAAACATTTCCAAGTATACCCAAGTACCCCTAACACCATTTAAAAGTATGCCGTGGCATACTGGCATTACATAGAAGTTATTTAAGGTTAGAGAAATCTCTTGATTTAAAAGTTTATGCTGATAGATAAGGGTCCATGTAATAGTCTTCGTCGCATAAAATGTAATCTAAGACCAAAACTCTGATGGTTTGAAAGACAAGAGCCCAAGGGGAATTAGAAAATTGAAGAAATTGTTGAAAGAGTTTGCACAATGAGAAAATCGAATCTAAGACTTTTACTCCGATACCATGTTAGAAAAACCACTTAACCTAAAAACTTATGCATTGATAACTAAGGGCACAACAATAATATTTAATTAAGACAAGTCTTAACAAATTTTAATTCTTTTGGAGTTAAGCTTGTTCCTAAAACTTTAGACAATGGAGAAGATTTTCTAATTTCAGTTTACAAAAGAATATTCCTTTCAAATAAAATAGGTTAGTTTCTTGTGCTTTAGTTCATAATTCATATTCATACAGTCCATGTGAGCACTTATTAGAAAACGATGGCAACAACCACCATACGATCAACCCATATTGATTGCCAATATATTTATTTTCGCATTTAATGAAAAAATTGAAGTGTTTGTAATATTATGGCCAAGCATCTTAAAACATGAAAAATATAGTAATGAATATTCACTAATTTGGGCTTAGAAGTTAGAACCACACCTAATTCAGTGTATTATTTGTCCCTAAATCATCCATAATGTATCGGAATCTTTTTCTTCCCCCCAATAAAAAGATTGCTGAAATTTCACTCTGTCAGTAATTGTTAGATTTAGGGGTGGCAATTAATGATATGATTCATGACTTAGAATAATGGATTTGGATTGATCTAAAACTTAACACAATTAATAAATTAATTTCAATTTATTTATCCGCACTCAAATTTAACCGAAGCATATCAAACTAAATTGTCACCACTTGTTCGACGAATAACCAATAAAATTTTTAAGCATAAGAAAATTAATGACTGTCACACTTGTAATAACAGCCACCGCCTTACTTCTTGTTGGCACTTCAATTTTCCCAATAAAACAAAATTTGTGTAGCCAAAGAATAGCAGATTGATTCTGCAATGACTAATAAAATACTCGGTTCATACATGATTCAATATTTATATAACCTTATGTCCTCATTGAAACCTCTGATCTCGTCTCATCTGCCCACAGATTGATTAAAAATTTCTAATTAAATCCCATAAAAATGAATGAAAAAATAGAGTTAAACATTAGGGTTTTTTTGCAATTTCCAATGGTATCTAACTTTGGCATGTGAGAGTCATGAAGAGAGGCAGCTGCAGCTTAGAATGTCTCGAAGTTTGATATATCTCAGCAGTGACTGCGAGTGTGTAAGTGTACGGACACACAAAAACACTTTTTAAGGTTTTATTATATAACCCAATAATCATCATGGGTTCAGCACCACCATGTTCATCACATGAGACCAATAATTAAGATAGAAAGAAATTAATACATCTAGCAAAAAAGATAAATTTTGATTCTGGTGAAGGGGAAAGGGTGATGAATTTTCCTCAATGTGCGTGGCTTTGTGACATATACATTTGTCTTTAACTTGTATGCTTATTTTCTGATAATTTTTTTTATGGGGTTTCTTCTTTTTTTTGCTGTCATTGCACTGTTCCAGATTCAAAACAAAAAATTCAGAAGGGGCAGAAGCTGATTTTAGCTTTTTAATGCAAAAATTTTTAGTCATTCGAAAAGATCAAAGATGTTTGTAGAAAACTGAGAGTTGTATAGTTTGCAAAAGGAGGAGGTCAGTCTCGTGCTTGATATATATGCATAGATCATCATGGAGTTGCAGAGTGTGACCAACCAATTTTATTTTGGTACAATGTATTTCATCTCGCAATTAATTCATCCACACTATCAAGACGATATTAATCTCACAGGATTTTGAGAGTAATTTAAGTTCTTGCATAAGAAAATATGATATCACAGTCAATTCATGCACCAGTAGCATTAAATTCATTCGTAACTATGTGGTTCAAATGCCAAAAGTTGATCACGACCCACATAATAAGAACCAAAAAGACTAAACTATATACGACGAAGATTTTTAGTATAGTTCCTACACCTAACATTTATAAAGTTCGACTAGAAGTTTTGAAAATATATTTTTTTTATTCTCAAGTATATAAGAATTGAGGGGTCAAGTAGAAATTTCTCTTGGCTAACAGTCAATAATTCTTAAGCTAAGTATATAAATATGAGAATGCAATATAAGAGACATCTCACAACAATTGAAAGTAGACTTTCAGCCAAGTATGACATTAAAATTTTGGGGTGATAATGGTTAAAAATGCATCTGGAGCTACGAGTTCACATAAACATAAGAGTTATATGATAAATTTAATGTAAGACTTTTGTCATCACGGCGACCAAAATTGGGCATTATTGGTTTTTGGTTGATCGGCCTTCTAATAGTGAATAATAATAATGATAATAATGCGTTCTCTCTCATTCATTCATCTATCTATCTAAATAGATGGTGCTGCATTGGTGATGGATAAGGGAAATTTGTCATACAGCAGAAAGAAATCACGTGACGCCCACATGAAAATGGACGATAAACCATGATTTTAAGGGCGACTTTGGCAAGTGTAAGATCCTTTTCGCCAAAAGCAAGATGCTAGAGCTTTGGGGTTTCTATCAAATTCTAATAAGCAGACATTATTTACTTTTCTCATTTCTCGTCATCATCATCATTTTGATTATATGTAGGATCTATCCTTTTCTACCCATCACCATGCATGCTTTTGTGACAGCCATGCCATTTCATCTCTTCATCTTCATGTTCTGCCACTGCTAGGCGCTGGCAGCCCCGTGCCTTTTGTCTTCTTTTCAACTAATACCATTCAACACTGAAAGCCAAAATTTATGCTACCTTGAAATGGCTGCACCCAATCTTGCACTCCTAGCTAGAAGCCTTGCACTTGATTGCCACAGCCTGTTGGCTCCAGTCCCTTTTAAATTTCATGCATTAACTAGTTAGCTTTGGGAGTAGGCTGAGTTGTACTTTAATTGTATGGCTGTGTCATTTCCTTGTATATCTGGCGCATGCAACTCCGCGGATAGGCCAATAAATATGTGGCATATTGAGAGTCTGAATTCATATATTTATTATACACAACTTGTAGGTTTGTTGAGAATAGCTCAGAAATCAGCGTCAATTAGACGCAGGACCTCTACCTTCACACCTCAGAAATCATATAAAATCCCACCAATATTTGGGAAAATATATATGATATAATCCATCTCAAATTCCAAGCCACCGCAGTATAAATTCTAGCAAAATTGATTAAAATTAAAGCAATCGAAAACAATTTAAGATTTTTGATAAACGCCATGTGAGTGAAACTAGAAAAAGCTTACAAAAATTGGAATGTCTGCTTGTGAGGAACCTCAGATGGAAAGAAAAGTACGGATCACAAAAGTTTTAAGGAAAATTTTGGGACAGAAATAACGATGGGTGTCAGATCAGTTTTGGAGGGATCAGTCGATCGATTGCAATGTCTCATAATTAAAGCGGCAAAAACCACCCTTCCAGGCTTTCGTGTTACATCATTTCACACAGCATGTTTTCGGCCCCCCCACATTTTGCATTTTGGTCCCATTCCTATGTGGCTATATTATATATATATATATATATATCAGCATACAACCTCATCCAGCTTTACATATTTGTTACAATTTACTTTCAATTGACATGTACTTATAATTTACATATACAGTCATTATTTAGTACACTGTAGAATAAAGTGCACTAGAGTGTATATATTTCGTATCTTTTTGACAACGGTTACAAGTAGAAAATGTTCTAATTCATTTGAGGGGAAAAAAAAACTATTATGATAAGAGGGAAAAGAAAAAAGAAAACCCTTATTACTCAACAAAATTAATCGAAACCCCTCCTCTTATTTTAAAACACATTTAACGCCCTTGGATGTCAACTTTTTTTGTTGATCTTGTTATTTTATCTTGGTGATTGTTTAATTTGATATAAGGAATATTAATACCTTTAATTATCTAATTTATTAAATAATTTTGAATCATAATTAAATGAAGAATTATGGAAAAAGTAAGGGATTGCTATAATTTTTCAATTAATTCTGAGAAAATGAAGAAAATAAAATATTGCCAGAAAAATAGCTCATTTCTTAGCTTAAACATTCTCCATATTTGTTCTCTATTGGCGAGGGTAGAGCTGGGAATAAAATTTTGGAGGGCCAAACTTTATAAAACTAAATTTTTAGGGGTTAAATTCAGTTAAATTGTTAAAATATTAAACTTTAGGGGCCAGAATTTTATAACAGTAAATCTTAGGGTTTGAAGTTGAAAAAATGTACTTAGGGTTTCAATTCAGTTGAAAATTTTGTTAGAATATTAAATCTCTAGGGCTAAATCATTAAAAAAAAAACTATTTTTTAAAAGTTAAATATCTTACATGTGTTTATGTAATTTTTTTAAGATTAGCAGGTCATTTACTATCATACTAGCACTTGTTAGCTTCAAGAGAGATCTGCCTCTGTCCACCAAAATCTATCATTTTAAATCCCATCTTACCAAACAATTAATTAATTTCTATTTATTTGCAAATAAATTCTGCCAAAATTATAAAAACAATCTAGTCCAATATTTTATTCCACGAAACAAAAAACAATGCGAATGTATTTTAAAATTCTGTTTATTCTAATTTTTCTAATAGACCTTATTTAAGCGGAACGTTTATTTAATCCCTAAAAATTCTACTCAAAATACAATTAAACAACAACGAAAATTTTGAAAAAAACTTTTGAAATTAAATAAGCACTTATATTTATTTGATAAATCATATAACCATTCATTAATTCAATTTAGATCGGTCTTATCTTAACTAATCCTACAAAATTCATTTAAATACCAAACGCAGCCATATATAGTGGTGTATAATGTTATTGATTATATATATATATATATATATATATATATATATATATATATATTTGGGAAGAAAATATAGGTATTAATTTAAGTGGGTACTTTATTTACGGGTCCATTGTGATGAGAAATATAATGTATAATTAGAACATGCATGCAGGTACAACATGCAAAAGTTGGTGCATATATGAGCTAAGCTTTTTTTTTTTTTGTGTCTGATAAAGTTAGCACCTTGGATTCCTCATAGACACAGAGAAAGGGAGAGATGGTCGCGAATTGTTTAAAGAAAGGCTGATGAGTTTCATTCATCTGGCAGAAAACTTGTCCAATTAATGACCTCACTCCATTTTGTTTTTATCGATTAGCCGAGCTTGCTCTTGTCTATCTCCTTTTCAATTATTTCTTTTCCTCTTCTGTAGGGACTAGAGCTGGACTCTATAAAAAGATCCCTCGCAACAAAGTTATATATACATTCCAGGAAACTATTTATCCCTTTCCAAGGTATAAATTAAACTAATTGGCAGTTGTTTTGTTTTATTAAAGTTAGTCTTTAAGTCCATATTCTAAATCATTCATTATTTCAGAGTTCATGTGCAGGTTCTTACTCTCTTTCATATGTAAAATAAGCATGGTGATTGAGAGAAATGAGGAGAAAGAGGCACGTGATGCCCATTTTGTGAAGAGGTCATCAGAGCAGAAACCATCATATTGGCGACTTTTTTTTCTTTTTTTAAATGAGAATGAATCATTGTATTTTGTACTATGAAGTGTGTCATGTGCACGTCTCATATTGATTTCATGGTGTAATTAATATTTCAAGATTATTGATTTATACAAAGAGCAATGCTTTGAGCTTGCTTCCCATAACCTCTTACAATAATGGTGTGCGCTTACTAAATAAGAATCGGAATAGATTAAAATCGAAATGAGTAGGAATTGGAATGATACGAATGAGAATGAAGAATGAGAAATAAAATAAGTTATTAACTTGAACTGTAAGAATCAGAATCAGAATGAACTAAATTGCCATTAATATGTATACTTTGCTTTAGAATCGGAATAAAAATAAATTAGATTGTTACGAATTATTAAAAGTCCTCAATTAACTATTGTCATAATATTTTGTATTTTAATTATTGTGATTATTTATCCAAAAATTATTATTATTAATAATTATTGTTAATAATATATTAATATATTAACTAATTATTATTATTATATTAATTAAGTACAATGATATGTTAATACATTAATTAATTAATAATAATTATTGTGTTAATTAATTATAATAGTTTTTTATTGAACTGAGGACAAAATGGACTTTTGTTTGGGGGGAGGGCACAAATGGTTATTCTTAAAAATAGGAGACTCATTCCCAATACTTTCTTTGGGAATCAATCTCTTATTTTCCATTCTCAAATTGAAGTGGGCTTGATGATTTCGATTCTGATTCTCAGCTCTACTTTGCGAATTAAACGCTATTAATAATTTCGATTCATGATTTTAATTCCCTATTCTGGGAATTAAACACATCATAATGCTCGCTGACGGCTTGAAAATATTGACGTAGGGCTTTAGAAAGATTTAGATCAAAGTGAGAAAGAAATAGTGAATTAGTTTTTCTATTTGCCGGTAAATTAATTTATTGTTGGTTTTTTGTTGTATTCATAATAATCTTGGGCTTGTAGCTCAATGATAAGGAATTGTTGAGTAGAGACAGAGTCATAATTGAAAATTAGGGTCAAATACTATAAAATGACATATTTTAGAATTAAAATTATAAAAAAAAAAGAGTATACAGTCATTGAGGATAAGATGATACCTTTTAAAACTATAGATGCTACATCAGAAAATTTTATTTTATATTTTTAAGGTTAAAATTTTTAAAAAATAGAATATGTTTAATAATTTATTTTCGGCCAGGCATTGGCAGCTCCACTCCCGTCGCTCCATTCCCGTTGTTGAAGCCTGAAGGCATCCACTTGAGCCTTAGTGGGAGCCCTTTCCCCGTCCCACAAAAATATGGCAAAATAGCTATTCTTCATGGAACTGATTTGAAGCTTTATAAATCTTGCACCCACATGTATATTATACGCTATACATAGTCAAAATTACGATTCCTTTGTTAATTTTCATTTTGACTAAGAAAAAATCACACATTCTTATTTGTTCAGTTACAAACTTACGTGATGAGGAGAGAATGATTTCATCAAGCCAAATAATTAACAGAATTTTAAGCTTGTGAATTATAAAGATTGCTAAAGAATATGATGTGGTTTAAGTTGTAGCCAAAATAGCAGTCAATATTGTTGATTGCTGAGTAATCTGCTCTGGTCGCCATGAAAGGCAGACAGAATCCAACATTAATCATGAAATGCTACATAGGCTTCTTTAAATTCTCTCCAGCGATAATTTTGTTTTCATGGTTTTGACTCTTGAGCCTTGATTCAATTGAGCCAAAATTGAATGATTAATAAATTAACTTTACATTATTCTCACCTAGAATTAACAAATCTAACTTCATAACCGCACCAACTATCCATTTCCATATGATGATCTCATGCGTGCATTAAGCATCAAAAAAGCAAATAATTATGACATTACTATACCAAATGAATGGTTCTACCTAACCCAACTCTTTTTTTAGAATAAAAATATCCATATTTCAATCATCGTTTATAAAATAAACAAACAAAGCTCTCGAAAGACACTTGGAATAAAGAGTTTAATCTATAAAATTAAGTATTCGGATTAGGTTTCTGTTGCTGGTTAATAATAACTAATATCCATTTTACCTAACAAAAAGATCAAATAGCTCAAATTAACAAATTAATTAAGTGGGTAGAAAACCCATTCGTGTGTCGTGTTAAGAGCACTTCGGTTATGAGCATTTTTAATTAGGATTTAAATATTATTATATGGTCTTTCCTATAAGGTTTTTTTTTTTTAATCAAATAATGTTTCCGCATAGTATATTAGTATTGTATAATAAAAGTCTAATTCGCCACCAAGAGCTTTGTGTTCGAATCGCTTAATTTATTAATCATCTCACTTACACCGAAAAGGGGGAAAAAAACAAATGGAGCCGAGAAGTATTAGAGCTTAAACTACTCTTAGGCCTTTCTTGTAAAATTATAATTCCTAAGGGAATAATGTATTTAATATTAATTTTAAGAATAATGATAGAGCTTTAAACTCTTGTTATAAATTTATTTTATATAAATTGATGCAAAATAAATTTATTAGTTGGATAAAAATGTAAAATAATAAGAAAACAAACATAAGTGGTGTAAATTCACTCTGATTTTAGTACATAAAATTTGAAAAAAAAAATGAAACAAAAAAAAGAGAGAGAGGAGATGGGGTCAAACCGTCAAAGACAAGTTGCTTGCTGGTGAGGTAACTAATTTGTATATATCACCGACCCAAAAATTAAAGAAATCAAACTTTTAATATATGTTTAAAAATTTGTGTCCGTTTGTGTTTATGTGTACTAATCAAGCACTCAGTTAGTGGACATGCTAAAAATAGAATGTGAGACTTATATATTGCAAAGATGCCTTGCTTCTATGCATGCATTGAATTACAAGTAATATAATATCAAATTAATGCCGAATTGATAGAAACTAAGTGTTGCAATTAATTTAATCGTATTTTGATCTTTTGGCTCAGTACAGCGAACTTTCCCCAGAACATGTAATGCTCAAGAAAAATTGATTCCGTTCTTCTTCCAAGGAAACGAAGCAACCCAAGTTCTTATAATCTGCTTATAGCTATAATTAAACTATTTTTATACTTTTCATTTGAAACTCAAAAGTCCTCTATATGTAGTCCATATTCTCTTCTTTATGTTCTTTTTTAAAAGAATAAAACAACAAAGAGAAAAGTATTCTACTTTCCCTATAATAATTTTTTTCCTTTAATTTATTTTATTTCATTTTTTTTGAGTACTCTACTTTGAAATGACATGAATAAGATATTAAGGTATCCGCCACACTGAACTACTGCATATAAGATTGAATTGATTGGATTAGATTATAATATATTGTATTAAGTGACACGCGTTAAAATTTTATACTATACATATATATTTGGTGCGAGGTGTGGCTATCAGGGATACCAACATCACCATCCGCTTCAGCACCAGCGTTCTCTTGGAGGATATATGTGTTTACTTGTTCTGAAAGAAATTAAAATTTTATGTGTTAATAGGCTAAATATTAGTATCGAGCTTTTCAAGCAGCTTTATTAAATTTTTTACCTTTTAAAAGAATGAGGAAAAAAAGAGAGGCAAAAACTTAAGACTTAATTAAACAACATGCGTAAAAGTAAAAGAAATGTGTCTTGCCCAAACAAAAGTTTGATGGGTCGTCAAGCTTTTGCTTCTACGCAATTTGACCTAATTATTTTATAACGACAAGCAACTCTCGCTCGCATACGAGACCCCACCAGTGTTCCGGCAGCAGGCCCTTTCCCTTGTTGGATGCCCCGCACCTTAAATTAAGGTTGATTGCTTTCCATTCTCAATAGTTTGAGATAATTAATTCTAATTAGCCTCTGTATTTTTTTTTTATAAAAAAAATTATTTGAAATATACTTTTATGGCTGTCATTAATCACTTCAGTGGCTGTGTTAAATCTAACTTTTTTCCAAAGATAAAATTATAATAATGTCTTATATAAATTAAAATTCAACTAAATCTCGGATGCAACAAGTGAAAAATAAAGAATAATTAAATAAAATTTTAATAGAAACATGTATACAATAAAAGTCCTTTTGAGTAATTTTTGAAAGTACGATAGTTAATTGGAAAATTGACTCTTGGTGTTGTAGTATGTTTCAAAGATTAGATTGTTTGCCCTTTAAAACAATAATGATCCTGATCATATATGAGTATTCAAGGAATTTTTGGTACACATGCACTTCTATTTATATGTGGTCAAGATTTATTTATTTATTTATTATTTTCTTATTTATTAACTATCAATCGTATAAGTGTGTTTACTCAGATAAAAAATCAGATTATGAGAAAATCTTAATTCTCTTTAAAATCGCAGTGGATGAACTAGAAGGTCCCGAGGTAGCTCGGTCTAAAGAAGAAGAAGAAGAAGAAGAAGAAGAAGAAGAAGAAGAAAGGAAGTTTTTTGCTACAACAGAGTCAGCCTAAGACATTCGTAGCATGGCATAAAACAAAGACTGCCCATAGAGTTTAAATCAAGTTGTTGAGGGTCAACATAAGAAAGGAATCATGACGTTGGTACTTGATTAATTGTGATATAAGTTTACACTCTATATATATATAAACAATTCAAAAAGATACCAACTGTAGAATTCAAGCAAGCCATGAACAAAAAACGATGGCTATAATAATAAATTTATATTGGATTCCATATACTACGTACCCCTAATACATGATGGTGATCGGTGAGAAATTAAATATTGTTGGAGCAGTTTTTTTTTTTTAATTATATGAGATTAATGTTCAGATTACAACTCATATTATATGAAATTTACAATTGATATTTACAATTAAACAATTATTGGGACTAATTTATATTAATTCTTATATAACACTATCTAAATTTTTACCCTCTCTAATTTTCGAGAGATGTTTACATTGTTGGAGCTGTTTTAAACATCATATTTCTAGATATTTTTATTTGGGTTGTGGATCAAGGTGGCTGGTTTTTGACCGTGCCACGTTGAAGGGGTCTTAAGAGGTTCCAAAAGCCATTGGATCTACGCTGTTTGTTTTGAATTACTTGTTTTTCAGTCAAAAAGAGATGCTATGCCAATTGCCGCAGGCTTGGTTTCTTAATAATAATATCACGTTTGAATTAATTGTTTCCTCTATCCAATATCCGAATTATAAGCCATTTTCTTCTCACATGCATGCGCGGCGGTGGAATTATTCAGATTGCACCGTTATATTATTGACTAGGAATGAGAATCTGCCCGTTTGATATTCTTAATAAAATGTGCACTTGTTGGAAACATACTAACACCGAATGTGAAAAGTCAAACAATGTGATTATTTGAATGTCATATGCTTGCTTAATAAACAGAGTAATATTTAACAGTAGATCTTTTGGAACAGCGGAAGATAGTTAATAAAGTTTCTTTCGTTACCAATATTTTTAGATGACTCATATTATGACTAAATTTTTATTAAAGATTTGTGATTTGATAGTTTAGTTGAAAGATTTTTCAATTGAATTTCTAAACTCTTTGTAATCTTGTTCGGTTAGTGAATAAAATTTATAGTCTTACTAAAAATAAATAAATAAATAAACAAACAAACAAACAACATATACAACTGTTAATAAGTTTTTTTAATTAGGAATTCTTGATAAAACACGAAAAAAATGTAATTTTCTTTTATTTTTTAACCCATCGTAATTTTAATATAATTAAAAATCCGTATTTGAAAAATTATTTGCCTAGCCTCACTTTCATTTTCGGACCAAAACTACCCCTGATAACGAAAGATTCCAATAAAACAAAAAGAAAAAACAAAACGGGTCCATTCGTGCCCACATCACGTCAACGAAACTGCCACCTGATAGCCACGTGGAATATTCTGGCTACGTACACCAAAGTTTACGGTGCACCGCATCACACAGCATGATTCTGCCCCAGCTCTCTGCTTTGCTTACGTGGCCGATGAATTAGATCGCCTGCTCATCATTCTCCCCACTAGTCTGCTGCCACAACTGAAGGTTGGTCTGCGCCTCCGCTGTCACAATCTGTTTGACGTCCGTTAAAGGGCAATCTTCACCGTTTATGGGACATATGCCGGGGGATCCCTTGACGGCGTTTGGATCTTGCCGTTAAACACTTAGCTGGATGCCACTGTCACTCTTGAGGCTTCCTCTGAATGGGCCAGCTGGCACACCACTGTACCTTGCACATGGCCAGCTACTCCTGTCGTGAGCTCATTTCAATTCACTAAAATACCCCTCATTGTACGCCGTATATGCTATAATGCCATTTTCCCATTCTTTGCATTAAGTTGTTGACATTTTTCTACAATTCTAGTACATGATTTTTCTGAGTATTTTGATACTAAACCGTAAGAGTAAACTCTTCTATAATATAAATGTGAATGGAATACCTCAGTATTATTTTATAAATATATATTTTTTTAATAAAAAGTAATAACTAAGTGTTGGTTGATTCTATTAATAAAATTATTTGGTGGACAGTAATATTTGAAATTTAAATTTGCTTGCATTAAGATATTAAAAAATTAAGAAATATTTTACGCATCAATTTGATAATTCCATTAAAATTTATTTAAATATTAGTTATATCAAAATTTGTTGCATCCTTGTGAATAAATGATGGCATAGGGGAAGGGTAGTTAGGACCTTGGAGAAAGCGACCGAGGGGAGGTATTAAGTGTGGCTGATTTCGGATGGTGGTTCTTTTAATTTTGTGTTGGAAAGTACAGAAATCTAGGACAATAATAGTAGTAGTACACATAAAATTTTTTTATTAAATAAATCACTTGCACATTTCAATTATGTATGCTTGGGTCAAATTATGAGATAGTCTGTGAAAACCATTCAAAAATTACAAAAAGAAATAATAAAAATTTAGCTATCTTAAAGTGTCCAAGTTGTAAGGTATAATGCACTCATAAATTTTAATTTTATGACACCATATTCTTTACAGAAATTGTTACAAAATTTTCAAATCATCTGATAATAAATTTTTAACGATCGAGATTAAGTCATACAATAATTAGTAAATACAAATGTCATATCTAATCTAATAATTAATAATAGTAACAACTAACAACCATTGATATTTAATAATAAAGACTGAGGTTAATCCATTAATTTTATATAATGTTGATTTAAGAAAAAAAAAAGGAGAAGAAAGTTTTTTGATTTTTTGAAAGTATATAATCAAATTTGTAGTAACTGGCAGTAAGTTTTCACTTGGAGTAGGCTAACAAAGTACAAGAGTCGTTCGTATTTCAAGTGACTTCTCTCGACAGTGCCCAGACGGTAAATTTATTAGATTCATCAACTCTTGTTTTGATTGACACGTGGCTTCTGTGAAAGCGTGCACGAACGCAGTAATTATTCGTTCATTCAGAGGTGAAAAGTCCAACATGAACTCCCCTGCGCACACCCCTTTAACCTACGCGCACTCTCTCGTTCGCACAGTTTTATCCCGCTATTTAATCACTTTCTCTACTGCGAAAATTAGAAATCGTGCAATTCTTTATTTCTTTCACGCGCATTCTCGCGCGTCCACTTTACAGCTTTTGTTTTTTTTGGGGTGTTGAAATCGTTGTTCCAAGTCTTCATATCACATTTTTTAAATAAAATATTTGGCTGTTTCCTTGAAATTGCCATTTAATTTGTTAATCTTTTTAAGTATAGTATGCTGAAAATTAAATACTCTCCACATATGCTAATGGGTTCAAATCAACTTTCACTTAAAATTAGATTTGTTAATATATATATATACATACATATATATATATATATATATATGTATATATGTATGTATGTATGTGTGTGTGTGTGTGTGAATACCTATTTAAATACGCAATCTCTCAAAAATGTTGCATATTTGTGTAATTCGAGAGGATTCTTGTGCTGGCAATGATTATGCCTTTTACATACAACTTTGATGGTCTTGTGGTAATAATTTTTGTGTTAAGTCTATAATTAATCATTTGATAAATGAGTTTTTTTGTGTTGTTGATCTTATAATATTAGAATTTTTTTAGTCCTACCAAGGATGATTATGTGTGTGTGTATTCATTTTATAGTTTTACTATTGTCACTTCATTTTAGTGTTAATTTGTTCTTGAAGAAAACCATTAAATTTTATATATGAGATCTTCTCTATTCAAATATTAGACAATGGTATGTAAACTATAATTATTTTTTCACTTTCAATGAAATCTTTCCATTCAGTAATTGAAGAGAACATTGGACTTTAATGATGAAGTAATTTTTCATTTTAACTAAGAGAATTTTATAATTAATGGAGCGGTAGTCTTATGTTTTTTTTAAAAAATTTTTTATGCACAATTTAACTTGCTTTGTAAATTAGTCAATTTGACATGTGATAATGTAGTTGCTATTTTTCTACTTCTTCTAAAAAAAAGTACGAGTTTTTATTTTTATAAATTTGTACTTTTTATGCATCAATGGAGGAGAAAAATTATATTGATCAATATTGATTCATTTTTGTTTTTTTATTATGCCACACTTTTTTGATAGTTCCGAATATGTTCATGTAATTATTAAATTAAATATTAATTAATAGCATTGGATTCCATATGGAAATAGACTTCATAAATGGTCTTTGCAATTAAGAATTTAATATAATCATTGGAAAGGAAAATTCAAAGCATTTTAAATTTAATACTCTCTAGTAGCAATATAATAGTAAAAAGGAAAATTACGTAAAGAGTCAAAACCAAAATCTAGATATAACTAAGAATTGACACAAAATAAGACAAAAGCCGCGAGTGTATGCAATTTCCATGGATAGAGAGTGGGCATTGTAGTTACATAAATACAATACACCGAGTAAAGCCAAATTTATAGACAATTAAGCGAGAGAGAATATTAGATAGGGAGAAGAGTGTCCAAGCAAAGCAACCCAACCGGTGGCCCTTCTTAATGCAAATCACAAAAGAACAAAAATAATAATAAAATAATTATTGTCTATAAAACTTTGTTTATTGCCACTAAAAATTAAAATTGTGTTATAAAAAACAAAAAAGAATAGAGAAATCAGAAAATGAGAGAGAAGAGAAGGGAAATGAAATGAAACCTGTCTCGTGAAGCAGCAGGTGAATGAAAAGAGAAAATTAATTAATTAATTAAAAAAGAAAATAAAAAGTTCCCTCGTTTCATTTCATTTCATTTCTTCTTTCTCTTTCTTTCTCTCCTCTGTGTAAAAACCCCACTCTCTCTCTCTCTCTCTAAAAAAGAAAAAAACTCTCTCGCTCTCAAAGCTTCACATTCATTCTTTGCTTCCTTCTTTTTATATCACGAGATCCCCATCTCTTTCTCTCTTTCCTTTCTCATGTCTTCTTCAAAGCGACACTCGCTTCTGTTGAGTTCCATTTACACACATTGCTGCTGAGAGAGAGGAGAGAGGAGAAGAAAGAAGAAGAGGATTGGAGACTAATTGATATTATAAGTGCTTTCCCCTGTTTTCGTTCTTCTTGTTTGGTTACTGGGAAAAACGAAAAAACAAAACATCTAAATTCAAAATGTCGCATTCTGGCAAAAATAACAACACCACCACCACCGCCACCAACATTACCGAGTTAGGGTTTCATAATCTCTCCTTCTGTGATGACGCATTGAGCTGCGAGGCCAACAAGCCCGATTTTCGAGAACTCGATCTGGGTTCGCCCGTTTCGCCGCTGCGAACTCGCCCGAGTGGACTCACTGCAACTAGTACGACCACTACAACGACGACGAGCTCCAGTTCTAGCTCATCCGGATCCGTTTCGGGCCAAACGAGACTCAACCCAGTTAACAAGAGGCACGATTCTATCCCGAACAGCCACTCCGGTGAGCTGTCCGGGTCTTCTGAAACCAGCCCAACTGCTCCGACGCGGAAGCCGGGTCACGCTAGATCAGACTCCGGATCCGTATCCGTATCCGGGCACCCGTTGATTTACTCTGGTCAGAGCAGCCATCAGAGCTCTGTCAGCTCACCGCCGCCCAATGTGCTTCCCACGGGGAATATATGTCCTTCTGGGAAAATTTTGAAAACGGGGATTGGGTTAACGTCGAACCGGAGCTCGAGAACCGACACGCTCGGATCGGGAATGGGTCATTACGGACACGGAAGCATAATGCGTGGAGGAAGTAATCATATTGTTGGTGGAGGTTCTGCCACTTCCGTCAAAAGCGGAGGAAGTTTGGCTGTGGGCCCGGATAATGCAAATGTGAATAGGAATAGAGGCGGAATCTGCGGCGGAGATGCGGAGGAGTTGAAGAGAATGGGGAATGAGTTGTATAGAAAGGGTTGTTTTGGTGACGCATTGAGTATGTATGATAAGGCAATATCTTTAGCCCCAGGAAACGCAGCGTTTAGGAGTAATAGAGCAGCGGCACTCACGGGGTTGGGGAGAATTGGGGAGGCGGTGAAGGAATGTGAGGAGGCGGTGAGGCTGGATCCTAATTATTGGAGGGCTCATCAACGTTTGGGTTCTTTGCTTGTAAGGTGAGAGTGTGAGGAAAGTTGGTTTGGTTTGGGGTTTTGTGCTTGTTTTTGTGAAAATTTCGGCTTGATTTTTGAGGTGTTTGTGTAATCTTGATGATCTTTTGATCTATATTTGGTCATTTTGATTGATGTTTTGAGCTACATTGGCGAGAATGGTTGATGTTTGAAATAAATCTGTGCTTTTGGATAATTTGTTGATTGTATTGATATTGATAATGCCTGGTTTTTATCAGTGGGAATGTGTGATTTTCATTGACTTAAGCTGAAATGGTTAGTCATATCATGTATCTTATTCCGTTAGATGTTGAGTATGATGAAAATAATTTGCTGGGTCAATGTGAGTAAAGCGATGGTTCTTTGTTCCTTTCTATGTTGTTGTGCATGGCTGAATGGAGTTAGTTTTGGCTTTTGCTTTTGAGTTTATTGCTAAGATGCTGGATTTGTGGAAACTTTGGCATTGTTGGTGGGTTAATAGAAGTTCTGTTGATAGTTGATGTGCTTTGGCTGAAAATTTTAGTGCTTATTTATTGGATTTTTAGGTCTGGTTCATGTGTCGGTGTTAGCTAATGACACTTTTTCGTCTTTTGCTCTTGTAATACTCACATCTGCGATCTTAATCTAATCTACTGTTTTTCTTTTCAATCCCTCTTTCTTTTGTTTGTAGCTTGACTGCACAAGGTTATCTGGATTTCTTATTTAAAAGGCTTCATTCTTTTGGTGACTCTGGTTCTCATTACGACTTCATGATCTCTCATCTTTTATGGCAATTTGATCTCCATTGTCTCAGTCTTTGGATATACTATCTGATTTTGGTTCATTGATCTCAATCTTTTTGTTGTTTATCTTAGTTTAGCCTAGTTGGATCTCGGTTTCTTCATCAAGCCATAAGCTGCACAAAATCAAATTCACATAAAAGTTTTGGCTGCATCTTTAACTGCATTTTGTCACAGGTTAGGGCAAGTTGAAAATGCCCGGAGGCACCTTTGTTTGTCTGGACAGCAGGCAGATCCAACTGAGGTGCAGAAATTGCAGGTAGTGGAGAAGCATCTCAGCAAATGCACAGATGCCCGAAAGGTTGGTGACTGGAAAAGTGCACTGAGGGAAGTTGATGCAGCCATTGCTACTGGAGCTGACTTTTCTCCTCAGGTAAAACCCTAGCTTGAATGTTTTCCTAGTGAATTTGATGCAAATAAAAAAGTAACGGTCGGCTTAACTGGTTCAATTTGAAATTACAGCTCTCAATGTGTAGAGTAGAAGCCCTTTTGAAGCTTCACCAACTTGAAGATGCTGAGTCAAGCCTATCAAACATTCCTAAAATAGAACCATCCACAGTCTCTAGCTCACAAATTCGATTTTTTGGGATGCTTTCCGAAGCTTATACCTTCTTTGTCCGAGCTCAGATTGAGATGGCACTGGGAAGGTAAGTTCTAAAATGCTAGGCTTTATCAGAAATCAGATATTTAAGGGAGAGTGAGAATAGATGATGGATGTCTTGCAGGTTTGAGAATGCAGTTACAGCTGCTGAAAAAGCTGGGCAAATTGATCCCCGGAATGTTGAAGTTGCAGTACTGCTCAACAATGTCAAGTCGGTTGCTAGAGCACGTGCCCGTGGCAATGATCTCTTTAAATCTGAAAGGTTCACTGAAGCCTGCCAAGCATATGGAGAAGGCCTCAGGTTTGATCCATCAAACTCTGTTCTCTATTGCAATAGAGCAGCTTGTTGGTTCAAGCTGGGACAGTGGGAGCGGTCTGTTGAGGACAGCAACCAAGCTTTACTTATTCAACCCAATTACACAAAAGCACTTCTTCGACGAGCTGCCTCAAACAGCAAGGTACAGTTTTCTGTTAGAGTTATCTTCTATTTTTTCCCTTTGATATTTGTAGAATACACGAAATGATAATTGCCTTTAAACAACAGTTAGAAAGGTGGGCAGATGCTGTCAGAGATTTTGAGGTTTTGAGGAGAGAACTTCCAGATGACAATGAAATTGCAGAATCCCTCTTTCATGCTCAGGTTTCGTTGAAGAAATCTCGTGGTGAAGAAGTTTATAATATGAAGTTTGGTGGTGAAGTAGAGGAAGTGTCAAGTCTTGAGCAGTTCAGAGCTGCAGTATCTTTACCCGGTAAGCCTTCTGTCTGCAATTTTCAGATTCAAATGGTCTTTATCTGGCCATTTCAAGCTGTGTTCAAAAGAACAGTTTTGAGGTGGTATTCAAATAATTGCAGGTGTCTCAGTAGTCCATTTCAAATCAGCTTCTAACTTGCATTGCAAACAAATATCTCCATATGTCAAAACACTATGTGGCCGCTACCCATCCATAAATTTTCTCAAGGTAAATAATTCACTTAATATCTAGCTGACTTAATTTTACTTGCCCATATGGAAATGAAACAATGTGAATCTCTTACTTGGTATCTGGGGCTGTTTAACTAAAAGGTCGACATTGATGAGAGTCCGGGAGTTGCACATGCTGAGAACGTGAGGATTGTACCAACATTCAAGATATACAAAAATGGTAGCCGAATGAAGGAAATTGTCTGCCCTAGTCGTGATATGTTGGAGCACTCGGTGAGGCATTACAGCTTTTAGAACTCAAGACTGTACCGTGCTTGTTTCTTTTTAGTGATTTCTCGCTACCCAAACCCCCATTTTGATGGGAACACTCTTCCACTGCCCTCCCAGTCATTTCTCCCGCCATAAAATTATTACTAGATAACTGTGACATAAATCAGAGCCACATAATAATCTCACTAGCCAGAGGAACCCAGAGAGATAGCTTAGTCCCTTTTGCAGTTTTTATTTATTCATTCATTCCTCATTGCTCTGTGGTTCCACCTTCCTTCCGCCATCTCCTTTTATTGTTTTGCTTTTCTTTTTGGAACTTGATTTCCATTTTGTTGTAGGCCAGCCTGGTTCTTGTATCCCCATTCCCATCTCCATTGAGATAAACTATTGAAAAGTATGTACAATTTGATTAAATTTGGTCCTTAGCTGAATTTAGGGAGGGAGGGAGAGAGAGAGAGAGAGAGAGAGAGAGAAAGAGAGAGAACTGGCAGGCTCTTAGAATATTGATCTGTACATGTATATATGTGACGATATATATACAAAATATTGGAAGCCTTGAGGGAGAATGGACGTCTGGTGGGTACTTAGATACTGGGTTAGTGAAAGAAGGATGAATATGTTGTTATTAATATTGTTGTTTTTTCTCGACCATTTCCGTCAATAAAAAAAAATCCCATTTTTTCTTCCCCTGGCTTCACACTTCATCATTCTTGAATGCATGCATAGTATGTGGAATCCTCTATCAAATCAAGACCATGATTTCATTTTCCTATCTGAATATTATGTCTGATTAGTATGCGCTCATATTTTCATTCATTATGTTGTCAGTTTATTGTGTTTGTGTTATTGATATAATGTTCAATGAGTATACTTTTTGAGTTTACATCTACATTGCAGTTAGCATAGCATTGTTGAGAAATCCGAAATGCATGATCCATACATATGTGTGTGCGTGTGTGTGTGTGTGTGTGTGTGTGTGTGTCAGCTTGTTCATTTAGTGATGGCATGAGAAACCTGACTTGATATTAGTACAGATAAGTTAGAAAAGTACATGTATTGTTTAATGAAGGGTTGGTTTTCTTATTAAGGAGTGGACAAGAGTAGTTGACACAATTCATTACCCTTTCTCCATCCAGACTATCCTTTTTGGATAGGCGCCAGGTTGGCTTTGAAAGGCCACTGAATTTGTTTTTGTCAACATATGTAATAACTAATAACAATGTTATCATTGTTTTTAGATTAAGTGCAATTAATGCCTCGTTTAACTTTAATATTCTATAAAATGCGCTTTTGATTAAGCACTTTTTTGGCTGGAAGTGATTTCTAGCGAAGTTCTTTATTGCCTGCTTGTGGGGGCAAAATGACTTATTTTGAGGGGCTCCCTTCTAATTTCAAATCACATGTGAGCATTTAAGTGCCCCACATCTTACCCACCTAACCCAAGTATGCAAGAAAGTTGAAAAAAGAAAACCAAATGGTCCAAAATTGAAGTGGTCGGTGCTAATCTACGGCCGTGGCGGAGGTAACCAGTCCTTTCTGGTTTTGTGGGACCTTGGTCAGCATTCGCCACGTGTTCTGCCGTCGTAATAATGACGAATGCTGTCAGTGTCATTGTGTTGTAGTTTCGATGTATGCTTAGGGGCACTGTTGGAAATTCAGAGAAAGTTCTTGGTTGCGTAGAAGACAAAATATATACGCACATATTTTTTTTTTAAAGAAAAAAGAAAATGAAGATGCTGAAATCCTACCATCTAAGTTACAAACAGGGGTTTATTTGTCTCTCAATGATGAAGTAGAATCCATCTACTTCCAATATTAATAATGAGGGTATATTTTTTTTTAGTTTTAAGTGAGAGTTTGACAGAATAGATTTCCTTTTATTTTTTAGTGAGGGTTTATATTCACGCCGTATTATAATAGGATTATTTAAGACAATTTTGATTGATCTCTGATTATAAATATAAATAGATTATAACTATATGTAGAGTTCTGATTATAATATATCTGTATATTAAAAAGAAGTTACAGATATATGGTTGTGAGATTCATTAAAAGAATTCTATGTGTCATCAAGTGGAAGAGATCAATAGTAACAATAATACTTATTTATTTGGCTCATTGCCCAATATTTTGGGTATCTCTGGTACCGTTAGATAATTAGATTTTATTCATTTTTGTAAATTTTCTGATCTTTTGATTACTCGAAGTTGTGATTGTTAATTTTTTTTTTTTTTCTGATCTTTGTCTGAGTTGTGAAAGGGTGGGTAGTAGACTATTTTTCCATTTTTATTTTTTTTGCTGAAAATATAATAGTAAAAAGTGTTGATTAAAAAATTGATTTATTACCGTAATATTACCAAAAAAAAAGAGAGAGAAAAAAAAATGACTGAGATATTGTTATTGTTAAATGAATCTCCTTAAGTTACATGAATTTATTTTACAATTCTCTCATATAAATAATAAATAATTATTATTTATGTGAGAGGATTGTAAGATATATACATGTAACTTAGTATTAGTCTTGTAAAATAATTCTTGAATGTTGGCAAACGATGAGAGACCGAAAAAATTAAAATAAAAAAAAGAAAAGAAAAGCACGATTTTGGGAGCGCGTGGATGCACCTTCCAGGCCGCGATTGACTGGCGATGGACCACTCTTCAATTTTATACAAGTAGGCTGAAAAAGTAAAATTTTTTCTAATCATGGGAAGTCATAAAGTCCATAAAAAGCAAACAATCATGCGGGATGCGTATCGTACCGTGCTCTAAATGTAAGGTACTGTATAATTGTAAGGTATAATTAAAACTCGTTCGTTTGCAGACACGCTAGATATAGCCGTTACTCGTGGCTCAGATTGAGATTTAGATTTAGATTTGATGTATCGGCTGAAAAACGGTGTCGTTTTGTGGAATTTTTGATTGATTGGATGGCTTTCGGTGATTTATTTTATCCATTTGTATAAAATTTTAACGGCAAAGCTTACCTTACATATGCTGTAACAAACAATCAATACATATGGGTGGTTAGATTTTAATATTTCTTAATCTAATAGATGAAAATAATCTTAACCTAAAATAAGGTATGGGTGTAATAGCTTTTTATAAAAAATTTTATTTTGAATCACAAATTTGCTTATTGTTTCAAATAAATCTTCATTAGTTTTGTATAACTAAATGATTTTGTTAACCATCTCTTCTACATTTACTTTTAAAATTTTTAAAAATTTTTACTATATTTTTATAAAGATCTAAATAATTATCATATTCATAAAGGTTTACAGATTCTAAATATATATTTACATCTGCATTTATAATTTTTTATCTCTCGTGAGAATAAACAATAATTTTTTTCTTTTATATTTAATAATAATAATAATAATAATAATAATAATAATAATTTAAATTTGGCATCTTGAATTATAAGAGATATTATATGTTATAAATATATTATGACTCTAATAAATTACTAGAAAGATGTTACAATGAATAAATCATTAGAACCTCTAATAATTTCACAAAATATATAAACTAATAAGTTACCACATTCTAACTATATACAAAAAGGTTTTTATTATGAAAGATTTTAATCATTCGATTCCATCAATAATTCAGACATGCGGGAAAATAATCAATTAAATTGAATTTTACTATATTTATAAATAAATTAGGAAACCTAAATTTATTTATAAAAGAAATAGAAAAAGCAAACAATAGCACATTCTAGCTATATACAAAGAGGATTTTCTTATGAAAGATTTTAATCCTCTAATCTGATCAATAATTCAGACATGCGGGAAAATAATCAATTAAATTGAATTTCGCTATATTTATTAAATAAATTAGTAAACCCAAATTTATTTATAAATGATATAGAAAAAGCAAACAAAATGTTAGAAATTAATATTTTTAATAAAGAAAATATAAAACAAATTAAAAAATTAGGAGATCAAATGAGTAAAAAATTTAATAAAATTAAACATTTAATAAAAGACTTCAACATTAAAGATGATGATATATTAAAGTAAGAAATCATTAATATAATGAATAAAAACTCAATAAATATAAGATTAAATAAGTTAGAAATTCAATTAGATAGAATAAAAACTTAGTATTGAATTTGCTATAAATATAAATGAAAAACTTAAAAAATTTTGAAGTACAATTGCAGTGCAGTTTGGTTGTAGCTTGGGCTTTAAAATAAAACTTTAAAACTTATTGACTTTTTCACAATTATCAACTTTTCTGAGGATTCAAAAATTTATAGCTGTAACGTACAGCTGATGTAAGATAAGCTTTGTCAATTTTAACGGCTATTTGAATTAGTCTGCCTAGTGATGTAATTCGGTCATTTAGATTCATTTTTCATGAGATGGTTAACGCCTTAACGGATGGCATTTAGTTCTAAATTAGAGTTGGCAGCCACTGTTCGTATCGTGTTAAATTTAAATTCATTTAAATATGACTCATTTAATTATATTATAATATTGAGATTTTAATCTGATATTAAAAATAAATGAATCACTTTACAACCCACTTAATTTTATATATTTAATAAGATTTACATTAAATATTTGTATTTCATTACACACACCTTATTTATTGATATTATAAAATATATATGTTTATTAATATTTTACATTAAAATTTTAAATCTATATATAATTTTATAAATGAAACATCATGTATATGTTCATTCTTCTAAAAAAAGAAAGAAAGAGAATTATATTAAATATTTGAGTTTTGATAATAAGAATTCACTAATTAATTTAGAATAGAAAGTATAATTGTATCATTAATCGGATAAATAAATCAAAAATTTTAACTTTAATCTGACACTAAAACAGAATTATATCAATCCATATGTGCTGCAATTAATAATCATGTCAAATTTAATAATTTATATTCATTCATTCGCATTGTATTTAAGTTGAGCATTTCGAATCGTGTCAAATTTTTAGCAGCTCTAGTTTCAATAGTGACATGAGGGCGACCGAGATGACATCACCTTGCAGTGCACTGTTTTGCATAATAACACTATTTTTGTTCGCCTTTTGTCGCTATTACAACCAAATATCCTTACTAATTATAAAAAGCATTGCAATTACTTTTCCAATTCTTTTTTTTTTTTGGGGGGAAGAAATCATTAAAATAAGATTAAGCGAAACGATTTTTTTTTCATTTTTAATTAACCATTACCCAATTTTTTAATCGAAGCATATCAGGACTGATGATTAAATTTATATGTCTTTCCGTTTTGTGGGTATAAGATTTGAACTCCAATACTTTTTTTTTTTTTCAATATCAAAATTTTACCAAATGAATTTGACAGTAGTCACTGATTGTTACTTGATTTCGCCTTATATATGTTGTGTTTTTTTTTTCTTTTTGAAATTTGAATAGCTCGGAATTTAATTGAGTCTGAAATATATTTGAATGAGTATATTTAAATAATATGTTTGTTTCTTTTTTTAAAAAAATCTGAACAGAAAAAAATTAATAGTGAGTAGTTTGACATAAATATCTTCTAAGTGATGCATAAATTTTATTCTTCACAATGTAGAAATTTAACAAGTTGACTAGTTCGATTTGATTAAAAAAATAATACTATCGTTGTTTCTTAATTTAATTTTGTAATAAAAGCTGTAATTATAACATTAACTCTTATTATAAAGTCAATGTTGTTGTTTTAGTTTATTATAATGGATATAATTTGATTTGTTCAATAGTTTGTTTAGTTAACGTTAGCATGAATAAAAATTTATAGCAATTTAAAAAATAACTTGATAATACAAAAATATTAAATTTATACATAATATAGGAAATACTAAATTGGGGCACTTTTGAGATTTAAAATTAAAATTTTTTTATTTAGTTCTTAACTTTAGATAAAAGTATTTTTTTTATATATTTTCTAATCTAATAAAATTTAACAATAAGTACTAAGTTAAAAAAATAAACGACGTAGAATAATTAAATATTTAAAAAAATAAATTCAGACTCAAGCTAAAAAATAAATAGCACCATAAATTGCTATTTATGACAAGGATAAAAACCAGTGATTAATTTTATCTTAAAAGGAGAAACAATGTTATAAGGAAAAATGAATGTCAAAGGATCGCATGACAGTTGTCTATGAGTTGGCTTTTTATTACGAAATGGCAAAAAGCAGTAGTTGAAACTCGGGTCCTTCTTAGACTCAAATCCCCACTTTTTGTTTTCACGTTGACAATGACTCCTTTGATACAAATTCGACATAAGAACTTGCTAATTTGATTGGTTGATTTTGTGGATCGTTTTCCCCTTGGCTATTAATATTATTATGCAATACCGTTTTGATAATGACACTTTTATCTCTGATTGATATAAAATGTGTTTTACGCATGAGGTGTTAAAATGGGCTGGTTGTGTTGGATCGGATTTAAAAGTAGGCCCATTAGATAACGGGCCGGGTTAGTAGAAGAATTAAAGTTTAATTTTACTGTTGATTAAAATTGAGACGAACATATTTATATTTTAAAATAAAAGCACACATATCGACGAAATTCAACCGAATTCGAGACCTGGGTTTTAAGAAAGTTGTTGAAGGTGGACCTGGACCTCCACGGTGCAGAATATTAAACAAGCTTACTTCCTGTTTTTTTCATTTTATTATAAGGTGATGATGGAGATAATGATTATAAAATTAATAATCATAACAACAACTCGAAAGAGACTTAAGAGTGATGACAATAAAAGGTCAAATATAGAAACACACCCACCGATATAAATGTATTGGGAAAAAAGGGGGAAATGACCTTCAGAATGGTAGAGTTGCGTCTAAGCATTAAATCCCACTTAATTGGACCAGTTAACAACTAAGGTGTAAAAAATTTTATAAGGAGGAATAATGGTTTAGTTGGTGGTAGTGCTTATTTAATGGTGAGCCATAGGATCAGGTGGTGCTGTGTACTTAATTCGCAGTTTAAATATTATTTATGGATAGTTACAAAATATCGTCACGTATCCAGGTGTTTATGATATAGTGAGCATTGATGTTCACTAAATCATCTTTATTAGAAGTAGCGTATATATAAATCACTAAGAGCAATATTAGTAATATCAATATTTAAATAGTTCATATAGTATTTATCAATTAGATGGTAAAATAATAATTTTATAAGTTATGAAATTCATCGTTATATACATGAGCAACAAATATCAATTGAGACTCGAGTTAAAAATAAACTGTTTGAATCTCTACCAACTAATGTTTATAATAAACATATTTGGGTCTTACTTGTGCTTAAACTAGCGTGAATCTTATTTCATATCAAGTCAAAAGTGTACATAAGAACTCAATATGAAAAATCAATGAGAGCAAACCACGGGTCGAAGATTTGTCTAACTTGAAACTGTTGTTTTTGCTAATGTTAAATTTATTTATTATTAGTTTAATGTTGTCGTTTTTTTTTTCCTTTATTGGGTTGTGAGTGAGCGAGTGAGTTATGGTATGATTTCGTGATAATAATATTTAGTGAGAAAAAAAGATTAATAGTAGATTGGATGGTAATTACTAACAAATATGAAAAACAAAATGGATAGCAAGGTTTTTTTTTTTTGGTTTGTTCTTAATTTAGATTTTTCTTTCTTTTTAAGTTTATAGACTTTGAGAAATAAGACTCATTATATCTTCTCTAATTAAATGTTATGTGTTCTATTTCTTATAAATAAAACTCCTTTCTCTCAAGTCCAATTATAAGAAAAAGAGGATGAAAAATAATTAGTTGTTCAAAAATTGTAAAGCAAAAAGTGATTGATGGGGATATTAAATTTAAAAACGTTAACAAAAATAACAAAAATAATAAGTAGCATAAATTTTGAATTGGAAACTAATGAAGTGAAAGGACAATATTACTATTGTTGCCATTGGGTTTAACTTTTAAATTGCCTTATTTGGGCTTTCTCTTTTGAAGATATAATGAAATAGGGCTTTGTTCACAAGATTTTGGACCGGAGTTGCTAGGATGACAAATCCAGATGTGGGTTTGGATATAAGTGCATTAGGATCGCGATCCACATTAATATTTTGAAATTCAAATTTGCATTCGGATCTAAAAAAAAAAATTACAGACATATGCAGGTAACACCCACACGGACTGCGGACGGATTTTCTAGTTATCCAAATTCGCTAAAGAATATTGTAGTGAGCCAGTGATGCAGCGACATTTGACGACAATGTTAAGTGCTCAACGAGGCAAGGCAGGCAGTGCTCGGTGACAACAACGCGTGCTCAGCTCAGGCGCGGCAGTCAGCATTTGACAGTTAGGGATATGAGGGCCAGTCAATGACGATTGGGCAATGAGGTAGTAGCCAGCCAATGATGCAGTGGTGTTCGACACGTCCTCAGCTTAGGGATGGTGTTTGTCCGCATGGATTTTAAGTTTTAGCATCTAAATTCATATTTTTTAATGTGTAGTTCTGAATTTTTCGGATCTTAACCCGAATTTTTTTGGCATCCCTACAAGTTACTCAGCCCCAATTTTTTATTTTTTATATCTCATCAACCCCCATTGTAACTAGTATTTTTAAATTGATAAATTGCATTGAAAGGGTAAAACATAGGGATGACAATGAGATTCGGAGGCCTACCCCATTCTCCACCCTATTTAAAATTTCACTTCCATTCCCCGTTAAATTTAGTGAGTAAGGAATAGGGAATCACCATATGGGGAATGAGGCCACCACATTCCCCATTTGCTTAATTTGTAGCAGGCATGGATAAATAGTTTTAGTAAATTAGAAATTAGAGATTTAAACAAAAGCATCATCACCATATTATAAAGTATTTAAGTTATTAAAAAAATTATAAAAGTTTGACATAATATCTTGAAATGATATCAAAACTGTAAAATTTTTGAAGAGAGCGATAGCTTAAGGGTGAAAATAAAATATAACAATATTTTAAGGTTGAATAATAATTATATTTTAGGGTTTTCTTAAAGTTATACCCTATTTATATTAGGTTAAAATATAAAAAAATTATTAACTGACACTGTATTTGATAAGATAAAAATTATTAACTAAAAATTAAAAAAATATTTACATATAATGGGGAATGGAGTGGGGGGGAGGGCGGGAAGTACAAAATCAAACCCTACCCGATTAAGAATTTTAGGAGTATTTTTTCATTTTTCCCAACCTCATTCCCTAAAAATTATACAAAGTACACTCGATATAGAGGCTCTAAACCACGGAGGATTTTACCACCCTTAATAAAAAAAAGGGTCATAATATATTGCCACATTGATGTTAACAAATGCTGCAATACAAGGTAACGTCAAGCTCTAATACAATACTTAAGATAGTGAATACGTGGGTTTCAGTTAGGACAATGCTTAATAGTGGAAACAAAATAAAACATTCATTATAAATTATTAGAAATATGAGTTAATATTGCTTCTGTGAATTCCAAAATTAACCGAGTCAACAATTTCAACATAAAGAATATAACTCCATGAATAGTAGCTGTGGGTACCGTTCACATCACCATTCATGGATACTATTCATCCAATACTATTTACGGCATTGTTCACTTAGCATTATTCACGGTATTTTTCATTCGACAGCAGTTGTTGAGTGTTAGAAAGTGTATATTTATAAAAGAGAAAATCGTTATTTTACATTTCAAGTTTTACTAACATTCCTATTTTTATATATTTAAGTTTCTTGTGACTAAATTATGTGTGTTGTATTATAATTAAGTATTTTATGTATTTTATGGGTATCATGGTCATTTCACAATGAACGAGAGATCAGACATTACTTTTGAACTCAAGACGGTCGAAAATCTTAGGAGATCTTAGGAAGAGCATAAAAGGAAAATGACACTGTTCACATGTACGATACTATTTACATGTACAGTACTGTTCATGTTATGGTTAATGACACTGTTCACATTTATGGAACGATGATGTGGCATTGACCGATGAGCTGTCATGATCTTATTGAACTAAAATTTTTATGTACTATTGATCAGTGACGTGGAAGCATATTAGTGGACCAAAAATCATGCGTACGGTACATGCATATACACGGAATTATTTTCAACGAAATAGAGTCACTATTCAAACTGCCTCGCTATTCAAACTGAGTGGTCAAACTGTGTCACTGTTCAAACCGCGTGGTCAAATCGCCTACTGTTGACTGATGACGTGGCACAATAATGAGTGTCCAAACTGTTTTTAATCCCATAGCAATGATTTACTCAGTGTATCTATAAAAAGGGGGCTCCCCTCCAATTGGAGACCTCAAAATTCATTTTTGAGTTTCATTTTCTATAATTCCTTCTCTATCTTCTATTTTCTGCATATTTTAATAAATTTTCATTTTACCCATAGTTCAATTATGAGTAGCTAATTTTCTTTCAAGCTTGGGTTGAAGGTGAAGTCTCAACATGTTCCATGAATTTTATTTGGTAAATTTATTTTCTCATCCCCTCTGATTTTTATGGATGTTTTGACTTTTTATCGACAGATAATAATTATCTTGTCTAGATACCGCACTGGTTTAACCGGCTCCCTAGCACAAGGCTATTACTATTTGGCATGATAAACCCTCAACACCATATTGATTAGAGTGTAGTTCATGAGGTGTGGAATCCCCCTCATGATTTAATTGGCATTAATAATGAATATTTAGCTCATGGAGCATGTTGATGCAGATCTAGATACCCAAGTGCTTCAATTATAATAGTTTTTGCTTTAATTGATTCCCGCTATTCTAATTTAAATTTTAGGATATTTCAAATTATTTTTACCACAAATTTAACCACCTACTTCAAAAATTAACTCTACACATAATTAAAACAATAAATTTGTCACTTGAGAGTTGAATCGACAACTCGTCACCATAAATTTTTGTAAATAATTTCTTTTAGTTATTTTCTTGTAATTTTTTTAAAAAAAGAAAAAAAGTGAATTTACATTTAGAGGTAATAATTTCTTTTCTTTTTCTCTTCTTTAAAATTCTGTAATTTAATTTTCAAGTTATTTTTCTTTATAATTTTTTGGTTTATCTTATTAATTTATTTTAATTTTAGCTAATCTATTTCACTTATTTTTTCTTGAATGTGTTTTCATAATAAGGTTGTAATAGCGTAATAAGGTTAGTATCGTAATTTCTCTTTCCTTTTTATTTTTATTAGTTTTGTTCCCAATTTTTTTTTTGTGTTCTTTGCTTGCATGGTCGAAGGTCATTATTACCCAATCTCTAGCCTATAGACCTTGAACTCGAAAAAACACTTCGCACAAACAAACACGTTGCATTTAAAAATAAAATTGAAATGGATTTGCAACACCAATAACCAAAACTGGAGGAGAGGTCATTTAAGGACTACTTTAGTCCCTTAGCTAACTTGAGCACATCATACATCATGCATAAGATACCCAAATGTAACTGCTAGGAGTTTTGAGTTAAAACCTAGTGTGCTAAATTGTCTCCCATCATTCTATGACCTAGAAAATGAGGACCCATATAATCATCTGAATGATTTTCATACTATTTGTCAAACTTTTAAATATGAGAATTTTTCAGATGATGATGTTAAACTCAGATTATTTCCATTTTCTTTAAAGGATAGACCTCGTTCATGGTTTAATACATTGCCTGCTAATAGAATTACATCATGGGAACAAATGGTAACAAAATTCTTGAATAAATATTTCCCAATACATAAAACCAATGCTATTCGCAGGAAAATCTCAGAGTTTACCCGGAGAGAAGACAAGAAGTTTTTTGAAGCATGGGAGCGATTTAATGGGCTACCCTTGAAGTGTCCACATCATGGGTACGAGAAATGACACCAATGCCAATATTTTTATGAGGGATTATTGCCGCATGTGCAAGAATGGCTAATGGCGACAAGTGGAGGAGAGCTAATGTCAAAAAGTGTATCAGAGATTTGGGATTTCTTCCAGCAACAAGCGGATAATTCCCAACAACGGAGTCGATCGCTTAGGAATACGAAAAGAATTAAAGGAGTAAATGAGGTTCACATTGGCGAGTCAGGTTCAAGAATTAAAGAAGTCAAAGAAATGGTCGAAGGTCTTTCCCGACAAATAGCATTGTTGACGACTGCTAAATCAACAGAACCACATGACCATGACTCATACTCAGATCAAGCCAATGCCATAGGTATAATGAGAAAACCATCAAATTACAACCCATACTCCAACACATATAACCCTGGATGGAGAGACCACCCTAATTTTTCATGGTCTCAAGGATTCCAACAGAATGGACCAGTAGCTCCAGCTTTACCAATGCAACCAATTCCTCAAGTTCCTCAAGCCTTTCATCCACCATTTAGACCATACAATTAGAATCAGAATTACTCTCAACCCAGACCATGAGAGGATGCATTCCAGAATTTCAAGAATTCTACTCATTCCACGATCGAGCAACAGAGTCGCACCATCAATGAACTACGAAATGAGATGAGAGCAGGCTTCAACTCACAAGCCCAATCAGTTTTAAACCTCGAGAAGATGGTGGGACAGCTTGCTTCTTCAGTTTAAACTTTGGCAATGACTGTTGAGAAAGGTAAATTATCAAGTCAACCAGTGCCTAATACTAAAGGAGTGCATGAAGCAAGTACCAGTTCACCGCAATAGCATGAAGAGGTCAAAACTGTCATGACCTTACGAAAAGGGAAAGAAGTCAACAATAAAGTGGAGATGCCAGTGACAAAAATGAATCAAATTGTACCTGTGAATGTTGATGACTCATCATCAGAGGAGAAAGAAGAAACCAACCCACGAGAATACGTCCCTAAAGCTCTATTTCTTCAGAGGTTAGCTAAAGGAAAGAAGGGAAAATCCACAGGTGAGATTTTTGAAATCTTTAAATAGGTAAGTGTTAACATTTCTTTGCTTGATGCTATAAAGTAAGTGCCATTTTATGCCAAGTTTTTTAAAGATTTTTGTATTAAAAAGAGAAACATTCACGTTCAAAAGAAAACCTTTTTAACAGAAAACGTTAGTTCTATACTCCAATACAAAATTCCTCTAAAATGTAAAAACTCAGGCTCCCCCCACTATTCATATAGTATAGGGAACCACACAATTGAGAATGCTTTGTTGGACTTAGAAGTTAGTGTAAATCTATTGCTTTATTCAGTATTTATGAAACTTGAATTGGGAGAATTACACCAAACTCTAGTGGTGTTATACCTTGCAGATCGGTCCATGAAAATACCTCGTGGTATTGTAGAGGACGTACATATCCAGGTAGATAAGTTTTATTTTTCTATTAATTGACACTCAACCAATCCAGGATTCAAGGAAGCATATCCCCATTATTCTAGGCCGACCTTTCTTGGCAACTGCTGATTCTCACATTTAATGCAGGATTAGAAATATGCAGTTGTCCTTTAGCAATATGACTATGGAGCTCAATATCTTCAACATTGCTAAACAATCTCCAAATGCAGATAATGGAATTATTGATGTGGATTTAATAGAAGCACCAGTTGATAATACTTTTCTTTTAAATCTTAGTAATGACCCTTTACAAATATGTTTAACTCACTTTGATTTGGATTTTGATATTGACAGATCAATCGATGAGGTCAACGCTCTACTTGACTCAGCACCATTCATGAACACTAATAAATGGAAGTCAAGAGTTGAACAACTAGCACTATTAGAGAACAAACTCAGCCCATCATCAGAATCACCACCAAAACTTGAGCTCAAACTATTACCTAACACTTTGGAATATGCGTTCTTGGGAGAAGAAAGTACTCTACCAGTAATCATCTCATCATCCCTAAATGACGAACAAAAAGGTAAGTTGTTAGATGTTTTAAAAGAGCATAAAGAAGTATTATGATGGACCATAACCGACATAAAAGGTGTAAACCCAGTAGACTACATGCATTACATTCATTTTGATAAAAATGCTAAACCTACTTCGGAAATGCAACGTCGATTGAATCTTAATGTGAAAAAAGTTGTTAGAACTGAAGTTCTTAAGCTATTAGATGAAGGTATCATTTATCCCATTTCTGATAGTTCATGGGTCAGTCCTGTGCAAGTTGTCCCTAAAAAGTCAAGAGTCACAGTAGTCACCAATGCTGATAATGAATTGATACCCAGTAGAGTGACTACATGATGACGTGTATGCATTGATTATAGAAAGTTAAATTCTATCACACGTAAAGACCATTTTCCTTTTGATGGTTGTCGAAGCCAACAAAAATAAAAAACCTACTCTAAATAAATTGCATATAGTGATTGAGTAAGGTCGTGTCCATAGAGATCAGTAATTATTTAAATCCTTTTAAAATGTAAAATGTAAAATGAGGGGATTTTTGAAAATAATAAAATCAAATTAAAATAACAAGAATGCAAATTAAAATTGTAATTCAAATTAGGAAAAGCTCTAGTTGAAGGAATTAACTCAGCTTGATTTAATTACTGATCATTGATTCAAATATAAATCATTACTATTTATGAATAAACCAGTTATAGTTATTGAGACCCTCTAATAGCTAATCTCTCCTTAACTAGTCGATAACCAAGGTACGACCATTGGTTATTTTGCTAATCAATAGACAACCCTAGATACGATCATAAGATTTAATCAATTGACAGCCTGAAAAATCAGACAGGCACAAATTCTAATCAACAAATACATACGATGGTTCGTTTAAATTAGATTGTTCATTCTCATAACAGAACGTACTACCATGCTATTTGTCACAAACATTAAAATCTTCATATGATGAATCTTTTAATTGACAATAGATTAAGTTGATAATTAAATAGTGGCCAATTATCCAGTTAACAAACATAATCATGACAATAATTTAGAGAATAAACAAATACCCAAAAAATAATAAAACAATTAAAGCATAAGAAAGATCTCACAGTAATGATGAATCAAAGCTTTATTAACCTTCAACCAGAATAATAGGTTTAGTTCTTCATAGAGAAAAGAGAAAAATTTAGATCTAGGGTTTCTTTTCTTTCGATTCTCCCTCATTCAGAGTTCTTTTTAAAATAAAATACTAATATCTTAAATATTATCTAAATATTAAATTCAGAATTACAAAAATAATCAAAAAGACAAAACACGTTAAACTTAAAACTGCAGGTCCGTAGTTGACAGCATGCGCCCACGCCTTATCAACAAAGTTCTTCTGAAGCTCATAATTTCTCTAGGAAAACAATAATCCTCAAACATCATCTTGTAGCTTAATTTTAGCACCAATCAATATAATTGCACCTACAAAAATAAAACACAAGTAAATCACTATTATTAAGTGCAAAACATCTATATTAAAGGAAGTAAACAATGTAAAACTAGTGCATAAATTGCACTCTAACACCTTTACAATTTATTGATCAAATGCTTGATAGATTAGCAGGGTATGAATTTTATTGCTTTTTAGATGGCTACTCGGGATACAATTAGATCCCAATAGCATCAAAAGATTAAGAGAAAACCACTTTCACTTACCCTTTTAGTACTTTTGCATATAGGAGGATGCCATTTGGATTATGTAATGCACCTGCTACATTTCAACGATGCATGTTAAGCATTTTTTCTGATATGATTGAACGATTCCTTGAGGTTTTTATGGATGATTTTTTTTTGTATTTGGTGATTCATTTAATCAATATTTACATCATTTAATCAATATTTACATCATCTAACAATAGTTTTGCAGAGATATATCGAGAAAAATTTGATCTTAAATTGGGAGAAGTGCCACTTTATGGTGAAACAAAGTATTGTTCTCGGTCACATCATTTCGAGCAAAGGTATTGAGGTTGATAAAGTCAAGGTGGATCTCATTTCTAATCTTCCTCCACCTAAAATAGTCAGAGAAGTAAGATCTTTCCTTAGGCATGCTGGTTTTTATAGATGTTTTATTAAAGACTTTAGCAAAGTTTCTAGACCTTTATGCAATCTACTTGCTAAGGATGTACCTTTTGTTTTTGATGATTCATGTCTTTAATCATTTGAAAAATTAAAGCAGTTGTTGACATCATCACCCATCATTCAGCCACCAAAGTGGAACTTACCATTTGAGCTCATGTGTGATGCATCTGATTATGTATTAGGAGCAGTATTAGGATAAAGAGTTGATCGAATTCCCCATGTCATTTACTATGCTAGTATGCCATTGAATGATGCACAATTGAACTATTCAACCACCAAAAAAAAAATGCTAGCAGTAGTGTTTGCATTAGAGAAATTTCGATCTTATCTTCTTGGTTGTAAACTAATTATATTCACCGATCATACTGCTCTGAAATATCTTCTCACAAAGAAAGATGCAAAAGCTAGACTAATTCATTGGGTGTTATTTTTGCAGGAATTTGACTTAGAATTCAAAGATAAGAAAGGCACAGAAAATGTCGTGGCTAACCATCTCCCTCGTCTTCATTTTGGCACAATTACAGAACCCTTAACGTTGAATGAGTCATTTCCAGATGAACAATTGATGGGTGTGGAAGTATTACCAAGGTATGCTGATATAGTTAATTATCTTGTTACAGGTCAACTTTTAGAGCAATGGACTAAGCAGGACAAAGCTAAATTTTTTACAGAAATAAAGAAATTCTTTTGGGATAACCTTTATTTGTTCAAGTATTGTGTAGATCAAATTATTAAATGATGTATCCCAGAAAGTGAAATTCAGAATATTCTTTCATTCTGCCATGAACAAGCTTGTGGAGGCCATTTTAACGCTAAGAAAACAGCGACTAATGTTTTACAATGTGGTTTCTATTGGCCAACTATATTTCGAGATGCTTATACCTTTTGTTCTTCATGTGATAGGTGTCAATAAATGGAGAGCATTACACGAAGGAACATGATGCCACTAAATCTAATTTTAGTGGTTGAGATTTTTGATGTGTGGGGTATTGACTTCATGGGATTCTTTCCCCCTTCTTTTGGCTATCAATACATATTGGTTGCTGTTGATTATATATCGAAATGGGTAGAAATAATTCTATGTAGGACCAATGATCACAAGATTGTGATAGAATTTTTGAAAAGCAACATTATTTTACGCTTTAGATTCCCTCGAGCAATAGTCAATGATGGTGGTACCCACTTTTGGAACAAATCATTCAAAACTCTTTTGACAAAGGATTCCATCACTCATAAAGTGGCCACCCCATATCATCCGCAAACCAGTGGCCAAATTGAGATCTCCAATCGAGAAATAAAGCACATATTAGAAAAGACGTTGAGGCCAGATAGAATAGATTGGTCATTAAGACTTGATGATGAATTATGGGCATATAGAACGGCTTTCAAGTCCCAGATTGGGATGTCACCCTATAGGTTAGTGTATGGAAAATCTTGCCACCTACCTGTGGAACTCGAGTATCATGCGTACTGGCCCATCAAGAAATTCAACTTTGACATGCAGCATGCTACCTCAGAAAGAAGATTACAACTGGCAGAACTTGAAGAAATTCGCAATGATGCATACGAAAATGTCAAGATTTACAAGCAGCGAATGAAAGTCTTTTATGACAAGCAAATTTTAAGGAAATCTTTCACTCCAGGTCAGAAAGTGCTTTTATTCAATTCTCGTTTTCACCTATTCCCAGGTAAGTTACGTTCTCGATGGTCTGGCCCATTTATTGTTCACACTGTTTTTTATATGGGGCAATTAAAATTAAGGACCCAAAGAATGGTGTCACTTTTAAAGTTAATGGTCAAAGATTAAAACCATATTTAGAGTACCAACCACATTGAGAGGACACCAAAATAAATTTGAGTGATCCACCAGATTTGAATTGAGATTTTTCTTTTCGGTGATTTGATTTTTTTTTTTTACTATTCTTTTCTGATTGAAATTATTTTTGCATAAGTGTGTTTATTTAACTATTAAGTTTTCTTTTATCATTGTTAATCATGAGTACCTTAACTAAATAGATCCTCTTGGACCATATTAAAGGACTTCAACGTGTAAAATCTCATCTTAGAAGCCTGATTCAATTTTGTAAAACACATCGTATTTGGTAGCTACAACCACCGGAGTTAGTATCCCATGTTGAGGATTTAGAAAAAAAAACTCAGAGGCATTGAGGGAGGTATCTTCAACATCCAGTTGGAGCTTGAGGTAAATTCCATAAGAGGACAATTGTAATTTTTTCTTTGTGTGTTTTAGTTTTTTATTTTGTTTGTGTGTTTTAGTTTGTTACCTCGGTTAAGTGGTGGATAACGTACTTCGTGACAATCAAGTCAATTACTTCAGTTTCCCACAATAACTGATATTTTGAGACGAAAGAATGGATAACAACGAGATTTTAGCAAAGTTTCATAATCAATTCCCTTCACTTCCTTAGAATACCCTCCTTATAATCTATAAATCTCGGTTCGAACGCATTCGATTGCTTATGAGGAATAGCATACCTGCTGATGTCCGCTGGTCAATCGAGGCCAAAGTACGCTTGGCAGGTGAGTTGCCTCCTAAATTTATTGCATACATGCCTGGTTGTGGTAAATGAAATTACGCAAGAAAGCGAAGAGCTCGAAGACTTTCTTTTGCTTGTCATAAGTGTGCCAGAGTGAAATGCGATAAAAAATCAGGTTCTTTAGGAATAGTATCTGATAAAAGGGAAGATAAGATTAAATTCATTAGGGATGACTTGAATAAGGAGTCATTCAATGATATCCTTTTGTCTCTTAAAACGCATCCCAGTGGATATGTACAAGGAGCGATTCTCCAGTTGTTGCCATTATTCCAGAAAGAGCATGCGCGATACAGTATCGGGAATTTGACTATAAATGACATTGTTTGCCAGTTTATAAGAAATCTGGATGGGAAGTCTATCCTCAACCCATAGAGGGCGTTCAAGCCGTTTCTAAACGTAAAACCAGAGGAAGATGTGAGCTACAGTCGCAACTACATGTAAATATCTTTTTACTTCACTGTTGTTTTATTTCACTATTGTTTTATCATTTACATTATTGTCTTTAATAATCATTGTTTGCTTTTTCTTTTTTACTTTTTTTTTACTCTCGAGCCCTGTGTTTTTCACGTTAATTGACACTGACATGCTACCTTATATACAACTGTGACCCACTGTTGGCAAGATCCTTAAATATGATTCTTTTTGTTAGTACTCACAAATTATTTTTGAGAAGTATCCCAATGACAACTACTCACAGTAAACAATTCAAGAACATTTATGTGCTTTCTAGAATTCGTTGAGGCAACCATAAACCTTGGTCGAAGTATAGCAGTAAGGAAATTACATTTGGTATATGGAGGAAGTGACCGAGGGTTGTAAAAACTGGTCTCAAAAGCTGCTTATGTCAAAGAGAGCCAAGTGTTAGGCATCATCCCAAAACCTCTAAAACCATTGGGTTGTTTATCTGACTCACCAACTGGAGAGGAATTAGTCGTCTCAGGTATGCAAGAAAGAATAACTGAAATGTTAAATCATGCTGATGCTTTTGTTTTCCTACCATGAGATCTTACTACTCCAGAGGCACTTATCACATTAGCATCTTAGGCCCATTTGAATATTTACCAGAAACCCATCAGTTTGTTAAATGTCAATAACTTTTATGATGGATTCATCGCATTTCTTAACCATGCAATAAAAAACTATTTCATTCCTTCCACAGTGAAAAAACTTTTTATTTGTGCTCACACTGCTATTGAGCTACTTGATTTGTTACAAGCTTATAGACCTGAGCCAGAACCCAGGACCTTTGTGTTGGAGTCTCCAAATCATAATGGTAACAGTAGCCACAATAAGAAGTACAAATTAGATTTAACTCTCTGCTTTTAAATATTTTCTTCTGTGTTGCACCATCCGGGTGATGTCTTCTAAACTTTACTTCCTTTAAACATTGAGGACAATATTTTGTTCTAATTGGGGGGAAGGAATAGTTGACAATTGTAGAATGTTTCAATCTTGGTTAAGTTTTTACTGATTTTTTGTTGTAGAGACTAACCGTGGCTAACTTTTTGTGTTGAAGATGGCTGAATATGGAGTGCAGTGACTCTAGAAACGCATCTTCTTAGTTTGAAAAAAAACTTTTCTCTCTAATTTCTCCTTTATAAATATACATTTTCAAATTTTTGAGTAGAAGATGGCTGAATATGGAGTGTAGTGACTCTAGAAATGTATTTTCTTAGTAAAAAAAAATCCATACATTTTCATTTTCAATCATTTTAAGTGGAACATTTCTAATTAGTTTTTCTGTATCGTTTTCACCTTTCTGCATGCATATTTTCTTTTAATGTTTAGAATAAGTTAGAGGGTAGAATGTCATTAAAATAAAAAAAAATTTATGTGTTTTTCTTTTTAACATTGGATGACATGATGACTTTTAAATTTTAATATTTGTATTATCTTTGACCTGGAGTGATGTTACATCATGTTTGCTACTTTACATGTTGATGTCGGAGACAAATATGAGTTGCTTGAAGTAATGAACATGTCATAATAAATACCAAATAAGTTTTTGAGCCTATCATTTTTCTTAGAGAGTAACCATTTTTGTCCATTCTTCATACAGGTTAGCAATTTATTATTTTATACATGATCTGTACATTTCCTTTGAATCAATCCTCTAAAAATAAAAAAATAAAGAAAAAGAAAGAAAAAAATGTGTTACTACATCTGAAGGTCCATCTAATTAGTAGATATGGAAGATTATTTAGAGCCCTAAAAGACGATGGAAATGCCATCTTTGACTCATTTAAGCCTTTCTATCCATCCCTTGTGTGAAATATCCATAGTTAACCCTTTTGATCCTTTAAAAAAAAAAACTTTTCTTTGTCAACTTATCATCTTAACCCACTCCAATTTGGAGTGTTACCCTATGTCTTACAAGTTTCATTACTCATTTATGTTTGAGAAAAAAAATGTAAATAATTATTCTATTTAGTGAAGTTATGCCAAAAAATAAAAATAAAAAATTTTTTATTTCAAAAAAAAGAAAAAAGAAAAAAAGAGAAAAAATAACAATGATAATAAATAAGCGAAATGCACCTTGCAATTTCTATAAAAAAAAGTCTACTTTTTCTCAAACATATACTTTGTTTTCCTGATTTCTCCTCCTTTGTTACCCATGTTCCTAACCTACGTTACGTCCTAATAAAAGTCATTCTTGATTTTAGGAATCTATAATCTGAAATAGAAGCTAGTTATATAGGCTAAAAAGATGTAGTGATGCATAAGTTAAAAAAAAGTAAAAAATAAATAAATAAATACATTGGGTTGACTAGTATTTTGTTTGAGATCGCATTATTTCTAAGTTGTAGGCATATTCTTTTCATCTTGGTGAGAGTGTGTGATACTTCTTTATTATTTTCTCTCAATTTACCGTTCATTGAAGTGACAATTTTTATTGGGTTTAATTTCTTTGTGAGAGTGTCACTACTACCGGTGAGATTTTAGGGTTTGACATGTCATTCTTGAAAGTGCCTTGGTTACTATAGCTATGACAAAGTCTGCTGGATTGATGCATGTGCATGGTTGATGTGGGTTTAATGTTTCTTTAGACTGGAGATAATGCTTATGCTTTTATTTGATTGCTATCATTAGTCTGATTGAATAAACACGATTGTTTTAAAAAAAATATTTTAGGTTTGAATTTTGTCTTCGCTTTATTTGCTAGGAACAAGCAATAAGCTAGTCGGAGGATGTGTTGAGTGTTAGAAAGTATATATTTATAAAGGAGAAAATCGTCATTTTATATTTCAAGTTTTACTAACATCCCTACTTTTATGTATTTAAGTTTCTTGTGACTAAATTATGTGTGTTGTATTATAATTAAGTATTTTATATATTTTGGGGTATCATGGTCATTTCACAATGAACGAGAGATCAGACAGCAAAACGGACATCACTTTTGAACTCAGGACGGTCGAAGACCTTAGGAGGAGTATAAAAGGAAAATGACATTGTTCACATGTACGGTACTGTTCATGTTACTGTTAGCGATACTATTCACATATACGGAACGATGATGTGGCATTGACCGATGAGCTGTCACGTTCCTATTGAACTAAAATTCTTATGTACTGTTGATCGGTGACGTGGCAGCATATTAGTGGACCGAAAATCATGCGTACGATACATGCATATACGCGGAATTATTTTCAACCAAACCGCGTGGTCAAACCATGTCACTGTTCAAACTGCATGGTCAAATTGTGTACTGTTGACTGATGACGTGGCATAATCCTGAGCGTCCAAACTGTTTTTAATCCGATGGCCATGATTTACTCAGTGTATCTATAAAAAGGGGGCTTCCGCCCTAATTAGAGACCCTAAAATTCATTTTTACGTTCCATTTTCTGTAATTCCTTCTCCATCTTATATTTTCTACGTATTTTAATAAATTTCTATTTTACCCTTAGTTCAATTATGAGTGGCTAATTTTCTTTCAAGCTTGGGTTGAAGGTGAAGTCTCAACATGTTCTAAGGGCTTTACTTGATAAATTTATTTTCTCATCCTCTCTGATGTTTGTGGATGTTTTGACTTTTCATCGACATATAGTAATAATCTTGTCTAGATACCGCACTGCTTTAACCGGCTCCCTAGCACAAGGCTATTACTATTTGGCACGATAAGCCCTCAGCACTATATTGATTAGAGTGTGGTTCATGAGGTGTGGAATCTCCCCTCATGATTTAATTGGTATTAATAAGGAATATTTAGTCCATGGAGCATGTTGATGCAGATCCAGATACAGATACCCAAGTGCTTCAATTATAATAGTTTTTGCTTAATTGATTTCTACCATTCTAATTTAAATTTTAGGATATTGCAAATCATTTTCACCACAAATCCAACCACCCACTTCAAAAATTAACTCTACACATAATTAAAATCCACCTCCTCGTGAGATTGACACTTGTCACCATTAATCTATTCTACAATAGATTCGTGCTCTTGTGAGTTCAATAAAATTTGTGCAACAGCAGTTATAAGTTCGCCGAAGCTTGTGCGATACATTGTCCTTAAGACAAATTTCTATTTCTCTAGGAAGATTTTGCCGATGTAATAAGGATACAAATAATGCAAATTGATCTCCAAGATTCAATAACGTCACAGTTATGAGGTTGTACTCTAAACAACAATGTAGAACATCAAAAGAAAAATTATAAAGGAAATGTAAGATAGAAGGAGAGGTGTTAGAGGTTGTAGCACCTTAAGGGCCTTTTATGTCTCTTTTATATAGAAAAACCTCTATAATTTTTTTCCTAATTCAATTTGAATTAGTCAACTAATTTTCTTACTTAATTTGAATCAGTTATCTATGTGTCTTATAATTTAATTCAAACAATATGATCCAAACCACATTTATATTTGATTTATTCAACTTTATTTGGTAATTAAATCAAAATATACAACTAATTTCAAATCAAATATAAAAGTGATTACTTTTATTTTTCTCCAATAAGTGATATTAGTATTTTGAAATGCCAATAAAGTTTCTTAATCATATTTCAAAATACTTCAATTTCCTTCATCATAGAGTTTAATGCATATGAATTAGTGTCTTTTGAGCTATGAACTAGCCAATGAACAACTAACTGTGTCCCATAGGAACTTTGTGAACCTTATAGTTTTTATGAATCAATATTCATTTTGTGTAAGGTAGAGAACTAGAAGTTCACATTAAACTCTCTCAGTCTTTTGTTGTTTTACAATTAGGCACTTTAATGGCTCTATGCTCTTAGATTCATGAGTGCTTTAGAGAAACTTGTCCAACTCTTATAGGAACCAACCTAAATCAACATTCACATAAGTAAAGCTCCATCAAGTGTATCATGTAGTTTTGACAAACCATACACAAAATGTGAGGCTATTGAGTTCATTAAGAGCTCAATTGCTCAACCTAAATTATTACAATAGGCAACTATCTTACCTTAAGGAAGACTTAAATAAATAGATTGATAGTGCCATGAGACAGCAAGTGACTTGTTATTATCCCTATAAACCTACTTTATGAGATCTCTAATCACATTGGCAGGGCAACATCACTTTTTTTTTTTAAAATAGACATAAGTCTTTTTCCTCTTAAAGTAATTGCCATTAACTTTATGTTTAGTAGCTTAGTCAAAGAATTGGTTAAATTTGACTCTGACATTACAATCTAGGCTCACAAGCCCATATTCTAGTAGTTGCTCTAGAATATTAAACCTCGGATGAATTTATTTGCTTTTGCTATTATATATCTTGTCTCTTCACCCATGGCAATAATAGTGTGAGAATTACAATGTTAATGGAAAATTTTTCCAAGAGATTTCTTAACCACTCAGTCTTAATATATACTTTCTCTAAAGCAACTAGCTCAGACTCCATGGTAGAACGAGCTAAACACATTTGTTTGGAAGATTCCAAGAAACAACTCCTCCATCAAGGGTAAATATATTACCACCGGTAAATTTGATTTCATTTTTCATCGAATTTGTATTAGCGTACCTTTCTAACATAGATGGCGAGCTATTGTAGATAAGTTCGGTAGAGAGCTATTATAGTTAAGCCCGAAATCAATGGTGCCTTTAAAATAGTTTACAAGTTTGTTTATGATGGTCAAATGATGTTTACTAGGATTTTAAGTATAACTGCTCAACCTACCTATATTATACGTAACGTTGACTTACATTATTCATGAAGTATATTAGGTAACCAATGATTTGGACATATCATAATTTATCAACACCATGTTCTATATTTTTCTTAAGGTGGGTATTTGCATCATACGGTGTAATGAATGATTTCCCATCATAATACTTAAACCTTCTCAACATAGAGTTCTTGTGACAATATGAGACCATTATAGGTCTTAGTGGTTTTGATGCCAAATATGATATCTACTTCTCTTATATTCTTCAAATTAAAGTTATAAGCAAGCATTCTCTTAGTCTCATTTGCATTTCACTTGACACTAATACTTTATCAAACTTTTCATGGCACTGTTTTGATGCTTATTTTAAGCCATATAATGACTTAACCAATTTGCGTGCCTTTTTGCTTATTACTTGGAACTACACAATCCTCTACTTGACTCATGTGGATTTTTACATCCAAGTTTACTTTTAGAAAAGCAGTTTTGACATCCATCTAATAAACATGTAAATTATGAATTACAAACAATGAAATCAAAACTCTAATAGATGCAATTCTCATTACAGGAGTATAAGTATCAAAATAATCTATGTCTTTCTTTTATGAGAATTATTTGGCAACTAATCTTGCCTTATATTTATCAAACTATCCATCTTCTTTCAATTCTCTTTGAAAATTCCATTTGCACCCTCTAAGTTTTGTATCTAAAGGCAAAATAACTTATTCTCATACATGATTGCTTATGATGGAATCTAACTCACATTGATTGCCTCTTTCCATCTAGTGCATCTCGTGAAGCCAAAGCTTTTTTGAAAGTTTAAGGATTTTTCTGAATAAGAAAAACATAGAAGTCTTCAGCAAAACTAATGGTTATTTTCTTTCTTTTACCTCTCTTATGTTCAACGTCTGAATGCTCAGGAGGATCATTTAATTGACTCTTTCAAGGGTAAGTAACTAATTGTCAACTTTCTTACGAAAATAGAATCAAACAATTTAATAATCTTGGACTTAGTGATGGTATCCGCCTTAATGGATGTCCTTCATTTTGAAGTACTAAGAATTTATAAGTAGTGTTATTTTGGGCATACCTGATGTGCTTATAATTTATATATTATTTTTATATTTCTCTAACTTAACTAATGTTAAATTATATTTTATTATATTAATTTTTATTTTTATATTTTGTTATTTTAGATATAATATTGGATTAAAGAGTAATTAAATCGGACCATTCATAAAGAAATCTACTTGAAAAAATAAAAAAGGAAAATAAATAACGAAATTTAATTAAAACAAATAAAGGAAGATTTAATTTAATTAATTATCATGCATGCAATCACGTGGGTGGAAAGCATTGAAGATTTAGTTGATAAATATAGCTTGCACGTGGAGAGCACTTTGACAATTTAAATGGCAAGCATGTACATGAACTTTAAAGAGGTAGCTTGGCTTTTGTGTTATCCTTTCCATACAAGGATTTAGTAGCATTACAAATAGGAAGCCATCGATTGAAGTAAAACAAAAAAAAGGAGAAAAGGAGAACACAAGCCGAAGAAAAAAATAAAAGAGAAGCCAAAGCAGTTGTAAACGATACAAAGAGAGGCGGAAATTAATTCTTGAGTTTTTCTTTCTCTCTTCTCTATTGTTGTGCTTGAATATTTCCTACAATATTTATGGATTCTCTTTATATTTCCATGAACTAACTTATTTTATTAGAGCAACGATGCTAACTATGAAAATTTAATTCTATAATCTGTGTTATTTTTAGTTTATTATTTCATGATTGAATGTTCATTATTATGCTTAATGCTTTTAAATATCTGGCCAATATTTGAATAACTTGAGGATACATAATGAGATCGTGAGGAGATATATGTGTCTTTGGTCCGTGTAATGGATGCCATGAATTGAACAAAAGATAAATATGTGCCAACGTGATTCGTACGGTTTTTCTAAGAATTTCCATGGAGTTTAATGAATCTTTACATATTTAAATTCACATAGAAATATAATGGGTTAATATGTGAATGCATTTTTGACATTACTCAAGAGAGGATATTGAATAAATTAGAAAAATTTACTATTCACATGAGTAATAAATTTTGATAGTATAGATGGAGGATTAAATTAGATTAGTTATAGTGAAATCAGATGTCCTAATGTCTTAATCACTTAGTGATTTTTATTACTGCCTGCATCTTTATTTAATTTGTAGTTACTTTATTTTATTTTAGTTTTTAATCTAAGTTCATTTTTTCGGCTATTCAAATAAATTAGGGTTAGAATAATTTCGGTAGCTAATTGGATATAAAATCTTTATGGGATGATACTCTACTCTTCATTATATTACTTATACTGACTAGTGCATTTGCTAATTTATGCAATAATACCCTATAAATAATAGTCAATAATTTAAGGCTCTAACCTAGTCCTTTTGGGATTAAGTACAAGAAACTTCATTAGGCACCTCCATATTTTAAAGTATATGTAATGCACGTGCATGCCTCACCACTTCTTTATAAGCAAAACGTGGCTAATTACTAAAGCAGCAGCAAGCCAAACGTGGCTACTTACTGAAACAACAACAAGTTATTAGCTTCATGTGAGGCACATGCTTTCTTCACCTATATGCTTTACTTGCGTGCTTGAAAGAAGTTCTCATTTTGAATCCATTTTCGAAGTGTGACAAAGAAGAAAAAGAAGAAAAATTGAGAGAAAAGAAGAAGAGAAAAGGAAAAAGAAACAGAAAAGAAGACATAAAAGAAAGGAAGAAGCCGAGAGTGGGAAAAGAAGTTTATAAGTGGAATTAAAAGGAAATATTGTGAGAAATAGAATTAGGCATTTAGATATTTGTTCAGTGAGTTAGGAGGTAATAGACTTATGAAATTTAGGTTGTTAAGATTTAATTTACCTCACACGTGTAAGTCTTTATATCAGTTCTAACTGTTATTTTTTTTAATCTTGTATTTTAGAAGAAAATTGAGAATTCGGAAACCCATAAGAGCCCCAATGAACCCTGGATTGAAACAGAATCTATAAGTGGATAATATTATTACTATTATGTATTCTGTAAAGCATTTATGTTTGATATTTGATTTAATTTGATACTATGATTACATGTACGCATACTATATGTTTGTTGAGTCATGAGATGTAATTGCCAGCCACCATATATGTACCCTTCCCCATAGACTCTGTACATGCGTATTGAGAGTTAGGTTACTTTACCCGTGTGACTACTTGTGCGATATAGTTAAATTTCGTTAGGAATTGAGAAGGTTTTTCCCCCGCTCTACTCATGCGATGATGATCCCAGCGAGTATTAAGAGTTATTTGCCAGCGTACTATTTGATATAGTTTTGTCATGTATGTATGTATGAATTCTATGTCTACTGATATATAGTCATTATGGGGTCACGTCACATGATTATGTATAAGCACTATTACATTACTTTATTTTTTTTATATGTATAATTATATCCACTCACTGAGTTGTAAGCTCATTATTTTCTTATTTATCCATTTTCTCCCAGAATTATGTACAATTTCGTGCATATCAATTCTAATCAATCGAGGTTGGGCCATGAGACACATTGTTGAATGTCTTGCATTTTGAGCACGTTTATGTTGCTTATGTTTATATATATAATTGTAGTGTGAGTATGTATAGTTCAAGTTTGAAATGTATATTTTTGGATGAGATAAGTTTGTTATGTCCTTATATCAGAGACTGTTTTTGTATATATTTTCATTTATTAAATTTGTGCCATGAGTTTTAGTTATTAGTCTACATGATTCGCCTCGAATACGACATACAGATTGGGGTAGGTTGTGTCAATATGATAAATTAGGTTTACAGCCTCTCTACAACCTATAAGGTGTCTTTTCTGTTCTTTTTTTTATAGAATATTCTATTATGAACGTGACAAGCTAACAACATAGCTTTCCCCATAATTTCGGTAATGCTTCAGAACTTAGTGCCATGGTATTTACCATGTTGTTCAATGTTATACTTTCCTTCCAGTTACATTAATTAACTAAGATGAACATGGAGGTGTTACTTTATGGATGGTAGCATGATTCTCATAATAAGAATCGAATATGCTTCAATCATATTTGCACCTTCAATTCATGATTTATTTTAAATTAGCAATGCTATTGTGAACTAAACTGAGAAATTTAGTTTCTTTGCTCAGAACTGATTTACATGTCTTTTTTTTTTTTGTAGATTTTGATTCCGTGCACATATTACATTGGTCATTTAACAAGCTCAAATTAGATAGTATACCAAGTTCTCTCATTTTCTTAATCTAAGAAAAATTCATATGACTATGTCTCCCATACTATAGAGTCAATAACACAAGTTAAGATGACTCTTCTTTCAACTTTAACAATATTAAGAATTATAATCTTGAAGAATTAGGACAATATTCCTTTCCCAACAAATATCCAATTATCTAACAGTATAATTTTGTCACTCTCGAAAGGACATTTTTATCCATATCTTGCTAAGTACAAAGACATAATTCAAATAGTATCATATTCTATAAACATGGCTTATATTACTCAATATAAGGATTTTCTCAAAAGTAAGTTTAAGAAGAATATTTCCTTGCTCAAGGCTGGTTTAGAATAGAAGTCATAAATGAAAACAAATTCTTCTCATTCCCTCACTAGAGTGTAATCAACCATGCTTACCTCAGATACAATCACAATAATAAAGTCATCTCTTTTAGCCAAATGGGCTCCTGGAGGATTTTGTTTTCTCCATTCCTTGAGCTTAATTGTTATGTAGGCTAACATAGTGCCCAATTTTTCTAAATAAAATACAATTTTCATTTTTTTTAAAATGAGATTGAAATAATTTTGAGGAGTATAATTCTCAAATGACTTTACCTTGTAATTTATTGCCTTGATACTTCTATTACGTTTTCCTTCTCAATTTTTTCAATCAAATTACATATTCAAGACTCGAATAATATCATTTTCAGTTCTTCAATATAATAGTCCATGAATTTTAATAAACTATTCCTTCATCCAAAAATTCTCAAAATTTACATAGAGTATGCTAACATATAGGTTCTCAATAATAAAATTGTTACAGCTTGATTCCATTCAAAACAATTGAAGGCAATTTTCGTTTTAGACCTTAAGAAACCCGTCAAACAACTTTTTGCTATAACCTTACTTGTTGCAATTTGTGTGATTAAGAAAACAATCAACACCAAACTGTAGCCCAAGATCTTTGGATCAAATCAAACAAGATGCTAACGAGACTGATTCAAGACTAAGTTTAACTAACCCGGAACTCAAATAAAAATCTAAATTGAGTAAAAAAAGAATCAAAGACAGAAACAACTTAACGTGGTTCAGCTGATTTGCATCAGCCTACATCCACGGAGAAACAACACGATCAGCTTTTATTGATTTACAAGATGAACTGCAGAGCTTTTTAGAGTACATTTCATAGATCAAGAAGTAGTTCTAAATGACTCCAACTTCTCTTTATAAATCTCCCAGCACGCACTGGTTTGTTACACCAGAATTAGCTGTTTTGACAGCTCTTCAACTAATTTCATGAAGCCCAGAAGCTCACGCCTTGTGCACGTGAAATAACAACCTTTAACGACTCGGTTTAGGCACGTGAATGGCTTGTGACTCATTAAAGCTGAAACAGTATTTTGAGAAGTCGTTTAAGAGAGTAATTATAACGCAGATCAAAATGCTACTGTCCATGTTGTTTCACTTATACAAAGTCTCCCCAAAACGCAACGATCCCATGTCGTATTGGTCAGTTCTGATTTGCTTCAATAGTCACTTCAACATTACTGAATTCAAAAATTCAAAAAAAATTATCCTTTAACCATAAATCATGAAACTTTCCAAAAACATAATAGACATGTACAGGAAACAATTCTCAAAATTTCATGATTTTTTGGAGAAGTTAAGTATGGTAAAATAGTTCCGTAAATCACACATTCTGCTGAAATTAAAATTGTTCAGAGTAATAGACTTGAATTCATAAAATCGTTATAAATTGATCTCTTACCCGATTTTGTTTGAACAAGTTTCAAAAGATTCCTTTGGATGTCTAATGTAATATACAAAGATTTCAAATTCAAACTCATTTTGTATTGATAATTACGAATTTTGTAATATCCCCCCGTCAGCAAAAATTTATGTGAAAATTTGATAGCCAATGTTTCTTATCTAAATATACTCAAAATATTAAATTCACTTGATGAAATACTTTTGCGATTAGGATATATATATATATATATATATATATAGAGAGAGAGAGAGAGAGAGAGAGAGAGAGAGAGAGAGAGAGAGAGAGAGAGAGAGAGAGAGAGAAATATTCCAAACTGGAATTTTAAAGTACGGGAACGTCCTAGAAAACGCATAAACCATACAGTTAAAGTACTTCAAGTTATAAGCCTTTAAAACCCTCTTAATAATTCACTTTACTCTTTTTTTCCCCGTATCTTTTCAGTGTTTTGAATTAAAAACAAAAACTTTATTTGTCAGCAGTCGTGGAGTAGTCCATTAGGGAAGTGCTTCAATTATATAGTTTTTCCTTCAATTATTTAGTTTTTAATATTGATTCCTAAATCATAAGTCTAGCTAATTCTAATTTTCAATTTTTCCAATCTCCGACTTCACCTTTCCTAAAGAAGAGAGAGTTTCTAGTCCCATCAGGCTGCTTCCCAAACTTTGTCACTTCCAAACCTTTGATGTTATTAAAACTACACAGCTTTTATATTTCTTCAATTACCCCTTTGGCCTCTTCACCGTCGGAGATAGAGCATCATAAGAAATCAGCCAATCTCTTCACATAAAAGCTTAAATCCTCTTTGGGGTATTTCATATTTAAAAAAAAAAAAAAAACTACCTGTGAGGTTGTTTTAAACAAGTTGTCCAATAGCCTAACACATGTTCTCAGATGGGTCCAAAACTTTGGATGCCACAACAAGCCCTCTCGAAAGCTTTATCTATTCGAGATGGCTCCAAATCCCAAAGTCTTGGTATGTGATTAGTGTTAAAAATTATATATTTATTAAGGGGTGAAAATATTATTTTGTGTTGTTAATATAATTTATATTTGTAATTGTATAACATGTTGTGAATTTCTAATTATTTTTCTAAATATTTGATTTTGTGTAATTTTGTGTATTTATTAGGTAAAAATAATAATTTCATGCAATTTGAGGCTCGAAACAAATGTACAGATGTCAAATTTAGATTCTAGAAGTTCAAGAAATTATGTCATTGTCTAGGAGGATCCGAGACTTTTGTTATGAATTTATAAGTTTTTACCATGATAAATATGGTAATTATGAAATTATAAGTTTTTATCATGTTAGGTATAATAATTGTTAGTGGAATGTGTTGGATGTGTTTGAGTGGATTAAGTTAGGTTTATATTTTATTAATGGGATAAATGTAAGGCTAAGATGTAATTAATTTTATTTATTTGTGTGGTTTGGATTAATCATGTATTCGTATAAATAAAGAGGAGGGGAACGCAGCTCTCCACACCTTCTCTTCTCTTCTTTCCCCTCAAAATTGTCTTCTCATCTCTCTATATAATATATTTTCAATAAGTAAAATTAGTTTTATTTCAATTTTCAAATATCATTTTTTTAATCATGTATTTTTCAATTTTAATAATTTTATTTATTTCAATTATGTTTAGCTAAATAGTAATAGTTAGGGTGAGGTGAAACTCTTAGTAAAAAAACATGATTTAATCAAATTCTATTTTTAATTATAAAAATTAAATTATTTTCTATTAGTTTTATCCATATTTTATATTTTGAAAACTTGATTTATTGTAAGACAAACATGGGAGGTTGGCACAATGAATTCTTAATATCTTAGTATAAAGTATGGTAAAATGGTATTTTGACTTATTGTAGACAAGTTAAGTTTTGACACATTAAGTTCTTAATCCATAATAAAAATAATGGGAAAATTATTTTAATTTATACAATTAATCTTTTGGGAAATAAAATAAAAATAAAAAGAATTTGTTAAATTATATTTATTACTAGGAGTGGATCCATAACCATAATTAATTCAATTTCATAGTTTTTCTCAAATTAAATTGCATATTTTTAAATTTTATTTTTATTTTTTAAACTTAAATAAATAAATTAAATATTTTCTCTGTGGATCGATCTCGGATTCACCGAGTTATAATATAATAAGACTCTTTTATGCTTAGGAGTTAGAAATCACTTTTAAGTCGTGTCAGTATAAATTGCCATTCCATGATGAATTGGTCTAAAGGGTTCCTATGAAGGTAAACAATGCCACAATTAGAAATTAGATGTAAGAATGGAAAGAGGAAGTGAAGCACATGGGGAGTGCATTGGAAAAAAATCCTTGGTTTAGATAAGTGTTCAAGATTAGGCAATGGTTGATTTTCTACGCAAACGTTGAACTCAAGGAAAGGTACTAGCTGATGAGGATTTATAGTGAGCAAAGGACTATTTTGTAACCCATAACGAGATCGGTTTACAATGACAAATGTGATAGCCTTTAACCAAGTGGTGCTTGATATCAGAAAGGATGTTAGTATTATGTGAATGTGCTTTGCTTCAAAGTGCTTTTGAGAAGTGATTATGCCATGGAAACAAACATACAGACACCAAAATCCTTGGTCTAAAAATATTATGATAACTCCCATTTCATAGTGTTATTATCAGCTAACCTACTCAGTCTCAAATTTATCCTTTCTTTGGAGGATTCAGAAAATCGGTCGATTGAGCCAATAAGCAAGGAACATGATCATGATCATGATGATGAGGAACTACTCTTAATTCAGCTTCAAAAAGCGCAACTCTGCAATAGCTTTGGTATTTTGCATGAATATCTATTTAAGCTTAATTATAATAATTCGATGTGTTTTAGATCATTTTTAGCTCTGATTAAATGTGATATTGTAGGTGACCCAAAAGCTCATACTTTGTTGATGGATGCTGTAGAAGAGGGACTACATTGCTGTAGCAACAGACTTGCAGAAAACGACAAAAGACTTATTTGCATATGAGCAAATACAAGTCTGAGCCAAAGAAAATGCTAGAGCAAATACTGCAGTAATCCAGGACCAAGTACAAACAAAACTATCTAGGTTGTTCACACGCTATCTAACAGATTCTGCTACAGCTGTTAATGCACTGCCACTGTCAGATTCAGAAAACATTGTGGCAGGCGTGGTAGGCAGCACAAATGGAAATGTAGTCCTAAAATGCCAAGAATGGATAAGTGTCCTCATGCCTTTTTGGGTTGCCCTAATACCAAGCTATAAAAGAGCTCATTTTAGATAAACATAATATAGATATATCTATTGCCGTCACACGCAAAAAAAAAAAAAAAGGATTTTAAAGCTGCAACAGAAGGTATCTCGTGGATAAGAAGGAGAGAAACTTGAAGACTAAAGCGTGACACTTTGGTTCTTTTTGTATCTCAACTTTATTATTATATTTTACTTGTTGTATTTTCTCTTTGATGTTGTATTTCATGACAAACACTTACGTTTTTACTGTTTTAAAGCTCATCATGAGCTAAACTTTAATGTTGTTGGGTTTTGAACGAGCATAATGGTTATTTAACTTATATATGTATGTTGCTTATAATCTACTGTAACATTTATTTGTATTTTATATGTTGCAAATCTCTATTTCGTTTGACCATCCATTTAGTAGATACTAGCTAAGAAAAAGTATAAAAAAGGTCTGACTTAGTGAAACAAATTAAGACCATACGAGATTTTAGATTGGGTTTCGCAAGTTGTGTTAATCTTGATTTAAATAGGGCCATGCTGAAAATAAGATTAGTGAAGAACTAAACATAAGGATTCACCTTATTGAGTAAATAGAATCTAGATCGTATAATACTATGTTTAATGTTAGTTTAACAATTGATCACTGATAGATTGCGTATAGACATAAAATATCAATATGTGACAGATGCATTAAAGATTTTGTCCAGTGCTGTAGTAAATGTTGTAGCAACTGCGTCTCAAGTGTAAGACGATCAATAACCATTAAGTGAGCTTACAACCCAACTACCCCTTTGTCATTGAAGTATATCTTTGTGTTTGACTCTAGTTCTTCCTTACTGCGTTCTGTTTATTGCAATTTTTAATTTTATTAGATCATTAATCTCATCATTATTTTGTTTTATTTGGTTTACTAAAATTACACTATTAAGATTTTTATAGTAAGTCCTATAACATCAATCTCTCTGGAGACAATCTTGATACTCATCATTATATTACTTGTTGTGTACACTTACATATTGACACCACTATAAATCATAACAAGCACACACCTGGTGGGATAGTTTTACACAATTTAATGTTCCCTTTTTAGTTTTTTTTTCCTCTCTCTCTCTCTCTCTCTTTAGCAATAGTAATTTATTATTGAAAAAAAAAATTCCAAGATACACCTATGCATCAAATTGGGATTTTTTTTTCAATCTCTATTCTTAATATTGTCTCGGTTCTTAATATTAAACAACGGGGCCGGCTGCTCGGCTTTTCATAGTTGCAATCTCGACAAAGAATGAAGACGACTTCTATGTTGCTATTTTTTCAATGGCCTTTCAATATGAGAGAAGGCGAAGATAACCACTTTTCATTCTTGGTAGCTTTTGTTTTTCAGCTCCAATTTTCAAATACTATGTCATTACAGCTAATCAATCACAATTTAATTAAATTTGGTTCGTGTCTCATCTTGGCCAGCTTTGATTAAATTATTCCAACTAGATATGATATCTCGACAACTTTTACACATGTCCGAAGTTTTTCTCTATCATTGAAAGAAATATAATTTAGTTATAATTAACACAACTAATATATATAGTGGTCTTGCGTCAGAAAAATCTTGTCCTGCTATAAGCTGCATCAATAAGATATGATCATGTCAAATCCGCTCCTTCATACATACACGTAAATACGGAAAAATAAAAAATTGTTGACAATCTATGAAAAGAGATGCCCATGACAAGATTTAGAAAAAAGAAATAAACTTCGCCTTCATTCTTACTATTTAATATGGCTGAATTCTGTGTAATTAATAAACCATCGTTGATTCAACGAGAAGCTTTAGCAAATTTGTTCAATTAATTAATAGTCATTATCAATCATTGTCTCGTGACTGAGAAATTTTTGTCCAGTGTGGTGGTGAACGTGAAACTTTTACTGCTCTTGGTTCCTTGCGCGCCAAGGGTGTTTACTCTTTGCTGGAAAGGTAAATTCTGATGGTCTTTCTAAGGGTCATCCAGGTCTTGCAACTTGTCTTGACCTTTGTGTATAGATAAAAAATGGTGTTTTGTTAGGTAGTTTTGGTTGCTCTTTGGGTATTCAAACTGCTTATTTTGGGCAAATTATTTTATGGCTATGATCCAGGTAACTGAATAGTGGCTGAAGATTGATTCTTTACTGGTTATCACCATTTTGCTCAGTCATACTCCTTTGGCCTCCCCGTGGTCTTTGCACAATAATTGGATTAATAGTCACTGCTTGATTCATCACATGACCTTTCATTTTACTCACACGTATAGAGATAATAGTCCTGACGCAGATAATTTGGTAAACATTAGCCTCCATTAGTGTTTGCTTTCGCTTATTTTGGTTATATACATTTTCTTATCTCTCTTTTTCCTACTTTCTTTCTTTCTTTTTTTGAGGGGTTTAGCACCTTATTCTCCTTTTGCCTGATTTATTTGTTGTTTTTATTTCAATAAAGTCTCCTCATTTTGTCCAAAAAAAAAAAAATTACAATCCAGTTTGGTAAATGACTTAATTTAATGTACATGTTTGATGAACAGGTGAGGATTCTTTTCTCATCTTTTTTTCCTCTTTGTTTTTTCTTACTGAGTGAATGGTTAAGGTTGAGTTTTTTAAATTTATTTTTCACTTTATTTACTATCAAATCAGTTTTTTTTTTTTTTTCAAATAACTAGATTATAAAGACAAGTAGACGTAAAGTGAGAAAGAAAAAAAAAATCAAAGAGATGATCCTAATTCTTGGTGAACATACCTAAAATGGTTGTACTTATTATGCCTGATCATATTATAACGAAGATTCTGTTAATTGGTGATGTTATGCCAAGATCACATGCCAATTTACTTTTACCAGCAGTAACCTACCGCCACGGGAAGCTTTCGAAGTGAGGTGGGATCATAATTTATAAAAGCACATATATAAAATATTCAAATTAACCAATACATTCACCGCGATGGAATTTATTGAAAGCCAAAATAGAGAGGCATTTAACAACCACTTGGGGGAACAAACAACAGAAGATTATTCAGAATTCAAACAATGGGGAGGGGAAAAAAAGGAAAAGGAAAAGAAAAAGAAGACAGCAAATGGAAACATGCATGCTTTCAAAACTTGATGAAGCCAAGCTTGAAACATAGTAATTAAACTTCACTCTATATCAATTCTGGTTCCTGCAATGAAGTTTTAAAGGTAAGACCAGAACCAGTCAACTTTTCTTCGATTATTTTCCCCAAACGCTCTGACATCGATGGGGTTAAATAATTTTTCCAATCTCCAACTTCACCTTTTCTCAAGAAGTGAGAATTTTTCACCCCATCTACGTGCGCTCTACCGGTTTTGGTGACTTCCAAGTTTTTGATACAATCAAAACTACATAACTTGGAGATTTCTTCCACCACACCTTGGGTCACTTCCTCTTCCGAAAGAGGACATCCCAAGAAATCGGCCAATCTGTTAATGCAAGAGGCGATATCCTCTTTGAGATCTTCATATTTCAAGAACAATGTCTTATCGGGTTGTTCTATACTGGCTTTCCAGTAACCCAACGCATGTTCCCAAATGGGTCCAAAAATCTGGATTCCATTACAGGCCATCTCAAAAGCTTCAGCTAGGTCAGGTGGCTCCTTGTCCTGAGTTCTAGCTATAAATAGCCACTCTGAGATGAATTGGTCCAGTGGGTTCCTACAAATGTACACAATTCGACAGGTAGAATTCAGAATGGAACCTGGCAGTAAAGCATGCGGGACATGCGTTGCAAAAATCCTTGGTGCTGAAAAGCATTCAAGATTGGGTGATTGATGGTTGAGATAAAGATTAAACTCAAGGAAAGGTACAAGTTGATGAAGGTTAGTAGTATGCAAGGGGCTATTTTGTAATTCAAAACGGGAACGGTTCATAATGGTAAAAGTAAGGGCCTTGAGCCAAGTGGTGCCTGATTTCGGATAAGTGGCTAGTATTACATCACTTTCTTGTGCTTGGAAGTGCTTTTGAAAGGAGATAACAGCATTAATGGCAGGTTCTGGACACCAGAATCCTTGATATTCATAAAAATAAAAACCATCGCCTCTTTCTTTCCGAAGCTGACTCAAAATTAATTCTTGATTCTCCTGGGCTTTCTCTTCTGCTGCAGCATCAACTGAAGGATTTTTTGATTTTTCCATGGGAAATTTTAGAAACAATTAAAACAAGGGAAAAGTTATCTAAAGACAACTTGCAACGCTAGCACATTAAGGTCGATATTTATACATCACTAATTCTTCATCCCTCTTTTTTTCTTTTCTTTATTTTTTGCTGTTGATACATTTTTAATTTTTGAAAAGAAAAGAAAAAAAGTTGGCGTCATGCAAGGGGTCAAAAATACACCACTCAAAAAAATATATCAAAGTAAAAAAGTGGAGTTGTATTCCCATATTTTATTCAAGAGTGAGATTATTGGCATCCCTCTAAATATCTCTTAATATTTTTTTTTATTAATCCCATTAAAATATTTAAAAATATTATAAAATTCTTTCAACACCCTTTTAATTATAAAAATACCCTTAATTAAAATTTATTAGTATAAATCTTATTCTATAATTTTTTATAAGTTTTTATCATGTTAGGTATGGTAATTATTAGTGGAATGTGTTGGGTGTGCTTGAGTGAATTAAGTTAGGTTTATGTTTTATTAGTGAAACAAATGTAAGACTAAGATGTAATTAGTTTTATTTATTTGTGTGGCGTGGATTAACCATGTATTAGTATAAATAGAGGGAGGGGAGGGGGGAAACATACCTCTACACACCCTCGCTTCTCTTCTTTTCACTCAAATTTTTCTTATCATCTCTCTTTGTAATATATTTTCAATAAATAAAATTAGTTTTATTTCAATTTTCAAATGCCATTTTTTTAATTATGTGTTTTTCAATTTTAATAATTTCCTTTATTTCAAATATTTTTAGCTAAATATTAATAGTTAGGGTGAGGTGAAACTCTTAGTAGAAAAATATGATTTAATCAAATTTTATTTTTAATTGTACAAATTGAATTATTTTCTATTTAATTTTATCTATGTTTTATATTTTGAAATTTTGATTTATTGTAAACAAAAATGGGAGTTTGGTACAATGAATTCTTAATATCTTAGCATAAAATATGGTAAAATAGTATTTTGACTTATTATAGACAAATTAAGTTTTGACACATTAAGTTCTTAATCCATAATAAAATAAGTGGAAAAATAATTTTAATTTATACAATTAATCTTTTGGGAAATAAAATAAAAATAAAAAGAATTTGTTTAATTGTATTTATTACTAAGAGTGGATCCATAACCCTAACTAATTCAATTTCATATTTTTTCTTAAATTAAATTGCATATTTTTATTTTTTTGATAAACTTAAATAAACAAATTAAATTATTTCTCTGTGGATCTACCTCGGACTCACTGAGATGTAATATAACAAGACACTCTTATACTTCGGAGTTAGACATCACTTTTAAGTCGTGTCAGAATTCACTAAGGTAGCGTTTATTTTTTTGTCTGAAATCTAAATGGGTTTGAATTTTTCTAAAGTCTAAATGGGTCTGAATATGAAAATCTGAATGACATGTTTGTTTTTTTTTTTGAAATATCTGAATTTAAATGGCGTCTTGTTTGTTTTTATAATAAAAAAATCTTAAATTTAGTTATTTGACATTTATGTCCTTGTAAATTAAAACAAAACAGGAGGATTAGATTTTATAGTTTAGGAAATAAGTTATTTTATAGATATATTTTTGGAATATAATATTTACTTGTCATTTAAACCTTTTTTCATTCAGATAAAAGTCACAAAAGTTTACTTTTTCTATTCAGATGTAAATGTCTGAAAATTAGACATAAGTTCAAAAAAACAAACCAGTATATTTTCAAAAATATCTGAAATTAATAAAATTTCAGATTTCAGACATTTAACAAACAACCTCTAAGTAAGCCTTCAAGACTTCAACAACTCTTATAATTGACTTTCAAGGTATTAATAGACCTTTACAACAAGAGATTATCCCCAAGCTCTTAATGAAAATATATCCCAACACTTACAATCATTCAAAAATCAAGATTACAAATTAATTTTCTCTCACACAGTGTGTTTAATCACTCAAAAATCAACAAAATGGGAACGGTTCATAATGGTAAAAGTAGGGGCCTTGAGCCAAGTGGTGCTTGATTTCGGATAAGTGGCTAGTATTACATCACTTTCTTATGCTTGGAAGTGCTTTTGAAAGGAGGTAACAGCATTAATGGCAGGTTCTGGACACCAGAATCCCTGATATTCTTAAAAATAAAAACCATCTCCTTTTTCTTTCCGAAGCTGACTTAAAATTAATTCTTGATTCTCCTTGGCTTCCTCTTCTGCTGCAGCACCAGCTGAAGGATGTTTTGATTTTTCCACGGGAAGTTTTAGACAAAAATCAAACCAAGGGAAAAGTTATCTAAAGACAACTTGCAGCATTGGCACATTAAGGTAGATATTTATACATCATTAATTCTTCATCCTTCTTTCTTTCCTTTTTTTTTTTATTTTTTGCGCTGTTGATACATTTTTAATCTTTGAAAAGAAAAGAAAAAGTTGGCATCATGCGAGAGGTCAAAAATACACCACTAAAAAAAATCTCAAAGTCGAGCTGCATTCCCATATTTTATTCAATAGACAATTCCCATTCAACATCCAATTCCCATTCAATATTCGCCATAACTATCTAAGGAGGCCTACTGAAATACGCGCAATTGTGCACATTATTGTATGCGACTGACCAAATGTACGGCCAACTTCTAAATAGATTCATTATCTAAATATTATAATATGCCCCCGCTTATTATTTCCAAAAATTACCTTTTCTAAACTGCAAGAAGAAAAATCATGTCCTTGTAGATAAAAAATCAATTTTTTATTTGTAGTTTGATTTTGGGCATATAATTGTGGATATTTCGTTTTTTTTTTATTGAGGAAAAAAGTTTTTTTGATTAGAGAATTTGTTAGGCGTTGTCATTGCAAGTTTAGGGTTTAGTTCACACTTTAAAGTTAAAAGAAAAGGAATCTTAAATTCTGTGTGATTAATTTACTTAAGTACCGTTGATTTTAATAAGAAATTTTATCAAATTTGTTCAATTTACAGTCGCTGATCAACCTTTCTTGCACAATATACTCTGTTCTTCTTTCGGCAATAACTCTCAATTACACATTCGAATCAACCTTTAAGTATGAAGCAACAATTAAAAAAGATCATCTTCCCTTTCCCAGTAGAAATCAAATGAAAATCGGTAGTTTCAAAAGACTCTCTCTCTCTGGGAATCAAATCCATATCATCTCAAATGATTAAGGATTATATCCTTAATTCCTTTTTGCTTTTTGCACTGATTTTATTTCTTTATTGAATCAAGATAATTTTGGGTTTATGTAATTGATTCTAAAAAAGGTGCAGATATTTAAATTGAACCCACCAAAATATAAAATTTTACATCATAAATCCACATTAATACTTAAAATGACTTTGTTAAGGCAAAATTATCATTACAATAATGCCATACTTACTTGGTTAAGATATAAACTTTATATCCCAACTCTTGTGGCTAGGGCCTAGGAGCGGGCAAAATTCGGTTCGGTTCGGTTTTTTATATAACCGAACCGGTTCAAGTCTTATTATATCACAAATTTTTTTGCAAACCGACCTTCCATGGACCTTCCATTCAAATGTTCAAAAATGAAAAAGAAAAATAGTTGCCATGAAAATGTTCTTTCAGCTATTTTCCTGAGCATGAAAGCTATTTTTAATTTTTTATTTCCTTCTGAAAGGTTAGAAATATAATTTAGTTAACAGTATCAATTTAGAATCAATGGTTGTTCTTGACAATAGTATCGGCAAGCTTTCAGTCACTTCATATTGGATTATGTTATCATTACAACAACTCCTTTTTATATAGCTTAAGTGTGAGTCGCATTATCATTATTTAGCAATTTAATTACTTTCTTCAAAGTAAAAACCTCCCGCGCCCCCCCCCCCCCCCCAAAAAAAAAAAGTTGAACAGAAAAGATTGTTTAGCCTTTGATCGAGATGTCTATTGGGCCGGGCCACTCAGCATAGCACGCGTCCTAATAGGGCTGATTAAAATTTTAGTACTTATTTTAATTGAATAGAATAATATTAAATCTAATAATATTTTGTTTCACTTCCATCAAATTGATTTTTTTGGAACTATTAGAAAACATTAATGAAAATTTCATTTAATTTTAATTGATTGAATAATGTTAGTAATAATTTATCATTCACTGAGTATGAGCATACAAATATGTCATTTTGAAGTGCTTATACAAATCGATTCGGATCATTTACAATCTTTCACTTATAGTTCGCTTAAAAAAATAAAGATAAAGTTATAGATATTTGTATAAACTTATTTCATTTAAATTAATATGATATAACTCAACTGACTTGATTAAATAACTCGTGACTTATATTATTTATTTTTTAAAATTTATATTTTTATCCAACCGATAAATTTGTACTAAGAATTTAGAGTTTTATCAAAATTCCACTCAAAATTCTGCCTCTGAAAACGAGAGTGGAGTTATTTTCTCTAAACGATGCCAAGGTCTTTTCGAAAAGGCCCAAGATTTGTTTTCTCACCGGTGGGACCCTATGTTCATGGTCAATGGTCACCTTCATTTGACGCCGTTCTGACAAATTCTTAAACCTATTATGGTGCGTTTACTTCTAAGGAATGGGAATGGGGTGGAATGAGAATGGGCTGGGAATGAGAATGGGTTAGAATGGGAATAAGGAATGGGAATGTGATTTCAATGTTTACTTGGTAAAAATAAATAGGAATGGGAATATCTTTGGAATCGGGTGATGTGTTTATTTTTGGCAAAATAAATGGGAATGAGGAATGGGAATGATAATCAATTTCTTAAAATACCATAAAAAGTATTAAATAATATAATTTTCATTGACTAGATACATGTATAAATATTATTATAAAAATGATATTAATTAAAAAATAAAATTAATAATAATAATAATATTTTAGTTATTATTATTATTATTATTGTTATTATTATTAACAATAAAAATAATGATAAAAATAATATTTAATAAAAATAATTAATTTATCATTATTAACAATATTATCCTTATTGTTGTTGTTGTTATTATTATTATTATTATTAAATTTTATTAACTTTATTATTTTAGTTATTATTAATTGTTGTTATTATTATTTTTATTAATATTATCAGTATTAATATTTATTATTATTATTAAAATTAAATTTTATTAACTTTATTATTTTAGTTATTATTAATTATTGTTATTAATATTAAAATTTATTATTTTAGTTATTATTAATTATTGTTATTATTATTTTTATTAATATTATCATTATTAATAATAAAAATATTGATAAAAATAATATTAATAAAAATAATTAATTTATCATTATTAACAATATTATCCTTATTATTGTTCTTATTATTATTATTATTATTAAATTTTATTAACTTTATTATTTTAGTTATTATTAATTATTGTTATTAATATTAAAATTTATTATTTTAGTTATTTATTATTATTATTATTATAATTAAATTTTATTAGCTTTATTATTATAGTTATTATTAATTATTGTTACTATTATTATTATTATTAAAAATAAATTTCATTAACTTTATTATTTTATTTATTATTAATTATTGTTATTAATATTAATATTTATTATTTTAGTTATTATTAATTATTGTAATTTTATTAACTTTATTATTTTATTTATTATTGATTAATGTTATTAATATTAAAATTTATTATTTTAGTTATTATTAATTATTATTATAATAATTAAATTTTATTAACTTGATTATTTTAGTTATTATCAATTATTGTTATTATTATTTTTATTAATAATAATAATTATAAATGTTAATAATGATAATATTAATAAAAAAATAATAACAATAATTAATAATAACTAAAATAATAAAGTTACTAAAATTTAATAATAATAAAATTAATAATAATAATAACAACAATAATAAGGATAATATTGTTAATAATGATAAATTAATTATTTTATTAATTATTATTTTTATCGTTATTTTTATTGTTAATAATGATAATATTAATAATAATAATAATAATTACTAATAATAACTAAAATAATAAAATTTAATAATAATAATTATTATTATTAATAACATTTAAAATAATAAAATTATTTGTGATTTGAACAATGGTAATTTAGGAAATATGAAAAAATTAGAATGATAGAAAAGTAAATTTATGTTTCTTCCCATTCCCACATTTTCATTCCCATAATGCTATTGGGAATGGGAATCCCATTTCTTTTTCCCAAAATTTGTGGGACCCACACACTTTATTCTCATTCCCCAATTATATTTTACAAGATTGAGAGAATAAATTGGGTTTCATTCCCATTCCCCATTCCCATGAAGTAAACACACCATAAGTGTACAGAGGGCAGTTTATATTGGCAATTTTCCTTCTTTATGTAGATGATACATATCTGGAGTTTTATTTTCAATGTAGAAACTAATTAGGAAGAAAAAAAATTATCTGATGTACAAGTTTGATAAACACCTAAATTGGTTGTATTTGTAATATCACATATTGATTGATGATTGTTATTTCAGCATAGATCCAATGCTTATTAAACCCTATCAATAACTTGCAGCACAGGAAGCTTCTGACTAAAAACTAAATCAGGATCGAATTTGCATGCAAGTGGATTGAAGCACGGAGATCGTGAAATGCAAGTGTGCTCAAAATATAAGAAATGGCTTGAAAAGAAAGAAGGGTGAATTGGTATTTTAAAAATTATCCTAAAAGCAAACACACAACAATCCAATCTAATGTCTTAATCAATTGAAAACAATAAATTCAATAAAGCACAATAATAAATGAGTAAGGGAAGAGAAAGCAAACTCTATGAGGATTTTTTACGTGGTCGGCTTATCCCCTTAAGGAGGAGTTCAGTTTAAAAGTGCTTAAATGGTCGAGATAACGTCCACGCCTCCAAGCAACCAAGAAAGCAAGGAGGAGTTCAGATATTTTAGAAATCGAGGATTTCACTATCCAAGCCTTTCCAAGGCTTCAAATGTTTACAATTGATTAAAGTATATAAAGGTGTCAATGAACCTTTACAACAAGAGATTATCCCCCAATCTCTTCACTCAAGTGTTTCCCACACTTAAATACTCACAAATTTGATGAGGAAATGAAAATTACAACAAAAACTCTCTTTAAGAGTAGATGAACAAATTGAAGAACAAAAAATGATTCAATATTTTTGATTTGCGATTTGAGAGCTTGATATATGTTGTGTGCCCTTTGATTTTGCTTGCTTGAGTTCTTGAAAATGAATTGGCTTTGAGTTTTTATAGTTGGAGCTAAAAAACTAGCCGTTATTCACTTTTTACTCATAATGCCATGAAGGATGAGATGGATTCTCGAATAATAACCAAGTTTATGGTATCCTGCCTAAAGAAGCAAATGCTATTGATTTAAATGGGTTTTCAAAACCAAAAAGATTCTTTAGGCAATTAAGATTAAAGCAAAATTTGAATTTTGAGTGATTATCATGAATCTCCGCAAGAAGGATTCTTGTGATATCGGATTGCCGTTTATGCAAATGGATGTGAAGCTTTCATCCCTAAACTCAAGAAATCTATATATGGATTAAAGCAAAAGCTTCTCGACAATGGTATTTAAAATTCCATAATGTAATTTCTTCATTTGGTTTCACGGAGAACATTATGGATCAATGTATTTAGACAAAATTATCTTTTAGGATTGTCGTTTATCCAAAGCGATTTCTCTCTGCAGTTTGACGTGAAGTTTTTTCATGTCAATAAAAATTCAAAGAGATAGATCCCAAGGCATGTTAGGACTATCTCGAAACTAGGATTGTATTAGAGCTTTTCATCCGGAGAGTTTCTGCCCCATAACCGGATTGCCGTTTAGCATAACCGGATTGCCGCTTGATACAGTAACGGTACAGTGCACTGTTTGCTAAAATTACAGTTTGACCCCAAAACTTTATGAAACTGTAGTATGGCCCAAAACGTTATAAAAATTTACAATTAAGTCCAATTTCAGAATTTGTAAAAATTACTTTATGAATCCCAAAACATTATGAAATTATGATATGGCCCAAAATACTATAAAACGTTTCAAATAAATCCTTTCCAAAATTTCAAGTAATACTTATTGATTTCAAAGTTTTCAAAACTCTTTCAATTAAACCATGAACTTGAAAAACAACCAATTTCATAAAATCATTTTTCCATTAAATATAAAACCTTTATAAAGTGAAAATAATGATTTATTTAAAATGTATTCAATACAAAAAATTATTTGAGCTTTTAAAAACTTAATCATTCTTAATTTTGTTTGTTATCATCAAAATCAACATTATGTTAACATAAATGTTAACAATCTCCCCCTTTTTGATGATGACAAACCTTTCATGTATTTAAAGAATGATTGAATAAATTGCTCCCCCTAAATGCAAGCTCCCCTTACAATTTGAGCTTAAAAGATTAATCATTCTTAATCTTGTTTGTTATCATCAAAATCATTATGAAAACATATATGTTAACAGATCGGGGATGGAACATGTTTGCAAGCGTAACCACTCAGAAACACATGATCAAACTCAATTGATGAAGCAAAAATTGGAACATCTCAAAACAGGGCAATCAAACTCAAGGTAGTGAATATGGGAGCATGATCAACTTCGCTAAATATTAGTTCTTGGTTCCTCCAACGATGTTTTAAAGGTAAGACTAGAGCCATCCAACTTTTCTTCCACAATTTTCTGCAAATGTTGTGACATTGAAGGGGATAAATAGTTTTTCCAATTTCCAACTTCACCTTTTCTTAAGAAGAGAGAATTTCCAGGCAATAGTGGGTACACTCTTACCAGTTTTGTTGACTTGCAAAATTTTTGATGTTATGAAAATTACAAAGGTTTTCCGAGATTCTCATATTTCAAGAACAATATCTTATCAGGTTGTTCTATGCTGGCTTCCTAGTAACCCAACACATGTTCCCAAATGGGTCCAAAGACGTGGATTCCATTACAAGTCCTCTCAAAAGCTTCATCTAGATCAAGTTGAGATGGCTCCAAGTTGTTGCGTTTCGCCATGAATTGCCATTCTGAGATGAAGTGGTCCAAAGGGTTCGTGCAAATGTACACCATTCGATAATTTGATTCTAGAATGGAACTTGGTTACTGAGGCATATGGGACACGTGTTGGAAAAAAATCCTTCTTGTCGAACTCGAAAAGCATTCAAGATCTGGAGATTGGTTAATATTCTGATAAAGGATAAACTCAACGAAAGGTACAAGTTGATGATGGGAGGTAGTAAGCAAGGGGCTATCTTCAATTGCATAACGTGAACGGTTCACAGGGGTAAATGTGAGGGCCTTGAGCCTAGTGGTGCCTGATTTTGGATAAGGGGTTAGTATTATATCACTGTCCTTTGCTTGGAAGTGCTTTCGAAAGGAGATAACACCATTAACAGACACCAAAATGCCTGATGTTGATAAAGATGAAAACCATTGCAGATTTTCATTTTCTGAAACTGGTCAGTCAAGAACAATTCTTGATCCTCTTCCACTGAATTGTTTTTCAGTTTTGTTTTCTGAAGCTGATCAGCCAAGGACAAAGCTGAAAAGCAGGCTTTCCTCAGAATTCAGCTGCTGCTAGCTACAGTGCATCGCATGGGAAAGCTGAAGTTTGGTATTGAATTCGGTGCTCGCATGGTCACCATCATTTGTGTAATTCACTTTCTTGGTGGTTCACGTGAGAGTTCCATCAAGTTTTGTCATTTGGTGTGCAATGAGTCGTCAGTCGGCAAAGCTTCTGCAAGCTCTCATTGTTCTCGCTGACAATTCGGCAGTCCTACTTTGTATTCCATATCTCAACTAGTGCTCTCTAATGATACTTCAATATCACATTAATACTATAATTAGACATTAAATTCAAGAATAATTTTTGCAAATTATATCTAATAAGGCTTAACTAATAATATCTGCCATGCCGACTCCATCTTTTCATTGCTTGGCTTGGTTTGATGGATAACACAAAGTTGCATTATATATCTAGTGCACGTCGTGTGCATTTTTTTTTAAGTTACCCTGAAGATTAGCCTAATATCAACGTTATTTATAAATTTCTAATTAGTAATATAGGAACTGTAAAAGTAAAACAACTAGGTGAAAGGACTGAATAGAGGTCTCTTTGGGAAAAATCATTCTAGATCATATCAGCTAGCGAAATTTCAAATTATTATCCTTAAATAATTTATTTTCTTGAGATTCCCTAAACAATTTAAATTGATTCTTTCTTTTTTAAGTTTTTGTTCGGATTGTTAACTTAAGCGTCGGAGTTACTGTATAAGTATTATACTGCTGCTCTTCGCAATTATTATATTGAAGCTCAATACGTAGAATTTCTTTTTTTTTTTTTAAATTTTAGAAATCAACAACGCATAGCCCAAAAGTCTGACAAAATTTCATTAAAAAATCTACTCTCACTTAAATTCAGAAAAAATCTATAGTAATCAAGATTTCTAAGACAATTAGGGAATTTAAATGAGTCTCCGTAGAAGTTCAAACTCACGCCCACAAAACACTTGAGGCGTGAGTTACCCGGGTGCTCCTCTTTCTCTCTAAAACTAAATCAACTAAAAGTTGAAATAATTAGTCCTCAAAAAGTTAGCATTCAATAAAGCAGGGCATAGCTAGTAGCTACGACAAATTTACAAAAGATAAAGCAGAGGAAGACATGGAGACTGTGTACTACATATTTTTGGGACGATTGTCAATTTTTCTTCTACTATAATCCATATTTATATTTATCTCTTATCATTCTTATAATAAATATTAACCCCTAGCAGAATAATTTTATAATATTATTTTTATTTTTAAACACACTTTTATTCATTTTTATTATAAGTTAAATAAATCATATGAATGGTAATTATAATAAAAAGATTGGGTATTAAAAATAAAAAATATATATTTTGATGTGAATAAAAATTAATAGCAAAAATATTTTTCTGGCACTTTTTTGTTTTCTAAGTATTCTCTTCATCTTTGTTATAAATTAAATAGGTCATATGAATGGAAATTAAAAATTAAAAATTTAATTATTAAAAATAACAAATATATGCTTTGTTGTGAATACAAAATTAATAATAAAAAATTTTTCTTGAACTTTTTTATTTATAAACATTTTCTTATAATACAAATATAAAATAGAAAAGTATAAGAAAATATTTATTTTTTATTCACATCAAAACATATACTTTTAGTTTTAATATTTTAATTTTTTATTTTAATTTCTATTTATATGATTTATTTTTATTTATAATAAATATAAATAAAATTATATTTAAAAATAAGAGTTATATCATAAAATTATGCTGCTGATGGAGTTTTTAATTATTATAAAAATAATAAAGAGCAAATAATATGTATTAGTGACAATAGAGGGGAAATTGACAATCTTCCTATATTTATATATCGTCACCGACACTGAGGAGTCCTATGGATCAATTACGCTCTTGTCGGCTTTTTATCAACTTTTTTGCTTTGGCTTTTTATCAACTTTTTTGCTTTCTTTCAGCCAATAGGCAAATAAACATTTTACTTATAATTGCTCAATCATCTCAAGTATACATGATATTGCCAAATTGTTAATTTTTTAATAGATTGTGTATTTTTTTAATACCGAAAAAGATAATAAGACCCTAAGTATTATATAAATCCTTTAGTTTACAAAAATTTCTGCCACCAGCAATCTAGTCGAGTAGTTTTTAAGTATTTTTATTTTACTATCCACTTGAATTTATCTTAAAGGAGTTAGGGAATAAAAAATTAATTTATCTAAATTATATAAGATAATTTTATAGTGACTGCCTATTACTCTTCATATTCTTAGCGTCCCTCGTGCTGGTATTGAAGGTTGGCTTCATAATGATTGTATAGGGACCGGTTTCTCTCCTTTTGTTCAGCCTTAACTTTGATAAGCTCGTTTTTTTACTAAAAATAAAAAATTAATTTACGCTTTACCAAAATTGATTCCCAAAAAATTTGGTTCGGTTCTTTTTTTTTTTAATAATTGATTCTTTTTTACAAATACACAGGTAAAGATAAATCAATAAAAAACTAAAAGTACTATTCAGATTTTAATTGATGCCAAGCCAAAAAAAAACAGATACATTTTTTATTAGAAAAAGGGCATGTGGCATGATATAAGAGGACATAAGATGCAATTTCATATCCTAAAATTATTAAATTATGTAAAAATAAACATAATAGATATAATTGAAAAATTAATATTTGTTCGGTTCATAATTTACTTCAGGATTTTTTGGCTCAATTTTGTACCAAATCGAACTAAACCAATGCCTAACTCTACCCACGCCCTCTATCTTTTTAAAAATAACTAAATGAAAAACAAAAAATAAATAGACTTGGCACGTTTCAATTATTCCAAAGATAGATATGATATTATTCTTTCAATATATTAACTTTAAAATTTTTCAATAAATATAAACAGCTTAATATATGTAATAGACTTATAATATTAAAATAATTTTAAAATTGTAAATTACTGTATTTATTTTAATATATATTTTTATTTATCATAAGGAGTTTGAACGAATCTTTGGTTAAATAGATTTTAAAATTATGAAAATACATTTCATTTATTAATAATATTAAAATTGTTTTGTATTTTTTAAAATTTTGGATACCAATTTTTAAATATGTTTTATCATCGAATGAGACCAAAAGGTTCTTTAATTAATTTAAATAGATCTAGATTTTAAAAATTAAAGGGGTTTAATTGAAAAAACTTTAATTGTACCAAATTCGAATCCTTTTACTTTACTGTTTTACATGTTTGGATACCAATTTGGTATCCAAATCCAAATTCAAATCCAAATCCATCCTTTAATGTTTGGATACCATCCGAATCCGAATCCAAATCCAAATCCAAATACTTTACTGTTTTACATGTTTGGATACCAATTTGGTTAAATACATTTCATTTATTACAGAAATAATTGTACCAAATTCGTAGACTTTTTTTGCCAATTTGGATACCAATTTGGCAAATAAATTTTTACTGTTTTACATGTTTGATGGTACTATCTTTTATCTAATCATTAGATTCGTTTGATAGATATATGATTGTTATTTCAAACATAAATTCGTTTGATAGATATATGATTGTTATTTCAAACATAGATCAAGATATATGATTGTTATTTCAAACATAGATCAAGATATATGATTGTTATTTCAAACATAGATCAACTAAATCAGGATCAAATTTGAATGCAAGTAGATTAAAGCATGGTAGATTAGGGAAGGAACGTACTTGCATACCTAACTACTCAGGAAAACATGATCACAACATATTCAATTTGAAGATGTTGATTGATCATGGCAGATTAAACCCAAACATCACTCGCTTTCAGGAAAACATGATCACAACTCAACAGAATGATTTATTTAGAATTCAATAAAAGCAAAGGAAAAATATCGAAACTCGCTTACAAATATGAAGAAACAAAGACTGAAACATATCAAAACAAGCTTAACCCGAAAACATGATTAAAGCCAATGGTGGATTGGAACATGATCACGTTCACTCAATATTATTTCTGTGCTTCCTCCAATGATGTTTTAAAGGTCAGACCAGAACCAACCAACTTTTCTTCCACAATTTTCTGCAGACGTTGAGACATTGAAGGGGTTAAATAATTTTTCCAATCCCCAACTTCACCTTTCCTTAAGAAGAGAGAATTTTTAGTCCCTGTTGCGTTCACAGTACCACTTTTGATGACTTCCAAATTTTTGATGTTATCAAAACTGCAGAGTTTGGCGATTTCTTGTACCACATCTTGCGTGGCTTCATCTTCAGAGAAAGGGCATCCCAAGAAATCGGCCATTCTCTTAATGTGAAAGGTAACATCTTGTTTGAGGTCTTCATATTTCAAGAACAGTATCTTATCAGGTTGTTCTTTGCTGGCTTTCCAATAACCCAACACATGATCCCAAAAGGGTCCAAAACTTTGGATTCCGTTACAAGTCCTCTCGAAAGCTTCATCCAGATCAAGATGAGAGCTGTTGCGTCTCGCTATGAATTGCCATTCTGAGATGCATTGGTCCAAAGGGTTCCTGCAAATGTACACAATTCGACAATTAGAACTCAGAATGGAACTTGGTAGTGAAGCATATGGGACGTGCGTTGAAAACATCCTTCTTGTCGAACTCGAAAAGCATTCAAGATCCAGAGATTTGTTGTTATTGTGATAGAGGTTAAACTCAACGAAAGGTATAAGATGATGAGGGGAGGTAGTAAGCAAGGGGCTATTTTCAATTGCGTAACGTGAACGGTTCGCGATGGAAAATGTAAGGGTCTTCAGCCAAGTGGTGCCTGATTTCGGATAAGGGACCAGTATTATATCACTGTCTTCTGCTTGGAAGTGCTTTTGGAAGGAGGTAACACCATTAATGGCTATGGATGGGCACCAAAATGCTTGGTACTGAAAAAGATCAAAACCATTGCAGATTTTCACTTTTGGAAGCTGAGTCAAGAACAATTCTTGATCCTCTTTGGCTTTCTCTTCTGCTGCAACCGAAGGATTTTTAGAAATTTCCATGGAAAATTTTGGTACTGGAACTAAGGGAAAAGGACTTAGATTATTAATTCTCAGGAATCAAAGACAAAAAAATGCAGAGAATGAACCGTTTAAGGAATGAGCAAAGCGTTGACAATGAAACTGAGACAGGACTTATTTACCCAAAACTGAAACAATTTGGGCAATAGCGGAATGCAGATAAAACTGTGCAAGCTTTCTCATATTTTACACAAGAAACATTTTGCAACTGTTGTGCTGCATTTGTTTCTTCTTCTTCAACTAAAACTTATGCTAAGTTAAACGATCCCATAAGTATTTATAGCAAGAGAACTCGTACGGACATTAATTTCATCAATACTAATTATCAGTCACATTCTACCCTTGCCATCGGCTAACGTTGGAAATCACATTCGACAACGAAAAAGAAAGTAGCTTTATGCACTTATAAAAAGTTGAAATGTAGTTATCAATGGTGTTGGTCTAAAACTTCAATATCAATAGTGGGATAAAAGAGAACCTTTGAACGAGATCAAATGGTTCATAAACTCAGTGGTGGATCCAAACACTTAAATTAGAAGGGCCTTAATTAAAAAAAATTTAATTTAATTTGAAATACTTAATATTTTTTTCTACTACTAAATTAAACACATTTAATTAAGTTATCCAAATTTTAATTTAGATATTTATTTATTTATTTATTTATTTTTGCTTTTCACTTGAACACATTTAAAATCTCAAAAATTTACCTTCTAACCTTACCATCAACTATCATTAAAAAGCACATTCAATAAAAACATTTAAAGTCCAAAAATTCACTTCAAATTTCATCAACTGTCATTGAAAAGCGCATTCAATAATGAAAAAGAAGATAACTTCATGCACATGTAAAAAGTTGAAACGTAGTTACTAATTGTGCTAGCCTAAAACTTCAGTGTCAATAGTACAATAAATGTGTACCATCGAATGAGATCAAATGGTTCATAGTTTGTGATAGATCTAGGCACTTAAACTAAGGGGCTTAATTGAAAAAACTTTTATTTTAATTTGGATACTTAATTTTTTTTTACTTTTCTTAAACACATTTTAAGTCTTAAAAATTCAAATTCCACACTTAACATCAACTATTATTGAAAAGCATATACAATTAGGGAAAAAAAAAAAAAGATAACTTCGTGCACATGTATTATTATAGATGTTAATTTTAACAAACGACATAAACCACTAAACCAGTTTTAAAAGGGTATAATTTATAATATAGATTTTGTATCATTTAAAGCATTAGTTAATTATATTGTTGGATGATTTATCCACATCAATTATAGATAATATATAATTATAGCAATTTTATATTTGTTAAAACACTAATTATTATTATTAGTAAAGAATTAAAATAATATTGGTGCACTATTTTTTAAAATTTATTAACATATTATAAAAAAAAAAGTTAAATTATAACATGAATAAATAATATAATATTAACAAAGTAAGTAGATTGTGGGACTGGTGCACTATTATTCACATATAAAGATTAAAGTTGTAGCTTTAGTGGGCCCTAGATAAAACAAAAATCAGAAAACGTTAAAAGGTTATTTTTCACTTTCCTTTGTTAAAGTGAAAAGCAAGATGATTTCATTTTCGTTGAAAAATAGAAACCGGTACTATTTAATCCTAACCAAACGCATTTTCTTATTTTGTGTTTTTGTAAAATAAAAAATGACAAATGTAAAACAATACCAAACGCACCCTTAATTTTTTTTTTTTTTCACACATTTAAAGTATCAAATTTTCAAATTCTATTCTTACCATCAATTATCATTTAAAAGAACATTCAATAATGAAAAAGAAGATAGTTTTATGCACATGTAAAATGTTGAAACATACACTACATAGTTATTAATGATAGAGGGCCAAAACTTCAATATCAATAGTAGGATAAAAGTAAATTATTGAATAAGTCTAAATGTGTCAAAGTTAATGGTGGATCCAGACACTTAAAATAGTAGACACTGAATTAAAAAAAAATTTATTTTAATTTATGATATTTAATTTTTTTTTAATATTCACTTAAACACATTTAAAGTCTCAAAAATTTAAATTCTACCCTTATCATCAACTATTATTGAAAAGCACATGTAAAAAGTTGAAACATAGTTATTAATTGTGCTTGCCTAAACTTGAGTGTCAATAGTTGGATAAACGGGTGCCAAGGAATGAGATCAAATCATTCATACTTAGTGGTGGATCTAGTTACTTAAATTAGGGAGGCTTACTCCAAAAAATTCTTATTAAATTTGGAATACTTATTTTTTTTACTGTTTACTTAAACACATCTAAAGTCTCAAAAATTCAAATTCTACATTTAACATCAACTATTATTGAAAAGCATATTCAATAATAATAAATAATAATAAAAAGATAGCTTCATGAAAATATAAAAAAGGTGAAATGTAATTATTAATGGTGCTGATCTAAAATTACAATATTGGGATAAAAGTGAACTATTAAATAAGATCAAATAGCACATTTAAAAGAAAAAAATATTGGCCTAAAAGAAATTGAATGCACTCCTGGGCTAAGTCTGGGTTCACCCCATGTTATTATAGTAGTTAATCAAAATTAACTAAAATATTAAAATTTATTAGGTAAAAAGAATTTTTCCAGTTAAAGAAGATTAGATTGAGATATTTGACTAATTAACTAAAATAGAGAACCCACTAAAATATATCTTTTTATGTGATAGTAATCTAAAAAATTACAACTTCTTTAATTTTCTCTATTCAAATAGAAATAAAATAAGTTATACTTATATGCTGCAATATTATATTTGCATTAGAGATTACATCCATAAATTCATGCTCATATGTTAATTCATTTGTAATTTTATTGCAAATGCATTAATATATTAGCATAAATTTCTTGATACATCACTCATGATTAATTTATATTAAGTTTTTAAATTACAGTATCTAAAAATAAAATCTATTTAGTATTCATATAGTTAACGTTTAAAAAATACAAGTAAATATTGGAAAAAAAAAATTTAAATAAAAAATTATATTTCAATTTATAAAAATTATTTTCACGAGATTAGTATTTCTTTACTACAAAGAACTTTAAAAAAAATTCTACAAATAATTAAAAAGATAAAGAATGTACCTACCACCTATATAATTAATTAATTTTAGTTCGTTAAAATCATGGGTGGAGATCATGAGTCATGACCCATTTAAAAACAAACATTATTAATGTTGTACAAAGTTATACAGTAGTTTCTTAATAATTCATTTACTGATTGCTCCGTGACATCAAAGAGCTGGGCCACATATCTGATATGATCAAATAATTGTCCTGTGACATTAAAGAATCGGACACGCGGCCCAGGAATAGCTGGAAAGGCAGCCGTGCCGACAACGTCACAAAGGCGAAGGGAACAGGTTCAGACGAGCTAGAAAGGCACCCGCAGAGATTTGGCAGTTTAAAAAATCTGTGGGTTTGGTCATCCCGAAAGTGAGACTCATCCCAGAACGGAGAGGTACATCACCTACTGCAATGCACACCCCGATGGGATCACTCGATGGACTCCTAAAGCTTTACTTGCCCTAAGGCAGCGGAGATTAATTCTCTCCTTAATTTGTTTGGACTTGCAGTGCTCCGAGGCTAAATGCATATAATAGTCTCCAGGAATTTCTTTAAATGGGTGGCTACACACCGGTTCTTGCTGAGAAAAAGTGAGACACATCACATGAAGGCATGCACTGTGTCAAATAGGACACCATGAATTAACTTGGTTTGGTCCACCCAAAAAAAAAAAAAAAATCATCAAAGAAGAAAATTCCTAGCACATTGGACAAAGAGATGACATATTCCTTTCATAACTAAGTCAGAATGGCACATTCATTTCCACATTAAGTTAGTACTGATCCATTTTGTACCTTTTTTTAAGAACTGTCAAACAACATTAAAATAATAATAATAATAATATAATTATAAATTTTTATATAAATTTATCTTATATAAATTAATATACTATTAATTTATTGATTGAATAAAAATAAATTATTTAGACCAAAAAATATTTAATTTAACTAATTTTATCATACCATATCAATTTATATAAAATAAATTTATACAAGAGTTTATAAATATATCGTTACTAAAAAAAAATACATTATAATTTTATAGGGTTATTTAGCGTCAGCTCCCAATTGTTTTGATATTTTGCACCGCTCATCCACATCTTTCCACCATGTGCACTGCACCCCCATTTCCATCCAAAAACCAGTTAATTCTAAATGCTTGGGCTCATATTAACCTAAAAGAACACACTACCCCTAGTTTGAATTGCCTTGAGTATGCAAGCACTAAAATACCCCTTACAACTTATAAAACTTACCTCAAGAAATAAAAGTTAAGGAAAAATGATAAACGAACGAAAGGAAGACTAAAGGACGACATAAACGGCAGCGTGGGCTTGCCGTTTCACGCGTTCCCTTAGGCCAATTTGGAAATGCATGAGACCACAATAAATAATAAAATAAAGAATAAATAATGGAAAAAAGCAGCTCAAATATCTTCCTTCATCTTTTTCCTTATCCGTTATCCACTCTCCCCTGCCACTCGTTCTCCAGATTTGTTTAATCCCCTCCACTCGTTTGGAAACAGTAGCACTTCTTTAACTTCGTCCCCTCCCTTCGTCCCCTTCGTTAACTTCATCCCCATCATGACCATCCAACGCTACAGGCAGTATCAGAACTCGTCCCCAACGCCTGCTGACGATCGATCTACAACGGTCACGATCGATCTGCAACGGAGCTGCCACCAGCAGAACAACCGGAAACGAACAAACGTCCCCTCCGTTTCAGTCATCACTAAGGTCCCGTTTAACTCTTTCTATCTCTTATTCGTACATAATCAATATTTTGTATCAATTTTTGTCAAATAATTATAACGAAATGACTTGCACTAGCCAAAAATCTTATTTTATTATTATAATGAAATTGTAAAACCAGCAAACTTCAAAATGAGAGACGAAGCGTGATTCCGGAGGGAAAGAAGAAAATCAAACACAAAATCATCAATAGATTACAAAATAATTCCAATAATCCCACCAAAACAAACAAAATCCAACAATAAAGGAATCCTAAGCTAATTATACCAAACCCTTGCTGTAAATTTCACTGTAAAATTCTGTTACAGCAGAAACCAAAAACCAAGAAAATTTATCAAAAAGAAACAAAAAAATCAAAAACCCTAAAGCTGAAGATTTCAAACCCTAAATTAAATTATAGAGGGAGCGGGCACGCGGCAGCTTCAAGCGGTCGCGTTGGCGGTTTCGTGTAGCAGTGGAGGTGACGGTTTCGAACGGTGGCAGATCCCGTAGCATTTTGTTGTTGTCGATTCAAGACAGCATTTCGAGCAGTGAAAGGATAAAAGAAAAAAAAAAGGAGAGTAAAAAGAAAGAAAAAGAAGAAGAGAAAGAAAAAGTAAAGAGAGAGAAAAGATATAAAAAAGAGAAATGCTAGGTAGCGAGAAGGACGAGAGAAACGGCAGCTGCTGCTGCCGTTTCGCGTCTCATCCCTCTCGCTACTGAGTACATTATAAAAATAAGAAAAATAAATAAAAAATAGAAAATGTAATGGGCACGTGATTTAGCAGTATTTCACTTTTCATTTTCCTCTCTCTCTCTCACGTCCCTCTCAACTCCAACCAGGCCTCACTTTTCTCTCTCTGTCTCTCTCTCACGTCTCTCTCCAGCAACCTCTGTTCACGGCTTCTCTCTCCGGTCACGATCCAGCAACCTCTGTTCACGGCTTCCCTCTCCGGCCACGAACCAGCAGCCGCTCACATCCTCTGTTCACGGCTTCTCTCTCCGGCCACAAACCAGCAGCTCCTCACGTCCTCTGTTCACGACTTCCCTCTCCGGCCACGAACCAGTCACGGTCTCCTCCCTCTCCAGCTAGTCTTACACGGCAAGCGGCTCTCTCGGCAAATATTAAAGTGAGCGGTGGCTTAATTTTTTGTTATGTGAAAGATCTGGCACATACTGTAGAATTGAAGTTTGTTTTTTTGGTGGGTCTCGTTGGAATTTAATCTTCTAAAATTTAAGCAATGTAATAAGTTAAGTTGCTGGAATTTACCCTTGTTATTTTGGTGGGTCTCATTGGAATTTAATTTTCTGGAATTTAAGCAATGTAATAAGCAAAGTTGCTGGAATTTAAACAATGTAACAAGCGAAGTTGCTGGAATTTAAGCTTTTGGAATTAGCAGTTAATGCTCTGTAAATTTTATGTTTCACAAGAATTAATTATTTTTGGTTATCTAAAAAAAGCAATGTCATATGTGAATTTTGAAAATAAATCTGCTTCTGGACTTGTTGTGGTTTATGTTATGAATTTGGTTTTATTTTAATTCTCTTTGTTTTAGAAATTTTGTAAATTTAAATTTTTTAAAACTGAATATAAATGTTAATTACTTTGTAGGAAAGAAAAATTTTGAAAATGAGCGAGCAATTGAAGATATACTACTGGAGAAATTTGAAACAACTCTTGGTATGTTATTCGATGGTTATGAGGAAATGTTTGAGTTTTACAAAGCATACGGTAAATAAGAAGGATTTCTCGTGAAGAAGCTAACGGTAAGAAAGGGAGCGACGAGACTGTAAAATAAGCGACCTTTGCATGTGGCCGTAGTGGCAAAGCAGATAGTAGATCTGCTAATATGCTGAAGTTGAAACCTGTTGTGAAAACTGGTTGTGAAGCTAAAATCGGAGGTTGTGTAAATGAAGAGGGAAAATGGATTCTTCGAACTTTAAACCTTCAGCATAATCATGGATTGAGTCCCGACAAAGCAAGATATTTCCCTTGTAACCATAGAATTAGTGCAACTGTAAAAAAGCGAATTGAAATGAATGATTCTGCAGGAATTAACATTGCCCAAAATTTTAATTCTATTGATGTCGAAGCTGGTGGGCATGAAAATGTGTCATTTTTAGAAAAAAGATTGTAGAAATCTTGTTGATAAAGCAAGACGATTACAGCTTGGAGAAGGAGATGCTATGGCAATTTTAAAGTACTTCGAGAAAAAACAAGCAAATGCGATGGTTTTTTTTTAGCATTGACTTGGATGAGCAAGACTGATTGAAGAATGTATTTTGGGCAGATCCAAGGAGCAGGGCAGCTTATAAATATTTTGGGGACGCTGTCACATTTGACACCACGTATCTTACGAACAAGTATGATATGTCGTTTGCCCCTTTTGTTGGAGTTAATCATCATGGGTAGTCTATTTTATTAGGATACGGATTGATTTCTCACGAGGATACGGAGACATTTTCGTGGCTATTTGAGGCATGGCTATCATGCATGTCCGATTCTCCTCCCATTGGTATTATTACTGACCAAGATAAAGCAATGCAAAAGGCAATTGAGAATGTTTTTCCTACAACAAGGCATCGATGGTGTTTGTGGCATATAATGAAGAAGGTGCCTGAGAAGTTAGGGGCTTTTAAAGAACGTGAAGGTATTATTTCTTCGTTACTTTCTACTGTTTATGATTCGTTGAGCCCTGTTGCATTTGAGAAAGATTGGCATGACATGATTACAACATATGACTTATGGGATAATACTTGGTTAAATGGTTTATATGATGAGAGGTATCTTTGGGTTTCATGCTATTTGAAAGACAATTTTTGGGCAGGAATGTCAGCAACTCAGCGAAGTGAAAGTATTAATGCATTTTTTGATGGGTTTGTTAACTCAAAAATAAATTTAAAACAGTTTGTGAAGTAATATGAAAATGCATTGCGAAGGAAAGCTGAATTGGAATGGCAAGCCGATGCCAAGTGTTTCAGTAAAAACACTCAATGTGTAACAAGATATGAAATGGAGAAACAAGTTGAGAAGCTGTACACAATTGCTAAGTTCAAAGAATTCCAGCAAGAATTAACCGCACTGATGTATTGTTATACAGTAGATTCTGTTGGGTCAATATATGAAATCTGTGAATCACTTGGGCAAGGAAAGAAAAAAAACTTTGAGGTTGTTTTTGATAAAACTGAATGTAAAGTTAGTTGTATCTGCTCAAAGTTTCAGTTTAGGGGAATTCTTTGTAGACATGCCCTTTCAGTGCTGATACGGCATGGTATTGAAATACTTCCAGAGATGTACATTTTATCAAGGTGGAGGAAAGATGTGAGGAAATGTTATAATAAGGTAAAAGTTAGTTATGGTGTGCAGAATTTATCCATCCAGCAGGAGAGATATGACAAAATGTGTACTGATTTCACTGAGGTTGCAAACATAGCTGCTGATGATGAGAGTAGTTACAAATTTGTGTTGGATTGGATTAATAAAACAATGAAGGATCTGCCCAAGCAAATTCGGTGTGCAAGTGTGGAAACAACTGTTATTGGTGAAGTAAGTTGTAGCAGCAACAATATTGAACATGTAATTAATGATCCAGTAGCGGCACGCCGTAAAGGTCGTCCTCCTTGTTTGAGGAAACAATCTGCACTCCGAAAAAAACCTGCCTACAAAAACAAGACTGCAAAAAAAAATAAGGTTTGTTTAAATGTATATATATGTTGTTTTATAATTTCAGTTTATCTTCATTTTATATTAATTTTATAATTTTACAGGATGTGGAAGAAAATGCTTCAGCACCTTTAGAAATGCCCAGTGAAATCTCCACGCAGCAGAGCAACATACAACAGAGCAACATGGCCATGGTATATTTTGTGAGTTTTTATTATTAATGTTAGTTCAAGTATTTTGAACATATGTAACTAAGTATGTTGTTGATTATATATAGATGTTTCACGAAGGAAGTACTGCAAATGCAAATCTCAATCAGCACGGGGGTTTAGGCTATTATAATGTAAGAAACAAATTCATAAGTAAATTTTAATTTTTAAATTTTAAATTTTAATATGAATTTTACAATTTTTTTTTAGGTACCTGTATACCCATTTCAAGTTGGTGGAAATAATAGTTACCAGTCAATTCCTTATAGCTGGCACACAGTAAGTATACTTATATTTTACGTTGTCAAATTTTTAAAATGTATAATGCTATTTTAATTTCTTGTGTTTTATAGCAACCGGTCCCATCGTATGCTTTGCAGTTGCATTATACTTCTCCTTCAATGACGTATGAAGGATCTGCAAGTGAGAATTTTCAACAATGTGATGAAGACAACAATCGCCACAATTGATGTTTGACTTGTATTTGTTTTGATTATTTTCACTATTATTTCAGTTAGATTTGGCTTGAGACGACAAATTGATGTTTGACTTGAACTTGTTTCGATTATTTTCACTGTCATTTCACTTAGATTGTCTTAATGTGTACAAATATTTTCATTTAGATTGTGTTAATGTTTACAAGTATTTCCATGCATAGAATGAATTAGATTGTGTTAATATTTACAAGTATTTACATGTACAAAACGAACTAGAGATGTTAGGTGCATTTTCTGGATCAACAGTCATCATGCACCTATCTTTTTTCGGCTCATTTTATGGATCTTCCAAGATGCCGTAATGACCTTTTAACTTCCAGCCAATAATTGCCTTATTGAGGGCGAGTATATTTAACTGCCAAGCATCTTCCATCTTACAAATTGGTGGTAGTTGTGGAACAAAAAATAAGTGGCATTCATAAGGAAACAAATTATATTTCATGTTAAATATAGATGTAAAAATTTCCCAGCACAATTTCTTGTTATCGGATTTACCATATAGATGTAAAAATCATAGTACAAATTAAATTAAAAGAACTTAAAAAAAAATTCTTCAATACAAAACATAGCAAAATAATTACAATTATTCTAATGAACTCATGACATGGTGTTTGTCTTCTTTGAAGTTCATCATTATACAATCCCCTCTGCGTTTCACATAATTGAAACTTAATAGACATGCATTCAATCTCCATTGCCAACTTTTTAACTTCCTCCACTAACAAATCAATTTTCTCTTCACAGGATTTACGGTCTTCTGCCCATTCAGAGTCCTTACATCCTCTACATTTTTAAAATTTGCGATTTGGATTCCTTGTACTACGTGACGTAAACAACTCCATTTGCTCACCGCATTTGTTACATGTTTGCAATGAATTCCGAGTTTTATTTGTACTAGATGACATCGTGGAAGTTAAAATTACACGAACCATGCAATCCTGGAAGTTAATCACAGGCAGCCCAAATTACAGCAACCATGCAATCCTAGAAGTTAATCACAAGTAGCCAAAATTACAGAAAGCATGCAATCCTGGAAATTAATCACAGGCAGCAAAAATTATAGCAAGCATGCAATCCTGGAAATTAATCACAGAGAGCAAAAATTACAGCAAACATGCATCCTCAAAGTTAATCACAAGCAACCAAAATTACAACAAGCATTCAATCCTGGAAATTAATCGCAGAAAGCAAAAATTACAGCAAGCATGCATCCTGAAAGTTAATCACAGGCAGCAAAAATTACAGCAACCATCCAATCCTAGAAATTAATCACAGAGAGCAAAAATTACAGCAAACATGCATCCTCAAAGTTAATCACAAGCAGCCAAAATTACAGCAAGCATTTAATCCTGGAAATTAATCTCAAAGAGCAAAAATTACAGCAAGCATGCATCCTGAAAGTTAATCACAGGCAGCAAAAATTACAGCAACCATCCAATCCTGGAAATTAATCACAGAGAGCAAAAATTACAGCAAACATGCATCCTCAAAGTTAATCACAAGCAGCCAAAATTACAGCAAGCATTCAATCTTGGAAATTAATCACAGAAAGCAAAAATTACAGCAAGCATGCATTCTGGAAGTTAATCACAGGCAGCAAAAATTACAGCAACCATCCAATCCTGAAAATTAATCACAGAGAGCAAAAATTACAGCAAACATGCATCCTCAAAGTTAATCACAAGCAGCCAAAATTACAGCAAGCATTCAATCCTGGAAATTAATCACAGAAAGCAAAAATTACAGCAAGCATGCATCCTTGAAGTTAATCGCAGAGATTAACAAATTAATCGCCAAAATTACAGCAACCATCCAACAAATTAACAATAGATTCGAACGACACCCACCAACTGAACAAGCTTAATAACCGAAAATTAAAAGAAAAAGAACAAGCTACCGCTCACTTAATGTTTGCCGAGACAGCCGAGAGAGAGGAGGCCGTGACCGGTTGCTGGTTGGCGAGGGAAGAGGCTGTGAGCAGCTGCTGGTTCGTGGCTGGAGAGGGAAGCCGTGAACAGAGGATGCTGGTTCGTGGCCGGAGAGGGAAGCCGTGAACAGAGGTTCTTTGGTTCGTGGTCGGAGAGAGGAACAACAGAGGTTCTTGGGGTTTGGTTGAGACAATGGTCAGACGACGGTGATTTGTGTGAGAGAAGAAGAGTGAAAGTGAAGGCCTGGAGTTGAGAGAGACGTGAGAGAGAAAGGAAGTAGATAAGATAAGGTTGGATTTCTTTTTAACTATTCGCATTTCTTTATTAATTTTTTATTCATTTTTCTTATTTTTTTAATGAACTCAGTAGCGAGAGGGATGAGACGCGAAACGGCAGCAGCTACTGCCGTTTCTCTCGTCCTTCTCTCATCCTTCTCGCTATTTAGCACCACTCTATAAAAAAATGAAGGAAAAAAAAGTTTTTTCTTTTAATTATCATTTTACCCTTTTTCCCGTCAAGTTAACGGTAGGTTGATAGAAATGGGGGCGTGGTGGACATGTCGAAAGATGTGGGGTGCGGTGTGCAAAATATTGAAATAATTGGGGGCTGACGCTAAATTACTCAATTTTACACGGGACTAAAGTTAACCTTATCGTATTCTCCTTTTAACTAAAGCTAACTTTTCTAGTGAAGTTAAATGTTGTGTTCCCTGACAGTATCAAAACTATTTATGTAACGAAATATGTTAATTTGAAGAAAAAATTATAATTATGAAATTATAAAAAAAAATATATTGTGAAGTTGGCAAAATCCGATGAAATAATCAATCAATACATCGATGACTTAATTAACCATGAATGAACATTTCTTCAAGAACTTTAGCGCACTCGGGTAAGGATTCCTTCTTCATGAAGCCAAGATCATTGGCATAGCGAATCAGCTCAAGATCGGATCCAACAGAGCGGGTGAGATCAATCCTAGCACTGCTGAGTCCGTCGGCAACGACATTGGCATAGCGAATCAGCTCAAGATCGGATCCAACAGAGCGGGTGAGATCAATCCTAGCACTGCTGAGTCCGTCGGCAACGACATTGGCATAGCGAATCAGCTCAAGATCGGATCCAACAGAGCGGGTGAGATCAATCCTAGCACTGCTGAGTCCGTCGGCAACGACATTGGCATAGCGAATCAGCTCAAGATCGGATCCAACAGAGCGGGTGAGATCAATCCTAGCACTGCTGAGTCCGTCGGCAACGATCTCGCTGCATTCCGGGTTAGGGCTCTTGACCAAACGAACTTGGCATAACTTAGCATGACAGCCCTCGATAGGTACCTTATAAGTACCGGACTGGTCACTCACAACCTCGCGAGAGTACACAACTTCCCCGCCCTCACTTTCCTTGCATTCCAAGGCAACGGTCGCCCCTGCATTTTAAGAGTAGCACCGATTATGCTAGTGGTTTTCAAGCAGCTTTCTCTGTCTTGCTGCCAGGTTCAAATCCTGGTGAAATACTGGTGAAATAGAAAGATAAAACATAGATTTGATTTTTGCCCACCCTCCTGTCTTAAATACGAAAAAAATTATGAATTATGAATTACCTGCAATGTAATCACTGAGCTCGGCCTTGTACTTGACGCAGCACGAGTCGCAGTACACCAAACCTTCAACGGTCTTTGGATCTTTTGCGGCAAAGGCGAAGCTGAGGAGGGAGGTGAAGCATAGAGCTGTGGCAACAACGGCCACAAGCTTCAACATCGACAATTAAAGCGGGAAGTGGTCGAGTGTTAAGTGCTTGTTAAACAACGTTGCTTTTCTCTTTGTTCGCCAAGAAAATGGCGACCTCTTTGTGTTATGCAAAACCCCTTAAACCATTCTCTCTTCAACTCCCACAAACCCAAAACCCCCAAATCCCAACCCAAACAACCCAGATCCGGGAAGCCGAAACTCTTACCATCACCGGACCCACACAGCTTTCGGGCCACGTTCCCATTTCCGGGTCCAAGAACTCTTCTCTTTGTCTCCTCGCCGCTACTCTTTTATGCTCAAACTCTTGTCTACTCCACAATGTGCCCACAGGCCTGTCCGACACCAAAGCAATGCTTTCAATTTTACGCTCGTTAGGCGCCAAGATTGAGTTTAACGATAGGAATAAGGAAGTTTTGGTTAACACTGATGGTGTTGGGCGTGTTGAGCCATGTTTGGAGGAAATGAGGAAAATTCGAGGTGGGTTCTTTGTTATCGGGCCACTGCTGGCCCGGTTCGGTGAAGCTGCTGTGGGTTTACCTGGTGGGTGTGATATTGGGGAGAGACCTGTAGATTTGTACGTTCGTGGGCTAAGAGCTCTTGGGGCTGCTGTTGAGATAAGTTATGTTTTTTTTTTTTTTTAATTTTAATTGCATTATGTTTTCATTGAAAATTGTCTTGATTGTTTTAATTGATTTTTCTTGGAATATAATTGTTCATCACATGCTTAGGTAAAGAAGCTAGTTTAAAGATATATTGTGTGTTCAATAAGATTGATTCTATTACGTTACTTTAAGCGGGTGCCGTATTATTTTGAGGATCGGACTTTTTTCGTAATACTAGTATGCAGAGAGCTGGTCAGTCTGAAGAAAGATGTCAGTATGATATCTAATACTTGTGAATATAGGAGCTATTAGGTAATAGGATTCAAATGGGAAATGTAAGAAACTGTCTGGGGCTAATAAAAGTGTAAAATTTGAGAGTGAAGAGCAATACTTGGTAGATAAATAAGAAAATGGTCTGTGTCATGAGGTTGATGATTATGTGAACTTTTCACCCTATTGAAGGATTCTAGCTAGACCTTAAGAGATCTGGCATCACTGTTGTTAATTTTTTTTTTTTTTTCCTTGAATGGCAAGAACAGAACTGTGTTTTCTGGTGTGGATGGGTAGCTTTTAAGATATTTCCTTGGCAGTTTCTGATTTGTGGGAACAGATTATGTAAGCCTACTTTATCTCACTCGAACACAGAAAAGATGCCTGGGATTGCAAACTTTTGCATAATCACTAGTGATGACACAGGGCTTCAGAGGCTTTTTTAGGGATCATGCCTCTTTCGTTGGTGACAAAAAACATAGATATTGTTATAGTTACTGAGATGGGCAACTTATTAACATAATTCTTCTTTGTGAAGATTGGTCACCAATTAGATCACAGCTCAAGTTGACTAGATCTTTGGCAAAGCATTTAAGGGGTTCTTTTCTGCTTTTCTGCCAATTCTAAGTCAAGACTCTGCAATCAGGCAAGAAAAAGTAGTGTATGGCAAGAACTTTAACTGTTGATGTGTGTGTGTGTGACTGTCTTGGAGTTACCACCTGACTGAATATGTAAAGAATTGGCTGAAATTAGTAAATTCTTCAAAATTACAGAGATGGAAAAGTGCTGGCACATTCGGCAAATGGCAAGGGATTGGTTGGGGGCAGTTTCCACCTTGATTTCCCTAGTGTTGGGGTAACTGAAACTCTTATGATGGCAGCTTCTATGGCCGACGGAGTAACTGTGCTTTCAAATGTTGCCAAAGTATGATCTGATGCATCTCACTGTGCCTTTTTGTTTTTGTGATAACTGGGGCAATTTAGCGTTCTCTTATGACAGAACTAATTGAATAATTTAAGTGGATTCTTCTCCCAAATTTTACCACAGGAACCAGAGGTGATTGATCTTGCTCGTTTCTGAATGACAGTGGGGCATGTGTGTATGGAACTGGCAGTGACAAGCTTTTGATTAAGGGAAAATGCCAATTGCGCGGCTGTGAATGTTATGTGCCACCAGATCGAATTGAAGCAGGCACCTTTATGCTTGCTGCTGCAATTACTCGCTCACTCATCTCGATATCACCTGTCACTCCTTCTCCCTTATCATGTCTGATAGACAAACTAAAAATTGCTGGTTGTAAAATTACAAGGTGTAACAATGACACGTTGGAGGTAAGGGTAATTCCTCATTATTCTGTTCTTCATTTTTTTCCCACTCTCTTGCTGCTTGAGGCATTATAAATCATTGGCATTCCAGGTTTCAGCAATTCCTGAAAACGTTTGTGAAAATTTACGAGGTTTTAATGTCAGAACAAGTCCATTTCCTGGATTTCCGACAGATCTCCAACCTCCAACAATGGCACTACTCACCACATGTAGTGGTTCAAGTATAGTGGAGGAATCTGTGCTTGACAGACGCTTGGGCCATGGTATTGCTATTGACCAATAATTATTTCCACCTTAACATTTTCTGTACTTATATTTCATCTTTATTTCCAGAACGATTTCCCCAATAGAGTACATTCTGTTCAGAGTGTATATTTCTGAGAATGTTCTTCATTTTGCTTGGAGGCTTTGAAAATAAGCTCATTGGTTTATTTCAAAGCAGATTTCTTTCAAGCAGCATGATCCGTTAAAATATCTCTTATTTGTTTTGTGTGTATGTGTTTCTGTCTTCATGCTTTGATGATAAATTGTGGAATCACACTGCAATTACACTGTTTTGTGGTGATCTTAAATTCTTCCAAAAGCCGGCACCTAATGTTTGGCAAAAGCTCAAACTGGAAAACAACCTTTTCATTTTCAAAGTAACCTCCACATCTGCTTCCTTTTTGCTTGGCCACAAGCAGATTGGGGTGTTTTTGTTTCATTATCTGTACTAACTGTATGTATGTCTAATTTTTATCCTCAAGCAAAATGAATACAATGTAAATAAGAAAAATATTATCAAAATTATATTTTTTTATTTTTTTATAAATATTAATAAAATAAATTTATAAATTATAATTATTTTTTTTCCAAAAAGCTAACCCGGGCAGCTTCAGCTTCGCCTCTGAGACTAAATTTATATATATGGCTCGTTCGGTTTAATATATTGTCAAGTTGATAACATTTACTTGATCATGTGCATGCATTTTGGAGCTACCGTGTCCCCAGCCCCAGGCACCATTCGAGCCAACCCCAGCTAAGAAATATTATTTGAACATTAAAACATGCACATCAATCAAATTTAGGGTTATTGAAATATAAATAAATAAATAATTCTGGCCACGTCGGGGTTGGTGGTATGTGTGAGAATTTTCTTTTTGGCCTCATCAGAAGACGATCGCGTGAGATAGGAGATGGATTGTATTGGAGAGGGGATGCATTAGATCGTCTCGAATCAAACTGTAGCATAGTTTTTTGTTTTCTTCTTTCACGCGACACCGTTTCGGTTTTATTTGTCTGTACCTTTTTTTTTTTTTTTCCCGTTTTCTCTTCTCTTTCCCAGGTGCAATTATTTTACAATCCACCGACTTCACACAATCATGATTCTATTTCTATCGAGAGTTTAAATTGGTACAAGATTAAAATTACTAATCATAAAAACCTGACTTCTTCGTAATTTATTCCCTCAATGATAGAGAAAGGAAGTGCTGCTACCGCCGAGTCCCTGTCCCAAGAGCATAACTTTCATCAGATGACTGCACCATGTCATGTGTGCACTCTATATTTATCTTAAAATTGACCTAAATGACTTATTTCCATTGAGTAAGATTGAATCTTTTATTGTGTATAAAATAAATTCTTACTAATGGTGCGTTTACTTCATGAAATAGATAGGAATAAAGTAGAACGAGAATTAATTAGGAATGAGAATGAGTTGAAATGTGAATGAAGAATGAGAATAAGATTTTAGACACATCACATGAAGGCATGCACCGTGTCATATAGGGCACCATGAATCAACTTAGTTTGGTCCCCAAAAATGAAAATTAACAAAGAAGAAAATTCCTAGCACATTGGATAAAGAGATAACATATTCAAAGCTGATAATTGTATTAATTCCTTTCATAATTAAGTCAGAATGGCACATCCATTTCTACGTTTAGTACTGATCCATTTTGTTTTTTTTTTTTTTTTTTTTAAGTACTGTCAAACACCATTAACGGGAAAAAAATACGTTGTAATTTTTTAGGGTAATTTAGTGCCAGCCCCCAGTTGTTTCGATATTTTACACCGCACACCCACATCTTTCGACCATGTGCACCGCCGTCCCCATTTCCATCCAAAAATCAATTAATTCTAACCGGTTAGGCTCTTATTAACCTAAAAGAACATGCTACCCGTAGTTTGAATTGCATGGACTATGTAAGAACTAAAATACCCCTTACAACTTATAAAATTTACCTCACGACATAAAAATTAATTATAATAATATCTGTTTTTATATTTTTTAAAAGTTATATTGAAACGATTTTTTCTTATTTCATTATAACCAAATTGTAAAACCAAAAAACTTCAGAACGAGAGACAAAGCATGATTCCGAAGGGAAAGAAGAAAATCAAACACAAAATCATCAGTAGATTACAAAATAATTCCAGTAATCCCACGAAAACAAACAAAACCCAACAATAAAGAAACCTAAGCTAATTATACCAAACCCTTGCTGTAAATTTCACTGTGAAATTCTATTACAGAAGAAATCCAAACCAAGAAAATTTATCAAAAAGAAACAAAAAATCAACGAAATTAATTTAAATATGTCAATAGATTTTAAAACATTAAATTTTTTCTAAATATTGAAATTATTTTTGAAATATATGTATATGGTTACATTTATTTTAATATTTTATAATATTTCAATGTATTAAAAACATTAGAGTCAATTGATTTTAGTTAATAAAGCCAGGTGATATTGTGATCAAAACAGGGTCTTGGTTAAAAAAAAAAAAAAAACAGGGGCTTGGTGTCCCTTATAGAAAATTTTAGGATTTGTTTGATCATTTTGCCAAACCTTAGTGTTGTGGTTACCATTTTTCCTAAATGAATATATATAAATATATATAGAAATTCTTAAAGTGTGGATGCCTAAATGTGAATTTCGTTTAAATTTACTATTATAATAGTTAGCTGAACATAAACATTGTAATGCCATATGGTGTAAAAACAAATTCCCATGAAATTTTTATTTAGGCATCTGCACCTAAGAAGCTCTAATATACATAGAGAGAGAGACAAAAAGTTTCCAATCTAAGATTCTCAATTATAATTAATTAATTATTATACGGGATAGTATGTAAATAATTATATGAAATCTTTTCTATGTGTAGAGGAGTCATGATTGAATCCATATTCATATGTAAGTTAATTTCCGGACAGAAATAATTGTACCAAATCCGTCGACTTTTTTTGCCAATTTGGATGCCAATTTGGATACCAATTTGGCAAATAAATTTTTACTGTTTTACATGTTTGATGAACGGAGAATGGGTGCACTCGTACTATCTTTTATCTGATCATTAGATTCGTTTGATAGATATATGATTGTTATTTCAAACATAGATCAACTAAATCAGGATCGAATTTGAATGCAAGTAGATTGAAGCATGGCAGATTGGGGAAGGAACGTATTTTGCATACCTAACCGCTCAGGAAAACATGATCACAACATATTCAACACCGAAGATTTATTCAGAATTCAATAAAAGCAAAGAAAAGAAATTGAAACTCGCTTACAAATATGAAGAAACAAAGATTGAAACATATCAAAACAAGCTTAACCCGAAAACATGATTAAAGCCAATGGTGGATTGGAACATGATCACGTTCACTCAATATTATTTCTGTGCTTCCTCCAAGGATGTTTTAAAGGTCAGACCAGAACCAACCAACTTTTCTTCCACAATTTTCTGCAGACGTTGAGACATTGAAGGGGTTAAATAATTTTTCCAATCCCCAACTTCACCTTTCCTTAAGTAGAGAGAATTTTTAACCCCTGTTGCGTTCACACTACCACTTTTGATGACTTCCAAATTTTTGACGTTATCAAAACTGCAAAGTTTGGCGATTTCTTGTACCACACCTTGCGTGACTTCATCTTCAGAGAAAGGGCATCCCAAGAAATCGGCCATTCTCTTAATGTAAAAGGTAACATCTTCTTTGAGGTCTTCATATTTCAAGAACAGTATCTTATCAGGTTGTTCTTTGCTGGCTTTCCAATAACCCAACACATGATCCCAAAAGGGTCCAAAACTTTGGATTCCGTTACAAGTCCTCTCGAAAGCTTCATCCAGATCAAGATGAGAGCTGTTGCGTCTCGCTATGAATTGCCATTCTGAGATGAATTGGTCCAAAGGGTTCCTGCAAATGTACACAATTCGACAATTAGAACTCAGAATGGAACTTGGTAGTGAAGCATATGGGACGTGCGTTGAAAACATCCTTCTTGTCGAACTCGAAAAGCATTCAAGATCCAGAGATTTGTTGTTATTGTGATAGAGGTTAAACTCAACGAAAGGTATAAGATGATGAGGGGAGGTAGTAAGCAAGGGGCTATTTTCAATTGCGTAACGTGAACGGTTCACGATGGAAAATGTAAGGGTCTTCAGCCAAGTGGTGCCTGATTTCGGATAAGGGACCAGTATTATGTCACTTTCTTCTGCTTGGAAGTGCTTTTGGAAGGAGGTAACACCATTAATGGCTATGGATGGGCACCAAAATGCTTGGTACTGAAAAAGATCAAAACCATTGCAGATTTTCACTTTTGGAAGCTGAGTCAAGAACAATTCTTGATCCTCTTTGGCTTTCTCTTCTGCTGCAACCGAAGGATTTTTAGAATTTTCCATGGAAAATTTTGGTACCGTAACTAAGGGAAAAGGACTTAGATTAATTCTCAGGAATCAAAGACAAAAAAATGCAGAGAATGAACGGTTTAACAGTAATGCTCTGTTTACCCAAAACTGAAACAATTTAGGCAACAGCGGCATGCAGATAAAACTGTGCAAGCTTTCTCATATTTTACACAAGAAACATTTTGCAACTGTTGTGCTGCATTTGTTTCTTCTTCTTCAACTAGAACTTATGCTAAGTTAAACGATCCCATAAGTATTTATAGCAAGAGAACTCGTACGGACATTAATTTCATCAATACTAATTATCAGTCACATTCTACCCTTGCCATCAGCTAACGTTGGAAATCACATTCGACAATGAAAAAGATAGTAGTTTTATGCACTTATAAAAAGTTGAAATGTAGTTATCAATGGTGCTGGCCTAAAACTTCAATATCAATAGTGGGATAAAAGAGAACCACTGAACGAGATCAAATGGTTTATAAACTTCAATATCAATAGTGGGATAAAAGAGAACCACTGAACGAGATCAAATGGTTCATAAACTCAGTGGTGGACCAAACACTTAAATTAGAAGGGCCTTAATTAAAAAAATTTTAATTTAATTTGAAATACTTAATTTTTTTCTACTACTAAATTAAACACATTTAATTAAGTTACCCAGATTTTAATTTAGATATTTATTTATTTATTTATTTTTGCTTTTCACTTGAACACATTTAAAATCTCAAAAATTTAACTTCTAACCTTACCATCAACTATCATTAAAAAGCACATTCAATAATGAAAAAGAAGATGGCTTCATGCACATGTAAAAAGCTGAAACCTAGTGATCAATGGTGCCATGCTAAATTCAGTATCAATGGTGGGATAAAAGAACCATTGAATGAGAACAAATGCCTCATAGTCAGTGACAGGCTCAAACACTTAAATTAAAGAGTGCTTAATTCAAAAAAATTTAGTTTTACTTGGATAATTTTTTTTACTGTTCACTTAAAAACATTTAAAGTCTCAAAAATTCACTTCAAATTTCATCAGCTGTCATTGAAAAGCGCATTCAATAATGAAAAAGAAGATAACTTCATGCACATGTAAAAAGTTGAAACATAGTTACTAATTGTACATCAACTATGTTTAACATCAACTATTATTGAAAAGCATATTCAATAATAATTAATAAAAAAAAAAAGATAGCTTCACGAAAATATAAAAAAGGTGAAATGTAATTATTAATGGTGCTGATCTAAAATTACAATATTGGGATAAAAGTGAACTATTAAATAAGATCAAATAGCACATTTAAAAGAAAAAAATGTTGGCCTAAAAGAAATTGAATGCACTCCTGGGCTAAGTCTGGGTTCACCCCATGTTATTATAGTAGTTAATCAAAATTAACTAAAATATTAAAATTTATTAGGTAAAAAGAATTTTTCCAGTTAAAGAAGATTAGATTGAGATATTTGACTAATTAACTAAAATAGAGAACCCACTAAAATATATCTTTTTATGTGATAGTAATCTAAAAAATTACAACTTCTTTAATTTTCTCTATTCAAATAGAAATAAAATAAGTTATAGTTATATGCTGCAATATTATATTTGCATTGGAGATTACATCCATAAATTCATGCTCATATGTTAATTCATTTGTAATTTTATTGCAAATGCATTAATATATTAGCATAAATTTCTTGATACATCACTCATGATTAATTTATATTAAGTTTTTAAATTATAGTATCTAAAAATAAAATCTATTTAGTATTCATATAGTTAACGTTTAAAAAATACAAGTAAATATTGGAAAAAAAGTTTTAAATAAAAAATTATATTTCAATTTATAAAAATTATTTTCACGAGATTAGTATTTCTTTACTACAAAGAACTTTAAAAAAATTCTACAAATAATTAAAAAGATAAGGAACGTACCTATCACCCATATAATTAATTAATTTTAATTCGTTAAAATCATAGGTGGAGATCATGAGTCATGACCCATTTAAAAACAAACATTATTAATGTTGTACAAAGTTATACAGTATTTTCTTAATAATTCATTTACTGATTGCTCCGTGACATCAAAGAGCTGGGCCACATCTCTGATATGATCAAATAATTGTCCTGTGACATTAAAGAATCAGACACACGGCCCAGGAATAGCTGGAAAGGCAGCCGTGCCGACAACGTCACAAAGGCGAAGGGAACAGGTTCAGACGAGCTAGAAAGGCACCCGCAGAGATTTGGCAGTTTAAAAAATCTGTGGGTTTGGTCATCCCGAAAGTGAGACTCATCCCAGAACAGAGAGGTACATCACCGACTGCACTGCACGCCCCGATGGGATCCCTGGATGGACTCCTAAAGCTTTACTTGCCCTAAGGCAGTGGAGATTAATTCTCTCCTTAATTTGTTTGGACTTTGCAGTGCTCCGAGGCTAAATGCATATAATAGTCTCCAGGAATTTCTTTAAATGGGTGGCTACACACCGGTTCTTGCTGAGAAAAAGTGAGACACATCACATGAAGGCATGCACTGTGTCAAATAGGACACCATGAATTAACTTGGTTTGGTCCACCCCAAAAAAAAAAAAATCCATCAAAGAAGAAAATTCCTAGCACATTGGATAAAGAGATGACATATTCAAAGCTGATAATTGTATTAATTCCTTTCATAATTAAGTCAGAATGGCACATCCATTTCTACATTAAGTTAGTACTGATCCATTTTGTATTTTTTTTTTTAAGCACTGTCAAACAACATTAACAAAAAATAATAATAATAATATACTCACAAATTTTTATATAAAGTTATTTTGTATAAACTGATGTAGTATTAATTTATTGGTTGAATGAAAATATAAAATAATAAAAATAAATTATTTGGATTAAAAAATATTTAATTCAACTAATTTTATCATACCACATTAATTTGTACAAAATAAATTTATATAAGAGTTTATAAATATATCATTACGATCCACAAAAAATAAGTTGTAATTTTATAGGATTATTTAGCGTCAGCTCCCAATTGTTTTGATATTTTGCACCGCTCAGCCACATCTTTCCACCATGTGCACTGCACCCCCATTTCCATCCAAAAACCAGTTAATTCTAACCGCTTGGGCTCTTATTAACCCAAAAGAACACACTATACCCCTAGTTTGAATTGCATTGAGTATGTAAGCACTAAAATACCCCTTACAACTTATAAAACTTACCTCAAGAAATAAAAATTAAGAAAAATGATAAACGAACGCAAGGAAGACTAAAGGACGACATAAACGGCAGCGTGGGCTTGCCGTTTCACGCGTTCCCTTAGGCCAATTTGGAAATGCATGATGAGACCACAATAAATAATAAAATAAAGAATAAAAAATGGAAAAAAGCAGCTCAAATATCTTCCTTCATCTTTTTCCTCATACGTTATCCACTCTCCCCAGCCACTCGTTCTCCAGATTTGTTTAATCCCCTCCACTCGTTTGGAAACAGTAGCACTTCTTTAACTTCGTCCCCTCCCTTCGTCCCCTTCGTTAACTTCATCCCCATCATGACCATCCAACGCTACAGGCAGTATCAGAACTCCTCCCCAACGCCTGCCGACCATCGATCTGCAACGGAGCTGCCACCAGCAGAACAACCGGAAACGAACAAACGTCCCCTCCGTTTCGGTCATCATTAAGGTCCCGTTTAACTCTCTCTATCTCTTATTCGTACATAATCAATATTTTGTATCAATTTTTGTCAAATAATTAAAAGAATAATATTTTGTTTTGAATTCTGTGATATATCTTATTTGTGTATGATAGTTGTGTGAAAGGAATAATGATAATTATGTAAAAAGAAAAAAAAATTAATTACGTGATTTGTGATCATTTTTGTGTGATAAGTTGATTTGGGAAATATTGTATTTGTTATAATTTTTGGCTGTGAAATATCCACTGCTGAAGAGTCCATTAAAATGAAGGGTTGGAAATGCAGATATTGGCTGTGTGATAAACAGCTAAAAGAGATGCGAGAGATGCAGAGAGATAGAGAGGACAGGACACTGATTGTTAAATGCAGATATTGACTCACGTTAAATGCACAGCCAAAAGAGAGGCGAGAGATGCAGAGAGAGAGAGAGAGATAGAGAGGGAGAGAGAGGACGAGAAACTGATTGTTAAATGCAGGAAAAAAAAAAAACTGATTGTTAAATGCAGATATTGGCTCACGCGCCATGTTAAATTTATTTTTTAAAACGGATTGTGGGCCCATGACTAATTCACGCATGCAGGGAAACTGAAGAGAGACAGGAGCTGCCGTTTCTGTCTTCCTTTTGTCATCCCTGAGTCTAAATAGCAGCACTCAAAAATTAATTATAATAATATCTTTTTTTTATTTTTTTAAATTATATTGAAACGATTTTTTCTTATTTTATTATTATAACGAAATTATAAAACCAGCAAACTTCAAAATGAGAGACGAAGCATGATTCCGGAGGGAAAGAAGAAAATCAAACACAAAATCATCAATAGATTACAAAATAATTCCAATAATCCCACCAAAACAAACAAAACCCAACAATAAAGGAATCCTAAGCTAATTATACCAAAACCTTGCTGTAAATATCACTGTAAAATTCTGTTACAGAAGAAACCAAAAACCAAGAAAATTTATCAAAAAGAAACAAAAAAATCAAAAACCCTAAAACTGAAGATTTCAAACCCTAAATTAAATTATAGAGGGTGCGGGGACCCGGCAGCTTCAAGCGGTCGCGTTGGCGGTTTCGTGCAGCAGTGGAGGTGACGGTTTCGAGCGGTAGCAGATCCCGCAGCATTTTGTTGTTGTCCATTCAAGACAGCATTTCGAGCAGTGAAAGGATAAAAGAGAAAAAAAAAGAGAAAAAAAAGGAGAGTAAGAAGAAAAAGACGCGAAAAAGAAGAGAAAGAAAGCGAAAAAGAAGAAGAGAAACAAAAAGGAAAGAGAGAGAAAAGATATAAAAAAATGAAGGAAAAAAAACGTTTTTTCTTTTAATTATCATTTTACCCTTTTTTCCCGTTAAGTTAACGGTGGGCTGATAGAAATGGGGGCGTGGTGCACATGTCGAAAGATGTAGTATGTTTGATAAAAAAACATCTATAGGGTATACAAATGATAATTTCCCTTCTTTTAATTATCATTTTACCCTTTTTTCCCGTTTTAAATAGGCTTGTGGGGCTGAAATAATTAAAATTACTCAATTTTACACAGGGAACTAAAGTTAACCTCATTGTATTCTCCTTTTAACTAATGCCAACTTTTCTAGTGAAGTTAAATCATTGATCAAGTTGTGTTCCTTTGACAGTATCAAAACTATTTATGTAACGAAATATGTTAATTTGAAGAAAAATTATAATTATGAAATTATAAAAAAAAAATATTGTTAAGTTGGCAAAATCCGATGAATTATTCAATCAATACATCGATGACTTAATTAACCATGAATGAACATTTCTTCAAGAACTTTAGCGCACTCGGGCAAGGATTCCTTCTTCATGAAGCCAAGATCATTGGCATAGCGAATCAGCTCAGGATCGGATCCAACAGAGGGGGTGAGATCAATCCTAGCACTGCTGAGTCCGTCGGCAACGATCTCGCTGCATTCCGGTTTAGGGCTCTTGACCAAACGAACTTGGCATAATTTAGCCTGACAGCCCTCGATAGGTATCTTATAAGTACCGGACTGGTCACTCACAACCTCGCGAGAGTACACAACTTCCCCGCCCTCACTTTCCTTGCATTCCAAGGCAACGGTCGCCCCTGCATTTTAAGAATAGCACCGATTATGCTAGTGGTTTTCAAGCAGCTTTCTCTATCTTGCTGCCTGGTTCAAATCCTGGTGAAATACTGGTGAAATAGAAAGCTAAAACATAGATTTGATTTTTGCCCACCCTCCTGTCTTAAATAGGAAATAAAAAAAAAAGAAAAAAGAAAAGAGGCTATTGCTAGTTGCACATGATGTTGTAGCTGAAATGATGCGTACACTAATATTATGAATTACCTGCAATGTAATCACTGAGCTCGGTCTTGTACTTGACGCGGCACGAGTCGCAATACACCAAACCTTCAACGGTCTTTGGATCTTTTGCGGCAAAGGCGAAGCTGAGGAGGGAGGTGAAGCATACAGCTGCGGCAACAACGGCCACAAGCTTCATTGATTTTGCCATTTCTATTGGGATGAAGAGGGGTGGCTGCTAGGAGCAGGAGGTGCCATTTTATATGAAAATAATGTACATGTATAGGGGTTGTATTTTTTTAGCGGCATTTACTGATTCCTTCCTATTTTTAAGGCTTCTGATGTTCTCGAGGAGAAAGACCCGCTCAACATTATTTATTTTCTTCAAATGCTTTCGGAGGAGTAAATTTGGATCATAAATATCTTTACGAACACCTTTAGGGCATTTCTTATTTTCTTCATCTCTGTATAATTAGAATAGGCCATAAGGTATCTTTGTACAATCCACTACCGTTAAAATATGAATGTTATAGAAATTATATTAAGATACGTTTAAATATGCAACACACCCTCGATCAAAAGTTTATTAGAATTTTTTTAGTTAAAATATTTAAAAGAAAATCAACCACATCACAACTAAACTCTTAATTCTAATGAAGTGAGAAGTGTCTATCATCAATGTCATTCAAAATTTTAATAATGATGAACCAAACCGGAAATTTATCTTAGTTTCAATAATAAATCTTTATTTTTAACCGACAATAATTTTTTAATTCAAATTGTCGCCCATAGGTAATGATTTCCATGAATCCATTTAGTTAAGAAATATTATTTTTTAAATTAAGCAAAGCATCAACCGAAATTAAGAGGCTATAGGGGATTGTTTTTAGGAGATTCAAACGTGACTTCGAAAAGTTAAAGTTAATTTTAGTGTTTAGACAAATTTTGTTAGAAATCACTTTTGGTAAAATCACCCTATCTTAAAGTAGATTTTGAAAAATAAGAAAGAAGTAGTTTTAAGTAGTTTTTTAAAATTTAATTTTGATAATTACTTTTATACTTAACACAATTCCATAAATATTCTCATATATATTATAAAAATCTAAAATTTTCCATATTAATTAAAAAATAAAACTATTGAATTTCAAGAGATTATTATTATTATTACTAATTATATTGCGATAAAAAAATAAAATCAATAAAATAAAATATTTATCTTAGTTATCAATTATTATATGACACAATAAAAACTATGTGATGTACATGTTTATAAATGTTTAAATGAATTTTATTCAATATTATTTTTAATTTAATTGTTTATATTCTTACAACAGTTTAGCAGTAAAATTTACCAAATGTATCTTATTGTTTTTAAAACTCACAAATATTTTTAAGAATAAATTTTATTAAACATTTAAATAATTTTCTTTACAGCTAATTATTTTTATAGCACAGATAATATAAATTATTTTAAAAATTACAGCATTATCAATATGGTCCTAAATCTTTTCATACTAACAAGAAATATCGAATACTAAAGAAATTAAAGAAAGGAAAAGGAAAGAAGACTCTTTAATTTAAAAAATAATCAACATAACACATTTTTAGAGGGGCGGACCTCCTTCTGTGTCTAGAAATAATCTCGCAGCCCACATTTTTTCCTGAGAAAATGTCAATATATCCTAAAAGAAATTTGTGGCCATAAACCTCCATCTATATTTACCCTTAGAAATAGACACATAACCCACATTTTACGTGTTGTATGATCATAGATCCTATTCTATATTTAAAAATAATCAAACAACCCACATTTGAAAATTTTATCATAAATAGTATGGTATTTATTTTTTAATTTAATAAAATAATATAATTAATTCACATTAAAAATTATCACACAACACATAAAAATGTGGGTTAAAGCGGGAATTGGTCAGACTATGAAAGAAGGAAAAAATGTGAAAGTGACTCAACATCGACAATTAAAGCGGGAACTGGTCGAGTGTTAAGTGTTTGTTAAACAACGTTGCTTTTCTCTTTGTTGGACAAGAAAATGGCGACGTCTTTGTGTTATGCAAAACCCCTTAAACCATTCTCTCTTCAACTCCCACAAACCCAAAACCCCCAAATCCCAACCCAAACAACCCAGATCCGGGAAGCCGAAACTCTTACCATCACCGGACCCACACAGCTTTCGGGCCACGTTCCCATTTCCGGGTCCAAGAACTCTTCTCTTTGTCTCCTCGCCGCTACTCTTTTATGCTCAAACTCTTGTCTACTCCACAATGTGCCCACAGGCCTGTCCGACACCAAAGCAATGCTTTCAATTTTACGCTCGTTAGGCGCCAAGATTGAGTTTAACGATAGGAATAAGGAAGTTTTGGTTAACACTGATGGTGTTGGGCGTGTTGAGCCATGTTTGGAGGAAATGAGGAAAATTCGAGGTGGATTCTTTGTTATCGGGCCACTGCTGGCCCGGTTCGGTGAAGCTGCTGTGGGTTTACCTGGTGGGTGTGATATTGGGGAGAGACCTGTAGATTTGTACGTTCGTGGGCTAAGAGCTCTTGGGGCTGCTGTTGAGATAAGTTATGTTTTTTTTTTTAATTTTAATTGCATTATGTTTTCATTGAAAATCGTCTTGATTGTTTTAATTGATTTTTCTTGGAATATAATTGTTCATCACATGCTTAGGTAAAGAAGCTAGTTTAAAGATATATTGGGTGTTCAATAAGATTGATTCTATTACGTTACTTTAAGCCGGTGCCGTATTATTTTGAGGATCGGACTTTTTTCGTAATACTAGTATGCAGAGAGCTGGTCAGTTTGAAGAAAGATGTCAGTATGATATCTAATACTTGTGAATATAGGAACTATTAGGTAATAGGATTCAAATGGGAAATGTAAGAAACTGTCTGGGGGTAATAAAAGTGTAAAATTTGAGAGTGAAGAGCAATACTTGGTAGATAAATAAGAAAATGGTCTGTGTAATGAGGTTGATGATTATGTGAACTTTTCACCCTATTGAAGGATTCTAGCTAGACCTTAAGAGATATAGCATCACTGTTGTTAATTTTTTTTTTCCTTGAATGGCAAGAACAGAACTGTGTTTTCTGGTGTGGATGGGTAGCTTTTAAGGTATTTCCTTGGCAGTTTCTGATTTGTGGGAACAGATTATGTAAGCCTACTTTATCTCACTCGAACACAGAAAAGATGCCTGGGATTGCAAACTTTTACATAATCACTAGTGATGACACAGGGCTTCAGAGGCTTTTTTAGGGATCATGCCTCTTTCGTTGGTGACAAAAAACATAGATATTGTTATAGTTACTGAGATGGGCAACTTATTAACATAATTCTTCTTTGTGAAGATTGGTCTCCAATTAGATCACAGCTCAAGTTGACTAGATCTTTGGCAAAGCATTTAAGGGGTTCTTTTCTGCTTTTCTGCCAATTCTAAGTCAATACTCTGCAATCAGGCAAGAAAAAGTAGTGTATGGCAAGAACTTTAACTGTTGATGTGTGTGTGTGTGACTGTCTGGAGTTACCACCTGACTGAATATGTAAAGAATTGGCTGAAATTAGTAAATTCTTCAAAATTACAGAGATGGAAAAGTGCTGGCACATTCGGCAAATGGCAAGGGATTGGTTGGGGGCAGTTTCCACCTTGATTTCCCTAGTGTTGGGGCAACTGAAACTCTTATGATGGCAGCTTCTATGGCCGATGGAGTAACTGTGCTTTCAAATGTTGCCAAAGTATGATCTAATGCATCTCACTGTGCCTTTTTGTTTTTGTGAGAACTGGGGCAATTTAGCGATCTCTTATGACAGAACTAATTGAATAATTTAAGTGGATTCTTCTCCCAAATTTTACCACAGGAACCAGAGGTGATTGATCTTGCTCGTTTTCTGAATGACAGTGGGGCATGTGTGTATGGAGCTGGCAGTGACAAGCTTTTGATTAAGGGAAAATGCCAATTGCGTGGCTGTGAATGTTATGTGCCACCAGATCGAATTGAAGCAGGCACCTTTATGCTTGCTGCTGCAATTACTCGCTCACTCATCTCGATATCACCTGTCACTCCTTCTGACTTATCATGTCTGATAGACAAACTAAAAATTGCTGGTTGTAAAATTACAAGGTGTAACAATGACACGTTGGAGGTAAGGGTAATTCCTCATTATTCTGTTCTTCATTTTTTTCCCACTCTCTTGCTGCTTGAGGCATTATAAATGATTGTCATTCCAGGTTTCAGCAATTCCTGAAAACGTTTGTGAAAATTTGCGAGGTTTCAATGTCAGAACAAGTCCATTTCCTGGTTTTCCTACAGATCTCCAACCTCCAACAATGGCACTACTCACCACATGTAGTGGTTCAAGTATAGTGGAGGAATCTGTGTTTGACAGACGCTTGGGCCATGGTATTGCTATTGACCAATAATTATTTCCACCTTAACATTTTCTGTATTTATATTTCATCTTTATTACCAGAACGATTTCCCCAATACAGTACATTCTGTTCAGAGTGTATATTTCTGAGAATGTTCTTCATTTTGCTTGGAGGCTTTGAAAATAAGCTCATTGGTTTATTTCAAAAGCAGATTTCTTTCAAACAGCATGATCCGCTAAAATATCTCTTATTTGTTTTGTGTATATGTGTTTCTGTCTTCATGCTTTGATGATAAATTGTGGAATCACACTGCGATTACACTGTTTTGTGGTGATCTTAAATTCTTCCAAAAGCCGGCACCTAATGTTTGGCAAAAGCTGAAACTGGAAAACAACCTTTTTATTTTCAAAGTAACCTCCACATCTGCTTCCTTTTTGCTTGGCCACAAGCAGATTGTGGTGTTTTTGTTTCATTATCTGTACTAACTGTATGTATGTCTAATTTGTATCCTCATAATTGAACAGTAAGAGAATTGCAGAAGCTTGGAGCAAAAATTCAGGTCTGTGGGAGCACTGCACTAGTTTTTGGGAGAGAGACACGAAGGTACACTGCTTTCCATAGTGAGAATTTAGATTTCATAAAATCAAATTTGATTTTGCTAATTCCTTTAAATTCTATCATTAGTGCCCTGCATGGTTCTCAGCTTCGCGCAGCTGACCTGAGAGGTGGGGTTGCCCTGGTATTAGCTGGATTGGTAGCAGAAGGAACTACTGAGATCAGTGGCATTGGTCATATTGGCCGTGGTTATGAGAATTTAGACACCAAGCTTCAGTTTCTAGGAGCTGATATCAAAAGATCGATACCCATGGCCTCTCAGCTACGACAATTATGATATCTTCTTAAACTAGAAGTAGGTTCCCATTGACATGGCATTGTCAATTGGGAGTTCATTTATTTACATTACCCACTAATGCATTAGAGCTTTTATTCATTTAGTCATTCTCTCACCCACGCTTCTTTTCTCTTTTTATCACATTTTCTGTGATTTCTAATTACAAATTAGAAAGAACAGAGTATAAATGTCATACGCAACAAAGATTGGTAAAATAACAACTAATTGAAACAAAATTTCTCATTAAAATTAACGATGGTTAATTAACTACATTAAATTCAAGAACCCACTTCTTTAAAGTTATCGACTAGGTCCTAAACCCAATTTTAATTATCAACACGTGAAAAAAAGTCTCATTTTAAAAAATTTGTTCTAAATTTAATTTTTATCTTTGAACTGATGATCAATCACAACAAACTAGTTTACTATTGTTTCTATTGGTTTTCTCCAATATTTCATAAGTAAAGAAATTATTTGAAGAACTATTTATTTATTTTTCATTCATTTTTATGGATATTGGTAAGTGAAATTTACATGAGTGATAAAATCTTACAAATTTTATGCTTATCTAATTTCTAAATAAAAGTGCACAATATATATATGACTGAACTTAGTTGTTGTTTGGTTATTTTTCTAATAGAGTTTTTGAAGTTTAAATAAGTTATTTTACCTGTACTAACAAAAGTTTAAATTTTAAATTTTTGAGAGTACAGGTTGAAAAACTTTTTAAAATGTCAAAATATCTAAAATATCCTCTATTTATTTAACAATCTTATTTATTATTTTCATAATATAACTTTAAAAAACTTACCGATTAAAGTAATTTCATAAAATTTTAATAAAAACTCTTATTGAGAACCAAAAAACTAAATATTTTTTTAGTAAAAATTCTATTTACAAAATCTCTACTAACAAAAATTCTATTTAAATAAGTTCTATTTGAAAAACCGTACCAAACGGAGCCTTAGACCTTATCTCTCTCTATGTATAAAACTAATAAATTAAAAAAATATGTTTCTACTTTAAGTTCAAAACTTAAATTTCTTTTACCTCAAAAATAATTCTAATAATAAATAGCTTTTTATTTGTTTCTTTCACTTGCGAGTTTTGGCTACGGAGATGCCCAAGGCCGATAATAAGCAAAAGACATTACTGCTGCCAGAATGGTGAGCCAGTGCTTGTGAAAGGTTTTGGTATTTTGCAATTTGTAAGCAAAAAAAAAAAAAAAAAAAACCATTTTGTTACCTTAAAAATCTCCTAATGTAAACTATATATACCCAACGGGAAAAAAATTAAAAAAAAAGTCGAATCTTGATCAACTATCAGTTGATCGAACCCTAATTATCAACAGAAAAAAATCAAAAATTTGTTTTAAATTTAATTTTTATCGTTGATCAATCACAACAAACTAATTTACTAATGTTTCTATTGGTTTTCTCCATTATTCATGAGTAAAAGAAATTATTTTTTTCATTCATTTTTATGGACATTGGTAAGTGAAATTTACATGAGTGATAAAACCTTACAAATTTTATGCCCATCTAATTTCTAAATAAAAGTGCACAATATATGTGACTATTCTTAGACCTTCTCCCTCTCCCTCTCCCTCTACCTCTCCCTCTGGACTCACCTATGTTACAATTGTGTATGGTACCACAGTTTTTGTCCTTATCCAGTGTAACCATTGGATTTAAAAGCAACCCATCGAATTCTTCAAGATGGCCACGTTTGTGTTAAAAAATACCGGAGAAGTCAGTTAAGATTAAGCTGCTCACATCTGAAAACGCACGGTGACTGTTATGTAAAAGGAAGTTTGACGAATTTATAAAGTTAAGGTGATAATCAAAAGAAGCCCCTGGCAAAGGCCAACTCGGAGGCGATTCCTTCATCAGAAGAAGAAAAAATTGGGTAAGTCGAATCTCCAGAAATATACCGAATAAATCAAGATGGGCACCTTTTACGGACACAATTTTGATCTTGGGTAATACTTGTACTCGCGGTTGCAGGTAATTATTCGGATTTATTAAATGGCACTTGTGTCATTAGGAATTTGGAATGTCTGTTAATTAGGTTGGATTGATTGGAAATGATAGGATTTGCAATGTGAAGGCGTCGTTCGCACATCCACCACCTGACCTTTTGGGAGCCCGCGGATGTTGCTGAGGCAATTGCGTGGTGGGGTTTGGATTATTTGGTGATAACTAGTGTTGATAGAGATGATTTAACTGATCAGTAAAGAGGTCAGTGTTGATAGAGATGAATCTCACGTCACTTTGATCTGTTTTTATGCCGATCGAGTGACACACGCAATTGGTAATTCTTTATTAAAACTCCTAATTTTTTTCTGAAAAGATTTAAAACTCGTAATTAGCTTACATTTATTAGCAAAATATATAAATTACCACTACCAAAATAATGAACAAATGAGGGCATTTAGCTCGGCAACTGTCGTCTCTCTCTATTCTCAGCAACAGCAAGTGAGATTTTTAGAGTTTCTGGTCTACTTCTACAAAATGGTATCCCTTCTCTCTTTATGCTTTTTATTTTATTTATTCTCTTCGTATGAATTTATGCCGTTGGTTTGGGTGAGAATCAAAGTTGAGTACAATCGATCCAATTCTTGTTACTTGATTTGCGCTGTATTTGAACTTGAAAATAAGAAAACAGCAAGATTTTGAATCCAATGTTGGAGCTTTTAAATTTTAGATGTATTTAGTTAATACTTATCTCATCTTCTCCAGCTGCAATGCTTCTTTCTTTGATGTACACCTCCCAGTTTGTTGTGTTTCTTCGTTAGATTTTTTATTGTCAAAGGCTTTAGATACTTCAAATTGCTTTTTTTTTTTCCAATCACTATTTTTCTCTTTCCAATGCTGATGATTTTGGTTTTGGTCTTGTTTTTTTGTTTTAAAACTTTTCCAACCCATGTATTTGATCATGGTTTCATATTGTTGGGTTTTGGAGACAAAGAGGACCAAGAAGGCAAGAATTGTTGGAAATTATGGTATGTATTGAGAGTAATTTTATTCATTTTTTTGGTTTGTTTAGTGTCCTCAAGTATAGATGCTATGGTAACCAAGACTTAGATTTTCATACTTTTTCCCTTGGGATATCTTTATATCAATAACAGGTAGAATTATTAAGTCTCATTGAGCTTTGAGCATGAAATGTGGGCTGCTCACATGTTTATTCGAGAAAACTTGCTACTGGCATTATATAAACAAAAATTTATGATAAGAACCATATCGTGAAAAGCCTTGTGGTGGTCTCTCTCTACCTTGTTGTTAACCCTGCTTTGATGTCTTAGTTTGTTTGCATGTGTGGCTTTGGGATCTTGGAATTATAAGGTATTATTCTTTCCAGGTGCTCGTTATGGTGCCAGTCTGCATAAGCAGCTTAAGAAGATGGAGGTCAGTCAACTCAGCAAGTACTTCTATGAATTCCGTGGGAAGGTAATACAGTCCCCTCTTTCCTACTCTTTATCCTTTTTCATTTCTTTTTATGCTCATGGTTTAATGACTGTTCGCCTTTGCTTGTGGATATATTAAATATTTACATATTTATTGTTGTTGGCAGTATGTTGTGAAGAGGAAGGCTATGGGAATCTTGCAAAGACTTTGGCAAGGTGAAAGCTGGAGGTGCTTACACTTTGAAGCAAAATGAAAATTCTAATCGTCTATCATATTTACTTTGATTATTCAATTTAAATGATTCTAAATTTTATCCTACATTCCTTTCCAATATTACTAGTGTTGTGACCGTGAGATGTACCATTCGGAGGCTGAGGGAGCAGATTCGTGATGTACCATTCGGAGGCTGAGGGAGCAGACTGAGTTAATTTTGTTGCCAATCTATCTTTTTTTTCTTTTCATTTATTTGTGATGGGAGTAATTCCTAAGGTAGGATTGTCTAAATCTATTTCTATGATTGGATATTTGGTTTAGAAAGTTTTGAATTGAATCTCTTCATTAAACAGATTTTGATGGACTTTTAGTTTTCTGGTGTTAACTGCATGGTCAGTTACTTCAAAATTTTGGTGTTAAACATCATGGCTATAATTATTTAAATGGGCCACAATGAAAATTGATTTCCACCATTAGCAATCATGCATAAGAAACTAGCTCCAATTGAAATTGAAGTTTTATTCTTGTATTTTAGCAAAATGAAATAAATTCCTTCAAAGGCATAGGCTGATTATCCTTTTGGATTAAATCCATTAGCTCTCCAAGATACAGGTAGGCGTTGATCAGATTTCATTATGAGACCCAGTGAGTTCACATACAACAAAGGCTGGGCTGAAGGTCTTTTACCAACACTAACTCTTACATTATATAAAAAAAATTTATGATAAGAACCATATCGTGAAAAGCCTTGTGGTGGTCTCTCTCTAGCTTAATTAAACAAAAATTTGCAATTTGTAAGTAAAAAAAAAAAAATCTCCTAATGTAAACTGTATATACCCACAAATCAAACCCTAATTTAATTAATGTCTAGCATCAAAATTGAATCAACAATTGAGCAAAGAAGTGACGAATTCGTCTTCTTCAATATGCTTAAGTCTCTGCAAAACCTTCTCTCTCACTTCCTCCAACTCCGCCTTCACCGCCGACAAATCCTCCGCACTCCGACACCGTTTGATCTTGTCTTCCAGAACCATCAAGAATCCACGGCGCACATCGGCTTCATTGTGATGGTTCTGGCGGACAAGATGAAACGGTGTCGGAGTGCGGCACACATCGACTTCATTGTGATGGGCACCCACTTGGCCACTGCTGCTTGCGCCGCCGTTAACGCTCAAGAATTTGTCAACAACGGCGTCAAATGAAGGTGACCCATGAACGTACGGGTTGCCGGCCGGTGAGAAAACAAGAACGGCGATCTGAGAGCCGGTGATGTTGGCGTACTCTTGGGCTTTTTTGAAAAGGCCTTGTCGTCGTTTTGAGAAAGTAACCATTCTCGCTTTTTGCTTCTCTATTTTCTTGATTTCGATTTTCAATTTTCCCTTTCCTGTCATTTTGAGAGTTGCGCACGTAAACAAGAGAGAGCTGTGTATATGAAGGAAGCTGAGAGTCGGTGATCATTTTAGCGCGTCCCCGTTATATGTATAGCGAGAGAGGGCGAGAGGGATTTAACGTTGGGATGCGATAGGTTGGTAATTAACTCTAAACTCCCTGTTGTATACTGAAATTCTGAAATATTAAATGTTTTAAAATTTTAACATATAAATTCAGATGGTTTCAAATTTATAAATAATTTAAATAATTAATAAATGAGAAGGCTGTCTCAAGTTAAAAAAAAAATTGACATAAAACTAAATACTAATATCTAGCTCTTTATTTTTTTTAATTTAAGGAGTGAGATAATTAATGGCTTCACATTAAAATTTAATTAATAAATTAGCTTCAAATAAAACTAACATGATATTATTAAAATAAAATATTAAATAAATAATTATAAAAACTGTGTATTTCATTTTTTTCCTTACATTTTGGCCGCCATTTTAAAATATATGCGGACTGGACTTGAAATAAAAAAAATAAGTACAATATAATTGAATTTCAAAGTTGTTAGTTATTCAAAGTTGGTGGGTGCATTTGGTATTGTTTTTGGTTTGGTGGGTGCGTTTTTGAACTATTAACATAAAATACAAAAATAAAAAAAATTTAGTTTTTCACTTTTTCTTCATAAAGATGAAGAACGGCAAATTGGTGTTTTTTTATCATTTTGTTTTATGTTATTATGAGTCCCACACCCATAATGCAATAATTATAACTAAAATTTAATATGTCCCATGTCTTCGTTTGATTAATAATTTATTATAATATAATAAATCTGTAGTAAAAAAATGTTATGCATGCATTTAAAGTTATGGCTTAGACACTATTTCATATGTCGAACTATATTATTAATAAAAAAATAAATTTAACATAATTAATAAAAATAAATATACAATCAATAAATAAGTTTTAAAATTATCATAAATCATTAAATATAAATTTAATTTCTTTAAAAACTTAAGAAATTTACAAAATAAATAGATGGTATTTTTCTTAAAATTTGACTAAATTTTATTTTTAAAAACGTATTAAAATTAGGTACATATATTTTTATAATAAATTATTTAAATATATATTTTTTAAAAATATGTATCAAATAAATTTTTATTATTTTTATTTTTCCAGACAAACTACCAAATGCATTTTCACACTTCTCATTTCTGGACATTAGTTTAGAAACAAGCTGCAGAAGATGTTTTTATTTTTATCAAAAATTAATCATTCTTGTTCTAAAAAAAAATAAAAATAAAAAACAATATCAAACGCACCATAAACTCATCCATAGATCTAACCCAACATAACATCAATCACTTATAGCTAATAGATTTAATTTGTTGTTTTAACTTATTCAATTGCCATGGCCTCACAATTGCCATCTAAATATTCAAATCAAATTGTTGCATTTTATTTTGGTTGTGAAGTGAAAAATAACTGGGGTAATTGATTATTTAATGATATTTTAATTTGAAAGGAGTTGTTCACTAATGGTTGATTAATTATCTAAGTGGAGAAAAAGGGAACGGAATATCAAAAGATGGAGGAGATGAAAAGAGAATAAAAAAATAAATTTATCATAAATTTATTTTTAAATTCTAAATAAAAAAATAGGGGTCAACCGATAAAAGACAAAATTGTGAACGGTAAAACAGTTGCACCGCAGTTTTGTATATATATATAATGGCGGCAAGAAGTTTCTTTTTTAAAAAAAATTGAAAACTGAATTTATTGATGGATGAGGGTATTTATATTTTAAAATTTATTTTGAATACTCATATTTTAATATTTTAATATTACTATATTAGCTTTAATGTAATTTAAAGATAATTAAATAAAATATAATTGAAGTAAACTCTGATTACGTGGAATTATTCATACGGAATTTTTCTGTTTTTTCTTATTTAAATTTAGCTAGAATTGTGAAGAAGGTAATGCTTCTTTAATATTGATTGTTTCTTAAGCATTAATTGGCCAAAGCCGTCGCCGGCAAAATTCTTATTAACATTACGAAAAAAATAAAATTTGGTCCGTAATTGCAAACTTTCAGAAAATTCATAAGCGATTTTTACAACATTGTAAATGTACTTTACAGTGTTACAAAATTTTTAATGAAAATCAAGATTTTGGACAAAGGTTTATATGCATGGAATAATTCTTAGGTGTGGGCGTTCTTGTTTTTTTAAATATGAATTTGAGATTTTTACAACATTGTAAATGTACTTTACAATGTTGTAAAATTTTTAATGAAAATCAAGATTTTGGACAAAGGCTTATATGCATGGAATAATTCCTAGATGTGGATGTTTTTATTTTTTAAAATATGAATTTGAGATTTTTTAACATTGTAAAAGTTTTTTACACTACTGAAAAATCATTTTACAACATTACAAAAGCTTTTTACAATGTCGTAAAATCCCGAATTTGTATTTAAAAAATACAAACATCTGCACTAAAAAAAGAATACATATGTGTAATCATTCTTAGCGCAAGCGCCCCCATTTTTTAAAATGCCAATTTGGTGATTTACAATAGAATTTTATAAAATGCAGACACAACACATGCAACACTATCCTCCACTTTGTTAAAGTAAAGATGCCAATAAAAAATTAAAAAAAAATACATATTTGAATACACTAAGAAACGAAAAAATACGATCTCCAATGTATTGAAACATGTATTTTTCTATATTTTAATGATATCCTTACTTTAAACTGAATATGTCGTTACTAAAGAAAAACTATATATATGTATATAAAAATGTTTTAATCCAAGATGTTGGATTTGTTAAAGTTCAGAAAGCTATTTGAATACACTAAGAAACAAAAAAATACGATCTCCAATGTATTGAAACATGTGTTTTTCTATATTTTAATGACATCCTTACTTTAAACTGAATATGTCGTTACTAAAAGAAAAACTATATATATGTATATAAAAATGTTTTAATCCAAGATGTTGGATTTGTTAAAGTTCAGAAAGCTACTTGAATACAGTGAGAAACGAAAAAATACGATCTCCAATGTATTGAAACATATGTTTTTCTATATTTTAATGACATCCTTACTTTAAACTGAATATGTCGTTACTAAAGAAAAACTATATATATGTATATAAAAATGTTTTAATCCTAGATGTTGGATTTGTTAAAGTTCAGAAAGTTATTAAGTCATATGGTTTAATAGAGTAATAACATAATACTATTAAATCATATAACTTAATAGCTTTCTCGGACTTTAATAAAGTCCAGGATCTAGATCAAATTAAGATGGTGGATTTGTTGAAGTTCAGGAAAGCTATTAGTCATATAGTTTATTAGAGTAATAACATAATACTATTAAATCATATAACTTAATAGCTTTCTCGGACTTTAATAAAGTACAGGTTTCCTTTTTTTTTTTTCATGTGGATACATTTTTAAATCATGATGTTTAAGAGAGTTAGTTTTTAACTCTTTTAAACTGCACGGTTTAAGAGTATGTCTGCATATGCATACATATATATATGCTATTGTCATTAGGCCGAGACCCTCTAAAAGCCCATCCAAGTTTGGACGGGCTAGGCTTGGGCTGGGCCTGAGCAGGCTTGCCGAGCTTGGGCTTTTATGAATTTTTAAATTAATTATTTAATAAAGCTAAAAGAACTTAAATTAGAGATGATTATCTAATACATATTAAACTAATGGTCCAATAGATAAAATATTAGCAATACAATATAATAAATAGCAAAAACTAATATTAAAAACAAAGTAATCCTATATTTGAGACAACCCTCTGTTTTTCCTTTTTTGCCACTCCGTGTTTTTTCTTGAACATTTTCTGCCTCTATGATCGGATTCAGAGGTAAATTAGAAGATTCAAAAGCATTTTTCATTGTCATCCTATACAAAATTAAAATTCACATCATAAGGCAAGTTAACAATTCAGTAATAATAAGTTAATAGTAAATTAAGAAGTATACAGACAAATGGAAGTCAATAGCAATCTACAAATTCTAGATGGTTAATATTTGCACAACAACAATTACACAATTAATCCCATTGTTTGAAGATATGTAAAAACTTCTATGTACATTACCACATTCAAATTGATGAATTAAAAACAGAAGCTGAAAAAATGGGACACATCATAACAGGCAATCAAAAAAGAAAATAGTATCACAAGTTTAGAACTAAGAGGAGATCTCAAGCTAATTAAACTACAGAACACAAGCTATTATGAATAAAATATTTTAAAGCGCTAGCAAACCAATTTAAAACATTTCAAAACCTTAGTTGATGTGCGCAATTTTAAAACTTCTATCTAATTTGATGTAGGATGTTATTTTAGGATTCTAGGATTTTTATTATTTTAGGATTTTCTATTTTAATTAGAGTCAATTATGGTATGTGTCTTAATTTTTTATTTCTATTACAATTATGATTTAGTTTCCATTTTTAAGTTAAATTAGGGAAGTTGGTTTTTGCTATTATAAATGGAGAGGTCTTGTTATAATTTTCATAAATTCAATTTCAATTATTCAATAAAATCCCCTTTTTATAATTCACATTGGGATTATCCATAAAAAACTCTCTTGTAGAATCATTTGGATTAGAGCATCTGTAACATCCCACATCACTAGCGAGAGAGTTTCTGAAATAGTTTATACGGGTTGGGCTCTCTTAACTAAGTAGATGTGTTTTGGGTTGCGAAACCCAAAAACAAAATCGTGATGGGCTGGGTGCCTAGAGTGGTAGTATCTACTTGGTTGTTGGATCCGACCTAATACAATGTCATCTAATCCTGCTTAATGTGTTATTAAAAAATTCTGATTGAGTCGTTTGGGTTAGAACGAGATTTAATCACAATTCAATTAGAGTGTAAGCTAATTGATTTGGTTTGGTCCAATATTAGAACGATATCTAACGTTATCTATCGTATCAATTCCACTTTCGCTGCGCTCACTCCATCACATTCTCATTTTTAAAAAGTTAAGATGTTATTAACAAATAAAAAAAACACATATTTCAAGGCACTAAGAGACAAAAAAAATATATTGTCTAATATGTTGAAATATATATTTTAATATATTTTAATTACATCTTCACTTTAATATAATGATGATATTTTCATAAGACAAGAACTATATAATTAAAGATCCCTGACCATATTAAAATTAAAAGATATATTAAAAAATAAAAAATAAAAAATTATAATATATTACATGATAAAATATACTGTTTCAGCAGTTATATGTATGCTTTTTTTGTCTATTAACTCATTTTTGGCGATGCATGATTGAAAAGTTATGTATATCTTATTCCATTTTTTGTTGTAATGGCCCTTATTCCATACACTAAGTCACGAATGATGATGTGACTAATCTATTCTCGTATATTTCATTCATGTGGCCATGTGGGCCAAAGGCTCACCAAACCAAGCCAGTGATTTCTAGCGTTACAACAACGCCATGTCGTTACCTCATTTGCAAACAATTATTGTAAGGAAGTCCTTTGCGTAATGAATCTCTCCCATTGTCAACTCATAAAGAATTAGCAACTTGCTTGTTTGTAATCTAATAAATCTAAATAGTATAATGGCCTTTTCATAAATCTATTAATACATAAATTAATTACATGTAGCATTTTGTAAAGTTGGTAACCATAAACTTATTGCTTTAACCCATTTAGGATGGCAATTGCAATGATATGAAATTGGTGTGAGTGAATGAGTCTTTAAAACTAAATATAGAAATAAATGAATATATTTTTATTAAGGAAAAAATAACGTTCTTTTATTCCCTACAAACATGTATATCTAAAAGTTGATGATAGTAGTATGATCTTTAAAGTTAATAATTTGAAAAAAAAAAGAAAACAAAGATGAAAAATATCGAACAATTACTAAGTAAAATCATCTTAATTTTCAAAACACTTTATAACTATAGGTTAAAAGCCATGACTGTTGAACATACTCCTAAATAAAGCCAAAACGAAAAATTTTGTTCATAGTAACTTATTGTTAAAAAAGGGGGCAAAAAAAAAGGAGTGAAGGTAGAAAGATACTTTGGTTCCATATGGAGTTGGTTTTTAACTTCTTGGTTCATGGTGTATATATAGTTTTTATGTACATTATATTGGTGGTAAAATTTGAACCAACTAATGAAAGGGTGACACATATATAATAAATTATTTTAGCTAGAAAATCCGTGACAAGTTTAAAAAAGGGATCCAAAACTTGAGAGCAACAAGATAAAAAAAAAAAAAGAAAACAAAAAAAGAGGTGGAATGGTGTGAGCCATTCTAATATCTGAAAAAATCAAAGTATTGTCTCCTACTTGTTGTCATAAGTATTGTCATATGTCAAATATTTGCCATGTCAAAATGGGAAGATTTCCCCATTGGATCGGCTCAGCTTAACTTGAAAAACCTCACAAATAATAACCATTTCAAATGACCATACATGGAAACCACCCGCCAAGAGGTCCATACTCCATAATGCACTTATCAAATAGTTTAAAAGGATAATCAAATGATTGAGGAAATGCTACGTGTCAAATCTAACTCAGTACAAACCTAAAATATTTTAATTTCATCCAAATATTAAAAAAAGGATTACTCTATCTTATATGCATGTAAGATACATCCCTCTCACATAAATAGTATATGAATACTATTTATACGAGGGAAATATATTTTACATACATGTAAGATAGGAATTACCTTAAGAAAAAGCCTCCCTAGTTGAGGAGAATTACATCCAACCATGCCTTTGCCACATGTCCTAGAGGACTAAAGACACATTTGGGGCACTTTATTTTATAAGGCTGAGTCCATATCACTCAAGTCAACTTTTGTTTGTGCATATTTTTTGGGTTTTCATTGAAGCTCAATCTTCTTTCCACTATTTATTGACTTTGACTACCGGAATGTTGTCGGTGATGATGTCTCTCTAATGGCTATCTTCCGGGTCCCTTTTTATATAGGCTCTAGAGAGTCTTTCTTCCTACATTCTTCCTAAAAAACCAGAGAAATCATTTGCAATAAGAATTTTGGGTAAGATAATATTTGATCCAAATTTCAGCAGAACACTATTATTTCATCACTGGAGTTGGACTAATAACAGAAAAACATTGATACATAACACTTTTACGTGCATCTGATTATTTAAATTTCTTTAAGTTAAAACTGGTTAAATTGTCTGTTAAAACATAATACATTTAAATGCTAAAATCAAATGAGAGTAGGGAAGATCTGGAAGGGACAATAATGTAAAATCAACTTCCAAAAAAAAAAAGACCAGTATTATTCTCTCATAAATAAATAAATAAATAATGAATAAATTAAATTAAATTAAATTAAGTTAAAAAAAAAAAAAAAACCCCACTTTGATGCATCATTTCACCTAAGCTCCTTGTATTCTATTTGCTATTCTGTTAGACTTAGAAAACCCTATTAGCGTTCTTTCTCTGCGACAACAAGAAGGTTAAAAAAAATAAAATAAAAAAGAAAATCGATCTTGGAAATGGCGAACAGTAATCTTCCTCGACGTATCATCAAGGTTTTCCCTCTTTCTCTTCAGTTCTCGATTACCCTTCCAAATTTTCAGATCGCTTGGTTTGTGAAACAAGAATTCCAATTTGTTATTTTTCGACAATTTTGGTGAAGGGATTAAATAGTTGTTTTGTGTCTTAGATGCTTAACTTCTGTTGTAAAGGGTTTATCGGGTGATGGGTTTTGATTGCTTTGCTCATTTGATCGTTCAGTTGAAGAATCTTTAGCTTAATTAAGAGCTTTAGCGACAATAAAATAGAGAAATTGTTTTTTTTTTTAATTGTATTTGATTTTTGTTTCTTTGTTGATCTAAACAGGAAACACAGCGTCTCCTCAGTGAACCAGGTAAGTACTTTTTTATTTAGATTTTGAAAATGTGTGTTTTGTTGCCGTTCAGCTGTGAAATTTGGGTCTTTTATGTGTTCGTTAATTTTATGGTTTGTGGATACAGCACCAGGAATAAGTGCATCTCCCTCAGAAGATAATATGCGATACTTTAATGTGATGATCCTTGGTCCGACACAATCTCCATATGAAGGTAAATTGCCGTGTGAATTTGGATTATTTTAAGATGTTTTGTTGTTGTTTTGGTTTGTTGCTTTTTGTTTGTGATGTTAGAAATGTTTAGTGGAAGGCCATTCTAGTTTCAGAGGTTTGTTCATGGTGACGTGTTTGTCTATACATGATATGTTAACAACCTTTTTAGACTTCATTGCTTCCAATTTGTTTCAGGATTTTAGGTGAATAGTGCTCCTAAAAAAATTATTATAATTTTCATGCATTTGAGCTGGACTTATGGAAAAGTATGTATTTCTAGTAGACAGTTGTGTGACTCTTTTAGTGTGCTGTGTTGTTTCAGTTCTCATGATTATATGCTTAGATGGTTATTTGTTGCAAATGATGATGATTATGTATCTTCTTGTCCATTGTGGTTGATGTCGATGCTAATTTGAGGTATATCCTTGGTATCATACATCTTGTTGGCTGTGTGTTTACAAACTAGTTAATATAAATGGTCCAGTTCTATTGTTAACTTCTTCTTATTCGACTGTAAAAAAATGGGGCTTCCCACCTTGTTGCCTATTGGTCTCTTCAATTACTACATTTTGAAAACGTGTGCCAGCGAAGGAATAACTGTGCAACCATTTAAAGTTCTAAATTTCGTTATTCAACTAATATGTATGCGTAAGGTGTGTTATGGTGCATTACCCTAAGTCAGGCATATATAGCCACGGTTTCATGTTATTTCTTTGTCACAACTTTATTTAAGTTTGGAAGGGTAGAACATGGCCATCAGTGTAAATCAAAGGCCTCATGGGCTCAATGATGTACTTCATAATGCTGCTTGTAATTGGTGTTTTTAATGGGAAAGAATGACCTTTTTTCTTTTTTGGGTTTTCATAGTGAAGTCTGCTATGAGTGTTTTGGGTGTAAGTAGTTATTAAGAGTGAAAAATGTTATATTACAGGTGATAGGTATTAGTTGAGAATGAGAGGCTTAGTTCATCTATCAGCTTTATCCATCCCCCCTCCCTTCTTTATTTCTTTTTCATGGCTTCTTTAGGTGAGTATTATGTTGTTAGATCTAGCCTTGTTCTTTTACGGTAAAGCAGATATGGTTTTCAATTATTCCAAAAAGGGACCTGCCTATTATACAGGCGTTAAGAGACTATTGTTTTAAGTCTGTCTGGTTGAAACCAAGATAACAGATGTGAATGAAAAAATATTCACTTCATCCATCTGGCCACCAAATAACCCATCTGTTTTGTTTGCATATATTTGCTGAAGCAAAGATATCCAATCTTTTAGTTTGTTCGGATTTTGTCAATTTCAATGTGTTGTTTGGAATTATTAGCTCTGGTTTACTTGTTTCTCTTTCGTTTCTGCTTGTTCACTAATATATTGTTCTCCAGAATAATATGTCCTGGCTTTCCATTGTTTGTTTAGGAGGGGTTTTCAAGTTGGAATTATTTTTGCCTGAAGAATATCCAATGGCTGCTCCAAAGGTATGTTTACTTGAATTTAGGGTATTTAATTTGCATGCTATCATCCTACAATTTTGAGTGGTTTCCCCAATAAAAAAATTAAAAAGCAAAAGGGAAGTTTTAATTGATGCTGGCGACTGTTATGAATTTGAATCTAATGGCTCACTGATCAGAATATATTTTCTGTCCTGATCATAATGTGACTAAATTTGTTGAAGAGTTACATCCATAGTAGTCTCTGGTGCTTCCAGGAGAACTTTGTCTATATAAACCTGGATATTCCCTTGCCTCAGGTGGTACAGGATGCTTAAAATATGGCAGGTGCTTGAACTGCTTATTTAATCTGAATAAACACTATCATTATAATGGGCTCTGGCTGCTTAAAGTCCTTCACTAGAACATAGTTTGAAATTATTCTGTTGGGACTGAATAGGATCAAAGGTGTTTGATGGGTCTAATGAAAATTGGTTCCCCTCAAAATGTCTTATGGTTAATGTGATCCATGTTTGATTCATTTTCTTGAGACATTTGCTTTATTTTTCTTACGACTATACCTAATTGTATGAATTCTGTTTATTATCTTCCTCTAAGAATACAATTTCTGTTGTCTTTGTGATGCAACTACTCCAGGTTATACTATGTTTACCAATGAGAATCCAGTAACAATGCCTTGATTTTTAGTTTATGTCAATTTTCCTTGTCACAGGTCCGATTTCTTACCAAGATATATCATCCTAACATTGATAAGGTTGGTTGTTATATAGTTTGCCTGACCTTCTAGGCTGCATGTATTAATCTGCACAATTTGTGACTTCTGTTTCTTGCTTCTCATAAAATGGGATTTTAAATGCAGCTTGGAAGGATTTGTCTTGATATTCTGAAAGACAAGTGGAGTCCAGCTCTCCAGATTCGAACTGTACTTTTGAGGTATTTTGAGCTGTGATTTTATGGTTTGAGATTTCTATTGTTATGGACTTATTGGATTGCCACATCTCATGGGAGAATACTTTTTGTTTTCGGGGGGAAGAACTTGAACAGTTTCAACAATGATTTTTCAGTTTATATTTTATGGAATTAAAATAATCATATATTGACTTGACATTATTGGGACAAATTTTTTTCTATTAGCATTCAAGCACTTCTGAGTGCTCCTAACCCCGATGATCCTCTCTCCGAGAACATTGCCAAACACTGGAAAACAAATGAGGCCGAAGCGGTTGAAACAGGTATAATGCTTGGACTTTCCTTAATCCCTACTTTGGTTGAGCTTATCATTTCAAAGTGTAAATCACTAAATACGCTCTGCCGATTCTTCTTGTTCGCTGTGCTCGTTTTCATAATATCTTGCAGCGAAGGAATGGACACGTTTATATGCCAGTGGTGCTTGATGACATGGTGGAAAATATCACTTCATTCAAATAACAATTGTGCAATGTATGCTATTCACTGTCTGTTTAAAATGGAAAATTTGGAAGAATTGAATTGATGTTTGAACATTCGGAGTTTGACATTCTGAAAGCTTCCTTGTTATCGCACATGTCAATTATTTTCTCCTTGTGGAAGCCATGTCTTTGAACTTGTATGATTAGATGATATACATTGTTTCTCAACTCTTAAATTTTGAAGCAATGTTTATTGTCTGCTATATAGTAATCTGGAAATACCGATGATTATCAGGGAACCTTGACTTCAGTTGACATCAGTATGGGGAAAAAAACTTGCGTTGAGCTAGGAGGGTCCAAAGGTTTGATGCCATTGATCGTTTTAGTATTCGATTTAGTGAGTTTCATACTGTTGGTCCCAGAATAGGATCTACAGATAATTATTGGGCTATCCTTTGTTCTACCACGTCAGCATAGTTTGCACAAGTAGCATGAGAATGGAAAATAAGAATTATTGGCCGTGTTTATTTGTAAAAATATAAAGGAATGATATAATGAAATTGGAGTGAGTTTTACAAATTTAGGAATGAGAAATGTGAATCTCTTTATCATGGAGAGGTGTGGGAATGAAAATGAAGGATGAGAAGAGAGTGAATTGACATTTATACATTAGTAAAAGTTAAAAATACTTTTTTGACCAATAATAATGATGATAATAATAATTGTATTCCTCAACTATAACATTAATAATAATAGTAATAATTGTAACAATAATAATTATTTTTATTAATATTAACAATAATTATTTTGAAGAAGAAGAAGAAGAATTTAAATAAATAATAACAATAATCATCATAGGTGATTCAATAACTTGCAACAATTTATTTTGATGTCAAGATAGAATGAATTCATCAATGGCAATTTAGCTCATTTCCATTTTGATACTTATAATTTGAGTAAATAATTTATTTTAATTTTAATTTCTTATTCTGATTTTACCACATTTCAGTTTAGTTAATATTAATTTTAACGAATTTCAATTACTGATCAGTAAACTTCCATTAGTTAGTGTTAATACGTGCCAGTAAATTAATGCGAATGCCCGCCGGATTGGAGCAAGGAACTGTGACATCCCCGATTGAAGAAAGGGGGACTATTAAAGGGGTGGAATACAAAACCAAGACTGGTAAAAAGCTAACAGCATGTGCACCCTCACCCAAATAACAGAATGTGACGGCTGTTTTTCAAATTTGCGGCGCTTTCTCTTCAATTCTGAGGTGAAGGATGAACCTTAAGTCAGCAACTCTAGCATTATAAATTCTTTGGCAGTAGAGGCTAATACAAGAAGCTTATCATTTCTGCAGGTTGAAATCCCTTCTTGTTTTGTTGGTTTGGTCCTGGAGAACTGTCAGCTTCCATATAAAAACCATGGACATGTTATTCTGGCCAATCCTGCACCAATCTTGTTCTATCCAATCAGTAGCACTGAGATTCGCTGCTAGGTGGATGTACCAGGTCAAAAAGTACCATCCATTTCTAATGGTGAAATGACTCATTATTTGGAAAAGTGGTGGCTTCCCAGGTACATGTACGTCATTTGCTTGATACACACTCTACATATTGTGATTCATACTATGCCGATGCATAATTATGTTCACTACGTGAAAGAAAATGTTGTTTGTCAGATTGCCCCTGAACTCAACTCTGCTATCATGTCCGCAATCGAGAAAGGAAACATCAGAACAATGACTAATAGAAGCATGCCAGCAGCTCCGTCTACGACTCCAGGTGCTCTTTTACTTGGTGACTCATTCAATATTCGGCATCCTTTAACAGGAGGAGGAATGACTGTGGCTTTGATGTTGTTGTACTAAGAGATCTTCTAAGACCTCTCCGCGATCTCCATGACACACCTGCCCTTTGCAAATATCTGAAATCCTTCTACACACTGCACAAAATAAGCAGCATTCACCAACTTACACATCTAATAGGTCTTGTGCTTTCTGGCTTGTAATATTTTACTCGCTAGACCGTGTGTGATCCTTGCTTGAAACCAGTGGCATCTATGATAAACAAATTGGCAGGTGCCCTTTACAAGTTCTTCTGTGCATCATCTGATCCATCAAGAAATGAACTGTGACAAGCATGTTTTGACTACTTGAGTCTCGGAGGTCTTTTTACGAATGGACCAATAGTTCTACTATCTGGTCTAAATCCTCGTCCATTCAGCTTGATAATCCATTTCTTTGCTGCGGCAGTCTTTGGAGTCAGACGCTAGTTACTTCCATTTCCTTCTCCCAAACGCATGCTGATTGGAGCCAGACTCATTTCAGTAAGTACCTCTGCTGCTTGTAAGCTACTAGTCAATAATCCATAATTAGTTTCTGCAATTTAAACCTAAAATCGATTTCTGATACATGTTGCTTTCGTACATTTTTCAGGGCGCATCAGCAATAATGTTCCCCATAATAAAGGCTGGAGGAGTTGGAGAAATGTTCTTCCCAGCTAGCTTACAAAGATATTACAGAGCAGCTTCTATTAACTGTTGAAATTTAGAGGGCAGGATGAAACGTTGTAGTAGCATAGCAGCCAACTTTAACAGGGTTGTAATTATTTAACATATTAGTTGATTTTTTTTAATTGTATTTCAAGGATTCTGCTTCGAAATTGGTATCCATATTAACTTGGAACATAGTCACAAAACATTCTTTGTATGATGTAAACTTTCTACTCATTTAACGTCATTCTTTCTTTCCCAGCAAACTTGCATGATAAAATTCATAGCGGTCATTGTTCACTGTGAAGCCGAAAATTACATTTTTCCAATTGCGGACATTGCTCAGTGTGAAACTAAAAATTACAATTTTCCAATTGCATTTGCCTTTGGAAATGGCATTAACCGCCCTCGAAATGAGATTGGATAACCCAAAGTCCCAAATGATTACTACTGGCATTTTCTTTCATTATAGTTGCTATCACAGTTGAATAGAATATTTGAAACTTTTTATTACCACATTTCTTTATTTTAATTTATCAAACTGAATTACATGACTGCTGCATGTTCACGGAATGAGAAAGTGCTAGAAAATGAAAAGCAAATATGGCTATCGAAACCCTTTTCAATCTTATTATCAGGGTTTGTATCTGAAACATCAAAATCTCTTCACACGAGCAAAAAAACTGAGGAACCACTAGTTATTTAGAACATACTACAGCCTAATCAGAATGAAGCTAGTTATAGTTGGAACATTGTCATCTCATTCCGGAAACAAGTCAACGAGTCCATATTCTTCCGGTTCCTAGCCGAGTACAGGTCAATCACAAACAAATCACCAAGTTGCTGATATGAACTGTCCAATAACTCAAAAAAATCAGAGCCAAGGAATCATTACAATCTCGTCTAATCAATTGTGTATTCGTCTAAACAGCTTGTACATTCCAAAGACATTCCTCTGCTGCCACAGGTATGGAATGAAAAATGATCGATAGAGGGGAGGTGAGAACTCCCTGTCAAGGTAAGGCAGTGCTGCAATAGGCTGAAATGCAAACAATTTTAGAGAAATAACCAAGCAAGAAAAGGCTATATTTGAAAAAATATATATAGAGAATAAGAGAAAGATACTAATTTTACCTGCCACTTTGACAAGTCACTCCCCTGCGAAGGGTAAGGTCGATTAAGCTGCAGCTCAACAAGGAAAGTACATGCTTCAGCATCCTGGAGCTGCAATGTAGATGGCCAGTTCAGTTACTTCACAAAGGAAAGGAAACAAGGGATGAAGGATACACAAGCAAAGAGCAATATAAATTTCTATTAGTTCAGCGGGAAGAGGTAATATTACAAATTGCTGGTCTGATGCCTTATTCTTATTGTTAAAATATGATGGTGCTGCTGAAGTCCCACCCAAGGTGGAATTAAATGGGAGGGGAAGAAGTCCGCGGAACCCATCATCAAGCCATTGAACTTCACCAACATAGTTAGGAATGAAAAATGACGATGGGTATCGGTGCCACTCACTTCCAACACAAACTACAGAACCTGCATGTATGCAATTCAAAAAAATAAGCTAAATGAGTATTTTCTACTCGCTAAGAATGCTAAAAATTGTTTGATGCCAGTTGTTAAGATCACGCTTTCATACATATACATGTATGTCGATTGAAATCAAAATATAGAGCAAATGATTTAGAGGATGAACAACAATGACAGTCTACTCAAGGAATATAAACAAAAATTGATAAAATTTGACTAAATAAAACGAAAAGCATAAAAAATAAAAGAGCCTCAGCGAATGATCACAATCAACAAAGTGCCATCGCTGTTAAAGGGCTATCAGTCTTTCTGCTGCAAAAAATTATTCGTAACAAGATACAAATTTGAACAAGCTTCAAGTCGTTACTTCAATGCCACCATCGTGCAACTTGAACAAAAGTTAGCATTGTCGTCAATAACATATCAGAGAATTCTTACATATAATGATATTTCCAAGCCTGTCTGCCCTCTACTTTTTCCAAACAAAGCACATCACAATAACAAAGCCAACAATAATTTAAAAGTTTAACTAAAATATCAAGAGAAGCTCATCACAACACCCAACATTATTTCAATATATCCTTTCATCAATAACTATCTCAACATTAATGCCTCACACAACCTAATAAAGCAAGATAATATTTATTACCTGGTCCTGCATCATCATGGTGCTCCAAGATCTTGTATACCTCGATAGGAGCAGCATAGCCATTAACCAGTGAAAATGTTCGAGAATGGGAAGCACATAATATGAGACCAAGAACAAAAGGTCTAAGGACTTTTGCTGTCTGCAAATAGAATCAATTAAAGTTTACCATCCTGAGAGTTCACTTAGAAAGAAAGAACTGTAAAAATACTAAAGGAGCCTACCGTAACCATCACAAAATTAGCATTTGGATCATACTTGTCTCGGAAAATATCAGGAAAGCTCTCAATGACAGCTGAAGCAGCAACACAAATAAGTGGGTATATTGGATAAAGGAACCTGCAATGGTGGCCACAGAAAGATCTAATTTTTTTTGCTCAGAAACAAAATAAGTATATCAGATGTAAGAAATGTACATATAGGAGGGGCAAACAGGTCGACAAAGAAAAAAGTCAAAAATCCCCTAGCCCAAGAACTATAAATCCTATAAGATCATAAATTCTAACTAAAAATATTACACCATAGCTGCTTCCAATCTATTAAAATAAAGAAGAAAGACGAATCTTTAAACTCTGGAGAGATAGAAGCCCATAGAGAAGCCCAGTATTTAAATCTTGTCTCAAAGAAACATGTAATCCTCCATCACTTTGTCCTAAAACATTCTTAAGTTTCTTTCAAAATCCATAGGACCCAAAATATAGCCGTAACTGCACAACCCCATAAGACAGAAGCCTTCACACTGCCTTTAACTCTCAAAAAATTTTCCAAGAGAACAGAAAAGCTTGCTGCAGGTGACGCCCAACTCAATTTAAAAGTTCTATAACAGCTTGGACCACAAGAAGAAAACAGCTGGGTGGTGAAGAAATAAGTGGTCAATTTCTTTCCAAAGCATTTTTGCACAAGACACACCAATCCTCGGATAAAGCCATACTTGGTCTTCTCTTCTGAATTACATCAGTGGTATTAATATTCTGATGAGCAACTGCCCACACCATGATCTTCATCTTTTAGGGAACTTTAGCTTTCTGAATCAGACAAGAGGGGGCAAAAAGAGGGGTAGAGAAGCTACCGTTTGGTTGAAATATTCTTGATTTTTCTAGAGTAACAGCTCTCTTATCTTCTTTCATGCTATCAATATGAACTCCTACCCCAAGCAAGTTAGAACAGTGTTGAAGCTCTCTGTCATTCAAGTTTCTAAAGAACCTAAAGTCCCAACTCCACTACATCGATGAAACCTCACCATACCAGCTATAGAACATTTATGACCCAAAAAAAGACTATAAAACCGAGGAAAAGACTCACTAAGCATCCTCTCTCCCACCTAAACATCCTCCCAGAACCTAATCACAAAAAGATCTAATCAACAATTACAACTTCCCACAGTCCTTAATAATCATGCTGCAGGCTAGGTGGAATTAAAAGATCATCTAAACATGATCTCAGAACCGAGAAGACATCAAGACATCACTAAAAGATTAGAAAGAGAAAAGAGATAAAGAAACAAATGAAGTTTTAAGACAATTTCTAAAATCATGAAAAATCAATAAAAAAGAGCTGATGCTTGCCAAATAAGAAAAATCCACTGGTATATTCATCCACTGATCATACCTAGGGATAAATCAAGAAAAACCTAGCAGGAACTACCCAATTTCATCTGCTGATCATACCTTTCTTCCTTGTGTGGCTGCAAGGACATAAATAGCAACCAAATATAAACAGGTGAGACAACAACCACGAGAGCTGGTGCATATTTTTTCCTTGCAATTGGCAAGATTCCCACGAAAAGCAAAGCAAGAACAAAACAAAAGTTAAAATTGTTGAATGCGTTCCTCAGATAATACAGAGGTCCTTCAATCCCATACAAATGGCTCTCACCACCTCCTAAGACATTATATACCACCAAATTCAGAACAGATGATGTCCACCTTCTGTAATACTGGTAGTCCACACATACAGAGAGTGCCTGCAAAATTCAATTCCTTGTGATTGAACATCAATAAAAACAACGTAAGACAGTTACAATTACTTAAAAACAATGTGAGACAGTTACACCTCAGTAAATGCCATCAGCTAATATAAAAGTGAATAAATTCCGAATCCAGAGAAAATATACATGAAAACATGAAGCATAGTGAACCAATTAACTTACAAGAAGAGTGACAGAAGTAGCAGCACCAGAAAGAAATGCTTGCTTGAATCTTCTAGCTAAAGAGTAGAATACGACCGGCAGAAAAGCCAATATTGAGAATGGCCAGCCAAGGATTACTCCAGCAGCTGATACTGCAACAGCCAATGCATACTTCTCCAATAGAAAAAATCCTGAAGCAAGACTGATAGCATACATGGAGAAGGAGCTAGGGAGGAAACCTGGAAAATAAACACAACGTGTTGGAAACTAGAGAAATTCATGAAAATTGAGTATATAAGAACTTTAATCCATAAAATAGTAAACAGAAACTGCAGATAACTAAAGCATGGCTAACTGAATAGAATTCATTCCAAGAAACAACATACATAATCAGATGAAACTAAAATTATATTATGGACACACAACTAAAGACAAATTAAAAGTTGACTCACTTGTGCTAGCAAAGAAACAACCACTAGTTAAGCATAGCATTGCCAGTGTATAAGAGGCTAAACGCCTTCCATATTTTCTGGAAAGGGCTACTACCAGAACAGCATCTGTGGTAACAGAAAGGAGACCAAGAAAGAGCCTCACTGCATAGAATACTCTCACCTGTTAAAGGAAGTAAAAATACCCAGATATTAGATAAAAAAGGGAAAGGGCTGTCAAATCACGAAATAATCAGGAGAATCTATCACAAGACAAAAATAAAACTTACTTTATCCTCAGCAAACAACCAGGAAGCTGGTCGACCCACTAATTCATGAAAAAGAATGTACAAATATGACCGAAGTGCAAACTCTGAACTGCAAATGGATATATAAACATGTTCAAGGTCGCAACCAATTCCTTCAAAAGAATTCACTATCTCATTCTCTAGAAATCATTAGAATACTATCATCATAACTTTACATGGATGATACTACACAAATGAACTATCTATGTCAAGGTAATAAATGAGAATAGAAAGCGGGAATTGTGTATATTATATTCTACAGCAAGCATACATCTTTACAAACTGAAATGATATGATGATTGAAAGAACGTAAATGAATGTTCTATCCTCATACATCAGCTTGACTATTTTTACTTTCACTCTTCCAATCATATCACGCCAAATCAATTTGCATGAATGAGGTTGTAATTGTAGTTACACAAACATAACATCTTACATATTAGAATCCTTGATCCACACATGTGCTAAATATAATAATCATCTAAATGCAAAGATTATTAGCTCATGGGCACCTTTCCCTTACATTTAAGAGTGAGTTCTATACATGGGTTCTTATCAGTACACGTGAAATTAATGCATACACAATAGAAAGACATAAAACAGCCGAATTTGATGATTGGTCTATAAGGTGTTTGATTAAATTCCTAAGTGAGCAAAAAAAAAAACAGAGGTACATAAAAGTAGATACCTATACTCCCAAGTCTGGAAGCCAGATTTATAGAGCAAGTAATGAAGGGGCTCCCAGTAATTGAACACCTCGTCGCAGTCGTGAATGATGTTCGTCGTAGCGCTCATGTATCGAAGCATTCCCAATGCGAATACCGGCACGAACCAACCCAGTGACTTCTCCTCTTCGCGTCCGCCGTCGCCGTCGTCCAATCGCCTCGACGGCTTGTCGTATTTCGTGTATTTCGGCGATGATGGCGGAGGATCCGACGGTAGCGGCCGCCTCTGCCGCGTCGTTAGAGCCATCGTTTCTCCCTGTCTAATTGTTTATGGGAATGATTTAGAGAGAAATAAAATGCGGACTGCCTTTAGATGATTCGTTGCTTCGACCCGAAGTTTATATTAGGGGTCTTTTTCTTCTTTTTATTTTTCTAAATTTTAATGTTTGAATAACGTTTATGGAAGCAGTAACATTAACAGTACTTATTATATTCACTAGTATCAGACAAGATAGAATAGATACACACACGCACACACAAAACGACAAAATTATGAGTTTAGTTATAAGCATTTAATTACTGACACATTAATTACAGCGCTGGTGTATACATAATACACTTTGTATTGGCATTTAGTTTCTTTATTACTTTTGTAAAATATATGTTTTTAATACAATTAAAAACATAAACATTTTTTTAAAAAATGTGTAGTACTATCATACATCATTTTGTATTTAAAGAACGTTAAAATAAGAAAAAAAAAATCAGTTAATTTCATTAACAAAGATCCTTGGCTGTTAAGGATTCCTTGCGTTTAAAGGATTTGGAAACAGTTAATTTTCCCGCTTTCAACAGGGTTTCCTAAACCCTGGGCAAACTCTCTCTCTCTATATGTATATAAAATAAATACTCTCTTCGCAGAATGGCGAACAAACCCATCAATCAATCAAAGAAAGGTTAAAAAAGAAACAAAGATCAGAGTCATCAGACAACAATGGCGAATTCCGTGAAGAGATTGGTGGAAAGTATGCAGCAAAGAAGACGGGTTTCTGGGCTCATACTTCAAGGCCAAACTAGTGCAGAGAGTCAGCGAAGACAAGTTCTTGGTGGAGTTCTTGACGCTGGTGTCGGAGGAAGATGAGAATGAGAAGCTGAGGGAGGTGGTGGACACGACGGAAGTGAGGCCCTGCCCACCGGAGATAACGGTGGCCGAGTTCGACGTGATGGAGAAGGTGGATGCATACGACAGAGACGGGCGGTGGGTGGGAAGAGTTACTGGGAAAGAGTGCGGCGAAGATAAGTACCTTGTGCACTTTGACAGCACCGGGGATGAGTTTGTTTATCCTGGTCATTTGCTGAGAGTTCATCAAGAATGGGAGGACGGAACCTGGGTTCCCTCTCATGGACGAAGCCATCAAGAACAGCATTGATCCATTAATCATTCTTATTCTTTTTTATGTTTCTGAAATGTTCTTGAAAAATGCAATTCCTTCCTAATGAGATAACACGTAATGCAATTCTTCATATTTCAGCTTTCAGGTATCTTCTAATAGCACTGATATTGATAGTTAAATTAGTAATAGTCAAAGGGAAAATGAAAAAAAAATCTTATGAACACAAAATTATTAAAAGGCTCAAGGCCACTTTTTCTATTAAAGTATAAAAATATCAGTTCTATTGAGCTCGACACTATTGCTGCAAAAGTCAAGTAAACAATGCTGGCTCTTCCAGTATTCGAGCACAACCACCTTATCATACAGATAGACGGGACAGCACAAATATTCCCGAGCATACGGTTATTGGGCATATTCTCTGTAGAAAGAAGAGTAAAGAAAACAAAATAAAAGTACACGATCATGCAGTTTAACCGGTGTTCTGCAAGCCAGCAGCAATACCTTTCATGGTCAAGATGAGGGTATCCTCCAAACCAGGGGCATACTCACTTGACACATTCAGTTTCACCAGCTCATCGGCAGGTTTGACAGATTCTGATTCCATAATTTCCCTTGAGATATGCGGCCGCACCTTCACATGGTAGTTTGGATCACGGATCCGTTTCAGTGTGTAGGCCTGGCAAACATTGAGAGTAGTGATATATGCATCACGAAGACGGAGTCTTTGCTTCAAGTAAGGGTCTCCTTCAAGAAGATCCTTGTGTCCAGCAATCTACAAATGTGAAAGAAAGAACCAGTTGTTTTCTTTTTTTTAGTAATGGGCAAAAAGAAAGAAACAAAATTAGTTAAAAAAGACAACTTTTTGGCTGGGAATATAGCTAGCAAGGAAAACTTCATATCCCCCTATTACTAAGTAACAATCAGGCCTATACAAATAATGCAAAACTTTTGTTGTTTAGCTTGCCAAAAGCTGGAGAGAAACAAGACAGGACCTGAAATACTGATAAGGTTGGAATGTTCTAGCACTCTTTTCTTCAAAAGCTAAAAAATAACTCCACAGAAAAGATGGAGATTTGGCGAGATCAAAGACCGGGTATGACTAAAAAGAGTGGTAATCAAGAAGTTAAAGGTATTCCAGCAAAAGTTACCTGAAGAAGAAGGCCCTTGGTTTCTTCATAGTTGACTCTCAACTTCTCTCCAAATGACCACAAGTCTTTAGAAACAAGGAGCTGGTCATACAATGCGGCTATCTTATGGTTTCCCTTAGCAAACACCATTTCAACCAAATCAATAGTGACTCTAAAGAATGGCCAATTATTGTACATCTCCTGCAGCATGTGGAGATTTCTAATGTCCTTCTGAATGACATGTTTGAAAGCACCCCCAAAACCAAGCCACACTGGAAGATGAAATCTGGTTTGCGTCCAGGCAAAGATCCAGGGGATTGCACGAAGAGATTCAATACCGCCACTTGGCTTTCGCTTGGATGGACGGCTTCCAATGTTCATACGCCCATACTCCAACTCTGGTGTAGCCTATGATCATATTCAGAATATGGTTATTTAGTTCAATAGAAGCATGTGACCGATTTATACAGAAGGGAAAAAAATCTATGAGTGTGGTTTGCTCACCAATCGGAAATATTCAACAAATCGAGGTTCTTTGAAGACAATGGAGCGGTATTCCTCTGTAGCAATAACTGCCATTTCATCCATCATTGCGCGCCATTCTGGTTTCGGTGAAATTGGGGGACGCATACCATGCTCAAGTGTTGCAGCTGTGAAACGTTGAAGTGTTCTAAAGCACAAGTGTTCCTCCCCAAATGACTGCTCAATAACTTCACCTTGAACAGTAACACGCAGTGAGCCATGAATTGTATCTGGTGGTTGAGACAATATGGCAAGATGGGTGGGACCTCCTCCTCTTCCAACAGTTCCACCACGACCATGGAACATGGTTAGTTTTATACCATATTGCTTTGCTACCTTTACAAGCTCCTCTTGAGCCTTGTATAACTGCCAGGCAGCCGAGAATCGCCCAGCATCTTTACCTGAATCGGAGTACCCAATCATGACTTCTTGCTTACCATTGATCCGATTCCTGTACCAATCGACTGAAAAGAGTCGGGCCAGAGCAGCAGGAGCTGCCTCCAAATCTGCAAGCTTCTCAAAAAGTGGAACAACTCTAAGTGGCTGTTTCACATGGCATTCACGCTGTAGGAGTTCAACAGCCAGCACATCAGATGGTGCTGTTGCCATTGATATGATGTATGCTCCAAAATTATCAGCTGGAAGTTCAGCTATGACATGAAATGTCTCCAAAACATCAGCAATTTCTTCAGTTTTAGGAAGGTCGGGGCCAAACAATGGACGCTTGCCACTGAGTTCAGATAAAAGCCATTCCTGCCTCTTTTCTTCAGACCATTCTCGGTAGGAACCAATTGCCAGGTGCTTGGTAATGGCATCTATGACATCAGTATGACGATCAGACTCTTGCCTGATATCAAGCCTGACAAGTGAGAGTCCGAAGGTGGAGACTTGCCTCAAGAAATCAAGAAGGCTTCCATCAGCAATCGCTCGGTCACCGCAAGAGCAGAGTGACCTATAACAGAGTTCAAGAGGTTCCAAGAACTACATGAAATTTAAAGTTAATGAGTAGTTATCAAGTTAAAAAGATGTTTTATGGAAAGTGAATGAGAAAAGGATATTTCAAAAGATTATATAGAAACTCAAAATATCCAAATCAACACTCGAGTATGATCTTATAACAAAATGATTCACTAGTGTGTTCCTACTAGTGACCCTCCAATAATTTATAGGGTGAAGCTATTTGCACTCTAAAAATTACTTTGAACACTCTAATTTTAATAAAATTGTTTACTACAAAAATACCCATGATGTGAATTACTATCAAGGATAATCTTTCATGAGCCAATATAATAAAATTACTTGGAACACTCATCTTGCACACCCATTCAACTTATACTTATCTTCCCATAGACCCTAATTGTGGTTCAGCATCTTAACCAATACTAAGTTGAATAATCAGCAAATCAATATTTTGGAAGATTTTGACTGCAACAAGGTATTTGTGACCCTTTTGATTATTCAATATAATAATAGCTATAATAATTCTAGATGAAATTTATTGGCAATTAATTGTTAAAGTTGTTTTGATGCCGCACATTGAGACTAGGTGAGTAAAGAATCATACTCAAAAACCTCATCAACATATCAACAGCTTCTGGTATGTGGCAAGCAAACAATACAAGTTTTTTCTTATAAAAATTCACACCAAATTAAACTCTAATGGCCTAAATAATCCATTCACAATTAGCATTTGTTTTATTACTCTTCTTACTGGGAAAAAAAATTAACACTCAAGAACCTAAATCACTTTGCAATGTTTGATTATCTTCACCTGCAATGGAATGTTGAATAATTTTAGGAATGTGTAGAGTAAGTAAAGATTAAGAAGACGAAGAAGAAGAGAAGGAGAAGAAGAAGAAAGGTATTAGGTGCAGTAAATAATTTTATGGCTATAAAGAGAAAAATAAAATATTTATTGCTAAAATTTATTTGAGGACTATTTTTGGTATTTACAAGGGTGTGTAGAGTAAAAATTAAAATATTAAATGAGTGTGCAAAGAAATAGAATATTCATAATATAACTTAGAGTGCAAATAGCCCGACCCTTGTTTACAATAAAAGATTTTAGAAAAGAAAATGAAGCACACTAAAAATATACCTGCTCAACATTGGTGAATACTGCTTCCTCTGGAATATCAGAGATTCCATGGGCTAATAGCTGACGAACACGTTCACGGGTTTGATACAGCTTATCCCTCACATCACCAAGAATCACACGGTAGGGTTCATTTGGAGGAATTTGTTTCCAGAACTCTGGATCATGAATGAATCGAACGAGAATGTAACCACAAAGACAAATCAGTCAAATTCAAAACAGCAATCGGCCACTTGGATTTTTTTAATTCAGAATAGAAAAATAAACAAAGACGAAGCACTTTACTCTGCTGCAGGTAGTGCTAGGTTTCACAACGTTAGCAGGATAATACATTTAGAATGCGTTAGATAAACATACCATTGGAAGAACAGTCTTTTATGAATACTAAGTGGATAAATATGTGAACAGTTTTCATAAAATCTTTGATTGCCGGTCATCAAAACTTGCTTTTTTCTTTTTTCAATTTTCATTATTATTACGTTACAAGTCTATTAAAGCCCAGCTTGGAAATCCACTCCATAAGAGGGGTTCACTCATTCCTTGCAACACACACTGGAGAGGCTTGAACACTTGACCTCAATCACTAGGTAAGGAGATGACGACCACCATGCAAAAAAGATGATTGTCAGTCATCAAAATTTTGTTTACCAAAATGCATCTTTTTTCCTTCAAGCTTTGACAAATTCACATAAGAACACATAAAATATATGTTCAATAGCATATTTCAACCAATTGTATATGGTTCAAGGAAACCAACATTTAAGCAAAAAAAACATAATATGACCCAGAAACAGTATTTGTTATATCTGATGCCCACAGTGAACACATTTTCAAATCCTTTATATCCAAAGAAATAGAAAAACCTAGATAGAATTAAGGAGCATGAAAGCAAGTCCCTGTTGCAATTACCTATGTAGTGCTTTGCATCTCTCTTTGAGGATCTGTGAAGTACGTCAGCACGATGACGAAGCTCATCACTGCAACGCCACATGGACATCTGCAAGACAAATCAGCAAATGAGATGAACATATTGAAGACAGCACCTTGCATCAAGGATATTCTGGTTAAATGCATTGTTCATATGAAGCTCCTTGTAAAAAAGGACATTAAGGCATCATGATCATTAAGTACCTCAAACATAAGATCCTCAATTTGGGAATAGTACAAGTTAGCAGCCATCATTCTAGCCAATAGGCAAACATCCCTTGTGACCTCAGGAGTTACCCTTGGATTGCCTGCATTTAATAACAAGCAAATGTTAAACTTGGGGATAGAGAGTCGTAGAGAACTCAAATTTTAGTGACTGCCATTAAATAGTAAACCAGTCAAATGAATGACACATACAGAAATCAAGCAGCAATAGAAACAATTCTAACATAAGCCTATGATACCAACAAACAAGAAATTCAGCATTCAGATGTTTTTGGCTCCCTCCTATTAGTTTGAATAATTCATAATGTAAGTGATATCATACATATTTTCAATTGGAGAAAAGATCATACCATCACGATCACCACCCATCCAAGAAGAAAACTGAATAAGAGGGGCATTGTACGGAACACGCTCATTGATCCCTATGTTTTTCAAAGCTGTGTCAACACGGCGCAAAAATTTAGGTACACCCTTCCAGATTGTTTCATGGAAGTAGCTCATTCCGGCTCTCATTTCATCTTGCGGAGTTGGTTGGGTCCTTCGGATCTCATCTGTACGGAATGCAGCTTGAATCTACACAAGAAATAAACATAGAAAAAAAAATGAATAAAATTAATAAAGCTATTAAGTCAGCATTTATATCACATCATTTTCTTTGAGAAAATTTCATGGTGCAGATTATTAAAGGTCCATTAAGAATAAAATTACTCCTACCAGAAGGAGTACAATTGCTTATACTGTAAGCATATTAAAGGCAAGAGTTTTGTCATCAGTACTTTAGCATAAAAAAATTTTACACCAATTTTTTACCAACCAAACAACCTCAGTATAAGCGTTCAGTAACAGTATTAGAATCCAAAGAAGAAGTTTGAAGACATATTAACCAAGAAACTGAGATTCTACCTCTCGCTGAAGAGCCTCATCAAGCTCCTGCTTGTCATCAGGAGTGATATCTTTGGCATACAACTGTGCTAAACAATTCCGAATCCTGAAAATTTGAGATAGGCAGGAAAAAGAAGAGGTAAGTAAAAAAACCAAGCCATTCTCCAGAAGGACAGGAGCATTTTTCCCATACAAATTCATGAAGATCTTCAAATGAGGAGTAGAAGTCAATCTAACTTGTACATTCCAATACACTTAAATATCTGAATGATACTGTACAACTACTCCAAGAGTCAGGAACAAACCTTGCATGTTTCTGAAGCAAAGATCTGCGGACTGATTGAGTAGGATGAGCAGTCAAGACCAGATCCACAGTTTGATTCTTCAGAGCATCAAAAATCTCCTCAGGAGACTTATTCAGCTCTCCCACGAGTCTCTTGAATGTTTCTTCAATGTCTGATTCAGTTGTTGCCGAGTTCTCATCAGCAAAATCACCCTTCTTCAGCTTTTTGATCCTTCGACGGTGGGCAATCTGAAGCTCCTCGGCCAAGTTGGCCAAGTTAAGCATGTGGGAGAAAGCTTTGGCAATGACAATGGAGTCCCCCGGGTCCAGACTTGTCAAGACATTTCCAAGCTCCTCAAATTTGCTGGGATCATTCTTTCCTTCATACTCAGCTGCAAGTTCATAACACTCTTGAACCTACACAACCTTAACATCATTAGTCGAGTAATTCAATCAGACAAACCAGATCTTCTTTAAAATCATAGCATAAATCTTCCATATCAAACGAGAGATCCGAGGACCATTTGACCACAGGTCCATAGAGCCCCTTGAACACTCCAAATGTGGCTCTAAATCAATTCAAACAGCTCCAAGTTTGCAAACAAGAGCTTGCATTTTAAACCCAAACATTAAAACATTCAATCCATACCAAAAACAAACACATTGACTTATCATCATAGACTGTGATTCTTACTGATCCTCTCAATCTGAACAAAACTGTAATCTGGGTATCAATTAGAACCTCAGTTACCAAACCCTTTTTTTAAAAAAAAAAAAAAAAGAAAGGAGAGTCATAAATCACATCAGTCTCACACTTTTCACAATCCAAACCGCGAATCAATCAACAATCATTAAAAATATAAACTTTTGGTCACTTAAGCAACAATAAAAGTCAACCATTAATCAAAAGAATAGATTGACAAAAGGTCAAACGAGAAAATGACACACCGTTTCTTTGAGATCCTCTCCATGCAAATCCTGAAGAATATCAAGAAACCGATCCAAAAGAAGAGCATCATACTCAATCAACTTATCATCTTCACTCACTTTTCGAGGAACCAGAAGCCTCAGCTGCGCATCAATCGATGCCATCTTCTCTAAATTCCTATTCGCCGCCATTGTTCTTCACTCTTCCTCCCAGCTCAAGCTTCACTCTGCCCACAAAATAAAAATTCAAAACTTGACTCAACAGGCAGCCAAAAAACCACATTTTGATCACCACCCACATAAGAAAATCTTACAAAGCAATGATTTGACAAGAAAAAAGCCACGTGCAAATACTCTAAAACGTAAATTCATGAAAATCTAAAAACCTAGGCTCATACAAAAACAGAACGAAAACCACGCACATGGAGTTAAGAAACGGCGGATTATGCGAGGGACCCAGAAGACAGGATAAGTGCAAAAAATTGTACCTGAATCTAGGCAAACGAGATTAGAAGAAGAAGAGACAAAAGTCGAATCAGAAATTTTCCGAAAAGATAGTGAGGGCGAGGGGGGAAGATGCAGAGAAGTGATGAATAGAGAGTGGTTTATATAGAGGGAAAAGAGAGTGAAAGAGTGCAAATAAAAAATTCTCTCCCTCTAGTTTTTTTTTTTTTTTTTGCCTTTTTACTTTTTTATCTTCTCTCGAGAGGAGGCGAAATTTGTGCCCAAATTGAGAGGTGACGACAGATGACTTGTGAGTTTACGTGAAGTAACTGCCCCTTTTTTTCATCTGGCTTTACTTTAGTTTCTAATGCGAGGTTATGGAATATGCTGAAGGATACTCCTGTCACTTCTCATTGGTCGAAACTGTTGTTGCTTCTGTTTTTTCTTTCTTCTAAAGTTACTTCAACAAAACGGTGACAAAATGTCAATGACTCGTTTCATGGGTTAGTTAGACACTTCTAAGACTGGCTGTGAGTGTAATAGTTAGAAGCTCTTATACTAAATATCAGTTATACTCTGATTAATATCAGCTATATTATGATTGTAATATCAGTGTTAAAAAAAAATTAGGTGACACTTCTATTTCTTAATTTTTAAGATGATCGATACGATTTTTTCTGTAATTATAGGAGTCTATAATCATATATGTCCTTTAATTTTATTCAATTGTGTTGAACTTTGATATTTTAAGTTAATTATACATTTAAGTAAATTTTAATTATATTGGCCTTTAATTGAATTGTAAAATAACGACAAAGTCACTATCAAGCTAGGAATGAAGCCATAATTTCTTGTTAGACCAAGCTAAAATAGTTTGTAGTGACCTAGTCAAGTTATTATTATTCACCAGATTAAAAAAAAAAATTCAAACTTGTAGTCAAGGTATTACTCACCACATATTTTTAAAACCTCAACCTAAGTATAGGAAAATATTCTGAAAAAGAATATATGACGCATATCCACTAAAACTTGTAAATGCGAAGAATAGTTATTTAGAATTAAAGGTTTGATATAGCCATGATAAGTATTTTTTTAATGAAAATTTTGTATTTTCTTAAAAGATTGGACCTCACTGCAGTTAGTTATATACTTATGTAAATATTCATTTAATCTCTGTATTTTAAGTTAATAATTAGTTTAGTTATTAGAAAAATGTCTCAAAACACCACAGTTATTAATTATATTTTTCTTAACTTTTATTTTTCTTATTTTTCTCAACTTTTACAATAAGAACCTTTCAATAATCTTTAGGACATTAATCAAAAAAATATTAATTTAAATTATTGATACGATTAACCAATACATTGTATTTGCATCCATCAAAAAGATTATTGTAACTTTGTTTGACACGACTCCACAATTCATATTTGCACGACTAGTTAAGCAAATCATCATTTTTCCTTCAAAATCCCTAGTGATTTTTCTAGGAATTTTCTAGCTAATGGGTTGAATTTTCAAGCTTATGGCCTTAGGATCTTCCGCCAATTTTTGGGATCTTCCGCCAATTTTTTGGCATATACACATATATTTCCTAAAATACGTAAATCGTTAAAGAATGAAACTCCAATTGTCTTGGTTTATCAGTTACTTGGGCATCCAAAATTCCTATATGATCCAAGTAATGCCCTAATAATTAAAAGAACCTGTTGCCCATAGAGCAAAAATATCCCATGGTGTGCTTTCACCTAACTTAAATAATTAACGTTTTGCTTTTAGAATGTAGAGTATTGCTTTGACAAATTAAAATAAGTTATATTGTTTTTGGCATGTCATGGAAGTTTAATTATATATATATATAGAGTAAAGGGAATTATCAAAAAAACAATTTATGGTAAAGAAAGAGCTGCTGTAGATAACATCTCTATATGATAGTGCTTTTGAATTTCGAACATGTTGATAAGAAACGATTGTTAGGAAAATTGCACCTTATAAATGGAAGCTTTCTGCAATTTTCTTTTCGATTTAAATAATCAAATAATTTAAAAGAAATCCATCTCTCATCTTTTTTCGGGGGCTTATTTTAAAACTTTAATAATTTATTTTTTTGAATAATTGTTATAAAAACTGAAAGTGTCAATACAAGACGAATTAATTTATAAATTAGATGATAGCAATGTGATTTTCCACCAATCTTTCAATTTAGAGTGCAATTAACCCGAGAGTAAAACTCAGCTTTTAATTTACAGTCAATTACTATACTGAAACTAACCAAAAAAAAAAACATAAGGAGCATTTATAACAATCAATTATGCACATAAAACCTAAAATAGTTTAAGCTCTACAAGTAAATATCTGCAATATAAAATATTGGTTGAAAAAATAAAAAAAATGCTAAATAATAAACTAACATTATCATTAATCAACAATTAACGTAGAAGAGTTGAACAAATGATTATGCATTGAAAATTGAATTAAAAGAGAGAGAGAGAGAGAATTGTGAACAAATTAAGATTTTGAGGTTTTTCCATTTTGGAGATTCAAAGGTTTATCAAATTACATGCTCCGCCCCTGGTTTTGGATGAAAAGCAAACGTAAAAATAATTCATTATAAAACAATGTTTGTACATGTTATGGATAAAATTAATTAAGTGATTTAAAATTAATTAAGTGATTAATCAGAAATCTGGGGGATTGGGGAAGGTGACATGAACACTTTGATTGCCAATTAATTTTTCTGCTTCACATGAAGAAGTGAGTGGATTCTATAATTTGCAATTTAATATAAAGGCATGTTGCTGTTGGGTATAGAGTCAACATCAACTGTGACACACTATACTAATAATGCACATAATTGATCATCCTGCATGCCTCCATGTGATTCTAAGCTTTAATTAAATTGCTAGCTGTTTTAATTTAGTGAGTAGATTATGTATCAGATAAGAGATATTAAGCCGAAATATGATGAAGTCAACTCTATGATTGTATGATTTATGCCCTAATTAGGCTACCAACATCGTTATTCCTCCATGCTTCAAAAAATTAATCTATATTTTTTATCAAAAAATTTTTACCTTATTCCATTGAGGAGTGCTTCAGTGCTGGTTGGTTTTTTTTTTTTTTAAAAAAAAGAGAATCAAGGTAGATTTTTTAATAAAATTAATGTAATTATCAATCTCTTAACTTATCAAGTTAATATTTTATAGACTTTAAGAATGAGATAAAAAGATATCGGTCACTCCACCAATTAGTAGGTTCAACATTTGATTTTTTTAATTGTTTCTATGAAGTAACTGCTTATCAAAGCCTAATCTAAATTCGTGACTTGTTCAAAATAATTGAATCGTCGATAACGACACATGATTGTAGACATTAATTATTATTTGTTTTGATACCGAACATGGCTATAATTACTTGATGAAAAACTTAAGAGAAGTTGTTTTAATTTATGAAAGACATCTCATTGAGTAAGGCGTGTTATGTTACATAAGACGATGACTGACGAGTCATATTGGAGTTTTTATAAGCTTCTTATAATCAAAGTGGGTGATGCATCACAATCCACGCCGTATCTTATAGAAAATAAGTGTCCACGCAGCGCACGCATGCTTTATGACTTTACGAGTAAGATAAGTTTTCTGATAACAAAATGCATTTACTATGATTATATAAGACGACCACGAGAAGTACACCATTTCTCTACTATCGATATTTTTCATATTAATTAAACTTTTTTAGGCTAGTAATGTTGTTCATGTCATTAATCAAATCTTTTTTTTTTTTATTCCTATTGGTAAACTAATCTCCTTATCATTCTCGTGAGTCGAGTTTAAACTCCAAACATGTTGTTTTCAATGTAAGAAATTTAACTATATCAAGTAGACGACACATAATTAATTAATAAAGTTTATTTGTTAATTTAATTTATCTTCGACTTGATTATGTGAAAATATTTAATTTAATTTTAAATATCAATTTATAACCCAACTTATAGTAATATTTTTAAATTTATTATAAATTTTTCAACTAAAACTTAAGAAACCTAGCTACAAGGTAAATTTAAAGTATTATCAAATTTAAACTGCTGTTTTGTCTTGTGATGAGTATTTTTTTAATCTTAATTTTGAAGGCGATGGTTCTTGTTCTTATGTGTATTGGAGGCTAATTTTTTAAGATATTTAAAAATAGACGTAAATCCAGCTAATTTTAAAGCACGATCTGCATCGTTAGATATCAACTTCTGACTTTTGTTCACGTTTTGGATCTCATTTTTTAAAAAATTGGAAGCCGGTTTGGAATTTTGGATACTTTCTAATTTCTAAGCTTGAGAGTTTTGACTATATATGAAAGGTGGTTGTGCTGATAAATAAGATCAGCAAAGTCAATTATCGGGGCGGTGGCTTATTAAATTAAATACTACGATCGACAGACGACAACTTATCAGATTTGTGTCAATTAGAATATATGATAAGTACTCAAAATAAGTGCTTCTTGTGCTTTTATTAACAGAGTTAAGTCCATTGCATGGATCACCCTTCATCCATGCTTTTCATACAGCACGATAAGAGTGTTTGGAGGTGAATTTTTATGGTAAAATTTTAACAAAGGATATTTTAAGTAGCTTTTCTGAAACTGGTGAAAGTGCTTTCATTTTTTTTTTTTTAATGAAAGTACTTTAGCGTTGAGATTTGAGTTTAAGGACTTATTTGAAATTAAAGTTAAAATTAAATAAATTGTTTATTTCATAATTTGGGACAAAAATAGTATTTGGTAAATTTGTAAAAACTGCTTATTTTATAATTTTTTTATTTTGATAATAATTTTTTTAAAAAAATAGAAATTTTATAAGCAACTTATTAAATAAGTTACCATACTTTTTAAAATTTTTTATTATAACTTATTTTTTCATATACCCTAATATATAAGTCATTAGATGTTATATTACCACTACAATCAAATTATTTCATCTCTCCAGTATCAAAATTTTAATTTAGTAAGTTCATTAAATTTTATTTAATCAAGTTTTTTTTCACTTTATGTAATTTTCTGTGTTTTAAAAAGTTTATTAAACATACTCCCAAAAAAATAAAAATAAAAGGTAATTTAAACTTATATTTATTTTGGTCATCATATAATAAGATAACACATTTATAATTAAATTTACCAGACACATGTACATTGCTTTTCAAACTTACAGCAACCACAACAACACAATTATTTTTAATCAACACCTTATTACATCCACACAGTAAAAGCAACTTCTTTAATTAGTAATTGCAATCTCAAACTGGCCCTAAGTCTTTCCATTTGATGGTGAGAAATTATTTTCTATTTTGGGCACTATATATAGGCTTTTGTAATGAATTTTATTTATGTTACATTTCCTTGAAATTTCATTATGGATTCTTGTTTGTAATCGTTATTAAAATATAAAATTATATGCTTTTAGGCATGTTAAAAGAGATTTTTGGACTTACTGATAAGAGTTATGACCAATTTTCATCGTCTAATTATTGAAGTCAAGGATTAGAGTTTTCTATTTATTACCCGTACATTGAGGAACATTTTTTTCTTCTTCATTTCTGCTATGTCTATCTACCCAATCACATTGGAGTCATGCTAGAAAAATATGTAACTTAACGTGCCACAAAAAGGGGATGGAGCACGATTGAAATGGGAAAAATATGAGATCGTTTTGCTAGAAATTTTAACATTTGACTTATTTTTTACAGAAAATATGCATCTCATTAGGCCAAGTAGGACATTGGGGGGATCATGTAGCTTGTTGGGTAGAAATGGGGCATCAGGTTTAAATGTTCTTGGAATATGCTACATAAAATTATACATATTTTATGAATTTACCTGGAAATCACGATGTTCCCTTTTGTCAAAACAACTTGAAGCAGGGGGTTAGAAAAATGCTCAGATGATTTAGAAAAGTTTCATTATAGCATTGATTCTTGCGCAATTCGATGGACCCACGCATAGACACATTAGTGTATATTAGTGTGATAAAGAATAATCTTCTATTTAAACAGTGATGAAGAATATCCACAGTTGACTTATATGGTTAATTGATTAATAATAAGTGGTCTTAAATTTAGCTATTATTAATTTCAAAATTTCAAGGACTATTATTTAAATATTCAATTTACTCCTACAACAAAATTTTAAATAAAATAAGTAGCACAAAAATCTAGAACATTTGAATACTTTGCTTTGAACCTTACATGATGTAGTATCGATTAACTGGTATACGTATCGGGAAAAAGTCATGTTGGGACCTTATATCTTAATCAATGCTTACGGAATCTGTCTTTGTTTGTCAAAGCTGATGTCCGCTAATATGTTCCCACACATATGGAATACTCAAACTCTCAAGCTAACTAACGGGTTAAATCCAAATTAATGTAGTCAATTTCATCATATAAGACCTCATAAAATTTGAATTTTTTTTCAAAAAGTAGAATTATTGTTTTTGAATGTTGAAATTCTTACATTATTGAAGGTCAAAATTAAAGGTTGAAATTTTGAAACACAAAGAATGTTGGCATGATCCCATGTTGTGTGGGGACATTATTTTTTGAACAATCGCGAGTGTTCAGCTTTCCACATCCCGTATTGTTTGGTATGCGGAAATCGTTTTCGGCTTCTTTGATCCGTCATCTTGAAGCTTAAAAGTCTAATGGTTTTTGATTTGGTATATTCCAATTGATTCCGGAGAGAGACAAATACCATTTTAGTTGTGTGGTCAAATAAATTGTCTGACGTTACATACTTTGGCATATGATCGATTTCGAGCTCAACATTTCAACTTTATTTTTATGACATGAAAAATATTAAGGATTCGTTTGGTATAACTTTTCAAGTATAATTTATTTAATAAGAATTTGTATTAGTAAAGCTTTTATAATAGAGCTTTTACCAAAAAAATTTTATTGTTTGGTTGGCGTTTTTATTAAAAATTTATTAAATTACTTTAATAGGCAAGTTTTTTAAAATATTCTATGAAACAAATAAAATAAGATTGTCGAATAAGTAGAAGATATTTTAATATTTTAATATTTTAAAAAAAATCAACCTCTATTCTCAAAAACCTAAAATTTGAGCTTTTACTAATAGAGGCAAAATAACTTATCAGAAAAACAATCAAACAATAATAAAAATTATGATAAGAGTTTATAAAATTAAATAAGCACTTATGCCCGTCAAATAAGCTATACAATTATGTGATATTTTAATATATCCATCCAATAAATGACAACAAATCTTGATAAAGACAAGTTGTATAATTTAGAATTCTGATTTTATAAACAAAACATGGGTAAATGCTTGTTTAGTCTCTATATTTTAACTTAAGGGTCTATTTTGATTATTATATTTTAAAAATTCCTTAAAACATCCCCTATAGTTAAAAATGTTACATTGTTACTATTTTTTTTTCTACTTTTACAATCATTCCCTTCTGACAATATTTTTGACATTAATTAATTTATCTTAAAAATTAATTAGTAAATTAACGAATAATTATTTATTAGTACATTAACTAATAAATATTGGAATGAAAGAACTAATTTTTTTTTTACCTAGACAACAATCTTACTAATAATTATTTATAAATAAATTAATATCAGCCAACTTAAAGTAATATTTAATATCCTTGTAATAATTTTACTAATAATTATTTTATAAAAAAATAATTTACCAAGTCAATCCTAAAAGTAAAATAATAATACAAAAGTTTGTGCAAACTTCTATGTTATTATGTTAATTTGATGTAGTATTATTTTTTGTTAATATCTCAAAAGTATTACAATATACATAAGTGTAACATATTTACTGCAGGATGTCTTAAGATAATTTTTTAAAGAAAAATTTCAGCCTAGTCCCCTCATGAAGTGACAATCTTCAAATCACTCCCTATTGTTAAAAACATTAAGTTACCTCCCAAAACTTGTTATCTCTCTATTATTTTTAAAGGCTAAAAGGATAAAATAGTATTTGCACATTTTCCTTACAGTAAATTAATAGAAAAATGTCAAACATAGGTAGATTAATTTTCATGGGTCCAAATCTTTCTAGATTTTTCAAAACACACATAAATATTTTAAATATTTATACTATGCTCCCTAATACCTTAAAATATTTTCATTTTGTGCCTATATAACTAATTTTTTGAACGAATTAAATTTTATTTTTTAATATTTAAAAAATATATTTTAAATAAATATAGAAATTAATTAAAAGCTGCAAATGAAAAAAGAATAATATTTTACCTTTTTTCATATTTTTTATTACTATGATTATTATTCTTTTTTCATTTTGTAGATTTATTTACAGAAAATATAGATATTAAAAAAAAAGAAAATCAAAGAACAAAAGAAAAATGCTACTGGAGTCATGTACATAAAAGAAAAAAATGAAGAAAAAGATGAAGAAGGAGTAAGGATCAGAAAAAAAATAAAGAAAGAAAAAGACGAAGATGCTATGACTTTTAATTTTGAAATTTGATCTTGATGGCATTATCGTGATTTACATATAATGGCATGTCTTGTAATTTATTTAACTAACATGTCTAATTTAGGAAAACTATTAATTTATTTAGGTCTATTAAGTCATTTCAACAGTTTATTTTTTAATTTATTTTTCAATGACTAGTCATATATCAACTACTTTTTTTATTTTTCAATGACTAGTCATACATCAACTATTTTTTTTAGTCTCATAATGTCATTACAAGAATATTTTGTTAAGGTAATGATACTTTTGTATTTTTATGAGTCAATGACGGTCAATGATTAAAGATAACGAGTTTTAGGGGGTAACTTGATGTTTTTAATATTAAAGGAGTGATTTGAAAATTATCACTTCACAAAGGGGTAGGCTAAAGTTCTCCCTTCTTTAAATATAAAAACTAAATTGATACTTAACTCAAATTATAGAGACTAAAATTTCACCCATGCTTTTCATACAGTAAGATAAGAGTGTTTGGAGGAGAATTTTTATGGTAAATTTTAACAAAGGATATTTCAAATAGCATTTTTTAAATTGTTGATAGAAGTTTTATTTTTATTTTTTATTTTTTTATGAAATTACTTTAAGGTTGAGTGTCTGAGTTTTAAGTCTTTGCATTTGATTGTGAGAATATTATTTTTTATTTTGGGCAATGTCACACTCCCTTAAAATTTCATTGGAAAATTTATAAAAATAACCACAAAACTTATGCATATTTCAATTTTAATCCCTTAAAACTTTTTCTATCAACATTAGCCAAACACATGCTTTTTTTCCCCAATTACCCTTGTTTACAAAGCAAAAGCAAATTTCTTTCTCCCTTTTTATCAAACCAAACGCAGCTTTATACTCTTGAATTATCACCGGCGACGATAAAAGGCAATGGTAAACGTCGACGGTGAACGGTAAAAGTACGATCATAATCCATCCAGATACAACACCAATCGACATCACTGAGTGGTACGAGTTATTTTCTGATTTGCCATTTTTGTTTTACTGCTGTTGGTTCTGCCTGTCGAAGCTTGGTGCCATAACGGTGGTGCGAGCTTGGTGTAACAGGCACCTGTCGCACCAAAAGACAGATTCATTGTATTCTTTATTAATTTCATAGTGCATAAATAATTTTTTTTTAATTTCAGGCTTAATGGATTCAGTTGTTCTTGAATTTTGTTATGATGGTTGGTGGGAGACATTAGAGGATGGCTGTATGGAGTACGTGAATGGTAAAAATAGAGCTTTTTTGGTTGGAAAAAATTGTCTGTTTGATTAGTTTTTGGCAAGAGTATATGAGATGTTACAATTAAATCCTAATGAATATAGTATCATAATGAAAACAACTTTAAGGTCTAGTAACACATTATATCGTATATGTGCACTACCTATAGATATATTTGATGATGAAATGGTGACGGTTGTGTTGCATATGGCATCTAATGTAGCTAATTATGGATGCATTCCTATATTCGTTACCACATCACCTCGAGTACCGAGTGAAGATATTGAGCCACATGTCGAAACAGAAACTTATTTTAGAGCAAATATGTCTAGCTCTGATAATGAAGAAGAGATGTTGCCAAGGACAATGTCGCTGCAACAATATTACTCTCCAATCCACGACAATTATAACAACATTAATAACAACGGCATTACATTAGAGGATGTTGGAGAAGATGTATTACCACTAACGACGTCGTTGGAGCAACCGTATTCTCCATATCACAACAATGATTTCCGGGACAATGATGATTTTCATGATGAGACAGAGGGGATAATGTTTGTGAAGAACCTTCTGACAGTATGAAGGACACTCATTTCAATAATCCAGGTGATGATAGAGGAGCTGGTCCTTCCAATATTCCATCGTTTCAGCATGAGAATGAGTGTGAAGACGATATTCCTGTGAATAACAGCGGTAATAGATCTATTCCTCCAATGGTTCGATCGAGAAGGAGGATTGACCCCTTCACAAGTCTTGCTCTAATTTTACCTTCGAACATGGTTAGTCCAAGCTATGTTAGCAGTTGTGACTCAGATGATATCAGTGTAGGTAAGCTATTTGCTGAGAAGAATGCGTTTATATTACAACTGCGCAAGGTTGCCTTTAGGGATAATTTTGATTTCAAGATTGTGCGGTCTATAACGACACGTTTCGAGGCTCACTGTTGTTCGGAATCATGTAAATAGCGTATTCGAGCAACTAGAAGTTCGAACGAGCAAAATGTTCCTTGGGTGGTGCGCAGAATTGACAGTGTACACACTTGTCATAATGAGGTATTGGTTGATGGTCGTCATCAAGTAAGGAGCCGGGTTGTCGGTCATATTATCGCAGATAAATATATTCAAGACAAGAGGATTTAGACTTCGAATGACATAAGAGCAGATATGCAACAGGAGTACAGTGTTCAGTTAACATACCAATAGGCATATCGGGCTAGAGAAGCTGGTCTTGAAATAGTTCGAGGCAACCTTGTAGAGTCATTCAACTTGCTTCCTAAATACTCTCACGTACTGACTAAAGCGAATGAGGGTACAGTCACTCACCTCGAGCGGGATGGAGATGATAATTTCTTATACTACTTTGTATCACTTGGACCTTCCATCAAGGGTTTTATGCAGTACATTCGGCCTGTCATTGCTGTCGATGGTACTCATCTAAAAGGGCTATATCGTGAAAGTAAGTTCTTAGCAACATGTCTGGATGATAATAATCAATTTTATCCGTTAGCCATTGGGATCATGGATTCACAAAATAATGATGCTTGGGAATGATTTATGATGAAGTTACACGGAGTGATTGGCGATAGACCTGAGTTGGTAATTATCTCTGATCGATGCACTGCCATAAAGAGAGTCGTTCTGAAAGTATTTCAGAATACAACTCATGGTGTTTATTTTTACCATGTCAAAGGTAACATTAAGTCAAGGTTTAGGATGTCCAAAACTCTTTAAGATGAATTTGAGCCTGCCTTTATTAATGCAGCAAAAGTATATGGATAGGAGGAATTTAAAAGATAACTTGAAGGGTTGTGGATGATCCATTCGGGTGCGGCTGATTACTTAGAAAATAATATCGGAACGTGTAATTGGGCAAGGTCTTAGTTTGAAGGTAGGCGGTACAGTATACTTACCACCAACATCGCGAAGAGTGTTAATTCTTTCATGAGGAAACCGCGAAAATTTCCTATTACTCATCTTGTTGATTACTTTAGGAAAACATTGCAGCAATGATTTTATGATAGAAAAATTATGGCTGAATCAATGAGTACTCGGCTAACAGCATTAGCAGATGAAATAGTCACTGAGAGGAGAACTATAGCTGAAAGAATTATCATTTGGCCGGTGTCTCCGTATCGATTTCAAGTTGTAGGTGGTGGGATTAAGGAAGGTTTAGTTGACCTACAAAAGAAAACTTGCTTCTGCAGAGTGTTTCAGCTTGATCAGCTTGTATGTGCTCATGTAATTGCGGCGTATCTAACTGTCTGAGTGGATTTTATAAATCTTTGTTCGGACTTTTACACTACAGAATCATTGGTGATGGCTTATGCACAACTAGTGGAGCCGGTTGGCGATGTGGCTGATTGGAAAGTTCGAGGCGAAATTCAAGAAATGCAAATATATCCACCAGTTGAGGCACTACAAACTGGTCGTCGTAAAGAGCTCAGAATACCCTCCACTGGTGAGGACGTTAACCGGCGAACTGTTAGATGCAGGCGGTGTAATGACCTGAGACATAACCGTAAGTGATGTAAGAATCCCATTGTGTCGAGTTGAAGTAGGTTGAATTGGTTCAGTTCATTCCTTGGTTAAAATTGTTATTAATTTTTTATGTATTTTACACTTATATGTGATTTTTTTTTATTTTTAATATTACAAATGTGAGCATTAAAATTATATAAACATTAAAATTATATAAACTTGAGTGCGCTAATTAGAATAAAAATTAATGTTTCATCATTAAATATATCAACTACAATTCTTTCTAAAATATCTGTAATATTTATAACATTATTACATTGCATTTACGAAAAAAATAAAAGAAATTAAGTTCACAGAAAAACTAAAACTCATCCATTGACTATTGGTACGACAGCCGGCGTGTCGCACCTAGCGACAGCAAGCCCGCTTGCACGCGCTGCTGCCCGGCAACAGACATGCTTGCGATACTTTGCCCTAAACCTCTGAGAGGAATCGGCTAGCCGCTTGCTCACCTGTTTAAGGGTGTTTCTTCCACTTTCTCTTGTATTATCAGCGTTTGGCGAATTAATCCGAATCCAATTATGAGAATTATGAAAAAGTCCAAATCAGATTTTTTAAGTGCATAAATTAGAATTAGAATTAATATTTCAACATTCGATTCTACAACGGCTTACAATACAATATCATTATTAAATATGTCAACTGCAATTTTCTTTCTAAAGTAGTCCCATGACTACCGTTAAACTCTAATTTAAACCCAAACATTAAATACATCGTAAGCATCAATAAAAAAACACCGCAATCGCCAGTTCCGGGCTCTTGTTGTGGCACGCTCTTAACTGTGATAACTTTCCACGAGTTGGCACTCCGCAACTCAAGTCGGATGTTATAAAAGCCAACATATTCCAACCATCGAGGGAAGATAACTTCAAGTGGCTTGAATTTCAACTTGTATCTTTTGTCGTTGCAAAATGTCAGTAATGAGTCATAAATCTAGATTGTGTTTTTACGAAAGTCTACTCGGGCTAGTACCCAGTGCGAGCCATCCAAGTTAACAGGGATGAGTAACTGCATATAAAAACTTATCGTTAATTAATCATGTTTGTTATATAAGAAATTGACAAACAACCAACAAAAAGCGACAACTTGTATATTTTGATTACGGCTGTGAAATGCAATAAAATACATACCATATCGGCATCCGTCATTGGTTTGGACATAGTGTGCTATCACCTACCAATATAGATATTCAAGCGGTCGTCGTAGACTAATGAATCGACCACACAATCCCTGTTGTTCCATAACTGATTTAAGAATACCTAGTACGTGGATAACCAAGAAAGCAGCATAAATAATAGAACTTGAAAACGATAATAAACAAATAGAAATGGTAATTATAAGTTATCTCGGCACATTACCCAAAAAAATGTGTCAGCATGTGTGACATGTTGAACTAAGGCATTCGGATACTGCCGTTATTTCTCGCTAATCAAACGAAAATACTCGTGAATATGCTGTCGAGGAACGAAACAATTTCGATTTAAAACAAAATTATACACAAATCCACAACATTCAAAGAACTTCAAAAATTTATTTACCTCATCGCCTAGTCATCCCATCGAAGCTAAACCCAAAATTACTTCGAAGAACGACCGCATGTGTTGGACTCTCCGATCCATAGTCATATGGCCAGCGAACCATCAGTCAAACTCAACATATATACTAGAATCCTCTAATCCTCGAAATTTATATCCACACTCGTACTCATGTCAATCGCATGGTCCATGATTTGCGGTGAAGATAAAAAACATACGACTATAAAAAACATACAACGGTTTATATGCTCGGCCGAACTTACTAATACCCGGAGGTGCCTCAATGAAGACCTGCACGTTCTCCCCACTAATATCCCCGTAGAAACTATACAATGACGTAGGAGTAGAAAAATTTTGACTGCCCACATCAGTATACACTCCGTAGTCATCTGGGGCCTGTCTATTTGACAAGATAAATATATTAATAGTAAATAAATTAAAAGCCAAACGAACACAATTGTTAAATTTAAATTTACTCAGCTCATACGAGCGTCTAGTGGGAGAATCCTTGTTGGGACGTTTAGATAATGAATCGATAAATCCCACAACGGTTTCTTTAAAATCTTTAAATTCTGACTTAAGTTCATGAATATTACGATCAATCTTGTCCATTCGCCGTCGCATATAATCATTAAACTGCTTTGTCTTCAACTATTAAAAAAATGATAGAAAACTTTAAAATAACAGTAAATAAACATTATTTATATATAAAGAAAAGAATTTTTTTATAACCTTAGAATCACGTGCGTCATCAGAGTTATCTGTCTGCACCTGATGGTCATCTACAGGCACCTCAACCTCATCCGCGGAAGTATCATGACGCTGCTCAGGTGTTGGGCTTGGTATGTCGTCATACTTGTCTGATTGCTTTGTAATGGATGGCGGCGCATTGATTGAGGGTTGGTGCTGTATAAAGTAGCATTTAAAATAAGAAAAAGAAGAATTAAATTTCGCTTACATAAATAATAGTACTTAAAGAATACCGACCTTATAAACTCATCCTGGAGTGCGTGGCATGTAATCCTTCATAGTGAGCCAATAGTTTTTGCTACTCTCCTTTCCATTCGGCTCAAGGGTTTGTAAAACATTCCCCTGCCATGAATTCAACCCAAAATGATAAGTAAGTATGTAGAATTTGAATTTACTAATGTTAAAAAAAAATACATATTACTTACAAGACGAGATTCGTCATTTAAGAATGAATAAACTTCAGCAAAGTTGATTTTTGAAGAAGCCATGGGCTTCCATTGCAGGATGCAAGGAATCTTCTTTTTTCGTTTTCACGGCCAATTCTGACGGCAAACCTCCGATCGATTCGTAAATCCAAGCCTACAACAACTAAAGTGAAAAAGTTATTAAAACAACTATCAAATATTTAATATTATAAAACTTATAATAAAAAAAAACTCACCTAAACCCCGGGCGTAAAGCCGTAAACATTGTACTTTTCAATTTTATGATTAGGGTTTTCCAACCGAGTCGTATTAAATTTCTCGTCTTTCTTGTACAGTGCATTGTCAAGACTCTCGTATATCGTTTCCCACGACAAACAACCCCATGGACGATTGCGGAAGTACTGTATATCATCTACTTCGTCAAGTTATGAGAAATTGATTTGACAGTGACCCTTTCTTGCATTTAAAACTCTGTTCGCAAAATAAATCAATGCAATCTTTAATGCATCGATGTCATCTATTGCCTCGAATTTTAACTGCTCAAATAATGCATCAAATTGCTTAAGATTGATGTTGCGATCCAAACTATCAAAATATGTTTTCAGTAACCTATGGCTTTTGATATTGTTTAGTGCCCTATCTACATCGTAGGAAAGTTCAGTAACCAGGCACCATTCAACCATTGACAGGCGAATCAAATGCTCATCAATTTGAAACCATAACTGATTCTCCTTGTTGACTTCTTCATGGGCCACTTGCCTAAGCAAAATATTGTGCAAAATTACACCACTGAATGGAAAGCTTCGACACTCCAAGAAATGTCCAAATATGTTCTTTTTGAACAGATTCAACTGCCGCTTTGTCAATTTTCGCTTAATAGCTTTTACGACTGAAGATAAATTGTATATGCTCGAAATTTGGCCCGAAAAGTGATCGGTATAAGGAAAATACATCCTGCCTAGTTCAATTTTCGATGATTCTGATTTCGCCATATATCTGTAATATTTATAACATTATTACATTGCATTTAAAACAAAAATAAAAGAAATTAAGTTAACAGAAAAAATAAAATTAAACAACTGAAAATTGGTGCTACAGGGAGCATGTCGCACCAAAATTGGTGCGACAGGCTGACTATCGCACTAATATTTTGGTGTGACAAGCGGCTGGAGCATCCCGCTCGGCCCTGTCACACCAATTTTGGTGCGAGATGCACGCAGGCTGACACGCAGCGCGCGCGCACAGGCCAGCCCGTGAGTCTCGCGAGCGACAGGGGCATACCGCTCGCGCGAGGCCGCGCCTGTTGACGCTCGTGACAAGACCATCCCGCCCGCGCGAGGCCGCTCCTGTAACTTGCAATCTCGCGTGCAACAGGCCCATCCGCGCGGGAGGGATGCGCGAGGGATGCGCTTGTGCGACAAGCCCATCCGCGTGCACAGGATGCGCCTGCTGCCTTCCTTTCACTTCCCTTCACTACCCTTTCTCTTCCCTTCCCGTTCCCACATGCATCTGAACCACCACCGCCATTAAACACCAACAACAGCCCAAATACTCAATCCATCACCAATGCAACCAACACAACAACAACAATAACAATATCGGGTTTTCAATAACTCACCTAGGGTTTCCAATTTTTATCTTTGCTTTTAATGATCTCCGAATATTTTCAAAGTAATTCAGCTTGTTTCAGCCGCCCACAACTTTCTTCGCTTTGGATCTACGTTGTCGACGATGTATACGGGATTTCGGTAATGAGATTTTGGTGAGAAGGGGAGGAATTTGGCTAGAGAGAAACGTGAGAATGATAAAGATAATTTCGTCCTCAAATTTGAATTTTAACTAATGTTGATAGAAAAAATTTTAGGGGGTTAAAATTAAAATATAAATAAATTTTATAGTTATTTTTGTAAATTTTTCAATTTCATTATGGATTCTTGTTTGTAATCATTATTAAAATATAAAATTATATGGTTTTAGGCAAGGTAAAAAAGATTTTTGGACTTATTGATTGATTTATGACCACTTTTCGTCATCTAATTATTAAAGTCAAAGATTAGAACTTTTCCATTTATTACCCGTATATTGAGGAACACTTTTTCTTCTTCCTTTCTAATACATCTATCTATTCAATCAAATTGGAGTCCTGTTATGTTATATTTAATTTAACGTGTCACAAGAAGGGGATGGAGAACGACGGAAGTTGGAAAAATATGGGATTGTTCTGTTAGAAATTTTAACATTGGACTTTTTTATTACAGAAAATATCCATCTGATTTGGCCAAGTAGGGACATTGGGATCACGTGGCTTGTTGGGTGGAAATGGGGCACCAGGTTTAAATGTTCTTGGAATATGCTACATAAAATTATACATATTTTATGAATTTACCTGGAAATCTTGAACAACTCTTTTGTCAAAACAACTTGAAACAGGGGTTAGAAAAATGTTCAAATGATTTAGAAAGGTTTCATAATAGCATGATTCTTGCACAATTCGATCGATCCACGTCTAGATGCATTAATGTATATTTAGTGTTATAAAGAATATTCTTCTATATAAATGGTAGTGAAGAATATCCACAGTTGACTTATATGGTTATAAATTGATTAATAATAAGTGGTCTTAAATTTAGCTATTATTAATTTCAAAATTTCAAGGTCTATTATTGAAATATTCAATTTACTCCAACAACAAAATTTTAAATAAAATAAGTAGCACAAAAATCTAAAACATTTGAACACTCTACTTTGAACCTTGCGTGATATAGTATGGATTGACTAGTAAATGTATTAAAAAAAAAAGTCATATTGGGACCTTATATTTAAATCAATGCTTATGGAATCTATGATGTGCTATAATTTTTAAGCTACTGTTACTAGAAAAAAATTATAATTATGAAATAAAAATTAATAGTATATAGTAAATATAATGTTTTTATAATAATTTTAATAAAATTATTAAAGATATGATAGATTTTTCATCATACAAGTAAAAAATTATATCAAAATATCTTTTAAGTTAGATCAGTTAGTATTTACCAAACACTTTAGTGCTGTACCTTTTAAAGTATAGCTGTCCAATCTCAATCCCAAATACACTCTTAATCTATCCAAGTTGAAGTTCGTTGATATGCTCCCACACATACGAAATACTCAAATTCTCAACCTAACTAACGAGTTAAATAATTACTCCAAAATAATGGAGAAAATTTCATCATACAAGACCTCATAAAATTTGAATTTTTTTTCCCCAAAAAGTAGAATTATTGTTTTTGAAAGTTGAAATTCTTACATTATTGAAGGTCAAAAATAAATGTTGAAAATAGGGGTGGGCACCAAACCACCCAACCCGTGAAACTGACCCGACCCATATGTTTTTTTTGCGGATTGGGTTGGGTTGATATAATATACAGGTTGGGTTATTAAATTCCCAACCTGCATTGTTTATGGGTTGGGTTGGGTTGAAAATTTTTAACCCAACCCAACCCGTTAATCCGTATATGTAAAAAAAAAAAAAAAAAAACGCATCTTAGCAACTTTCTAAATTTTAAAAACCTTAAACTCAAATTCTCTTATTTAAAGAACAGTCGCTCATCTGCTCGCATATAGAAACAACATTATAACTCACAAGCTTTCTTGAAAGCTGCCCAATTGCACATCATCTCATGCATAAGTTTTTTCATCTTTCTAATTTACTAATTTATTATTGTTTTGAAACAAGTTGATCAATTTTTTTATTGTTAAAAGGTCTAGCCCATTTGATTTGGTGCTTTATACTATTTTTTATTGATAAACGTTTATCAGTTTTTTGTTGTTATGGTGGTGTCAAGCTCAATCGAATTAACATGAATATAATAATTATTATTATTACTATCTTTGGAAGAAGGCTTTCGACAAACATTTATTGGGCATTGTTATGCAGCAATATTTTCAATATTAATAAGTCATTTTTTTTCTTTTATTCACTAGTCTCACTTTTTAGACTTTAATGTTTTGTATTAAACAAGACTTTAAATTTATGGACATTTTTGTCATTAGTTATGTACTAATAATTTGATTGTTAAACTTTAAAATGTTGAATTTGTTGTAAGGATTTTAGTATTTGTGTTTTTTAAATTTTTTAATTAATTAATTTATTTTTATTCAGGCCATAAAAATAAGTTTTTTTAAAAGCCTAACCCAATTAATCCAATCCGACTCAACCCATAATTCTATGAATTAGGTTGGGTTAGGTTAAGAAATGTAATGGGTCAGATTGAGTTAAATTTTTTCAACTCGTTCTATATATAGGTTGGGTCAGGTTGATAAACAACCTGACCCGCGCCCAACCGTAGTTGAAATTTATCAACCTACCCGCGCCCAACCCTAGTTGAAATTTTAAACCACAATGAATGTTAGCTTTCCACATCCCTTATTGTTTGGTATGCGGAAATCGTTTTCGGCTTCTTTATCCATCATCTTGAAGCTTAAAAGTCTAATGGTTTTTGATTTGGTATATTCCAATTGATTCCGGAGATGGACAAATACCATTTTAGTTGTGTGGTAAAATAAACTGTCTGATTTTACACACTTTTGGTACATGATCGATTTTGAGCTCAACACTTGATGCTTCATTTTATCACATGAATAATACTAAAGGTATCTTGAATTATGAGATATTTTAATATATTCGTGAGTAAATGACAACAAATCTTGATAAAGACAAGTTGTATAATTTAGAATTCTGATTTTATAAATAAAGTATGGGTAAATATTTGTTTAGTCTGTATATTTTAAGTGAAGTATTTGTTTAGTTATATTTTAGAAATGCCTTAAAACATCCCTTACAGTTAAAAATGTTACATTCTTACCCTTATTTTTTTTTTACTTTTACAATAATTTTCTTCGGATAATATTTTTGATATTAATTAATTAATCTATAAAAAAATAATTAGTCAATTAATTAATAATTATTTATTAGTACATTAACCAATAAATATCAGTGTGAAAGAACTAATGTTTTTATGCATGTACAACAATCTTACTAATAATTATTTATAAATAAATTAATATTAGCTAACTTAAAGCAATGTTTAATATCCTTATAATAATCTTACTAATAATTATTTTATAAAAAATAATTTACCAAGTTAATCCTAAAAGTAAAATAATAATACAAAAGTTTGTGTAAATTTTTATGTTATTTTTTACGTTAATTTGATAAATTATCATTTTTTATTAATATCTCAAAAATATTATAGCAAAAATAAGTACAACACATTTAATGCAGGATGTCTTGAAATATTTTTTTTTAATATAAGGACTAAACTAACACTTAGCTGAAATTATAGAGACCAAACTTCCTAGCAAACATAATTTCTAATTAAATTTGGGAAATGATGATACTTAGATCATATATTAAATAGAAAGAAAGTGTGCTCTTTCATCTAGTACTTCAATTAGTTTATGAATACAAACAAAATGAAATCTTTCTGTGGCTTCCCTGTGCATAGTCAACGACTCAACTACATGTAATAAATCGATTAATAATTGTCAATAACGGAGCAACTTAAGTCTTAAATTATGATTTGTCTTTGGGCATGTCGTGACATAAAATATACTGTTCAATTAGATTGAAGTATATATTGTTATATATAAAACTAGTTCAGAGAAAAGGACAGCCGGCAAATTTAAAAAGAAAAAAATATCGATGGTGCAGCAGTCGACTAATGCACTCTTGTTAATTAAGCTACATCAGTGATTGAGAGGACGGCAATTTAACAATTATTTGATGGAAATAATATTATTTAAGAAAAATAGTGAAATCAACAGGGTTACTTTGGGTAATAAGATAAAATTAATGGTCCGATTTTGTTTATATTTTTTTGATTCAATAAATTAATGATTGGTTTTGAAGAAACAAAATTTAACCTGACATGATAATAAATAAAGGAGCCCCCTATGTTACACTCAATGTAACATACACTCAAAATTACAACCACATAATTGTATGGATCCCACAATTTGTGTGGTTGTGATTTTGAGTATATGTTACATTGAGTGTAACATAGATAAATCCATAAATTAATAACACAACATGAAACCGCTTCAAAACACAATCTATTACTACCTATATGCAAGTACAAAATTTGTGTATGACTTAAATGACACCCATTAATGATCATTGTATACCGATAGCTCAACCTTATTTAGGTGCTTCGTATAATTGAATTCTTGCCAAATGCCTTATTTGATTAGTTAAAGATATATAAAATAAGAATCTAACAGAAAGATGTGTACCATGAGGGTACCTAAAACTTTCTCCAAAGCTAGATTAATAATTTTGTACCCTATTCATAAATATATTTTTTTTCAACTCCTAATCTAATTTTTTTTTTTTTTTTTATATTTGTTACTAGTTTGAGTCAAATGAACGACCCTCTCAGTTCAAATAAGGGCGGGGAAGACAAATCAAAATTGAATAGAGTGATTTGCAGATCCACATATATCGGAACACATGACATGTGGGGCGGCAAAATTTGAGGCTGGAAACAAAAGTTGAGTAACGTTAATTCCAAAAAAATAACGCTTTGAATTTGTTTTTAATTCAAAATTTTGTGTGAATGATTGCACTTGGGTATGATTATTTAAAAAAATAAGGAAGGTATCACATATAAGTTATTTTTTTAATATCTAAAATGACTGATTCAAATTTCAAAAGTACGTACTTTTATGATTTTTTTTAACCGACATGATCAAGATTGGCATATGGAGTTTGTTTGCTTGAAACGTCCACCCTCACGCATGCTTGGTGCCTTCATGGCACCGAAAGTCATGAAAGATGGCGCCTTTCAATCTTTACAGATTCTTTATAAGGCAAAGCTTATGTTACAACAAACAATCAATAAATATAGGTCATTAATTTTGATATTTCTTAAATCTAATGGATAAAAATAATTTTAACTTAAAACGAAATACATATGCAATTATAATTTACATAAAATTTTATTTGTAATCATATATTTACTTATTTTTTCAAATAAGTCCTCATTAATTTTTTATAATTAAATGATTTTCTCATACATCTCTTCTATAATTATTTTTAAAACTTTATACAGTTTTTACTAAAGTTTTATAAAGATTTAAATTATTATTATATTCATAAAAATTCACAAATTATGAATAAATTTTTGAACCTACATTTATAATTTATTGTCTCTCTTGAGACAGACTATAATTTTCTTCTAACACATACACACACGTTCAATCTATTTTCCATCCTAAATACATACCATTAGTATTGTCACATAGATTTTTAATCTAAATTTAGTATCCTAAATTATAAGATTATTTTATGTGATAAATATCTTATAAATCTAATGAATTATTAAAAAGATGTTACAGTGAATAAATTATCAAAACCTCTAATGAAAGATTTCAACCCTTTGATCTAATCAATGATTCAAACATGTGAAAAAATAATTAATTAAATTAAATATCACTGTATTTATTAAATAAATTAGAAAACTCAAATTTATCTATAAATGATATAGAAAGGGTAAACAAAAGATTAGAAATTAATAATTTCAATAAAGGAAATATAAAATAAATTAAAAAATTAAAAGATCAACTAAGTAAAGAATTTAATAAAGTTAAACAATTCATAAAAAACTTCAATATTGATGATCATGATATATTACAATCAAAGATCATCAATATAATGAATAAATACTTAATAGATATAAGATTAAACAAGTTAGAAATTTAATTAAATAAAATAGCAAAAAATGTTGAGCCAGTTGGTACTAAATTTGCTATAAATATAAATGGAGAATTTCAAAAAAATCAAAATACTAGCTGTACTGTTACCTGACTGCAGTTTAGGGTGTAAAGTAAAACTTTAAAACTTATTGAACTTTTTAATAATTATTGTCTTTTCTAAGGGTTTAAATATTTTTAGCTGTAACATACAGCTAATGTAACGTAAGCTTTGCCTCTTTATAACGTCGAAACAATGTCTAATTTGAAAGGCCTCACGTTGTTGTTCGAAAATTATATATAAACTTAAAAAAAAAAAGGAAGTTATTTGAATATAGTTGAATTGGTTATAACATGATCTAAATCTTCATTCAAAATCTAAAAGAGAATGTAAATCATTCACTGGTTTAGCAGTGAACACCTTTTTTTTATATATTAAAATAGGTTCATTAGATATTTGATTGATTTCAGCTTTCAGGTTGTAATAGGCAATATTTATTTTTTATTTAGAAATTTGGTCACATCCAAAGCATAACGCAACCTATTTAGATTTAGAAGTCTAGGCCGCCCTATAATTGCATTTAATTTATAAGTTAGTCTAGGTGAACACTCTGTAACCCACAAAGCAATGGTAAATGTTAAATTTTATATTGCATTGTAAATGCACCCCATATAAATAGAAATATCCCTATCTACTTGGAGTTGATGAATATCTTTTTGATATACTTCATCCTAATATTGACATTATTATTATTGTTTTGTATGTGAGAATGATATGCCTATCTACTTGGAGTTGATGAATATCTTTTTGACATCACAAATAGGTATATAACCCCAACAGATAACAATTAAAGTCCAATTTAGAAGCCCGAAAGAAGGCCCATCGCAGAAAAGCCGAGATAACATACAGTCTCACACAATTTACTTTTTTGGAGTACAAACAACCCATCCTTAATTAATAAATCTGCAGTGGGTCAGCCAGACGCAGATATATGGATGCCTCCTTAGCCTAGAGGCTATATTGGTGGCTTTGCTTTCGGGAATCTGGAGCCCTTCAGTTCTGCTAATAGTGAAACCAGAACTGTTCTATGAAATGTCTCAAAGAAATATGAATCCTTGGGATTAGCTAGTTGTTATTTGTTAATTATCCGCACATTGATGGAGTAAATCCAATAACGCATTGATGCTTGCACTCTGTGTCTCACTATAAACCAATTTCGCAGTTAGTTTGCGACTGCGTTCTCATGAATTAAGAGACCACATAATGTTACTAAAAATCATTAGTGACTTTCATGATCATTAGTGTATGTCTGCAAAATCAAGGCCTGGCCTAAGAGAATAACGTGTCATGGGACATTTTATTTTTGATCATTTAAATGGGAGGCTCCAGCCCACCTTAATGCCCTTAACAACAGATTCTAACTCATAAGAGTGGTTAAAGAAAAGAATGATTCATAGGCTTCAATGTGAACCTTAGAATTCAAATAAACCCATTAATAAGCATGCGTGCATGTGGCTAGATATAAGGCTTTTCCTTTGCTTTATTCTGCCTTGTTTTTGATGCTTTACTTTTCTTTTGCTGTTGGCATACATCTCAGTGATTGTGCCTTGCATGCCCTTTAGTTACCAAATTAAGCCATTGAAACTAAACCCTCGGAAAGAGAAATTTTTTTTTCATGGATATTGTTTCGGCAATCGTAGGAAGGATTGCAGCGTGTTTGCTTCATGCAGCGCTTCGTCAGCTTGGTTACTTGCTTCACTACAACCATAACATCAAGGCATTAACAGAGCAAACTCAGCTACTCGCATGTAGAAGAGAAAGGGTGCAAGGAAAAATTGAAACTGCCGAAAGAAATGGAGAAATTATTAGAACTGATGTTCAGAAATGGATACAAGACGTGGATGACAAGATTGCAGATGCTCAAAAACTTTTAGATGATGAAGTTAAAGCAAATAAGAGTTGTTTAAGAGGATGGTGCATTAATGTCTGGTCAGTTTACAGATTCAGTAAGCAGGCCCTGCGTAAGGCTAAGGTTATTTCTCAGTTCCTCGAATGTGGAAGATTTGAAATTGTTGTTGTGCCTTCTCAGCCTGCTCCTTCACCGGAAAATGTATCTTCATCTGAAGGATTTTCTGGTGAAAGAAATGGAGAGAAACGAGAATCAAATGACAGAGTTGTGGAACCGAATCATTAGATGTCAAGTATAAGTATACATATAGTCAGTAATCATTAGTCTTTAGCTACCATACGTGCCTTCAACTTAGAAGCACAATAGTTACAAACATGCCTTTAATTAGTTCTCATATTTAAAGTTCCTAACATTAGGCACTGATCTTCTTGTTTATGCCCGTCCTTAGTTCGTCCTAAGATCATTGAGCTACATGCAAGCTAATGATAGATATGCAAAAGAGTAGTGATATATATATATATATACACTTTTGAAGAGAATATTGCTCATGATATTTACAATCATATATATATTGAGACCCGTTTATATAAACTTTGATATGTCACCGCTTAGATTTTTAACCCTATCAAATATTCGAAGGACGTCAACTCTCCTCCTTGGAAAAAAACTGCTTTCACTCAAGTTTTGAGACTCTAAGAAAGAAAATTTAAATTAAACCTCTGCAATACATTTGCAGGGAGCTTGAACCCCTTCCCTCACATTTGCGAGGAAGGGGCTCTAACCACTTGGGCTAAGCCCGAGTAAAAAAATAGTAATATTTAAATAGACACAAGATGGGATTAACTATAAAAGGAAAAAATTAAAAAGATAAAATAGTCCATTAACACTTTTAACATCATAAAGTATTGTAGTTCGTTATGTCTTCTTTCTGTTAATTTAAATAACCACAACTATAGGTTTTCTTGATTATGTAAGTCATAATTCACAAACATTACCAAAAATTTACCTGGTAAAACCTATTTTTGCAGAAATTATAATCAGAAAATCGGTGTCTCTTGTTTTATCAATAGTTTGTGACATTGTCAAGATTAAAATTTCTTCTGCCACTTTAATTGTACAATTCCGAATACTAAGTAGCGGATAAATATAAAACAACCAACAATGCTACATTGAAAAAAAATATTGGGTTATAAAACTTTGACAAACATACGAAAAGATTAAAACATCAAGATAATTATAAATTAACTTAATTTTTGTTAAGATATTTTCGGTTTTTTATATTCTTTGTCAAAATTTTATAACTCAATATTTTATTAAAATAACATTTTCCTAAAACAACAGCATAAGGAAAAAGTTATGACTAGAAATTACACTGATGTACGTGTCCACCGACTAAACGCTACTCCATGATACATAGTATATAGATACTAAAGATCACGAGTATAATATTTGTAACGTATAAACTGTAAAGATCAAGAAGTATTTATCATTATAATCGTCACGTTTTTATTATTATTACACTATAAATTGAATATAACTATGCCTGGGCAAAGATACGGTATCATTTGAAAATAAAAAAGAAGTACACGGTATCATTTATTTTATTTCACCAAAAAGAACACGTTATCAATATATTGTTTTTTCTATTTTTAAATTTGCACAAGGTGGATCTTATTATGTATAGATTTTAAAATAAAAAATAATAGGCCATTTAATATATATTTAATGACCCAGATGGGAATCCTGTCCCTTTAAGCAACCTAGCTATTTATATAGTGAACTTTCAATTAGAGATTTATGACTATATTGAAATAATAAATAAATTAAAAGGTAAAGAAATTTGTAAAATGAAATACATTATATTTATTTATATTTTTTTAATCTTTTAACTTGTCCTTGACTCAAATATAACCATGAATCCTTAATTAAAAAATTATTCCACACGTATATTTGTATATTTATAGGATGCTTTTACAATTTAGGATTCCCAGATTTAAAAAGCATCCTTGACCGCACATGGTGGGAATGGTAGTCAACAAAATTAAAAACTTAATCCAGGAATCCCAGATGGATAGTTATGTGTTTGTAGTTATTTTCTCATGTAAGTGTCTTTTTTTTTTTATATTGATATATTATTAAGTCATATAATTTAATAAAATTAGTGTAATTATGTTATTAAATTATATAATTTTATAATAAATTAAATATTAACTTTATTAAATCACATGTCTTAATAACATGCTCATATGAAGGAAAAAAAAAAGATGCTCGCATATATTATTGCAAAATCTTAAATTCTTACGAAAATTCGTGTCAATATCCGCACTTCAGAATTTTTTTTTGCTTTTATCGATCTAATTAAAGGTATCGAACTCTTACCTTGAACATCCAAATAATCCCATTAATTATTCAATTGGATGCCTCCATCGTATATATGAATCTTTTTTTTTTTTTAATCGATCTAATTAAAGGTGCCGAAGTTTGACCTCGAAGGCTCGAACCTCCACTTGCCTGCATCATTATACGAGAGAGTTTAACATATTTACCAGGAAATGTTTTGGTTTTTCAATTTCTTACCGATAACAATATTTTATGCGTTGCTTTTCCCAAGTTACTGGGTATTCTTAGCAGGTTTTACTTTTTAGCCTAAATTATAAACTATTTTTCGAGCCCTCGGGTTTGCTTTTGATCGTCATCAAGAATGATTTTTAGCTTTGGGTTGAATGAAAATGATTCGAGGTCTACCATTTATGCGGTGGCAAAGATTTAATTTACTTTGATGGGGGACGTGAATTATTTACCAGTTTTGGACTTCAAAATATCATTTCAAGTTAAACAATTACCATGAAACTCTCCAGTCAAGGCCAGCAATCATGAAGAGATCAAGATATTTTGGTTAGTAAAATATAAAAAAACTTAACACAATTATGCTGATCAACATTTGGTCCAAAGTCATAAATCTTTTACAATATATATGGTGATTGGTTTAGTAAATTAGTTTGGAACTTTTAAAATACTAAGAATATATATACAACTCAAAAAGTTTTTTAAATGTATTCTAAATTTTAAGAACTATTTTTAAATCATTAATTTTTTGTTCATCTCAAACAAGTTTTAACACCGGCACCCACTACCATGTTTCTCGATGCAGTACAATAAGCCATGGCTCCCACTGGCCACTGAACAAAAGTGGGAAGGTTTCATAGTTTAATCCAATTTGACAGATGAGTCAAGAATTTTACATCTGTCAATTTTTCTATTTTTTTTTTTGTCTTATCCACGGGGTATTTTGGATAGGGCCCCAACTTTGGGAGACACTTTTAAATCCGTATCACAACTTAAACTAGAAGTCCCCGCTCAAACTAGGAGGCACAGGTTCTCCCAACAAAAGCGACTTTCCTGCGACTCGAATTTTACATCTATCAACTTTTTTACTTTAAATACGCTTTATGCATTCAAATGATGCTTCTCGAGTTGTCATCCTGCATTATAATATATGTATATATTTATATAGGGTAAAAGTTTATTTATTTCCTATATTTTGAAGTTAATATTTGTTTAATTTTTATATTTTTAAAAATATCTCAAAACATTTTTACCGTTAAATTATTAACATTCTTGTCATTATTTTTAATTCCTTTTGACTTGTTTTTATAACATTATTTTCTTACAATAATATTTATTTTTTGGACATTAATAAAAAATTAAATTACCAACTAATCTAAAAAAAAAAGAAAAAAAGAGTAAATATTAATTTCTGTGGAACACTCTTTTGAGGAGTTAATGTATTAGTTTTTTATTGATTCAAAAAATCGGTAATTTAATTTTTTTACAATATTAATTTTTTTAGATATACTAGAGCTTCTACAAAATTAATATATATATATATATATATATATTAATTATTTTTAGGATTAAATTAATAATTTAAATTTTTTCTTTTTGTTAATATAAAAAAAGAAATGTTATTGTAAGAGGGTACTATTGTAAAAATAAATCAAAAAGAGCAAAAAATAACGGCAGAAGTGTCAATAGTTTAACGATAGAGATGTTTTACAGTATTTTTAAAATTACAGGAATCAAGTGAGTACTAATCTCAAAATATAGAGATTAAATGAGATTTTTTTCATATTTTAATATTTATTTTGCCAGCATGGAAGGGAACTTTATGTATAGAAATAACAATGGTAACGCAATTTTCATATCGGGGATGGAGGATATAAAATAATATTCCAATTAAGAAATCACCGAGACTTTCCCTTTCCCATACATGCGTGCTGATACTTTTTTTTTATTTTTCCTTTTTCAATAATAAAAAGAAGAGCAAACTCATATTCTGACACAACGTTTCAAAAAACTGAAAGGGGGTCTAAAACTTGATCCTCGTGAGATTTTGAGAAAATTTTGACAGTAATTTTTCATTATAAGCATAATTTAGTACTAATGCGTAGCTGTTTTTGTCGTCGTGCCACCTTCAATACTTTTTTTTTTATCATTTTATAAAAACTCATTAGCTGCTTGGTGTGCGACACATATGGTACACTATTTAAGTGAATCGTTAAGAATAATATTTGAGATGTAATCTTAATCAAATAAGTAAATGAAAATTCAAGCGCGTAATTCCGGACAGTAATAAGATCTGAAGAATTTAATCAAGGTTAAATACAGTCACAATTAAAATTTTTTCTTCTTCCTTTCTTACAACACAATTAAGACTGCAATCCCACGTGCTTGAAGTATAAAAAATTTGTGGGTTCATAAAAAAGGAATTCTTGAATCCAGATCAAATCAACGTGCATCAAAGAGAAATTCTTGAAAACGATATATAGTACGGTTTTGTAGATCCATAACAAACTAGTCTAATGTGAAAAGGGAGATTCATAGTTAAGAAGTAACAATTATTTAACAAGCAACTTGCCTCTGTTTAGCCATTATTAATACTGAGCTGTCCCAGCGATCGATATTCATCTCCAATTAAGCAATCAAAATGTCTTCTTCCTCAGCATTAGTCTCCTTCTTCTTCCTCTTCTCACTTGTTTTCGCCATAGCTAATGCTCAAGTTCCTGCCAATGAAACATTTAAGTTCGTGAATGAAGGAGGATTAGGGGAATACTTCAATGAATACAATGCAAATTACAGAATGTCAGGCATTTACAATGATCCTTTCCAGCTTGGCTTTTACAACACAACACCAAATGCTTTCACCCTTGCTCTCCGTTTGGGTATCAAAAAGCAAGAACCGGTTTTCCGTTGGGTATGGGAAGCCAACCGGGGCAAACCGGTTAGCGAAAACGCCGTGTTCTCTTTGGGAACCGACGGAAATCTTGTCCTGGCCGAAGCCGACGGCACTGTCGTTTGGCAAAGCAACACAGCCAACAAAGGTGTCGTGGGGTTCGAGTTGCTTCCAAATGGCAACATGGTGCTTCGTGACTCAAAGGGTAACTTTATCTGGCAGAGTTTTGACTATCCAACTGATACTCTCTTGGTGGGTCAATCTCTTCGCGTCGGTCGGGTCACAAAACTCGTCAGCCGACTCTCTGTTAAAGAAAACGTGGACGGCCCTCACAGCTTCGTGATGGAACCCAAAAGATTGGCATTTTATTACAAAAGCAGCAGTGCTCCCCGGCCTATTTTATACTACACGTTTCCAATTTCGTATAATGGGCTAAAGAGTTTAACGCTCAAATCTTCCCCAGGAAAAATGCATGAGCTGACGCTAGTAGATTCTTTAGGCGATAACAGTTTCATTTTTGACAGGCCAAAATACGACAGCACATTATCATTTCTTCGGCTAGGCATAGATGGAAATCTGAGGGTCTTTACTTACTCCCAAGAGGTTGATTGGCTTCCTGAGGAAGAAAGATTTGCTCTCTTTGGTAAAAACTATAGAGGTGGTAATGCAAGAAATTGGGACAGTGAGTGCCAGATGCCAGAGAGATGCGGCAAACTGGGGGTGTGTGAAGACAATCAATGCGTTGCTTGCCCTACAGAAAAAGGTTTGATTGGTTGGAGCAATAAGTGTGAGCCTGCGCAGGCAAATTTTTGTGGGACAAAACATTTCCACTATTATAAGCTTGAAAGTGTTAGACATTATCTGTGCACGTATAATTTTTATGATGGAATTGGAGACATCACAATTGAAGATTGTGGCAAAAGATGTAGTTCGAATTGCAGATGTGTGGGCTATTTCTACGATACGAGTGTCTCGAGATGTTGGATTGCTTTTGACTTGAAGACTCTCACCAAAGAACCCGACTCACCAATAGTTGGATTCATAAAAGTTGCCAACAAGTAATAAAATATCGAATAATTGTTGCAATAAGGGCAGAATCGGAAGTTCCGTGTGTGATGGTTATTTCATAAGATGGAGATGTGCTTAACGACGCCACAACAATAATAAGAGATTGTTTGTCCTTATTATTTTTATAATTTAAAGAAAATGAATAATTGGATGTTCGTATAGACATTTCTTGGAGTTAATGCTTTGTTTTACTTTTTACAATTCTGTTTAAACCGTTGTCACTTGTCAGCGGAAGAATTTTTTTTTTTTTTTTTTTTGGGTTAAGATGTGCCTGTGCAAAATATGGAAACTTTGGATGATATTCACAGCGACAATAACGAGTAATAATGATTCGTGAAAATAGAAAAAAGTCTGAGTGTTTCAGGAGCATTTCTTTTTTTTTTTTTTTCCCATTAATTTGTTGGCATATATTTCAACTAATTTTGGTAATATTCGTACACACAAGACAACAAATACTGAATGGATAGGAGCAAATTAAGCACCAAAAACTGAGGAAACTAAAGTTACCTTTCGAGTCATGAAGCACCATGTTGGCTTTTGAAAGTAACTCGAGCCTTACAACACCCTTCTTCGAAATGTATGTCTGTGAAGCAACAGTGCCACCGTCTGGTGTCGGCTAGGACACGGTTTTCATTGGATTTGAGAGTGAGGGTGGCGTTTTCACCTCCGGATTTTGCACTTGGGTGGTTTTCCCAAATCCAGTGAAAACGTGTCTCCGACGTATCGGTTACCGGATTCAGATAGCAAAGGGTGTCGCCATTTGCTGTTGTGTTGTCAAAAGTGAGTCGGAAAGGAGTATTTTTAAGAGATTTAGAACTTTGTAGTTTCCGTAGTTTCCTTTATACTAAAGTTCATAGACATAGACCCAATCTAACTAAGCCCAGTCCCATTAGAATTTGAACGATCAAGTGTGTTATAATAGATTGATTGAGTCAATTATTTTCAATTCAATTAATTATTGGGATGGGATGGGTTCATTAGCATGAATTTATATAGGTCCAGTATTTTAAATTTTAAGTTACAGCTGCTGTGAAAAAAATTATAACTATATGATAAAAGTTAATAATATATAATAAATATTATTTTAAAATAATAATTTTGACAGGTATAATAAAAATATTATAAGTTTTTCATTATAAAAGTAGTTGATCAAATAAACTTAACTTTTAAGATATAGTAGTTAGTATTTATTAAACACTTTAGTGTTATATATTTTAAGTTATAACTACCCAATTTCAATATCAAATGCAGCCATAACCCACCCAACTCAAGAACAATAAAAATCATGAAAATTTTAATATAGATTGTCAATTGTTAGACTCCAAAGGTAAATCTATTTTTGAATTATTTTTGTTATTTTATAATTGAGACTTTTCTTCAATTTCTCTCTATTAAACCTGACACTGATTCTAATTAATTTCTTAGAGTCAAAATTAAAAAATTATGCCTCCAATTTTTACCAAAAGTAAGTTAGTAGATATTTAACATTATACACCATATAGTTTTTTATGCAAAATTTACTTTTGTTGCTTTGTTTATTGATATATGTTGGGTACAATGCACAATATTTTATATTACGGTGGAGAGTTGATGCGGTTTTTTTTCCTTATTTGAATTTTACTTTAAGTACTAAATAAATTTTAAACTTTTTCTATGTTTGCATTTTCTTAATTTTAAATTTTAATATAACCATTAACCTGATCAACTCATCTTGATAATTTAAGAGTGGGAGTGGTTTGGGTTATATTTATTTGTTTAAAGTTGAATTTTTTTTTATAATCTAAGAGTTGGATTGGTTTGGTTGCACATATTTTTTTTGGTTGAGTTGGGTTGAAAAAAATACAATAGTGAGTTGAGTTTTCACAAATCCATTCGAGCCCAACCTATATCCACCCCTAGTCAATGACTCGTTTCTCCGAATTCTCCTTCATTAACAAAACAAATAAGTTTGGGAAACTAAGATGGTATTGGGGGAGGATTAACGTTAACAAATCGATTAGCAACAAAGAAGAGGGGCAATAATGTAGAAAAGAACACTAGTGGAATGGTGTAATTTTTATTTTCCTTTTCTTTACTGCAAACAGATAAAATGTCAAATCCACTACTTCTTATGTCTTTTAATATAAACAGAAATTATTAGTGATCGACCCAAAAATTATTATGTTGTAAAAAATATAATAAAAGTTTGATTTTCTATCAATTTTAATAATGTGTATCAAACGTTTACTAAAAAAATAGATTATCCTTACATAATGATCAAGACCATCATTTGTGTTTGCTTCGATTTTGTCATTTTTTAATGATAATTCTATTTTTTTTCAATGAATGATTGATGCAAATTGCATGCATTGAGTGTAAAATCAAATAAATTTCAAACTTGACGATATTTTGAATAACGAATTAAGCTTGGGATGGAAGGTAAATAATACCTCAGTATAAAAATGTGTGGATATATCTTGTGAAACCCAAAGTAACGAATAATCTTAGGAATATTAATTCGTACCACTGTTACTTATTGAACTCTGATATTCGTTCAACAAGCTTTACAGATTAAAAAATGGAAAATGATAACCTACCCGAAGGATAGCCATGAACTGGCCGGTCACAAAAAATTAAAAAAAAATCCTTTTTTTTTCAATTTTTTTTTTCCATTGTTGGACCCGAATTGAAATCCCATTCGGTGAGTACAGGGCGAAGCCAGAAAAATTTTTTTGGGTGGGCTAAATTTTTTTTCAAGTCCAAATGTTATCCCAATTGAAAATATAAAGTTTAATAAAAAATTCATTAATATATAAGAAAATACATCAAATCCAAGAAATAATTCAATTACAATTAAGTACTATTTCAACTGCGCCTTCCGATACTTTCGAGAATTAAATTCATCTATTATCGAATTTGAATCTATAGTGTCTACAAAATCTCTTTCAATGTAGATAACCATACAATCTGATAAAAACTACTTTTCCATCTTATTCCGAAGTGGTGTTTTAATAAGCTTCATAGCTGAAAATGCTCGTTGGTCGTTAATTAATAAACAGGAAGAGTCAACACCAAACGAATCAATCTACTTATCAAAAAGTAAATTTGAGACTTTCTTGTCTCAACTAATTTTTGACATAATTCAGAAAGTGAAGAAATACATTGAAACTCAACAAGACGAAGCACATCAATCTGAAAACATTCTAACTCTCTTCTCAAAGCAAGCATCTCAAATTGAGTAAAATCTCGAGGATAAAATCTCTCTGCTAGATTACAAATGTCATCAACATTGAATGATTTGAAAGAATCAACAGGATTCAAAGAGCTTAGAGTAAGAAGTTCCATCGTCGATCCAAATCATGTTATTTAACTCCATCAATGAAAATCTATTACAGCTTTAAACAAATCAATTCAATAATAATGCTCCACTGTAACATAATCTCTCTGTGACAAGAACGCATTACCTTTCATATGGCGATCATTCATTCCGGTACATTAATATGATGACTTTCACAAAATAATATCACACTCTTAATAAAAAGCTTTGAAGAAGTGATTTTGTAGCTGATATTAAATGTATAGCATTTAAAATGTCTTGAGATTTCATTTGTAATGCTTGACAAAGTAAATCACTTATTCCTAAAACCTTATTCATCAAATGCAAGATGAAAACAAATTTAAAGGTTGACATTGCATCATACACACCTTTAGCTTCCCCTCGTATGTCATTATTCGATCCATTGCAAATCATCTTTTCAAGATACTCATGAACAGCACCAAACATACTGATCAACCTACTAACCGAAGTAAAATGAGAGCTCCAACGAGTTGCTCCAGGTCGTTGTAATGAACAAATTTGATTAGCTCCTGTACCAGTTTCAAGCTCCCCAGAGGCTATCAAATCAATAATTTCAGCCTCCCTAATAGATTTCCACTCAAAATGATGCTTAGAGAGGAACCTAAAACATTGACAATGGAATTCAAAGTTGAAAAAATATCCATACTTGAGACACATCTTTGGAAACTTTCACTAGTGCAAGTTGCAGCCGATGAGCAAAACAATGTACATAATATGCATATGGACAGTCTTCTCGAAATAATGCTTGCAATCCATTCCATGAACCTTGCATATTACTAGCACCATCATATCCTTGTCCTCGTTAATCTTCAACCAAAAGGTTATAACGAAAGTACATTACATATTTCCCTTTTAAGCGTTGATGCACTAGTTTCTTTCACATTCACAACTTCAAAAAACCGTTCACGAACAAATCCATCACAATCAACATATCTCAAAATAATAGCCATTTGTTCTTTTTTAGATTCATCTTGTGCTTCATCAACAAGAACACAAAATTTTGCACTCCAATTTCTTCACGAATCTTTTGCCGCACTCTATTGGCAATGATATTCAAAAGCTCTTTTTGAATATCAGATGAAGTATATTTTGCATTGCTTGGAGCATTTTCCAAGACAACTTCAGCAACATCTTTATTCATCCTTGCTGAATACTTTATCATTTCAATAAAATTTCCAGGATTAGAGGATTTAATGAACTCATCATAGCCTCTAAAAGCACATGCTTGCTTTGCAAGCCATTTAAAACTTCTATTTTTTGAAGCCGCAATCTATTCGTAAAATCTGTTGTGATGATTGTGCATTCATGACTCTATCTATATGTTGAGATGGATTCTTTAAACCACCCCACTTTAGCATAGCCTTAGTATGATGTGAATTAAGCCCCCCTTCATGATGCAAAAAAGAACATTTCTCTCCATTATTAATTCTCTTCCAACTCCTAAACCCTTCAATTGTAAACTTAGGGTATTTTGCATTTTTTTCGTCAAAAAGAAAACATGCAAAACAATATACAGCATCAATTTCTTTAGAATACTCCAGCCAAGGAAATTGTGCATACCAAGTGTATTGAAATCGACGAAATTGTTGCCCATCAAATGAAGGTGGAAACTCTTCTAACTTTGGTTGATATGGACCCATGTTGATATACATTCTCCTGATGTCATCTTGTTGATTAATAGGATATGTCCATATTGGTTTACGTGACTTCGGATCACGTTCTAATGAAGCAATATTTTCACTTTGAGCTTCAACTCTTCGAGACTTGGACGTGGATTGCTCATCTAATTTATGATCATCAACATCACACGAAACTTCACTTGACGACTGACCACCATCTTTCTTCTTAAAAAATGCAAGAAGAGTTTTTCTAGGTTTTAATGATTGATTGCTTGACATTAATTAACACCTGAAAAACAAAGAAGTAAAAACATAAAAGCAATTAAAAATTCACTAATAAATTTAATTAACAAATTAATAAAAGCAGAGACCGATAGTTTATCACAATAACACATTTATACTATTCAAAAGCCAAACAATAAATTTAATTGACAAATTAACATAATATTTAGATTCAATTTATGGACCATGATGGCATGATCATTTTAAATGTGTATGTTAAATCTGAAATTAAATAGAAATATTTGAGGACAATTAAATTCGTCAAGTAAATTAAATCTACCCAAAAAGATTTTAACTTGACCATTAGTTTGCCACTGGTTGGGGGTTGGAACTTGGAAAATCCTCTACTTTGCAAATATAATTCAACACTTTATGGTTTAACTTTACATTTTAATACGTGCGTCTCTATTTGACCTAACAATAATTTAATATTATAAAATTAATTTTTCATTTTTTCTAATCAAGTATAGTTGTGATCCCTAATCCCTATATAGTTATTCTAACTTAAATTATTTAGTTTTTACTACCTTACAGAATACAGAGTCACAGTTTATAAATATATTGTAAGTGATTAAACAAAAAATAAATTTACTTACCAAGAAGAACGACGAAGAATTGAAGAACAAAAGAAGACGCAGAATTGAAGAAAAACGAAGAAGCCAAGAGAAGCACGTTCTGGAGTCTGAAACTTTGAAAAAGGCGGTCTTTTTTTTAAGGCCTTTTATTCAATAAGTGGGATTCTTTTTTTTTTAATTTATGCCTTTTATTCAATAAGTGGGATCTCTTTTTTCTTAATTTATTTATGTAAATGGCCGAATGGTAAAGTTGAAAATAATGAAGTAGTTTTAGTTGTAAATAAAAATATGAATAATGGTAATTTTGTAAACTAGATATGTGATATTTTTGTAAATTTTTCAAAATTTTGGACGGGCTATAGCCCACCCTAGCCCACACATAGCTTCGCCACTGGGTGAGTATATAAGCACTTAAAAAAAAAAAAAAAGAATGGAGCTTTTAACATCCTCTTAAAATCCCTACAACACCTTTCTTAAATTTTTTTCCTAAAATATTCCCAGTTTAATTAATAAAATATAAATTTGAGAATAAAATCAACATCTTGCTACAAAACTATACCCTAAAAAGAATATTTCTTTTAAGTTTTTATTTATAACTTCATACAAATTATAAAATTTTAAATTATTTTATTTTTATTATATAATTTTAATCTCCATAACTCTAAACTCTTAAATGTTATTTTAAAAAATAATTAAAAATTTTTGAAATATAATTATAATTTATGAAATGGGATGGTTGTAAAACTTTTATTAAAAGATTTAAGTGTTAGATTGAATTTTCTTTTAAAATAAAAAAAAAAACTTTATCTTAGTTATTTAGGTAATTTCAATTAAAATGACGTTTTATGAGAAATTTAAAACAGTGTCAAAATACTTGCTTAAAAAAAAAAGAAAAAGAAAAAAACTGCTGAGACCATTCGTTTTCACTGGAGGCTTTGGCAATGCTAGAGAAATATATAATTTGATAACAAAGTTGATTTTTCATCTATCCCACCACAGAAAGCATTATTTTGAGCGACGTCGATGTCATGGACGCCTACTGAAATTGGACGGGCAATTACATTTTGAGAGAGAGTAGGTGTTCAAAATAGTTTTAAAGGGTACAAATGTCCCCACCAAAAGTGAATAATAAATCATCTTAAATCATGATTGATCTTTTGAATATGTAACCTACAGTGGTTACGACTGTTATGTGTTTGGAATATACTATTCCATAGTATTAATGTATTACAATGTTGTTTATATTACTTTATTATTTACATGTGTTTGAAAGTTTTGGAAGCTGCATTATGGTACATTTTAATACACTGCAATGTGCCAATATTTGCCTTAATTAAGGCATTAAATATATTTTAATTTTTTATTGTAAAATTAAAATATAAAATTATTATATTGTATTGTAATTAGTAATACAAAAATAATAAGTTTTAATAATATTAATATATAATTAGTACAATACAGTATAACACAAAATGATGTACGATATTATTATAATACAATATTAATGTCATACAATATACTTACATTAAATATTATAATATAGTATAATACAATACAATATGTTAAACCCTCCCCATAAGCATATCATAATGCGATGATTATCGCATATATACATGTCATAATGTTATTGATTTTAGTCATATTTATCTTTGATAAGAAATTCTAAAGTTGTACAATGCTTAATGGTATAGTAAGTGTTTCACAATTTAACTCCTTAAGTTGGTATTTTTTTTACCTTCAATTACTTATTATATCTCCCACATTATTATTTTTGTGTTTAAACTTTATGTTAAAGGACAAACGTGACTTTTTAAGATTCAAAATACTTATATCTTTTGACAAATGCATCACATTAGATTGATAATAAGGGCGCATTTGGTGGCATGCATAAAGCTGCATAAAATTATTGTTTTATATTAAATTAATATACACTCATGTTTGACACCAAAACCAAAACACACAGTATTGCATTAAAGGGTTGAGCTAATGCGGCAGTTAGCTAAACCCGACTGTGAGTCGGGTTTAAGTTAACGCGGCAACTGCCGTTTTTTTTTTTTTTTTTTCCCGCCCTTTGGCTTTTGCCCACTTGACTTTGCTTTTGCTTTTTGACTTTTGCTTTGCTTTGCTTCTTATTAATAATAATAATAATAATAATAATAATAATAATAATAATAATAATAATAATAATAATAATAATAATAATAATAATAATAATAATAATTTAATATAATATTGTATAATTTTTTATTTTTTTATTTTTACATTATAATTATTAATATAAATTAATAAATATGTAATTTATTATTTAATATTATTATATTATATTATATTATATTTTTACATTATAATTTATTATAACTAATAATAAATATTTAAATATGAATAAATTTAAATAATATTAATTTAAAATTAATAATAATATAAAATATTAATACAATTTAAATATATTAATTTAATATAAATATTAACATAATATAATATTTAATTTAAATTAATTATAAAAAATTATTACAGTACAATGTAGTACCAAATATTATACAATATTATTATAATATAATGCTAATACAATACAATATAATACAATACACTAGTATTAAAATAATACAATATAATATAATACAATAGTATACCGACGTACCATAATAATATAGTAGCAACCATTTCACATCGGTGATCTATTTAGGCAATTTAAAAATTAGGGTCCTAATTGATGAAAAATGAAAGGAACTTTGATAGATAATTCCTAAGTACCAATTAATGAATGAATATGATACAACAGCATTGGGAAAAAGCCTACGATTAAAAAAAAAAAATACTTCCCTGCACATGTTCACCGACTAAATGCTATGTAATAGGCTACCACCCAAAATATGTATTATATAGAAAATAAATGTCACGAGGAGCATAATGTTTATAATGTGAAAGAGTGCTAAAGACGGAGAAGTGCAGTAAACTCCCTATAAATTAATAATAACATATCAGGATCGTACAAATTTTATTAGTTTAAAAAGACATTTAATTAATTGATAAATTTTTGATAATTTAGAAATTTATAGAGTGTATGTACAATTGAAAGAACGTATATTTTAATCAACTAAAAATTTTGTTGTAGTTTACCAATTTAATCAATTAAAAATCAATTAATCCACTAAATATAAATTAAATTAACAAAAGAAATTTAAAATTTTTGTAATTTTAGAATTTAACCATGAAACTTCTAGAAGTAATAAGTAAAATTAGAGATGAGATATCCAAACTATCATAAATTACAAGAGAAAACAAGTAACAATAGAGTAAAATTTTATTTAATAAAATATCACAATAATTATATTTATAATTTCAGTACATTATTAATTTATGATATAAATGAGACCACAAAATCATATAAGAGTTTTTAGAAAAAAAATATTATCTTATTAATTTATTAAAATTATTAATTTAATCCTTTGACCCAAATTAAGATCGCAAAAAATTATTATATAATAAAAGTTATTAATTTATTGTGTATTAAATTATAAACGTTTTACGGTGTTTATCATTATCATTGTCTTCATTATATTACTATAAATTGAATATAACTACGCCTGAGTAAAGATACGGATGGTATCATTTAAAAATAAAAAAGAAAGATACAGTATCACCAAAATGAAACACATTATCTTATTGAAATATCGATCAAATTAAAGATGCCGAAGTTTGACCTTGAATATTCATTTAATCCCATTAATTACTACGTTGCCTGCGTCCATCATTATACGATAGACGAACAAATCTTAAACAAAGATACGTTACATTGTTTATTAAAAAAATTTCTCTCTCTCCTTTTTTTTTTTTTTTAATTGCTTATATATGTTGTTTAATCAGATTGAGATATCTGCTGAGACCAGTGCAGGGTGCAGCCTGAATTTGTGATGATATCTGCTACATTTACAATCGGAGAGATGCCTACCGATGTGGGCTTCATACATATTTGAAAGGATATCTGCTTAGCCCACAAATGGAAAAATACTTAGCCCTATCCAACTTTTATTGGGTGAGAATATATATGAGAGTCCTTGGACCCGAACGCATCTCTCCTAAATTGTAAACCAGTTATGCAGTGATCAAGATTTTGGTTTAACAGAGGATATAATTATTTACAGGTTTTGAGCTTCAAAATATTATTTCAAGTTAAAAACTATCACTAAACTCTCAAGTCAATGACAGCTATCATGAAGAGATCAATTTGGAAATTTTTTCATTATGTGAAGTCAATATGATATGGGTTTTGGAATTAGAATTTTAGATAGTGTAGAGATGTTTTGTGTTATTTATTGTGATTGGTAATTACATCATAATAATAATAATAATAATAATAATAATAATAATAATAATAATAATAATAATAATAATAATAATAATAATATACTGCTATAATGACAAAAGTCCCATAAAAGATTATAAAATGTTCAGCACAATTGACTTGATCTAAATTCATGTTACTTATGGTACATGTGATGATTGGTTTAGCAACCACGAACGGAACTTTTAATGTTTTTGTTCATCTCATGTTAGTTTTAACAATTGAACCAACAAAGAGCTCCCACTAACGCGTTCCTCGATCCACTAGAATAAGCCATGGCGCCCACCGGCCACTGGACAACGTGGAGAAGTTTCATGGATTAATCCTCTTTAATTGACCGATGAGTCAGGAATTATTTATTTGCCAACTTTTCTAGTTTAATCAAATATACTTTATGCATTCAGATGATGCTGCTCGAGTGCACATTCAGCATTTTAATATAGTATAAATATATTTGAAAACACTCTTGATATTATTTTGCCAACGATGCAAGGAAATTTAATGTATTCAAGAAAAAAATTCTGGGCTCTAGCTAAAACGTTTGATGAGTTAATTAAGGTTTGAATCCGGATCAAATCAACGTGCATAAAAGAGAAATTCTTGAAAACGATATATAATACAATTTTGTAGATCCATAACAAACTAGTGTAATGTGAAAGGGGAGATTCTTAATTAAGAAGCAACAGTAATTTACATGCAACTCGTGTCTCTTTAGCCATTATAAATAGTGACCTGCCTCGGGGATCGATATTCATCTCCAATTAAGCAAACAAAATGTCATTTTCCCCGGCATTGTTCTCCTCCTCCTTACTCTTATCACTTATTTTCGTCATAGCCAATGCTCAGGTTCCGGCCAACGAAACGTTTAAGTTTGTAAACGAAGGAGGATTAGGGTCCTTCATGAATGAATACCATGCGGATTACAGAATGTCAGGCTTTGGCAATGATGTTTTCCAGCTTGGCTTTTACAACACAACACCAAATGCTTTCACCCTTGCTCTCCGTTTGGGAATCAAAAAGCAAGAACCGGGTTTCCGTTGGGTTTGGGAAGCCAACCGGGGAAAACCGGTTCGCGAAAACTCCGTCTTATCTTTGGGAACCGACGGGAATCTCGTCTTGGCCGAAGCTGACGGCACTGTCGTTTGGCAATCCAACACAGCCAACAAAGGTGTTGTGGGCTTTGAGTTGCTGTCAAATGGCAACATGGTGCTTCGTGACTCAAAGGGTAACTTTATCTGGCAGAGTTTTGACTATCCAACTGATACTCTCTTGGTGGGTCAATCTCTTCGCGTCGGTCGGGTCACAAAGCTCATAAGCAGACTCTCCGTTAAAGAAAACGTCGACGGCCCTTACAGCTTCGTGATGGAGCCCAGAAGACTGGCGTTTTATTACGAACGCAGCAATGTTCCCCGGCTGATTCTATACTACACTTTTCCATTTTCATATAGAGGGTTAAAGAGTTTAACGCTCAAATCTTCCCCAGGAACGAGGCATTATGAGCTCACGCTAGATTCTTCAGACGGTGACAGTTTCATTATGGATAGGCCAAAATACAACAGCACAATATCTTTTCTTCGGCTAGGCATTGATGGAAATCTGAAGGTCTTTACTTACTCTCAGGAGGTTGATTTTCTGCCTGAGGAAGAAAGATTTACTCTTTTCAGTAAAATCTCTCGAGGTAATGATGGAATAAATTGGGGAAATGAGTGCCAGATGCCAGACAAATGCGGGAAGTTGGGGCTGTGTGAAGATGAGCAATGTGTTGCTTGCCCTACTGAAAATGGTTTGATTGGGTGGAGCAAGGAGAACTGTGAGCCTACGCAAGTGAATTTCTGTGGAACAAAATATTTTCATTATTATAAGCTTGAAAGTGTTTTCCATTATATGTGCACGTATAATTATTTTGATGGAATTGGAGCCAATATTTCGATTGAAGCTTGTGGTAAAAGATGTAGTTCGGATTGCAGATGTGTGGGCTATTTCTATGATACGAGTTTTGCGACATGTTGGATTGCTTTTGACTTGAAGACTCTCACCAAAGCACCCGACTCACCAATAGTTGGATTTATAAAAGTTTCCAACAAGTAATAAAGGAAAAGTCTTGTGTTACTGAAACACCCTTCCTTTTCTATTTATTGTTTGGTATGTGTATGCTTGAACTAATTTTGATAATTTTCGTATATAACAAATAATGACTAGTTAAGAAACAATGTCCCACGAGCACCAATTAAAGACTTTCTCAGTAATCGAATAAAAAATAATAATTGTAATAAGGGGAGAATCGGAAGCTCTGTAAGAGAAGGTTATTTCATAATTGTCGTGTCTCACAATGTTCATTATGGCTATAGCGGATTGTTTCATATCACCTTTTTCTATCACTTATAACATGGAAGATAGAGATGCGCACCACAATAACAAGAGTTTGTTTCTTTTACTTTGTACAGTTTCATTTAAACAATTGCCAAATAGAAGAAATTATGGTAAATATTTTGTCTAATCTCTATATTTTGAGTTAAGTACATATTTAGTTTTTATCTCAAGACACCCTTACTATTAGTTATGTGACATGCATTCTTACTCTTATTTTTTTTTGCTTTTTTAATAATATTCTTGTAACAATATTCTTGGTGACATTAATAAAAAAATTAAGCTATCAAATTAAAACTAAAATTAAATAAAATTAAAGTAATTTTATTTTTATTTAACACTAAAAGTAAAATAAAAATTAAAGTAAATTTTTTATTATTATTTTACTTTTAGAGTTAATTTAGTAATTTTTTTTTATAGATAATTACTAGCAAGACAACAAGGTATTAAACGCAGTTTCAAATTGGTTGGTATTAATGTATTTATAAATAATTACTAGAAAGATTATTGTAAGGATATAAAAAAGACTAGTTCTTTTAGATTGATAATTATTGGTTAGTTTGATAATTAACTTTTTATGCATAAATTAATCAATGCTCTAAAGATTGTAGAAAGAGTATTATTATTGTAACAACAATAAGAAAAATAAGGGTGAATGTGTCACATATTTGAAGATAATTTTGTCTCGAGGTATTTTTTAAAATATAAAGACTAAACAAGCACTTAACTTAGATTATAAGGACGAAATAAGTATTTATCCAAAGAAACTAAAAGTGGTCCAGTTAAAGATGTGTTTTGTTCAAAATATAAGTATTAAGAAAATTTTAAGACTAATATTTTGACTAATGTGCATTTTAAGCAAAATTGAAGTACTATTTCCCCAAATAACACAATTAACATCAAAATTTAGAGTAAAAACTATAAATGTTCAAACTCAGATATTTTTTATATTCATCTAGGGCAAGAATCATATGAAACTATTATGAAATGAAAATATGGCAATAATTGGTGACTATGCACTATGAAATGAAAGAGGGAGAAGATGATACCTAGCTACACTAGAAGTTGCCACGAAGACACTTTAGTCCTCCGTAATTTAGGAAATTCTACGTTTTGTCCCTGCCTTTAATAAATGGATAGTTTTAACAGTTTGATACTAGTAACATATCTAAGCCGATGTGAGTTTTTTTTTTTTTTTTGGTCACTTACATGGACTGATCTTGAACATGATCCTTGTCACTTGTTATGTAGCACGGGCTCATAACTACATGAATTTGAACTTATAGTATCACATATAAGTTCATAAATGCCTCAAACATGGCAAAAAAACAAGCATAATAGTTGAAGCCTTTCTTAAGCTTTATATAGATAGTCAAGACTTGATCGATCCTTCTTCTTTTGGAAAAGGATCAGTGCATCGAATGGAACCTTAGATGGGTGGATGTATCTAACGTTCAGTAAATCTTGTGAGCTATTTTTGCAATTCTTCAAGTTTGGGTGATGTCATGCGGTGGTAGGATGCTAAGGCAGGAGGTTTGACATCTTGTTTAAACTCGATTTGATGATCTACCTCTCGTGTAGGTGGGAGCTTCTTTAGAAACTTGGGAAGTATCACATCCTTGAACTCGTTGAGGACCACTTGCATCGATGGGAGAATTTGGCTTAATTTTAACTTTTAAACTTTAATGTTGAGGGACAAACACAACTTTTTAGTATACAAAACCATGCATTATACCTTTTAACAAACACAACACATTAGACTAACAACAAGTGTATAATATAATAATTGTTTTCACATTAGTTATGTATTAGGTAATTAGCAAAATAACTGACCTAAGTGATAAAGGGTAAAAAACATAAAGTACCTAATAATTAAGTGTCATTATTATCTATGACTTATCCCATCTATTTATTTAAGAAATAGTTTAAACTTTAATCTACCACTTTAGTTATACAATTTCCAAGTAACAATTATGAACGTTAATATGTACAATTAAGGAAAAAACCATATGATGATTAAAAAATACACCGCCGCGCCGCACATGTTCATTGACTAAAATAAATGTCACAAGGATTATAATGTCTGTAATGTATGAAGACCAAGAAGCATTAATTTATTATTATAATTGTCATCGTTATTATTGTGATACAATAAATTGAATATAACTATGCCACGGCCAAAAGGTACCAGGGTCTCAGTATTAAGATATCGATCTTTTTTTGAATTTTTTTTTATTGATCTAATTAAAGGTGTCAAAGTTTGACCTCGAACATCCACTTAGTCCCATTAATTAATTATTGCACACATGCCTTTATCAATATTAAGAGATTTTTAACAGCAAGTAGTCAGCAACGTCTAATAATATGCTTATATGCATATAAAAAGTTGTATAAAAAGAGCACATCATTACTAAAATATAAGAAAATTATTTTGGGATAAAAAAAAGTTCGCTACAACAAGAATTTTTTTTTTGTAACTTTTATATTAAATTTTGTCCTATTTCAGTACATATATAATTGTTCTTTTAACAGGTATCAAGAAGAGATCAAGGTGGTAATTTTTTTAATAATGTGAAGTCAATATACTATACATGAAAAATCTTTGATTTATTTCAGTGTTTAGCTTAACTTTGTAATGACAATATTGTGATGGTAGTTATAAAATAAAATAAAAATTATTAAATATTATTGTAGACTGCTACATAGTGATTTTACAATAGGCGAAATAAAGCCAAGTTAAAAATACAAAAAAATAACACTTTAATACATTATATTTTGTTTTATAGTGTATTAAATTTGTATGTTTTAATATTTTTTCTTATCTCTTACTTTATTAAAATAAGAGATTCTTTTATTGTAGAATTACTCCACTACTATAAACAAACACTTTGGTAAAAAAAAATTATAAATATGCAATAAAACTCCGTAAGCCTTATCCACACTTGATCCAAATTTTTTTGGTTCATCTCAAATGAGTTTTAACAAATGAATAACCAGTAAGCAGCTCTCACACACTAATGTGCTCTCCCATCTAGTAGAATAAGCCATGGGTGGCTGGCTGCCACCGAACAAAGTGCGGAAGCTTCATATATAGCTTGAACAAAGTGGGGACGCTTCATATGTAGCTTAATTTTAATCCAATTAGAAAGATGAGTCAAGAATCATATATTTGGCAACTTTCTATTTTAAATAGACTTTAAGCATTCAAATGATTCAGCTGGAGTTGGGATTCTGCATTTTAATATACCCTTGATTTTCTATATATTTATTTTGCCAGCGATGTACGAGAACTTTAGTTTAAAAAATAATGATGATAATAACAGGAACCCCATTTTAATACCTGGATGGAATAAATAATATTCCAGTTATGAAATGTGCAGGAAATAAACCATGGAAATATCCAATTAATAAGATCTTACAAACTTAATTTAATCAAGATTAATTACCGAAACAAACGGACTTTTTTTTAACAACACAATAAATAATATTATTATCTCACGTGCTTGAAGTATAAAATATTGTGGGATCTAGAAACACTTAAGGTTTGAATCCAGATCATCTCAATGTGCATGTGTAAAAGAGAGATTCTTGAAAAAGATATAAAATATAATTTTTGTAGATCCACAATAACAAAGCCGTGTAATCTGAAAGAGGATGATCGATGGTGATTCATAAAGAAGTAATTACTAATTAACAATAATTTAACAAGCAACTTGCCTCGCTTTAGCCATTATAAATAATGACCTGCATCAGCGGTCGATATTCATCGCCAACTAAGCCAACAACATGCCATTTTCCTCAGCAATATTATTATTCTCCTTCTTATTGCCCACATCACTCGTTCACTCCATAGCTAATGCTCTGGTTCCTGCCAATGAAACATTCAAGTTTGTTAATAAGGGAGAATTAGGTTCTTTTTATTATAATGAATACAATGCAGATCACAGAATGTCAGGCATTTACAATGATCTTTTCAACCTCGGCTTTTACAACACAACCCCGAATGCTTACACCCTTGCTCTCCTCTTTGGTAGCATGGACCGAAAAACGGTCTTCCGTTGGGTTTGGGAAGCCAACCGGGGAAAACCGGTTCGCGAAAACGCCGTCTTATCTTTCGGAACCGACGGGAATCTAGTCTTGGCCGAAGCGGACGGCACTGCGTTTGGCAATCCAACACAGCCAACAAAGGTGTTGTGCGCTTCGAGTTGCTTTCTAGTGGCAACATGGTGCTTCGTGACTCAAAGGGTAAATTTATTTGGCAGAGCTTTGATTACCCAACTGATACTCTCTTGGTGGGACAGTCTCTTCGCGTCAGTAGGGTCACAAAGCTCATAAGCAGACTCTCCGTTAAAGAAAACGTAGACGGCCCTCACAGCTTTGTAATGGAGCCGAAAAGATTGGCGATGTATTACAAAAGCAGCAATGCTCCCCGGCCACTTGTGTACTACACTTTTCCTATTTCGTATAAAGGATTAAAGAATTTGACGCTCAAATCTTCCCCAGAAACTATGTATAAGCTCACACTGGGTTCTTCAGACGGTAACAGTCTCGTTTTGGACAGGCCAAAATACGACAGCACAATATCGTTTCTTCGGCTAAGCATGGATGGAAATCTGAGGGTCTTTACTTTCCCCAGAGAGGTTGACTGGCTTCCTGAGGAAGGAAGGTTTTGGCTTCCCGAGGAAGAAAGGTTCACTCTCTTCGGTAAAGACTCCGGAGGTAGCAATGCAATAAATTGGGAAAATGAGTGCCGGATGCCAGATAAATGCGGCAAATTGGGGCTATGTGAAGATAGCCAATGTATAGCTTGCCCTACCGAAAAGGGTTTGATTGGTTGGAGTAAGGAATGTGAGCCTAAGCAAGTAAATTTTTGCGGGACAAAAAATTTCCATTATTATAAGCTTGAAAGTGTTGAGCATTATATGTGCAGATATAATGATGGAATTGAATCCATTACAATTGAAGATTGTGCCAGACAATGTAGTTCGAATTGCAGATGTGTGGCCTATTTCTATGATATGGATTTGTCGAGATGTTGGACTGCTTTTGACTTGAAGACTCTCTCTAAAGTACCCGACTCAAAAATTGTTGGATTTTTGAAGTTTCCCAACAATTATACCGTGTGAAGGTTATTAATTTCACATGAGTGTGATTTCGTATTTAAATGCCACCACAATAATGAGCAGTAATAAGAGTTTCTTAATTGTTCCTAAAATTATTAAACAAAATGAATGATTGAATTTTTTGTTTAGACACTTCTTTCTTATCGGTTTTGTATAAACGGTCGTTTGCGGAAGAAAAATAGTTTTGCTTGAAGTGTTAAAGATTTGTTTCTTCAATACGTTCAGCTTGCTTGATAATCCATAACAATAACAAGTAATAAAGAATATGGTGAAAATTTGGGTGCTCTTGATGTATTGCTCTCTTTCTATTCACTCATTGACCTTCATGTACTTCAACAAATTGTAATAATATTCATATACACAACGCAACAAATAGTGAATAGACAAAAAATAATATTTCTGTAACTTTATAAACTCGTACATGAACATATATTAGGAAGGAATAAAAGGAAACTATATATAATACAAAAGCCTCATAAATATGTAATAGACAATAAAAGATATAATAAGAAATAATGGTAATTTAGGAGGTCAATTTCGGCATTATAGGTTGACGACAAATCGATGAGATATTACTTTAAAGTGCCATATAAGGATGGCAAAAAGCTCTGACCTAACCCTTGGCCTAGTCCAAAATTTTTCGGTTTTGGGCTCGAATTTAATGTTCAAGAGTCAATTTAAGTTCAAGTTTTGAGCCCAATTACGTTGGGGTCAGGATGGTGTTATTAAAAGCCTTGACTAAACCATTGATGTTTAAATTTTTTTTTAAAAAGAATACTTAAAACACACACGCTAGATGCGGTTCACAACTTACACATATCATGATAATCTAACATTAGCAAGAAGATTAAGGCTCTGTTTGGTACATTTTTTCAAGTAGAACTGTTATTGTTAGTAAAGCTTTTACAAATAAAATTTTTACTAGAAAAATTTTAGTTATTTGGTTGTCAATAAAAGTTTTTATTCAAAATTTATGAAATTACTTTAATAGGCAAGTTTTTTAAAGTTATGTTATGAAAAGAATAAAATAAAATTATTAAATAAGTATATAATATTTTAGATAATTTAACATTTAAAAAAAAATTTTAAACCTCTACTCCCAAAAGCTCAAAATTTGAACTTTTGTTAGTACAAACAAAATGACTTATCTAAGTTTCAAAAACTCTATTAGAAAAACAACCAAATAATAACAAAAATTATAATAAGAGCTTAGGAAATTAAATAAGGACTTATGCCCATTAAATAAATTATATCAAATAGGTACTACAGGCTAAAACAGTGAAGAGAAGTAAAAAAGAGAGAGTTAGCGCCTTGACTTTGGTGATTTACATCCAGCCACCCACCACCACAGCACCACCAGCCATCCAGCTACCACAATAACCCCGGCTACGCACTAAGGAAAGAGAGAGGCTTATGCTGAGCAACACTGACACGATTCCCAGCTGCTACAGCTTTAGAGCATCACCAAAAGGCTCTTCAAATAAGATTTTATTACTTATTTGAAGAGTTACATCAACATTTAAAACTTGAAAAGACACTTCAATTAAAATTCTTCAAATAAAAAATGATTCTCTCTCTTTAAACTTAGAGAGTTGCTGTCTCCTTCTTCAATTTATATTTTATTATTTTTTACTAGAGAAAGAGAGAGAAGTACTTTAATTACTATTGAATTTTCTTTTAAAAAAATAATTATTTGATTAAAATAATATTAACGTATTTCTATTTGAAAAGTCTTTTGGAGAATAATATATTTTTTTACTCTTCTATTTGCCACATAGGTAAGTGAATATATATTTGAAGAGTGAAATTTATAAAGGCTTTTGGAAATGCTCTTACACCGTTGCCTCTTGTCAAAAAGCTTTCCCCTGATGATATTTTATCCAACAAACCTCAGCATGCTGTCCTCGGTTTTGCCTAGAAGTGAGGTTCCTTTTTTTTCCCTTTTCTTTTTTGGTTTATGGTTCAATTTCGCAGAAAATTTGGCTTAGTTCCAACATTAAGATAAGAATGCATCATGCAAGTATGTAGTTTCTGGGAGTAGATATGTGAAGTTACGCATACAAGCCCATAATTTGTTGCAAGTATTGTAATGTCTGTTTATTGCATTGCAACTATGGAGACTTTGCTTTTTGGCAACATAATATACAATATTAATTATCAAGCATGAATTTTTATTTTCGTATATAGTGTTATCCTTACTTCTAATTTCAAAATAAAAATGGAAAATAATACAATTTGTTAATGAGGAATCAAGAATGGCAGTCCTATTCTTTGAAAAAAAAAATGGAATGACTGGGCTCGGATAAAGTTACGCCCAATCCTTTTCGTGTTAGGTTCGGACATTTTAGAACTAAGATCCTTTATTTCAATCATAGGGCTGGGCTGGGGCTTCGCCAAGCCTGAGCCTGACCCTTTGCCAAGCCTTGTGCCATATATCGTATTTGTTGGCTGCCGTTGCACATTATTTGCGAACAAAATAGAGTAGGATTTAAGTATCTCTTTTTTTTTTTTAGAAGATCTATTCCTCCTGATATTTACAATCATACATATACTGAGACTCGTTTACATCAACTTTGATATGACACCGCTCAGATTTTTAACCCTTTCAAATATTCGAGGGATGTCAACTCTCATTCTGGGAAAAAGACTACCTTCACTCAAGCTCTGAGGCTCTAAGGAATGAAATTTAAATTAAATCTCTACAGTACGTTTACGGAGGCTCGAACCTCTTCTCTCACATTTGTGAGGGAGGGGCTCTAGCCACTTGGGCTTTTGGATTTAAGTATCTCTAATTGAAGCAATAGCTTGCATCTCAGCTATGGATGGGCCGGGCTATTATCTTTGAGATATTTTACCATCCCTTAGTACCACGGTATCACCCTTGCCTATTTAGGGACCAACAGCATACAATATAAAAATAAAATTTTATACCACAATCATTGTTTGAAAAAGAGATTCATTCCAAAGTTATTTTTGTTTAACTGATTATTGTCTTTTGTTGTTGTTGTTGAATTATTAGCATGCAAAATCAAAAATGTATATAAAATATTCTAAACAAGAATTTTCTAGTCTAAAATCCTGCTGTCAATAGAGGGAGTAGGGAGATATATTAGCTATAGGGTCATAGCCTAAGGGAGATTTTCTATCCCAAAATTATTAAGAAATAAAATAAATAAATAAAATCATTTATGTCTTTGACTAAATTTAACCACTAGAGACTACTCTTGTCTTTTATTTTTATTTTTTTGACTTCTATTGGCCATATTGAAAAGAGACCTCGCAATCTATGTGAAATCGATTACCATAAAGATTGTTTGATACGTATGATTATAAAAGTAAATCTTAAATTAAATTGAATAATTGGCTAATTACAATGTGCTACAGTAACAATCAATTGTATTAGAAATTGTTGTAGGGGATTGGCTAACAAAAATGACTCATCCATTATCCATGATTTTACATTTACACAAGCAATTAGGTTTATTTTTGGGTAGTATTTACATTTGGATTAGAGTGAGAGTCTTGGGATTATAAGTGTGGAGTGGGAGTGGGAGTGTGAGTATATTGTTTACTTACACTGGAATGAGAGCATGAAATTGAAATCAGAATCCAATTTATGTATTTACACAGTCTTGGATTGGGAGTAACTGATTTCAAATTATAGTTTTATCCTTATTTAAAGAATTGTAATTTTTAATTACAAAATTAATAAAAAAATATATTTGAAAAATAAAATATTTATTTTATTATATTTGTAAATTAATAATAATTAATAATATTCTTAATTATGTAAATCATAACTTTTTATTAATTTTAATTATGTAAATAAAAAATTATTATTAAGAGCAACACAAATGAAACATTATTTAATAATAATATAATACAAAATTAATATTTTCTTAGAATAAAATATTGGTTATTATTAATTATTAATATTAAATAAATATAATACTATTATTTTTAAATAAATATAATAATATTATTTTTTTAAAATATAATTTATAAAATATGATATAATAATATTATTTTTTTAAAATATAATTTATAAAATATGATATAATAATATTATTTAAATGAATATGATATTATTTATTTTATTTTATTAAATATAAGGGTAAAAAGGGAAAATGAGGAGTCGATTCCCACTCATACCTCCCACTCGTGCCTCCCCCTATGGGAGTGGGAATCCCACTCCCCATTCCAAAAAAAGTGGACCCCATGAAATGGAATTTCTACTCTCTCCTTAAAATTAGTAAGTAAATACTGGAGTGAGAAGAATCTATACTCTTCACTCCCACTCCAAGAAGTAAATACTACATTAATTAAAATAATTGTGGCACTCCCTAATTCTTTATATTTAATGAAAATACATAAAATTGTTATGAGAAATTTCAATAAACACTTCATTTTCTTGGAATAAAATTGGTACGAATACTAAATGTCTAGAGTTTGATACTCTAGTGAGTCTTCAAGTTCGATGTCTCCCGATGATAAATATAGCCCAGAACAGCTGCAATTACCACAACATTTCTTGCCACAACCCTCCAATGTCACAGGTCCAAAGTCGGAGAAGTTTTATATTTTTAATTATTTATTGAAATAATAAGAGTAATGCCATATTTGATTGTTGGATGAAAGATTTGTATTATTATTTATGCTCCATCCAACTATGAAAGAAGAATGAAATAATTAGAGTCATTCTCAATTGTGGATGTTTGCATAAATTTTCGTGCGGACAACCACTTTCATAGTCTTGCAAAATGTTTTGTGAGACCATTAAAGTGCATATCTGCAAAAAAATTTATGCGGATACCTACACTTGAAAATATATATATATATATATGTCCATTCCTTGCAAATTCTGTATTACCCAAAATCGTTGAAATTGATGCATCAGATTTAGGTTATGGTAGGATACTAAAATAAATTAATAATGATAAAGAATAAGTAGTACAATATGTTTCTGCTCACTGGAATGAATGTCAAAGAAACTATGGGGTGACCAACTCCATAATCAAAAGTCTTTTCCCGCAAATTTCCTAATGTGTTTACCACACTGTTTGACTTTCTCTTACTGGGATTATCAGCAAGCGTGGATTAACACATTTTTTGTTCAAAACCCTAAAAAGTCTCATTCATGGTTATTTTTCTTTAACTCAAAAATAACCGTTCAAAGCCTTCCAAATTGGTTCCAACAGTGGTGGAATTATTTTGGCCCATGCCCAGAAATACTTACTCCAAATGCCACCAATTGTCTAAACCTTTTTAAAGCCCATTATGTGCCTTCAGAATCCGAGAGAAGGTTTCCTCCTTTTCTCTGCTTCTATACAAATTTCTTCCTTCCTTGGGTATGGATGTGGAATCTCTATTACCATACACAAGATGCCCAATTAATTCTCCAAAGAACTTTTAAAGTCAAATGATGGTCTAAATTTGATGAACAATCTAAATTGACTACCCATATGCTCCAAAACTGGCTTTCAGCCAAAGGTTTCCTTGTCCCAACTACCAAAGATGTTAAAGCCCAAGGAACCTTCCTCACTCAAAAATCCAAAGCCCAATTTCTTCTTGCAGGTGTAAAAACGGAAGAAAAGTATTTTAAAGTCATGGAACAGCTCCTCGCCTCCAGATCTGAGCCTTCTGTAGTCAGCTCTTCTGAAGCCGATGAATCTGAGCCCTTTATCTCCCTTGGCGATGACAATGAAGACGATTGCTTTGGGATCTTCCCTCCAATAAAGCATTCAATTATAATTCTTGTTATAGATTTTTCTGTATATTCTTTCGGGTGGTCCCCTGGACACAAGTGAGAGCACACATGTCTCTTCACCCGATTTTATATTCTTGTACATTTCCTTTGTATAAAGCTACAGTTTCGCTGAGTTGTGAAGGAGCTGATTGTGGAGCTAGGAGCTCCTTCTGATTAAAGACCCAATTTTGTATTTAAATCTGGAGGAAGACTTAGACTCCTCAGATTTTTAGAGATTTCAGAATTCCTTTCTTCTTTCTTCTCATCTCTCTCTCTCTCTTTGGAAAAACTCTTTCAACCTTCGGGAATCAGGAATCAGAAGACATCAAGGAAAATTTTTCCTGTCTTTAGATTAATTTTCCATTTTCTTTCTTTCTTTCTTTAAAGCTTCAGATCAAAAATAAAATGTAAGATTTGTAATTCTATTTTAAAGCCTGTAATAAATTTCATTTCATGTATGTTTAAATTTCTGTAATTTAAATTTCCGCAATTTACTTTTAAAGCAATTTATTTTTAAAGCATTTAAATTTACTCGCAAATCTGATCTATATCAGAATCTGCCATACAACTGCTATGTTCCTCAGAAGCAAAGAGACCAGATCTCTGTCTTCTGTTGTATCCTCTCTTCTCCCCCCATCCAATCAGAATACTAGTTCTGGGAACCAGATCTAGTATTTTCTCTGAGCCTTGTGTTGCTTAGGTTTGCTTAAATAATAAGTTTTGTAAAAAGGTATATTGGCTGGAAACCAGAACCTGCGAGCTATTGATCTGCTCTAAGTCTGATCTGGGTCCAAAGGTAGATTTAAGTTTTGCATTGATTTGGTAAAACAACGCCACGTACCAATTAAAATTGGTTATTAAAGTCTGTAGTAATAAATTCCTATAAATTCACACACTTTCCACGATCCCGGTTCTTATTGGTATCAGAGCCAAGGGAAAGTAGGTGTAATATAGTTGTAAAGAATCTGTGTTGTTTTAATTCCAAAATTGTTTTATGTGTGCGTGCTAAATTTTTACTGGTAGTAAGTCCCGCTTTAGGATAAGGATTCCGCTTAGGGCAGTAAAACCATACCTGTAGGCATTCATATAGATCTTAATTGAAGATTAGAGCATCATGAATTCTCTACTCTGTAGAGCATCCTCTTTTTCTATCTCTTCTTCCGAGAAGACTAGTGTTTCAAAGAACGTGGTGAATTCAGAAGAATTCATTATTGAAGATTTTAATAAACCAATTGATAATTGGGATTTACCAAAAGTTTCTAAAGACAAGATTTATAAAATGAAAAAACTTGATTTTTTAAAGACTGATTGTGTAATAAAGACAGAAGAAAGAGATATCACCCTTTCAAAGCCATTTGAAACAATTCATTTGTTTTCTGAACATTCTTTAAAGAAATTAAAAGAAAAGAATTTTAATTATGTCCACATCGGCTTAATCCAAGTAGGCATAAAACCCCTGACTAAAGAAGTATTAAATACATCTATTCTTGCAGTCCTCAGAGATGGGAGGTTCATCTCCATTGATGATTCATTACTCAGTAGTATTGAATCTAGTCTCTGTAAAGGACCTATTTCTTTTTACTGTTATCCAAACATAACAGTTTCATTAAAAGATAAAAATATTTTGAAAAGCATGATTTTATAGATCAAAACTCATAACTATCATATGTTAGAAGGATCTGTTCCAGTTGCATTAATTTTCAAAATATCATACAAAGCCATGATTTCAGCGTTCAATACGCAACATAAATTCCAGTCAAAAAAAGATGAAACTCTTCTCTTGCAGACTGATCTATCTAAAGCAAACACTGTTATTCCTAAACCCATCTAATGGAAAGATGTTAATCTTCCAGAGGAATGGATTCTTGAAGGAGCCACTGAACCAGTGATTCCAAAACAATTTGAGCCCAATACAGAGTTACAAAATGTAACTCAATATTCTGATGGTAGAGTTAAATTATCTTTTAAAAGATCAACATCACAAAAATTCTCCACATCCTCTAGATTTTCAGATAAAGATTCAAATTTCAGTATTCCAATATTGGAAAGAAAATTTTCAAAAGCCCCTTCAGTTATAAATCTACCTTTCCAAAGCCAACCTAGGTTCTCCACTTCGGATGTGCCTAGTTCGTCCATACATTCTGTGGATCACACCACTAGTGTTCCCCGTCCAATCTACACTAGTAAGCCACAAGAACAAAGCCAGAATGAAAAAGAACCTTCACCTCCAACCTCTCTTACATTTTCTGCTGTTACAGAAAATGTAATAAATGTTCTTGAAAAAGATTTCGAACTCGATAAAACTATTCTGCATAAAGATTTTTATAACAAGAATAACAAACAAAAAAGACTTTGGTTTTTTAAATACTTCTTAGACCAGAGAAAAGAAATTCAAGAAATTTATTATGATTTTGTAAATTCACATAAAGTCCATATCATGTTTTTTGATTGGTTTGAAATTTATGCTTCGGAAAATAACATTTCTTACCCTTTTAAAGAATCAAATCCAATCAAAATTCATAAAAAGATCACTGAATGGAATCTATCAAATACTGATAGAACCATTGAATCTTAGCATCCTCCTCTCAGGAATGTCACCATTACCCATGGTGAACCACCTGTCCAAATTAAAGCCTCTCCTTACAAAATTCAAAAACCTAATGATATAAAGAAAAATTTAGATAGCATTATCCAATAGAATAATTTATGTAATGCTAATCTCAACACAATAGGAAAACAGTTAACTAGAATAGAAGTTCAATTCCCAAAGTCTACCATAACTGTCTCTCCTGTTACCTCTAAACCTCTTACATCGAAATCAGATTCTAACAAAAAGCTTAAGCTCTTAGGAGAGGTGCTACTTTATACTTAAGAGCACCCGAACCACTAGGTAATGTCTCCACGTTAGTGCCACATCACCCACATACGTGGGGTAGAAGTCACCACAAGGGTACGGGCTCTTAGCACGCGTAGTCTGGGATATATCTATTAAGCCCATATATATATATATATATATATAGCGAGAGAGAGAGAGAGAGAGAGAGAGAGAGAGAGAGAGAGTTCTTATCTCATATGGGCACTCTCATTTTTTAATTCATGCAGACACATTTTTAAGTTGTTAGATTTAATAAAGTCAATTTTTACTTTTTAAATCTATTACACGGCATGGTTTTATAGGGTATTAAAAATTAACTCTATTAAATCACACGACTTAACGGTAAGTCCATATTAATAACAATGAAGGCGCCTTTTTCTCTGTTGTAGAAGATTGTATATTTAAAAATGTGGATTCAAGGTTTTATAACACTGTAAACAGTTTTACAATGTTGTAAATTGATTTTTCAATAGTATACAATATTGTAAAAACTCGAATCCAGATATTCAAAAATAAAGACATCTATACTTGAGGATAATTAGATATTATAGTTTTGGAAAAGCTATTAAGCCGTGCGGCTTAATTGTATAATGGTAGAATACAATTAAATCACTGGGCCCAATAGTTTTCCCAAACTTCAGGATATTAGATCAGATTGGGACTATATATATAAATATATGTATAGTATGTGGCGTAAACAATAGTTAAAGGTTTGGAGCACTGACTACTGTTGTCGCACAACAATTGAGGAGGCCGAACCAAAGACGCAGTGAAAAGTGAAAACTACAGAGTTATTTTAGAATTCATTTGGTTTATTCAGATTTTTTTTATATTCTTCAAAATGGTGACGGAGTATACTAAGAAATTGGCTTCATTGCGGTAGAATGTGGAGCTAGGATTTAATAGTGTTTACGCTCAAAAACTTGAACAATAGCTTAGACCTCAGCTGTGGATGGGTTTCTTTTTATATTGAGAGAATCGCAGAAAGAAAGTAGATAATTCAGAGAGTGGCAGCGTCATTATTGTCACCAGGGCTTTTCAAATTAGGTATGGCAACTCGCATGATGGCGCTAAGAACTCCACTTAGCCAGCCAACTCAAACCTAACGAAATCGATTTAATAGAAAGCTTGCCAGCACTCGCAAATAGAGGTTATGAAAGAGCAGATATTCTAGCCAACACAAAGAACAACCATGCATACAAAACGCAAGAACGCAAGTATTTGGCATTTTACGGAGGCACCAACCTTTAACTTTTCTATTTTCACAATAAGAAATGATTTACAAATAGTTCAGGTTTTGTATGCTCAAGGACACAATGCTCAACTCCTTGCGCCCACAACATACATCCGCATCACCATTTATATACATAGTTTGCAAGTGACACTCCCACTTGCTAAGGTTAGGTGGCGCACCACCCATACGCCACCTCAAATCCATCCACATGTTTTTAGGCACCCACTAGGCATGATCCTAGGAAGACATTTTCACATCCCCTTGATTTGAGCAACCGCTGGCCATCATGCCTATTAGCAAGGAATCATGGATTGTAACCGCCATATCCAACTACCTTTGCCATTTATTTTTAGGCACATGATCAAGGCCATGTTCTCCTATTTTGTTGCATCCACAACCACCACTCATGCTTGATTTTAAGCCTACTTTTTAGAGCGTTGTAGCCAACCATGCTCCATGTTCAACAGCCACTGTCCGCCCACAGTCCGCACATGAACGCCTCTCATTTTTGCATGAATCAGCCCCCACGTACATGCCACATTGCTGTACATTCACGTGCACTCCAGCACCCCACCAAGCCACAATCTCGCAACTACCCACGCAATCAAGCAATTGACTTACCCGCTGTTGAGCCCAACACTCGGGCACTCTGTGTCATGCTTGCTCTACGCCCTGTGCCACGCTCGCTCGTGCGCCCTAACGTTCTGTGTCCGTGAAGCTATCGTGCCCCGCACTTGTGCGCTTACTGCACCACAAGTTTGCGCCCACATCTGCGTGCCCATTGTACCCATGCTCTTGCGAGATACTACGTATGCCACCCACACACATTCTTGCGTGCGCTGTCCAGCACTACTTGCACCCATGCCACACGTGCACTTTGCTATCGTCCCCCAACCAACGCGACAGACTTCTTTTATTTTCGTGCTCACAACAAGCACGCCTATTTCTTGCCAAGACTATCATAAGGCCCCAAGGCAAGCCACGACAGTTGGCTCTCATGACTCACGGTGGTGACAAACCTCCCCCACCTATAAAGTGTGACATCCTCGTCGGTGAGGCAACATCATCTGCTGTAACCTCCCCACCATAAAGCCATATAAAAGCTAATGCTTCATTCTCCTTAACACACACCCGCGTGCCAATGTTGGGCTCACCACGCATCTGTTGTGCCATCCTTTGGTCTCTCGGATGTTCTGCCCCTGTGGAATCATTCTTCCTTCATGCCAATGCCACTCTCACAAGCCATTCCCCCTGAGAATGTCTTTTTCGCTACCGGTTGTTCCCTCTTGACTTCTCTCAAGTCATCATGCCTACCCAAACCCTTGCTTGTATACACTGCAAGCTCCGCAACAAAGCCCTATCCTTGCTGCCTTGTGGTCGAGGAAGGCACCTATGGATTAGGCAGCCACACATGCCCCTCTCCATTCCAGCTTGCAATCCCACAATTCCTCGCCTAACACACGATGCTCACATCTCCTACATGTGCATTAATAAACATGGAACAATGCTTCTACCCCCATTAACAATAACACGAACCAATTAGCCCACTGTGAAGTTATTATTGGAACTTCGCTTGTTGACTTGAAGTGCCTGAAGTCCCACGCTTCCTTGCCAAAGCTCTCGCAATTCTCCTTGTTTAGCAAGAACTTACTACAGTCGGTACCACTTCGAATGTTTCCTACATTCTCATTGCCATGAGTCTTTCGGCAACCGGAACCATTCGCTAGGGACTTAGCTTTTGATTCCCCCTTCTTCTTGGTTCTTATACTCATCCGGTAACTTGTTTAGTCAAGGCCCTTGTAACTCTCTAGCCACGAATCCTCCAAATGTAATGGTATACTCATCAAGCCCTTCCGTAACTTAATCGCGCTCCTCAACCAACAACATCATTGCTGAATTTCCTCGAGCCAAACCACTGTTGGTACCTGAAGTGATGGTTTCAGCATACTCGAATTCAAATATTCGCATTGGACAGTACAAGGCTCCTCCATGCCTCCGATCCAAATGCAAGATAAGTGAGGCAGTACATGCACCTCCACATTGTACAAGAATTTCATCCCCAAAATCACGTCATACCTCGACATAGTCATCACCACAAATGTTATGTCCTGCACCTAAATTCCTATGCTTAGGTTGGCTATTGCTATACCATTAGGAACCACTTGATGGTGTGAAGTGAGATCCACGGCAAGATTGACTCTAGCAACTTGCAGACCAAGGCGTGGTACTAAATTCGCCTCCGTAAGATTTACCGTCGCACTCGTATTAATCATCACCCTCACCTTTACCCTATTCAGCTTTACCGTTGCACACATAAGTCCCCCTTGATAAAATTCACCACTGAGGATACTTGCCAACTCCTTATCACTCATAGGCTCTTTTTCCACCTTAACTTATGTGTTGTTCATAACTGTAATGGGTTTATGCACGCTACTGCCGCTTCAGCCTCCGATGGCTTTGAAGACTTCTCATTAGTCTCATTCACCAAAGTGTTCAGCTTTTTACACTTCGGACACTCCTTGGCCCAATGTGGTTTGTTGCAAATGAAGCACCCCGAACTCTTCTTCCCTTGCAGATTTCTTTGTTTGGTTTTGCTTTGACCATTATTCTTCTTCCCACCAATCATACGAAGAATGGCCGTTTTTTCCCTCTTAGACTTCTTAGATTCGGAAGGAGAAGCATTCACGAATCTGAAGTCAACCAAGCCGTCAGCAGTTGTTATTGCCGTTGGAAGATCCCTCACAACTTGCCTCTGCAACTACGTTTGCGCCCACGGTTGCAAACCCGAAATGAAGTTAAAGAGTTTGTCTTCATCTGACATGTTCTTGATGTCCAGCATCGACAAACTGAATTCCTTGACGTAATCCCTTACTGAACTAGTATGCTTAAGCTTCTTCAAGCTCTCCTTTGCGAGCTAACTAGCATTCTCCTACAAGAACTGACATTTCAGCTCTTGTTTAAGCATGTCCCAAGTCTCGATTGTTGGTCGTTGCACTTCCACATCTTTTTGAAGCCTGCTCTGCCACCATAATTTTGCATCACCTTCAAGATACATGCTGGTGATGGTGACCCGTTCAGCTTCGGGCACACAAGCAGCTCGAAAGTACTGCTTCATATCCCACAGAAAATTTTCTAACTCCTTAGCATTCCGAGTACTGTTGTAAGCCTTCAGTTCACGTACATTTACTTTTGAAAATCTCTTCTCCCCTCGAGGAGTGTTGCCTAATGCCCATTTCAGCAAACCCACCTCTTTTTCAAGGTCCCCGATGTCACTTTTTAGCACATCCACCAATACAGCAACATCCTCCATGACCTTATTCAGCTTATCTAAAAACTCGCCCATAAACTCTGCACAAGTCTGCTTTACACCTGCCATCTCAATAGAGTTAATTCCCGTATTCTTAGCCAAACTCTCCAGTTCAGGCTGTAGAGTGCCCACAATGGTCTCCAAGCACACCAATATGTCTTTTTTTGACTCCCCCGTCATGTTGGTTTCCGTCGTTGTGACTTTCTCCGAAATTGCACAACTACACTCTTGGAAAATAATTTGCCCCCGAAACTATATAATTAGCCGTCCGCAAACTAATTTGTCGAGCTTATTCTGAATCCAAGCATCCTACGAAAACAGAGCAAACCTTGCTCTGATACCAATTGTTTTCGATCCCGAAACAAGCCTCACTTTGATACTAGTTGTCATCAGGCTTTTTCAAATTAAGTGTGGCAACTCGTGTGATGGAGCTAAGAACTCCACTTAGCTAGCCAACTCAAACCCAACGGAAGCGATTTCATAGGAAGCTCGTCAGCACTCACAAATGGAGGTTATGCAAGAACAGATATTCTCGCCAACATAAAGAACAACCATGCACACAAAATGCAAGAACACAAGTAGTTAACTTTTACGGAGGCACCAACCCCTAACTTTTCTATTTCCACAATAAGAAAATATTTACAAATAGTTCAGGTTTGTATGCTCAATGACACAATGCTCAACTGAAAACTTGCGCCTACAACATACATCCCCATCACCATTTATATACATGGTTTGCAAGTGTCAACCCGACTTTCTAAGGTTAGGTGGCGCGCCACCCACACGCCACCTCAAATCCCTCGCCAAGTTTTTAGGCACCCACTAAGCATGATCCTAGAAAGACATCTCCACATCCCCTTGATTTGAGCAACTGCTGACCACCATGTTCAATAGGAAGGAATCATGGATTGTAACCACCATATCCAACTACCTTATGCCCCTTATTTTTAAGCACATGATCAAGGCCATGTTCTCCCATTTTGGTTACATCCACAACCGCCACTCATGCTTGATTTTAGGCCCACTTCTTAGAGAGTTACAACCAACCATGCTCCATGTCCAACAACCACTGTCCACTCACAGTCTGTGCATAAACGCCTCTCATTTTCACATGAATCAACCCCTACGTGCATGCCACACATTGTTGCACATTCACGTGCACTCTGGTATGCCACTGAGTCACAATCTCGCAACTGCCCACGCAATCCAACAATTGACTCGTGCGCTGCTGAGCCCACACTCGCACGCCTTGTGCCACACTCGCTCGGGCGCCTTGTGCCACGCTCACTAGGGCGCCTTATGCCTCGCTCGCTCGCATGCCGATTGTGCGAAGCACTTGCGCGCCCACTGTACCATACGCTTGCGCCTATGTCTGCATGCCCATTGCACCCATGCTCTTACAAGATACTGCGTGCGCCACCCACGCACATTCTTGCGCGCGATGTCTAGCACTTCTTGAGCCCATGCCACAACGTGTGCCTTGCCTTGTTTCCACGCTCACCACAAGAACACCCATTTGTTGCCAAGACTCAGCACAAGGCCCCAAGCCAAGCCACGACAGTTGGCCCCCATGACTCACGGTGGTGACACTTATCCACAAAGGCTCCGTCCAATAATCATTTATTTTTGAGTTTTTAAAGATTTTAAGCCACGGGTTATTTAATTATAACGTACAATTTAAATTTAAATTTAAATTTAAATTGACTTTATAGGATAAGAGACTTCACAAGTCACAATTCTAGATGCGAAAAAAATTATTAGAAAGATTGATGAATAATGATAGAGAGTTCACTTCAACCTCATTTCAATCTAATGTAAGAGTAAAAAAAAGTTAAAAAAATAATAAAATTATCTCAATTTTGAATTCATAACAAATTTATCCAAAAAAATTGACTTGGTGCGGTTGAGATGGGGTTCATTGGTGAGATGTCTATCATTTTTGAAGATTGATTGTGGGGATGATATTAAAAATTAAACTCAAGTTACTTGAATTGTCCTTAATTAATTACTAGACGAAGCCTTAATTACTCCATGGAGCCTGATCGCAGTGACAACCAATCGTATTAGAATTGTTTTAGGGATTGGCTAACAAAATTGACCCATCCATCATTCATGATTCAACACATTTCTGTAAGCAATTAGGATTATTTTTAATCAAAACTTTGGGGGCACTCGTTAGATCTTTGTATTTTAAGGCCCAAAAAAAAAAGATAAGAGATATTTCAAAATATTAAGGCCTTTTCTTTTTGTATTTAGACATCAAACTTCATTCAAATTTTTTTTTTTTGGTAATTAGTCTAAGAACAATTCAATCTCCTCCCCAGTATGAATTTCAAACCTTTCTTTTCAATGCAAGACTTTTTACCATTTCTATTTGATGACATCCGAATCTGCTTCTTTTCTTTCGGATGAAATATCCTTACAGTGTTAATAGTCAAATTCAGTGAAGGATTTAATTGACAAAAACTACTATAGCGGACTACTCAAATGATATATTATTGAAACATGGGGTTTTTTTTTCCATTTATCTTCAGCAAATTAGGATTCGACTTATGGATATCATTTATTTAATAGAAAAAGAGTGACGATATGTTGAAATGGCAATGTTACAGATTGCTCTATCTATCACATTTTTAAGGAAACAATATAAAATCACCAAGGCCAGCTGCAATAAAAAAAAAAAAAAAATCTCTGTACTTCATGACGATGGCTTGCTGGTTGGGAACCTTTATATGTCAACATGTGTGGAGTTTGGGGATTTAGACAGAGTCTTCAAGTCATAAGCAATCCAACATTTAGAAGCCTCCTGGTGGTAAAAGTACCCCGAGCACTTGCAATCCGAAGTACATTTCCTGCCACAATCTTCAACCCTAATGGCTGTTCCACTTGTATGCTTGCTCATATAATGATTAACCCCCTCAACTTTATAATAATGAAAATCATTTGGTCTACAAGAAGTCACTTTCTTCGCCTCACACTCCTTGCTCCACCCGAGTAAGCCCTTTTCTGTGGGGCAAGCAACGCATTGATTGTCTTCACACACCCCCAATTTGCCAGATCTCTCCTGCAGCTTATCGTAGTAAGTGTAGATCTGGAAATTTCCATCCATGCCTAGCCGCAAAAAAGATGATGTGGTGTTGTATTTTGGCCTCGCCAAAATGACACATTGACACTGCCACTGTCGGAAATGTCTAGCGTTAGTTCATAAGCAAAAGCTTCATCGGTTTCGGGGCGGGAATTGAATTTCAGATTCTGTACAGAGGGGTCGTGTTCTCCGTTAAGAGGTGAATCATAGTAAAGAACAGGCTGGGGGGAGTTGCTGCCTTTGTAGTACAGCGTAAATCTCTTAGGCTTCATCACGAAGCTGTAATGGCCGTCGACGTTTTCTTTAACGGAGAGTCGGCTGACGAGCTTGGTGACCCCACCGTCACGTAGAGATTGGCCTACCAAGAGAGTATCAGTTGGATAATCATAACTCTGCCAAATAAAATTACCCTTTGAGTTATGAAGCACCATGTTGCCATTTGGAAGCAACATAAACCCTACAACACCTTTGTTGGCCGTGTTGGACTGGCAAACGACAGTGCCGTCCGCTTCAGCCAAGACAAGATTTCCATCGCTGCCCAAGGAAAAGGTGGCGTTTCCGCGAACCTGTTTGCCCCGTTTGCTTCCCAGACCCAACGGTAATTTGGCACGTTTCATTGAAGGCCCGAGCAGAAAGCGAGGTTGTAAGCATTTGGTACTGCGTTGTAAAAGCCAACCTGGAATGGAGCATTGAAGTTGCCCAACATTCTGTAATTTGCGTCGTATTCATTAATGTATGGACCAAATTCTCCTTCCTTCACAAACTTAAATGTTTTATTGGCAGGAACTTGGACATTAAAAAGAAGATTAATATTGCTGAGGAAGATGACATATTGTTTGCTTACTGGTGATGCGAATATCGAGTTGAGGCTGTAGGAAATTTTTGGGTATTTCATAATACTAATATCCTACGTTAGAGAGAAGTGAGAGCAATCACTTTTATATTTAATTTGAAATTAGTTATGTGTTTGATTTAATCACGAATTAAAGTTGAATAAGTTAAATTTAAATGTGATTTGGATTATATTATTAAAAATAAATTATGAGATATATGAATAGCTAATTCAAATTAAATAAAGAAAGTGAGTGACTAATTTAAATTGAATTAGAAAAGGATTATAGAGAATTTCTTTATATAAAGCACACATAAAAACCCTTCAAGGGACAACAACCTTTGTGACCTCTCTTTCTATCTCATGTTTTCTTCATAATTTTTCTTTTATTATTTTACACTACTGGTTGGATTTCAACCTCATAATAGTAGCGTCATTGAATCTTAGAGATCAATCCGTATTATTTGTGTCCTTCGTGTCTTTATTGTATCAAAAAATCTTCTTAAAAGAACTGATATTAGTTTTAAGGATAGTGCATTGCACATGACAAATTTATGAATAATATCATATGAACATTACTCATAAATAATGACATAAACAGTGCATGTGAATAGTGAAATGAACAAAATTTGTAAACAATGAAGCAAACAGTATAAAGCAAACAGTACCCGTAATTATTATTCATTGAGTTCTATTGTTCATGTTAAAATTGTTGATTTGGCTGGTTTTAGAATTTACAGAAGAAGTATTGACTCATATTTTCAAGAAAGGCTGGATGTTTTTTGTCATGGCTAAAGAAGGACAAGTTCAATGGGCATGATGATTGGATCAATGGGAAAAAGAAGTGCCACGCCAGTCTCCATTAATCTCATTCATTTTCGGCGGCTTTCAGCTGGCAATAAATGTTAACATTAAATGAGACCAAGAATTGTTGGTTAATTGGGGCTGAAATTTGAATGCCAAGAAGACACCATCAAGACGGAAAATGAAGTAATTATTCAGGTTACAATATTACTATAGCACACAAAATGACAATACTATTTATGCTGCAATGATATCATTTCTGGCTTGATGGCGTCTTCTTGGTTTTCGAATATCATTTTTCATGCTAAATTGTCCTTGTAGGGATATATATGTGTGTGTACGCGCGCGCGTGTGTGGCCAAAATTACGTTGCTACATGGGTTTCATATCTCTTTTTTTATCTTTTAAAAAAGATCAATTATAATGGAGTCTATTTATTTGTTAAAAGAATAAAAAAATTAAAAACTTTTATATTTTCATACATTAGTCCTGCACCTAAAAATTTTCAGTTATAATGATGTTTTTGGAAACCACAATCTATTTTAGAAGCACTTTTCAAAGGAGTTGACATGAATACAATACTCCAACATCGCAGGCTTGTCAATTTGGAAGATTTAAGTTTTTTTTTTTGTATTGCAATATATGTAGAGAAGAGAATGCACAAATTGCTAGAATTGAAGGAAAAAAATTTTCATTTCACTACCAAACTAAAAAATAAAAAAATTGGTCATGGCCATGGTTTTGTTTTCCAGCACTTAGCCATTAATCCAACAAGAATATAACACTATATATATATATATGGATATCAAAGGGTAAACAGCATATTTAATTTTTATTATCAATCACTATGCATTTTATAATATGAAAAACTAATTAATGTGTTTTACATAAAAATTCTTATTTTTTATTTACTTTTCCTAAAATGATTAATATTAGAAGATAATTAAAATTATTTACAATATAGAAACAAAATAATAAATAAAATTATTACTCTTATTTTTAATTACAAAAAATTAATAAAGAAATATTTAAATTATTTTCAAATAGAGTAATTGTTTAGATTTATTTTTTTACCCTTCTTTAATTAAGTTAATGAAATATCTTAAATGTGTGCTAATGACTATTTAAAATATTGGGGTGGAAATGTCAATTTATTTAAGTGTGCAATTAAATTTACTCTTTTTATTTAAGGGCAAAAATTCAACCAAAAATACAAAATACTTGTTCAAATGAAATAAAATGATTTTACGAATTGATAAACTAATTGTTTTACTAATTGATAAACTAACGCTTTATTATTATTAGTAAATTAATATATTTTTCTACATAATCAAATAATTGATAGTATGTTAAATAAATATTATGTTACAAGAAAATAATAAAACATTAATTATATATAACATGAAATTAAATTCATTTTCATATTTTGTACATTTCATCTATTTGAGATAGCAAAATCTCTTGCATTAGAGAAAAATAAAAGGTATAATGTCTCTCACGTGGGAGGAAATTGGCTGCCATTTTGTTAAATTAAAAAAATCACATGTATATATATATATATTGTCAATTATGATTAGTAAAAAAATATACAGTGTTTAGCTATATATTAAATTAATTAATTTATTAATTAATAAGAGAATTATTAATTTAAATAAATATTAACAAATGTAAGAATAAGTCATTTAATTGAAATCAATAGTCTAAAAAAATTTAAAATATTATAGACTTACATGTCAAAATTTTAAAACTTTTAAATTTTCTTATTTTGCATAAACAACAAGAGTATTTAATGTTAATAACCCTACAAATGCATCTAAGCCGTTGTACAACTTTTGGGTTGAATTTAAAGGTGGATTTGAAAAAGACAAAAAATGGGGTACCAAACATCATGGGTAACATAGTTGGACCCATGTGGCCAAAATTACTAGGATGAAGTGAGACAAAATGGATTTTTAAAAAGTTTTGCAAACCTCTATTCTTGAACTATTAATGATAAAAGTTCCTGTCTAAGTAAAATCTGGCTGGATGAGAATCTTGATTAAAAGATGAAAAATGCTATTTGTGTACAGTGGCGGATTTAGAATAATAATTTATCGGGGGCTAAATTAGATAATAGTAAAATATGAAAAATTAAAATTTTAAATATATAAAATATTTGTTAATACATTTATAATTATTCTCTACGCATTTTCATATTTTAAAAATATTATGCAATAGACTCATTATCAATTTATTAATTTATTGTTTCCTATATAAACAACCAAACTATTATTTATCCCATCCGATTCCAAAGACGATTCTTTATGAGTTTCATTACTGAAAATATTTGTTCTACTATTATTATAGAAACTGAAAAAATTAATCCTATTTTTTAGAATAGAAAATATTTTGAGTGGTGGGTTATCATTATTTTTAATTAAAATATAAATTTTTATAATTCTTAAAAGTTAAAGTTTAAATTTTATGGGGGTTTATAATTTATAATGACTATTTTAATAAACTTAATGGGAGAGAATTAAAAAACTAAAATATTCTTCTCTTTTAATTTTTGAATTTTTTTTTTGGGCAGTCGGGGCTTGAGCCCCCACTAGTCACTTGTTGCATCCGCCCCTAATTGTGCATGACATTTACACACAAAATTGTAAATGAAAAATAGAGTAAGGACACTTGTATATAAAGACAAAATTAATAAAGAGAGAATGAGTTTGTTTTGCAGTGAAACATTACTTGTTTTTAGTGGTCTTATGCAATTTTGTGTTATATCTTGTGCAAATAACATTACTCTTAAAAAATACTTCAAAACCTAATTGAGTGGTTCTGATTACATAAGAACCCTAAATAAGTGAGGATCCTATTTAAGAGAGAATAAAATGAAAGGATGGCCCATACGTTTTTTCTCCAACTGGATGAGGACCTTCGCTGAATGCAGCTCCTGTATAAGGGTAGGCCCCCACAGAGCGAAGGCCCAACGCATTTGACCGCTGATTTAGGTTGCATCTGATCGAAATCCATGGCTGACAGTGCGCCACGTCATCAGAACATGTACTGTTGGTTTCAATTAAATTTGAAGGTCCAAATTTTCTCTTTCCTCGGCTACTTAAAGGCCCAAGTTGTTTGTCCTTTTTCTCCAGCCTGTCGGGCGGCCATTTGAAATAAAATTAAATTAAAGGGGTGATCGAGCGACTGAGAATTCAAAAGTCGCTGATTCCATTGTGCATAAATTGAAGTAAAGCTAATTTGAAAGTTGGGAGCTGCTTGCTTGAAGCTTTTCTACATTCTCGGCCATAATTGAAGGCGAGAAACTAAAGTTATGCTTGGATTTAGTTACAAAAATGTAGAGACCGAAAACCTTGATTTCCATCTCTTCTATTTTAAAGTTGTGAGGATTAGCTTAAGATTTAGATGCGAGGCAACTAAAAACGAGGTGATTAATTCACATTTACTTTTATGTGGACCTTTTTTGTCTATATGTAGACTAGATGACATGTCGATATCTATATTCTAGATCATAATGATGAAACATTTGTTATAAAAATTGTGCATCTTATTGTTGCTCATTTAATTTAATTTAATTTTTTATAATTTATATCCATTAATTGTAAGGGAATTTTTAGGACAATATTTTAACACTTTTCACATCAAATGGTCCTCATTGGTGATACTTACTTGATCAATGGATTTGTTGCTTCTTCTTTTTTTTTTTTAAGCTAAAAAGAGAAATACGATCATAATTATTCAAGCTAAAAAGAAATTACAAAGCACGGAAATGCAAGCTAAACAAAAAAAAGAAAAAAACTCACTAAAACGATACAAAGAAGATCCTTGAAAAGAAAGATTTAAAACACTTGAAGCAACATCTCACTAACTAAAATCATCCTCCGCCAATTTAAAACAAACATATTTAAAAAAAAAAAAAGAACAGAAAACGTTCTGCAGCTTACACTTGAACTTCAAAGTAAGTTGACGAGGTTCCTAATTGTTTGATTGTTAGGAACCTTTATGAATCCAACGTGTGTAGCGTTGGGGAATTTAGTCAGAGTCTTCAAGTCATAAGCGATCCAACATTTCGAAGTCTCCTGGTGATAAAAATATCCCAAACACTTGCAATCCGAAGTACATTTCTTGCCACAATCTTCCACTTTAGTTGTTGCTCCCCCTGTGTACTTGCTCATAAAATGATTAACTCCTTCAACCTTGTAATAATGAAAATCACTTGCCTTACAAGAAGTGACTTTCTTCGCCTCACACTCTTTACTCCAGCCAAGCAGACCCTTTTCCGTAGGGCAAGCAACACATTGATTGTCATCACACAGTCCAAATTTGCCACATCTCTCCGGCAGCTGACACTCAGAAATTTCCCAATCTGAATCCCTGTCGAAAAGAGTGAATGTCTTCTCCGTTGGACCCCAATCAACTCTTTCGTCGTAAGTGTAGATCCTGAGATTTCCATCCATTTCTAGCCGCAGCAACGATATTGTGCTGTTGTATCTTGGTCTAGCCAGCCGGACACCAGCGACTGAAGAATCCAAGGACAGATGATAAGCAAAAGCTTCTTCAGTTTCTGGTTCGGACGTGAATGTTATATTCTCTAAAGAGCCTTCTCGGACAGTAAACCATTCAGATGAAGTGAAGTAGAGAACAGGCCGCGGAGAGTTGCTGCTTTTGTAATACATTGCCAATCTCTTAGGTTCCACCACAAAGCTATAAGGGCCGTCGATGTTTTCTTTTTCCGACGCTCGACTGACGAGCTTGGAGACCCCACCGGCACGAAGAGATTGACCCACCAAGAGAGTATCAGTTGGATAATCAAAACTCTGCCAAATAAAGTTACCTTTTGAGTCATGAAGCACCATGTTGCCATTTGATAGCAACTTGAAACCGACAACACCTTTGTTGGCAGTGTTGGTTTGCCAAACGACAGTGCCATCCGCTTCGGCCAAGACAAGATTTCCGTCGGTTCCCAAAGAAAAGGTGGCGTTTTCGCGTACCGGTTTGCCGCGGTTGGCTTCCCAAACCCAACGGAAAAAGGGCTCCTGTCGAGTAAGACCCCAGCGGAGAGCAAGGGTGTAAGCATTGGGTGTTGTGTTATAAAAGCCAAGCTGGAATGGAGCACTGAAGATGCCCAACATTCTGTAATGCCCGCCGTATTCAACTATGAAATCCCCAAAGTCTCCTTCATTGACAAACTGAAAAGTTTCAGATGGAGGAACTTGAGCATTAGCTATGTAGAAAACGAGTGATAAGAGGGAGAAGACGGTGAATATTGCTGAAGAAGATGACATTTTTCTTGGCTAGGTGATGAATTTCGAGCTGGGGCAGGGCATTATTTATAATGGCCATAAGAGTGACAAGTTGCATGTTAAATTATTGTACCCCGTCTGCGAAACTAATTGCGTTGCTTTGATTTGGATCGAAAAAATATATAATAATTGCGGAACTTACTTTCTTGGAGTAATAAATAATACGCAGTCATTAATGCGCGTCATGTGCATGGGGTTAATTAACTTTATTTTTTTAATATTTGTTGATGCCGAAAAACGACCTCAACAACTAAATTTGTTTCTTTGGGGAATTGCAGCGCGAATCCAAGCTCAAATGCAAATCTACCGCGACTTTCTATACCTGCCAACCAGAAAGCACGGTTAGGAGACGCCGGTGGGGTTCCGGCGTAGACCCTCCGATGCTTAAGTTAGAAATTATGTATGAAAGGAGAAAAATGAGAATGAAGAATTATGGATAAGTTAAAGTCAAGTAATTTTGCTAACCTCTTTCTGTTGCGCTCTTGTTTAAATAGGTTCTTGGTCGTGGACAGTTTACTCCTTTAACTTTCGCCCACTTCCTTCGATTGCGTGCGGTTACCAGTTGGAGGTGGTTTAAATGGATCGTGGCACACAACTTTCCTAGAAATTAGGCCACGTTATCTTAATCAATAGCTTTCTATGTCAAGCTAATTCTCAGGTTGAACATGTAAATTTCGAGGTCGGATTGTTTCACTTCGGAGGGGACTAATGATTTTTCCATCGTTCTCATATAGGCTTAAGGACGTATTCTTAAACCAGGTCATTCACATAAACCCCAAGTTGTACTTGTAAACCAGGTCGCCAACATAGGCTCCAGGTTGTACTTACAAGGTCAGCTCGACAACAATGAATTCTGAGTAGAGTAGATTGGGGTCGACTATACATTTAGACTCTTCAGAAAAATCCAACCCCAAACACCAGTCCCCTAGTTTTCAATACCGAAATCATTAGGTGTTGGAAACTAATTATTTAAAAGTAGAAAAATTTTCACAAACCCAACACCAGTCCCCCAGTTTTCAATATCGAGAAGGTAGGATCGGTGTTGAAAACTAATTATTTAAAAGTAGAAAAATTTTCACAAACCCAACACCAGTCCCCCAGTTTTCAATATCGAGAAGGTAGGATCGGTGTTGGAAACTTGAATAAAAATAATTAGGCAATATAATGATAGAAAGTAATGAATATGCAAGTCGTTTATTTCATTGTAAAGTTAATTGTTTAACTAAAGAAGATAAAAAGAAAAAGTTGAATAAGTAATAAAATGGATAAAATGGGTAAACGTGTAGAGTAGTTAGAACTAAAAGCAAGAACTGAGTGTGAATTTATAACTAGTAAAGATGTCATGAATGAAAGTAGGATAAAGTTAAAATAGCAAAATTAAAATGAAAAGGTAATAAATCATGGGCATGACGTGTGGCTTTGGCTAATAAAAAAGTAAAATCAAATAAAGCAAAAGTAAAATAAAAGAGGGATGGGTCGTGGGCATCACGTGTGGCCTAAAGAGCATTTGAAATTTAAAAAGCAAATACCGTGTTTGGTTGCAGCTATCTGACAAACTGGGCACACTCCACACTATCATAACCATTATAGCCGTCAGTTTTCTACGGTGAGGATTGTAATGGCTTGTTTTTCTTGATTATGCTTCTCTACAGCCACCACGTCCTTTACCTAGGTCTTCCTTCCTCTCGAATTGGTGCGGCGGATTTTGGGAGCTTGTCTTTGTCGGCATGAATGGCACACGAGTTTTGGTGAGTGCTATTTTCCTTCTACATCCGCTGCTGTCCCTTTTTTTTTTTTTTTTTTTTTTTTTTTTTTTTTTTTTTTTTTTTTTTTTTTTTTTTTTTTTTTTTTTTTTTTTTTTTTTTTTTTTTTTTTTTTTTTTTTTTTTTTTTTAAACCGAACTTTCTCTCTTTTGGTTTTTATCAAAAACTCGAACTTCCTTTTCGTCTTTTTAATTTTTGTAAATTTGGGCTCATGGTAGTGTGTCTTTGTTGATGTAGTGAATCTTTGTGTCGCATGCTTTTGCGTTGCCTCGCATACTATAGAATCGATCTGGGTTTGCAAACAACTTTGGTGAGTTGTCTCGTTTCAAGCATTATCTTTTACATTTGCATTCTTGTATTTATGAATGTGAATTTTATTGGGTATTGGGATCACTGTGTTTTGTTTCATGTTAGATGTGATGCCAGTAAGGAAGGGTTGTTTGGAATTTTTGTTGATATACGGGTGTTGGTATTGGCTAGAAATGAGGTTTCGTTCAATGCTATATTAGGCAAAGATAATGGAGTTAAGGAGTAGGGATGGGTCACCTTGTAGCGACTCACAAACTACAAACAGGGAGTTGTCAGATGGGCCTAGTGATGTTGGGTCGGGTGTAGATGACAATGGAAAAGTCGGGGAGATAATGTAGAATTAAATTGTAATATGGTCAAAAATAAGTCTAAGCAAACAAAACACGGAGACGAGGTGATTGGGGAATCAAGTGGTGCGAGTTTGAGGACGGGGAGATGAGCATGAAGAATATGGCGTGAACAGTGTAAACTTTGATACAACAGAGAAAAAGAGATTGAAGAATTGAGGAAGGAATATCGATTCGATGATATTACACTTAGGAGTTTTGAGCGAAGATGAGATGGCAAGCAACTTGGGTAATGGTGAAACTGCGATTTATATGGGGATGTTTGAACTTGGTTTCAGGTTACCCATCCAACCTTACTTTGCCCGAATGCTAGTGAGACTTGGTTTGAGTCCAGTCACTTGACCCGAATGGTTGGAGGGTTTTAGGTGGTATGTATGTTGTATGGGCTGAGCAGAACAGAACCGAACCTTGTTTTAAGGAGTTTACTCACTTATACTTATGTAATGAACATGGGACCAATCACAAAGGATGGTATTATTTTATGTCAAAATCAAAGAATAGAAGGATAGTAATCGACTTTCCAGGCTCATGTAGAGGTTGGAAAAGCAAGTATTTCGTGGTGGGTGGAAATTGGGGTAGGGATGTGGAGCTGACCAAGGGTTGGTTTAAGGTTCCTACTCATTTCAATAGACCAGGTAATGCGAGTTTTGTTCAAGTTGAGGTCAAAAGAAGGATATAATCTAAAATATGTTTTTATTGCAGTGACCTGGAAGAAGAAAGTTGACATAGGTGACAAGCTGAGTGCTAGAGTTGAGAAAGGGTTAAAAAATGCAGAGAGTTGGAGATTGTTGTTGACACCTTGGAGATTGTTGAGCACCGGCCTCATTTCTTATCTACCTCATAACAAGAAGGAAAAGAAAACGAAGAGAACAAGAGGTAGAATGTTAAAGTAGTTACCTTTGTTGTCGTATGCCAAAGATTCACTTATTTCAGTGTGATTGCTATTGTCACAGGAAACATGTCTACCGCCAAGCGTACCCCTGCAGAAATTGCAAAAGCTTTGATCGATGAGATATCGGATGAGGAAGGCGAGCCACATAGTAAGAAACCGCGGCGGGCATCACAGAAAAACAAGGTTAATGAGAAAAAAGAGAAACAGCCTGCGGTTTCAGCTCGTAATATGCTGCCTCAGAGCAAAGGTGATCGAGTTAGCGACTCTCGACCCTTGCGCATTTTACCGCCTACCTCTTCCCCGATATGTCCGAAAGGAAGCTTGCTTGAGAGCAGTGACATTATAGAGTCGAAGCGAGGAAGAGTGGAGAACTTACTACCTGTGGTGAACTTAGCTGCTCGGTTTGTGAGCCAGGATACCCTCGAGAATCTTTCTCACTTGTCGGCCGTTCATGCTCTTGAGACACTTGCTCGAAGCCAAGTTGAGGTAGACATAAATTCGCAACCTTAATTTATTTGATATATGTTGATATTTTTTATTTTAACTATCATGCTTTCTTTTTCAGCAATCCTTGATCATGGCTGCACATGTGGAGACGTTTGCTAAGTCATTGAAAGGGCATGCAAAAATAGAAGAACTCGAGCGCACTTTGATGAGAGCTAACCTTACAAACGAAAAGACAACAAGCGAGCGAGATCGGCTCAAGCGGGACCTCAATGCTCGCAATGATGAAAATACTCGCTTGGCAGAAGACTTGGTAGCTGAAAAGAAATCTAATGCGAGCAAAGACTCCAAGATTGCCGACCTTAACTTTGAGTTGGAAAAAGTTAAGTCTGATGTTGATAATCGCATTCGATTAGAGAAAAGGCAACTAAAGGCGGATGTCATTCAGACATGCATTGAATTGTTCCAAGAGAAACACCCAGACATGGACTTTCAATGGATGTTGACTGCTTATTTGAGCAAAGAAAAGGCTAAGAAGAAATCAACGGGCCCGGATCAAGAAGCAAATCAAGTTATTCAGGGTGATGAGATTAGAGTTGAGGGTGAGACATCTTTAACCAGTAGAGTTGTTGAAGACGAGGAGAACGCGTCCTAGGTAGATTTGAAAAGTTGTTATAAGTCTTGCCCTTTTGTAGTGTTGCGAACTTATAACCCTTGTTGAGCTTTTATTTTGTTTTTGTATTTGGATAATCGTACTGTATCCTGAATGTTAATTTTGAACAAAGGTAATGCCGATCACAACAAGACTGAAGATGTTTCGGCTATTTTCGATTGTAACTAGCTTGGAAAGTAGACCTTAAGAAGCTCGAAGATGACCTTATCATAGATTCTTACAAAGTTAAAATGTTGGCCTCAATTGTAGACCTCACAAAGTCTAAATATCGACCTTAATGTAGAGCTCGTAAAGCAGGTACAACGTCAACTTCAACAAATTAAAGTAGAAAAATGCTTAGCTTACGGCTGATCGCAACAAGGCAAGTCGACCTCAATAAATTGAAGAGTAGAAAAGTTAAGCTTTCGGCCAACCTCAACAAGGCAAGCCGACCGCAATAAATTAAAGAGTAGAAAAGTTAAGCTTTCGGCCAACCTCAACAAGGCAAGCCGACCTCAATAATTAAAGAGTAGAAAAGTAAAGCTTTCGGCCGACCTCAACAAGGCAAGCCGACCTCAATAAATTGAAGAGTAGAAAAGTTAAGCTTTCGGCCGACCTCAACAAGGCAAGCCGACCTCAATAAATTAAAGAGCAGAAAAGTTAAGCTTTCGGCCGACCTCAACAAATTGAAGAGTAGAAAAGTTAAGCTTTCGGCCAACCTCAACAAGGCAAGCCGACCGCAATAAATTGAAGAGTAGAAAAGTTAAGCGTTCGGCCGACCTCAACAAGGCAAGCCGACCTCAATAAATTAAAGAGCAGAAAAGTTAAGCTTTCGGCCGACCTCAACAAATTGAAGAGTAGAAAAGTTAAGCTTTCGGCCAACCTCAACAAGGCAAGCCGACCGCAATAAATTAAAGAGTAGAAAAGTTAAGCTTTTGCCTAACAAGGCAAGCCGACCTCAGTAAATTAAAAAGTAGAAAAGTTAAGCTTTTTAGCCGACCTCGATAAATTGAAGAGTAGAAAAGTTAAGCGTCGGCCGACCTCAATAAGGCAAGCCGACCTCAATAAATTAAAAAGAGAAAGAAAAGTTAAGCTTTCGGCCGACCTCAATAAATTGAAGAGTAGAAAAGTTAAGCTTTCGGCCAACCTCAACAAGGCAAGCCGACCGCAATAAATTAAAGAGTAGAAAAGTTAAGCTTTTGCCTAACAAGGCAAGCCGACCTCAGTAAATTAAAAAGTAGAAAAGTTAAGCTTTCGGCCGACCTCAATAAATTGAAGAGTAGAAAAGTTAAGCTTTCGGCCGACCTCAACAAGGCAAGCCGACCTCAATAAATTGAAGAGTAGAAAAGTTAAGCTTAAGGCCGACCTCAACAAGGAAAGCCGACCTCAATAAATTAAAGAGTAGAAAAGTTAAGCTTTCGGCCGACCTCAATAAATTGAAGAGTAGAAAAGTTAAGCTTTCGGCCGACCTCAACAAGGAAAGCCGACCGCAATAAATTAAAGAGTAGAAAGGTTAAGCTTTCGGCCGACCTCACCAAGGCAAGCCGACCTCAATAAATTAAAGAAGTTAAGCTTTTGGCCGACCTCAACTGCAGACTTTACCAAACTAAAAGTGGATCTCAACCGTAGATTTTACAAAACTAAAATGTCGGTCTCAACCGTAGGCTCACAAAAGTAAAATGTTGACCTAAGTAGAATTATAACAATTTATCAACCTAAGTGAGGCGAGGATGATTGCATGATAATCAATATCTACTTCAATCCCAAATAAGATCGAATGATCGTTTGATCGATTGACTGACCACAACAAGATTATGGTCGACCGCATTAAATTAAAAATTGTAAAGCTTGAATGTTAAATTTTTCAATAAGATTGGATAAAAATTTTTCACGCTGGTCCTCAATAACATCCAGAAATGTCGATCTCAATCTCAATAAGATTGGATAAAATTTTTTCACGTTGGATCTCAATAACATCCAGAAATGTCGATCTCAATCTCAATAAGATTGGATAAAATTTTTCACGTTGGACCTCAATGATATCCAAAAATGTCGATCTCAATCTTATTAAGATTGGATAAAATTTTTTCACGTTGGATCTCAATAACACCCAGAAATGTCGATCTCAATCTCAATAAGATTGAATAAAATTTTTCACGTTGGACCTCAATGATATCCAAAAATGTCGATCTCAATCTCAATAAGATTGGATAAAATTTTTCACGTTGGACCTCAATGATATCCAAAAATGTCGATCTCAATCTTATTAAGATTGGATAAAATTTTTTCACGTTGGATCTCAATAACACCCAGAAATGTCGATCTCAATCTCAATAAGATTGAATAAAATTTTTCACGTTGGACCTCAATGATATCCAAAAATGTCGATCTCAATCTCAATAAGACGGATTACAAGTACTTCTGAATAACCTCATTGAAATTAGTATAGCAGAAATTATAGAATTGAACACATGGCAAACTGAAATGACAAAGAAACAAGCTTTCCTAGCATATTTAAAGAAAGCAAACAAGAACATCATAAATAAGATTGACCTACTGATAGTACTTTCGTAGGTGCTCTGCATTCCATGCCTTGCCGACGACCCCGCCATCCAGGATAACCTAGCTTATATGCGCCATTACCAAATGAGTGTAGTATTTTGTATGGTCCTTCCCAACTCGGCCCCAAAACTCCATCAGCTGGCTTTTTGGTTGACTGGTTGACCTTGCGGAGCACCAGATCCCCCTCCTGATATTGTCGCAACCGGACATTCTTGTTATAGAACTTAGCCACCTTTTGTTGGTAAATTGCCGCTCGTCCTCTTGCCACCTCTCTTTTCTCATCAAGTAAATCTAAATCCAACAACATCTGCTCTCTGTTTACTGCTTCATCATAATATTTTGTGCGGTGTGTCTCCATGCCAACCTCGGTGGGATTACCGCCTCATGGCCAAAAGCAAGCGAGAATGGAGTTTCCCCCGTGGAAGTCTTCACGGTCGTTCTATAGGCCCACAACACTCCTGGAAGCTCATCCACCCAAGCTCCCTTTTTCTCACCCAACCTTTTCTTCAACAATTGCTTTATAGTTTTGTTCGCCGCTTCCACTTGTCCGTCGCCTTCGGATGAGCAGGTGAGCTGAACCGAAGTTCAATGCCGAGCTGACCACAAAACTTCTTGAAATTCTCATTATTGAATTGGGTTCCATTATCGGTGATAATAGCTTGCGGTAGGCCATATCTGCAAATCACATTCCTCCACATGAAATCTGTTGTGCGCTTCTCGGTTATCTTTTGTAATGGTTCTACTTCAATCCACTTAGTAAAATAATCAATGGCTACCACCGCATATTTCATTTGACCTCTTCCGGTCGGCATTGGTCCGATAAGATCCACCCCCCATTGGGCAAATGGCCAAGTGCTCCCCATTGTCATCATGTTTTCTGGTGGTTGTCTTGCAATTGTGGCGAATTTCTGGCATTCATCACATCTTCGAACTAACTCCTGTGTATCATCATGCATGGTCGGCCAAAAATAACCTTGTCTTATTATTTTATGGGCCAATGCCCTACCTCCGCACCACCTCCAATCGTAACCGCACGCTTCGCTTGAAGGAAGTGGGCGAAAGTTAAAGGGAGTAACCGCCCACGACCAAGAACCTATTTAAATCTGAAGAGCGCAACGAGAAAGGGGTTAGCAAAATTACTTGACTTTAACTTATCCATAATTCTTCATTCTCATTTTCTCCTTTCATACATAATTTCTAACTTAAGCATCGGAGGGTCTGTAGGAACCCCAGCGTCTCTCCTAACCGTGCTTTACGGTTGCAAGGTATAGAAAGTCGCGGTAGATTTGCATTTGAGCTTGGATTGGCGCGATTCCCCCAAAGAAACAAATTTAGTTGTTGAGGTCGTTTTAGGAACCTAAACCTATTTAAACGACCTCAACAACTAAATTTGTTTCTCGGGGGAATTGCAGCAATAATCCAAGCTCAAATGCAAATCTACCGCGACTTTCTATACTGCCAAACCAAAGCACGTAGCAGAGAGACGCTGGGGTTCCTACAGACCCTCCGATGCTTAAGTTAGAAATTATGTATGAAAGGAGAAAATGAGAATGAAGAATTATGGATAAGTTAAAGTCAAGTAATTTTGCTAACCCTTTCTCTCGTTGCGCTCTTCGATTTAAATAGGTTCTTGGTCGCGACGGTTACTCCTTAACTTTCGCCCACTTCCTTCAAAGTTAGCCATATAAGGTTACGATTGAGGTGGTTTAAATGGATCGTGGCACACAACTTTCCTAGAAATTAGGCCACGTTATCTTAATCAATAGCTTTCTATGTCAAGCTAATTCTCGGGTTGAACATGTAAATTTCGAGGTCGGATTATTGAAAACCTGGGGACTGGTGTTGGGTTTGTGAAAATTTTTCTACTTTTAAATAATTAGTTTCCAACACCTAAGCAATGATTTCGGTATTGAAAACTAGGGGACCTGGTGTTTGGGGTTGGATTTTTCTCAAGAGTCTAAATGTATAGTCGACCCCAATCTACTCTACTCGTAATTCATTGTTGTCGAGTGACCTTGTAAGTACAACCTGGAGCCTATGTTGGCGACACTGGTTTACAAGTACAACTTGGGGTTTATGTGAATGACCTGGTTTAAGAATACGCCCTTAAGCCTATATGAACGATGGAAAAATCATTAGTCCCTCCGAAGTGAAACAATCCGACCTCGAAATTTACATGTTCAACCCGAGAATTAGCTTGACATGAAAGCTATTGATTAAGATAACGTGGCCTAATTTCTAGGAAAGTTGTGTGCCACGATCCATTTAAACCACCTCCAATCGGGTAAACCGCACGCAATCTGCTGAAGGAAGTGGGCGAAAGTTAAAGGAGTAACCGTCCACGACCAAGAACCTATTTAAAATCAAGAGCGCAATGAAAGAGAAAGGGGTTAGCAAAATTACTTGACTTTAACTTATCCATAATTCTTCATTCTCATTTTTCTCCTTTCATACATAATTTCTAACTTAAGCATCGGAGGGTCTGTAGGAACCCCAGGCGTCTCCTAACCGTGCTTTCTGGTTGGCAGGTATAGAAAGTCGCGGTAGATTTGCATTTGAGCTTGGATTCGCGCTGCAATTCCCCAAAGAAACAAATTTAGTTGTTGAGGTCGTTCCTTTAATTGTTGAAATGCTGTCTCACATTCTTCTGACCACTTCAATCTTTTCCCTTTCTTCATCAATTCAAAAAATGGATGGCATCTATCTGATGATTTCGAAATGAACCTGCTCAGCGCGGCAACTTTCCCAGCTAGGCTTTGAACATCTTTAAGATCCTTCGGTGACCTCATCTTGAGAATGACTTCGACTTTTTCCGGATTTGCTTCTATTCCCCTTTGACTAACCAAGAAGCCCAAAAATTTCCCTGATTCCACTCCAAAGGCACACTTTTCCGGATTCAACTTCATTTGATTCTTTCGTAGCACTTCAAACGTATCACGCAAATGCGCTGTATGTTCGACCGGCTCAACAGACTTGGTTATCATATCATCTACATATACCTCCATTGTTTTACCAATTAAGGGCTTGAACAGTTTGTTTACCAACCTCTGATAAGTAGCTCCTGCATTTTTTAATCCAAACGGCATCACACGGTAGCAATACAATCCTTGGTCGGTCACAAAAGCTGTCTTTTCTTCATCTGCCGTGGACATACGAATCTGGTTGTATCCTGAGAATGCATCCATAAAACTCATCAAGAAGTTTATTTGGCGATCTCAAATTACTCAACTAGCTCGGTCCTGGTAAAAGAAGAAGGTGGAGTCCAACGTCCCATATACTACACGAGCAGATCTCTTACAGGGGCAGAGGTAAGATATCCTATGGCAGAAAAATGGGCACTGGCTTTGGTTGTAGCCGCAAGAAAGCTGAGGCCATATTTTCAAGCTCATGAGATCGTGGTCGTCACTAATCAACCTTTGAGACAAATTTCGCACAAACCGGACATTTCGGGAAGGCTAGTTAAGTGGTGGTAGAACTAAGTGAGTTCGACATCAGTTACCGACCGAGGTTAGCAATTAAAGCACAAGCTCTGGTTGACTTCATTAATGATTACAGTGAAGATAATGAAGAGATGAATGCCGAGCAGGGGATTCAAGAGGCAGAAAAGAAGAATGATGTATGGGAGCTCAATGTGGATGGGAGCCGAGCAAACCGGAAAAGGGTCAGGCGGGGGAATTGTTCTTGTTTCGCCCGACCAAGAAGAAGTATGCTATGCTCTCAAGTATGAATTCCATCCTACAAACAATGAAGCAGAATATGAAGCTCATTATCATGGGTCTAAAATTAGCAAGAGCATTGGGAGTTCGGCATTTGAAGGTGAAGAGTGACTCAACTAGTAGTGAATCACCCGAATGGGACATTTCAAGCCAAAAGTGAGAACATGTCCAAGTATTTGAGCAAAGCATTGCGGTTATGAGGCAAAGATATTACGAAATGAAACCGCAGTTGTTTTCTTTTTCATTAACCTTGTTTTTCGTGATGCCCGCCGCGGTTTCTTACTATGTGGCTCGCCTTCCTCATCCGATATCTCATCGATCAAAGCTTTTGCAATTTCGCAGGGCGCTTGGCGGTAGACATGTTTCCTGTGACAATAGCAATCACACTGAAATAAGTGAATCTTTGGCATACGACAACAAAGGTAACTACTTTAACATTCTACCTCTTGTTCTCTTCGTTTTCTTTTCCTTCTTGTTATGAGGTAGATAAGAAATGAGGTCGGTGCTCAACAATCTCCAAGGTGTCAACAACAATCTCCAACTCTCTGCATTTTTTAACCCTTTCTCAACTCTAGCACTCAGCTTGTCACCTATGTCAACTTTCTTCTTCCAGGTCACTGCAATAAAAACATATTTTAGATTATATCCTTCTTTTGACCTCAACTTGAACAAAACTCGCATTACCTGGTCTATTGAAATGAGTAGGAACCTTAAACCAACCCTTGGTCAGCTCCACATCCCTACCCCAATTTCCACCCACCACGAAATACTTGCTTTTCCAACCTCTACATGAGCCTGGAAAGTCGATTACTATCCTTCTATTCTTTGATTTTGACATAAAATAATACCATCCTTTGTGATTGGTCCCATGTTCATTACATAAGTATAAGTGAGTAAACTCCTTAAAACAAGGTTCGGTTCTGTTCTGCTCAGCCCATACAACATACATACCACCTAAAACCCTCCAACCATTCGGGTCAAGCTGACCTGGACTCAAACCAAGTCTCACTAGCATTCGGGCAAAGTAAGGTTGGATGGGTAACCTGAAACCAAGTTCAAACATCCCCATATAAATCGCAGTTTCACCATTACCCAAGTTGCTTGCCATCTCATCTTCGCCCAGTAACCTAAGTGTAATATCATCGGGAATCTGATATTCCTTCCTCAATTCTTCAATCTCTTTTTCTGTTGTATCAAAGTTTACACTGTTCACGCCATATTCTTCATGCTCATCTCCCCCGTCCTCAAACTCTGCACCACTTGATTCCCCAATCACCTCGTCTCCGTGTTTTGTTTGCTTAGACTTATTTTTGACCATATTACAATTTAATTCTACATTATCTCCCCCGACTTTTCCATTGTCATCTACACCCGACCCAACATCACTAGGCCCATCTGACAACTCCCTGTTTGTAGTTTGTGAGTCGCTACAAGGTGACCCATCCCTACTCCTTAACTCCATTACTGCCTAATATAGCATTGAACGAAACCTCATTTCTAGCCAATACCAACACCCGTATATCAACAAAAAATTCCAAACAACCCTTCCTTACTGGCATCACATCTAACATGAAACAAAACACAGTGATCCCAATACCCAATAAAATTCACATTCATAAATACAAGAATGCAACAGCCAGATAATGCTTGAAACGAGACAACTCACCAAAGTTGTTTGCAAACCCAGATCGATTCTATAGTATGCAGGAACGGCAAAAGCATGCGGCACAGTATTCACTACATCAACAGCACACACTACCATGAGCCCAGCATTTACAAAAATTAAAAAGACGAAAAGGAAGTTCGGGTTTTTGATAAAAACCAAAAGAGAGAAAGTTCGGTTTTAAAAAAAAAAAAAAAAGAAAAAAAAAAAAAAAAAAAAAAAAAAAAAAAAAAAAAAAAGAAAAAAAAAGAGAAAAAAAAAAGAGAAAAGAAAAAAAAAAGAAAAAAGAAAAAAGGGACAGCAGCGGATGTAGAAGGAAAATAGCACTCACCAAAACTCGTGTGCCATTCATGCCGACAAAGACAAGCTCCCAAAATCCGCCGCACCAATTCGAGAGGAAGGAAGACCTAGGTAAAGGACGTGGTGGCTGTAGAGAAGCATAATCAAGAAAAACAAGCCATTACAATCCTCACCGTAGAAAACTGACGGCTATAATGGTTATGATAGTGTGGAGTGTGCCCAGTTTGTCAGATAGCTGCAACCAAACACGGTATTTGCTTTTTAAATTTCAAATGCTCTTTAGGCCACACGTGATGCCCACGACCCATCCCTCTTTTATTTTACTTTTGCTTTATTTGATTTTACTTTTTTATTAGCCAAAGCCACACGTCATGCCCATGATTTATTACCTTTTCATTTTGATTTTGCTATTTTAACTTTATCCTACTTTCATTCATGACATCTTTACTAGTTATAAATTCACACTCGATTCTTGCTTTTAGTTCTAACTACTCTACACGTTTACCCATTTTATCCATTTTATTACTTATTCAACTTTTTCTTTTTATCTTCTTTAGTTAAACAATTAACTTTACAATGAAATAAACGACTTGCATATTCATTACTTTCTATCATTATATTGCCTAATTATTTTTATTCAAGTTTCCAACACCGATCCTACCTTCTCGATATTGAAAACTAGGGGACTGGTGTTGGGTTTGTGAAAATTTTTCTACTTTTAAATAATTAGTTTTCAACACCGATCCTACCTTCTCGATATTGAAAAGGGGGATCGGGTGTTGGGTTTGTGAAAATTTTTCTACTTTTAAATAATTAGTTTCCAACACCGCAATGATTTCGGTATTGAAAACTAGGGATGGTGTTTGGGGTTGGATTTTTCTGAAGAGTCTAAATGTATAGTCGACCCCAATCTACTCTACTCAGAATTCATTGTTGTCGAGCTGACCTTGTAAGTACAACCTGGAGCCTATGTTGGCGACCTGGTTTACAAGTACAACTTGGGGTTTATGTGAATGACCTGGTTTAAGAATACGTCCTTAAGCCTATATGAACGATTGGGAAAATCATTAGTCCCCTCTGGAAGTGAAACAATCCGACCTCGAAATTTACATGTTCAACCTGAGAATTAGCTTGACATAGAAAGCTATTGATTAAGATAACGTGGCCTAATTTCTAGGAAAGTTGTGTGCCACGATCCATTTAAACCACCTCCAACTGGTAACCGCACGCAATCTTTGAAGGAAGTGGGCGAAAGTTAAGGAGTAACCGTAGTCACGACCAAGAACCTATTTAAACTGAAGAGCGCAACAGAGAAAGGGGTTAGCAAAATTACTTGACTTTAACTTATCCATAATTCTTCATTCTCATTTTTCTCCTTTCATACATAATTTCTAACTTAAGCATCGGAGGTCTACGCCGAACCCCACCAGCGTCTCCTAACCGTGCTTTCTGGTTGGCAGGTATAGAAAGTCGCGGTAGATTTGCATTTGAGCTTGGATTCGCGCTGCAATTCCCCAAAGAAACAAATTTAGTTGTTGAGGTCGTTTTTCGGCATCAACATCTTAACCCTCCGATGCTTAAGTTAGAAATTATGTATGAAAGGAGAAAATGAGAATGAAGAATTATGGATAAGTTAAAGTCAAGTAATTTTGCTAACCCCTTTCTCTCTGCGCTCAGCTTTAAATAGGTTCTTGGTCGTGACGGTTACTCCTTTAACTTTCGCCCACTTCCTTCAAAGCGTATAAGGTTACGGTTGCTGAGGTGGTTTAAATGGATCGTGGCACACAACTTTCCTAGAAATTAGGCCACGTTATCTTAATCAATAGCTTTCTATGTCAAGCTAATTCTCGGAGTTGAACATGTAAATTTCGAGGTCGGATTGTTTCACTTCCGAAGGGGACTAATGATTTTTCCATTGCTCATATAGGCTTAAAGACGTATTCTTAAACCATGTCATTCACATAAACCCCAAGTTGTACTTGTAAACCAGGTCGCCAACATAGGCTCCAGGTTGTACTTACAAGGCCACTCGACAACAATGAATTTCGAGTAGAGTAGATTGGGGTCGACTATACATTTAGACTCTTGAAAAATCCAACCCCAAACACGGTCCCTAGTTTTCAATACCAAATCATTGCCGGTGTTGGAAACTAATTATTTAAAAGTAGAAAAATTTTCACAAACCCAACACCAGTCCCCCAGTTTTCAAAATCGAGAAGGTAGGATCGGTGTTGAAAACTAATTATTTAAAAGTAGAAAATTTTCACAAACCCAACAATATTAATGTAATAGATTTTACACCACTGATTATTGACTTTCTTTGCCACATCCTAACTATTCTTATCAAAGTTTCATATACATCTATACATACATTTTTTTAATCAAATACCAAGTCTTAATCAACTATGAATATAGATAGCACCCATCATCTCAACAAAACAAATTATATTATACATCCTAATCAAACAACCTCTTGTAGGTATATTGAGTAAATAATAAATAAAAACAGCATCTTGGACGCAAACATTATCTCATTGGTTAATGTTTTTTTTCTGGCCAGAGGTGAATGTGTCCATTCTTGCACGTGCAACAGTGCAAGGATGAAGTGAACAGTGATAGCGGAGATAAGATATGAAGATTTCTTTATTTCCTTAAATGACATCTTATCAAGGCAATCCGTCTTATCAATGTTTTTATATTGAATAAATAAATAAATAAATAAAAACACTCTCTTAAAAGCAAACATTATCTCATTGGTTAAATTGTACTTTTTGGCCATGCACGTGCAAGGATGAGGTGAACACTGAGAGCAGGGAATAAGATTTTTTTAAAAAAATAATATATTATAAATTTTGTCTAGGCCCTTATGATTTGTCTTTCGACCTATATAAAATAATCTAACTAGTCATTATGATGGTGCTGGTTTTCTTTTTTTTTATTTTTTTAATAGTATTACAAAAAGCCATAAAACCTTAAATTTATATTTTAAAAAAATACGAGCACTTACTCTAAAGAAGGACCTATAGTCTAATATCCAATAGAATGAGATTTTTTTTTTTTAATTTAGAATTCTCATAGAAAGAAAGTTGGAATAGATAATATTGCGCCGTTATACCTATTTAAAGTTTAAGAATAGGTCGAGGGTGTTACGCCCCCGATGCCTCTAATCATTGGCTTTACCCGATAGAACTCGTTTTCAGGCTCCAGCTATCCTGAGGGAAACTTTGGAGGGAACCAGCTACTAGACGGTTCGATTAGTCTTTCGCCCTTATACCCAAGTTAGACGAACGATTTGCACGTCAGTATCGCTGCGGGCCTCCACCAGAGTTTCCTCTGGCTTCGCCCCGCTCAGGCATAGTTCACCATCTTTCGGGTCCCGACAGGTATGCTCACACTCGAACCCTTCTTAGAAGATCAAGGTCAGTCGGCGGTGCACCTGCGAGGGATCCCGCCAATCAGCTTCCTTGCGCCTTACGGGTTTATTGGCCCGTTGACTCGCACACATGTCAGACTCCTTGGTTTGTGTTTCAAGACGGGCGGAATGGGGAGCCCGCAGGCCGATGCCGGGAGCGCGCAGGTGCACGAAGCACGCCCGGAGGGCGCGCGCTGCCAGCCACGATCGCGGCGACGACGTCTCCACAGGCTTATCAAAGGCCCGGGCTTGGGCCGCCGCCGCAATCTGCATCGGTCCGCACCCCGAGCCGATCAGCGGATCGGCTCTCGCCGTTCTGTATGAACAATGAAAAACGTGGATTTGAATTTAAAAAACAAAAGGAAGTTTTAAGCGCAACATGATTCTAATTTATGACAATGGTCTTCTACTTTTTTTTTTTTTTAAATATAATGAAAACTGAAATTTAACTATGAGAAAGTAACGTGAGGTGAACTTTCCTCATTACGTTGTATAGGAAATTATACAAGTTCATGATCAAAGTAATTTAGGTAGCGTTTATTTTTTATCTAAAATTTAAATAAATTTAAATTTGACTAAAGTTTGAATGGGTTTGAGTCTAAAATTTTAAATAATATATTTATTTTTGAATATTTGAATATAAGTGATATTTTGTTTACTTTACAAATAAAAACATCTTAAAATTATTATTTAACAATTATATCCTTGCAAGTCAAAACTAAAAAAGGGGATTAAGTTTTATAGTTTAGAAAATAAATATATTTAATAGAGATTTTTTTAAGATTTAATATTTACATCTCATTCAAACTTTTTTTCCATTCAGATAAAAGTCACAAAAATTTATTTTTTCTATTCAAATGTAAATATCTGAAAATCAAACATAATTTACAAACAACAAACAATCAAATTTAGAAAAATATTTAAATTTAATAAAATTTTAAGTTTCAAATATTTAACAAACAAGCTCTCACTCAAAAGATAATTTTAAAATTAACATGCTTAAGACTTATATTATTAACTCCGAAGCTGCACTCAACAATATACAATATGAGATAATTTTTTTCAATCAATATACATATGTTAGTAGTTAAAGACTAAATATTGATTAATAGAATAAGCTAGCAAGTTTTTGTTCATATTGCGCTATTATTTAATTTATTGAGGATGAAGAATTAAAGTTATTAATTTCCATATTATTATTCAATTGTTGTTCATAATGATAACACGTAGCCACATGCACGTGCCAATAAATTATTATTCAATTTTAACCATGAGATACCTTGCAGTTAGGCTTTAGCTGCAATTTGCATTCTAGCACTGCACATATAATTTCTAATTTATGTATTATTTACAGATATCACAAGCATTTGAATTATCATAATAACAATATGTACCGACGTATTGATGCGAATAAATTGTTGCTCGACTTCAACCATGACATGCCCTAAAAGTTTTTTGCTTTAACACTGCAAATTGCATTTGAGTGGTACCTTTTTTCAAGCATAAAAATCATCATAGCAACATGTACCATGTGCTTGCGAATAAATTATGAGGAGTGCTAGGGACAGTGGCCCATATGGCCGACTGCCTCAGTCGCTAGTTTTAATTTCCTTCTCGCCACATGTTCTATTATTTTGATTTTTATGTAGTTTTAAAATAATAAAATATTGATAACTTTAATTTTTATTTTAATATTATTATCTTTATACTGAGAGAATTTACCTTAATAGTTAACATCCTCACCTCTCTCTCTAAATTTTTTTCTTCCTTTTCTTCTGGCCACTGTAACTTCTTCTCCAATTTCTTCATCAATTTCTTTTATGGCCTGCCTAAGTGAGGCTAGTGATGGATGAATTAGCAGAGAGGATTTTTCATTAGGTTCACCAGAAATTCAGTTTCCAGTTGGGTTAATCGCATTCTTTTTAAAAAATTAAATGTAAAAATATTTTATTTTACATTTGACAAGAAGTTGTAGTGGAAACTTGGAGAGAGTGAGAGGATGAGGATATTAAAATAAATTTTTTTAGTATATAAATAATAATATCAAAATAATTGATTTAAAATTATACAGCAATCAAAATAATGAAACAGGTGGAGGGCGGCTGATGCTAGCACTCCTCATAAATTATTCTCCAACTTTAACAGTGAAATAGCCTACAGTTTTTGGCTACATAATACTGCAAATTGCATTTTAATACAACAAATAGGTTAGGTTTTTAATGTAAAGGACTTTGGGTGGATAGAAAAGGGCATCTTGTTGGATGTGATAAATGATTATTCAACCTAAACAATTAGATTATGTTGTGGATTAGTATGTCTATCCTATCCCCCACTTTTATTTTCTCATTGATGCATCTACTCCAATTGTGCTCTGCATATGTTCTGGTCTTCTCTATCGCACCGCTTAAATTGCAACACAAGAGGACGGTGGATGTTTTACTTTCATTTTCTCATTGATACATCTACTCTGAAGTGCAAACTTGATTGCCTTGCAAACAACACCTACAATTATGAATAAAAAGCGAGCATGATTTCAACACCTCTCTTCTCGGCCTGTCTCTTTCCATTTTCATAATCCTAAGGCTTTGGCTTTTTTCCAATATTGTAAACATTCCGTTATTCTAGTTCTCAAATATTTACTTTGTATACTTCCACGGAGATCCATAATAGATTAATATTTTTTCAAAAGAAATTACAATAAGATGTATTGATATTTACAATAACAAGTCTACTGATATTTACAATAATAAAAAAATAAATAGATTGACTTCTTTTTATTTAATTTCTTAAAATACAATTTATTGATATCTATTATCAAAAGCCTCCCAAATTGTCGGAACAAGAAAAATCTACTTCAAAGTTCAGATTATCTGCAAGAAAATTAATGTCCATGACTCAAACTATTTTGTTACAACTTCCAAGTCAATGAAATCCTCGTACTTCTATCGTAAGATAAAAATCAAGCAAACTTTTCACTGGGCTTGAGATAATCCAAGAATGTAAATGAACATAATCAACAAATCAGAACGGAAGCTAAATATAAATTAATTATTCCTTTTTAACTTTATCTTTACACCTATGCCATCTTGTAGTAGCATAAGATATTAAAAGCTAAACAGCCTATATCCCTATAATGCCTTATATGCACCAAAAGCTCAAGAAGGAAAAGAACCTCCACTTGATCCTTTAAGATAGTAGAGAGCTTGCCAATGAATCATAATTTTCAAAAGCTTTTGCAGTTACTTTATGAAGTCAAATTCCCAAGATTTTATGTTGAGCCAATATTTAGAATTGATACCATGAAGATATAGATATCCAGAAAACACAAGCAAGCATTAAAATGCAGAGAAGAGCAACAATTGCTGTAGCTATACAAGCAATGTAACTCCTGCAAATTTTTTTATCCATATAAAATTTCTTATGTTAATTAACCTAGAAAGTTTAATTTGAAGTGTTAACCGTTTGGAACAGAAAATAGTTTTCCCATTCACTCCTATCAGTGGTGGGTGGCTGTTGCTGACATAAAATTAAGCCGCTTGATTAAGCTTTTCAAAGAACATGTTAATGATAAAGTTTGTTGTGTTGGATTGTTTAATCTAGCATTGTTGGATCCTTAATTTAAAATTGAGTTTATATGTGAATAATTATGTATTGCAGAATATCATATAATGTTAAACCCAATTAAAAGTAATCTATTAAGTTTTTTTTGTATTATAGACTTTATCTAATAGTGTGTACGCCTTTAATATGCAAAGATCAAATTATATTCTAATTTTATGATGGACAGAATTAAGGATACCTAATAACAATAGGAAAAAGTTGTTTATATAAGTGGTCATGATCCCCATGTATATGGATCTTTCTATTCTTTCTGACATTTCATCATCAGAGAGAGAGTACAAAGAAACTCAAAGGATTCTCCGAGAGAACATGCAGATTTAGAAGACTAACCACACAACCTTAGAGAGTAATTCAGCGTTATGGATTCCGGTACACTTTCATATAATTTACTATTGACTCTTAGTAATACAACATGAATGTTTTTAGGCAAGTGGTGGTTTGCACCAAAAGTTGTTTTGTGTTAACAAGTGATATCAGTCTCTTCATATTAAATCATTGAGAATTAATTTTTTTTATTAATAATTAAATCTTTGGTGTTTAAATTTATTTTTTTATTAATAATTATTGAATTTAAAAATTGAATTTGAAAACGAATCTAATTGATTCAAGTGTGTCCGAATCTCTTTTATTTGTTGTTCCAAAGTTGCCATAAGATGTTTCACTAAAGCTTCAATTTGGATTAAACTATGATTTGGCAGAGATAATTTTTCTCGAGGTATCGAAAACAAATCAACCCAAGTTCTTTCCTGAAGGGTTTTTGTTCTATGTTCCACTGGGAGTCCTGGAAATTGCGATGCCATATTAATTCTTGTACTTGAAGGTTGAATACTGTTTAAGCTCTGGGAATTGTTTCTTGAGTTTTTTACAATCGCCTCTCAATGAAAGCACCAATTTGTTGTGACGTAAAATTACGTCGCTTGATTAAGCTTTTCAAGGAAACATGTCAATGAAGTTTGTTATATAGAATTGAGCTTGCTGGGTTTGTTTATCTCTGTCTTCTTCGGCTTCTTTAACTTCTTCTCTTCCTTGGCTTCTATGTCGCTTGGCTTATTTAGTATCTTTGTCGCTTGGTTTCTTTTGCTTCTATGCTACTTGGCTTCTTTCTTGCTTTGTTCCTTCAATTTCTTGTTGTGCTTCTACGCTGCTTGGCTTTGCCCTTTTTGCTTCTATTGTTCTGTTTTTTTGCCTCCCCATTACTGTCATAGTCTTGCTCTTTTATAGATAATTTTGAGTTTATCTTCTACAGATGTCAATACTTTATTAAGTTACATCTGTCCACAAAGATTTTCATTAATACCAATAAAGTGTTGGTTCTTCGGGTAATGGAGTCCTCTTAAGTGGCTTAACTGGGTTTGCTTTCCAGTTCGAGTCGCAGGAAAATCGCCTTTGTTGAGAGAATTTATACCTCCCGGTTCGAGCGGGGACTTCTAGTCTGAATTGTAGTAAAGGTTTAAAGGTGTCTCCCACAGTTGAGGCCCTCCTTAAGATACCTCGTGGTTAAAACAAAAAAAAAAATTCATTAATCTTATCACCACAAAATATGTATCATCCGTTAAATAATAATCTCAAAGATGAAGCTATTTGAACTTATTAAACTACTCATTAAACTCACTTACTCTATAAATCCACCCTTAAATTTTGAAATTTTATTAAATTTGACTCTATAAACCCACTTAAATACCTCATATACCCTTACTAAATTCAATTTTTATAATAATAATGTTTTCATTTATTAAATCCATTAAATTCATTTATAACCCTTAATAAATTTTTTTTTCTTCTTCTTTTCATTAAACTGAAGATTTTCTTTATTAATATGATTCGGTAAAATATAGTTACAACACACATTCATCCTTCTTACTATTATTTTTCGAAATGAAATTGCCTTCCGAGAGGAAATTGTTGTGGCTAGTCCACCCCTGTTCACAAAGCCTTAAATTAATATGGCTCGAATGTCTAACATTTTGAGCAATGGCCGCTTCTAAACCTTTCTCATCCCATTTTTACACCCATTTAACAATGTCTCAACCTTGATTCAAGATGTGGATTATCCAAATTCTTCACGGAGGCAACGAACAAACAATATATACTGGTCATTGCTTCTGCAGTAGTCACCAATATAAAATAAGCCACAGCCTCTGGAAGTAACCTTTACAGATTGAATGCAAGGAAAATATGCAACAGAGCTAACAAATACAGTTTCTGCAACCCCTCCTCCCATTCCCATTACTAGCCTCAACATTCAATCTAACTTTTTCTCCTTCACCTTCACCATTTGCTCCTTTTGCTGCAGTTGTAACAACAGCAAGTCTCTAGCCAACGTTGACCCAAGCTTAGCTGGCGCTACAGGGGAAGGAGGCTGCCATGGCCATTGATGACATAACCACCAACTTTGTTATCTTGAATCTAATTACATGTGCTCCGATAACAAAAATATGTGGCCTGCAAAAAGAATCATGCCTCTAGTCGATTAGGGTTTAATGAAAATATTATTAGGATATAACTAAACTATGATGAATGTAAAAATGGGTTCATAGAACAATTTTTTTTTTTACTATATTTTAATGTCCATAATTATACTTTAATTTAAGGGTATTTTGATTTTAAAAAAAAATTTAGTAAGTAGTTTGTTGGGTTCAAATAACCCCACCCTAACCTCAATTTAAGCTAGTCATATTTTATTCTCTCACCGTGCCAATTTGAAAACAGTGGCTGGCTGGGTTTGTAATTTGAGGATCGGGGACGGCGGTGGCTGGTTGGTATTGGGTGTGAGAGAATTTTAGGTTTAAGGTTTGTTTTGTAAATTAGGTTAATGAATCTTTAATTTCATCTGTAATTTTAAAACAAAAAATATGGGAGCTTTTTAATTTAAATTGAAATTAAAAATAATAAGTCGGGCCAACTCCATGTTTTTTTTTGTTTTCTGATAGAGCGGGTCTAGGCAAGCCCATAAAAGGTCTGCTAAATCCAGGCCCTAGCTCCGGCCCCTAGCCTAATTTGACTAATTACCCAATTTATTTTCAGTAGAAATGACAATTTTTACTTCAAACTTCCATAGTATCTTCTAGAAAAGATTGGAGCATGGTCACCTGTTCGATTGGCGTTATGCTGGAGGTTCAACTTCAGGTGTGGTTGAATACTTGAATCAGAGACTCGGGTATGGCAAAGGCTAGTCCTAGACAAGGCAAAGGCCAAGATGTGGCCAGGTCACTGTCTAAATGAAATCATGGCGTGGTCATATGTTCAATGGGCGCTATGGCAGAGGTATGGCCAAGTCATAGTGGACCAAACACAAGATGGCGAGTCTATTAGAACAAGTTACCGACACAAATACCACTGGGGCAAGGCAATGGGATATGACGCTACCACCTTCGTAGCTCTCGCGGATCCCCAGAGACTGAGAGAAATGGTGGATGTTTTGAGCTCGAATCAATTGTGCATGTATCTGCTGCTTCCCACAGGGGAAGGGATGGCGCTGGGAAGATTAAAAGATCATGTATTCCACAAAACAATATAATATTTCAGGATCTTTTCCTAACTTATTGATATTACGACACATGACAACTATGATATTGTAGCGTTTGGATTCATTTATTTAAAAAAAATTTTAAAAAATAAATCTAATAGCAAACAAGAATCCCAATTTTGCATAAAGAAATCCTTCTTGTATGCTCTTTTCAAAGCTAGCTAACAACTTTTCAACCCCATTGGGATAATTTTTACATTTATTCAGCTGATAAATGTAAAAAGAGATATAATTTTACGTTTGTTTTCTTTTGATGGAAAAATCGATGCGATAAAAAAAATTGGTAAAATAAACGTGGAAAGTAATTATTTACAATAAGAGAAGCAAAAAATTATATATGTCTGTTACTACCTAATAAGGGGAAAAGTTAATAAATAGATAACTCTCAACCATTGAATATCATAGTCATCACGTGTCGTAGTCTAATTAAAATAGAAAAAATTAAATTAGGAAAAGAAAAAAAGCTAAGGAAAATTAGATTAAGAGATGATAAAATTGCAAACATACGCCAGAACCACTTTTTATTCAGCTGATCATTACGTTCAAACAAGGTAGCACAAAGAATGAAAACTAATCGCTGCTCGATTAGGTCCCATGTAAAATAAAATAAAATAAAAAATCATAATTTATTAGTTTATTAATAAACAAACAAGACAAGACAATAGCTTCCTCTCGTTTGATGATATTTACTTGTTGGGAGCCTTTATGAATCCAACATGTGTAGAGTTTGGGAATCTGGTAAGAGTCTTCAAGTCATAAGCAATCCAACATCTCGATATCTCTTGGTGGTAAAAATATCCCAAGCACTTGCAATCGGAAGTACATTTCCTGCCACAGTCTTCAACTTTAATGGCTTCTCCACTTGTATACTTACTCGCATAATGATCGACCCCTTCAACCTTGTAATAATGAAAATCATTTGGCCTACAGGAAGTCACTTTCTTCGGCTCACAATCCTTGCTCCACCCAAGCAAACCCTTCTCCGTAGGGCAAGCAACGCATTGGTTTTCATCACAGAGTCCAAATTTGCCGCATCTCTCAGGCAGCTGACACTCATTCTCCCAAATTGAATCTCTGTCGAAGAGAGTGAACGTTACTTCCGTGGGCCCCCAATCAACCTTGTCGTAATAAGTGTAGATCTTGAGATTTCCATCAATTCCAAGCCGCAGAAACGATATTGTGCTGTCGTATTTTGGTCTAGCCAAAATGTTACCATTGGCTGAAGAATCCAGGATTTGTACAAAAGCAACCGCTTCATCAGTTTCCGGGCGGGAGTTGAATGTTACATTCTGTAAAGAGACATCTCGGGCGTTAAACCAGTCATACGAAGCGAAGTAAAGAACCGGCCGGGGAGAGTTGCTGCTTTTGTAGTACATTGCTGCTCTTTTGGGCTCCATCACGAAGCTGTAAGGGCCGTCGAGGTTTTCTTCAGCGGAGAGTCGGCTGACGAGCTTGGTGACCCCACCGACACGAAGCGATTGACCGGCCAAAAGAGTATCAGTTGGATAATCAAAACTCTGCCAAATAAATTTACCCTTTGAGTCATAAAGCACCATGTTGCCATTTGAGAGCAACTTAAACCCTACAACACCTTTGTTGGCAGTGTTGGTTTGCCAGACAACCGTGCCCTCGGCTTCGGCCAAGACAAGATTCCCGTCGGTTCCCAAAGAGAAGGTGGCGTTTTCGCGAACCGGTTTGCCCCGGTTGGCTTCCCAAACCCAAAGGAAAACCGGCTCGTTTCGTTGAAGACCCAAGCGGAGAGCAAGGGTGTAAGCATTTGGGGTTGTGTTGTAAAACGCAAGCTGGAATGGGGAGTTGAAGATGCTTAACATTCTGTAATTTGCGTCGTATTCATTAACGTATGGCCCGAACTCTCCTTCATTCACAAACTTAAATGTTTCAGAAGGAGGAACTTTAGCATTAGCTATGAAGAAAATGAATGATGAGAAGAAGAAGGAGAACAGTATTGCTGAGGAAGATGACGTCTTCATGGCTTGGTGATGAATATCAAGCTGAGGCAGGTCGTTACTTATTTATAATGGCTAAAGAGAGACAAGTTGCATCTGTTACAATTTTGTTCCTCTTTCGTAAAAACCCTCGTCAAACTGTACTGCTTGCAGCTACGTGGCTATGCAAATGCAATGCAATGGCTGTCTCCATCTAGCGGTTATCTATGGGAGAAATTTTAAAATACATAGAATTACTATATTCAATTAATGGATGAATAATATTTATAATTTAATTAAATATAACTAATAATTTTATATATTTCTTTAAAAAAATACATATATGTTTTACATATATTAATTAATTAAATATAATATTTTTGATGTACTTTAAAATTTCTCAATTAATTAATACATTTTGCTATTATTCTAACACCCTGCCTCTTGATTCCCATCTAGCACCCTGCTTTGGAACCAATCAAAATTACATTTTGCCTAGTTTTCAAAAATTTCTGTTTTACGCAGTAACTTGGTATCTTGATGCAAATCTTAGCTCATTGTTTTTTAAAACAAATTTATTATTATTATTTTTAAAAAAATCAACTTAGCTCATTAATTGTAAACGAAGCTGAAAATGTCTTCTTTATAAAGTAAAAGAAACGTTATGTAGTTGACCACAATTATTCAGTGGTACCCCTTTACCATTGGCCAAAACTAAAGTTGTCCAATGGGCGGAGCTACCAGAGCAGAGGTCATCAGGCACATGCGTGAGCCTGGCGGGGGCCGAATGCGGGCCTGACTGGGCCTAGATTTTGACTTGCGGGTCATAAAAATATAACACGATTTATGTGAACAAGTTTGTTTCAACGTTTGCAACTTAATTTTAACTGAATACTACAATTTTTTAAATAAATTTTAACAAAATAATATATACAACAAAATTTTTTAAGAGTGCGTTTAGCACATTGTATTATATTATTTAATACAGATATATCATATTATAATGTATTGCATTAACATTATATTATAATAATATTGTACAATACTTAATATTATACTGTACTGTATAAATTTTATATTAATGTTAAATTAGTTATTAAATAATTATTTTTATATAAATATTAATATATAAATATAATATTATATAATAATATAGTAAAATATAGTAGTCTCAAATAAAATAATATTACAATATAATTTATTTCTATGTGTTATTTATATAATAAAATAAATATATAATTAAAATACATTTGCCTCAATTGAGGAAAAATTTAAAGCATTACACAAATCCAGGGAAACCTGGGATTTGTTCAATGCACCTAAACGGCGAATTGTGGTGCATTTGACACCACAATGAGCTTCTAAATTTTGCCAAACACATTCATGGTAACAAATTAATAGTAATATAATACCATAAAATGTTATGTTCGAAACATACTCTAAAGTAATTTTTGAAAGTACAAGAACTAAATTGATAATTAGCTAAAACTCTAGGAAACATTTACCCTTAGAAAAACCTATTTTCTTTTGTATAAAAAAAAAGTTAGTATGTTTTTCATTTTACTTAAAAATTATGCCGCTCAATATATATATTTTTCTTACAATGATGAGTTTTAGCTATTTATGTAATTATAGATATCCCAAAATTTTATTGTGAGTTTTAGCTATTTGTGTAATTATAGATATCCCAAAATTTTATTGTAAATATATGCCAAATGATGTGGTATGTGATGTATCATTTTTTAGGTGTTAAAGATTTTTATAATTTATAAGTGAATTAATTGTGTTATTTTATTAACCAATTAATAAATACCATACATAAAAATTATAGGATGTAGCACTATGACAAACTTATTTTTATTGAATAATTATCTTTAATTTAAATGTCTTTTTACTTTATTAAAATTTATTTCCCCAAATGGATTTGGGTTTAAAATTAAAAAAGCCGTATAGATTGGGCCTGGATAAGGATCTAAGAAAAAAATTTGACCCTGGGTATTTTAATTTATCTAAAAATATATCAAATTGGACAAAAATATATTAAAATTTTTTTATATTAGCATTTGTGTTTGGACTATTATTCTATTATATCTCAATAATTATCTTTAATTTAAATGTCTTTTTACTTTATTAAAATTTTATTTTAAAATTAATAAAAGCCCGACCCAGGCCTTTAATTTGCCAATTACAATCTCTTGGGCGTTTTAGGCCTTTCAGGTGTTGGGCTTAACTTAATTAAGTAAGAAATCAGAAAACTTTTTTACTAGGGATGGCAAAAAAATTGGCCAAAAATTGGCCCAATTGACCCAATCCAAATTTTTCGATCTTTTACTTGAATTTAAATGATTTCAAGTCAGCCTCGGGCCTAAATATGAGGGCCTGATTAAAATTTGAGTTAGGGCTCGACCCAACCCGAAATTTAAAATAAAAAATATGATTTTATTTGTATAACTTTATTAGATATTATTTTAAATTATGTTTATTTTATTAGTTATATAATTATATAATTGAGACCTTAAGTATTTTTTATATTAATGTTAAATTTATATATATAAGGGAGGTTATGTCCATTTTTTAAACTTAAATTACTTAATTATTAAAAAAATCTTAAAAATTATAGAATTCGAATTTGGACAAAAGGTCGATCCTACCATGATCCAAATTAGACCCAACCCTAAATTTAAATGATTGGGTTTTTTTTACGTCGAGCCTTTTATTCTTATGGTCTAACCTGAGTCTGACCCAACATAATGCCATCCTTATTTTTTACCCCCTTTTAAAATCTTTATAAAACTCATTCTTTAATTGAAATTATTCAAGCAACTAAAAGTAAATTAATTCTTTTTTATTTTGAATAAAATTTATTTAAAGTTGTGATATTTGACCCCTCATTATATCTGTCACCTACCCCATTAATCACTTTTATGCTACTACACAGTTGATCTTATATGAAATGAATTAAAGGGTAAATAGCATTTAAGTACATCTACATGATAATTTCTATTATTATTTAATTTAGCTAATCTAATTTCTTAAACACTAAGTTTCTTAATTTTTTTAACTTTTTTAAATTATTATCTCTTTTCAAATATTGTATGCTCTACTTTTGTGATCATGAAGGAAATTAATTTGTAATACTCAATAGAGGATGATGAAGAAGTATCAAATCTTTTTTTTTTATGGTTATAACAATAATGGATAAAACCTTTAGAAAGAAAGCGAGAAATTATAGTGATTATAAAAGTTTTTTTTTAAATAGATTTTATAAGTTTTATATGGTGAGTGCTTGAAAAAATGATAAAAATTGTAATAAGCGGAAATTAGGATTTTGGTGGGGTATGCTGAGATATAAATATTAGTTGAAAATTTTTAATGCGATTAACTGAAAAATAAGGGCTGGTAAGATATAATAAGGGGTCAAATATCACTACTTTTTATTTAAACAAGAGTGTTATAAGGATATTTTTCCAGGTGTTAAAAGCTCGACTCCTAAGAGAATTGAAATTTTACCATTTCAAACAACTCATCATTAACAAAATCTTCTTTCATTCAATTATTATAAGCAATCTAAAAACATTTCCATCTTCCTCGAGAAGGGGCGGGATTCAATCAGCAAATTAAGCAAGGCACTAGCCATATATAATAAAAGAAACGGGACAATAAAATAACCTTCACCATGCACATCGCTGATCACTTCAGCTTCAAGTTGATTACCAGCTTCCTACAATTTGATAAAACTACATATTGGCGACTTTTATGAATATAACATGTGTAGTGTTGGGGAATTAGTCAGAGTTTTCAAATTAATCATAAGCATTAATCCAACATTTCGATGAGTCGCGTTGCTAAAAATACCCCGAACACTTGCAATCCGAAGTGCATTTCTTGCCACAATCTTGAACTTTAGTTGTTGTTCCCCTTGAAGATATACTTGCTCATATAATAATTAATGATTTGGCTTAATAACTTAATTATTAATTCTATTTGATCGGAAGTTGCAACTATCTTTGTTCGTCTAACAGAATAAACATTGTCTACGCGACAAAATCTTTAAACAATACTATTATAACCATAAATTATGTATACAAATTAATGTCACGCAACAATATTGGTTCGACGCTAACACCAGATTAAAATAATGTAGATGAAATACCTACTAAATAATTAAAAACAAACAAAAAGGAATCAATAAATACAGACAATACGTTTAAAATTTTAATTTTAAAATAGCTTGTTGCATTTTTTATTTTTTTATTTTTTTGAGAAGTGCAGATTGTCGAGTGATAGTAAAATAGTTTATACAAAATTACAAACCTGTCACGATTGAGAAGAAACCGAAAGTTTTATTTTTCCTAAGACTTTCATGTTTGTTTAGTTTACAGCCAAGCCAAAAAAAAACATATATTGAAAAGACTTTTAATTGTAAAAGGCGTTTGACAGTAAAGGAGTAAATAAATTATTTTCGAGGGTTCTATTATAATTTAGAATAAATTTATAAATGGGATGCAACATTAATTTTATTTGGGATACTTTTTAGGATTAATATTTGGGATATGTAGTATTATTGTTTAAGGTATGCTAATAAGGGATAATGCATATCCCTTTAAACAAAAGTCCAGAAGTTCAAACTTTAAGTCAATTTTCAAGAAAATGACAAATAATGTGGTGATCTTTAACGTTGTTTCATATTTATTTACATTTATGTGCGCAAAATATGCATCTTGACAAATTAAACTAGAAAAACCCTTAGGCACTCCAGGCCAAGAGCATTGTTACTTTTCATTCACTCCTTATCATCATTTATACATATTTTTCAATCACAAAAATATATTCACATGTCATAAAAAAGAGAATAATACTCTATAATACTCAGATACTCTTTTAACACTCAAAGTCTCTCATTTAAGGTCATGTTTGATATCGAGATTGAATAATTGTAATTTAAAAATTATATTGTTAAAATTTTTGATAAACCCTACTTATTGTGACATAGAAGTTAAATTGAGTTAAATCTCGTATTTACGTGATGAAAAACTTTAGTATATTTATTATTGTTGTTAAAATTATTATTTAAGAATCAAACTTATTATTAAAGTGGCAGCCATTTGTTGCAAAGGTCGGGTCGTCTGAAAAGCACGCAGTAGGCAGTTGTGCTTCTCGAATTGCATTTAGCATGAACGACCGTGAGTCCGTGGGCTTTCTTGGTGGAGGATTTTTAAGGTTTGGAGAGTTTCTGTTGGGATGAAAATAAATAGAGTACAAGTTGATGGGCTGACCACCTATTGAATTTGCTACAGTAATTACATGCATTTGTAATTGATGGTGAACCGTTATAATTTAAAAATTATAATATTAAAATATTTGATAAATATGAATTATTGTATCTTAAAAACTTTGTTGACATAATTTTTTATTTGTTGATAAAAAATTTATTATATCTTTAATAATTTTATCAAAATTATTATTAAAAATTTATATTAACTATGTATTATTAATTTTTATTTTATAGTTATAAATTTTTTATAATAATTATAACTTAAAAACTCAATATTAAAACAGCACCAAAACAACCAATAAAGTGTTGGCTCCATTGGCATTGGAGTCTTCTTAAGTGGTTTGACTGAGTTTCTTTCTCAGGTTAAGTCGCGGGGAAGTCGCGCTTTGTTTTAACTTATACCTTCGATTCGAAGTAAAAACTTTTAATTTAAAGTTGTGTTTAAAAGTACCTCCTACAATTAAAATTTTCCTCAAAAAAGTACCTCCTACAATTAAAGTTTTCCTCAAAATACCTCAGTAGTTAAGAAAAAAAAAAAAAAACCAACACCAAACGCGATATATTGATACAGCTCATCTGGATTTCCCGCAAGCGAAGGAAATCCAGACGACAACCTCCAAAAATTTCATTCATTTTCGGCGGCTTTGAACGAGCTACAAAAGTGCAACCCATGTGACAGACAATTAATATCAAGTCAAGCTGGCCATGCATACCTGTAAAGTACAAAAGTCAAACACAAAAAGGTTGAATTTTGCCCTGTCCAATTTAATTAAATCCACATATTTTACTCTTCCCTAAATTTAATTAAAACAAAACCAAAGTACCTTTGGTAACAAAATCTATTAAATCCAAGCAGGTTGACCACGTCAACAAATAATAAAATGTAATAGATCCCATATCATTGCAATTTACACAATGAAATTACTAAAGTAATCGTTATATGTATAATTTAAGATTTATTCTCAGCTATGTCAAATAATCTTCACACCAGCAATAATATAAAAGTAATGAAAAAATAATATTTTAATGATTTATAGGAAGAAACCAAGTGGATACTTTAAGTAATTTTTCTTAGAATGTGGGGACCAAGAAATTGCATGTGTTTCTTTATGAATGCCCCATTAGACTGCTTTAATTTGTTCTGGATCCCATATATGCTGACTGGCCTCCAATAATTTCATACATTTTCGGCGGCTTTGAACGATCTGCAGATAAATTGCAATGGATAAGATACAGACCAAAAGACAGAAAAAAGAAATAACAATAATTTGCAATGCAAGAGAAATTTTGCAGCAAGAAAATTTTTTATCTTATCAAAGTAAAAACTAAAATAAAAGATTAAAAAATATAAATTTTAATGCATTATAAAATTAAATACATGTGTTTTGTTAATTTTTATTTTATTAAAGTAAAAATTATCTTTATAAGTATTAACGTTACTTGTTCAACAAAATGCCCCGCCCAACTTTTTCTCATTAAGCGTTGGTCTCACTGCTAGGTGATGAATATCGAGCTTAAATATTAGGAAGCATTAATTTAGCAGAAATTAAGGTGGTGTAGGTGCCCCAATTATAAGAAAGGCACAATAATATTCATATTTTGTTGAGTTGACCCAACCAATAAACCCGATCTTAATCTCACTTGAAGTAAATATGTGTTTGATTAATTTTATGGTTAATTCAAAATTTTGAAAATATTCATTAAAGCATTTCAACTTTTATCTGCACTTATTTGGTGTTGATGTGGTGTTGAAGTTGATTCTCTATCATTACTTAATAATAAAGGAGGCTTGCCACAGAACAAAAGGGCACAATGTTCATATTTTGTGCCAATTTGATAGGAAATGATGTTTGATCAGACCATTTTTAACATTTATACAAAATAAGATATGAACGCAAAACATGGTCATGAACAAAGAAAAGTATTAAACACAGCTCTTCATATGTTGTGTATATCCTATAAGTGAAGGCAGCTCTAAGTTAGGGATTTGACTAAGTAGTTTTTAAGTAGTTTTATTTAATTAGTCACCAAGCTTAGTGTGAGGAAACAAAAAAAATTATTTAAAGTTTACCCACAGTCGACCTACCTTTCAACAAAGCTAAGGCTAGGAGGTGTCATGATAATTAATCAATTCCTGTATTTGTATTGTGTTCGTATTTTGTCTTGTTTGTGTCATGTTAAATTTAATCAAACACATATATTACCCATTTATAAATTATGTCAAAACATCAAAACACAGTTATGGTCTGTTTATTAATCTTATTAATTGTGTTGACCAATTAAATATATTTATTAAAAAATTAAAAATAATTTAAAAATAATAAATACGTCAATATTATTATTAAAATAGGTTATAAATAAGTTAACATGACATTAATATGACATGAAGAAGATTATAGCACAAGTTGGATACGACATAAGTAATTAACTTAGTGTTAGTATATACATATTAATTTTTTTAATAATATTATCATCTATTTATTTGATTTTTGTGCAACAAATTTATGATCGTATTGAAATAATTCAATCTAAATATGACAAAATCATTTATCATGTCATAACATATCAATTTATTTATTAATCATGTTAATATTTGTTGATACATATAAAAAAAAAAATCTTATTGTATCCTTATTAAGCAACCTTGTTGTGATTCATCTTACCGCGTCCAGCCTCCAATGAGTTCATTCATTGTCGGCGGCTTTGAACGATCTAATATCTATAAATGCAAGGAATAATACAGACAATGGGAAATGATGGTTGATGAAATATGTACGTGGCCCCGAAACGAAAGAGCTTCCATGATTGTGTTCCTAATAAAGTAATAAGTCCCTTCCACCACATGAAAGGTAGCTAGATGAATCGTTGATGTACGAATGAATTTTAATGGAGGAAATAAAATATCTTTGAGAGAGGATTTAATCATCTTATTAATACTATATATGTTCACAGCTTATGATTAGTTCATAATTACATAAGACTTCGAGTTTGCTATATATTCTGCATATAGTTATTCTGTTGACATACATTTACAACCCGAAACGACGTATTATACAAGAAGTTAGGATTATTCAAAGAAAATAATACAAATAATAAATACAATAATTATGGACACATAATTTTGGTAATTTCAGAATCGTAGTCTTGGAAGTTTATAGAAATCATGCAGATTATTTCCTCATCATTGGTACACAACTATTCATTCTGTCCCAACAAATTAATTATTCTCCCTAATAATAATTTGGATTGATGTGTACTCTTCCTTCCTTTCATTATTTTTATTCATTGGTTCAACACTATCACCTAATCTGCACGTGCATGAAGTAATAAAAAAAACCTTGGGTTGAACCAGAAAATTATTCTTCTGGAAACTTTGAATCGTGATATCAACATTCCGCGTCCAGAAGAAATGGTTGAAATATGATATAATATAATTCTTTTTTGGATCCAGATCTTCCTTCATTTTTTTTTTTTTTTTTGCTTTTAATCTCTCATGGTCTTTTAGATTTGGTAACAAAATTGATTTAATCATAAATAAAAATTAAAAATTAATTTAATCATAAATAAAATGATAAAAATTGATTTAATTATCAATATCAAAATTCTAAATTTAATATTGTCCATTATTTCGACAAGACAGACCTAAAAAGGGGTGTTTGTCCTCTCCCATCTTATTTCAATCTTTACCCAAAGCAAAGAAAAGCAGTCAAACCATCGATCCTGAACGAGTAAATTAATAGTTTAGCATGCAACTTGTCTCCCTTTAGCCGTTATAAATAACGACGTGCCTCAGCTCGATAATCATCTTCAATTAAGCAAACAAAATGTCATCTTCTTCAGCAATATTCTCCCTCTTGTTCTACTTCTCACTCATTTTCTCCACAGCTAACGCCCAAGTTCCTGCCAATGAAACATTTAAGTTTGTGAATGAAGGAGAATTTGGTCCATTCATTAATGAATACGATGCAAATTACAGAATGATAAGCATCTTCAATTCCCCATTCCAGGTTGGCTTTTACAACACAACACCAAATGCTTACACCCTTGCTCTCCGCTTAGGCGTGCAGCGAAACGAACCAAATTACCGCTGGGTCTGGGAAGCAAACCGGGGCAAACCGGTTCGCGAAAACGCCACCTTTTCTTTGGGAACCGACGGAAACCTTGTCTTGGCCGAGGCGGACGGCACTGTCGTCTGGCAATCCAACACAGCCAACAAAGGTGTTGCGGGGTTCAAGGTGCTCCCAAATGGCAACATGGTGCTTCATGACTCAAAGGGCAACTTTATCTGGCAGAGTTTTGATTATCCGACTGATACTCTCTTGGTGGGCCAGTCTCTTCGCGTCGGTGGGGTCACCAAGCTCGTAAGCAGAATTTCCATTAAAGAAAACGTCGACGGCCCTTACAGCTTTGTAATGGAGTCTAATAGATTGTCACTCTATTACAAAAGCAGCAATCCTCCCCGGCCTGTTGTTTACTTCACTTTCCCTGTTCAGTTTAGTGGCTTAAAGAATGTAACGTTCAATTCTGCCCCGGAAACTGATGAAGCTTTCGCTTATCAACTGACTCTAGATTCTTCATCCGGGGGCGGTCTTATTTTGGCAAGGCCAAAGTACAACGCCACTATATCGTTCCTCCGGCTAGGAGTAGATGGAAACCTCAAGATCTACACTTACTACGACAAGGTTGATTCGCAGCCAACAGAAATCACATTCACTCTCTTCGATAGAGACTCGATTTTTGAAACGGAGTGCCAGCTGCCGGAGAGATGCGGCAAATTGGGGGTGTGTGACGACAACCAATGCGTTGCTTGCCCCACAGAAAAGGGTTTGCTTGGGTGGAGCCAGGAGTGTGAGGCAAAGAAAGTGATATCTTGTAGGCCAAATGGCTTTCATTATTATAAAGTCGACGGGGTTGATCATTATATGAGCAAGTACACAACCGGAACGGCCATTAAAGTTGAAGATTGTGGCAAGAAATGCACTTCGGATTGCAAGTGCTTGGGATATTTTTATCACCAGGAGAAATCGAGATGTTGGATTGCTTATGACTTGAAGACACTGACTAAATTCCCCAACTCTACACATGTTGGATTCATCAAGGTTCCCAACATGTAATAATTATCAAGATTTTACTGCTTGTTTTAAAAATAAGAGATTTGGAGTAATAATTCAAGGTTAACATGAAGTTGTTAACTTGTTTGCCAATGAAATAAATAAAAGAAAGATTGATGCACTCTTGCCGAGGGTGGAGACTTGTCTCCTTCCAATACATTTTTTTAACTATATTGTCATCATATTTATCTAAACTCAAAATAAATCTCCCGTTTTTAAATGCACTAAGTCATTAATGAATTTTTTACTCACTTCTCTTATTATGAAAAGATTAAAATATCACCTTTAATAATAAAATACTTCTGAGATATCTTCTGAACAAACTGTGTTAATCAAAGTCAAAATTAATAATAATTAAAAACATATCAATTAATCTAAAACAAAGATTAAAAATTTAATCATACAAGTATCTATGTAGCATTAAAGTGTCCGATGGAAAATTTTCATAACAAAATGGGCTAACTTACCAGGGATTTATCTTTATACTTATTTGTCCATGTCCATTTTCATAGCTGAAACCGAGGTTCGGTAATTTTAGTTGAAGGGAGATTGTTGAGTTGTATCTTATATTAATTAATAAAAAAACTCAATTAAATTTATAGATAAGATAGGTCCTTTCACTTAACTTACTGGAGTTAGATATCTTAAGATTCTATGTCCAACCCACAACATGTATAATAAGTTTGTGTATTTTTAACGGGTACCGGTTTACAAATTTCTAAAAGGAAATTTTAAGAGGAATAGTCCAACTCTTCAAACAAAAGTAGTAAATGGGGTCTAATAGATCACGTTTTCTTGAGGAAATGTTTAATGTTTGAGTGGTGTCCTTGACGCCCTGGAAATTCGAAGTCTATAAATATAATCCTTTCAACATAAATACAAGAACTCATCAACTAATCACTAATAAAAGAACCAATTAATTAAGATGCTTAATCATCATTAGATCATAATTATTCCTCTTGAAGCATCTTAGATGCCACCAATATAAACTCAATTAATTAAGATATTCAATCGTCACTTCACTAGGTTGCAATTGTGCTTTTTTTTTTGTTTGATTACTGATTACACATCTGATTATTATATTACACAAATATTTACAACTATTATTAGAACAAAGATTACATATTATTACATTAATTCTATGAAGTAGATTACATGACACCCCCGGATATACATTAGAACTTACATTATTATATTAATTTTAAGAAGTAGAGATATATGATCTCATGATATTTCTACGTATTTCGTAAAGGAGAAAAACTTACAAATTAACTCTACACAAGATATAGGTTTAGTTAGATGAGATTCAAACCACTTATATTATTACATTAATTAGTTTAGTGGCGCAATCATGCCTCTTGAAAGCGAGAAATTCTATAATATTTCAGATGACATAATATTAATTTATGCAGTATGTAGTTAAATTTAATACAACCACCATTTATAAGATGATTTTTCAAAGTGAATACATATATGTCATGACATTATGTATTTATTGTATAGTTATCATGGTACCTTATATTTATTCTAAAATTTCTCCTTCAAAGCATCTTTTATTGGCCAATAGGTACGCTAATAAATGAAGACGCACGCACCCAGTGGCGGACCCGCAGCAAAGGCTAGATCGGGCTGTAGCTCGGTCAAACTCAGGACAAAATCATTAATACCCCTTATTTTACTATCAATTTTATACAATAATAGATATTTTGTTTTGTTTTTATATATTTACCTAATTCAATTACTCTTACATTTTTATTAATTTTATGTTATAATAGAGTTTTTACCTTTATTCTTAATTGTGTCCTTAATTCAATTATATTTTTCTTCAATTGAAATTAGTAACTTATTTTATTACTTGAGTAAATTATATATTTATTAAATAGATTAAAAACGTTAGGGAGTAAAATGTTATCACTCTTTAATTTATTTTAAAAAATTCTAATTGAAAAAAATATGTCAGTATAATATAAAATTGTCACTAGTATTAAGCTACTTAAAAAAACAACATATAGTAGCAATTATCAACATTTTCGTAGACTTTTTGTATGAATTTTGAGATTTCATTTATTAGTTACATTAATTAAGATAAAATTTGAATATTTTGAGGAGCATTAATTTAATAAAAATCATCAACAACTGGTTCTTTAAAGAGAGTCAAAGATGTTAAAACAACGACACCCAAATACATTTTTGTTTGGTTGAGTTAAGTTTATTATTGAAACTTTTGACTAATAATATTTTTATAATTTAAAAAGAGGAATAAATTTGAATTTTTTAATTTATTAAAATGGTAATTAAGTACTTTACTTCAAACATTAAAGTTTTATGTAATTTTTAATTGATTGTAATTACATGTATTCATTTATTTCAGCTTAAAATCCTTAATTAATATATTAATCCTTATATAATCCTTATATAATTACATTTTATTAGTCAGCTTCCATAATTGTAAAATAGTGTTTTTATTTTTTAATTTCTTTTGTTTTCTATTATTTTTATATAACTATTTTTGTTTAATAAATACTTATAAGGATAAGATTTTCCGTGTTCCTCTTAGTTGATGCATTTTTTTCTACTTATAAATTTTTATACTCACTTTAAAATATAAATTTTTTAATTTAATCTAAAATAATACAAAAGACCACCCTACTAAACGGAAGGCCACAATGCTCATATTTAATGACAACTTGTCAGCGAAAGATGCGTGATTAGGCCATTTTTAACATTCTTTCAAAATGATTTGTGTATGCAACAAAAAAAAAAACGTCAAAATTAAAGAAAACTAAAGTAGTATTGAAAGCAGCTCGTTATACGTTTTCTATTTCCCGCAGTGGCGAAGGCCCCCAAATCCAATTATTTCCTTCATTTTCGGCGGCTTTGAACGACATCTGTAATTGCATTGCATTGGATAAAGACAGGCAATCGGCCACGAGTAAATTAAAGATGCATGTATCATTGTCTTCTCCTTTGCTCCACCAGTGGACCGATGCAGCGCGGGACCAGCTGGATCCAGCTGGTTTTTGAAATTTTTTTGATGATTATCTTAGAGAAGAAAAAATTATTTATTTATTATTTAAAAAAGTACTTCATTGAAATATAAAATTATGAAAGTGTCTCAGTTAATTTTAAAAGATTTCATGTCACCTCTTGTATAAATGTCTAATTTTAAATAATTTAATTGATTATTAAAATATTATGAAATTAAATAAAGTCAAAAGACAATAGATATTAACACAAAATTAAAAAAAAAAAAAAGGATTCACTTTACTCTTTTCGTTTTTCTTGATTATTTTGCGTGCTTTGAATCAAAAGTACTTTCTTTATTTATTTTGTTTGTCACGGCAGTAATAAAATAGTTGATCAGAGCAGTGCATGTTTGCCAGCGCATGGAATGTAATTGCATCCCAGTCCTCATAAATTAAATGGATTTATTTTTAATTATTTAAGGTGTATTTAGAATTAATGTTGACAGTTATATTTTAAAAATTATAATATTAAAGTGTTTGGTAAATACTAATTACTGTAACTTGAATATATGTTGATATGATTTTTCACTTATAATAAAAAATCTATTATATCTTTAATAATTTTATCAAAATTATTATTTAAAATTTATATTTACTATATATTACTAACTTTTGTTTCATAATTTCAATTTTTTTTCCACAACAGAAGCTACAGCAGCTCAATTCAAAATGCACGCTTAGTCTTTTAAAATTAATCTCTAAATTGTGAGTTTAACTAATTCTAATTTGAGTTACATTCCTATCATCTTTTACGTAGGTTCAAAATTCTTAATTTTATCATGTATTCAAGTTGCTTTCAAATGTCAACATGGTGCTTCATGACTCAAAGGGAGACCTTATTTGACAGTGTTTTGATTATCCGAGGGATACTCTCTTGAAATCTCAAGATCTACCCTTGCGATGAAAGTGCTGATTGGAGTCCAACGCAAACGACAGTCACACTCTTTGACAGAGATTCAGATTGGGACATTACAGAGTGTCAGCTGCCGGAGGGATGTGGTAATTTGGCAGTGTGTGATGGATCGGTGTGTAGCGTGCCCTACTGGCGGGAACAAAGAGTGTGAGGCGAAGAAAGTTGCTTCTTGTAAGCCAAATGATTTTCATTATTCAGACGGTTGAAGGAGTCAATCATTTTATGAGCAAAGTATACAAGGGAACAATGTACTTCGGATTGCGAGTGTTCAGGAAAATTTTATCACCAGGAGACTTCGAAATGATGGATTATGATTTGAAGACTCCGACTGCACTTTTATAGTATTAATTGAAAATAGTACTAATTTTTTACCTAACATTATAACAACATATGATTTTATTGTCATTTTGTTACTACGGCAATTGATTCTTCGATTCAAATATCAAGATTCTGTAATTATTTTGTGGGAAGAAGTAGGCTACCCATTGTATATAAGTATTTGCCTTTTTTTGTTGTTTTTTGGTAGCTCGATTTTCGGCCTTATTTTTCTGATTGGAGTGATTGTAAAGCTTGTTTTAGTAGGATAATAGATTTTCTGTCCAATGTTAACATGAAATGAATGGAGAGTGTTAATTTGTTTGTCAATAAATCAATTAAAGGAATGAATGAAGTCGCTGGGGCAGAGCTTTAATTATCTACCTCGGCTGACTCTCCCAAATCCAATTCGTACTGAGGGTCGACCTTTCTGTTCTTCGAACAAAATTTTGGACCACATTGTCACCGGATCGATGTAGACTCTCAATGAATCTATGGTTCTGCTGTAGTCTCCACTTGCTTACTTTATAAAAAATCGTATCCGCAGTGTGCTAGGGTGGATAAAGAAAATCCAATCTAATGCACTCGATTCAACTCAATCCAAGTCAATATAAATTTAATGAGTTGGGTGAGTTAATATGGGTTAATTGAGTCAAATTTTTATAAACTCAATTATTTTATAAACCCAATTAATAATTGGATTGAGTTAGATTAGATATGGTAAATTTGTTTAATCCAACCCAAGCCATGTAAATAATAATAATAATGAAAATATGTTAATTATTAATTACAAAACCGTAAAGCCTAATCGGCTAACCTACATTTTAACCACTTTTTTTTTTAATTATATGAGACTATTGCTCATACTACAACTCATATTATATAAGAATATAACCGATATTTACAAATCAATTTATTATTGGGACTAGTTTACATCAATTCTAATGAAGCGCTGCTCAGATTTTTAACCCTCACAAATATTCGAGAAATGTCTACTTGCCTCACACTTGGTAAGGGAGAAGACTACATTCACGTAATTATACATAATTAATGAAGGAATTACCCCTACAATGCGTTTATGGGGATTTGAGCTACTTTTATAAAAGAGAATTTTGCTGGGTGGTCAGAGCTGCTACCCTCCAAATGTGAGGGCAGCATTTTAACCTCTTTTTATTCTTTTATAAAAGAGACTAAAATCTTTCTCCTATCTACTGCCATAGATTATAATTCAAAAACTAAAATCACTTTGTTAAATCTCAATTCTCAATTAAAATAATGTATTTGTTTCATTTATTCATTCTTAATTGTAATTTTAACTTGTAATATTGAATTGGTTTATTTATTTTCATAGAATACGCATGTCTAGAAATTCATTATCAAAAGTTTCTTAATTTTAAGATGGTAGGCTTTAGTTTTCTTTATCAAACACTAGATGATAAATGAAAATTTCATATTATAATAGATTTATATTTGATTTTAATAAGTTTCATTTCAAATTTCATACATTTTTCTTTATTTTAGTTTTTAATTTTTAATTTTACCTTCAATCCAATTAACTCGACCGAACCCAATTTGATAAATTAAGAGTTGAATTGAATTTGATTGAACATATTTATTTAGTTGAATTTAATTGATTTTATTTCAATCCGTTTGATAATGGGTTGGTTGGATTTTGACAAGCATTACCCAACCCAACACACTCCCACCACCACTACTACTAGTATGGAGACAAACAGGAGAGAGCAATAAGGATTCTTGTATTCTTCTACTTTCTTACACCAACATATTGATTATTGAGTAGATGTATAACTCTTAATGGGCCGGACCTTATATATGGGTGAGAATAAAGACTTCCTCAAGTGCAAAAGTAAAAATACCCATCCACTATGTGTCAACATAAGATATAGAAAGGTCGGATAAATGTTTGTTCAATCCTTATATTTTGAGTTAAATACTTATTTATTTTTTATATTTTAAAAAATATCCCTAGATGTTTCTGTTATTAATTATACTTTCACTCTTGCCATTACCTTTTTTTTTTAATTTTTTACAATAATACCCTTGCAACAATTATGAAGACATTAATTTAAAAAAATGTTAATTTTACCAAATTAACCTTAAAAGTGAAATAAAAATTGTTGTAGATTTGTTATTATTATTATTATATTACTTCTAGGTTCATTTGAAAAAATAACATCTTTTCTTTTTATTAATGCCTCCAAAATTGTTGCAACGATATTACTGTAAATAATAATGATACAGGTACAAACAATTTTGAATGAATAAATGTATACAAATTGATGTGGAATGGATACAAATTGATTGAAAAGTGGTAATGGTTAATGAAAATAGTTATATAGGTCTAAGACGGTTGTATACAACAAATTTTTTCATTCTAAATCAGTGTATACACATTTATTTATATAATATATATATATATAACTCTATCATTATTTAGTTAAGAAAAAACAAAGATAGTGTAAGATAATTAAGGGTAAAAACCCATTTAGTCCCTATATTTTAAGATTAGTGTCCATTTAATCCCTGTATTTTTAAAAATGCCTCAAAATATCCCTGCTGTTAAAGTATTGATACCCATACCGTTACTTTTTTATTTCTTTTGGTTTACTTTTACAATATTACCCTTTTATAATAATTTTTTTTGAAAATTAATAAAAAGAAAATAATTAAATTACCAATTTAACCCTAAAAAATAAAAAAAAATTATATTAATTTTTTGCAAGCACCATTTGCACACTTGGTAGTTTGCATACAATTTTTTACAATTTAATTTTTGACAATTAAAAATTAATATTTTTTATTTTTAGGGTTAAATTGTTAATTTAATTATTTTCTTTTTATTAATGTCCAAACCAAAAAAATTAATATAATTATTTTATTTTTATTTTTAAGGTTAAATTGGTAATTTAATTATTTTCTTTTTATTAATGTCCAAAAAAATTATTATAAAAGGGTAATATTGTAAAAGTAACTCAAAAGAAATAAAAAATAACTTGAGGAATAGTATTAATACTTTTAATAAGGGATGGCATTTTTAAAAATGAACACTAATATTAAAATACAAGAACTAAATAGGTTTTTACCCCATAATTAACAGGGGCAAATATTGGGCCTCCTTGCTAGTAAGACATGACTCATGCCCAATCTGTTCATTTTTGTAGGCATGAACAGAAATTGATCCCTTGTGAAGGGTAAGAACTTGCTAGGAAGTGTAAATGGGCTTTTAACATTCGAAAGACCCAATATAATTTACATTGGTGCCTTTTAGTCAACTTTGGTATGTCAACTTGCATTGATAAGGATCGAATATGATAGGTTATCGTACACAAAAACTTCATATGATATCATAAATAAGATTAAGAAACATTTCAATCAGAGAATCAAACATGGCGCGATAGCCATAATGAACAACACGAACAATAAAATAACCTTGATCACCGAGCATTACTTGAGCTTCCCGTTATTTTACATTTACTTGTTGGAAACCTTTATTAATCCAACATGTGAAGAGTTTGGGAATTTAGTGAGAGTCTTCAAGTCATAAGCAATCCAACATCTCGATGTCTCTTGATGGTAAAAGTACCCCAAACACTTGCAAGCCGAAGTGCATTTCTTGCCACATTCTTCGATTTTAGTTGAAGTTCCCCTCGTATACATGCTTATATAATAATCAACCCCGTCAACTTTTTAATAATGAAAGTCATTTGGCCTACAAGATGTCACTTTCTTTGCCACACACTCCTTGCTCCACCCGAGCAAACCCTTTTCTGTGGGGCAGGCAACGCATTGGTTGTCGTCACACACCCCCAATTTGCCGCATCTCTCTGGCAGCTGGCACTCGGTTTCCATCGAGTCTCTATGGAAGAGAGTGAATGTTTCTTCCGTTATGCTGCGAATCAACCTTGTCGTAATAAGTAAAGATCCTGAGATTCCCAACTATGCTTAGCCGGAGGAACGATATTGTGGAGTTGTACTTTGGCCTTGCGAAAATGAGATTGCCACCGGATGAAGAGTCTAGAGTCAGTTGATAAGCACAAGCTTCATCAGTTTCCGGGGCAGCATTGAACGTTACATTCTTTAAGCCACTAAACTGAACAGGGAAAGTGAAGTAGACAACAGGCCGGGGACCATTGCTGCTTTTGTAATAGAGTGACATCTATTAGACTCCATTACAAAGCTGTAAGGGCCGTCAACGTTTTCCTTAACGGAGAGTCTGCTTACGAGCTTACCGACTCGAAGAGACTGGCCCACCGAGAGAGTATCAGTTGGGTAATCAAAACTCTGCCAGTTAAAGTTACCCTTTGAGTCACGAAGCACCATGTTGCCATTTGGAAGCACCTTGAACCCCACAACACCTTTGTTGGCTGTGTTGGATTGCCAGACGACAGTACCGTCCGCCTCGGCCAAGACAAGGTTTGCGTCGGTTTCCAAAGAAAAGGTGGCGTTTTCACGAACCGGTTTGCCCTGGTTTGCTTCCCAGACCCAGCGGTAATTTGGCTCGTCTCGCTGCTCGCCCAAACGGAGAGCAAGGGTGTAAGCATTTGGTGTTTGTAAAAGCCAACCTGGAATGGGGAATTGAAGATGCTTATCATTCTGTAATCTGCATCCTATTCATTAATGAATGGACCAAATCTCCTTCATTCACAAACTTAAATGTTTCATCGGCAGGAACTTGGGCATTAGCTATGGAGAAAATGACTGAGAAGTAGAAGAAGAGGGAGAATATTGCTGAAGAAGATGACATGCTGCTTGCTTAATGGGTAATGAATATCGAGATGAGGTTGGTCTCAATTTATAGCTAGCAACGCATGATAGCCAATGTGCAAATTTGATTATTGTTCTTTGCTTGTTGGTAATAAGTTCATCCAATTAAATTTGACAGCTTTGATTTGGATCCAAAAGAATTATATTTTTTTTAACATTGTCAATGCACGGAAAAAATTTGATATATACGATGGGTTTTATTTAGAATTGAAGTGTTGTAGCTTAGTTATATATCACTACAAGAAAAATGAGATAAGACAACAGGAGTTCAGCAACATGTGTGCTATGCTGCTTGTAACATATGGAGTTCAGCAATATGTATGTTGCTAAAAGTTACTAAAAGTTTACTATTAACAATGTGTGTAGTGGCACGTTGTTAAACACATTATCACAACAAATTTATGTTTGTGGTAGATTTTATAGACCAAATGACAACGCACAAACTAAGCACGTTGTTAAAAGTTTTATCTTCAACAACATTTAAATAGGTAGGTTATTAATAAGAATATATCACAACTTTCTTTTGCTCGTTGTTATTTATGTTCAACAGTATACTTCTTGGTATGTTGTGAAATATTTTGTTAATCACTTGATTATTTTTATTATCTTTTTTATGTCTATAATATTAACAAAGCCTAAAAAATAATAATAACAAAGCACTAATTTCATATAATAAGTGATTTTTTATATAGTAATTCAATTTAAAAGTTTAGGATTTGGTATTCAAAATTTGAATACATTAATTAAATGATAAATACTTATTCGATTAGATTTCAGATTTTGTAATACTATTTTGTATTAAGTAAAATCAAATTAAATAATGGACAAATGTTATGCCGCTAATAGAGTTTGTTTAGTATTTAATTATCTATATATTAATTCAACTAAATTATCAAATATTAATTTGAAATGGCGAATCAATAATCACATTATCTATTTACCCTTTTGTTATTACTAAGTATTACTTATTTGATTGTTAATAAATTAGTAAAAAAAATATAATATAAAATTTTAATTAGTTATTGTAAAATTAAAAAAAATAAAAATACGAGACAGAGAACGGAATGTGTTTTAAAATGGAATTCTTTTTAATATATATACGTGAGACAAAAACGGTGCGTTTAAAGTTCATGACCAATGCTCCTCCCTAATGTTTCTATCCCCAGTTCAGGAGCACTCTTTCCTTTTAACACTCTTACCCAAACACCCATCAGCCATCACTCTTTCAAGGCCAAACCCTAAAAAATCAATCCTGCACTCAATCAGTCGAGAAAACAGTGCCCATTGCCGCCGCGTTCGATGTATTGTTGAGGAAACATAGTCCGTTGCTGCCGCGTCAAAGTTCTTGCAATGAATAGTCGGGAGTTACTCGCCTTTGGCTCATCACTCTCTCCTAGTTTGGTCAGTTTCGTTTTGCCTCCCAGTTCTCTATTTCTTTCACTTTATCTCGAATTCCCCCAATTAAAACCTCAACATTTCCCGGTTCGCGACCACCAGCCGATTCCTCACTTGATCTAGATTCGGTTTTTGAGGTATTTAATTTTTAATATATCTAGTTAATTTGTTAATTCAAATTTGATGGTATTATTATTTTCTGATTCCAGGCTTTTTTTTTCTGAATTTTCACTCTTTCCATTGTTGCTTATATTATTAATTCTGTTAAGATGTATACTATTATGCATATATAAAATTTGTTAAGCATTGAAAACCTGTTTTTTAATTGTTAGCTCACCACAGCTGCAGTAGCCACCTGAGAAGAAAATAAACGTTGCTGGGATTCCACATCTTGGTGCTAGCACTATGGAGGCACAGGCATACATGCTTTATCAATAAATACATATCAGGAAGATGTGCCCATTGAAATATCAGAAGCTATTGTTGAGGCACCGAAATGGGAGCTAGCTGCTACTGCTGTAAATGCACCCATGGTTCCTGCTGAGGTATCATTTAATCTACATCTCTATACTCTCTATTCTTGTTTATATCAACATGTGACAAGTAGGAGAAATTCTAGAATATAATTAATAGCTTCTAATTCCTGCATGGCTTAAGACCTTCGTGGAAACCTCAGTTCAGCTGTCCCCATGCTTCCAGTGATGAAATTGAGGCTAGAATTAATTAATTGGTGGACTTTTCATTGTATTCTATGACTACATGAGCCATTGCTCTATTCATGTGTGATTATAACTTCAAACTTCTATTATTTTTCTTATTATTGTCGGTTTTAGCAGAACTTGCTCCATTTGTTACTCTTGCAGATAAGTTGGCAGACTGGTTGCAGGTGGAAGTGGTGTGAAATCAGTGAAAGTTTAATTCTTTTTTAATTACGTTTAATGGTTTTTTAATTCAACCATTCTATCAAATTAAAAGTCATGGCACGCAACAAATACTCTAGTTTTTTAATTGTGATCTCGGTTCAAATAACTGAAGTTTGATTTATCTTTTTTCCAAAATAAATTAATCATTGTTTCCAATAACTGAAGTTTGATAGTTGTATTTCAAACCATATCAGAATGTCATTACATATCATCTAGTTTCTTGAAAAATGTAAGCCACTGTCAGAAGTTTAAGCCTATGTAATGCGTCATTCCTCAATGATAGTTAAATGGTATTGTTCCTTTAATTTGAATTTTCTTTTTTACCTATTTTATCTTAACAGGAATAGCATTTGGAGTTACGACACTTGTGGGACGACCAACCGCCCTTGTATTCTTGAGGTTAATGGGAAACTTAAGTTGCAAGTTGAATTTGAATGGTGATTACTAAATGTCATTTTGTTGATGTAGTTCTTTTTTACTGTACATGTGTTCTAATGCATTTGAGATTTTGTATGAGAATTAATATATTATTAATATTATAAAGTTTTTGTTCGTTTTATATCAATTGTAGAATTTAAATTTTACAATGTAGTGAATTACAGAAAATTAAAATTTTTTATAAATTTTTTTTAAAAAAATACAAATTTATGATAGAAAAAACCTATCACGAAATATGTCACAATTCAATTAAATTTTTGTACCAAAACTAAATTCATCTCTGTAATATCCATTGCTGATTTCTTTTTCCCTATTAGTTGCTTGTGTTAAATTATTTTCAATGTTTAGTGAATTTGGTCTTGCTCGTGCAGGAATTGATGACTTTGGGAGATTTTGAGGTTAATTGCTAATGCTATCATGGAGAGATTGAAGAACTGGATTTAGTTAAGAGTTTTTGGTAATATTTTGATCAATTACCACTAGAAAAAGAGACACTACTATAAGAATTACTATTTTGCGTTATTAAATTCTTGTACATTTCACAATTGTTGAGAATATTGTATTGACAATTACAAGAGGATGTTAATGGAATCTTTTATGTCAATATATTATTAGTTTTATTAATTTTTATATTAATAAACGTGTAGAGCTTGTAATGAAAATGTGTGTGTATATCTTAAAGCAAAATGTTCAAAATTTTATTTGCAACTTTCGTCTGCATGTTGTTGAAAATATACAAGCAAAGTAAGGTTTCAGCCATATTTATTGAATGTAGTTAAATATATTTAACAAGAAGCAAAAAAATTTTAACAACGTGCAGAGAATGTTGTTGAAAAATAATTAATAAGTGCCATTAAAGTCAATATCAACATTAACAGCTAGCTTTAGATGAGGGTGAAACTGTTGTTTGGGAAGGTGTTGCTTCAATCTTTTGAATGAATGATCCTTTGACTTCAACAGCGTATATTACACGTTGTTAAATCCCTTTTTTCTTGTAGTGATATAACTATTGTGGAAGAATATTTTTTAATATAAAAAAGTCACTAATATATAATAAATATATTTTTTAAATAATAATTTTGACAAAATTATTAAAGATATAATATATTTTCATTATACATGTGAAAAATTATATCAATATAGCTTACAAGTTACAGCAGTTAATGTTTATCAAATATTTTAGTGCTATAACTTTTAAAATACAGTTACCCAACCTCAATACAAAATAGGATCATGATCACTTACCAATTATAGCCATAAAGGTTTCGCCTTGTTATTTCCTTATCAGCTACTCAAATGATAATTTAAGCGCTCTCAATCTCATGATCTAAATTTTTTTGAAGTACTAAAATTTTTTTATCATATATCTTTAAGTGATAATATATAAATAAAATTTACTCTTTCTTTTTGTCTTTATTAACCACCAATCGCCACTTAAATTTCTATTCAGCAAAAGATCATACTAGTATAATTGAGTCCCCAGCATATTGTCTTATTGATATAAAATAATAATAATTCAATCCTCATCGTCATTAACTTTTACACGAATTCAAATTGAAAATCTATTCATCATCTACTAAAAGAAAATCTGTCTGGTTGACCTTTTTTAAATTTTATTTAACAGCTAGCTTAATTATGTTATGTCCCTAACCTTAATTAGGTCAAGATCAGTTTATGTTAAATATTGGATCCGATGACAATTACATATGATGTCGTCTCCGATATTAATATAGAGAAGGCGACATGTTAAGTTCTGTATTACCTACTCCATCCAATAACAGTAAATAGGTGTGAAAATTTAGCTTAGGCTACGGCAAGAGCATTGTTTTTTCTTTTTCATTCACATATTTCATGTGTGTTTGAATATTTTGACATATAATTGGTTGAAAGAACACAGTAACAGTGAATAAAAAATCACATTGTTGAATATTAAGTAGTGTGATCTTTTACAAAAATAATAATTATCGGAGACCTTAATAAATTAAAAAAATGTGAATATTAACTTTGTGTAAAAATATTAAAGTATTCCCCAATGTTTGGAAAAAGAGATATAAAAAACCCTAACATTTTAAAAAAGACATATGTCTCTTTTTTATAATTATGTTTGTTTTAATAGAAAAAAGGTTAATATTGTACAGTTACAAGAAAATATACAAAAAATAACTGTTAACTCCCCAATATTTAAGGAAAATGACGTAAAACTCTCTAATGTTTTTGAAAAAAGAGACATTACCCCGTTTTTATTAATAACTTTTGTTTATTTTAATTGAGAAAAGGGTAATAATAGTAGTAGTAGTTGTTGTTGTTGTGGTGGTTGTTGTTGTTGTTGTTGTTGTTGTTGTTGTTGTTGTTGTTGTTGTTGTAGTAGTAGTAGTAGTAGTAATAATAATAATAATAATAATAAAATTTAACAATATTATTATTAATATAAAAAATGACGTTAATAAATAACAATAATGATGAGGATGAGGATAATAATATTAATATTACCCTTTTCTGAACTAAAATAAATGAAATTTATTAATGGAAAGGTGGTTATATTTCTTTTTCCCAAACGTTGAGGGTTAACAATCATTTTCCATGTATTTTGTTGTAGATGTATAATATTATCATTTTTTGGTTAAAATAAATGGAATTATTAATGGAAAAAGCTCTTACATTTCTTTTTAAAAATGGTAGGTGCTTTTATGTCCCCTCATCAAACGTTGGGGACCTAACAGTCCTTTTTCCTTTACTTAAATAAGATGATATTGGATAAGAGAAATAACATATATCTTAAATTTAATGATGTGTCATTCATTAAGTGGTTGATAATTCATTACAAGATCCAAGAAAATTTGTATAATCTCATCAAACATTTGATGAATGTCTCATCATTTGAATTTTGGAATAAAAAATTTAAAATGTATAACATTACTCTATTGAATAATTGAACTAGTTAAAGTAATCACTAGATTATAATTGGAGACATTATAGATACACCAAAAGGTAATAATAAATATCTCAAAATTTTTTATTCTAAATTTCATATTAATTGACGTGTTATTCATTGAGTAGTTGGTGATTCTTTAAATAATCGAGTAATAATACTTATTTTAAGTGAATTAATTATATTATTTTACTAATCAATTAATAAAACGTCAAATAATTTAAAATAATTTTTTGAAAAAAAATTATTTTATAACTGTGCTGTTGGGGCATCTCTCAATGACGTGCTACAGAAATTAAACGGTGCAGCCACTAGACAAAAGGTCGAAATTAATGTTCAAAATATAATATTTGCCAATTTTCTTGAAAATGATGCGTGATTCGCCCACCGTTATAAACAATTTTTATATGCAAGACACCAATCTTGACAAACTAATTAAAAGTACTGATTACAGCTACCTCTTGAGAATTTTTCTTTGTCCCGCAAGCAAAGCAGTTTTAAAAAAGTCAACAGTAATAATCGGGATGTGTCCTCAAATGAAGAACGCGCTACGCAATGTCCTCAATAGTAATAATTGTCTTGTTTATTGCTATTTATAGATCGTTCAAATCCGCCAAGCTAGAAATATCAAGAACGTGCTCCGTAAGGTCATCAAATGAAGTAATGAACTCATTCTAGCTTGGCGGATTTGAACGATCTATAAATAGCAATAAACAAGACAATTATTGAGATACAAAACGATGTGCTCACTAAATTGATAGGTTTAAATTCCAGTTATGATTAGAATCATCTAATCGTTGGAAAAGAATCGAGCAAAACAACAAGAGGCCTCCTGGAACAGCAGCTTTAGAACAATGAACGCATTGTCCCAAAGGTCAATAATTTCCACTCTTTAGAGGAGATTTATCAGACAAGAAGATAATAAGACCAAACACACCAAGAACAAGGTGGATTGATCTTCAGGATAATGGACCAAGCACGCGCATGTACGACTCCCCCATCCCTATGAGGACTCTCCCTGTGCATGAGTTTTCGGGTGCGAGAGGTTTTTAAAATGAAACCTTCTCTTTAGACTTGGTCCCATGTGCTTGGGCCTCTTGCCTCTTTAAAGTTGTTTTCTGTATACATAAATCAACTTGTGCTCTCTTTTCTTAAAATTTCGAATATTGGTATTTTAAAATACCAAACACAGATATTCAATTGCGAAGGACCTTCATCTTATTAGCATTTTCCAGATGCAACAACAAACAATGACGGCCCTTTTTTATGAAGCTTCCATGTGTCAAAGAGAAAACGTGATTTCATCACCTTCAGTTTTTCATTAACCCCGCGAAGAGAGAGAGAAGGAAAAAATAAAAGAAAGACAAGGAGAACTGCTGTTTTGATGAAAATGAATTGACTCCGAGAAAAGAGAGAGAGAAGGAGAGAACGTGATTTCATCACCTTCAGTTTTTCATTCTCCTTTTTTTTTTAAATACAGATATACTAGCGAAACTTGAACTTCGATCTGAATTTTAGAGAGAGACCACTTCTTATCACAGAACTATACCTTAACCTTGACCTTAAGAAATAGGAAAAATCCCAAATTAATTTATACTTTTGTAGTTCCTATCTAACTAAACATAGAATGATTAAATTATATGCTTAAGTAATCGCATTTTCTTCTGCTAACTATTGTTTTATTCCCCCCCCCCCCCACAAAAAAAAAAAGAAGCATAAGAAGCGTAGAGTAATACAAAGCATTAATCAGAGAACAATCTACACAAACACTTCACTCATCCATTCATTCATTATTTTATATATGGACAAACAACAGTTATTATTGTGGTAGCATTGAAAGCCCACATATCTATCTGTTGTTATTTCGGTCACAGGTCTTATCCGCTTATTTGATACTTAATTGCGGGGTAACCTTGATGAATCCAACGTGTGTAGAGTTGGGGAATTTGGTAAGAGTCTTCAAGTCAAAAGCAGTCCAACATTTCGATGTCTCCTGATGGTAAAAATACCCCACACATCTACAATCCGTGCTACATCTGTTGCCACAATCTTCAACTGTGATGGGTCCAGTTCCATTATTATATTTGCTAATATAATGATCAACCCCTTCAACTTTATAATAATGGAAAGCCGCTATCCTACAAAAATTCAATAGCGTCGGTGCACACTCTTTACTCCAGCCAAGCAAGCCCCTCTCTGTAGGACAAGCAACACATTGATTGTCATCACACAGTCCAAATTTACCACATCTCTCAGGAAGCTGACACTCAGTTTCCCAAATTGAATCTCTATCAAAGAGAGTGAATGTTTCTTCCGTTGGCTGCGAATCAACCTTGTCGTAATAAGTAAAGATCCTGAGATTCCCATCTATGCTTAGCCGAAGAAACGATATAGTGGCGTTGTACTTTGGCCTTGCCAAAATAAGACCGCCCCCGGATGAAGAATCTAGAGTCAGTTGATAAGCGAAAGCTTCATCAGTTTCCGGGGCAGAATTGAACGTTACATTCTTTAAGCCACTAAACTGAACAGGGAAAGTGAAGTAGACAACAGGCCGGAGAGCATTGCTGCTTTTGTAATAGAGTGACAATCTATTAGACTCCATTACAAAGCTGTAAGGGCCGTCAACGTTTTCTTTAGCGGAGAGTCTGCTTACGAGCTTGCTGACCCCGCCGACTCGAAGAGACTGGCCCACCAAGAGAGTATCAGTTGGGTAATCAAAACTCTGCCAGATAAAGTTGCCCTTTGAGTCACGAAGCACCATGTTGCCATTTGGAAGCACCTTGAACCCCACAACACCTTTGTTGGCTGTGTTGGATTGCCAGACGACAGTACCGTCCGCCTCGGCCAAGACAAGGTTTCCGTCGGTTCCCAAAGAAAAGGTGGCGTTTTCACGAACTGGTTTGCCCCGGTTTGCTTCCCAGACCCAGCGGTAAAGCGGCTCGTTCCTTTGGATACCCAACCGGAGGGCTAGGGTGTAAGCATTTGGTGTTGTGTTGTAAAAGCCTAGCTGGAACGGAGAATTGAAGATGCTGATAATTCTGTAATCCGCATCATATTCATTAATGAATGGACCAAATTCTCCTTCATTCACGAACCTAAACCTTTCATTGGCAGGAACCTGTGCATTAGCAATGGAGAAAATGAGTGAACAGAGGAAGAAGAGGGAGATTATTGCTGAAGAAGATGACATTTTGGTAGTTTAATTAAATGTTATGCGATGAATTGTGTGTTGAGGCTAGGCTCTATTTATAGTGACGGGATTGAGGCACTTCATCAAATTAGACTGTTTTGACACGGGTAATTTTTAAATAGTTTTATTTAGATGATTTTTTTTAAATATTAGTTAAAAAAATATAAATATTTATAATTGTTCTTATAAAATAATAATTAAATATACATAACTAAAATTTATATATTATATTAAATTTTATAAATTAAATGTCTACATAAATAATTTTTACAGAAAAAAAATGCCTCTATTCTATTTGTATTTATAAGAGAGAATAATTTTATAAATAGTTAGTCTTCTTTTATAAGAGAGAATATTTTTAAATGAGTTAGCTTAAACAATATTTTTATGAGACTTGAAGTGAGACTAACAGACCCAATGATAATAATTATTATATTTAAATCTTACGTAAAAGACTAAAAAATAATAAATGAAGTTATTTACATTCTAAGTATTATTTTTAACACTATATTACTCTACATATTCATATATTATTTATAAAAAATTAAAATTTATTTTGTATAATGTTTACAATTTCAAAAATATCTTTGCTTATACTATTTAATTTACTTAAACTTTATTTGTTAAAAATATTATTAAAACCATAGAGCTACTGATTTTAAGAGTTTAACATATGGGAGCCTTTAAGTTATAACTTAACATTTGACATAACATATACTTACAAGAATATGACTAGATCAAATTGTAAATAAATATTTTATTATTAATATTTTATTTATTTATGTTTCTTATTGAATTTTACACCCAAAATAACTTATAATGATAACGTGATAATATTTCATTAAATAATACTAAAAAAAGATAAAAGATAAAAAGGGAGAAGAAGAAGACAAAAAAAGGGGCCAAGGCAAATTAAAAAAAACAATTCTTCTATAATACGTTTGTTTCATTTTATTTTTTAAAAAGAAAAATGTCACATATACTATCTAGTCAAAATTTCTATCAAAATTAATTTCTTCATTGTTCATCTAAATATTAATTAAGTTGATGGAAATAAAAGTTTTAAGATTTAAAGTATGAGAATTATAAATTTAATAATAAATATATTATATAAGCATTCAAAGTAATTATATAATATTAATTTTATAACAAATTATGTTTAATAATAATTCGTATGATGTGTGTTTCTTAATAAATATTTTTATTAAAATTAAAATTTTTAAAATATTTGAATACAAATATTCTCATTTTAAAAAATTTTAAAATACATATAAAATATTATGTCAAATATATAATAAATAAATAATATTATAATATATATATTTTTATTTTAAAAAATTATTATATAAATAATAATAATATTAAATTTAACTATACATATCCCCTGTTCAACGATTACTTATAACACATATGCGATATTTTAAAATTTCTCTCGCACCCTTTAACTTTTATCCACCCCTTTCGTTTTAAAAATTAATGTGTACAGCTGTAACCAACAGCCTCGGCATTTTCGCCTTGCTTTAACAGCCGCCTCGGCCTGGTCGCACCAGCACCAACACGCGTGGAGGATTCCCATTGGCTTTGTTACCTGCAAAAGCTGTAACACAGCAAAGGTATTAATGTGTCATTTTAAGTGTCTTTGTCACTGACTTACTTTGACCCATAACTTTTGACTTATAACCCTTTGGTAATTTAAATCTGTGGATGGTTTTGTTTAAATCAGCTCCCACTGATTACGTGCGGGTAAACAATTACATGAACAAGTTTCCATGATCTATACATGTATGATAAATCCTTTAACATGTAGGGCCCCCTATTGATTGTTTTGCTTGATGCTTTTGTTCCTTGATTTTACTGTTAGTGAATTGTGGCTTAAAAATTACCGTCGTAAAATTTATTGTAAACATTCATAATTATAGCTTTTTAAGTTAATGTAATTTTTCATCTAAAGATTGTTTGATTAAAACAAAATTATAACCTTATTTTTTTCTCAAATATATTATTTAAATATCATAATTACCAAACATAGTCGACTTTTATTTTCAGTTAAAATTTTATTTTTCACGTCGATCGGTCATGCCTTAACAACGACACAAAACACCTTAACACTAAAAAAATCATAAATTAGCTAACTTGTTTTACTTGATATCAAGATGATAATCCAATTACTTAAGACGTCTAACCACTACATTATAACGTTTCAATTGAAAGCAGCTTCAATGGCGTCTATAAGCTAATCAAGGATAATCCATCCCGCTTCTCAATCCTCCGAAAAATTTAAGGATTGTGAGAGCTGGCTATCTTCAACAAACTGCATAATGGATTTGTACATGGAATGATGGAAAGCAAGAATCTTGACAGATTAAATTATTGATGATTCAATTAAGTAAGGCGTCTAATCACTATATTAATTAATTACAAAGAAGCATGCATCTTCAATTGGACTATGCTAATAAACGATGATCCATTATCCATCTTAATTATTCGTTAATAAATTTTTCTAGAAATGGACAGTTTGATTTGGCCATCTTTAACAAACACAAACCGGATTGACTTAATTCAAAACAAGACAATTGACAAATTAAATTAAATTATTGGCGACATCTCTTGAGACGTTTTCTGTATCCCGCAAGCAGAGTCATTCTAGTCAATAAATAGAGAATAATTAATGCCGAAGCAGTGAGGCAATCTATTAATATTCTATCATGCGGCAGAGTAATGAATTCAAAATAAAATCATCGATGTGCCTCACTTGGAGATTTATTAAATATAATATTTAAAAAATCAATGAAAATTATTACTCTACCATATGATAAAATAAAATAGGGAGCTAGCACATCACCTTAAAAGACCGGGTCGGTGGAACAGTTGCACACAATTTATCCCCAATAGATAATATCAACTGATTGGAGTGTGAAAGAAGCTCGAAAAGGTGCCACGCAAGGACTATAATTATTGTGTCTTTATCAAAAGCAACAAATCAAGACAAAATAATCGATCATGTAAAGAATTTATTTATAATACAAGTAATGTAACAAACACACTTAATTACAACCACATAATTATATGGGTCTTATAATTTATGTGGTTGTAATTAAATGTGTATGTTACATTACTTATATCATAGGGCACCTCATGTAAATATTCGATTATATCTTCTGTGTGTTGCTGTCGACGTCAATGCAGCGCCCGTACAAATGTAGACATTTATGAGTTGTGTCCCTCTTCTTGTACGCAAGTACATGTAAGGGACTACGTAAAGGATAACTTAAGAAATTTAAAAAAAAGAAAAAGAAAAAACGTAATGAAACTGTATATAAAAATTGAGGATAAAGCAAACTCTAAGATACATTTTCCCGTACCTTGCATTAAGATACATGAAACATGAAATGTAATTGAAGGGATCCTGATAATAAACTTGTTACATTACCGACTCTACATAGCAGAATCTAACATTTTCAACTTTGTTTTGAAATGCACAGCTACGTTTATTTAGCTTTGTTTAATTATTAGTACCTAATTAAGTGAATTAATTGAAAGGTCATTTGATGCTGCAGTTAATTATGGTTTATTAGCGGAAACTTCTCTTTAATTCAAAGAGGCATCATTAACTTATTATATTATAGTGTGTTAAATTTGTAACACATTATTATGGTTAGTGTAATATGGACTTATATATCACATTTTAATATTTTTTATTGTTGGCCCTAAGAATTCATGAGCCCAAATTTTAGTGATAACAAATAATTATAAAGTGAAATTATTAGCACCCCTCTAAATACCTCTTAACACCCCTTTAGTTATTTTATAATTTTAACTTTTATTAAAATTATATAATTAAAAAATTTCTAACTAAATCTCCACTCAAAATTAAATAATTTTTTCCTTTAAAAATTCTTTATACGGTATATTTTTATTTAAGAGTTTTAAATTTTTTATACAACATTCAATATAAATTTTCTTTTTTTTTTAAACTCTAATCTAAGAGTTTTAAATTTAAGATAAAATAATCATGTAAACAAATGAAGATAATAATAAAAAATAAGAAAGAAATTCAGATCCATAAAAAAAATTAAGAAAGAAAAAAGTAATTATAAATCAAAGGACGAGTTAAACGATCATCGGAATTATTTTCCACCGACATTTTCCAGTGCCCCACTTCCCTTTCTCCACAAAGACATGCAGCCTTTCGAAGAGTCCCTAATTCTGCATTTTCAAAAGCTTGTGCTCTAACATCTTCATCAGTAAATCAATAGGAATAAGGCCTTGGAATTACACGCATGGTAGCCAAGTGTTTGCGAGGTGTCATTATCAATTACAATGAGTTGTCATGCATTACAGTAGAGATCTGGCCATGGTGTTTCAATGATTTGCCACATTAAAGTACAAGTTTCGTGGAGCAAGTTCCCATCTTCTTTTTCTTTTTTTCTTTTTTCTTTCTCTCTCTTTTTTTTAAATAGATAATTAAGGGATTAAAAATTAAACAATGAAATTTATATTAATAAATTTAAATTAAAGATATTTTTATTATTAAAAAAGTGCTAAAAGAATTTTATAATATTTTTAAATATTTTAATAAAATTAATAAAAAAAATATTAAAAATATTTAGAGAGGTGTCAGTAGTCTCACTCATAATTATATTGATTTCTTAACCTAAGTCTTCTTGTTGCTAGCTTTATTGTGAGGCCGAAGTAATGTTTCCAAAAAAGTTTGGCAAACCGACATTTTGGTCCTGATTTGCTCTCTCTCTCTCTATATATATATATATTGAAATCCAAAGGCTTGGGATGGCCTGAGTTTTTCGAGCCATTGGGCCAGGCTCAAGCCCGATCAAAGCTCGAGCTCTTGTGCTATCCCAAATTCCTAATAACTATTTTTGTATTATGTAATTAGTGAAATTTACACCAACAGCCATTGTTTGTGGTTGCGGCTAGACTTATTGGTTAGAGGAGTAATCACCACCCTTGTGTTAATATATTGACAAATTGGGTTGGGTAGAAACGAGCCCACACATATAGGGTACTGCTTTTAACACCCTATAATATCTTGATAAAACCCCTTTTCTACTAAATTAAAAAACACAAATATAACTAATCCCAATTATTTTCTCTCCTCTTTTATGCTCAGGTGTGTCTTGTATTTTTTTTTCCCCAGTCATTTTCTGTAAATTCTTTAGATTCATGGTCAATTCATTTTCATGATTTTTTCAATCCATAACTCTGTCATCTCTTCAAATTAAAATTTTTTTCTCTGATTAATCATTTTTAATATTAAAGAAACTTTTTTTTTTAATTTTGTAGAGAGAGAAAATTTGGATAGATAGAAATAACAAAACTTCAAGGAATTATTTATGTCAAAAATAAGATAAATAGACTATAAAAAATTTTAAGAGTGAAAAATTGTTGGAAATAAAATAAAACTGTTAAAAATTAAAACCTGTGTAAATGAAGGATGATAATTTAGAAAGAAATTATTTTTTTATATTAAATAGAGCGCAATTGAAAGGGGGTTTTAAAAGGATAATCGATCGGGGTGTTATAAGCCCCTCTCTCTCTCTCTCTCTCTCTCTCTCTCTCTCTCTCTCTCTCTCTCTCTCTCTCTCTCTCTCTCTCTCTCTCTCTGTGTGTGTATGTCTATATATATATCTACTATTAAACTGCACGGTTTAACAGTATATTTGCATTAAAAAAGTAAGGGCGCTCGCACCTGGTATCTAGTGTGACTCCATTGACAGACAAAATTTGGAATGTAGTTTTGTGAACTTGTTTAATTGCACTGTGTAATTAAAAGACGAATTAGGAATTTTCCAGTGAATTGATAAAATTTTGACATTATTTACATTTGTCGTCATAAATTCATTTTGTAATTAAAAGATGAATTAGGAATTTTCCTTTGAATTGATTTTTGTTGACATATTTTACATTTGTCATCATAAATCAAGCATCAAATATACCTAGTACAAGAACTAAGCTCTGTCTAAAAGAATAAAATTTTTACTTCAATAATCTAACGTAAAAAGGAAAATCTATGATGTCGTAATTAAATTACATCATTAATGCTGTGATAAACATAAATTTTATAAATTACAAGTAAAATTAATAAATAAAAGATAAAATAAGTAAATTAATATAAGAGTGGTAAAATAAGAAAATTAATATAATTGTGGTAAATTGGTATTTTAAAACTATAGAAAAACAAACACTTATAAAAATAACATGGAACCTGTAAATCAATATTAAACTTTCATTTAAAAAAAATTATTCGTTTCATTAATTAAACAAAAAAAAGTCACTTATCAATTTAAAACAAAATAATTGCATTGAAAACAATTAGAATACATTTTATTGAGATTCATTCTAGGACATTCATAATTTCTTTTTTTTTCCTTTTTTTTTCATAGTATTGTTTACTGCACAAGTTAATTAAGTAAAATTATTTTTCTTGAATTAGATCAAGTCAAAACAAAATAAAAAGATATTCTTATATTACTAAACATATATAATATATCAATACAATTAGATTTAATTTTTTATTTTATACATATTTCATGTATTTTTAACTTTTACTTTTTACTTGTACTTAAAAATCATTTGAACTTGCTATTGAGGAGATTTAGAAGGATGCGATATCACCCTATCTTACAAATAGTTTTGAAAAACATAAAGGAAAAAGGACAGCTACACCCCCACAATTTGAGGTAATGGTCATGGAGATCCCCAAAGTTTTTATAAGGGACATTAAGACCCCCTTCCGTTAACTTTTACTGTTAGTTTGGATGGAAAAAAGGGTATTTCGGTACTTTTATTTTAAATTAACTTGTAATTTTAAAAATACTTATTGGACATTACATGTAAGTATCAATGGACGCCACATGTCATAACTTAATTGGACAAAAATTTATACGCTCTTATGCCAATTAAAATGTATTTTACCATTCATCATCTTCTCCAACACAATTTTACCAAAAAAGAAACCCTAACCCATTTTATTAGGTTATTTTTTATCCTGGCCGAACTAAAATTAATATATATAGAATATGAATAATCAATGGTTTTGGAGCAAGATTTCACAATCACCAATGTACTATTGAAGTTTACAAATCACTTGTCTTGTAATGCAAGGTGAGAAAAACTGAACTTTCTCTTTATTTGCTTTTATTTATTTGTTTATTTCAACCAAGTAAATGATGATACACTAATTGCAAGCACATGGCTTAAGAATTCGTCTATGGGTTATGGGTTTTCAAGGGCTTTGACAAATATTTATGGGTTTTGTTTTGTGTTTTTTGTTATTATTCATGATCAATTTTGTCCACTGCCTTTGCATGCTTTGATTGATTTGTGCATGTATTTGAAAATGGGTAAGGGATTGGTATTAGGATTCGGTGTCAATAGCAGATCAAATTAAAGGAAAATAAAAAGATTCTAAAGTAGAAAAATTTCACTTTCCTCTAAAAATATTTTTACATAAAATAATTTTAGATATTAATGTGTATAAAGCCAATCTTTTATTTTATTTACTGGTTGTTACAATATGTATTGCCTATTAATTTTAAAAGAGGTTGGAATTGTATACTAAGTGGGTTAGAAGTATTATTTACTTTTGGGTTTAAAAGTGAATGAAATTAATTGATGTCATGTTCTTTTTTTTGTGGATTATTACTTAAGATGATCATTTAATATATGTATGAAATATTGATGGCAGATGTTTTGTCCTTCTCATATGCAATCTACTAAAACTAGACAACAACAGCAACCCACCACTAATCCAATGTTTCCAAGCCCACCAAGGGACCCAATTCCACCAAATGAACATGTCAGCCAACAACCAGCACCTTTTGAACCCAATAACCATGAGCTAACGCAAATAAGTGAGCCAGCAGAAAGTGAAAATGAAGGATTAGTTCAAATACAATTGTATACTAAAACGATGATGTTGTTGAATTTGGAGAAGATGAAGCATTTTGGGAAAATGATGACAATGATGATGATGTGTTTATTGAAGAGGATGGGCATAATGTTCAAGAGGATGGAGAAAATATAGATGATCTAGGTGATAATGATACTGGAGATAGTGAGAATGATGAGGTTTTGTCCAATTATGGGTCGATGAGAGATGAAGGATTTGCAATTGAATCGATGAAGATATGCCAATATGTTTGATTATGAAATCTGAGAAACACAAAAAGTAAGGTTGGTTCGGATGGTAAGCTGATATTGTCAATTGGAGATGAGTTTTGTAGTTGAGTTTAGAGGAGTGTTAAAAACTTATTTAATTGAGCAGGGATTTGATATTATTAGACTTAAGAATGAAAAGAGGAGATTTAAGGCTAGATGTATCGGTGAAACTGAAGATGGAGTTCCATGTACGTGGTACATTTATGCAGCTAGGGTAAAGTCTGGAACTATTTTTAGAATTCAACAGCTCAATGAGAAGCACACATGTGACAGAAACTCTAGGACAAAAGAGGCTTCTATGCACTGGATTGCCAATTATTTTCAGACCTCATTGAAGAATAATCCTGCAATGCCACCAAAAGCAATGCATAAAGAGATGAGAAAGAAATATGGATTACATTGTAGTATCAAGAAGATTAATAGAGCTAAAAGAATTGCCAAGATTAGAAATAGTGGAAGTTATTCAGAGTCTTATCGGTTGTTGAAGAACTATGAAGCAATCCTGAAACAAACAAACCCAGGTGTACTTGTCAGGCTACAATGTATTAATGAGGGTAAACCTAATAAAGTTAAGTTCCGAAGGTTCATGCTTAGTTTTGCAGCTTTGAAGAATGGGTTTATTAAAGGTTGCAGGGGGTTTATTAAAGGTTGCAGGTGGTTTATTGGTATTGATGGGTGTCATTTGAAGGGAGCTTATGGTGGAATTATGTTGTCAGCAGTTTCCTTAGATGCAAATAGTGGCATTTTCCCTATTGCTGTGTGCATTTGTGAGACGGAGAGCTCAGAGACTTGGAAGTGGTTCCTTAGCATTTTAAGGGAGTGGCTTGAAATTGAAGATGGTAGTCTTGTTACCTTTATGACAGATAGGCAGAAGGGCTTATTGGCTGGTTTAGTAGAGTTTTGGCCTAGATCCACTGTTAGATATTGTGCTAGGCATTTATTTGCAAATATGAGGAGTAAATGGCCTGAACAATTGTTTAGAACTTTGTTTTGGTCGGTAGCAAGAACAACATATGAAAATGATTTTAATAACTACATGAAAATGATTAGAAATGAAAAAGTTGAAGCATATACATATTTGGCCAACATTGACAAAACTCAAAGTGGGCTAGACATGCTTTTAATCATCTTGCAAGGTCTCGATCATGTGACCAACAATATGACAGAGTCATGGAATGGATGGTTAAAGGAGCATAGAGGCAGTCCAGTGCTGACTCTCATAGATTACATTAGAAGGAAAGTAATTAGGAGATTGCGTAAGAGAATGAAAGAGGCTATGACATGGAAGGGTATCAATGTCCAGAAGAAAGTAGATGTGAATAGGGAAGAAGGAAGGACATGCAAGGTTTTAGAGGCTAATGATTATGATTTTGAAATCATTGACGATGTCACGCATGAATCTTTTGTAGTTGATCTATATAAAAGAACATGTGGTTGTAGGGCATATCAAATTAGTGGCATCCCTTGTAAGCATGCGATGCCATGTATTGCAATGAGGCGTGAGCGTGCTGCTAATTATATAGATCCATGTCTAACAGTTCAAGCTTATATTGTTACTTATTCAGAGTCTATAAAGCCTTTGCCAGATCGAGCAATATGGCCTAGTGTTCGAGGACACGAGATTGAGCCACAGAAATGCTAGCGCAAGTTGGCAGGCCGAAAAAACATGCAAGAAAGAAGGAACCGAATGAACTGCAAGGGAAAAGGAAGAATAAGCAAAACTGTCAAGTGCAAGTAATTGCAGTGGCATCGGGCACAACAAAAGGTCTTGTAAGAACCCTGTAAAAATTTTATCTCGGTACATTTTTTATTTTGCATTATGTTAACTTGAAATTTCAAATTATTTATTCTATTAATTGAAATAAGTTACTCATTGTTATCATCCGATTGTATGGTAAAATGCAGGTAACAAAGTAACTAAATGCAACTCAAGCAAAAAGACAATCACTCTTACAGCCGCAACAAGTAGGAAATCATATTAATTTGATAATGGATTTGGATACGAGGCATTTGGGTCGTAGGCATATTTTTAATCAAACTTTGTGGTGCCTTTGAATTGAGCTGATATATTAAGGTCATTTCGTTTTGTAACGGCTCAACTATTGCAACGAGATGACCGTTTTTTAATATTATGTCTCCATTCACTTTGAGTATTTGCTATTGATTTTGAAACTAACGAATCTTATTTCCATGAAATGAAATTGATGGATTAATGAACAATGGAAGTTGATTGAATTAAAATTGATTTTTCGTAGGAAAACGCAATCACCAAGCTAGCGTTAATGGATAATATTTTAAAATATTTTACTTGGCATAAAATTTAAAAATTTATTATATTTTAAGGATATTAAAGTAAGTGCAACATAAGGGTATAATAGTAAATTTAATATTTTCCATCCAAACTAATAGTAAAAATTAACAGAAGGGGGTCTTAATGTCCCTTATAAAAGCTTTGGGGGTCCCCATGACTATTACCTCAAATTATGGGGGTGTAGCTGTCCTTTTTCCAAACATAAAAGGTATACTTTTAAAATTTAATTTTGAGAATAAATTTTATCCTTTATAAAATTTCACATATATCATTACATATATTCGATAAACCACAACTGTTATTATTCAAATTTAGAAAAAAAATCAATATATAAGGTAATCATTATTATAATAAGTTCTTATTTTATGTTTGTAAGTTTTTATTTTCTTAATGATTTTTATATTAATTTACTTATTTAACCTTCCATTTACAAGTTTTATGTTTCTTTTATATAATTTATATTTTATTTTATACTTAATGGTGATTTATAGATTTTGTTGTGCAAATTTTATTGAACTCGCAAGTGTACGAATCTATTGTAGAATAGATCAATGGTGACGAGTGTCAATCCCACGAGGAGGTGGATTTTTATTATGTGTAGAATTAATTTTTGAAGTGGGTGGTTGGATTTATGATGAAAGTGATTTAGACTATCCTAAAATTTAAATTGAAATGGCGGAATTAAATTAAAATGGAAACTATTATAATGGAAGCACTTGGGTATCTGGTTCTGTATAAACATGCACCATGACTAAATATTCCTTATTATTGTCAATTAAATTATGAGAGGGGATTCCACACCTCATGAACTACGCTCTAATTAATATGGTGCTAAGGGTTTATCGTGTCAAACAGTGATAACCTTGCACTAGGGAGCCGGTAAAACCAATACGGTATCTAGACAAGATTATTACTATTTGTCGATGAAAAATCAAAATATCCACATAAATTAGAGGGGAAGAGAAAATAAATTTACCAAATAAAGCCCATGTAACATGTTGAGACTTCACCTTCAACCCAAGCTTAAAAAAAAATTAGCTACTCATAATTGAACTAGGGGTAAAATGAAAATTTATTAAAATACGTAGAAAATATAAGATGGAGAAGGAATTACAGAAAATGGAGCTCAAAAATAAATTCAAGGGTGTCAAACTATGGGAGGAACCCCCCCTTTATTATAGATACACTGAGTAAATCATGGCCATCGGGTTAAAAACAGTTTGGACGCTTAGGATTGCGCCACATCATCATTCAACAGTACGCGATTTGACCACGCGGTTTGAATAGTGAGGCGGCTTGAATAGTGATACGGTTTGAACAGTGATACGGTTTGAACAGTGATACGGTTTAGTTAAAAATAATTTCGTGTATATGCACGTACCATACGCACAATTTTTTGTCCACTAACATACTGTCACGTCACCTATCAACAGTACATAAGAATTTTAGTCCAATAGGATCGTGACAGTTCATCGGTCAATGCCACGTCATCATTTTGTTTATGTGAGCGATTGTCGTGTCATCATTTTGAATTTATTTTTTTCTTTTATGCTCCTCTAAGGTTTTTGACTGTCCTGAATTCAAAAGTGATGTCTATTTTGCTGTTTGATCTCTCGTTCATTGTGAAATGACCATGATGCCTTTAAAATACATAAAATATTTAATTATAATAAACACACATAATTAAATCACAAGAGACTTAAATACATAGAAGTAAGAATGTTAATAAGACTTGAAGTGTAAAATGATGATTTTCTCCTTTATAAATATACACTTTCTAACACTCAACAAATTTTATGTTATGTTTGTAAGTTTTTGCTTTATTTACCAATAATACTCCAATTTATCACTATTGTGTTAATTTATTTGTTTTATCTTCCATTTATAAGTCTTATATTTTTTTTACTTGATTTCTATTTTATTTGACACTTATTGTTGATTTACAAGTTTTATGTTATATTTTTTATTTTTGTTTTGTCATCAATAATAGTATAATACACCGATTTACCGCTCCTATGTTAATTTATTTCTTTTGCATTTTATTTATAAGTCTTCTGTTCTAGTTACACAATTTATATTTTATTTTACACTTAATGTTAATTTAAAAGTTTTATGTTACATTTGTAAATTTTTATTTTGTTTACTAATAATACCCCAATTCCTATGTTAATTTATTTGTTTTACCCTCTATTTACAAGTATTATGTTTTTTTACATTATTTATGTTTTATTTTACACTTAATGTTGATTTATAAGTTTTATGTTACATTTGTAAATTTTTGTTGTGTTTACTAATGATACACTAATTTATTATTTCTATGTTAATTTACTTGTTTTACCTTTCATTTATAAGTCTTATGTTTCATTTACTTAATTTGTGTTTTATTTGACACTTATTGTTAATTTACAAGTTTTACGTTATATTTGTAAGTTTTTGTTTTGTTACCATTGATACAACAATTTCCTACTCTTATGTTAACTTACTTATGTTATATTCTATTTACGAGTCGTATATTCCATTTACATAATTTAGTTTTATTTTACACTTAATGTTGATTTATAAGTTTTATAATAGATTTACATGTTTTATCTTTCATTTACATTATTCATATTTGAATACAGTATTGATGCTCGGATCAAAATCACGGCACTATAGAATGACCCATAAATGGATCCATTCAGTTAATGAGATTGATAAGAATAATAAAAGAGATTCACAGTTGAGTATCATTCATATTATTCTATACTTGTACAATTATTTAAAGGGGAAATGCCATCAAAACCCCAAGGTTTTTTTAAACGGTCATATAGACTCCCTTAGTTTTATAAATGGTCACACATATTCCTTTTTTATTGGTATACCCTTCATTAAAACAACCCATTAATTGACTCTGTAAATTTCTATAATAAATATAAAGTATAATTATAATAATACAATATTTAATATAAGAGAAAATTTATAAATTATTTTGAATATTAAGAAAGATATTTAACATTATTAATATGTCATATTCTTTTAAAAATAAATCTATTTGCTATATTAATAAAATTAAAATAATTATTCCTAACATTCTTAGCAATTTATTAATTGTATATGATTTTATTTACAATATCTTTTTTAATTATGTCTATATTTATATAAATCTTAAAGTCAATTTTTGATTAATAGATATTAGCTAGTATTAATGAAATTCATCGGGATAGACTAACAATAACTTAATAGTAAAAATAATTTTCATTATATAAATTATTTTATTAAGTATACTTATTGTAATTTTTTTTTGTATTATATGGTATTTATTTATAATTTTTATCTTATTACTATATTTATATTTTTTGGATTGTTATAATCAAAGGATATAATGAAACTAAGGGATTCTATATGACCATTTAAGCAGAGCTTGGGGATGTAGGTAGTGTTTTCCCTTATTTAAAAATTATTAAAGTGTATTTGTTAAGAACATTAATAATGTTATATAAAAAAGTTAAAACCTAGCTTGATAAAGAATTGAAATTTTCCATTTTCAATTACTTAACATTCATAGGCCCTATCACAAAAAAAAAAAAAAGATTCATAGGCACTTAAAAAAAAAAAGGTGGGAGCTAAAAGAAGGTTTAAACACCATGGACACAAAACCCTAATTGAAACGTTGATTGATCCATGACTTGCAAGTCTCAATAATTCGCATAAAACTTTTTGATACATTAATTTTTTATATGATTTTAATTTACTTGTTTTACCTTCTATTTATAAGTTTTGTGTTTCGTTTACTTAATTTCTATTTTATTTGACACTTATTATTGATTTACAAGTTTTATGTTATATTTGTAAGTTTTTGTTTTATTCCCATTGCTACACCAATTTACTACTTTTATGTTAATTTATTTATTTGTCTTCTATTTGTAAGTCTTATGTTTTATTTACATAATCTATATTTTATTTTACACTTGATGTTAACTTATAAGTTTTATGTTAAATTTACATGTCTTATGTTTTATTTATATAATTTGTGTTTGAAAATGATATTAATACTGTAATTTTAATCACGCAGCATAGGATGACTCATAAAAAGATTCATTCAACTAATAAGATTATTAAGAATAATAAAAGAGATTTAACTTTGTAGTATCTTCACGTTATTCTATACTTATACAATTATTCAAATATTATTAAAATGTATTTGTTGATGTTATATAGAAAAGATAAAACCTAATTTGATAAAGAATCGAAATTCGCCACGTCAAATTACTTAATATTTGTAGGCACTAAAAAAAGGATGGGAGCTAGAAAAAGGTTTAAATACCATGGATGGCAAAATCCTACTTAAAATGTTGATTGACCCAAAACTTTCAAGTCCCAATAATTCGTATAAAACTTTTTGATACATTAATTTTTTTATATAATTTTAACCAATCTCAAATCTGTCAAGGATTTGGATTATAAAGGTAGATTGCCTTTTTTCACCTAGGAATATTTTTATATATTACCCCTTTCACTACCAAAAAAGAATCTTAGACTAACCATTGATTTCATTATAGGCCTATCAGACCATGATGTTGAGATTTTTTTTTCTTTAAAATAATGTAGAGATAATTATGTAGAAGGTGATGACCAATAACAATTAGCTATATATCATCATTCGTTTTCAATTATTGTCATAGGTAATCTCCCTATGGGGGACTACTTATGCGCAACCCCTTCAATTTCGAGTAAATAAATTTAGCCATGCAATAGAGTTGCTTCTCTCTTAGGGAAAAATGTTGCTAATAACTTAATACTATACTGTTGTTAATAGCTTAATACTAACTAACCTTTCAAACGAATAATAATAACTCAATACCAAACTTTTTTTTAATTTTTTGAAGTTTATTAAAGAATTTTGGGCTTTATTTCAAATAAGATTTTATTAAATCATTTAGAAAGAGTAGATTAATTAAGATATAAAAAATGACCAGAAACCCCTAGTATTTGAAGTTGATGACATTAAGAGAAGATTAGAAGAGTTTTAAATATATGGGGAAACAATAATTAATTTTGTAAAACAAGAAGGGTGCTTTTTCACTTTTCCCTAAAACTATATATATATATATATATATATATATATATATATATATTCTAATATGGAATTTTAAAATGCGGGAATATCCGGGAAAATATATAAACCGTGCCGTTTAAGCGCTTTAAATTTTAAGCCTTTAAAATCCTGTGATTTTAAAATTTTCTCGGACGTTTCCCGCACTTCATGATCCCGGATAAAAAAACTACTCATATATATATATATATATATAGATACATATGTATGTTTGAAGTATAGAGAAAGAAATATTTTTTTTTAATAAAGAATTTCTATCATATATATACACACACAGACATATAATACAAAGTCAAAAAAGAAAAAGAATTTCGATCATTCTTCTTTTGTAGTGTTTTTAGTCTATTTGACTTGATGGGCACAGCATCTTTTTGTTTTTATTTGTATGGTTCACTTATTAATAATGTTGAAGGAAAGAATCAAAAGAAAGCACTGTTGAAGTTTAAGAAAATAATCTCCAATCAATGAAACAATCAATCTCCATAAATCTCCAAGACTATGATTCTAGATAATTCTAGAATCACAAGATTGGTTACTTAAATTATATTAATCTAGTTTCCTTGTTTATTCTCTTGTAAGCTGTAATGCCATATAAAAGGTTCATTCTTTATACTATCAGTTTAAAGTTAAACGCATAATTTCTTTTCGTGCACTATAACAAATAAAAAGAAAGAAGAAGAAAAAGAGAAGGGGGGTTGCGGAAAAACACAGAAACTTAAGATTGTTAGGATGGAAATTGATTCCAATTATTTTTCCCATTATCAATGCTCTAATCAAACCCATCTCACTGATTAATGCTCTTTCGAGAACCAAGAAAAAAAAAAAAAGGCAAAGAAATGTAGATCCAGACCCATATGAAATTAATGTGAAAGACAAAAGTCTACAACAAGATCCAATAATAGATTTGAGCAGGAAATTATAAGCATAATGTTCCTCGGCTACTAAATCGAAATAATTTGATCCTTGGCAATTTGTTAACGGACCCCATATTAACCAACTTGTTAAAAATTTAATTGGAGAATATTAGCTCTAAAATTAGCAGCTTTTTAATTTTTTTTCCCTTTTATATACAGATTTTTTAAGTGTATGTTTGGTAAGAGTACATTCCTGCAATGGGAGATGATCGCTTTGTTTGGTTACACAAATATTTGTTTTAATTTGGTAGAAGAGCGTATAAAATGTAAAATTAATTTGTTTCACTTTTTAAAAAAAAATTCAGAAAAAAGTCATCCAGTTATCCAGACCAATAAATGGCCACAAAGCCAGCCAAGTATAATTCCAGTTTACAAGAAATTGCATGCATTGAAAAATAAATTGACATATTAAAATGAATTTCTCAAAGAGGCTGCAAGGCTTTGATTTAATTCAATCGCCTGTGTGCATTTTTCTGTTGAAAATTCCAAAAGTAAGGAAGGGAAAAGGAAACCAGAAGAGAAAAAACAAAAACATCACTAACGTTCGTACAATTGGATATTGTTTAGAATCATTCTGCATTATCAACAGTGATGATTGTGCTGGTAATTATTGAGATTATTATATGAAGAAATTGTTATAGTTACAAGACGTTCCCAAACAAATCAATTACAATACAATACGTGGCTATGATTTAGCTATGAAAAGCTTTAGTGTTTGGACATTTAAAATGTTTAATTGTAACCAAGCTGTGAGATGATCATTCTGTATACCATATATAATATGAAATAAAAACCTTTGAGGGTCAACAAACTCATCAATAATATAACTGTACATATGTATATAAATGCCTAATCCTCCACCTGCAAGAGTCAAAATCAAACCGTTTAATAATAACACTAGAGTAATTTCATGAATGAATTATGAACAGCTTTGGATCAGTGGAAGGCAACAAAATCCCGCAAAATGATTGCGTTTTATTTAACTTAAACATTAATCACCATTAACATGAACAAGAGTGGTCTTGAGAGACTTCTCAATTTACTTAGGTTATTATTGAAGTATAGAGATGGATCCATTGAACCAAGTTGAATTAATTAGTTAATGTCCACTAAGGTTGTTAATTAGCTGAGAATAGTTTTTGGACTAAGAGTATAAGCTTAGATGATCCTCAAATCATCACTAAACTTTTTTTTTTTTTTTGGGGGAGGGGGGTGAGGATTAATCATAGGTGTTTATATAATATCAAAATCAAATTTTGTGAGTGACGACTTATTTGTGATAGGGGTGTTTAGAAGAATATGTCACATCAATTATGATTTTGTAAATAAGATTATAAACTAGAGGCAATCGTTAACCTATGACCTAATTTTTGAGTCGTCTAAGTTCAACACATGAGTTTTTCTGTTGTAGAAAAACTCAGCAAATATTTATGTACATGGCTTTTATTTTTATTTAAATGAACAAGAAACATGTATATAAATGTCAATACCATAATTAAAGTCATTTTTAACTTCATCAACAAAGTGTTGGCTCCATTTGTGATGGAGTCATTAAGTGGGCATTGGCTGGGTTTCTTTCCAGGTTCGAGTCGCAGGAAATCGCTTTGTTGGGAGAACCTGTCAGGCCTCCGGTTCGAGCGGGACTTCTAATCAGGGCCACAGACGGACTTAAAGGTGCCTCCCACAGTTGGGGCCCTACCCAGAATACCTCGTGAATAAGACAAAAAAAAAAAAGTCATTTTTCACTTTCAATTTTCAAATAAGAGGGAAACAGCTTAGCTCAACAAATTTATTATAGTAGTGATTAATTTCCTATTAACATAATTAAAGGTTTGGTGAAGGGTATATTACGCAATTAATTTGTACTTATGTGAATGAGATATTAATACCATACACTTCATCCACATTAACTATCGATTGTTCATAGATTTTGATCCATCGATTTTAACTTTCTTGATTGGTAACTACGTGTTGAATCTACCATATACAGGTTAAGCAGAATTACATTTAGATCTCTTATTTTTTTTAAATTTACATCCAGGTCCCTGATTCTTTTCAATTATCAATTACATCTTACACGTTAAAATAATTTTTTTTAAAAAAAACACAGATTTTGGATTCATTTATTATTTACCCCAGTTGTTGGTCTAATGTAATGTGCTAATCAAAAGATAGGAAACATTTTATAAATTAAAATGTCATATATATATATATCCTCCAACATGAAAATTTGAATGATAAAATTATAATGTCAAGGATGTAATATCGATAATTAAAAAATGAATAAATACTTGTTTGGCCTTATATTTTGGTTAAGTGTCTGTTTAATTCTATATTTTAAAAATTATCCCAAGATATCCATGTTGTTGGCTTGGTTACAATCTTACGCTTATTTTTTCTTAACTTTTATAACAATACCTTTGTAATAGGGGTGTTCGTGGATCGGATTTTACAGATTGAACATCAATCCATGTCTGATCCATGATTTTGTGGATTATAAGTTTTTAATCCAATCCATACATTTGCGGATCGGATGCAAATTTGATTCAATCCATATCCAATCCACCATTTTGCAGATTGGTTTACAGATTAAAATTTTTTAATTATGTCTTATCTAAGAACTAACTAAATAAAAAAATTAATATAAAAATAATTTTACTGCCTATCAAATTCAAAATTAAATAAGATTTAAATAAATTAATTGTTTAAATAAAGTTAGAAAATACATTCAAAAGTTTCGAAATATAATACACCAAAAAGAAAAAAAATCATTTGTTTAGATTAGTACATAAAAATTAACTGCTTAGTAAGAATGGCGTTAATGTAAATCTCATTTGTTTAGATTAGTATATAAGTCTCATTTTTTACTTAATTATTTTTATTTTATATTATTATCAGATAAGATATAATATGGTGTTAATGTAACTATATTTTAACTTATTTATTTATTAGTAAGTATAATGTCATACTTACAAATTTAATTTTTTTATTAAATAATTTTTTTTGCTAGTAAATCCATATGCAATCCACCAATTGCGGATTTTTAAATTTCTAATCTATTCCAATCTACTAATCCACGGATCGGATTTCTATGCATTAGATGGATTGAGCGAATCGAATTCGATTCTGGACACCCCTACTTTGCAATAATTTTGGGACATTGATGAAAAGTAATAAAGTAGGGAATAAGAGGAGTAGGAGGAGTTAGTCTTTCTTGAAGATGGAGGAAGAAATCAGACAATTATGCCCGAGCCCTCCCTAAAGGGAGATGTTCTCATGATAGGCAGACTAGTTCTCACCCAGAGGAACAAAATTCAGGGAATTCTCTTCAACCACCCTACACGAGGTATGGTGCTTTCCCAAGGGCCTTAGATGGGTAAAGTAAAATAATAACAAAGAGTTACACTGGTTTTGATTTTAATTTTAGAGTTAATTCACTAATTTAGTAATTAATATTTTTTCTTTTCATTAATTTTTCAAAGTTGTTTTAAGGGTATTAATATAAGCAGGAATCTAAAATATCACTAAATGATCATTTAATTACTCAAAATAACATTGGGTCCTAAATGATTAAAATTAGAAATATAAGATAATTAAATGTCATTCTTTCTTCACGTTATTTTCACTGGATTTATTATTTAAACCGTAGTTATTTAATTACGCTAATGTAATACATAATGATTGCTTACATGATGGAAGCACAATTGTATAGTTCATAGGAAAAAAAAAAGGGTAATAGTTAATGGTAACAGTACAATCAAAGGAAGAAAATAATGTTATAAGAAGAAAAAGAAGAGCTAAAGCACTTCTGATAGGACCCATTACATGTCTCCTCATTAGCCCCATGATGTGATCTTCATTTTTGTCCTCTCAAAAAATAAAAAATAAAACTCTCTCTTCTCTTATTTCTTTCCACACTTAAAAAGATTCTTTAAACTTCTTCCTCTTTGCTTTGAGGTAGATAGCTAAGTGATCATGTCAAGCAACAAAGGGAAAGAGATAGCTGAAGGATCATCATCAAGATCATCGACGATAGCGACAGCTGCTGTTGCTGCTGCCTCTGATCAGCAAAGTCAGGCACCTCTTAGTCGATATGAATCACAAAAGAGGCGAGACTGGAACACTTTTGGTCAGTACTTGAGGAACCAGAGGCCTCCAGTGGCGCTTTCGCAGTGTAACTCGAATCATGTTCTTGATTTTCTCCGGTATCTTGATCAATTTGGCAAGACTAAAGTGCACCTACAGGGGTGTGTTTTCTTTGGCCAGCCAGAGCCACCGGGCCCTTGTTCTTGCCCTCTTAAGCAAGCTTGGGGCAGCCTTGATGCACTCATCGGCCGGCTTAGGGCTGCTTATGAAGAAAACGGCGGCTTGCCAGAAACAAACCCTTTTGCAAGTGGTGCTATAAGGATTTATTTGCGTGAAGTGAGGGACTCTCAAGCTAAGGCTCGAGGAATCCCTTATAAGAAGAAAAAGAAGAAGAGGATGACTGTGAAGGCTACTAATGATCATAGCTCAAATTTTCCTATGCAATAAGAGCTTGGTTCCTATTGCTTTCTTAGCTATAGGAAATGGTAAATTTTCTTTTTGATAATTAATATTCTTCTATTAGAAGCTAGCTAGATCTATAATATTAAAATTATCAAACACTATGTGAATATATATTACATACAGTTCTAAATTATTGATGATTTATATTGTTGAAGAGTCTGTGTATACATTTTGAAATTTAGGCCCCATATGATTCCTTTCATGATAAACCCTAGGCCAAGGGATTCAAAACCCTAATTTTTCGTTAAAAAGGAAAAGACATAATTACAATATTACCACTTTACCTTAACATGTTAAACAATCAATGTTAGATGCGATGATTAAAATGGAAGACCCCCTCTCTCTCTCTCTCACACATATGAAAATTCACATTTTATTTTATATTTATGTGTGTTAGCTTTTTCTCCCCCCCCCCCCCCATCCCAGTCCTAGCTAGCTCTTTTAAGATTCCACACGATCTTGTGCTCACCATAAATGTGCATATCATTGCATATAATACAATTCTTCATAATATTTGATTGAAAGATCTATCGGTATTGGGATAAAACAACAATTAATGCGTATTCAGGTTGTTTGTTTGTTGGCGGTAATACCACCATCCACTACTAAGATCCTACATATATTAAATCCTCTCGTTCTGCTCCTTTGTCTGTTTTCATATTTTTACAATATTTTTATATCAATTTTTTAAGTTTACATTATTATTTAAAAATATGCGAATGTCCCTTTCTTTGATAATGCTATATGTAATTTAGCTTTGTTTAGAATAAGATTGTCCTTTTGTCTGCATTACAGAAGTGCTGATGGCATTCTAGCTATTTGTATTACCCACAAATGATTTGCACCTAAATATATAATATTCGGAGCATTGCGACAATGTTTGCTGTGAATAATTAATATGTAAGTTTGCAAATTTTTATTATCTTAAAAATTCACAAAAGCATCATCCGTATCCCAATTGTTCAAATTTCAAATGTCTGACGAAATTCACAGCCTGGCAATTGCGTCATTCTTTTATTCCTTTTTTTTTTTTTGCTAGTCTCTGTCCCATAATACAATATTGGATATGCTGATTGAGTTACAAATTGCATTACCTTCTGTGAAAGTCATAAATGTTCTTGTATCAAACTTCCATTTATGTTCTGATGATCAGTCAACTATTTTCAGGCCCTCAATAAATCCAAGCTCTCGATTTCGCCTTCATGTTCCGGAGCTCTATCTTGCTGGATGTTGCAAAACAACACTACTTGAATGAAGTTCCTTATCTTTTTAGTGCCTCAAGCAATTTAATTATGAGATTAAAGCAAGAATTATATATATGAGTTGGTCAAGGCAAAACCCGGAGCCGAAGAATTGGGTAAGTCCCTTTGCTCTTTCTTCTTTTAACCCTTTTCATGATCTTAAAGATACTTATTATTGTCAAACATATTTTGTTCTATAGCTTGTTGCATCCTCAAAAATTATGTAAATTCATAAAAACCATGGGAAGAAACTATCATTGCCACCACTGGATATTGTGGATTTTTATTGAAGTATTTATTTTACATATAGTAGCAATGGTAGGTTTTGTTTCCTTTTCATGCCTTTGAAAAGAATCAATAACCATATTAAATGTATGTTGTATATATGGCATATTTTAGATCAATTTTCAAAGGAGAAGGAAATATGAATGTTTTCAGTTAAGAGTGTAGGTAGTGCGGGTATTATGTTCTTTTTCATCTTTCTAATTTGTTACATACTTCAAACTCAGCCACTCAGTTGCAGAATATACGCATTTAATAGACCTTTTTGCATTAATTGTTTGTTTTAAGTCCGTCTCAAATATTAAAACAAAAATGGCACAATCCGGATTTTTGAGACATCAAATTATTTTCTTGAGAATCCCGGATGGTATCCCCACTGACATAATTTGTTGTCCCACATATTCAAAAAAAATAAGCTTTGGACTAATTACCATTTATATGTCATTGGATTCCTCTTCATGTGTATCATCAGTATTTACATTAACTCCTTAATTTACTTTTCAATTTTCTGCCCATTTATCCATCACTCAAACAAAACCTCTCCTTTAAATTAATTGATAATTCTATTGACCCTATTTCATATTTTATCTACACATTTTCGTGTTAATTTACATATCATTATATACGAACATGATCATGTGTGTAGTCCTTCATCTTATGATGTGCGATTGTGCACGTGTTAGGCTCCCATTAAGGAACTTGTAATATGTCTCCAACTATATATACTTAAAATCCACATTTAATTTGTATTATGTTTTATATAGTCTCCTTTTCCATTCCTTTTATACTTTTAAACCAAGATATTAGTTAATACAGGGTTAGTAACTATTAATTAAAATCATAATAATGCACAAAGGAAATTTGCCTTATTGGTTTCCTCACCTCCTCTGTCTTCATGGAAAGGTATGATATTCTATACAATTCATTCTTTTGATAAAGCATAAAACTGAGCCCAACATTAACGACATAGATTATTACTTTCTCTATCCTTCAGTCATAAATTTGAGCAATGCATTGTGTACTTTGTATAGTTTAAACTCTCTATCCTTCAATGTTGCATTTGTTTGGTGTTCTGGAATTGTCACTTAAAATTATAATTACAGTGAAATATAAGTTCCAGCTATAAAATAAAAGTCGTTGGTGTTTAATAAATATAACTTTTAAAGTTAATAATTTTAAAAAATAATAAGTTAAATAGATTTTTTTTTTCATGAAACAATCATAGAGAAAGTAGAAGTCATTTTAACTTTCAAACTAGAGTTGTTAGTGTTTATCAAATATTCTGTAGTTGTACATTTTAGCTAGAGTTAAAATGGCCAAACAACTACACCAAAACCCTAGTATATGATATGATATATATATATATAGAAATGTTTAAATATGGATTTTTAAAGTGTGGGAACGTCTAGGAAAACACATAAACCATGTGGTTTAAGCGTTTTAAGTTGTAAATCTTTAAAACCCTGCGGTTTTTAAGCTTTCTCGGACTTTTCCTACACTTTAAGATCGCAGACCAGAAAACTAATATATATATAGACACACACACATCAATTTGGATATATAGATTCATGGATACATACAAATTGTTAGAATAAGTTAACAAAAGGAGTATAAATGTATAATAATATTGTTCTCTATCTTTAGTAGTTATGTATATTAAAAAAAACACACAAACCTACATACAAACAATTGAATACGGATGTTAAAGAAACTTCTAATTTTTTAAGGTGAGACAATGAGAATACCTAATTCGATTAATTGAACTAAAAAACAGAAAGTGCATGCATATAAGGTTGTTGAGAACATATTACTTAAGAAAATAATATGTAGGAAGTTGGAACTTGGAACATATCATCATAGTAAATTAGTACTCGACAAACCTGAGAGCACTTTGCTTATAACTGGGAGATTGTGACGGCCATGGCATCAATTAATTGCAGGCATATTATAAGATGAGATTTACTCAGAATTTGGATACATACGTTCATTCATAATACACCCTAAAAAATATTAGCTCTAGTTCTATTCTACTATTATTTAGGAGATATATCTGTTCATAATCTGAATTTTCTGAAAAGGGGATAAAAAAGTTTTATGGGAGCTCGAGGTGTTGGGAGAAATTTTAGAGTACATCAAAAGTATTATACCTAATTAATGTTTGCATGCCATATATAATTCGATTAAATATACTTATTAATTACATGATGATTGTCAAAATAGATACACACACGACGTACATACAATAATTGAAAATAATAGTTCTGATATACTCTAAAATTTCTCAATGTCGAGAGCATTAGTCTAAAGAAATAGATTAAATCGCAATAAATTCTAAAGAAACTAAATCCGCCCCAAAACTTCTTCAGCTGTCCCACTAGCTTCTTAGTGAAAACACTTGAGAATAAATCTATTTTCCATCTTTTTGACCAATGATGAAAGGCATCCCCACCCTCACATTGTTTATGTGGTTGCTTTGAACATTGAAAATCCAACTTCTTGCTCACTCCTGTCTGTATAGACTGTTTTACATAGATCGGAATCAGATACATTCCTCTATATATTTCTTGTGTTTTTTTCACTTTTTATTCGTAGCAAAACTGTCTGTCCATTGAAAGTCAGAATATGTTTGTTTTGTAACTCTAGGTGCCAAAATAATAATAATAATAATAATAATAATAATAATAATAATAATAATAATAATAATAATAAATGTCACCAATAGAATGAATGGAATAGCTAACACCACAGATCTCATGTGAAAGTTGTGCTATATTTGCATGCTTCAACCATTTTTGTAGTAAGATTTGTGTAAAATATCATAGCTCAAGTTATTCATCACAAAAAATGAGAATTTGTTTTCGCATAAATAAAACTTTTTTTTTTTTAAAAGGTGAGGGGGTGGGTAAGTCCAAATACAATTTTTACCCCCTTACCATCCCTAAGAATAGAACTCGAATTTTGGTAAAGGCTACAGCTTAGCTGCAACCAACCCTACCACACCCTTGGGAGCTACATAAATAAACACTTTGATAGCTTCTAAATTCTAATTAGATATAGCATCCTAAAGTCTATACCGTTTCTCTTGTTTCTCAACGTGTACGTGTTGTACGTACGATCACTGCATGGTGCATGCATTAATTGTCGAGCGATTCAGAAATAATGGTTTTACTTTTAATGTCAACACGCTACAACGTTGATCTTTGGATCTCACTTCTCCAATTCGAGAAACTTGCATCAAATTGGTCATCCGATCTATTAGAATAGTTTGGTGTCTTCATATCGATCACCAAGGCTTCAAACACATCATAATAAATCAAATGCTTTAATATTAGTATATCAAACGCAAGAACATGACAAAAGTGTACCTTCAAGGCAGTCAAGTGTATTGCGCGCGCGCCTATACACACATACAACATACAAAATAAAATACAAATTTTTCATATATATATATATATATATATATGAATTTTTTTCCCACGGATTTTCATACAAAATAAAATACAAATTCGATGCTATACTATTGATCAAAACGATTAACAATGACATAATACACTGAATTCACTTTTTATTTTGTGCAAGCATTCACAGTGTGTTAATTTGGTCTAGGATTCTGAAATTTATTAGAGTCTAAGAAAACTATCAAACCTTGTGGTTTAATAGTTTAATGTCATTACACTATTATCAGTTCGGATTAACAGGTTTCTTAAAATTTAGCAAATACAAAGATGATATCTATCTAGTGTGATGTATGGAATATATGACAAGGGTGGAGTGTTAGAGTCGAGCATTTCTAATGATCAATCGTGTCATATAAGCCCCATTCGGACATCCAATTGCTTCGATTTGAATTATCCGAAGGATGCCTTACATATATTAATATTATATAAAAAATATGGACAATTAAACCTATTTCTCAATTCTATAGAAGCCCAAAGAGGTGAATAGGGTCCCAAACAAATAACGAGAGATATGTAAAAAACATGTCCATTTACGCAGAATCTTAAATTGGAACATATGCGTGTATGTATTCCTGCACTTTGATAAAAGTGTGGAATCCCACACTTGAAGCTCATCCTATGTATACATATATTTACCTTCGTCTGCCCTATGGTGCATATATAAGTGATGGCACTTTTTAATGTTCATGTAATCTAGTTTAAGATTATATAAGAGTGTAAAATTACATTAGCTTAGCCAATGTCACTTAAACTAAAAATGTCGCCTACTGAAGGAAAAAAAAAACTTCAAAAATCAATTTACTTGGAAAAATCACTGTCTTTTAGACAAATAAACGAACGACATTGTTTTCATAATTTTGTTTATTAAATCATGTGCACGAAATCTAAGTTTAAAATAGCTAAACTTTCTGTGTCCCATTTAAGCGTGACAAAAGATCGAGAATACTATGGTTATAAAGTTCAAATTCCAAATAATATGTCACTAATCAATGATTGACACGGTTTAAATCCACTAATTTTATTACAAAATAACTTTGACAATATATAATAGTACTAAATTACTGGCGTGGCCCAGTTCCTAAAGTTAAAAGCCCAGACAGGTTTGGCCTGCCATAACCATCATCACAAACTTCCTGGAGATCACTCCAAAAGTTGCAGTTGCAGATACCCCTGGCTTTAAACTATATATACTTTGATGGAATTAAATAGTCAAATCATCGCTACATGCCGCCGGTGAGTGAGAACAAAAGTCATTCATAGCATATTCCATGCTTGATAACTTACCACGCGTGATGGTTTATATCACAATATGCAATTCTATGAAAGGTAAATTACAACAGCCGCCAATTCAAAATTAATACACTCTCAGAAAGTGGCTTGAAGGATTTATAGTTCCACTTTCCTCACGGTGGATGACTAGTCAATCGATCTGGTTCTTAACATTGGTAAAATAATTTCACCTCACCCCAAGATGATCTATCCCATATTGCAGTCATTCACAGCATGCATTATCATTATCCGGTGAAAGGAGCATCATCGCTGATTAAAGTTTAAGATGAAACCAACAGACGAAAGTTATACCTTCTACTCTTCAGGAAATGTCTTGCCACCAGTCGTGTCCCTAAGAGTCAACATGCAGAGTTGATTTCAATGCTTGACATACTAAGTATATGGAAAAGCAATGCACCGGCAGCCACAACACAGCAGGGTTTTGAAGTTCAACGTTGTGATGTAAAGTTGCCACCGGATAGCATAGCAAGGGGTAAAAAGGCAGGCAAATTATAAACTAAGAATTTTGAAATTAGTCGAGAATGATTTCGTAATGGTAAACAAGTAACTTCGCTGTCAATGAATTTACATGAAGATTGAAGGAATACGCCAAGTCGCCTGCAATATCAAACTCTTGTACGTCCCTAGCTCAAAGTCTCCAAAAAAAAAAAAAAATCAAAATATTCTACAAAAGAAATCAAGATGAATGTAGCTTAAGTTCCAATTTTGTTATACCTCTACCTTACATGAAAACTATCTGTAAGCTGGCCTATACTGCAAAAAATAATAGCAAGTGAAATTTAAGAAGAAGGAAGAAGGAAGTGGAGGGATAGGGTAATTTTATTTACCTCCATCACCATATCCATCTCAATTATTAACTCTCACGTTTCTCTATCCGACTGCATGACGCTTCCACGATACCACCTCTCCCGAGGCTCATCCACGTACCACAAAATTGAAATACAACTATTTGTATGAGACATGTCAGAAAGAGAGAATGGGAGAGGGGAGGACAGACAGAAAGCAATAAGGTCATCACCCACATAAGAAGAATAAGTGAAAACCCACCAAATACATCTCAGTATTTTCAATACTCCTGTAGCCACTAGGTTGATCAGATCTCAACCAAAAAAATGATTCCAGAATAAAAATGTAATTACAGGTGGAGTGGATTCTGTAAAATAACAGCTTTTATCAGCTGATCATCTCAATTAGCCAGATTAATGAACCAGTTGCAAGTTAATGGCACCAAAGAGGCAAATTATTAGCATATGTAGACAAATGTTACGATAGCAATTCCCAAAATAAACCATTATATTGATTTGTTGTGAATATTTTCAATAACAGATACAATGAAGTTAGCTGACCAAAAGCATGTACAGAACTCTAGCTTTAATCATCCTCTCCAGAAATTGTAAGTTAAACAAAGATGAAGCAGTTGTCAGGCAGGAAAAGGTGCAACTGGACAAAAAGCCGCAAATTTACAAAACAAAATTGCTGGCTTGCACTTAGCAACAAGTAAATCCTCAAACCACCAATTTTGATTCCTCAAATGCATGATTTTGAGAAGAATTATCATACTTCATGCTTTTTGCAACTTCAAAGAAATGTGCCACAGCTTCTTCGGGAGTCCCAACTAGAACTCCATGTCCTAGATTAAGGATGTGTCCTCTTGATCCCGCACACTTGACAACCCTGAAAACAGAATCAATCAGCATGAGCACCTGTATCATAGTTTGGAAGTAAATTCTCAGTTGCTATTTTGAGCAGAAAGAAACCGCAAGATTCATCAGCCAAGCCATTATTATTTGTAAAATGATACTCTTGTAGTCTTGTTTCAACTATTCTTTTTATCTGAACTACCTAGCCTTCAGAATACGAAAAAGATATCATCATATACCAGAATGTAATTATGAATAAGCAGGATGTAAGGATGCACTCAAATAAGTAACAATCAGGTAAATGCTGACAAGTAACCACTACAAACCATGAAAGGCATCTAGCAGTAGCCTATGGATTACCACTACAAGTTGTTAAAGACAGTTGAAATTGTGAGGAGATATCAAAACATTACACCACAGGCAATGAGATAGCCTTAAGAATACTTTAAACTTCATGTTTGAATATCAAATAAGAGATACAGAAAAATGGGTATCAAGAAAAATATGAGGTGAAGAGGATTCCAGCAAGAAGGAGCAGGGCAGGAAGAAGCGCACTAGATAAGAGACAATGAGAGAGCCAGAGTGAGGAGGAATTGGTTGTTTGTGATTTTCCTCAGATCCGTACTCAGTAAAATAAACAATAAGCATAAGAAGCCTAGAGAATCATCGCCATAAAATTATAGGTTATGGTGATTCCTTGCCATGTCACTTACGTGATGTTGATAGGTACTCACATCCAAGGTGTAACAAACCCACAGAATTACAAATGCATCATGGTAACAAAATCAAACAATCCTGTTGCCAAATACCAATTGAAAAGGGAAAACAAAAAATTATAAGCTACATCACCTTTGAATTTCATCAGTCAATGCAGGAAGAGGAGAAAACAAGCAAGCAGGATCCACATTCCCCTGCACACTAATGTCATTGCCCAATCTCTTCCTTCCATCCGCCATATCCACTGTCCAGTCAAGCCCAATCACATCAACACCAGTTCCTTTCATACGCTCAAGAAATCCACCATTTCCATTAATATAGAGAACGATTGGTGTTTCAGGGCATTTAGTCCTCACTAGACTCACAATCTGCATTTTCAGAAACATCAAAACTAGTTATTATAAATTTTGTAAAGTCTAAACAGGCAAAAAGCATGCATTATAGCATCTACAACAAATTTTCAAAAAATAAGTGTAGCTACATAAAACAGTAATGATACTTCCCACTCATAATACTTCCATTTTTGGAAATTAACATTTTGTGTTTATAGAATTCCTACTTCAGCTCTGCTGGTATCTATATCTTTATCATACATAAGCTTAAAATCACCCAAAAAAACTTCAATAGTTTATTAAGAGAGATAGTGCAATCAATTCAAACAGACTAATGCACAACAAGAATGAGATAAAAGCTCTTTGTGATAACCCATTTATGCATTTAATTCATTCATTTTACAGCAAGAAAACAATAAGATAGTGTTCACAATGCCAAGAACAAGATTTTTTTTTTCATCATTTAATAAAGTCCACAGCAATTTACCTCTTTGATATAAGGCTCTGACCACTGTTCCCACATATGAGGTGGTAGTTGTCCACCCCATGAATCGAATATTTGTATGCAATGAGCACCAGACTCCACTTGGTAGATAATATAATCAGATATAGCCTGTGTTAAATGAGAGAGAAGAGTCCTCAACACATGTGGTGCTGTATGGCACATACTCTTTATGGTTGTATATGTGCGTGTTGTGCCCCCTTCAACTAAATATGTAGCAATTGTCCAAGGAGCTCCAACAAATCCAAGAACTGCAGCATGCTCCCCAACCTACATAGGAAGAATAACTTGAAGAAACAGATCGACATGAAATCATTTATTATCTATTACATAAATAAGTATTTTCACCTCATCTTGATGCATGTGAAGAAAAATAGAAGAATCACCTCTTTGCGCAAAATCTTAAGGGAATCCCCCACAAACTTAAGTTTTTCCAAATCAATACGATGTAATGCCTTTAATCCCTCTTCAGACCGAATTGGTGACTGAATAACTGGACCTCTCACTTCTTCTATGTCAAATGGAACACCAAATGCAGGTAGAGGAGTAAGTATGTCAGAGAAAATGATAACTCCATCAGGATGGAAAGCTTCCCAAGGCTGCAAAGAAATTTGAACAATGAGATCAGTTGTCTCTGACCTCTCTCTGAACGATGGATGCTTTTCTGCAAGCTTTCTGTAAACAGCCATATACCTTCCTGCCTGGCGCATCATCCATGCTGGTGGTCGACTTACAGGATGTCCTTTTGCAGCCTTAACCAAGAGTGGATCTACATAAAATACGAATAAAACATATGAGCAAGATACATGTATCTCAAGATGTGGATGCACATTTCCTATATTGTCAATGAAAAGCAAAAGTTCAAGAAACAAAAAAGCCTTATCTTGGTCTTCCTTTTTAATCTTTTGGCAATCCGTGTCCATTGCAATGTGAGGTTTAGCCAAATGATAATTCTTTCGAGGACAAAAAGGGGAATGGTGCCAAGTATGCTCGGTAAATGCTAGCTAAAATGAGCTGTGCATGTTTTCAGTGATTTTAACACTCAGGAATTAAGTTATAAATGAAGGTGCAAAAGGAGTATCTGCAGCTAATAGGAGATGTAGAAATAAGAATGTGTTCTCAATTTGTTTTATCACAGTCACATTTTTATCCAAATCTTTATGATGCATCTTTATGATGCTCCACCTCCAATAGAATTTGTCCCTATTAAGCTTACCATATAGCCTAAGAAGTCAGTTAACCCGATTTGTATTCTCTATAATACAATGGAGTCAATTTTTCCACAAAACCCAGATTTCAACCTAGCCATTTTTTTTTTCATCCAAATGACACACAGCAAGCAAACTTGCATACAAAGACAAGAATATGCTAGCAATCAACAGCATTTATTTCACTTTAGAAATCACCATGACTGCAAAAGTACATTCACCTTAAATGCTTGGATGTTGTTTCAGAACAGAAGGCATTAGGAGTCTGGAGGATTTTCTTCATTGCACAAGACTCGCCCTATGGTATCTAACTATCTCTCATTATTCCTTGATTAATGCTAAATCTAGTCTCTTCCATCGACGTCAATTAAAGTTGAAACAAGAACATATAAATGGTTTAAAAAATTCCACCGCTAAACACAAATGGACTTGCCAATTCACCCTCTCAAAAAAAGTACAAGTACAGTACAATGCCACTAAATTCTTAGGTTCCAATCAATTCAAGGCCTAACAATTTTTCCAAAAGAAAAACTAAAAGCACAAAATACCCAGATAAAATAAATGACTGATAAAGAAAAACGAACATACCCGAAGAAGAAGAAGAAGAGCAAGATACAGTGAATTTTCGGAAAGCAAGCTTTTTCCTCTTTGAAGAAGGGTGTAAAGCTTCAGTTAAAAAATTAGAATGAAACCCTAACTGTACAGATGAGCTTCCCAAGGCACTGCACACAATAAGCAAAGTTGTAATTGAAGGTAAACAAACTCAAAATTATATATAATTAAATAAAAAATAAAATGTTCAGCAAAGCAATACGAAAATAAAAATAATAATAATAAGTGAGCTCACCTAGTTAAAGAAGAGAAGCTCATTGTTGTATCAGAGAGAAGTTTTGGTTTTTTTATTTTTTATTTTTTTCCCTTTGCTCTGGTTTCTTATCTTCTCCTCATCTCCCTGTGTATCTCTTCTCGTAGAGATAGATGATCGTCCGATGGTTGACTTTAATTAGTAATTGCAGAGAACGGTAGGGATCTTGCCACGTTTCATCTTCGGATACAATGACAACCACGTCCTGAATACTGATAGGGAGAGGAGAAATGTACATGACCTTAGCTTCTAATCATTAAAAGAATTGCAAAATGGTCGTTGGGTGATGTTCGTGTTGTATTTACAGTTTTATATCACATCAAATTTAAATTAATGTAGGTATGATTTATTTAATAATTATGTCAAAATTTTAAGATCTTAACCCGATACGAAAAATAAACAAATTATGTAATAACCTACTTAATAATTATATATTTCACAAAATTTATATCAAATATTTGCACTCATTTATATATATGATATACATGTTTACTAATATTTTACGTATTTATATTATTGAAATTCTAAATTTTTATAGAATTTTACATATAAACATCACATAGTTGTTCATCCTTTTTAAAAAAATTATGTCAAATATATGAGTTTTGATGAGAACTTACAAATTAATTTAGAATAAAATAAATAATCGTATCATTAATCAGGGTAAATGAATTGATAATTTTAACTCAACTCGATATGATAAAAAATCATGTCAATTTGAACTAAGTAATTTAATACTAGTGTCAAATTTAACGATCCATACCCATTTATTCATATCGTGTTTACATCGAATAATTGGGTCGCATCCAATTTTACCGAATTTAATTAAAATGATAAATTAATTTTGAGAATGTCAAATTAGTATTGTATTGTCAAGTTGCATCATCGACAATTTCCATGAAATCAAAATCAATTATTTTGTATGATTCGGTTACTACTTGCCAAATAATTAAGAAATCATGAAATATTACTCTTCCATCCATCGTAAGTTATGCATAACATAACTTAGTAAAATCCATTATTAAAATACCAATTTAACCTTACCTTCAGAGCACATAATAAATGGTCAGAATTTATTGACTTTTTTTTTTTTTAATCATTTGATTATGCGAACATCTTCTCGTACGTATAGAAAAGAAAATGATTCATCATTGATCTAGTGGAAAGTTATCATTATTATTAGCATATTTAATTGTTTAGTTTCTCCTATAAGTGTTATCTACTTTCCATGATCACATATATTTGATTACATGACCTAAGTTTGACATGCAACATTGCGTTGCACTTGCACTACTTCGTAGGTCCAGTATTGATTGCACGACATTAACTAAAACTATAAACTTAATACAAAATTATATAATCAATTAAAACTCATTTAATTTATTTATCACTAGTTTATAAAAATAATACATTTGAATGGCAAAAATATTGACCGCCGTCAGCGATGTCATTTTCAAACTCTTTTGACGTTAATTTCAGTACTAACGGAATTCCTGTTACTGGAACTACGCAACCGTGTATATACCACAGAAAAAGAAGCTTCTGTTTATCGTAGATCTACGGTCAAAGTTTTGAGATACATGTATAGTTGTTAATGGGACATGTACTGCTGTATAGATGCGCTAATAAAAATTCTAGTTGCACTAAAATTGACGTTAAAAGATATATAATATGAATATCGATGACACTTCATGGTAACTCACAGTATCATACGGTTAATAATTTATTAATAAAATTAAATAATAAATTTAAATTATAAAAAATTTAAGATATTTATAATTATAAAAAAATTAGTTTAATAATAATAATTATAATAAAATATTATTATACGTAATATTATACAATATAACACTAAATATTGTACAATATAAATATACTACTACAATGTTATTGCTTATACAATATAATTTAATGCAATACATACTACATTAATTAATTCAATATATTATAATATAATACGTCATGCCAAACGCACCAGAGTGATTTAACACCTTATTATCGGGTGATTTAATATATAATAAATTTGTTGATACTTTAGAATTTGTGACGATTGCAACTAAAAACAATGGTATGAGTTAAAAATTAAAATTGTGATCATGATATTGACTGTAGTGCATTGGTTTCATATTATAATTGATGGATAATTGTACAAGAGATCTTTGGAATAAAAAAGTTGCTTACCTCATACCAATCATAGGAGGAATTAAACTGATATTTAAGACAAAGATTGTCTAAAAAACATTTTCCATTTTGAAATGTCGCTACCTAAGTGTTACCTAACACAATAATAAAATAAAAAAGGAAAGTATTGATATGTTACATTTGAACAAGCAAAGTGACAGCCAAAATCCTCTCAATTTCTCCTTCGATTTCATCTTTTTACTCTTTTAATCCTAAATTACACCACTTAAATTTTCCTTTTTTCAATGGCATTCCATTTTTTTTAAAATTACATAAAATCTACAAATCATTTCTGGATGGAGTTATGCACATTGACTTATTTATTTTTCCAAATATTTTGAAGGAAAATTTAATTCATTTTAATTCCAAATAAGAAAAATGCAGTACTCTTTTAAAACAGATAAGTGAGTGAGCAAAAGTTAAATTAGTTTTTTGAATCTCTACTCTCATGACTTAAAAGATCCCGAAATATATTATTTAGGCAATCCCTATCTTACATGTATGTAAGATACATTTTTCTCATATGAATAATGTATAGATACTATTTATGTGAGAGAAATATATCTTACATACATATAAGATAGGGGATCATATTATTTAATACCGCACATAAATCAGATATTATCATAAATACAAATATATTTGGAGTAAAATAATCTGAAATTTCCATGATAGGCAAAACATTTGATTTAAGAAACTGACTTGTCGAATCAGACACTCCTCTGCCATCTTTGTTAGCATTGTTTTTCCAGCCAACAAAACATTAATCTTCCGTATACACAAAACAAGAAACTGTAACCAAACTAATCAAACAAACAAGAATCAACATCAACAACAACGAAACCAAAATAAATAATTAATTAATTAATAAAAATAAAAACAGCAGAAACACAGCACAACAACAATCCATGGCTTCCTTTCATTCCCTTTTATTCCTCTGCATCTCACTCTTTCTCCTTCATCAAACACAACCCATTAATGCAAACCTCCACAAAACCAAAACCCTCTTCAGGAACTCAGATCTTTACTCATCAGAGCTCTCAACTCTCCATCTGAACACCACTCAAATCCCACCAACGCGCTATTTTGAAGTAACCAAACCCATCAAGATCCCCAAAACCAACCCTTGTTCCCACCACATTCTTCACCATGACTTTGCTTTCACTTATGGGAAGCCCCCAGTTGTTGCTAACTACACCCCTCCTTCACATTGCTCATCCAAAAAGTTCTCAAAAATTGTCCTTGAATGGAATGCAACTTGTAAAGGGAGGCAGTTTGATAGAATCTTTGGTGTGTGGTTAGGTGGAGTTGAGCTTTTGAGGAGTTGCACAGCTGAGCCGAAAGCAACTGGGATTGTTTGGAGCGTTAAGAAGGATTTAACAAGGTATCATTCTTTGCTTGTTAAAAATGAGACTCAAACTTTTGCTGTTTATCTTGGCAATCTTGTTGATCGTACTTATACTGGTGTGTATCACGTGGATATAACTCTGTATTTTTACCCTGTTGATGTCGATATTAATGATCACGAGTATGGTTTGGATGGTTTGGCATCTGGATACGGTTCCAAGGCTGATTTGATCTTGCCCATTTCACGAAATTTGCCATTGAATGATGGGCTGTGGTTTGAGATTGAGAATTCAACAGATATTGGGGTGAAGGAGTTTGTGATTCCTCAGAATGTGTATAGGGCTGTGTTGGAGGTTTATGTTTCTTTTCATGAGAATGATGAATTTTGGTATGCAAATGTTCCTAACGATTACATTGCCGCTAATAATCTGACCGATACTCCTGGAAATGGACCTTTTAGGGAGGTAGTGGTTAGCCTTGATGGTGAGGTAGTTGGTGCCGTTTGGCCTTTTACTGTTGTGTTTACCGGAGGGATTAATCCTCTCTTATGGAGACCCATTACTGCAATTGGTTCATTTGATCTTCCTACTTATGATATTGAAATCACTCCATGTTTAGGGAATATATTGGATGGGAAGACTCACAAGTTTGGGTTTAGTGTTACAAATGCTTTGAATGTGTGGTATATAGATGCAAATTTGCACCTTTGGTTGGACAGTAGAAGTGCAAAAACTGAGGGGAAGCTTCTGAAGCATAGTTCTGTGCCTCTTCAAGTATATCTTGAGTCAAATTTTAAGGGTTTAGATGGAACATTCCTCACAAATGTAAATAGGTCCATATCTTCGCTTGGTTGGGTTGAGTCATCTCATGGAAAGATTACAACCCACTTCATTCAAGATTTTGCTTACAGTAACTCAATGGTGATGGGCAATAGTGGAAATTTGCAGATTGTGAACCAGACGATCCATTTTGATGACACTGTTTCTGCTGAGATGCAGTCCTCTAATGCTTACTTCATGAAATCATTCAAAGTATTTCCCTTCTACATGTACTCGAACACTGAAGATAAAGGAAATGGTACTTCTTTATCTTTGGCAAACGTCACGTTAGGATTTAACGAGAAGAATTCTAAGAGTGCGGGTTCTGGATTCTCAGAGAGCTCTCTCAAGAACTTGCAGAATGGGGAGGGTGTCATGCTTGTGAAAAACAACTTGGTAATAAGTGGTTTGGGGAGCACACAACAGGTGTACCACTATCATGGTAACAACTTCTGCTATTTTAGGAACATAAGCAGCTCGAACTACACCATTCTTTATGATAAAGTAAGAAGTAAATGCGAAAAAGGATCAGAACCATATTTAGATCCTAGCTTGTTGAAAATAAAGGCCTCTGCCAGCTAGGATGGCTTATCTGGTATCTGAGTAGTTCAATAACATATGAGGAATTTAATCATCAGATAAAATTGATCCTTCAGTAACTTCATAATCCGGAATTCAATTGGAGGTTCCAGAGGTTTCCTGAATGTGGCTGCAACAAATAAAATTGTGTGTGTCCTCTGCTTTCTATCTGTAATGTACTCAGATCTGCTTCATGGATACTAGTGCATGGTTTGTATCGCCTCCAACAACTTGCTTAGTGTAAAATCTGTGTCTCTCCAAGATATTAGTGAATGCACAATATCTTATTACTATGTGTTCATAACTAGATTGGAACGGTGTTGATGTTTAAATATCATGAATCAGATGTTTGATGCATAGTATCATCTTTATCCTGATGGATGTCTGGTGGAAGCATGAGCTTCAGATAATTTTTAATATCCATGTTTGTGTAAGTAATGCTAGCTTTAGGCTGTTACCTCTGTTGAATGTGTTGTGACAACAGAACTTCACCTTTGCCCTTCGGATATTCATGCCATGTACTGTTTCAACAAAAGTGTTGCGTGTTTGTAGTACCAGGGAAGGGTCTTGATAGGAAAGGGTCTTGTTATTACTAGAGGGAACTATCATTTACTTACCTTTACAATTTAGTTGGGAACAATCTTGTGGTTATCTCTTCCTTGCTAGATCATTGATAATTATAATAGCTGTCATTTCTAAAATTCTCAGTTCTTTTGGATTTTACTTTTAAATTTTGTTCTTCCATATCATGCAGTTTCTTTTCACATGATATTGTTCAATAGATTACCAGCTGTATGCCCAAGAGTATACCTAACAACTGAGAAAATATGTTGTTCACAGTATATAGACAACTTTATAATCATAAAAGTTTTTTAGCTATGTATTTACTTTATCGGAACAGTGCAAGACACTCATTTTTGAAAAATCAGTTATTTATCCAGCAATATGAACTCAAAACTGTTGTCCAGTAAAAGAGTATGCTCCAATGAACTCTTACTGGTTCATTTCTAGGACTGTTTCCAAGTGTAGAGAGCTTTGTAAGACTCATGCAGTAACTCCTCAGCAGCATTCACATTAAATATTGTTAAAATGAAAATTTTACAATTTTATTCCCTGTACCCACATACAGATATCCTCTTAAGTATCCAACAAGAGAAATCTTTATTTATTTATTTATTTTTTTCTTGAAGCAATTGGTGAATCATCTTAGGATGATAAGATTTCATGCTTCTCCTTGAGTTCATCTGATGCTAGAGGATCCTTTCTAGCTGTAGAAGGCAACCATCTGTGAATCTCATAACCCAGACGAGACTCAGTTCTTTCGCCTTTGCATGCATTTCCTACCTTGTCATAAGCAATAACGCCATTTGAGCTGCTTATGTTCCTAAAATAGCAGAGATCACTACCGTGATATTTGTATACTTGCTGCGTGCTCCACCGTGCATCAACTATAAAATTATTAACAATAGTTAAAACAACTTGCCCATTTTGCAAATTCTTGAGAGAGCTGAAGAAGAAATCAAAACCAGCACTACTAGATTTCTCTTCATAGTATCCCAATGTGACGTTTGTTAGTTGTAAAAAACTTCTATTTCCTTTATCCAATACATCGATGGATAAGCGAAGTGGATACACCTTGTGCGAACTCTGTGAGTATGCTAAAGAGAGAGGCATTTTAGTGCAAACACTGTCATGAAAATGGATCGTCTGATCAATAATCTGCAGATTTTCATTCTTGCTTATCAGCATGGAGTTGCTGTAACTAAAATTTTGAATCCAACTAGTGGTGATCTCCCCATAAGATGATCTGATCTGTCCTGTTGCAGATATCGACCTGCTTACATTTATCAGGAATGTTCCATCCAGACCCTCGAAATCTGCGTGCAAAGAAACACGAAGAGGCATGACATTCTTCTCCAAAACCTTTCCTTCTGTTTTTGTGCTTCTACTGTCCAACCAAAGATGCAAATTTGCATCTATCAGCCACACGTTCAAAGCATTTGTTACGCTGAAACCAAACTTATGGATCTCTCCATCCAATATGTTACCTAAGAAGGGAGTAATTTCGATATCATAAGAAGGAAGACTGAATGAACTAATGCCGGTGATGGGAGCCCAGAACAAGGGACTAATTCCCCCGGTGTAAATCACAGTAAATGGCCAGATAGCACCAACCACTTCACCATCAAGACTAACCACAACCTCCCTGAAAGGTCCATTCTCAGGCGTTCTGCTGAGATGATTCATCGAGATGAACTCATTCGGAAGGTTTGCATACCAGAATTCATCCTTCTCATGGAAAGATAAATAAACTTCCAACACGGCCCTGTGCACATTCTTTGGAATTCTGAATTCCTTCTCCTGAGAATCCACTGAATTCTTAATTGCAAACCACAGCCCATCATTCAATGGCAAATTTCGCGAAATGGGTAAGATCAAATCAGCATTAGAATCAAATCTAGATGCCAGACTGTCCAAATCACGCTTATGATCGTTCAAATTCCCTTCAGCAGGATAAAAATGGATGGTTATGTTCACATGATACACTCCCGTGTAAGTACTATCAACAATATTACCAAGGTAAACAGCAAGTGGTTGTGTTTGGTTCTTTACAAGCAATGAATGATACCTTGTAATGTCCTTTTCAACACTCCAAACAATCCCAGTTCTTGTTGGCTCTGCAGTGCAGCTCCTGAGAAGCTCTACCCCGCCTAACCAAATGCCAAAGATGCGATCATATTGTGTCCCTTTGCAAGTTGCTTTGAAATCAAGGACAATTTTGGATAACCGGTGAGTTGTGCAATGAGAGGGAGGGGTATAATTAGTGAGAACGGGAAGTTGTCCGTAGGTGTAGCCGAAGTCATGGCTGAGGATAGGGTAAGAACAAGTCTTGGTTTTGGGTAACCTGATAGGTTTGGTAACTTCAAAGTAGCGGGTAGGTTGGGTTTTATTGACGTGTGTTTCAGCGGAGAGCTGGGAAAAGAGAGCTGGTGTGAGGATCTTTGTTTTATGGAGGTTGGCATCCGTTGAGAGAAGTTGGAGGAGGAGGAAAACAGATTGAAGAAGAGGAAACCGAGAGAAAGCCATGAATGGTTGGCCTGGTTTTGTTTGTTTCGGCAAATTTTATGGTTTGAGGTGAAGATTATGAAAGTTGGTGTAAAACAGAATGCTTAATGGTAAAGAGGTCTGAAGTAGAAGCAAAGCTAAACTATTAAAAAAATTAAAATTAAAGGGTTTAGGAGACGAGGCGAGAAAGATAAGTTCTTCAAGTTGCAGAATGGGAAGGTCATTACCAGTTTCAAGCATGTGCCTGCAAACTCTAGCTATCCAGGTGCCATTGCTGATCTCATCCCTATGCATACCCGCAGCAGTTCATAAACCAAGAGCAAGGCGGAAACATTGAGGATTTGGCGAGGGAGAAAGAGAAGAAGAGAAATGAGCAATCGTAAATGGCAAAAATATGATTGGATTGTGACACCAGTATAGAGAGGTAACTTATATCAAAATTACTTGTGGTACAAAACTTAATAGTGGCGAAGTCTGCATCATCTTGACAATAAAAGCTAGACAATATGAAATGCCACCTTTTCCCTTGTCATTTATCAACAGCCTAAAACATCTATATCCACATTTTCAACCTCACCCATTGTCACAGTATACAATCATACAAATCTCAGTAATAATAATTCAGTTCTGTTTATAGCATTGGGTTCATGTCATGGAATGTAGATTAAATGTTGTCAAATGAAAAGATTTTAGATTTTCACCAGCATTCGTGAGTACCAAAGATTAGTGTTCTTACATATCTATACAATAAAAAGCAAATGGAGATCAGAGAAATATATCATTGTGTAAAAGGCAATCAGGGAAAAAATGTTCTCTTTTCTAAAATCTCAACTAAGGGAACGGTTCAGAACTGATAATTGTCCAGAGTCTCCGTTCAACAAGAAAACCTCCAGAGGCACATAAGGAGAAGAGGCCATTGATGATCCAAACCTGTAGGTGGGTTGCAGTATTTTGCTACCTTTGGCACACTGAATAGTTAAGAGACGTGGTCCAGTTCTCATCTGCCATACCTGCAAGATGCTGCCCAAAAATAAATAAAAATTGCAAATAACTCTTGAAAAATTTAAATTAAGAACAGCATTAACAGGTACTGAAGAGGTTTTCCCATTGCTTCAGATTATTGTCAAACGTTTATATAACCTAGAGAATAATAGGCTATTCCTCACCCTGAAAGGGATAATCTAGAACAGATTATTGTCAAACGTTTATATAACCTAGAGAATAATAGGCTATTCCTCACCCTAAAAGGTATAATCTAGAAGGAAGAAAATAGAAAATAAAAAACTAGTAATACTTTGTTTCTCAGGACCTCATATCATGGACATTTGTTCTAAAAAAGGACATGACACACATTTGCTGGATGGTTAAGTGACATATTTGACAACTCTAAAGAGTAGGCAAACCTAATTGTAAACTATGTGTCACTAGATTGTAAATCAAGCCAGAAACTAGCCACTGAAGACTCCAAAAGGGCAAGATAGAGATACCCGAAAATAGCCACAAGAAATTCTCAAGCAATAACAAAAATTTTGAAACAGGATACACAGATCAGTCAGCATCTTTTAATACTCAAATAGAAGATACATATACTTCCTCCAAATGAAAAAAAAAAGATGAATATACCTCGATAATTCCTTTTCGGGGTGCATGAATAGCTAAACAAAGGCAATAATCACTCTTCACCGGTGCATAATAAGCAGAACTTGTTGCAGCATCTTTGTTGACTAGCATCTCCATGAAAACGCAGCTAGCATCGCGATAACCCTAAATGAAATGAAGTTTGTCATTAAAAGAGCCAAAAAAAAAAAGGACATAAAAAACAAAGAAATATAAGGAAGTTCACAGAAAACCTTCCACAATCGCACTATTACAAGTGCCTGAGTGTCTAATAGCAATATCCGACCCAGCGAATCTGTTATTGCAGCCAATGAGCCACTAGGTGATAACGTGAGCCTTTCACCCTTCCTAGGATGATCTTTCAAACATGTCAAAGGGGAAGCTGCAACAAGATAGGGTCAAAAATTCAGCTCCCGCTTTTAGTAAAAAGTTATCAACACCATGTAAATATGTTCCAAAAAACTTCATCAGTACAGAGACAGAGTCAGACATAGAGACAAAAGTAGTCAGAAATTATCAAATTCACCTAAAATTTTATTTATGTTCCCAAAAACAAGGAGTTTATGCATGCTCCAAAAATCCATTTATCTTTTTAAGAGCAGTTTCATTCACGAAACACACCTTTATCTTAAATTTATTTTACTAACAAATGCTATAACTGAAATATATGATGCAAAGGCAGGAGACAGCAAAAATCAAGAACAGAATGGAAGCACTAGCGGTAGGGAAATGAGGAGATAGAAGCAACGAGGATGTGACAGAGAAACACTATAAGCACATATAAAACAAAGAGATTTATCACGTAAAAGAGAAGAATTCACACAGAAAAAAGAAAAACATAAATTTACTAATATGTAAGTCAGATAATAACTTCTTAAGGGTACAAGTATTACCTAACTTTTTCAGGAACAATGTTTTCATTTCTCACAAGAAAAAATGTTTCTATTTATACATACAGCACCATTTATCACGAGGATGTGACAGAGAAACACTATAAGCACATATAAAACAAAGAGATTTATCACGTAAAAGAGAAGAATTCACACAGAAAAAAGAAAAACATAAATTTACTAATATGTAAGTCAGATAATAACTTCTTAAGGGTACAAGTATTACCTAACTTTTTCAGGAACAATGTTTTCATTTCTCACAAGATGATCGAAATTTTCATGTTTCTATTTATACATACATGCACCATTGTGTGCATACATGCTCAACGAGGATGTGACAGAGAAACACTATAAGCACATATAAAACAAAGAGATTTATCACGTAAAAGAGAAGAATTCACACAGTTCAGCTTTTTCAGGAACAATGTTTTCATTTCTCACAAGATAAATATTTCAAAAGTCTCAGTTCAATGATAATTTATAGTCAATACTCTAATTTATAAACAATTAAAATGATAAGAAAACAGAAGAAATCAACTAACTTTACCTCGAGCAAATGACTGAGGCTTTGGTTCTGATTTCTTAGGCGATTGTTCGCTGCGCCATATCATTTTAGACAAAGAAGATATTGTTGAAAATGTAGCAGGTACGACTTTCGATAGAATAGCTCCAACCAGGGACCTACTTCTGTCTTCTGAAAGTCTTTTAAAAAATGAAACAGTTGTTAATAAAACACAAAATGATAAACAACAAAGTGACTTGTGGATAGGAACAAGAGATCAATCCTAAATTCCAACTTAGAAGAAGAGATTGGAAAAGGGGTATATCCTTTGAAATCCTACCATACTAACCTGAATGCTGAAATCACAGTGTCCTCTCCAATAGTGACTGCACAGAAATAACGTTGACTTGACTGCCCAACAATAAAAGCAGCTGAATTCAAATACCAGAATAAGTTCAGAAACTTTCCATAATTCAGTGGGCAAACCACCAAAGTCTTAACATGTATGCTACAAAGTGGAATCAAGGAACTTGACAAAAAGCAAAAACAATGGTTTACTTGTTTTAGAAAACACATTTAAATGATCATGATACCAATTGTTCAGTAAATGTACTGTTTGGACACCTGGCATAGAATCTAAACAGAGAAACTGTAGGTTATCAGAATTAGGAAAACAAATTATCACCTGCACTTCCATCAGCGGTGGAGGCATTAGACCAGTAATTGCTGCATCGGCACATGGCCCATACTTGCTGACATTCCACAACTGATGAGACAACCTTTCATATGAATTTTCCAAATCCTCTGAATCTCTCTGTTTCGGCCTCTGATCCCAAAAATTAGAATTTGAGTCTTGAAACCATCGCTGCAGCATTTTCTACATCTCAAGAATGGAAAGCTGTTAGATCATAAGAAATTAAGTTTCCAGGAGGCTAGAAGTTTGAAATGAAACAAATACGGAACTATGGAAAGTAAACACAAATCAACCCTCCATCCAAGACTCAAATACATTGCGATAGATCCCAATCCAGGACAAAAGATATTTATTTATTTTATTTAAAGATAGCATTATGATTTTTTTTTCTTTTTTTCCAAAGACAAACCTTTAACTATAATTCCAATAGTTACCTGAATCTCAGAACCATCAAAACGGGCAAGTACTCCAGGCATTACAACACAAACCTCCTCCTCTGCTGTATCTTGAGTTAAATCTCTCCTACTTCCACGGACTCGCAACTTTAGAATCCGTCCAGGATGTATCAACTGCAAGCACAAATCTCAATCAATTAGTTCCTAGATCATTGCAATGATAATACGCACAGAATCGGAAAGACCACCTACACACACAAGAATAGCATGACCATCTGAGTTTGCTCATACCTAATTATCAAAGAACAGCAATCCAGCCAGATTAATAGGAAACATTTCCAACGTAGAATGTACCTTGTCCCTAAGAATTAATTCCATGTACTCCCTAACGATTGCTTTGCCTCACTCATAAAGCTATACAAAATGCAAAAACATTTATCATACAACATGGCCTCACTCATAAAGCTATACAAAATGCAAAAACATTTATCATACAACATGGCGTGCTAAGAATTGTTGTGCTTCTACTCAACTTTAAATTAAACTCCCATTTTTAACTCAATAAGTTATCATTTTCAACCCAAAATTAAATAAATTTCAAAATGCCAACGTTTTTTCAAGAAATTAATGAAAAAAAATATAATTTAATTCCAAAAAATAAAATATAATAAAGTTACCTGTCGGTGCACCAGATCACCTTTCAAATCATAAACCAAAAAGTAACCTCTCGAGGTCCCAACGGCAAGGGCTCTAATTTCTTCAAACACCAACCACTCAATAGCGGTTATGTACTCGGAGGCGATTGGGGAAAGCTCGGGTCGGATTTTGGCCACGAGGCCTTCCGGGTCGGCCCAGTTAATAATCACGGTTTGATATCTGTTGGCGAGAGCGATGGTGTGCACGTCCAAGGCGCAGAGAAGGTTAGGATCGTTCACCAGCCAGCCTTCCTTGCCCGCGCCGAGGTCACTGAGATCCGTGCAGGCGATGGACCCCACCTCCGTCGTGTGCGTGCGTTTTGACATTTTTTTCGTGTCGTTTTGATTGGGCTCCACCGTTTCCCGTTTACGCCATATGGATGGATCGGAGAAAGAGTACGAGCAAAGTTAACCAGTAAGAAGAAGGTACCGAAGAAACGATTATGCGCTTGCTATTGTTTTTGAAAGTGCATTTGTTCCTAAGAAAAATTCATTTATTATTTTGTCTAAAAATGTGAAAAAAAAAGAAATTTTATGACTAATTGTGTGCAAATGATTTTTTAATAGCAGCACATAATTTTTACACAAATATAATTTATAATTCAAAACAAACAAAAAATGTAAAGTCTAATAATAGTTTTTATTTACAACAATTCCAAAAGACTTATTGTATGTTTTCTTATGGAATTGAATAATGAGAATGTAGAATGAAAATTATTGATAGTGTTTAACTATAAACAAATGAGAATGAGATTGGAAGTGAGTGAGAGATGAGAATTTTATTCTCATGAAAAGGTAGAAATGAATATGAAGACATTAATTATTATTTATATTTTTAGTAAAAATTAAAAATTAATTTTTATTTAAAAAAATAGTAATTATTTTATAATTACGTTGCCATTTAGTGTTAGGTTAAAACTTCACTATTAATAGTGGGATAAAAGTAAATTATTAGCTAAAGTCCAACGGTTCTTAATAATTAATTAAAACTAAGTAAAATATTAAAATTTATTGAGTAAAAAGAATTTCACTAGTTAAAGAAGATTATATTAAGATGCTTTACTAATTAAATAGGGTGAAGAATCAAGAATCCCAAAAAATATACTTTTTATGTGATAGCACTCTAACCAATAACAGCTCTTTTAATTTTCTCTATTCAAATATAAACAAAATAAGTTATATTAATATATTGTAATTCTTTTTTTGGATAGAACTGTAATATAATATTTGCATTAAAAGTTAGAGGCATAAATCATTCGCACATGTCAATTCATTCATAATTTTGTTCTAAATGCATTAATAGATTATTTTTAATTTCTTGATAATCACTCATGATTAATTTAGTATTCAGTTTTTAAATTATAATATCTAAAAATAAAATCAATTAACTATTCATGCAGTTGACTTTTAAAAAATAAACATATGAGTAAAAATTGAAAAAAAATATTAAGTCAAAAATATTATATTTCAACTTATAAAAATTATCTTCACGAGATTATTTTTTTTTCTACAATGAACTTAAAAAAATTTCTGCAAATAATTAAAGGAGTAATTTTCTTTTAAAAATTAAAAAGATATGGAAGTTACTTAAATTTAAGGATTCACAATAATTTCAATATTAATACTTTAAACATACATACACATCATAGAAAAATTATTATAATAATAATTAATAATAATAATCAATTAAAGTGATTTTAATAACTTATAATAATTATAAAATAAATCAATACATGAGTGACAACTAAAAAAATCTAACCGATAATTTCCCACCGGACTGCTCCTTAAATTTTATGGGCTTACGTGTCATTCTCTCAAACTAAAAGTAACTAACTGATAATTTCCCACCCAAAACGCACCGTTAGATAAAATCCGAAGAAAGTATAAATTAAAAAATAAATTATCATTATTCCAAACTTTTCTCTGTCTCCCTCCAAAATGCAGGACCTCTCCTTCTCTAAAACCCTAAACCCTTTACCTTTTTTTCCTAAACCCCATTTCCAACTTTCCCGCCAATTCCCCCAATTTTCCCGCCTAGGCATTCGGGCCTTAGCGGGACGGAGCAAGAAGAAGCCGGGCGGGGAGTCCTCAGGCCGGCTAGAAGGAAACGCAGCGTTTCGGCGCAGATCAAAGCGCAAACCAAAGTACAGGCCCGTCAACCTCGCAGACTACCCCTTTTACCGCTTTAAAAACTCCAACAAGAAAACCCTCTATGCCGACAACTTCACCGAGTCGGAGCTCGAAATGATCGGATTGGGGTACGACCGGATGGTCCGGTTCATGGAAAAGGACGACCCGGATTTGCGCCACCCTTATGACTGGTACAAGTACGGGGAGTATGGGCCCTACTCGTGGCGCGGTGTTGTAGTTGGTGAGCCGGTACGCGGCCGTTTTAGTGATGAACGTGTGAGAATGTACAGTCCGGTGAAGGACCATGAAGAGTGGGAGAAAATTGAGCAACATGAAATGGGTATTGATTTTGGGAAAAGATTGAAGAAAATGGATAAGAGTGTAGGGTTTAGGTACTTTTGGGTGTTTGTGAGACACCCCAGATGGAGAGTTAATGAAAAGCCGTGGGAGCAATGGACTTTGGTTGCTGAAGTTGTTCTTGAAGCGGGCAAAATGAGGTTGGATAAGTGGAATTTGATGGGTAGGTTGGGGAATAAAGCTAGATCTTTGATAACACAATGTGCTGCTTGGATGAGGCCGGATATTATTTATATTAAGAGGCCAGTTTATCAGTGTAGGTTTGAGCCTCAAGATAATTTTTTTAAGGCGATATTGCCATTTCTTGATCCGAAAACAGAGGGGAGTTTTTTATTTGAGTTGAGGAATGATGATGATGGGAGTGTGGAGATGTGTACTTATTTTGGTGGGTTGTGTAAGATCGCGAGGGTTAGTCCTAAGGCTTTTGTGGATGATGTAGTGGATGCGTATGAGAAGTTGAGCGAGGAGAAGAAGTCCAAGTGTTTGGAGTTTTTGTTGTCAAATCATCCTGTGCAGCTGTTGCATCCGTACACGAAAGAGTGGAAGGCTAAGTTGGAAGAAGAGGAGCTGGGTTGTGATGCCCCGGATGATGATGAGGATGACCCCGGTAGTAATGGTGAGAACGAATTTACTGATTGGATTGAGGATGATAGCGATGGTAGCGATGATGGTGAGTTTGTTGATGAGAATGATGATGTGGTTATGGACATGGATAAGGGTGGAGGTGATGAATTGGGAGATGAAGATGAAGATGATGATGATGATGGTGAAGAGGAATTTGATCCAGAGGAGGGTAAGAAGTTCTGGGAGGAGGAGTTTAAGAAGGCGACGAGTAATTCTGAAAGAATGGAAATGCTTGCAAAACGAAGTGTGGAAACATCTACTAAGTTCTATAAGAAGCAGTTGGAGTTGATGAAATCAGAGGAGAAGAAAAATGTTGCAGAAGATGGAGATGAAACTGCTTTGCGGGGTAAAAGAGCCAAAGTGACCCCTGAAGAATGGAAGCTTGCTGGGTTTGGGCCATGGAGGAAGAGGGTTAAGAAGAGCAAAATTCCTCCTGAGTTGTTTCTGCGATCAGCAGTTAGGCCTTTTACTTACAGGAACCTTGTGAAGGAAATTGTTTTGACGAGACATGCTATTTTGGATGGAGATATTGGTGTAAAAAAGTGATGCATAGGACTTATGCTGAGGGATTTTCTCTATGTAAAAGTAACAATGATCAAGCAATTATGAATTCCACTGGATGTCAAATCAATAGCACTGCTTGTCCATGTTTATGCAAAATTTTGGTATTTCATGTTTGCAGAAAGTTTTGTTTGGAAGTTGAGAGTAGCCAAGGTGTACATCTATTAGGATTTGTATGCATCATCTGAAATGATATGAGGGATTTTTCTGCATTTTTTTTTCCCTGTTTTGCTTTTCTTTTTTCCTCTCATGTAAGGTTCCCATGATCATCTTCTCTGTTTCTTGAATGACCATAACTTTAAATTTCTTGCTTACTGAAATCAAGTTCTAATTCTGTTTCTCTAACAGACAATATTTCAGCATTAAGCTTTCAAGTATCTGTAAGAAATTCTTATAGTAATACACATCCACCAACATATAAAATCACATTGTAAGTCCATGACTAATGGTTAAGTTCATACAAGGAATATTTTAGTTCAACTGCAAATGGAAAATGAACAAATAAATAAGTAACCCCGCAAATAGAAAACTTTTGTCTGAATTCTGGAAAGCTATTCCAGAATTCAAATACAAATTGGATGATGTATCACATATGTATCTACCTAACTGAAACTAGATCTCATGTTTAATCTTCAAAAAGACGCCACTACTAGAAGTTTAACTTGTCATGGTGGCAATAAACCTACACACAACCGCATTATATGGAATTCTGGATTCTGTCATTCAGCAGGAGGAGCTCCGTAATGTGCTGTCACACTTGCAGGGAAGAGCAGGAGGAGCTCCAGCCTTTACAATGGGGAAAATAATGTGCTGTGTAAGAACACACAGGGAAGAGCATCTCTCTAATATGTTGGCACAATTGCCGGGAAGAAAATCTCTCTAACTCCTTCAGCCTTTACAATGGGGAAAATAATGCTTGATGAACCCTGGAAAATGTAAGAACAAGATATCATTAGAAAGAAAAAAATGACAGAAATCATTGAGGCTGGGCCCAAGTATAAATTAAAGTTTCAAGAACCAAAGATACAGAAATCAATCTAGCTCCAATCTACATACGTTAATGGAAGTAATAAGCGACCAACTCCAAAGACTGCTCCAGCAAAGAAATGGACTACCAAACTCAAAGGGTGAGGGTTTAGACCTGATAGCAGAGCTATTGGTCCATTTGTAAAAGCACCTCCAAGGCTCAAGTGGTCGAAACATGCTTGTTGCATTTCATTTCTTGATGGATCGGATGATGCACAAAAACCCTTGTAAAGGGCAGCTGCAAGTGTATTTATTGTAGATGCCACTGGCTGCAAGCAAGATCATGTGCAGTCTTGTAAGTAAAAGGTCTGGAATTATGTTTCTGAGGTACAGAGTAGTGGTTCTAAGTGTGAATTTTTCTCAATTCAAGGAAAATGGTAAAAATATCATAACCAGAGCTGCAAAACACATGAACCATAAGATATGGAATTTATAAATGCAGCTTACTTTACAAAGGGTGTAAAAGGATTTGAGATGTTTGCAAACGGCAGGTGCATCATCAAGATCATGGAGAGGTCTAAGAAGATCCCTTAGTACAACAATATCAGATAAAGCCACTGTCATTCCTCTTCCTAATAAGGGATGCCGCATTTTGAATGCATCCCCTGGTAAAAGTGCACCCGGAGTTGGATATGGAGCAGCAGGCATGCCTCTGTTGGTCATTGTTCGTATCTTTCCTTTCTCAATTGCAGACAAGAAAGCGGAGTAGAGTTCAGTGGGAATCTGAAATATGCAGCTCCCTTCATTAGTCTAAAGAATCAATAAACAAGCAAACATGGAACTGTTTCCTAAGGAGTTAAATCTTTGGTTTCAAAAGCATTAAACATCGAGCTATCGCCAAAACATTCATGACCCTGTTGAATAAGCTAATCCAGCATTCACATTTCACTGGGTTTACAGGACACAACGGGGGAGCCACGACAGTTCTCAAATAATGAGTCATTTCTCCATTGGAAATGGATGGAACATTTTGGCCAGGCACATCCACCAAACAGTGAATCTCAGTGCTACTGATAGGATAAAACAAGATTGGCGCAGGATCGGCCAATATAACATGTCCATGATTTTTGTATGGCAGTTCACAGTTCTCCAGGACCAAACCAACAAAAAAAGAAGGGATTTCAACCTCCAGAAATGGTGAGCTAAATTATTTATTATGTTACAGTCGCTAACTTGAAGTTCATTTTACATTTAAAGCACCATGCCCTGAATATAAGTAGGAACTGAAGCATTGTATCATAATTTTAATAATTGTGCAAGAATGACAGTTCACCTTAGGGTTGCAAAGAGGCGCCGCAAATTCGAAAAACGGCCATCACATACTACTGTAAGGGGAGCATATGCTGTAAGCTTTTCCCCAGTCTTGGTTTTGTTTTCCACCCCTTTAATAGTCCCCTCTTCTTCAACCAGAGACATCACTGTTCCTTGCTCCAATCGTACACTGAAAAATAAGAAATATCGACACAAGTAGAGTTGCAGATAAACTAAGTTAGTTTTATAGTCTTATCATATGATACTGATCTAAAACTTTACAGTAAAGTATCAAATCTTGAGAATGGTAAGAGCCTGCGAAAACACAATTCCTATTTATTGTAGAATCAATTTCTAAGATTAAAGTAACAAGTGAAAACCAATTTGAAATGAACAATGCTTGAAGGAAAAGAATATTACTTGGAAAGAGTTGCAGCCTTTGTGCCCATCCTTTGGATGAAACGGCCATTGTGAAAACTTGTTCCAGACACATCTGAATGGAAATTTTCTGAGGGGTAAGGTACTTTGGTACTTTTTCCATTTTTGTAGAGAGCATATCCAAACACTTGCTCAGCATCAATCTCAATCACACACGTAATTAATACTCTTATCAATTAATTAAATTTTGCTTACCCTCAAGACCTGACTCGATCAACTTAAGGTAGCCTCCTGGTTGTAGGAGTTCACCAACAATTCTGTCAGGCTCGGTTAGGTCTCTTCCAATCACTGGCACTCAGCATCCTGAAGCAAAATATAGCAAAAATCAAGGCTCAGTTCATACTCAAAAACAACAATCTGACATGGAAACAAATACCCTTAGAGAGTTTGAGTTGGAAGAGACTATGACCTTGCCAAGGGTGTAAGCTAGAGCTGAACCTGCAACTCCAGCGCCTACAATGATTACATCAGGACCTCCAGTAGAATCTACATGGCCTGCTCCATTTTCAGAGTTTCTCAGATGTTCATTTCCTTGTATCCCCAGTGAAGAAGCTTTGCTCTTCTCCTTTCCTCTTGAACAATGCAAGAAAAGCAGCCCCGAGAGAAGCAACCGCTGCTCCCAATACATAATGATAAACCACCATCTTAAATTATATCAATGAGTTGATACTAATTAAAGAAGAAGTGAATCAGAGATGATTCTTTCCCCCTTTTAAATCTCTTTCTTGCTTCTATCTCTGGCTTCTGTTGGTAATATTCATGTTGCAATGCAGCTAAAGTTTGAGGCTTTATATAGAGACTTCAAAAATCAAAATAGAGACACCTACAATTAAGAGGTTATGCCAGCGTTCAACAGACGAGAAGGGTACGGGCAGTGTTCTAAACTGAAAATAAATGAGAAATTTTCAATTATATTAAAAAGTGGAATGTGTTAATGACTAGGTGATCAGAAACCATTGAAGCCAAACAGTTGTAGAGCCGGGAAAAAAAAAAATGGTTCACTAGTAGATAAATCGAAGAATCACTGACATGAGCATCATTTGTCTAAAAGCGGAAATTTTGTGGCAACGGTAATTTTCTTTTTCTTCTTCTTTTTTTTTTTTTTTGGCACTTTACATCCCTCAAATTAGCAGTAGGCAGTTGAGATGCAGAGGAATAAAATGCCACTGATGACAGTTTCAGGGTAATTAGAGGCGATTGATTCAAAAATAATGTTCCACCCCACTCAACTTAGATGCCACAAGTTAAAATTACAGAAATTGAAGTGAAGGAGAAATTTTTCCTTGTTCCTTTTCATTAAAAACCTGATGATTTCTGATCCAAAAGATTTTCTGCTAAAAAAAAATGAAATAAAAGGGGAAGTGTATATAATATACATATTGAATCAGTTCAAGGCTCAAATTAATCGTGATCGGTACATAAACATTAACCAAAGTGGCAATTAGTCAACTCAAATGTTGCACAAATGAAAAACTAACATCACACACGTTCTGTATAAAAGAGAGAGGGAAGCTTACATATGGAAGAAGTGGGGCTGGGGGAGGCAGAGAAGGAAAAACCAATGAATGGTGAGAGTAGTGACAGTATTGCTAGAAGGAAAGAGAATAGATGATGATTGCTCATCGCTTTTGAAAGTATAAATAGTAGAGGAAAATATAATGTACCAGTCCTGCTACATTATCATTGCTGACTTAAAATTGAACCGTTTTATCATGTTAACAGGATGACGTGATAGGAATGTCTGAGTTTCAACTAAGCATTATCATCAAAGTCTGGAAACTCTTCACCAATTTTTCCTCATGGATGAAAGTTGGAGCCTGACTGGCGGGGGCTGCTGTTGCTTAGGGTTTATCTCCCGCCAGCCGTTGCAATTTTTGAAGTTGAGCAGCTGTTGTTTCACAACATCAATATTGATGATTCCATTGGGCATCCTGCAAGTTTTTTTTTTGGTACTTATGACACTGACATCATACATCGTGCAGCTGGCAGCCACGATAAAAATGTTTTTCAAATTGAGAAATTACCATAATTATCCTACACAATCAATGCCAATGGTGAAGGGGCAAACAACGGTGACGACTAATGAAGAGTAACTCTGAAAAGGAGCAAAGTATCAATATATCAACAATCATTTCAAACTGAAACAACAGCAAACTTCAGGGGGTAACCCAAACTGCCCAAATTTTATATTTATAGACTGTAGAGCTCTGTCTTCCTCTCCTTTCTTCCCTGTAATATCAGTAGCTTAAGGATATATTGTGAACTAAGATAACACTCATGATTGTCTAAAATTATTACACAAATTGTTGTATGTATATATATATATATATATCTTTGAAACAAGGGCTGCTTCTGATTCTGTCGGTGCTTGAAACAATTTAGTCATTCTTTATATTCCTATATCTTTAGAGTCAATAATTTTATTTGAGGAACTACTGAACTCAATCACTTGCTGCCATTAAGAGAAATCTTATTTTATTATCTAATTAAGAGAGATTCTTATTGTTGATCAATATGAAATTGATAAAAAAAAATCCAAATTCGCTAATATATATATATTTCAAGGTTTCAAAAGGCTCTCCAACTCTTCACACCTGCAGAAAATGAGCTAAAATTCAAATTTGCTATCACAAAGCCAATCGACTGGTCAGAAACTACAATGCTCATACCGTAGTTACTAGCAAAAGATGCAGATTACTGTGAGATTAAATTTGTTTCATTAGCCTACTTATGTGATGTGTAAACGAGAGACACAGAAGGCTAAACTTGCGTAGGCTCTATACATTTAAGTATAATGGCAACTTCAAATCACAACCATCACCCGTCCAGACCATTAAATACAAGATACAGCAAATCAGGACCAATTGCGGTTAATGAAAAGCAATATTCATCTGTCGCACTAGAGTCCTGACCCGAAATTGTTCAAGAGCCAAAGTATTCCTCAGGGACATAAAATCTCAACCCAACGGCCTGCAAACAAGAGAAATTAGATTAGTCAATGGACTGAAGAAGGCGGAACTAAACCAATTAAACCCAATCTAAAGTGTTAATACACCATATGGTAACAAGTCGATGCTGGTTCTCTTGACTAAGTTTCTAAAGACCGCCACTCTCCTTTAAGCAAGATCTAAACCTGACACTTATCATCATGACCCACCAAAAGAGCGACGCCTCCCATGAGGTTCGACATAATGATATTATGAAAACATGGTGCAATTTCAAAAAGTTATAAACACAATTTTTTCTTTCATTTGAAAAAAGAATGAATGAACACACTTCAGCATTCAGCAGATTGACCAAGAAAATTAGATAATCATTACCAAGTATAAATCAAATCAGTATGTCAACAAATTAGCAAAAGTCAATATGTATTCCCCTAGAATTGGCATGGGGAGCAGCTGCGCGGTGGCAGCGCAGCTGCCCCAAACGCATCTTAAATCAAAGATAACTTCTGCATCAAGTCAATACAATGACATATAACTTTGACAATAACGACATACAACTTTGACAATACCTTTGCAAACTGAATATCAGCATCACTATGATCATTTTTTCTCCCAGCAGCATCACCAACATAAAATGATCTACACAATGCAGACAAAAGATCAGTTAAAGAAGATCCTTAATTCAAATCTTACCATAAATTAAATTAAATTAAAATTTTATTTTTAAAATAGTGATGATTATTAGTAACAGGATGCAAATTTCACCAAAATGGATAATAGGACGGACAAGACTGCTTATAGATAATGTTTCTATGTGACGACTATAGGTGAAAAATATTAGAAGAACAATAAAGCCTAAGTGAAAGAAGAGGAGAATAACTCATCCATATCGATAGAAATGCCAGAGTTGAAATATTTCTCCATAATTTGCCACATCCCAGGTTTGGGCTTGCGGAAGGGATCTTCAGCTTTACCACTTGCTAGCCCGCATGCAACAAAAACCTGCATAAATAAATTTGGAAATCCACTCCTTAAATGCATCCCAATCATTTTCAATTGCAATAAAGAGATTAATTTTGTTACATACTTAAGAAATCATAGAGGTTATTCTTAAAATAATTAGGTTAAAAATCAATGAGCTATATGTTTTTCCTAATTCCATTTATGATTGCAATCATGTAACAAATCACAGTTCAAAAGGTGGAACAAATTGGTTTAAAGTACCTACTTTCATCTGGCCACAGAATGCAACAAATACCATCTGAAATCAAGCAACACATTTGGACTCTTAAAAGGTACAGCAGCTCAAGATTTTCACATACCAGAACACTAACTGACCCATCATTTGCTAGTTTTGTAACTTATTTAGAATCATATAAACTCCAGAACTATGTAACAGGACACGTGGAGGGCAATCCAATTAACACCATCTTTCAAGTTGATTATAGAAGGTCATTATGATCAACAAAATTATGCATAAATGGATTGCAATGTGCAAGAAACCCAGCCAATCCATGAAGCACTACGATGGTAGGGCAATTCTGAATAGAGAACAAGTTCAGCACCCAAATAATTTTAAAGCGGGGACTGTTTGTGATACTTTAAGGATAGTAGGGCAATTCTGAATAGAGAACAAGTTCAGCACCTGAATAATTTTAAAGCGGGATTGTTTGTGATATTTTAAGGATATTTCAAGAAAGCCTAAGTAAGTTGTTAAATTGGCATGCTAAGATAATGACTTAATAATATGTTAGATCCATGGAAACTTATGTTAGGCGCAAATATAAAGATGCAGGGGCTGTTTAGTAATTTTAAGGGCAGGGGCTGTTTAGTAATTTTAAGGGCAGGGGCAGTTTGGTAATTTTATTTATTAGGGTTCAGCTATAAATAAGATATTATGGAGTCATTTAGGGTTTTTAATGTGAGTTTTGTCTGGTGTTAGGAACCATTAGGCGTTTTGGGAGAGATTGACCTACCTCTCGAATTATAGGTCAGGATTGTTTGTTTTCTTTTGATTTAATCAATAAAAGTCAGCCCTAATTTAGCCCTAAGTCCTATCATAATACTTCTAAATTTGGAAAATCAATATTAACAAAAAGACAATTTAAACATATATAATTTGCATCTCAGATTTAGAATTCAAGTTCATGCTGAATTGTATAGTCCAAATACCAACTCTTAACCATTAAATCCCACATAAATAAAATTACATACATGTATCATTTAAATAAACTGTTAAACAACCTGTATGGGGACCGTCACACACTTGATGAAATTGTTGAGACGTCCCAGTTTTGAGTCCACAGCTATCTGTCTTTTGTTCTTCCAGCGTTCAATGTTAGCTTCGTTGGTGAAAATTACCTGATGGTTACACATACAAAAGTTTTACAACCTTTAATCAACAAACTGATCAAAAAATGTAGTTTTACTAGCACTGTAATCATTGCCGTACATAAATACAAATATAATCAGAAAGCTTTTGGGGGAGAACAATCGAAAAAGACACATACCAGCTTGTAGCCATCATTATACAAGCTGTGCAGCTTGTCTGGTACTGAAGGATACATAAGGGACCAAGCATCTGCGCCTACTCTGGAATCAAATTTGTATACTTAAGCTATTAATCAAACCTATCAAAATGATGCTTTGGTGTGTATACAAATGAGCTAAGCTGATAGCTCCATAATGCTAAAAAGTTTCTTCCCAACATAACTATAACAAACCTCATCCAACAGCTGGAGAGATGTCTCTATTTCAAACAAAAACTTCCAAAACGCACTTTTACAAAAAGGCATTTTGTGGGTGTGGATAGGTCTGCATAAGTAAGAAAGAGAGAGGGTACAACCTTTGGCAAAGCAATGAACCTAGTAATTATTATGGAGCTTTAAGAGTAATGGAAATCATGAGATAAATACATTCCATTAGTCACTTTTGTCTAAAAGACCTTTGTCAGAAAAATACTTTCCTAGGTTTTTAGTAGAGATATGTCATAACAAATGCCTAAAAGGAGAATATGATTATACCTTTTCACATTTGTTTTCACAAGACATCCATCAAAATCAAATGCAGCAATTTTCTTTGAATCATGTAGACCATCAGCCTAAAAACATCAAAGTGCATAAGAATGTGTGATCACACAAGCGCTCTATGATAATGTTAAAAGATAAATCATGTGAAGTCCTCAAGACCAACAACAGGTTATCAATGCAAGTCCAATAAGGTACATGAGTACACATGTACAGACATGTATGCATTATGCAACTGTTCAGAAAGCAGATATGCAGCAATAACATAATCAAAGTTACAACAACCCATAAAATAAAGAATAAGACAAGATTACTCTAATGACTAAAATCCACACAGCAGAGACAAAGATAAATAATACTACCCACTTAGCGAACATGAAATTCTTGACAACACTTATCACTAAGAAATCCTTACCAACAAATAATAATGAATATTTCACTGTAATCCATTATGGTCAACATCCAATATACAAGAAAAGACAGTGAATCAGTTCCATTCATTGATAAGACCAGAATCTCACCCGCTCAAGAAATATGACTGTTTGGAATGCCTTCCAATTTGGTAACAGCGTAGCATTCTGAATGGGGGAAAAGAAGAAAAAGAAGAAGCAGATGATGAACATGTATACATCTTTGTTAGGGCGTGAGGAAAACAAAAAGATAAAGAGATGAGCTAGGGCAAAAGCATATTTCTAAGGCAAAATGAAATCTAAAAAATATAGTTAGAACCAGAATTACCAGACCTTATACTTGTCCTTGATGTCAGAGACTGAAAATGCTATCTCTAGATTAGCTTCCTCACCAGGGGCTGATAACTTCAAGCAATTACATGTAAAAGAAAATATGGAGCCAAATTCTTAAATTTGTTGTTAAAACCTTTCTGTTAATAACCAGAAAACAATGAAAATACACTCATAAAGTTCATCAATCACCAAACAACCCCGGTGAGAGAGCATCTACCTACCTTTCTTTTCTTTGAATTTGTACTCTCCAGTTTAACCTCTTCTTCATCTTCGTCTGTTTTCTGAACCTAATTATGCAGAAGATTTAACACATAAGAGAGAGATAAAATAACAATCATGTAATATAAGAATCAGACAACCTAGGACATTTACCACCAACCCCTTCGAATTTCCTTCACTTCCATCAAAAGCCTGCAAAGTTCCCACAAATTGCTTATGTAGACAAAAACAATGACAAGCTACTAATTTTATTGCTAGGAAAAAGAAGTTCCTCATTACTTTTCCTTACCACTGAGAATTATTGACTTTGTTTACCAAATAAAAAGTTGCAAAATATGGCAAAAATCAACTCGTACCTCATCTAGAGAGGTCTGGCATTTGGCAACCAATGTCTTCAGAGCTTCCTGATCAGCACTCTGATTATATATAAACCAGAAAAAGTAATCAATTCTTCAAATGATGCTGCGCATTGCATTTTCTATGAGAATAACAGAGTAAAGAAAACACGCCCAAAATAAATAAATAAGAAAAAGGCAAGTAATATATTTCAGAATTTTGCTATATCCAACACCTTATCAAGCGAAATACAAGACCTAATAAATTAAACTTAAAGGAAAGTTTTGGCTCCACTTCCTTTCAGTGTGTTGCCACACTTTCTACATTTTTTAATTTTCGCCAAGTTTCTCGGCAAACACTCAAAAACCCTAAAACATACTTCAGTTCAAATTCATGCATTCAAGTGACGTAATATTCTAAAATGTGACATTTTTATGCAAAATAAATAAATAAATAAAATAAGAGGAACTTCTTTTTTAAAATCCCATTATGTGCATAAAACCCTAGAACCCAAACCTTAAGTCATAAAGTAAAAAAAGAACGGAAGAACACCTGAAGCGAATAAAATCCTTGGATGGAATCAGCAGAATCAATGGGCTCAGAAACGATCGGAAAGCAATCCACGTGGTGCCATTTCGTCATGTCAAACCCACGCGAGTCTCTGGTGACGGAACCTAATCTCAAAGCATTGGCCGCAATAGCCTTGGAGCACTTTTTGCATGATGACCTATTCGATTTCGCGTACTCGGCGACGACTTTGGGTGGCATTTGCGGCGGCGACGGCGGCGTGGACGACGTCGCTTTTTTTATTTGGAAGCGGATGCTGTGAAAGTATTTTTGTGTTCTCTGGCACCGGCCGTGGAAACGAAGTACTAACTGTTGGGGAACGATAGCGTTACCGATGGTTGCACGGAAAGTAGAGAGGTTTAGCATTAAGAGACGAGACGATACGAGACGTGAGTCGAGAAAATAGTTTTCTGGGTAACTTTCCCGCCATTTCTTCGGGTACGGGTCCACCGGTTCACCATACACTCATTTTTATTCTTATAAATAAAAAAATATAAAACATTTTAGACTAAAACCATATAATAGAGAGGGAAGAGAAATTCGTATACCCTATATTTATTTTGTTATAAAAAAATATTTTAATATTTTAAATGTGTATTAATTATTCATTTTAAATTGATAAAAATTATTTAACAATCACTAAATTTTTAGTTACTATTTAGAAGTTAAATGGAGTTATAGCAAATTGACATTTTTATCTTTAAAATTTAAATTAAAATAAAAAAATTATCATTTATATGTCTTTAAATTTTCTTATTAACATTTGTATATTCTTAAATTATCACTTATATTATATAAAAGACTAAATTATCTCTCTTATGTTATTATATTTAAACGACAAATAATGATTTAATAAATAATAGATACCTTTCATTAATTTAAGATAAATAATTGATATATTCTTAAAGTGTCGTAATATTTTTTATAATGGAGAAAATTAAAAATATATTAATGATAATTTCTCTAATGCAAATACCTTATTAATAATAATATATTATTAATAATTTTTTTATCCATTTATTTAACTAGAGCTAAACGCTCATATATATAAGATATGAAAAAAAATGGTATTATTATAAACTTTCTAGGGTGGAACAAATAATAAATTCACCACATTTACAACAATTTTGTAGTATTATTGTATTAAGAAGCCATATGTACTTTGCATCCATTTTTCTTTATTTCGTTCACATAAAAAGATAAAATCTAAGAAGGAAAAAAAATTAAAATTTGTCAAAATTGAAAAATAGAAATAAAAATAAAAATTACTTTTTTGCTTTTAATCATTGTTTTCTAAATATTACCAAAATGTCAAAGGAGGATGGTAAAAACTGTCATCGATCGGTAAGCTTCATCTTGTTTGCTAAATTTTTTATTTGGGATTTTGCTTATGGATCCCTACGATGAACAGAGGCTGAGGGATGAGGTGCTTTACCTCCACTCTCTCTGGCACCTGGGCCCACCTGGTAACCCTAACCCTAGCCCGAATTCGATAGCCAGGCCCAGAACCAGACCGGAAGCCCCATCAACAGTGGCACTCCGCGCACACACCCGCACCACGCCCTTCAAGAAGAAGAAGAAGAATTCTGTGAAACAACCATTAAGTGGAAGTGGCACGTCTGAATCGGAACCGGGTCTTGATTCGGGCCCAGATTGGCCCGTCAACCCACCTCCTCCAGTTGCCACTAGCTGGTCAGATGAGAAACCGAAGACCCGACCCGAACCCCTGTCATCTCAAGACCAAACCAAATTGTTTGCAATGCAAGTGCAGCACAGGGCTATTGAATCTTGCATTGAGTTTTTCTCTAAAAGGGTTGGTGGAGAAGGCATCGAAGATGACGAAAGTGAGGAACTTGACGAGGAAGATTATTTGACTGAGAATGATAGGCGTGTGGACAGTGAAGTGTACAATTTCTTGCTTGAATTGTTCATAAATGATGAGAAGTTGAGGCGTTATTATGAGAAGAATAATGAGACTGGTGATTTTAGTTGTTTGGTTTGTTTTGGCATTGGTAAGAGAGTTAACAAGAGGTATAAAGATTGTGTGGGACTTGTTCAGCATTCGATATCTATATCGAAAACGAAGATAAAGAGAGCTCATAGAGCTTTTGGGCAGGTTGTCTGTAAGGTTCTTGGATGGGATATTGAAAGGTTGCCAGTGATCGTATTGAAGGGTGAGCCTCTTGGAAAATCTTTAGCGAATTCAAGCTTAACCCAGGTATTGGTTTGTAATATCAGAACTTTTGAGGCTTGTGTATAGTTTGCTTGAATTCTGTAGATAACTTGAAGCTTGTGAGTTGGGTTAAATTTTGCAGAATGTAGCAGCAAGGGAAAATGATGAAGTTAATGTGGGGCATATGACCGTTGTTGAGGATAATGGGGGTCCTGAAGGTGGAAATAATGGTGAAGTAATTGAGACGGTGGTCACAGACGTTAATAAGAATGATGGTAAATTGATGATTTGTGAGGTTAGTGATTTGCATTATTTTAGCTATTATTTGTTGTGTGGTGCTATGTGGAAGCCTCGAAAGGTCTAGGTATGTCATTCGGTATTGGTAATTATCATTGATTGCTCTTGGTTGCAGAATGCTATGAAGGTATATGATGGCAATAAATGTCTTGAAAATCCTGATAGCAAGGTCGTGAACATGGAGGCAGATAGAGGCCTAGCAGTGGATTGGCATGTGAGGATATTGTCTTTATGATATGCAAATAAAAGGTTTTTTTTTGGCCTTTTTTTAATGAAATTACAGAAGAGATCTTTCTTTCTTTCTTTCCTTTTTTTTTTTAAAGACAAAGGATGCCAATAAAGGTCTTGAGGAACATGATTGCAAGTTTATGAATCCAGAAGTTGATAAAGATATAGTGGTTTATCGCCAGGTGAGAATGGTGTTCTGTTTTTTATATGTAAATGCTATCATTTGGTTTCCTTATTTATTTATTTCGTTAATTTGTTGGTCATTTCATTACAAGATTACGATAATGGTGTGTTGATGTAGAAAAACGGCCTCAATGGCTAAATTTGTTTTTAGGGGAAAGCAGCACAAAGTGGTCTTGTTGCCGGGCCGAACTCAAATTTCTGCACTTGCTACTCATAGAAAATTGTTGAGATACAATGGTGGGGGTTCCGGCAAAAACTCCACGATGCTTAAGTTAGATTTTTGGTATGTGAAAAAAGTGAATTGAGAAGATAGGGTTTCTTTAATGAGGATTTGTGATGTTATTGTTGGATCTCTTGTGGTAAGACAGCAGGATGGTTGATGTCTCGTGGATTTTTTAGTTGATTTTACTAACACTTTTCTCTGATCCATTGTTTAGTTTAAATAGGCTTCTCTTAATGGGTTGCTGTCTTCTTGACTTTAGCCCACTCTCAGTAGTTGTAGGTAGTTTTTCCCAGTTCAGGGTGGTTTATAAGGTCGTGGCACTTACTTAACTTCCTTAAAAGTAGAACACATTTAGAGCATGTTTGACTTGATGACTTAGACAAGCAGAGTTCTAGGTCGGACTAGTGGATTGTCAGATTGGACAAATATGCTTCCAGGTTGGACTTACATTCGAACAAATAAAATTTCAGTTCTTATTTATAAAGTCAGCTTATCTTGTTAATGAAGTATATTCCAAAAGAACTCGGGTCGGTTGTCCTCCTTGGTAACATTAAAGAAATCCAACCCAAACATCTGTCCTTTAGTTTTCAATATCAAAAAGCTATGATCAGTGTTGAAAACTAAATGTCAAAAAGATGAAAAGTTTGGCAAACTTGATACCAGTCCCTCGTTTCAAAAAATTCAGCTCGGCTTTGACATCTACGCCGACCTTATTATAACATAGCTTGACATATATAGCACCCTTGTTTAAGAGAGTTAATATCTTGTCTTCTTCCTTCTTGGTGAGTTTCCAACAAAGATCATATCTTCTCGGGAACTAGGGGACTGCTGTCAGGTTTGCCAAAATTTTTCATCTTTTGGACATTTAGTTTTCAACACCGATCATAACTTTTGAATATAAAAATTAGAAAACGGGTGTTTGGGTCGAATTTCTTTAATGTCACGACGGAGAACGGCCTAGCCGAGTTCTCTTAGAATCTACTCTATTAACAAGGTGAGCCAGTTTTATAAGTACGATCTGAATTTCTATTTGTCCGAATGTAAGTCTGATCTAGAAGCATATTTATCTGATCTAACAATTTACTAGTCTGACCTAAAATCTATTTGTGCAACCTGGAAATCTACTCGTCTAAGTCACAAGTCAAACATGCTCTAAATGTGTCATATTTTTAAAGAACTTGAGTAAGTGCTACAACTTTATAAACCAACCTCAATTGGCAAAAGTTACCTGCAATTGCTAAAGATAAGGCTAAAATTAAGAAGACAACAGCCCACTAAGATAAGCTTATTAAAATTAAATAATGGATCAGACAAAGGTGTTAGCAAAATTAACTAAAAAATCATCAAGAGATCAGCCATTCCACGTCCTTAACACATGAGATTCAATAATAACATTACAAATCCCCATTGAAGAGCTTAAGTTTAAACCCTATTTTCTCAATTCATTTCCGTTTTCTGATATACAAAAAATCTAACTTAAACATCGTAGAGTTTTTGTCGGAAGCCCCACCGGAGTATTCCGACAATTTTCTGTGATTAGCAAGTGAAGAAATTTAAAATTTTTGGCTTGGCAACCAGGCCACTTTGTGCTGCTTTCCCCAAAAAACAAATTTATTTATTGAGGTCGTTTTCCGACATCAACATGGTGTGTATTGTTCTTGCAATTGAAACGCGTGCTTACGATTCTGATGTCAAAGTTTATGTTGATGTAAATGTCAAGTTGTCAGAGTTTAATCTACAAGTGAGAAAGGCCAGGGATTGCTGCATAAGTATATTCATGACATTGCTGAGAAATGAAGAAAGTTACAACCTACCTGTCATAATCTGATCACTTTGCCTAAATCACCAGCCTGGGACCATACATCCTTGTCATTTGGCAGTATAGGTGCCCCCAATCATTGGAGAAATGCATAAGGAGGTTGAGATAGGAATTTGGTTGCCCTCGTTTGGAAAGGAAGAAAACATTTTTTTTCCCTATTCACCAATGGTTGACAAACAACCTTAATCTCTTTATCTTCATCACATTCCCTTAAGAACACTGTAATGATGCTTCCCAGTGCGCCACAAGCATTTGATGCTAAGAGAGAGGGGGAGAAAATAGAAGAAGGTAAGTATTTAGGATTTTATACCAAAAGTGGGAGAGAAGCTGAAAGTGCTATGCTTTGGCTCTCTTGACATCACCGACGTGATTTCACGTACATTATCTTAACATACGGACGTGATTAGCAAATTATCAAAGAGCTTCTGAAATACACATTTCTGTCTGTCAAGGCGCCCACCATGAGGCAGAGATGGCCAGCCATTTTATTTTGTTTATTTTTTGTTTGATAGAAGGAATTAATAATGCAGGAATCTGGCCCATCACTGATCACTAGCTCGGAATGGTCATGGACTAAGCCTGTTGATGAGAACTTGTCCAGGGCTTCAGGATGGCCCACCTTGAAGCCCAAGAGACCTTTGGTTATTAACTTGGCTTCTGCTGAAGAACAAGCTAAGTTAAGTGCAGGCCGGTTACAGCAGAAAATCTTGGATGCTTGCCAAGAATTCTTTGTGAAAAGTTCAGGTTCAGACAGTGATGAAAGTGATGATGAAGATGAGGATGATTTAATGGATGAAGATAGATCTGACAAAAGTGAAGTGTTCAAGTTTTTTCTGAAGGTCTTCACTGAGAATAGTAAGCTCAGAAGTTATTATGAGAAATATTATGAAGACGGGGAGTTTTATTGTTTGGTTTGTGGCGGGATTGGGAAGAAGGTTTGGAAGAGATTTAAGGATTGCCATGGGCTTCTGCAGCATTCCACTGGAATATTAAAGACAAAAAAGAAGAGGGCTCATAGGGCTTTTGGCCAGGTTGTTTGTAAGGTTCTTGGTTGGGATATGGACCGTCTTCCAATGATTGTGTTGAAGGGTGAACCTCTCAGTCATTCCTTGTCAAAGTCGGGTGCCTCTCAGGTAATTATTAATTTTGAAGTCTATAAACTGGTTTAAGTGAACTGTTGTAGGTTGAGGCTGACACAAAAGCTGGTAGTAATTTAAGTGCTCCCAGGAACAATGTAGATTGTGAATTACCTAGAAAAGAGGATTCCAATTTGCGCTTAAATAATGACAGATTGATAGTGAACACATTCAACTTACAGTTTTCAAACTTCGGTGCTTTTGGGATGGTTGCCTTTTTCCTTTTTCTCTCTCTAATGCTGTGTATTGCAGACTTCTCCAAATGAAGATGATGCCAATAAGCATCTCAATAATGTTCAGGATGGGAGTTTGGATGTGGATGGGAATAAAAGGGAGCAACAGATACCTTGTTAAGATCATGATTCTCTTTAAGGACATAAAAAGTTTCCTTTACTATGTTCGCCTTTGCAATTATGTTATTAATGGTGAGACTGCACGTGTCGACAGTTTTTTATTTTTTATTTTTTCATTTCTTATGTGCTTGCTTTTTTCTACACAACGTCTCACCTAATATTTTTCTTCAGAACGTGTCGTTTCTACCCATTTTGTAATGTTCCCACAGGCTTCTCGTATCTTAAATTCACACTCTTTAGCTATGATCTTTCTCCGGAATAAAATTGAAGACACGGCTCATTTGAAAGAAGAGAGTGGAGGACTGAGCAAAATAATTTTGGCTGGAAGAATATGAGAACGGGTGCCAGTTGGAAGTAGTATCTCAATGTGGAATTGTGCCGAAGCAGTAAAAGCAAGCAACTGCATAAAGAAGGTTGGGCGGAGATACTTCTCTTTTCTGTTTTCAGACTCTGCATCGACCACATCTTTCGGCAAGAGAACCTGAATGACTGTATAGCTCAGGAGAATGATTGCATTATAAATCCTGTGAAACGGAATGGAGAACCATATGGAACAATCTTTTTTGACAGAGCTCGCAACTCACAAGGAAATCGGCCTTCATCTTCTCTGTTCCTATGATTGTATTTTTCTGTTTGAAAAAATTAGATGATGTCAAAACTTAGTTGGCTGCGGCTATTGTATGTACAATTTTTTAGTAAATAGACCTTCTTTTGCAGGTTATAATATGTGGGATATTTTTTTATTCCATATTTATTTGGGTACGTTATAATATGTGGATTTAAGAATCTAAATACATCTATTGTCTTGTAAACTCTAATTGGGTTGCTTGAATATGCTTTAACAAACTAAGATCAGGGTAATGCCCATGATAAAGTTGTCAATTTGGATCACGGTATTTGATTATGATAAAATGATATTTACCCAATGCTAGAAAGTACCAAGTTAGGGTAAAAAGCTAATAACCATCACGAATTAATTAAATGAATCTTTGTTATTCTTAGTTTGTTAAGAAATTTGAATGGTAATTACGTTTAAACATTTGTATCTTGATTAATCAGTTTTCAAGTAACTTTATCTAGGAGTATAGGAGCTAAAAAATTGATTTGTGCATTTCTTATAACATCGTCAATTTCATAACTAAGTTACTAATTTGGTGGTAAGACAATAAAAAAATGAAACAATGAGTAAAAATAAGTAATTGTTAAAAAATTTTGACCGTAAAATAGTATGTGTTAGTGGGAAAATGATAGAGAACTTGAATTCAATGTTAAGGTATACACAATTATTTATAATTTTTTGCTACACTTATAATTAAACTTTGTAATATACAATTAAAATTTAATTAATTTTATGTTGTTATGAAAAACCTAAATTACATCATTTTAGAAGTTTAACAAAAAAAAAACTCAACTGGGCAATGAGTCTATATCCAAAATAATAATATCTTTAAAAAGTAAATAAATAAATAAATGAAGGGTAAAATAGGGAGAGCACACATAATGAGGATTGAGGACGTTAGGGCATCAGAGATTAGATTGCCACGTCACAGGGAATATCAGGGCAGCTATATAATCAACAGCCCAAATGCCCAATCTCATCATCGAATAAAACAACTTCATCAAAATCCCAAAGAAAATCTTTCAAGTGAAGAGATATTTGATCGAGGAGTGGACATGGCCGGAATCGGACCGATCACACAGGACTGGGAGCCGGTGGTGATTAAAAAGAAAGCCCCTAACGCCGCCGCCAAGAAGGACGAGAAGGTCGTTAACGCTGCCCGCCGCGCCGGTGCCGATATCGAGACTGTCAGAAAATGTAATATTTTTTGGTGTTCTTTTATCAGATCAGTCCTCTTTCTCTGATTAATTGTTCTTTTTTTTTCCAATGAAAGAAAAACCCATGTGCCATGTTTGATGATATCTTATCTCATGGAAAGTAGGGTTTTATATTTTATAATTTGTAATTATTATGATCTCTATATTTTTGTTTTAATTAATCTTTGTAGACCGTTCATGAATATACAATAGCGTGTGTGTTTATGATTGCAGGTTCTTTTTTGCATTTTCTTTTCTAGGGTTGTGAGTATTTTTTGTGATGGATTTACGGATTAGGGTGGTTTCTGTGATTTTGATGGAAAAGACATAGATAGACGATAGTGGGATTTGTTTTTAATTTTTTAATTTTTGGGTTCTAGATGATATCGTGATGTATATTTGTTTTTAAAATATCTAGAAAATAATTTCAGAAGTTCATGTAAGATAAGATGTATGTTATGAAATATGTTATAAGCTGATCTTGTATGATTTTGTGTCTTCTTTTTAGTATATCTATGACTTTTTCTACCATTGGGTAAAGGATTTATCTATGACTTTTTCTGATCACTGTGGAAGCTTTATTTGATTTTTTTTTTAATTCCTGAGATTTTTTTTTCATATGTATGTGTCAGGACTTGAGCAAATCTGTGATCTTTCAAACTTATGTTTGTAATTGTAAGTGTCCCCATGATTTGTAGTCCAGTTGCTTACATCTTAATTTCCCTTACAGCACATGCTGGCACAAACAAGGCTGCCTCGAGTAGCACTTCTCTGAACACCAGGAAGCTTGATGAAGATACAGAGAACCTTGCTCGTAAGATTCTTTTTTTCACATCAGTATTTATACTCTATATTTTAAGAATTTTTTCATCTGTTATACGGTTCTTGGATAGTGATATTTGTTCTTTGTTTTGGAGTTCTTGTAGTGATTTTGCATTGTGTATATTGAAACAATTAATCTGATATGCTTTTATGGTGTATGTAAATGTGCATGAATGATCTGTTTGCAATGTATGCTCTGCCATCTTAATTTTGAAGATTGTTTAAGGGCATAATTTTAAAGTTATTCCTTGTTTCTTGATTCACTCACAACCACCATTGGTGATTTACATCTCATTGTGACCACCACTAAGTCCTCATGTTCAAGTGGGTATGCCAATGATTCTGTCAAACTTTGGCCCCTATTGGCATAGAATTTAGTTATTTAATCTTTGAGTTCACTCTTGTTGCTCTGCATTTTACTTTGCGGCGTTTTCACTTATTTTAGCAGATTTTTAACACCTGTCAAGTGCTTTTATCTGTTCTATATTGTACAGATGAACGAGTGCCTAGTGAACTCAAGAAAGCCATTGTTCAGGCACGAAATGATAAGAAACTTACCCAGTCTCAACTTGCTCAGGTGCAACTCTCTCTTTACTTGAAATCTTTCTCCGATGTGCCAGACTTTCTACTAAATTTTAGGCTTGACTAAATAAAATCAAATCTTTTATTTCTCTGTGCAGTTGATCAATGAGAAGCCCCAGGTGATTCAGGAATATGAATCAGGAAAAGCCATTCCAAATCAGCAGATACTTACCAAGCTGGAGAGGGCCCTTGGTGTGAAGCTTCGAGGAAAGAAGTGAGGAGGGAAAAATAAGAACTGCTACCAGGACTTGATGTTGTGTTCTGTTGTTGAGTCTTCAAAATGGGTGCTGTATATGAATGTTTTCTCCTATGGTTATGGCTCGGCACATAACTAGTGTCCTTGACTGTTTTGTTACTCTTGTCATGAGTCTGAATCTATTAAGCCTTTTATCTTTTTCTTGCATTGGAGACTTTATTCTGTGGCACTTTACATGCATATTGCATTTCTTGGTGAATATGTCAATCGGCGTCAGAATCAATGTGCTCTGCTTTTGAACAATTGGCAGAGCAATAGAACGATATACACGTGAAGTTTGCGTATTAGGCTGGAAAATGTTATTGCTTTTTGGTGTAAGCTTAGATGCTTCCTTTTCGTCCCTGGTTGACAATATCATTATTAGATGGTAGTTGGATTGAATGGTTGAAAAAGTCATAGATATACTAAAAGAAGACTCAAATTCATATTTGTTTGCCTAAGTGTGAATTTCGATTGTGTTTTAGTTTAATTTTGGTGATTGTGTGGTAAGGTTACTCTAAACTACATATTTGTTAGTCTAGGCGTTCAACTAAAGAGAGATTGACCATATCAGTCTCACTCTCTACTCGAACCCGACACCCTAGAGTTTGATACTTTGATTTCATTCATAGCAATTAATTTCGAACGGCTCCAACTTATACATCTATTCCCAACCCCGATTCACAGAGGACTGACTGATTTTTTAATTTAGAAAGAGGGAAAATCCTTGACTCACATAGGGTTTAAAATTCATCCAGTAAAAAATCTGAAAATTTTGTTCAATAAAATTTTGGCTTATATTGTTAGAAAATATGTCTCATTTTTCAATAAGGATTTGTGTCTTAATAATCAGGGTGTTTTCGAGACTCTTTCTATTTAGTAATTTTCTTATTCAAAAGGATTTTTATTTAAAGAATTAAGTAATTTATTTTTAGGAATTAGTTTGTTCAAAGAGCAATATAATATTTGTAAGGAAATGAATATTTTTTTTAACAAGAAATAGCCATTATACATAGGAGGTTAGATTTACTTATTAATCACTCAATTTTCTCTGTATGTAGACCGTTCCTAATGTGAAAAAAAACTATAGATCTATTGAGAAAAAAGGTTGTTATTGGAGATTTTAAGTGTGAGAAAAATATTAGAGTAATAATAATAATTTTTCACATAATATAATTTTCTTTTATCATCCTTAGGGACTGGTTTTTCTTCGGCATAGAAGCCTTTTACTGAAACTCTTGTGTTATATGATAGGCTTTATTTTTCATTTATATTTTTCAATTTAATATTTTGCTTGCGAGATATAGGGTGCGATTAAAATTTTCTAATAAATGGTATCATAGTAAGGCTATTTTGCAAAGCAATTATGTCTGCAAACAAAATTTCTAATAAATGGTATTAAAATTTTCTAATAAATGGTATCATGGTAAGGCTATCTTGCAAAGCAATTATGTCTGCAAACAAAATTTCATATGCTGTGAGGATTGAGGTTGAAAAGTTTGATAGAAGAATAAATTTTTGCATGTAATAAATTCAAGTCAAGCATGTTTTAATTCAATTTGGATTAAACAAGGAAAGCATAGGCGATGAAAATTATATTCCAATTGGCGGAAACCCTAGGAGGTGTGTAGACATCAAGGCACCTTAAAGAAGTTTGTTGGTATTGAGTAGTCGGCAAGTAATTCTAAATCAGTAGACAGAAATACTGATAGTATTAGCGAGCGGTATAACTCTTTTCTCCATTAGAGGGTTTGTTGCTCGTAGTGAGTCCACAAGATTTGCACATAACACATAATTTGCCACTTATGCTTGATGTGTGGTAGAATTTTTATGTTGATAGCTAAGGACTCTCAAGGATGCAAAACATAAGAGTGATACTTTTAATAAGGTAAGTGATGTGTGCTGGATAGGTCTACTTTAGCTAAGGTAGAGTATGATAATTTTTTGTGTAAAAAATTATGGTTGCTAGATAAAAGACAATATTTTGCCCATTGGGAGTGATTCTCATAAACATGATGGATCATATTTTGTCATCAAATTGAAAATTTTGATGCGGTGGAGGTTGTTAAAAATATGTCTCCTTTTTTTATAAGGATTTCTATCCTAATTATTAGGATATTTCTTAAACTTTTTTTTATTTAATACCTTTCTTATTTAAGAGTATTCATATTTAATAAATAAGTAATTTCTTTTTAAGATTTAGTTTATTCAAGGAGGAATACTATTTGTACAAGTAAAAAGATACTTCTCTTATAAAAAATAATCACTATATATAAAGAGGCTTTAGATTCACTTGTTATCATTTAGTTTTCTTTGTAAATAGACAGTTACTTCTATGAGAGAAACGATAGGACTATTCAGAGATTGAGGATTGTTATATTATTTACTATGAAGAAAATACAAAAGTAATTGTATTAATTTTCACATAACGAATTATTCTCGTCTCGTCCTTAGCAGCCATGATAGATACATATAAGGATGGCAATGGAGAGGCAAGGGAGAGGATTGATATCCCCGTACCCATCCCTTGTATTTTGCATATGTTTGCATCTTCTCCTCGTCCTCATCAGAGAATCTCCGTCTTCTTTCTAAATAATAATAGGGGATTCCCGAGGGTCCGCGATTCCTGAATAACTAACATGTTGTTTAGTTTCTGAATTTAATTTAATCATATTAAAATAAAAAATTTAAATAAAAGAAAGTTTTACAATATATCTTAGCAAAGTTTGGATTGGATGTTATAGCTTTAACTTTAGTTTTTATTTTATTAGATAAAAGTTTGAAAGAAAAATTTTGGGTTAAGGCCTTTTGAATAAGCCTAATCGAATAGTAGTTTAGGACTACAATAATTACAATTAGTTAACTAAGTTTGAAATTTTCAAAATATATTTGTATAAATATTTTAATATTTGTTATTTGTACTAACATTTAGCATTTATATTTTAAATTTTGTTATTTATTCATTAACAATTCTAAAAAAATGTTAATTAAAAATTAAAATGGGAAATAAGGAACAAGGGCTCATTCCCATTCCCTCATTGAAAAAGAAAATAGGTATAAAATCATCCTTATACTATGTCCAAATGGAAAAAATCATCCTTATACTGTGGGGATTGGAAAAAAAAATATATATATATATATATATATATATATATATATATATATATAAATATATATATAATTTTATGAAAAACCATATTCGATGAAAGTCCCATTTATAACTTGGAGGAAGTTTTCTACGTAAATACTTGTATTATGTGATTGACTTTAGTCTTCATTTATATTTTTTATTTATTATTTATTTAATAATTTTACGTATAGAATCTTAAATGGGACTAAAATTTCCTAAAATATACAACTAAGATTATGATAAACCAATTATGAAATTAGAAAAAACATGTTTTACAAAACTTTGACGAATAAATTCAATAAACAAATGATAAATAGCCGTTGAGACTGGAGATTCAAATGTTGAAACCTCTAGAGATGCTTGGTATGACATTATATAAACTCTTGTATTAAGTTTTAGACACCATCGCCAATCCTGCAAGCAGTACAAATGTAACACTTCGATGGGTGTAGCAAATTTTAGAATAAGTCAAAATTTATGTCATTCATTTACTATTGTTTTATACCTATAATAATCTTCAACGGTTCTACCACAGTTTAATACATAGTATGTAGAAAACTTCCACATAAAAAATCTACAAAAACATTATAAATGGAAAATAATAAATAACTGGTATTACTATATCAAACAATTTTATTATTCAATAGAATAAAAGAAAAAGGCAGCTTTCTACCATTGATTTTTATGGAGTTTTTTGAAATGCCATTGCTCTATTCACTCACAAGAGCCAGTGAGGAGAAAACTTCCCCCTACCACCGGGAATTAAAGTTGTACAGCGAAACATATACACTTCGGAAGCATAACATGTGCTCGCTGGCAGTAAGATTTTATAGCGACCGTTATAATTTCAACATAAGTTGTATTAATAATACAACAACAAACATGTACATCACATGATTCCTCACAAAACTGTTCAAATCTAAAAGAACTGACTGGAATAAGGAATAATTATATATAGAACATCCACCCAAACTTGTAACTATATATAACATCCACCCGAACTGGTAGCTATATGTATATAACATAAACAAAGCAAAATATACTACTCACAAGCCAACTTTGTGCCAAAGCTTGTAAGGCATATAGCAAAGGCCTGGAATGCTGACAAGGGCTGCCTATAATCCATTGTGAAAATATCATCCCCTACCTTACCGAACTGGAGGAGAACCATTTCTTCATCTCCTTTCCCTCCAGGTTGGCTTTGATCCACCGTTGCTACCAGCTGAAAGTTCTTCACTGATGCTACTGTTACCCGGCCATGGAAATTCAAACACCAGCACTGCAAATGCTCATGCCATCTAGGTGATTTGTTCCTTAATATTGTGCAACCAGCATTCTCCGCTTTCTTCATCTTTATGTCATCAGCAGTTTCTCCTGATGATGGACACTTGACCGTGCAAACCATCCTCCTTGGACCTCTTGATTTTAGGAGGTTAAACTTGTATGAAACCTGTCCGACCTCAAAGTTGCCTGCTGGAACTTGGGGGCTTATTTGCTTGCTCGCAAATCGTCGACTACCCCTGCTGCTTGAGGGTTTTGCACCATTGTGAGGCGGCCGACTGTCGTAAATTGTAAAGTTTGTCCCAAGGAAATCAGAACTGCAAAAGTTTTGAGGTTAAATAAGAATATAAAGTAAAAAATGAATGGAAAGGAGTTCATTCTTGTCACATGATGAACCCAGAAAGTAAATAAGCAACAGATACTACCATCAAGTGTACGTGTCTAACAGAAAATTTTGGGAAAATTTTTATCCCCAAGTAATAAAAGATGTTATGCCCGTATTAATTAAAAATAATGTTAAACTCATAGGGCACATTCTGCAGATAAAGCAACATACTAGAAAATGCCTCAGCTAAACTTTAGAAATATTCTACCTTAATTTGCCAACATATGCATTACTCCCTTGAGAAAGATCACCAGCATCAAGAGATATGATATACTCACTGTGTGCACCACGCCTATATCTCCGAGCTGCTAAAAGAAACTTCCCCTTTTCGCTAAATGCTGGGGTGGAAGAAACGATAACAATGAAGGAGCAAGAGAATATCAGTTCAGATCTTATTGTTTTAATATACCAACAAGAACAGGAAAAAACTGCGAAAAATATTATGAGAGGAATGAAACAAGTTAACCATCAGCCTGAAGCTCAGCTACAAAACTGAAATTAACTTCAGAACAAACTTCACCAACTCTGTAGCTAGGGAAGACAGGTAAACCAATGCTAGCCTTTAACAGAAATGATAATACTAAGAAGCAACGAGTCAAACACTATTCAAGTCATCATGTAACCGACAGAAGATTAAAAATCAAGTTCTGGCACTTCCAGAATTCTTCTTTCTGTGATACTTTATTCTCCTTTTTTTCCAATTAGTTTATATTGTAAGGCAATGTATGTGAATGTGATAGGGATCAGCAGGAAAGTAGCAATTCTGAGCAATTGCTGTTGATCCATCTTGGCAGGCATCTGACTACTGCTGATTAGAGAGAATTTTCTTTAAGCCCCTAGCTCAAGGCAACAATGTAGAAATTAGAGTGGCCTCCCATATTAGAGCAAATTCTTTCCAGTTTCTTCTCTAATTCTAATCCTTTATATCTCCTCTTCTTTACACATAGGCTAGGAGTGTTTGAAGATGCATGAATAGTTAGCATCCACCAAATTTATGGAACAGTAACATATCTATCCTTCTCTCTTACAAAAATCCAGGTATTACAATACATCTGGTCAAGCAAGATATGACACCTATGAAGCACAATAAACAAGAAACATGCAACAAGGCTCATTCAGAAATTAATGTTGGCTGGATATTTAATGGATGAAGTACCATGTCAGACATGCTATGTAAACACTTCTGTATGGCTAGATATTAAATGAGAAATTGACAACTGGGCTAACTAAATATCTTATATCCAAATGATAGTTTAACTCTGTTTGGTTGACTTGCAAACCACTATTCCATCTATCTGTCAAGGCTCTAAATATAAAGGCTTTTCAAAGATGATACGATAGTCAGGATAGATGTCATAAACTAAATGGAAAAATCTGTTTCCTAATGAATCTGGAACTTGTCAACTTAAGACCAAGTCAAGTTGACTAACATGTCAGGTTTGACAAAAGTGCAATATCTTTCTTTCAACATTAATATTAGCAACGCAGATGTACCGGTCACAATTCCAGTCAAATAAATGTTACTACTAAGAAACATATTGGAGAAAGTCTAAATAATTAGAAATTTTCATTTTTTTATGTCCGTTACCAAATCAGTTTCACCAATTACAACTTACATGGGGTAAGAGCAAGATAAAGGTAGAACGTTGAGGTCTTCTTATTCCGCCTTATTAGACATTGATGAGGGAACTCGCGTGGACCCGGCTGCATTTAAAAGATAAATGACAAGAACATCAATCCCAGAACTATAACAATTTCATTGGCAACCACCAAATCAACAAGCCAAAAGTCACAGTTCAACAAAACATACAAGAGTCAACGGCAAGCAATAACTATCTGTTCCATATACTAGTTCAAACTTTTTTAAAAAGACTTTTGAAATAACCCTTTAATATAATAAGGACAAAAACTTTTCTAACTTTATTTTACTCTGAAAGCATCTTTAATTTTCCTAGGATGAAAAAAATCAAATATGATCACAAGTAAAAGGAAAAAAAATTCCTAAATTTTTCATAAGAACACAAACTCATATGATTAAATTTACTAAAACCCATAAATTGAATATTCCCAGAACCAATTTGTTCACTCTTTCTTTCTCAGTATCTACATTACACTCTCTTAGTCCCTTGTAACCAAACCCACATCAAAATCATTTCCCAGTCATTCAACTTTTGCAACTACCATTCACACTGAAACCAAAATTAACAAATAATTTTGGGGGGGGGGGGGGAGCCCAGAATTTTAGAGATACCCCGTTAGCTATTAACAATAATTCATCAAATTAAACATATAAAATACAAAAATGGACATCAATCAAACTCTAATTAACAAGATCCAAGCAAAATTCATCAATCATTTGATAAAACAACAAAAAAAAGCCCAAAAATATGTTAATTTACAAAATGACCTGTTTAAGGCAAGAAGGGAAGGTAATTTTGCCACTAAGAAGAGGAGACTTGACGATATCTTTGGTAATTTCCCTCCATCTCTTACAAACGCAAGCACAAGCGACGACGTTTCGGCGCTGGGGCCAGCTATCTTCTGTGGTCTCCACGCGCCTTATGATCTCCCCTAGCAATTCAGGCAGCAACCCGGCCCATGACCCGGAAGAGTGGGCAGCGGCGGCGCCGGACTCCATCGACGCCGACATGGTCGACGACACGACCGAGTCGTCAGCGGCGTCGAGTCCGGTCTCTTTTGAAGATTTGTGTGCCTCTCCGAACGATCTCGAGATCCTTCGAGAGAGACACGAATTTCTCAGAGACATTTTCGCCCCACCGCTTCTTCTTTTGATTTTGTTTTTTAATTCTCTGAGAGAGAGAGAGTGAGAGAGATATTTTGCTTTTTGCTTTTTTTTTTTTTTGCTCTTTCCTTTTTTTGTTGGTGGGTGATGATTGAGATGAGAGGGAGGGACGAATGGTATGAAATTTGGCGAAGGGTATAGAGCGACGGGTTGGTTGGTTTGCTAGATTCTGACCGGCTAATGATGTGTCCGTTCTGACACGTGTCGGTTAATAAGTGGTCATAAAATTGTTTTAAAAAACCCGTATGGTGGAATTTTTTAAAAATATTACTTGCATTTTAATATTCGGCCTTTAATATTTCATCATCCCAGCATGTTCATTTTTTTTTAATTTTATTTTATTTGTGCTGGCAAGGAATGGATTGTAACAATGTGGGGAAGGACAGAGTGACGGGTCTGTGGTGGGAGAGAATGTGACAGGCGGATGTAGTAAACGTGCCAGCAAATCATCGGCCACAAATAGGTTTCAAAATGTTCATAGTATTTTAATTTCTAGGTAATTTTTAGAAACCTTCTTGGAGATTTGACGTATTTACGATTAGATGACAAGTCTATCAGTATTATCACATGCCTCCCCTGCCGTCAGTATAAATGTATGTATAACATCAATATTGAAGGATAGACTTGTAAAAGTTCATTTAAAATCTAAAAAATTAAAAATTAAACAAAAACTTGCATGGATTAAACCCATTGAAACATTATATTACCTACATTTAATTCATTACTTAGTGCATAATTAGTGCATAATAACTGCAATTTCTCTTTCATGAAACCAAGATTAACATTTTTATTTTTACTTTCAATTAGCTAAATACCATTTGCAAACAAGGAAAATAGCTACTAGAACCATAAAAAGTCATAATCATTTTCAATTTAGCTATGTATGAGACAAGCTTAGGTTGGGCAAAAGGGTGCCATCTAGCAAGTATTGACAGCATCCGACTTTTGATATGACTAGTATAGGAACTCGAAAGAACTTAGATGTGTAATTTGATTCCATAATGACATAGGGCATTTATGAATACAGCAGCAGCTACTAAGATCTTACTCGAAGCTTGGCATGCTGAACATGCTCAATAGTTAGTTAACATTCATGTGTGTGTGTGTGTGCGTGCGCTAGCATGGCATTAGATTGTTATAAATTGTACAACTGTCAGTTTTCTATTTGTTAGACATTATCTAGGTTAGTTACATCAATGAATAGCATACTCTGTATACATTCACAATATCAATTAAAAAAAATCAATGAATTTTCTCTTCTTCATTCAATATTTTCTCTAATTTTCTCATCTTTCAAACATTTCATTATAAGATTTTTCATGGTATCAGAGCCTTAAATCACGGTGAATTCAAACAACGTAGCTTCATCTTCATTGTCTTTCAACTTTATACAACTAGTAAAGTTCAATAGAACAAATTACCTTGTGTGGAAGACACAAGTTCTTGCACTAATAATTGAAAACGATCTTGAAGGATTTATCAATGGTGATAAGCCTTGTTTTGCTAAATTTCTACCTGAATCGATTGAAAAATCTAACATATCTCATATCACAACTATAAGATCTAAAAATCCAGAATATAATATGTGGAAAAAGACTAATAAGTTGCTCAAGAGCTGGATGTTCTGATCAATGACAGATAATGTGTTGATACATTAGATGTTTTGATCACAAGAGCTTTAAAAGAGACTTGCAGAAATTTTTATGTCTCATTCTAAGGCACATTTCATGCCTCTGATGATGCAAATTCAAACTACTAAAAAAGGATCACTCTTCGTTAGTGATTACTTTAATAAGATGAAGAAGATTTCCGATGCCTTAGCAATTGGAGGTAATGCAATCTCACATAATGAGTTTCTTATGCGCATTCTTGTTAGATTGGATGATTCTTATGAATCACTTGTCACAAATGTGTTAACTATGCTTGAAAAATAAAATATTACTGTTGAGGATCTGTTTTCAGTACTCTCAAGTCATAAAATAAGACTTAAAATGAGTAAAAGAAAGGCACAATTTGAAACACTGCATGATGTGAGTGCATGACGTGAGTGTGTAAACTTTGCCTAAAAAGATAGAATGATAGTAAGCTTAACACTGAAAATAACATGAAGGATAATGAAAGATCTAGTAGTTCTTTTAGTGGAGATAAGAGTTTCATATGTTATATATGTTTAATACCTAGTCATGGAGCTTACAAATGTAGAAATATATTTAATCATGCATTTGTTCCATGACAATAAAGAGGTAATACGAATTCAGGCCAAGAGGAGGATAAATTTTTAGAAGAAATTATGGAAGATGTGCTGGTAGAGGTTTCAATGATGTTTTTCTAGATAGGAAGTTTTGAAGGTTATGTTGCTTATTAATCTCCACTGAACAATTAGTCACAAGTGTCACCAAGCTTTGTATATCCTCAAGGTGCTTTTGGTTTCTACAACGGATATACACATGTTACTATGTATGTAAGAAATAATAGACTCAATTTTGGAAATGTCTCTTTTGGTAACACTTGCATTATTCTCAGTTAAGGTGTTGCTTTTCCTTTGGCTAACTATAATATTGTTGCTAATTAGGCTTGATATATTGATTCTGGTACAACTAATCATGTAAGTCACAATGCAAGTATTTTCTTATCTTGTTCGAATTATACTAGAGTTTAAAAGTTACATATAAGAAATGGTCTAGGCTTGTCCATTCAACATGTATGTTCAACAGTTTTAAATAAACCGACAACAGAAAGTATCTACCTCACAAATGTCTTGTATGTACTTAATGTTACTAAGAATCTAATTAGTGTTTCCCGAATGTTACTAAGAATCTAATTAGTGTTTCCCGATCATTAATTGATATCAATACAAAAATTGAATTTCACCAATCTGCTTGTTGTGTTAAGGACAAGAGTAAAGGGATCACACTGCTCAAGGGGATTGTTAGATGGATTCTATCAAGTTAAATGTTTAACTACAATCTATCATTCAAATAAGTCTCATGTGTAATTGAGTTCTAAATCAGTGTTTGTTATTAACTCTAAATCTGGTTTGTTGTCTATGTTTTTATAGTGTAATGCAGCTGATAGTTATTCTTCTACTGTAAACTCATTTCAATTCAATAAAGATATCAACATGGCCTTGTTTGCTTATCCTTCAAAGTCTTTTAATTACAATATCATGCACAAAAGATTGGGACATCCAATAGTTCATGCCTTAAAACAAATTCTAAAACAATTTGATCATACCTTTGACTTAGATGAAGATATCACACTTAAATTTTGTAATGCCTGTTAGTTTGGTAAAAGTCATCTTCGACATTTTCCATTTGTTGAAACAACAATACTATGGCCATTAGAAATTGTATATGCCGATCTTTGAGGGCCAACTCTGATCGTGTCATCATAGGGTTATCTTTATATTATAGATGACTTTAATAGGTTTACTTGGGTTTTTCTTCTTCCTGTCAAGTCCAAAGCCTTGCAAACATTTAGGGAGCTCAAAACCATGATGAAAACAACCTATCTAGAAAAATTAAGTGCTTGTAAATTAATTGGGGAATTGTGTTTAGATCATTTATTATATACTTATTGAACAAGGTATCCAGTTTAGACGTCATTATCCTTACATTCATCACCAAAATAGAAAGATTGAGTGAAAGCATAACCACATTATAGAAATAGGGCTTACTCTTCTTGCTCAAGCAAATCTAACTTTGAAATTTTGGTTGAATGCTTTTTATAGAGCCACATACCTCATTAATAGACTTCCAACAACTATCGTTAATAACAAAGCAACTTTTGAACTGTAATTTCATGAAAAGCCTGATTACTCTCATCTAAGTCCATATTATTACCATAAGCTTAATTATAAAACCAATGGATTTTTATTTTTAGGTTATAGTTCTCTGCGTAAGGGTTATCAGTGCTTATATTCTTCTAGAAGAATTTATATCAATAACTATATCATATTTGACGAGTCATCCTTTCCATTTCAGTTTGGAGTTAATTTTTTTTAGTGTCCAATACATATCATCCATCTGAGTTAAGTTGTGGTTCATTTTCTACTCCATTTTTACCTTAGACTGTAGTGCAACTTGATATTCCACTCTCTCAATCTCAACCAGCAACAACCAATGATCCTTATTAATATCTCCAGTTCTTTCATTTCCTTTACATTCCTCAGCATCTTTAAGTTCATTTGTTTTTTCCTTATCTTATGAACCTTATTACTTATCTCCACCATAACTACCTGTATAGACTGACCATTCCATGATTACTAGGTTCAAAAATGGAATTTTTAAGCCAAAATCTTATGTCACTAATTGTAAGTCAATATAAATAAAACCAACCTCTGTCTCAATTGCTCTTGCTGATCCCAAATGGCATAAGGCTATGATAGAAGGGTATCAAGCATTACTCCATAACCAAACCTAAGAGCTTTGCTAACCTAACTTATCTTGTCAAGATTGTTGGTAACAAGTGAGTTCTCAAAATAAAATACAACTTTGATAGTAGTATCAAAAGATATAAGGCTAAACTTGTAGCTAAATGTTTTCATCAAATTCAAGGCATTGATTATACTGAAAATTTTAGTCCTGTGGTGAAGTTTTCAACCATCAGAGTGATTTTGAGCATAACAATCAAGCAAAATTGGGTTTTAGACAGATTGATATCAATAATGCATTTCTCAGTAGTCATTTAACAGAGGCAGTATAAATATAACAACCAAATGGTTTCGTTATTCCAAACAAATGCAATCATGCGTGTAGGCTTTACAAAGTATTGTATGGACTCAAGTAAGCACTGAGGGCTTGGTTTGATAGACTAAAAATGGCTTTGACAGTTTCACCAACTCTAAGTCAGATACTTTTCTTTTCTTTAAAAGAGTTGATGGTTAAATTTTTCTTGTTTTAATGTATGTTAATGATATTATTGTTACAAGACAAGTTTTTGTTAGTTGATCAGGTTATCTCTAATCTATAGTCTGGATTTGCTTTGAAAGATCTTGGAAAGCTAACTCAGTTATTGGGTATTCAGGTTACAAAAAATTCAACTAGTTTATTTTTATCTCAATCCAAGTACATTACTAACTTATTTGTTAAAGTTAATATGTAGAAAAACACCCCTTGCTCCTCAACCATGGCTTTAAGGGTTTCTTAAACAAAAAATGCTGGTTTTTCTCTTTCAAATGTCACACTATATAGAAGCACAATTGGTGCTCTCCAATATGTTACATTCGTTAGGCCTATGATTGCATTTTCTATTATTGAGCTTAGTCAATTCCTTTGTGATCCCACTAATGTCCATTGGCAAGCCTGCAAAAGGGTACTTCGGTATTTAAAAGACATTATTAATATTGAATTTCAGTTTTATTCATCTAGTTATCTTAATCTTGAATGCTTCTCTGATGCAGATTGGGCTGCAAACATAAATGATAGAAGATCAATTGCTGGTTATTGTGTTAACTTAGGTCCTAATGTAGTTTTTGGTGCTTTAAGGAACAAACTGTTATTTCATGGTCAAGCACTGACTCTAAATATCGTGCTCTTTTCATGGCTGCATCAGATATGCTATAGATGAGGTTTTTACTTGTTGATTAGATATTAAGTCAGTTTCTACTATTATTATTTGGTGTGACAACCAAAGTGTCGTTGTTCTAGCTAGCAATCCAAAGTTCTATTCTTGAACCAAGCACATTGAATTAGATGTGCATTTTCTAAGGGAGAAGATAGCTAACAAAAGCCTTCAAATTCAATATGTTCTCAATCTTGATCAAACAACTGACATCTATATTAAGGCTCTATCCTATCTACCTTTTCATTATCTTTGTTCCAAGCTCAACATCATTCTTAATGTTGCGCTTGAAGGGGAATGTTGGGGATTATAGAATATTCAACAGTCTTCCAGAATATTAAGCAAGTTCCAAATTGATCCAAGAATGCAGCAGTAGCTACTGAGATCTTAGCCAAGGCTTGGCATGCTCAGCGTGCTCAATAGTTAGTTAACATGCACGTGCGTATGTGAGCCAACATAGAATTAAGTTGTGATAAGTTGTACAATTATCAATTTTCTATATGTTAGACATTAGTTGAGTTAATTACATCAATGTAACATAATTAGCATACTTTGTATGCATTCACAATATCAATAAAAAAAAATCAATTAACTTTATTTTCTTCATTCAATGTTTTCTCTAATTTTGTCATCTTCTAAATATTTCACTATAATCTTTTTATAAAGGATATCTGGCTTTAGAATTTGAGGTTTTAGAATTCATAAAGAACTACCTGAAGGCATTTTCAATCAGAAAACAATTAATGGTTGCTGCAAGATTGGATCTTGTTAAGGTTATTGCGAGGCAAGGTGGATGACTTACATTTGGTTGGGGTTTGAATGATGATGATGATGACGACGACGATGAACAACAACAACTAAAAGGGTTCCAAGAAAAATGGTGTTAATGATTGGGATTTGACGATAGTAAAGGGATTAAAAATAGTGCTTTTCAAAAGATAGTTGAAAGTGGAGAAAAAGTAGTTCATTGAGGGCAATAAAGTTGGAAGATATAGAGCTTTTTCTTTTTCTGTCAATTTTTCTTGATCAGCTTCCTTGTTTGATAGATAATTGAGGTTTTTCTTATAATTATTATCTCTCCCCACTTCAATCTTTATTTAATTATCTTTATTGTACAATTGTTGATTTTGCATTTTATAATAATGCACTACTTCATATTATACAAAATGCAACTTAAAACAGAGGTTCTGCTCTTCCACCACCAAACATACAAATGGCCAATGAGATTTGGCTATAAAAAGCTAACTTTGCTTTGCAAATTTTCACACAATTCTTGACAAAGATATGAATTGCTTTGTTGGTTCTCTTACTACTCTTAGCTTCTTTCACTTTAATTTTTAAAGTTCCTCCTTTACAATCTCCGTATATAAATCCATAATAGTTTCTAACTTTTAGTTTTTGTTATTAATCTTTATTATTATTATTATTATTAATAATAAATTATTAGCTAGACATGGGTATTTTAGTATTTCTATTACATTTAAATGATGTTTAGTGTCAAATATTGGGTAATAATAAATTGTAGATGCTATATAGCCTTTTTAGCATTAAGAGTATTTTGGACATTCCGTTAGTTCACTACCGGTCAATGACTGGAACTACTAATAGCAGGGGAGGTATGTAACAATACGGATAAACTTACCATATAGGTGTAAATATGTCAAACCTTAGTGAAGGTCCCTAAAAATTACCATTTGATTTATTGGTGGTTTTGATGGACGAAGAGATATGTAGGTGAAGAGATTTGACAGACAAATTATGAGTCAGTAATTGAAACACGTCAATTAATGATGGGTTAAGAAATGCCTTTTAACGTTCTTAGGAAAAATGACTCATGCATGTTAAGTTTTGATAAATCTAATAACATTATAAATGATTGGTAACATCATGTTTATTATGAAAATATTTTTTGGACACACACACAATACCAATTTTTTTTTTATTGTTATTATTACATGAGTTAGGTGTTAGTTAACTTTTATTTTATTTATTTATTTAGGCATTTAACCTATTGGTAATTCGTTTCTCCCGTATCTATGTTAACATAGTTTGAACCTAAACCTCTTATTTTTCAGTCTAAAAGATTTTACCAACTGAACCAGTTGACATCCACGTATGTTACTTGACATTATTTTCTATAATTAATGTGATAATTTTTGTCATTGATTTGTATCCCAATTATGTAAATGCAGTTGCACTAAAAAAAAAGTGGATAGAAATGATATGGAGACTTTTTAATTTTCGTTTTTCTTTTTGAAAGGGGAGACTTTTAATTAACTCTGAACAAATCCTTTGGACTTTTTAATTTCATGTTTTTTTTGTTCACTGAGCAACCATAAAGTTCAAATGCAGATAGCCTGTTAATAATAGATTTAAAATTTTAATTGTTCATCTCCTATTTTCTAGTTCAGTATTAATTGTAAAGTTGTACGCAACCAATTATTTTAATTTATCATCTCCTATTTTCTAGTTCAATATTAATTGTAAAGATTGTACATAACCAATTATTTTAAATAAATTAATTAGTAAACTAAAACGCATCATTGGATATCCGAACTGATATTCAATAATAATTAACAAAATAATTTATCACTAATTAATAAAGAAGTTTACACAATAATTTATCAACTTGCACTAAGTAATTTGTTTATTAATTTTAAAATGTTAGTATTTTGTTTAAAATGAATCATCTTTCAGAGGTACGTTACCGGTGATCTTGTTGCCTTGTTGGAGGGACAATTACAAACAAGGTGCACAATTAAAAATTTAGAAAAATCAACTTCATTAGCACAGTTTGCAAGACTTCAGAAAGTTTCAAAGTAGAATAGAATAATTTGAAACTGGCGTGCAATATTTCCAATTTGCTTTTCCTCTAAAAAGTAGACAAATTCTAAATTGATTTTTAACTCCTTATTTTTTTCATGATTAGAACATGTGATTAGTCAAATCTCATCTCTACCCATGTGAGCAAGTGGCCGGCACCCATCTTATCCAATGTGAAACATTTTATAATAATAAAAAAAAAATTCAAGAACGGAAATAGACTGCATGTCGAAGGGCAAGCAGTAACCCTAACAAAGGATCAAAAGCAAAGGTAAAACTCTCATAAACAATTCTAATAAACACGAACCATAAAGTATTAACTCTGAATGACAAAAGCAATGCTCGATCCACACACAAAACCCTCATAAAAATAGAAAAAAAATTCTCTCACAACTAACCCCAACAAATTAGGGAACCAAAAGAGTAATAAAACTCTCATACTCAATATTTACAAATTAAGTAGTGACTCAAAAGGGAGATAAAAAAACTCCGATAAATAATACTAACAAAATAGGGATAAAACTCTCACAAAGGAAAGAGAGATGGAAACCATCTAACTGTAACATAGAAATGATTTAAAAGATTGAATCTTGTCCCACCAAAAAAAAAAAAAGAAACCAAAAAAAGAAGAAGAAGAAGAGTCTTCGCAAAAAGGAAATTCCTAGAAAATAAAGTAAATTCTTCGTAACCCATATATGCAGAGCACTTCTTCGGTCTTGTTCCTAAATTATTAGTGGGCCAAAAAATTTGGGGCCCTTTCAAAGCGTGGGCTTTAACAAAAACAAGTTATGTGTCTCCCATGTGGGTAGTAGTGGTGCCCGCCTGCCCGGGGATGGGCAGATTAAGCTGGGCTTTAACACGAAAAATGTATTGTGGATTTAAAAAAGGCACTAAAATTTAATCTAGAGGATGAAGACAAGGACAAAACTTCTTTGGGAGGCGACCATTATACCGTTTAGATGATTTTAATTTTATTTTTATATTAAAAAAATTTCAAGTGGGAGATTTTTAATATGGGTGGCGACAACCTCTTCTAATTTTTCTGTATAACCACCCTACTTTTTATATTTTTTATTTGTAATTACCATGTTATCTTTTGGTTAAATATGTGTTTTTATATTTAATACTTTAAGTACTTAATTTTATAACTTATAAATAATTTATAATCTAACTTTTTAAATGAAGTTTAATAATTTTCAATAGTTTACATATAAATGACATAAATTTAACAGATTAATAATTTATATAAGTATTAGCTCATAAAAACATTGTGTTAGTTTAATTAAAGATTAATAATCATACAAATAAAGTAGAATTGACCGTTTAGAGATAATAAAATTGGTATAAAATAAAAAAATTGAAGTTAAAGTAAATTTTTGGTGCTTTTACATTTTAAGGATAAAATAGTCAATTTAAATTTAAGCTAAAGCAATCTTGGTTCTTAAATATAATTAAAAAAATAAGTTATAAAAAATAAATTAAGATATCACAAAAAAATAAATTAAGAATTTAAGAAAGACTTAATTGATTAATTTTTCATATTTCTTCTTTATTTTAAATTTTTAAAAATAATGTAGAATTTTTATCATTATTTTTTACAAGTGGGGTAGATTTACAGATTTTGTGGGATGGAAATATTGCCACCCAATCTCCAAATATTTTTTATTTTATTTTTTTAAAAGGATAATTATTGTAATTACTTGTTAAAATTGCTGTGGGTTTAAAACATATATTGGTGGAATGCATCCCCAAACCCTTTACTTCCTTTTGGTGAAAATGTAATTGGGTGTGCATAATTTACAAAAATATCCATGACATTTAATGATAATTCCAAATGCACCATAAATATTTTAAATTGTTCGAAAGGACCCTTCTTGAATCGTGATTCAGTTATGCGACGTAAGTGCTTTGACCAATTTTGACTCTACGCAAAACGTTAACAAAATCTTACATTTGCACTCTACTTGATTCTTGAAGCCTCAGCGCGTCACTCAATAACTCCAGCCTGTCTGTGTCCTTTGCGATCTTCTTCGTCTTCCTCTCTTTCTTTTCATTTTTTTCCCTTCTCTTATTTATTTATTTATTTTTTTAAATTAATCGATGCATATGGCTTCTTCAAGTTCTGGAATCTCAATCCCCGCTCCAGGTATCGCCAATTTCACCGTTCAATTTGATTGTGTACTAAATATGTACTTAATTTTTTATACTCTATTTTTGTATACGTGTCATTGTTGCAGAAGCGGTTCAGTTCGTGGTCTCGTCGCTCGCAGATGAATCACCTATCGTCAGAGAAGCATCAATGGCCTCTCTCAAAGACATCGCCGCTCTGTAATCTCTTTATCTTTTTTCTTTCTTTCTTTATTTTTAAATTGGTGATTCTTTAATTTTTTTAAATGAATTTGAATTGTAGGAATCCACTTTTAGTTCTTGATTGTTGTTTGGCTGTTTCAAGAGGAGGACGTCGGGTAATTATTTTACCATTATTGTTCTTTCTTGATCTTGAATTAAGGCGAGAGATTTTTATTTTATTTTTTTAATGAAATGGATGAAATGTTTCAGCGGTTTGGTAACATGGCTGGGATTTTCCAAGTGATGGCATTTGCAGTTCGTGCACTTGATGAAAATGATATTGATCCAGCTTTCATGTCTAAGCTTTCGAAGATTGCGACTGCGGAAATGATCTCCTCCAAGGTTCTCTACATCATTGATGCATTTTCAGTTACTTTGCCATCCTCAACTTAGTTTAGATTGCTTTTAGTTGATTTGGACTCCAATATGTAAGTTTAGTTATAGAGAGTTTCTTGGATTGTAAGACTTGATTATAGAGTGTCTGTTTGGGACTGAGATGCTGGCTGTTGCTGCGGAATAAAATTACTAGCTGTCAAGTTTAAGTGATTGGTAGTAAATGTTATTTGTTAGCTCAACTACTTTCAAAATTAAGCAGAAGCATGGTGATTCCAATCGTAACCTGAGGCAAGTTTATCAGCCAACCTTCATGGTTATTAGTGATTAAGACATTTTAGCTTTATTGTTATTTCATCTTTTTGGCAATGAGAAGAATTTTATAAGCGATTTCATATTATTGACGTCGTTTCTGTCATCTGAAGTTCAGTTGGGATTTCTGTTTCATGGATTTATCTGAGTCTACATGCATCTTCTGTTGTCTAGTCTCTTTCTGGATGACCTCTTTGAATCCAACTTTTTATTTTTTCGGTTCATTTTCATGTAGGAACTTAACACAGATTGGCAAAGAGCTGCATCAGCGCTACTTGTTTCGATTGGCTCACATTTGCCTGACCTTGTATGTCTTTTGCCTTTTTTTCTTATTTATAATAGCTTAAGTAGTAGGAAAAAAATGCATACATACATCTACATGTGTGCATGTATGCGTTCATATGTGCATGCATGTATACTTGCTTCTCTCTTCCAAGGTTCTATGCACATAGTGACAACTTTGAGGTTGCTCTACTTGCTTTGACCTGATTAGGAAGCATTGGTTTCAGCCTCTTGTTATCCTAATACTAAGGAATAAGAATTTCTTTTGTTAGGCTACATTGGATGACAGGATCTTTTTTTATTTTTTAATGATGTTCTATTGGTTGAGAGGTTCCCTGGATTAGTTGAAAATTGAAAAAAGCCTATGAGGTGCTTTTAAACGGTCCAAATTTGCCAGTGTTGGACTTCTTGTTCTCTGCAATTCTTACTGTATTCCTATGAGAAATTAGTGTAACCTGACTCATTTTTTATTGGACAATCTGATGAAGCACCAAAGTAAAATTTGTTGCAATGTGGCGGATAGAATGGTCTGCTTAGTGTTTAGTAGTTCTGTTAGCGATTGATGATGTATATCATTGCTAAATTATGAGTAACATTCATGAATCATTAATAGCAGGTCTTGACTTGGTTTCTCTTTCTCCTTCTCTCTCCCTCTCTCTTCTACTTATGTTGAATCACTCTTTCTTCGGCTTAATTACTCCTGCTTATTGATTTGACAGATGATGGAAGAAATATTTCTTTATCTGTCTGGAACGAATTCAGCTTTACCAGCTATGGTTCAAATACTTGCAGACTTTGCTTCTGCTGATGGTTAATCATTTATTTCCTTTTATTTATTTATTTACTTAAGTAGTTTGGGGTGTTTAAGGGTGAACTTTGTGTGCCAAAACTAAAGTGTCCATTGTCCTTTTTTTTTTCAATTCAATCGAAGCATTGCAGTTCACTCCACGACTAAAGGGTGTACTTTTACGTGTTCTACCTATACTCGGAAACATACGAGATGTCCACCGGCCAATATTTGCAAATGGTATGGTTGATGATCTTTCAGCTTTTTGCGAGAAAAGATATAATTTGAATTTAGGTGTATGAAATGACCTTGTATACCTATTCTGTAATCTTGTTAAGTTTTGTTAAGTTGTTCAGGTCCAGTTAATTTTCTTGTATTCTGAATTGTTATGCACAGAGCCTAACTTTGAGGAGATTTTACTCTGGTTTTGTTTACGTGGTTTATACTGCCCACATTTAAAGAACTGTTGCGGTGTGTCTAATATGCGTTAGCCAACTTGTTTAAATTACTGTGAATTTGGTGTTCAATTTTCATTTTATCTTTTACCTAGAAAAGATGACGTAAGACTAACCTCTATATCTGTTTGGTCATTTCCTCAAGATAAGCATTTATAGCAGTTGGTTGTAGCTTTTCTTGAAGAAATGAGGTGATTGCTTTGGGGTCATGATGTTTGATAAAACTGATCATATGTGAAACAAAGTAATCTGCATTGATTTGTTTTTTCTGTTACATTGGTATAGCTACTGACTTGTTTTGAGGTTATATAGGCTGCTTCGAGTTTTTGGTTCTTGTTATTTTGGATTTTATTTAGTTTTTTTGACCTCCAAATATATATTCTGCATTTGATATGATTTCAGTTTAATATTCTGCAAAGCTTTCAATTGTAGTGATTTTCTCACATGTATTAACTATTTATTCTGTTAAATATTCAGCCAACTTATGAAATAATGACAAATTGTTATGGTTTTCTAGCATTTAAATGTTGGTGTCAGGCTGCATGGCAATATAGTGTGGATTTTCCTTCTCACTCTTTTCTCGATGGTGATATCATGTGAGCTTAATATTTGAATTTCTTTTACTTCTCAAGTACCACATTCTCTATCCGCATAACACCATGCCTGAAAGAAAGAAAATGTCTAATGAGTGCAGGTCATTTTTAAATTCTGCTTTTGAGCTTCTATTAAGAGTTTGGGCGACATCACGGGACCTTAAGGTTTGGGAGAAAGCTATATTATTCCTTTTCTCTATGCCCTTTCTCTTTAACATAAAGTTTTTGTTCTTATTTTATTTTATTTTTTTAATAAAATTTTTTCTTGCTTTTGGCCTTTTTTCCTGTATGTTTTAATTCATTTGTCTTTCTTGGCAGTTTCCTTAAACTAAATATATGGTGTTGTTAATATCTTAGGATAGGTTATGTGTGTCCACATGAATAATGAAGATGTGAATCCAGGTTATTGGAAGAACATAATTTATGGAACGCATCTTGGTTCTCAAAATCTGTGTACTTGGATGGGTTTGTGTAGTTTATGCCATGGTATTGATCTTTCTATGTATATTTGGATGAATGGCTTATATTGACATGAATATAAACGTGACTATGAAAAATGGAGAATTTCACTTATATGTACAACATTGCCTAAGAATAGAAAGGTAAAATCTCTTACATAGAATATCAATGAAAATTCTCTGTCTATGTTGCTGATAATTAGTTTTGAATATCAATGAAAATTTTATGTCTATGTTGATGATAATTAGATTTGAATTTGTCAATAATATCATGTTTAGTATTTTTATTTGCTGAGTGTATGTTTGTGCAAAAGTTTTCGGCATTTGAAGTAAATTTCTCTTTGTTGTTAAAATGGAATCATATTTGTGATAGGTTCGCGTATCAACTGTGGATGCGCTGGGACAGATGGTTGGACTTATCACACGGTCACAGTTAAAGGGTGCTTTACCAAAACTTGTTCCCTCTATATTGGAATTGTAAGATCTTTTGTGCTTCAAGCTTATAATCCACCACTGATATGGATGTTTTGTTTGTTTAATTTATTTTTCAGAGCTTGATCTGTAATGGTATTCTAGACTTGCTGTTACACCATATAGTTTCTACTACCACTTGCACTCATCATATCTTTTGTTACACTTTTAGGCATCAACTAGAAATCACACTGCTTTTTCTTTTCTCTTTTCTGTTAATTAGGTATAAAAAAGATCAAGATACTGCACTTGTTGCGACATGCAGTCTCCATAACTTGTTAAATGCCTCATTGCTTTCAGAAACAGGTCCCCCATTGCTTGATGTTGAGGTACTGCTCCTATTTTTTTTTTTTTTTAATTCTCCTCAAATATCCATACATTTCTTTTCCCGTTTTAGTTTTGACGTTTTGGTTTTAATTTTAGTTGTTTTTAATCAATTGCAAATTTGTTAAACTGAAGTCAGTTTTTATTGCAATCTAGTCTAACATAAACTCCTCTTTTCCCCCACCCCCACCTCCCAAGGGGAGGACACTGGAGCTTATTTTCTTATTTGTGTCACTTTGGTTTATGATCAAATTAGGTTTTCTTTTCAATAACATCAATGATATTGTGATTCAGTCATTTGGACGTTCAATGGACCAAAGATTACGAATGAATTGACACAGTTATTGAAATTGCTTATTCTTATTTCTTGTCTGACTAAGTACCAATTTATAAGCATATCCTGCGATGGGGAACATCAATATTCTTGTTCATTAGTGAAGATGAAAACCTATCTCACAAGGGTACGTTCTTTTCTCCCTCGTGGAGTTGGAAACGAGTAGTGAAGAAAGAATTCATTTTTGGGAGGATGTGTGAATTTGGATTCCCTCCTCATGTTCTTCATTCCTCGCCTTTACAGATTTGCCCTCTGATAAGGTTTCTATCAAAAGCATGCTTGCTCTTCTCCATTGGGTTGGAATTGGAACTTCAACTTCTTGGAGAACTAAATGAGAAAATCAGGAAGCTTCAGCTCTTTTGGCATTGTTAGAAAGTGTTTTTAATTAATGATCTGGTTGATGTGAGTAGAATTTGGAGGCTTCGCCCTTAAGGAAATTTTCTTGAAATCTTTTCTCAATTGGTTGATTGATGATCAATTCCCCTTCAATTTTCAGCTTGCTTTTGATCTGGAAAGTCAAATCCCATAGTAACTTGAATATATTGCTTATTTTTTCACTTTAAGAAGTATATACTGGTGATTTTATCCCAAAATGTAATCCTAACATGTGTTTGTCTATTGATCTGTTATGTCTAAGCGAAATAGGGAAAATGCAGATCATTTTCTTTCCATTCTAGCATTGTTGTTTACTTGTGGAATAGATTGTTCCAAGGAACTAAATTTTCATGTGTAATTCCAACATCTAGCAATTGTTTGCTTTCAAAGGATCTTCATGCTTTTAAGATAGGTGAAATAGCTAAAGCGCTGTGGAATTGTGCAGTTCTGGCTATTCTATGATTTTTTGTAATGAAAGAAATAGACAGATCTTCAAAGATTATGAGGAAGACATCAACTTTTTGTGGGATAGAGCATGATTACTAGTCCGTATAGAACCTATATTTTTATTTTTTGTAGCTGATCACTGTTACTTTGCTATAGATCTTTTACATGACCTTTAAGGTTTCTTTTACGCTTGACTGCTAGTTAACATTTTTGTAGCATCTTTTCTAATATATATATAAATTTGCCGCTTACAATACCAAAGGGTTTTCTTTTATAGGCTCGAACGGAATCTCTTAATGGTTACGTATCATTATCACATTATTATTATAGGATGCTTCCTTATCTTTAAAGAATCTCTTTTACAACTCATAATATTATTTACACTATGACTCATCACACATTATTCTTTATGTCACATCATATACTTAACACTTTATTATTAAAATATGTTTTACACAATAACTGTAATTCACTATTGCTTTTGCTGCGGGTCCAATGTTGCTTTTGTTTTAATTTGCACTAATACCATCACTTTGCTACACTTTGTTCCGTTCATGTGTTTGATTTCTTATCTTAAGCTGACATCTCTCACACGGATAGAGAGGTGTCATTTCTTTGGGAAAAGAAACAGCACCAAATATTAAATCTTCACCAATTTGGTCCAAAGCAAAAACATGTATGTGGTTTTCCAAAAGGTAAGATTTCATTAGGCTTGGTACATTTGTGATTGTAAAAGTAATCACCACTAGTCAAGGGAAAAGCTACCGTTGTAGGAATATGGTAACTCTTCGGCAAACATCTACCATGGATGATTGATGAAATTGCTCTATTATTAATTAGTGCAATAAGAGAAATTTGTTAAGCATCTCCCAAGACTGAAATTTACCTCAATATAAGGTTGAAATGATGATCCAAATTCATTGTGAGATTTACACGATAAGTATTTGCAATATTTAGAGCAATTTTGGTATGTGTAGAAGTGTTGAATTCATCAGATTTGTCTGGTCGGAAATCGAATGCTATAAAAGCATTCTCTGGATTATCAGACTAGGTTTAATAGTAGTTATCAAATTCTAGATCTTCAATCATTCATAATAACTTAGGATGGAAATTTCTTCTTGGACTTGCGCTGTTTGCAAGTGTCAGTCAAGCTATGGATTTGCCAAAATCATATCTATTTTTTTGTAAAAGAGATCTGGAGTAGCCACTATGTTTAGAGATAATGGGCTATCGGTGTTGTACATAGGTTTCATTTGATAAACTTCTGCAAATATTTTTTTTTGTGTGAAGCCATCCCACATAGCCGTATTTGATCATACATATGGTCATTGTTTATCATTCTAATAAGAGATTGCCTTGGTTGATCATTATCTTCTCTTTCCCATATATCTTGTAATTCGATAATGACAACAGTAATATGAAAAATCTAGTATCGTCCTTTTTAGAGTGAGAGTAAGGATATCGTTTAATATTGGAGTGAAGAGTCGGTCAACCACCATCCTTTACCATATCTTCTGCCTCTGTGAATGAGGGCTGGTTTAGATAGGATTGTAGCAAGGGATAAGTTGATCCATTGCCAATAAAATAGTAACTTATAGGCTGAGCAGCATAATTTAGGTAATGACTTTAATTTGTTTCTTTATCCATGTCATGAAAGAAGCTTGGACGAACTCTAAAGACATATTCATCTATTATGGATATAGGAATGGATTGAAAAGCTGGTAAGTGCCTTGAGCTTGTGTTAGAGTCATTTTGAGCAAACTCGGAGTTGACCATAAGTATCTTCTGACATATTGAGATAGTGACAATCCTATTAAGATATCAGTCTTGATTTCTAGGGGAAGTGCAACACAAAAAAATTTGTAAAATTTGGAATTGGTTTTGTGATTTTTTTCCCATCTTTCCCATGAAGGTATCTAAGAGCCTGAAGCTGTTGCTATAACTTGTATTGGTCTTGAGAGGAAATCAACGACCATATTGGACTCCTTTTATATACTTGACAGGAAATAAAAATTTTGAAAAGAGACTCAGATGACATTGCATGTTAAAGATCTGGAATTTCTCCTTTTCCTCTTAATAATTCTTGGAGATATTTGTCGTGTGTTTGTGGTGTGTTTCAACCATGAAGGAATCTAGTGAGAGACAGAATTGGAATTTCTTAATCCCTTTAACTATTGTAAGGACCTCTCCCTTTTAACTATTGCGAGAAATTCTTTCTTTTATGATGGGTGTTGTTGTTGAGCAATGTTGAATTGCCTTAATTTATAGCAACAAATTCTTCTGTTGCCCCTTCTTTAGTCAATATGACACCCCAATAATTATCGCTTGCATTTATTTAAAAGATGAGTTGTACTTTATTAAGAATCTTTAAAGTTGGGGGTGACTCAAACTTCTTTTTTAATTCTTTTATAGCTTTGGTTGCTTCTGTTGACCATGGCAAAGCTTTTTTAATGACAGTTTGACTGACTGTGATAATTTTTGACAATATCCATATTTTCACCCTAGAATGAATATATCAAATTTCTCATAATACTATTGCTATTGTCTTATTACGAGAAATTTGGGAAAGATATGACAATGGTTAGTCAAGACAACCTTTTGTCAGAGTGATGGAATATGATCACATGCATGATTGAATACATACTATGTTGGCTAAACTAGTATCTTTGGGTGTGGTTGATACTCCAAATCTCTTTTACGAAGAAGTTACACGATTCGGTAAATCCACAGTGATGAAGAATATGAAATGGAAATGCGAGGATATTGCCATGAGTGGCTATGCCAGCATGGACGTGAAAATGAAATTATTTCCCTAGGATCACCAATGTGGATAGAAGATCAATAGGAGATACATTTTGAGCCAAAACCATGTGAAATAGTATGGCCAAGATCACAATAGTAGGAATTATGCATTCTAGAAGTGTTCAAAGAACGTGTTGAGCTACAAGAAGAAGATAATCTTTTCGAAGAAGTTGAACGAAAACTAAATGCAGAAAAGGCACACGAATAGAAAGTGAAGCAAAGTGATGGCGTTAGTACAAATTAAAGCGGAAACAGAAGTTGGACCACAATAAAAGTAATGGTGAATAATAATTAGTGATTAAAGCATATTATAATAATAGAGTGCTTAGCTATAGCATGCGATGTGATATAAAGAACAATGTGTGGGATGAGTCAAAGTGTAAATAGTATTATGAGTTGTATAGAATATTCCTTAAATACAAGGAAGTATCTTGTAATAATCATGTGATAATAATATGTAACTATTGAGGGATTCCCTTGGAGCCTATAAAAAGGAATCGTCTAGTATTGTAAAAGGCAAAATGAAATAAGCAATAAAATTCCCTTTGTTCATTATGAAAGAAATATTCAGAGAACTTCTTGTTGGTAAATGGGTCGTCTATAAGACCAACCTTATAGATTCGGTCCAAATATATCCTCCTAGATAATAAGACCTAGTTAAGAACAATTTGGGACCATGGATAGTCAAGATATACCATGATTTGGGATACAAACATTTGATTTAGAAGCTTCATCCTCAAACTCTTCCTCTATCATTAACTTTCACTTCTAAACTTAAGATAACCAAGACCAAAAATCCTTACAACCCTTCTATTTGGATCCTTTAGATCCATACAAATTGTATAGGGTAAATACTGTCTTATCATCTCTAAAAGTCATCGTCCTCACTAAACCTAAATTAAATTCTGTATATAAGTCTTAAGAATTACTTGTTCAAACTTGTTTAGTCTATCTCTTTAAGCTCTAAGGAAATATATCTTTCTCTGGACGAGATATAACAAAGATGCTGGAGTGAAGGTTATAGAAGAGTCCATCTCATTGCAATCACTCTAAGTTTGATATGAAGAAAGGATTTTGGCAGATAAGGTACGAGACGGGGATAAGACGACTTTAGTAATGCCACATGGCCACTATGAGGAATGTCATGCCATTTAGTTTAAAGATTGCCCCGTCAATGTTTTAGCATAGGATGGATGAAGAATATATGCCCATTTTAGATTTTTACCTAGTATCATGATGCCATAGTCTTTTGTTAGAATGATGAAGATCATGCTAAGAATCCTCAATAATTCAAAGATTTGTCATACAATCATGGTCTGACATTATCTGAATCAAAGATGAAAATAGGTCTTGAAGAAGTTAATTTCTTAGGCCTATACTTTACATATAGGCACATCATTCTTCAACCATACATTGCTGGGAAAAAGGTCCGATAGGCACATCATTCTTCAACCATACACTGCTCGGAAAAAAGTCCGAATTTCCTGATGAGTTGTCAAGCAGAAAGCAAATCCATCTATTCTCGAGAATCATCAATTATGGAGTGGACCACATTTAGACTATCATAAAGCTAACAAGTCTTATCTCAAAGCACTTGAAAAAGATATCAACTTTGCCACGATCGGCATAAGCAACCAAAGTTGTGAAAGAATTAACAAAGAAGTGTAAATCACTCATTTCTTTAAAGATGCCCGACAAAGGACAGCTTATCCTTTAAATAGATGTAAGTGATAATTGCTTGGGGTGCCATCTTGATTGAAGAAGTAAGTGATAATAGAAAAATCTGTGGCTATAAATTAATGCATTTCAGTAGTGCTCAGCAACACTACCCATCATCAAAGAAAAAGGTCCTTACAGTAGTTGAAGGGATAAAAAATTCTAATTAGTGCTTTAATGTTTTTCCATCTTTCCCATAGAGGTATCCAAGAGCTAGAAGCCATTGCTATAACTTGTATTGGCCTTGAGGCTGTATGGATTTTTGTTTTTGGTTATATTGAGTTTCGAAGTGAAAGTTAATGATATAGAAAGATTTTGATGCTTGTATCTAAATCAGATGTTTGTATCCTAGGTCCTGTCATTTTTTTGCTATCCATGGTCCTAAATTGCCCTGAATTGGGTCTTAGTATCTAGGAGGATATAAATAAAAAAAATACATTTTTTATTTGTGATAAGCCCAACTCACAGCTCTCTTGGCCTTAATGGTGCCACATCAAGATCAGAAGGATTTTTTCAAGCATATATCAATTGGCTCGTGAGAGCTAAAATTGAGAACTTCTTTCTAACTCAAGGAGACTTATTATAATTTTTGATGTGCAAGATCCATCTTAGTGGCAACCATAGAGCAATACTCTATCATAAACAAGAAAGAAAAGAAGGTGGGGGATATTGCTTTTGGGAGTATGGCTTTGATACCAAAAACGAGATAATGAACAAAACAAGGGAAAATGGACCATGCCACATCAAAACAAGCAAGAGATCCAAGATTATTGGATCTTAAGCTTATCAGGCTCTCTATGTCTAGTTAGGCCATCTAGCATTTTATGTGAACAAGCATTCAGACAAGCTTTTGGAAAAAAGAGATTGGTAATAGAGTGCTGAGACATAGTATGCAACGTGGCATAAAGGATGTGTGTGATAAGTCATAGTGTAAATAGTATTGTGAGCTTTAAAGGAGATTCCTTAGAAATAACACATACACACACACTAACATCCTACAAATTCCAATATTTCTTTTTCTTTGATCACTTGCTTCTAATCTTAATTAATTTTATCTTTACTCTTCAAAGCTAAAATTTTCATTTTACAGTTGTTTTTTTATTATGGAAATATATAGGCATAATCAATTGCTAAGATACATTCTTCGGATTATGCAACTCTTTTTTTGTTCATTTTCTCTTGAAGGACCTCACGGTTATTTTATCAACACTTCTTCCTGTGGTCTGCATTTATAATGACAGTAAAGAGCATTCATCTTTTTCAGTGGGACTAAAGGTAAATATCATTATTGTTATTTATTATTATTATTTTTTTATTTTATTCGTTAGTTGGATATTAGAATTCTGTTTTGTTATTTGTGCAAGAAGCCCTTTTTTCTAACTCTTGTATTATTTTTTTTTTGTGTGTGATGCAGACCTACAATGAAGTTCAGCGTTGTTTTCTGACTGTAGGCCTGGTGTACCCTGATGATTTATTTATGTTCCTTCTGAATGTGAGTGTGGTTTCCTTCCTTGCAAACTTAATATTGATGGACTATAGTTACTCATTGTTACTATTTCTTTGTCATAATTGTGGATATGTATATGTTTCTACAGAAATGCAGGCTAAAGGAAGAACACTTGAGTGTTGGTGCGCTCTGTGTTCTAAAGCACCTACTGCCCAGGTTTCTTCTTCATTCCTTCACTTTGTAATCTGACTTTTGATTTGCTTGCATGACCTGATTTGCTTGCATTTTCATTGGAGGTCGTCTGAAGCTTGGCACAGCAAAAGGCCTTTGCTTCTTGAGGCAGTTAAGTGCTTGCTAGATGAGCAAAATTTAGCTGTCCAAAAGGCTATTTCTGAGGTATATTATTATTAAATGATTTGCTTGTAGTCTCTGCACTCTTAATAGGGTACTACTGATTTTTTCTCCTCAATTTGATATTTGTTGCTTCGGTGGCAGTTGATTGTGGTCATGGCTTCACACTGCTACTTGATTGGTCCTTCTGGAGAGTTGTTTGTTGAGTATCTTGTACGCCATTGTGCTCTGTCAGATCAGAAGACATATGTTAACGAGAGCTCCAAGGTAGGCTTTGACACAGTTCTGTCCTGTACAAAGAATCCATCTTATCATCCTTAGGGTGAAAGAAATAGTATGTTGAACATTGATTCTTAGGGTGAGTTGTCAGAAGAAATTCAGGTTGTCCAAACGATGGAATCATATTTGCTGAAAGAAAATGAAAAGACTTCGATTTTAGGTTTAAGAAACTGTCAATTGGCATACATCAACATTCAAGGATTGAATTTGGCGCTGACCTGTGTTACCTTGAAATATATAATCATCTATTAAATTTATTCATTTCAGAGTGATTATAGCAATTTAATACCAAGCTGTGTTTCCAGGTGAAGATAGGGGCATTTTGTCCAACAGAGCTAAGAGCAATATGTGAAAAAGGCCTTCTTTTGCTAACTATTACGATTCCTGAAATGCAGGTATACCTTATTGTTGTATATGTGCTTTCAATCTTCAATGATGATTTTAGTCTTTTGGGTTTAAAGCTCACCTCATTCTCATCCACGTTAGTTTTTTAAATTGATTACTCATAAAATCACATTTTATTGATATCTTAATCTTTTGCAGCACATTCTTTGGCCTTTTCTGTTAAAGATGATTATTCCACGGGCTTATACCAGTGCAGCAGCTACTGTAAGACCTTCATAAATTACATCTTTTATCTTTTAACGTTTAGGCAAATGAATTATATGATAATTTGTTCCTGGGTCTTTGTTGTTTATTGAAAAGTAATTAAAATCCAGGGTTTACTAATTTCATTGGTTATCACCTTGAGTTTCAAAATCAATCTGTTAGGCGCATTGAGTGAGTTGACTGTTAACTCATTTTGACAGTGCAAGGTAGTTATCCTCATTTAATGTATAAATGTTTTAGGGAGTCTGCCTTTGGACTTGTTTCCCATATTTTTTTTTCTTCCCGGTGCATGCTTATTGTTGTTGTCTGTGTTTTTCTTGGATCTAATGCTGCTGCCATAATTCGTTTGGGTGGTTATTGGTGCACAACTTTCCTGAATTTTTTTTTTTTAATGTGAAAAGCTGTGGTTCTTACAATTACTGAAACTTCCTTTACATATATGCTGTCTTTTTTAGGTTTGCAGATGCATCTCAGAATTATGCAGACATAGATCTTCGAGTAGTAATGTCATGCTTAGTGAGTGTAAAGCTCGTGATGATATTCCAAATCCTGAGGTAGAATTTCTTTTGATATGTAGGATGTGTTTTAATTTATTTCCTTGCCTATCACACGAACAGCTATCAGTAATCTAATCTGATATGAATTCAGGAGCTGTTTGCCCGCTTAGTAGTGCTTTTGCATGATCCTCTTGCAAGGGAGCAACAGGCAACGCAGATTTTGATGGTAAGTATCTAGTCTCCTTGATTAGGTTGGTATTTGTTTATTAAAATGCTAAAGTGCAAAACATCATTACCACAAATTGATTTTGGAAAATGAGAAAGTCCATTATCATCTTGTTTGACTAGTGATACCAGAGCTATTGGCTATGGACTGGATGACTTTACTTTGAAAGATAAAAGCTTGTTTAGTTATTATATTTTGAGGTTAGTGTCCATTTAGTCCCTATATTTTCAAGAGTACCTCAAAACATCCTTGCCGTTACATTATTGACATGTCTACGATTATTTTTGTTCTTTTTGGCTTGCTTTTATAGTATTACCCACTTACAATAATATTTCTTGTTTTGGAATATTAATAAAAAGAAAAAAAATTAAATTACTAATTTAGCCCCAAAAAATAAAATAGAAACAAAAGAATATATATTAATTTTTATAGAACAATCTGCTGAGTAGGTAATATATTAATTTTTTTATCAATGTCCAAAAAGAATTGGTAATTTAATTGTTTTTACAATATTAATATTTTTAGGTATACGTGAACTTCCACAAAAATTAATATAGATATACTTTTTTATTTTATTTTTAGGGTTAAATTGATAATTTAATTTTTTATTATTGTCTCGCCTAAAAAAAAGAAACATTATTGTAAGAAGGTAATATTGTAAAAGTAAGCCAAAATGAACAAAAAAGAATGGCAGGGGTGTCAATAACTTAACGGCAGGGATGTTTTGAGATATTTTTAAAAATACAGAGATTAAACTGACAAGTACTCATAAAATAGGGACTAAACGTGTTTTTACCCTTTGAATATCTCCTTGATTTTATAGTTGTTTATTAGATTGGGCCTATTTCTCCCCTTCAATTATCCTTAAGAGTAATATTAAAAAAAAAAGAAAAATTATCCTTAGAGTAGTGTCTCTTTTTCACATTAGAGGTATACTTCTGTTACTTTTTTTTTTCATTTAAAATTGTGACCATTAATAAAAAGAATTCTGTGTTGTTATTGCATCTGACATTGCATGAATAAAGTAGAGACTGCAGAGTAAACTAGTCTTTGCATGAATTAAATATAGATTACAGAGTTGATTTTTCTTCCCTAAATTCTTTAATATGATCCTCTTCCTTTTGATTTTTCTACTTTTTATCTCTCTAGGTTTTCTGTTTATATCGTTTCCTGTTTCTCTAAACAAAAATTTGATGAGCAATCGTTCAAGTTATTGGTTAAATTCCTTATTGATTAGGTTGTAGCAATTTCATTTCTATAGAAGTATAATTTTTTTAATAAAAAACTGGATATCATTTTTGGTGCAGGTGCTTTATTATTTGTCACCTCTCTTTCCAAAGAATATCGACTTATTTTGGCAAGATGAGGTACGCCATTGTTTATGTATCAGGTGAACAGATTGTGAGAAATGGAGATTCATGTTTGAATTGGTGTTTCAGTTGAAAAATAATAGTTATGGTCATTGGTCATTTATGGATTACCGTTGAGCAACTACGAAAGTAGTTTGTAATTGTTGTATGTCTAATTTCATTGTAAGTTCCTATGGACACCAGTTGGAAGTAGGAATAACTCAGTTAATTTAGTTGCCAGATTGATGTCATCAAGAATGTTATAACAATTAGTTTTGTACTTCTACCATTAATGCTGAAGCTGCTATTTCAGTTTCTATTCATATCTCCTTATCATGATTTACATATGAAGAAAATGATTGTACTTTTTAATTTAATTGGTTGTCATCTTTGGTAAGCTCTAGATTCCAAAAATGAAGGCGTATGTTAGTGACACAGAAGACCTAAAGCTAGATCCTTCGTACCAGGAGACTTGGGATGACATGATCATCAGTGTAAGACACTATTTACAGCATCGTTGGACTCCTGTTTTGAGTTTCTGGTGGAGATCTTATAATATGTGTTTAAACTCCTATGATTTTGTTCATTACTTCGTTTATTAATTATTAGTTATTTCAAAATTTGGGGGGGGAGCGGGTTGGGGAATTTGCAGAAGTCTTCATTAAACTCCATTTATCGCCTATTAATAAATTCTCTCCTTTTGTAAAATATAAGCAAGCAAAATTAAATCAATGACCTTCTGCTATGGTAATTATTGCTGATTTGTCTCATTGATGTTTGTTCACAGTTTCTTGCAGAATCTTTAGATGTGGTTCAAGAAACTGATTGGTTGATTTCTGTTGGAAATGCTTTCACTGAACAATATGTACTTTATACGCCTGACGATGATCATTCAGCTCTTCTTCATCGGTATAAGTTCCTTGAATTTGCCTTCTTAAATTTTTCAAAAGCGGCATAGTATATAGAGCTGCTTGTTATCTTTTGCTTACCAGAAAGAAATTATTTCTTCTTTCCATTAAAGTTGCAGTTGTGTTTTGAATGATGTGATATCTTGTGTATTTTTGATTCATGAAAGATCGGGTTTATACAAATTTGCTAAAATTGTGTTAAATAATTCCTGAAAAAAATTTGGCTGTTATCATAATTATTGTTATACTAAATAAGCAGGAATTGTGATTTGTCATATATGTGTGTGTGTGTTTTTGTATACCAAGGGAACAGTTGGCTTGGCTTCTGGTACTGGAAGCAAGAGATCAATGGTTCAATCCCTTATGCATCAATCTTGGAGGGGGGTAAATTTAACTTGGGGTGAGTGGGTATGGGTGCCTGTTCTGTCAACCTGTTTCTGTCTCCTCTAAAATCATTGGAATACACCATTGAGCATTTCATTTTCATGCTCTTCTGGGAATAGGCTGGAATAGCTGTTTAACTTATAATGATTCTTTATGTCATTGCCGTTGAGATTCCTTGATTTTTTACTTGTGTTTGGATGTTGCTTGAAATCTGAACTGTAGAGGGCTTGTAGACATGCCAACTTGTCATGAACATGCAGTAATTAAGAATTTGGAAATAATATTCTGGATTAACAAAATTATCCTGTATTATTTTATGCACCTTTAAACATATCGAAGACACCTTTAATGATTGGATACAAACCTCTTTGCTATGTAGGATCGAGGTAGAAATGTGACAAAAAAAAATTAGGAAGTTCTGTCATGAAGATTTTGTCTCTTCTGGTATGAATGGTGCCCTTCAATTTAGTGAACCAATTAGGGATTCTTGCTTCTTATAGCGTCACCTGTTACAGTTGTTCTGGTATGTGTCTGTTTATGATATATTGATATGTACCCGTAGTTATATTTGTGTGTAGTTAGTATTCAACTGGAAGTGTAAACTTATGTTACTGCAGGCACGTTGGTTTCCTGTTCCTATTTTCTTTGCTGTTGTAACTCTGTCTATCTGCAAATATCTATATACTTCCCTTGCTGTTGTCAATCCAAAGTCATAGAATAGAATGCTCATATCGTATTGCCATTTATATTTTCTGTTTCAGATGCTTGGGTATTCTTCTTCAGAAAGTAGCTGACAGGAATTATGTCTGCGATAAGATTGATTGGATGTACAAACAAGCCAATATTTCTATTCCAGCAAACAGGCTGGGTTTGGCAAAAGCTATGGGATTGGTAAGTTTGAATTTCAATAACTACACTGTATCTTTTTCCTCAAACCCCCCCCCCCAAACCTCCCCACTTCTTTTGCGGGCCACGTTTACGATTAGTTCTTGGGTTCCTTCCAGGTTGCAGCATCCCACTTGGATGCTGTGTTGGAAATGCTCAAAGGCATTCTGGATAACATTGGGCAAAGTCTTTTCCAGAGGTGGGTGTGGCAGATTTCTTTGATATTGTATGCATGGACTGATCTGGCTCCTCCCTTCCCCTGCAATTTGCTTTTGGGTTTAGAAATATTCTTTCTATCTGAGCTCTCACTTCTCTTTTAGGTTCAATCTTGATATTGGAACCTCTTAAGCTCATAATATATAGTTTATGTTTATTGCATGCCGTACAGTGTTTGGTAAAGAACCTGCTTATAATGCATATTTTTTATATGTTTGCTGGATGCCATACAGTTATTCTACATTTTGCAATTCATTGCACATATGGCATCATTTTGAAAACTTTGGTTCTTCACATATTGCAGATTGTTATCTTTCTTCTCCGACAGTTATAGAATGGAAGAATCTGATGATATACATGCTGCTTTGGCTCTAATGTATGGGTATGCTGCAAAATATGCTCCATCAACGGTTATTGAAGCCAGAATTGATGCCCTTGTTGTACGTCACTTTTCATTTCAGTTCTTTATGAGTTTACCAAGATATTCATATGTATTGATGTGTCAAGGAGTCCCACAGTGATTGGAGATAGGGATCAACACAACCTTAGTTAATTAAGTTTCCTTGCCTGAGCACGATCTTTCATTTTGCTCAACTTACTGTTATCTGAGGTGTTCTTTTGTCTCCATTATCAATTTAGACAAGAAATAGAGATATGTTACTGACACAGTTCGGTTAAATTATTTTGGAGCTCCAGCTATCTCTGATTATTAGTAGTTCGTGCATTTTCTTTTCTGATTGTCATTGCTGGAAAGGTCTTATTGCTCTTTTGTTGGGTGAAACATACTCAAGAGGTCTATTATGCAAAGGTTTTTTCACGGCCATATAAAATAATTTGAAGAAAAATATGAGAAGTTTTTTCACGGCTATATAAAATATTTTGGGGAAAAAAAGTATGCACCGCGCCTACATTCCTATGAGTTGCCGCACAACCATGGTGGCGGCGGAAGCATGGCGACATGGGCAAGGGCGTTATTTTAGTCAGTTGGATTCTTCACGCCTTAAATATCTGAGAACTGAATGCCATCCATGTAGCTTATGGTTTAACATCCTGCACTGCTGTTTCCACTTGCCTAGTTGTGTGGCCGCTTCATATGATAGATGGAACATTTATGTATTTCTCTTGCTTTCAGGGCACAAACATGCTTTCAAGGCTTCTTCACGTACGCCACCATACGGCAAAGCAGGCTGTTATCACTGCCATTGATCTTCTAGGTTTGTGTTCTGTTTGCTACTGTCTTTTATTTGCATTTGGTGTGATAGAGTAAGAATTTTCATATATTTGTCTTCTAACTCATACTGCAATGTCCATTATTTGACAATTGACTTTTCAGTGCTATTATTTTCTCGAATGCTTGATATTTTCTCTTAAGAGTCATCACTTTACAAGCACGCTAATGGTATTATGGAGCAGTTAAAAATGTTGTATGAGGTCACTCATAGTTTATGATTTTGAGTAGATTAGATTTCAGCAGCCTTGAGATTTTATTTTTGGAAGTACCTGGTGACTGAATGGGTGTGTATTCACGGATTGGGTGCATGTAAATATGAGGAAGTGAAAGAGTAGTTTTGGCCTATACAAGTTTTGCACTAGACATGTATGCAACAAATTGAAAGGCAATTGCCCAGAAGTTGAAGAAAGGTTCTGCGTATGCTGGAGCAATTTTAGTATCAGATTAATACAGTTCAATGTCACATAATTATGTGCCTCCAATGTGGTTGGCGATGGTTAATCTGTTTCATTATCTTCCTTCTCTCATCCAAGTTTAGTTTTTCCTCATTGCTGGTAGGATATCTCATTGCATGAACTAAAAAGTCAACTGCTGAAGATCGGCAGCAACTTTCATCGCAAAACTTAGAATACTAATAGAGTTGAACAAAGTGCAATCCAAACGTATAAATTAGAGATTCTGCCAATAAAACTATGCAGTAACGTGCTCTGTGGTGAAGTCAAAGGTTTGCTTTGCATTGCATGTGAAGTACTGTGAAGGAAAGAAGTCTTCTTTAGTTTAATTGTAGGGTAAAGTGGAAAATGAAAACCCCTGAAACTCCTTAATGGTTCTGAGGTGGTGTTTGAAGAAAGGAAAGTATACGGGAATGGAAAGGTAAATGTAATGGGGAATGGAAAGAAAATTTGATTCCACAAATAAACTATAATTTGGTTGGACACAAATACCCTTCACTCAATATATGATTTATCTTTTATCTTTGGTTAACAATACATGATTTAATTAATCTGATCTGAGATTGCTAATAATATGATAAAATCATGTTTCTTTAGTTGATCAATTGAAGTGAACGTTTCCCATCTTTCACACCTTTTTCATTTATATGTTAATTTTATAACACATCTTTTATTATCTGTTAATTTTACCTTTAAATTCGATTTCATTCTTTTTAAAATCTACAATATAGATCATCAAAATATTTAATAATTTGATGTTAAATAATTCATACAAATTATAAAAACTCTAGAAAAAGTTTTCAAAATTTGGTTCTTTTATGTATTTAGTTTAACAAGAAAAATTAAATTGTTTCAGGGAAAAAAAAAATTAAGTAACTATCTCAAAATTAGCAGCTACTGATAAAAATAAAATGTTATTAAAATAAATATAAAATTAGCAATAAATGAAAAACTGGAAACTGTGAGAAGCTGCTTTTTCGAGGGGGGGGGGGAGAGAGAGAGAGAGATTAGGGGCAAGCAGAATGGAACGATCATTGGAATCCAAATTTCATTCCTTTTTCCCTGTGGATTCCGTCCAAACAATGATCACCTCGGGGAAAAGCAAGGGAAATTCATTTACGTTGTCTTGGGCAAATGCTTGCTGGCTCAATAATTTTATTTATATTATCATTAATTTTAGTTGTATTATTTGTTGAACTCGATATTGTGAAAATGATACATAAGATATCATACAGTTTGGAATGGTGCTTGTACAGGCCGTGCTGTTATTAATGCTGCTGAAAATGGTGCGTCATTCCCTCTGAAAAAGAGAGACCAATTACTCGACTATATATTAACTTTGATGGGTCGAGAAGAAAATGATAGTTTTGCTGATTCGAGTATTGAACTTCTACATACTCAGGTATGTTAATTTCTGGGAAATTGTTGCTTATTGAAGTGGCAATATGCTTTCAAATTAACTGTAATTTTTTTTTTTTTTTTTTGTGGTTACTCCTTAAGGCCCTTGCTCTCAGTGCCTGTACTACCTTGGTTACTGTGGAGCCAAAACTGACTATTGAAACAAGAAATCATGTGATGAAGGTATATCTTTTGGGTATTTATTGTTTGCACGCTTGATGTACATTATGTATGCATTTACCTTGTTCTGAGTTCTACGATGAAAATTTTGGCAGGCCACCTTAGGGTTCTTTGCTTTACCAAATGATCCAATAGATGTTGTCAATCCTCTAATAGACAATCTTATCACTCTCTTATGTGCGATTCTTCTAACAAGGTATTCTTGAACTGGAAGATATATGTTTTCTGAATTACTATTTTGAATTGCTTACTATTTGGGAAAACATCACATATTAGTTTGATTTATATGCCTGATTTAACTACATCCGTTTTTAGAGATATAAGCTGTGTTCTGCTTGATAGATTTATGATGTAAATTTCTGAGATATTACTACCTCAAGCATGCTTTTAGTTTCACCATGTGATCATTTAGTATTATTATGATTGAAGAAAGGGCGGTTTTAAGCTTTCTGAAGAAAAGGAGGCTGTATGGTGAATAGATGGAGCAAGATGTTTAAATAGGGATATTTCTATAGAATGCTAGGAATCCCTTAGCCATCCAGGTGTGACCCTCTTTCTGAATTCAAGACTGACAATATGGCATAAAAGATGGAATAAATGGAAAAGGAAATAGCGGTTCCAGTCTATGTCTTGTCTCGCCATACATTCTTCTAAAGGCCCAAAAATAGTATTTATGTGTATATCTTGTCTGGTTTACAGAGGATATGAGCTGTTTTCGGGGCTGTTTAGTGTATAAGAATGCTTCCAAAGTTTTTTGTGTACTTCTGTACAACTCTACTTACCCTCTTGTGAGGTTGTTTTTTGCTTTCCTAGCAGACCTTGGTTTGCGATTATACTCTCTTTTCTTTCTATTAATGTTTCTGTTCAAATAGATAAAGGTGGCAGAGCACATGTAAAAAACACAAAGACATAATCGCAATTTTTTGTATTTGATTAATGTGATAGGGCGATTTGCGAACAAGACTTTTTGGTACAATTGACTTTCATACCATGTTAAGTAGCTTGTATGCAAAATCCAGTGATAATATTGAAGCTTTAACTGACAATATGGTAGTTTTGTTCTAAATGAGAGTAGGGGTATTGACTGGATGTCTATTTCCGACTTTTCATAATCTCTCTCTTTCTTTGACATGATCTCCACTTTCTTTTTGTTATTTCATTTGATAGCATAATTTCTCTCTTTATTTTATCTTGCTTCTCATGGATAGATTTTCTGGGTGTATTTTTATATAGAATTGTTTTTCCTCTGTTTTCTGTTCTGGTGGATTGGTGCACAGATATTCTGTACGATTTTATTTGTTTCCTATCCAAAATAAATGAGTGAAAACTTTTATTTTAATTTTCATTAGTTGCTTTTATTCTTTACTTTCTCAACTTTTTATCTCTACTTTTCACCTCCATAGAACTAATATATGCATAGCCATAGAAATGCATCTTTATAGAAATATTTTTGCATATCTATGTTCATTTATTCTATAGGACTATGTGATCCCTCTTCTAACTGGCAAAACATATAACATTTAGTGGAGAGGATGGCAGGAGTCGAGCAGACCAGCTATTACACATTTTGAGACAAATTGACCAGTATGTTTCTTCACCTGTTGAGTATCAGAGGAGGAGAAGTTGTCTTGCGGTTTATGAGATGCTTCTTAAGTTTCGGACACTCTGTGTTATTGGCTATTGTGCATTGGGTTGCCATGGAAGTTGCACGCACATAAAGCAAATTGCCCGTGCTGTACCGGGGAATTTTTCAAACTTACCATGTAATTGTTCTTGGTTTTTTTAAAACAACTTACCTCTTTAATGCTTTCTGCCAACTGTCCAACTGTACTTCTTTTGTCGTTCTTTTACTGGCGCCATTCTTTTGATTTTTTTATTTTTTTTCAATCATTCAGCGGCATATGTATTGCCAAGTCGTGAAGCCCTGTGTCTGGGGAATAGGGTCATAATGTATCTTCCTCGTTGTGCAGACACTGATTCTGAAGTTAGAAAAATTTCTGCTCAGGTATGGAAATTTGTCGGCAGTTATCATGGTCTATGAAGTAAATACTGCATGGCTAAGCATGTGCAATCATTTTTATGTGAAGTTTATGAGCTTTATAAGTATTTTATACAAAACTTAAATTCTTCCTTTTCTTTGGACAGATTCTTGATCAACTCTTCAGTCTCTCTCTTTCACTCCCAAGGCCTGTTGGTTCCAGTTCTGGTATAGATTTAGAATTGTCCTATGGCGCTTTGTCCTCCCTTGAGGATGTTATTGCTATCTTGAGAAGTGTAAGTACATCACGATCATGTTTGTTTTTACAAAGTCTTGTTTTCTTATATTTGCTGTTTTGAAGTATTGAAGAGGGAAAATGTGACATATTGGTAATTTTTGAGTTCCTTTTTTTCTGTATATTCAGGATGCTTCTATTGATCCATCTGAGGTGTTTAACAGAATTGTTTCCTCTGTCTGTATTTTATTGACGAAGGATGAGGTATGTTTTATTTTTCTTAAATATGGTTTACAAATTTGCAGAAGAATGTGGCAACTTCATGCTGTTTTTTTAATTTCTTGAAGCTTGTCACCACCTTGCATAGTTGTACTACAGCTATATGTGATAGGACCAAACAGTCAGCTGAAGGGGCTATTCAAGCTGTCATTGAGTTTGTTACAAAGAGAGGAAACGAGCTGAGTGAAACTGATGTTTCGAGGTTTCTAGTTTATAAATTTAGTAGAAATAGTTCTAGACTCAAGCTTTTAACTGTGATCTGTAAGTATTTCTAGTAAGGGTGATTATCTCTGTGTCTTCAGGACGACCCAGTCTTTACTCTCTGCTGCAGTGCATATAACTGACAAACATTTGCGGTTGGAAACTCTTGGGGCTGTATCTTTTTTTGCTTAAAAACTTGAATCTGTTATACTTGACAAGTGCAAGTTTTAATTTCTGTTTGTTTTTATCTTACTTGGCTTGTTGATTCAACTGTGGTTCCTTTTGTCTACTGCTGAATCTTTGACATGTATATCCTTAACTGTAAATAGATTTCTTGTCTAGCGGAGAACACCAATTCAAAAATTGTTTTCAATGAAGTATTAGCTACCGCTGGAAAGGATATAGTCACAAAGGACATATCTAGACTACGAGGTGGCTGGCCAATGCAGGATGCTTTCCATGTGAGTCCACTTTCATTTTGGGGTTGAAGATCATTGCTCTATTCTTGAGTAGCTTCTTATTCTTAATCTCATTTTTATTTTAATTCAAGTGCAAAGCAATTGAACAAGTTTTGAATGATACTTGTTCAATTTGCTGCCACCTTAAATCTGAAGATAATACATTGCATGGTAAATCATTATGACTGCTGATTGCTCAAAGTTCTTCTTCTTTGTGGAATGAAAGAAGAATTTAGAGAAGCTGAAGAATTTCACTGTCACACTCAATAGCTTACCATTCTCTCTTTCTGTCTCTCAAGAAAAACCTTTTAATTGTTTGGAAAGATGTTAGGCACTAGAGCACAGATACAGTTTCTTTGGTAAGGTTTGACCAATGAGAAAAATTGCATCCAAGAATTGATTTGTTTAAGAAATTGAAAAAAAAAATTACTTATTAAAATATATTTTTTGGTTTCGCTACAAAATTTGCAACGATCTATTGAATGTCTAAGCAAGCTGGCCTATAGTTTAAAAATACTTAGTCTCTTTTATCTTTTTAATTTCCACTCTTTACTTAAAAGGCTCTTTTATCTTTTTAATTTCCTCTCTTTGTTATTTTTCCATTTTTTAAGAAAAATCTCAATATCAATTTACACAACCTATACCAACTAATATTAACATTTATATTTATTTTCATCCTGCTTTTCATATAGGCCTTCTCCCAACATGCTGTTCTTTCTTTTTTGTTCTTGGAGCATCTCATATCTGCCCTTAACCAGACTCCTTTCGTTAAGGGTGATATGGAGAAAGGAGACTATTCAAGTCATTCTGCTGATACTAGGATAGATGATGACATTTTGCAAGCTGCTATTCTGGCTCTCACTGCCTTTTTCAGGTTTCATTTTGCATTCAGTAATTTTACATGATCTTACTTTTTAAAGCATTTTTATTTAAAATTCTAAGTTGTAGGGGTGGTGGTAAAGTCGGTAAGAAAGCTGTTGAGAAAAGTTATGCTTCTGTACTTGCTGCACTCACACTCCAATTGGGAAGTTGTCATGGTCTAGCCAGTTCTGGTCAGCATGAACCATTACGGTTAGTGCTATAACTTCTTTTTGTTTCTAAAAATATCTTCGTTAAATAGTCAAATCTTATTCTCAGAAAAAGATTTCCTTCGAATAAATACCTTTGCCCAACCTATGCAGAGCTATATTAACTTCATTTCAGGCTTTTTGTGAATGTGTTGGGGACCTTGAAATGAGAAAGGTACATGACTTATAGATACTGCTTCTATTTGCCTTCAAGTATTTTGTTTATTTAAAAAAAAAAAAAACTGACGTTGAAATAAGATTGAACTTTTATCTGCAGATTTTGGCTAGAGATGGGGAGCAAAATGATAAAGAGAAGTGGATTAATCTTATTGGAGGTGTAGCTGGCTGCATCTCTATAAAGAGACCAAAAGAGGTAATGTGAGACAACTTGGATATTGTGCATTTTGTTCAATATCTTTTTTGCTTTCTATTTTTTTGGGTGGTATGTGCTTGAGAATGACAACTTTTAAATGTCAAGGTGGGAGTTAACGGCCAAGAACTGTACTTGAGCTCCAATTTGTGTTCTCCTTCATGTTCAAGGAACTCATGTCGTATTAAGTCTTGCTTAGCCTGAAAGCTCATGCTGAATTGGCCATATGAGCTCTATATTAACAATAGTTGTAAAGCTCGAATGGAAAGAAAATAATGTATGAGCTCACTTGGACCAAGTACAAAGGCTACCTGCGTGCTTTACTAAAAGTTTGTGAATTAGTTTCAATTCGAAGCCTATTTTTGACAAAAATTCATGTTTAAATAATCTTTGCCTTTGTGGAGTTTTACAACTTAACATAAGAGCTACTTCCTTTACAATGTGATTCTGTTTAATACAAATTTAATTTGTAAATGTATAAAGGTTAGTTAGACAAAAGGAAGAATTCAAAAGAGGGAGAAAAGTAGGAGAAGGAGATAGAAAATAGCGAGAAAGGAAAGAACTACGGTAGAAAGGATATAGGTCATTGTTGGTTTTTTTTTTTTTTGGTTAGGGGGGTGGAGTGCGAAGAGACAGGAAAATATTAGAGATGAAAGAGAAGGAAAAGGGAACAGAAAAGAGATGGGGAGATGGCAATCATATTCATAAACAATCATAATTTCAATCCATTTAGATGTGCGTAATGGCAACGTAATGCGCTTTTCTCTGTTGAGCGATTGGTTCTCTTCTATAGGCTATGCTCAACAAGGAATGCCTCAGTTTATTCTTTCACCCCCGGTCAATTGCAGTTGGAATTTCCACTTTAAAAGGAGAGTGAAATTCAGGAGTTTCAGATCTTATGGAGATGGTTGACGGCCATTATTATTGATGAAATGAGGGAGATAGAAGACCTTGGAAACTTGAGGCTGTTGGGTAGTATTCTTGTAAACCTTTATCTGGAAGTTGTCAGATAAGAATTCGAATGTGATCTTCAACCAATGCAATAATCAATATGGTATGGAGGTAAAATCCTTTGAAGATTCAATTATTTTCTTGGGCATTAGCTCCTGGAAAATATGAATACAGCTGATTTTTTGCAAAGAAATTTCCCAAGCAGAAGCCTTTTCCATCTTTCCATCTGCTGTGTCCTTTATAGGAGTGATGATAAATGACAGCTCATGTCATTCTGCACTGCACAATTGCATTTTCTTTGTGGTCAAATCTTTATGGAAAAGCTAGGATTTTCTTGGCTATTCCAAGAACTTGTAAAGATTTTCTAATGGAAATTTGTATGTTTCGGTTAGGGAAAGAAAACCAAATGGTTGGAAATCTGTTGTCTTAGACCCTTAGGCTTATCATGAATGACATGGTGATATAGAAACAAACGCATCCTTTAAGATAAGATGGGGGAAGAAGACAGTCCTTAATCGGACAAGATTCAATTTTTTGCTCCCCTTTGGGTCTACAATTGAAAGGACTTTCAAGACATATCCGCATTATTTTTTATTATTTCTGTGCAGTTCTTTTAGTTCAGTTCAGTTGGGAGGCTGTTGCAAAATGAAAAAATGCTACATACCCAAAATTTTTCCCAAAAAGTCCATCCTGAATGATGTTGCCTTGATCCTATATATGATTGAATGGTGCGCTATATTACATTGAAATTTATGAAAATTCATCAACAACTTAATGAATGCCGCATTGCATAACACTTCATTCCGGATGAAACTTATGGAATAACATTTTGGATATGTTGCATGACTCATAAATATTCTTGTTAGGTTTCTTTCAATTCCTTTCCAGGTTATAGATCTTCTGAGTTCTTGGGAGTTTAAGTTGCAGCAGCTGGAGCTTGTCTATGGCTAGTTTAGATGAGTGTACGCAATTGTCTAGTTTTGTTCCCCTTGTAAAGTTTTTTTTGGCTTCTTCTGGACATTTGGACCACCTTTCTAGTTCCCTTCGCGTATTCCTTTATTCTAATGTTTTTAATGAAAAAAGAAATGAAAAACATAAGCTCTGAAAAGAGATCAGGATAGTACAGGCAAAAGAACCAAATTTACTTCAAATAAATAATATAAATCTTACTCAGGTAAGAAAACCAAAGTAGAAAAACTTATCTAAACCCAACAATTGATAATGTGATTGAAATACATAAAACCATGAATTCCTACAATATCATACATTCCAAATAATTATTAAAATTATTGTTTGCTACAAAAGTTTTAGTCTGGAACAATTTTTTCCCCCCAAATTGGAATTGTTTGGTATGAAGCTCATAAAGAAATATTATTGTAACACCGACATCGAACTTCTTTTACATGTTGGTGCAACCATTCCTTAGTTGTGGAATCATCACATAACTACTTAACAATCACGTGATGGTGTTGCAAAACTTTTTGAAATTTCATATTTGTTCTCTTATGGTTGATGCTTCCAGGTTCAAACTATATGCGTAATTTTGACTAAATCCTTAAACCGACAACAAAGATTTCAAAGGGAAGCAGCAGCTGCAGCATTATCAGAGTTTGTCCGCTATAGGTTTGTATAGAATGATCTACTCTTGAAATATTTTCTGTCAACTTGCTTCGTTTAATTTTATTCTTTTGTACTTGTATAGAACATCTATTTAAATTAACTGGCTCCATATTGCTACTATGTTGTTACTCTACATGAAGTCTTTTTCTCCATTTTCTATCCTCTCATTTGGTTTCTATTTTTCTTCTAATCCTTGTCAATCAGTTTCATATTAGTAAGAATCTACTAAATTAGAATGATCTCTATGTTGAGCTAGGGTGTTGAACTTCTTAAGTTGATATTTTATGTCCTTAACAGCAAGGCATCAATGCTCTTCCATGTTTGGAGATTGATGCTGTTGAGAATATATTTTGTGTTTTGACATTGGGCATGGAATAGCTCAATTTTTTTGTTCAGTTAACTGGGTTTATATCTATTAAGCTTAGGCTTTTAGATTTTCATTTTGTGTGTGTGTTATCTAGTGCAGACTGATGTACTTTTTGAAGATGTAACTTTCTTAACTTGTAGGCATGTAGTTCCTTTTTTTTTTTTTTTGACTTATTCACTCTTTTTCTTTGAGGTAATTTTACTTTGATGTCTCTGCGTGATCTTTGTATTTTCAACTTTTAAACCAGCCATACTAGTTTGGCATTGGAGATGAAATCATGTTTTGTTTTCACATGTATGTGAACTCTGCCCAATACCCGCTCATTGCTTGATGGGCAAGCACTGCATGGATGCTTGTCTCTCTAATTTTTTTAGTTTCATTTTCTAGATTTTACCCATTTTATCAATTACTTATTTGCTTAGCATATTTTATGGTCCAGTGGTGGGTTTGATTCCCTATTAGAGCAGATGGTTGAAGCATTGTGTCGGCATGTATCAGATGAATCTCCTACTGTCAGAGGCCTTTGTTTAAGAGGACTTGTGCAGGTGCAATATATTGAGAAACTCACTCTTTATATTCGTTTTTGTTTGTTGTGGCCGATGATATTGGGTCTTTTCTGCTAGAAAGTTCATTTGAGGTTTGTAAATATAGACATGCATGCACATACATACTGTCACATCAGAAGCGGGGAAACTGGCAGTTTCTGGGTGAATTTTATGTTTCATTTGGTGCTGTGACTGATAGACATGTTTAATTCTCAATATTAACCTGTCTGTTGTTATGCTGTCTCTATGCCTTACAAAAAATGGATTTCCATTATATGTCTTCTGCAGATACCATCAATCCACATTCATCAGTACGCAACTCAAGTCCTTAGTGTGATATTGGCTTTGCTTGATGATTTAGACGAATCAGTGCAGCTAACTGCAGTTTCATGCTTGCTGACGGTGATTCTCTCTCTCTTTCTGTCATTCGCTCTCTCCCTCTAGTGTGTATGCGCTGCATGCCCTTACATGCAGGCATGCGCAATTTTTTTTTTTTTAATAATAGGAGACAAAATATATTATCAGTGTGTTTCTCTTCGTTTTTAAGTTCTTATGTTTCTTATCCTGTTATCTAGATTCATTTGGTTACTGTTCTTTATATTTTTCCTTTGATCTTAGATTCTCAAGTCATCATCCAAAGATGCCGTGGAACCAATTTTGCTAAACCTTTCTGCGCGGCTCCGCAATCTTCAAGTACGTTTCCTTTGATAATTTTTCTATGAAATATATTGTATTTAGGTTTTTATCATTGTAGTTGGATTTCATTAATAATCTGCTCCTAGATGCATGGATTGAATAGGAACTTATCTTATTAAACTTGTAGTTGTAGTCAAGTTGGGGGATCCAGTCTTGACCGAAGCTTAAGCTGTTAGCTCAGGGTCCAAGAGTTGTAATTAAACTGTAATAACGAAACTTAATTCTCAAGAACATCAAACAATGAATATGGTGTTGACTTAATATCTTGTGCTGAATCACAACATTGTAACTGCACCACCAAATGATTATCACCGAAGAAAATTTCCTCCAACGTAAAGACTTAATGGGAAAGTATAGATCATTAGTAAGTGTAATAGAAAGTATAAAAACCACATTTTGAACATGGTCCAATCATATAGCATGCTGAAAGATTGATTTTTGTGCTGTTAATACTTACATTTATTCAAATGATGGTAGAATCCAAATATTATCAGGTGAAACTATACTTGTCTTTTAGCTTTTCATATGCTTCCACCTCAGGACCTAAAGTCAGTGTCTGCCTGGGTCAGCTGTCACATGATGTGGATTTATGAAAACATGAGATTGGTTGATTACTTTTCATGAATATAATGCTGCATGTTGTTTTGAATGGTGCTGATTTTATTTATCTAATAAAATGATTAATGGACCTGTTATCTGCAAAAGGTAAGCATGAATGTTAAGATGCGTGGAAACGCCTTTGCAGCATTTGGGGCGCTGAGCAACTTTGGAGTTGGGTCACAGCGGGAGGCATTTCTTGAGCAGGTTTCTTGCGTTTTCCGATATTTTTCTCAAATAATAATCTAATGCATTACTTCCTCTCTTTTTATTATATAAGTTTCAGATTTAGAAATCCATGGTAGAAGATTGTTGCTTATGTAGGATATATATGTATACATATATATTGAGAATTTTTATATCAGGTATTAGAGTTTAGATACCATTATTCAGGCTTTTTCAGTTTTTCTATAAGCTGAAGTGGACAAGACTGATTGTTATTCAGCATGGTTTGGAAACTTATTTCACCAAGACGTGTTGTTTCCAAATCTTGAAAAAGCCCTCCACTCTATTAACTGAACTGCAATAGAGATTATGATGTCCTGTGTGCGACCCATGCAAGCCTGTTGACTAAATTCAGCTATATACAGTATGTGAGGGAGTCTTGCCTTTTAGGCTCATTCTAATTTGCTTATAAATTTTCAGAGGTGAGCTGGCTATTATTAGTACTCTTTTATATATTATTCAAAGAGTATTTTCTGTCAATATTGTCGTTTGAATTGGATGAACAAGTTTAGCAGCACTGGATTGAATGGCCTTTTTTGAAGTGAATAAATTGTTTACATATATAACAATGGCATTTCAATTGTTGAATTGAAAACGCTGGAGGATCATTCTTGATAAATCAAGAATTACATATTCCACGTCTGTTAGAGTTGTTGTTAGTGAAGACCAATGAGCATAAGACAACTCCACTGCGAAATATACTCTATCAGCACTTATATTTCAAAAAAAATACTCTTATTAGAACTCATGTTCTTATATCCTTCATTTTTTAAGACTGGCAAAATAAAAATGTTAAAATAATGCATCTATATTTATTTGGTAAACTTTGTTTTTCCTCCCTCTTTATCCTTTTCTTATCACTAGTAGAATATCATAATTTACATGCATTGATTTCTTTTCTCTGGTTACATATGATACAGCTAATGTAACTGGAGACATGTCTTTTTCTCATTTAACTTTTCAGCTAATCTAACTTAATTATTTGCAGATACATGCTATGCTGCCACGCTTGATTTTGCATATATATGATGATGATCTTAGTGTTAGACAGGCTTGCCGAGTAAGTGACTAGCAGCATTTTCTACTTTTTGTACGACACTTATTGGGAAAAGCTTTGACACAATACTCGTTTGTTTAATGAATAGAATACTCTCAAACAAGTTGCTCCCTTTATGGAAATAGAAGGAGTGTATGGTATCTTCAACTCACATTGTTTTAATTCTGATCATAGGTATGTACGATCTTAAATCAGAAGATATGTTCAAAATTTTTCTCTTGTGCTCCATTTTAATTATCCTTTTGTTTTTCATTTCTTCAGAAGCGACTATGAAACTTTTGTGAGAGATCTCACCAGGCAGTTTGTGCAGCACTTTCCATCCCGAATTGATAGTTATATGGGATCAACAATACAGGTTTGCATTTTTCTGATAACGGATTTTTTTTTTCTTTTTTTTTTTAACTTAATGATTAGAATGCCTACTTCCTCTGTTTTATCTTTACATTATGTTAGACAAAGGAGGATCTGTCTCCTCAATATTTGTCGGATTTTTTTAGGGATGGCAATGGGGAGGGGAGGGGAGGGGACCAATCTCCCCGTACCCATCCCCGATATTTTACGTATGTCCCCGTCCCCTCCCCATCCCCATCATAATTATTTGAGAGAATCCCCATCCCCTCCCCGAATAATAACAGGGGATCCCCGAGGGTCCCCGATCCCCGAATAACTAATAAATTTTTTTTATTTTGAGTTAATCATATTAAAATAAAAAATTCAAATAAAAGTAAAGTTCGAAATATATCTTACATTAATATCCATTACAAAAGTCACATCCATTAAATTAGTCAGTAACGCAGCATGCAAGAGATACAAATTTCTGTTACAAACTATCATGAACAAATTAATAGTTTAATACAAAATTGGTAAAAAAATCAAATTTAGATTCAAAATTAACTTTTTCAATGGTGGCGTGGACACTTTATAAATGTGGACTATTCTATTTACAACATAATAGTTAAGTCGGAGCAAATCAAGAGTAAATATTAGATTAGATTAGATTAGATATTAAAATTGTGATTCGCGGCAATTATAACATCTAAAAATAAATAAAAAATGGATTTAAGTTTAAAATATTTAATGAATATTAAAATTAAAATTAAATTTTTGGACTAATAGAATCTACCCGGTCTTTTTAATGTCCTAAATAAAGATTTAGGACTTTAATTAGTTAATTAGACCTAAAAGTTTAATAATATAAATATTTTGATATTTGTTATTTTTACCAATATCTATAATTTTATAATTCAAATTTTATAATTTATTTACTAGTAATTTTAAAAAATAAAAATAAAATTAAATATTAAAATGGGGAAATGGGTAGGGGATGGGGATTCCACCTCATCCTCGTCCCCTCCCCGAATAAGAAATTGGGTAAAAAAATTTCCCCGTCCCTTCCCCGAATAAGAAATTGGGTATGAAATTATCCTCATACCCTCCCCGAATGGGGAAAATCCCCGAGGGTACCCGTCCCCGCGGGGATTTTTGCCATCCCTAGATTTTTTGTCTCGGCAGTCGCTCTTCAACCACCTCTCTCTCTCTCTCTCTCTCATTCACTCTCTACACTGCTATTATAATAATAATTTCTATTATTTTGCAAGTGTAATGACATAAGAATGACAATGATTCAGGCTTTTGAAGCACCATGGCCCATCATTCAGGCGAATGCAATTTACTTCTCCAGTAGCATTCTGTGTCTTTGTGATGATCAACACATCTTATCTCTTTTCTATACTCAGGTCATTCTCAGATATTTTTACCTTCAATTGTGAGTTATAGTTAAAAGAATCATACTTAACGAAAAATATCTTTATTCAGGTGTTTGGATTGTTGGTGGTGAAGCTGAGTCGGTCAGCAGATGCAATTGTTAGAGCAACGTGCTCTTCATCACTTGGCTGGTTACTTAAATCAATTAACTCACACTCTTGGAGATCAACTCGACTTGAGCGAGTGGAATCATTTCGGTGGGGTTACGAGTCCGAGTCTACTAAAAAGTAGATGTGTACAAGATTACAAGTGAAGATGATAGTGTTGATATTGACTCTGATCGGAATGGAATGAGAACACAGTGCTGGCATTGTTGTATCAGGTGAAACTAAAAGCAATGCACTTTGGCAAAGCGTGGGAAGATAATTGCATTGATCTACTCTTGCGTAAAATTTTGTAAATCTCTACAGTTGTGGAGTCCTTTGTTGTAAAGCTTTGTAAGTAATGGCTTTGTATATTAATAATCATTGTTGTAATTGGTTGTTTGCACTTTCAGGGTGTTTGTTGTTATAGTTGAGTGTGTGTATTTATATTGTTGTAGAATGGAGAGGCTTGACGCCTTCGTCTTCACACGATTAAAATAAGTTTCATGGAGAGCTTATTAGTGGATTACTTATTCTTCTGAAATTTTGCGGCTTCCGTTCAGCTCCTAATCTCATTCTCAATGGTGCTTCCCTGTTGATCTCATTTATATGATCAATTTAGAGGTATGCCTTTTTCCAATACAGTGGTGTACCTCCTATGAGATATCTACTGTATTTCTTCATGACCAATGGATTTACCCATTGATTTCAATATTTTTTTTTTTTCTTTTGGGTGGGGGATTTACTTCCTCATTATTTGAACTGATTTCTCTCTTTCATTTATTTGCCTCTTTTTTTTTTCTTTAAAAGAAAGTAAGCTTTTCATTCAACTAAAACCAACACTATCCAATATTATCTGTATGTCTACTGGAATTGTATCTTTCCAGACTGTAGATGTATCATTCTCTAAAGCAAATTTCGCTACACAATGGGCATGAGCATTATAGTTTCTAGGGACAAAAAGAAAGTTAAAATTTTGAAATCCCCTTTTGAGATACTGGATATCTGAAATGATCCAGTGAATTGTTGCTTTGCTGTCCTTTGTGTTGTTTACAAGCTCCACCACCTCTTTGCAATCTGATTCAATGATCAAGGAAGACAAGACTGCTTTTTTTGCCACCTGTAAGCCCCATTCAATAGCTTCAGCTTCTGCAATACTAACACTTTCCTTTAAATGAGATTGATTTATACCCACAGCTACTAACTTGCCTTCCTTCTGAATCGGTTATAACGCTGCCAATCCTACCTTCTGATCTTGACTACTAGTGGCTGCATCTACATTGATTTTCAAAACATCTTTTGGGGGAGGAATCCACTTCTATTGTTTTTCCTTTCTAGGATTGTCAATATGAGTTGTTCGTGTTTGTCTCACTCCATGATATGCTTCCAAAATCGATTCAGCCTTGGCTAGTGAGATCTTAGGATCAATTCTTTTGTCTTTAAATATAAACTTGTTTCTTGAAAACAAAATCACCCAACAATAAACCACCATAAGCTCAATGTCAGCTTTCCTCCAGTTTTTGCACGTCTTGGATAGAGTTGAAAATGCCTGGATGAGGAGCATTGAGATATTAAAAAGAGAAAGAAGCTAGATTCCAGATCTTTTTCGCTGCTTTGCACTCCAGCAGAGCATGGCTTACAAATTCCACAAACTTGTTGCATCTTGGACATATTGGATCTTGTAAATACTTCCTTTTCCAGAGGTTTTCAGCTGTTGGCAAAATGTTTTTTAATGCTTTCCACATGTATATCTTTATCTTCTCAGCCCTCAGGAAAATCAAGAGCCCAAAGAGATTTCCACTTACTGAAATTGCTTTCTGAACTACTCGGATCATCTGGAAACTTGAGTTTGAGGGCCAGCAGATATCTACTTTTCACAGTGTACTCTCCTCTTTTATCAAATCCCTACATTATCTCATCCCTTTTTTGTCTTCTAGGGAGAGGAATTCTAGAGATTGCCTCTACATCATCAGGCATAAAAATGCTGCTTCAGCTTTTTTAAATCCCATCTATTTTCAGCATCCAAAAGATCAACTACCACAGCTTTAGCTGGCAAAGATGGTGGGGATATTGGTTTAAAGGTATCTGGTCTTGGAATCCATCTATCCTTATAAAACTAGTATGCTTCTACCATTTCCTACTGTCCATCTGATGTCTTTTTCTGAGCACCTGCCTTCCCTCACAGAATACTTTTCTAGATAAAAGATGGTTGGATCCTGCAGTTGCCTTCAAGAAAGTTGAATTTTTAAAGTATTTTGCTTATAGAACTTTGGACATTAAAGAATTGAAAAATTGGATAATTCTCCATCCCTGCTTGGCCACCAGAGCTTGGTTAAAGTTAGTGAGATCTCTAAGACTCCGTTTGATATAGCTTATTCAAGCAGAGCCTTTACCATAAAAATTTTAGTTATTTGGTTATCAATAAGTATTTTTATTAAAAATTTATGAAATACTTTAATAGGCAAGTTTTTTTAAAGTTATGTTATGAAAAGAATAAAATAAGATTATCAAATAAGTAGAGGATATTTTAGATATTTTAACATTTTAAAAAAAGTTTCAACCTTTACTCACAAAAATCCAAAATTTGAGCTTTTTCTAGTAGAAACAAAATAGTTTATTTAAGTTTCAGAAGCTCTATTAGAAAAACAATACAAAAATTAACATAACAACTTATGAGATTAAATAAACACTTATGACCACTAATAAGTCATACCAAACATGCACTGAATCTCATCCCACCCCTACTCTTTGCATAGCTAAGCTTATTCCACTTAGACCAGTGAATTCCATTCTTGTGTTCTTTCGAACCCCATCAGAACTTCACCATGGCTATTTGAATATCATCGCATAATCCCTTTGGAAGCCTGAAAATGCTCATTGCATAGACTGGAACAGGTTGGGCTACTGCTTTGATGAGGATTTCCTTTCCACCACTTGAGAACCATTTGTGCTGCCAACTCAAAATCCTACTTATCACCTTGAGCTTGATGTCACTGAAGAAGCTCGATTTTTTTATGCTTATCATGGAAGGGAGGCCTAGGTATTTTTCATGCTTGGAAACCACATTATGATTGAAAATGCTCTTGATTTCTGAGATGAGGCCAGCTGGAATCTTGCTGCTAAAAAACATTGATGATTTCTCAAAATAAAAAACCTATCCTGAAGCCCGTGCATAGCAGTAAAAAATCCCCTTCAAATGCTTGCAATATGTCATTGAAGCTCTAGTGAAGACTAGGCTATCATCTGCAAAGAGAATGTGGGAAATTGTGATCCTTAGAAAATCTCAGGCCTTTGATTATCTGCTTCCTTCTGCCTGCACTAAAAGACTTGAGAAAGCCGATGCACATATGATGAATAGGTATAGAGACAAGGGGCATCCTTGTCTAATACCTCTTTCAGGCACAATTAAGTTCTTTGGAACACCATTGATAATTATAGAAAAGGAAATAGTAGACATGTAGTTCATGATCAGCTTGATCCATTTGATTGAAAAGCCAAGCTTTGCCATAGTTTGATCCAAGAAACTCCATTCTAATCTATCATAGGTCTTACTAATGTCTAACTTTAGAGCTACTAAGCAATTTCTTTTCGCTTTACTATGTCAAATCTTGTGGAGGCATTCGTAACCAATAATAACATTATTGGTAATGAGTCTATTGGGTATGAATGCACTCTGTGTTGGGTATATGATTTGGGATAAAATTGGTTTCAATTTATTGGCTATAGCTTTGGCTATAATTCTGTAAATTACGTTACACAAACTAATCAGCTTGAATTCAAAGAATTTCCTAGGTTTTTCTCTCTTAGGAATGAGGGCAATATCAGTATGGTTGAGGGGAGCTAGATTACTTTGCTTGTTTAGAATGTGTAAACAAGTGTTGATCAACCCACCTTGAATTAAAAGCCAATGTTTTTGGAAGAATGAAGCAGGTAAACCATCTGGCCTTGGGGCCTTTGTTAAGCACATTTGAGATAGAGCATTTTCTATGTCTCATAGAGTCAATGGTTCTTCTAACTGAGCATTCATATCTAGAGTTACCTTTGGCAGCAATCCTTTTAAAGCTTTTTCAATTTGGGTTTGACTTATGCTGGAAGAAACGAATAGGTTCTAAAAAAAATTCACAAAACTCCGTATCAACATCTTCCTGACTACCCATCTATTGCCCTTGAGCATCTTCAGTTCCCTAGATCTTAGTCTTCCTCTTTCGAGCAAAAGCTTTGGAATGAAAAAAAATTAGTATTTTTACCCTTTCTCTTAGCCAATTAGCTCTCGATCTCTATTTCCAATACACCTCCTCATCCATCAATATATTATTGATCTGATTCTCAATTTTCCTGATCTCTTCTCTATTCATGCCATGAGCACGATTTTGTTTATGTTCTGCAGATGCTCCATCAATTTATCCAGCTTCCTCTTCTTGCCCCCAAATTCCTCTTTGCTTCAAATCTTTAACTGAGCTGGAGATCTTTTAGCCACTCCTTGGAATTGCTGCACAGGATTCTCCCAATCTCTAGCACCATAAATTGCCCATTCATCCTTCATTATGTTTTTACACGCCTTGAAGCTACTCCACGTGTCTTCATAGTGATCTCTAGAAAATGATTTGTTCATGTATTTTTCTTTTTTGTATCTCTCTTTAACCTCTAGCATAATTGGGCAATGATCTGAGGTCCAATTTACCGAATTTGTTGCTGAAAACTCTTGAAAATTATTTCTGCAATCCTTACTACAGAGGAATCTATCTAGTCTTTCTTCTATGAGATGTGGCCTAAATCTCTTATTTGATCATGTGAATTGGCTTCCCTTATAACCCATATCGATCAAGTTACATGCTTGTATACTCTTTCCAAACTCAGTCATCATGTTTAGGTTTCTATCATTCCCCCCTAAATTTCTCATGGCACTGTAAGATTTCATTAAAATCACCAAAATAACACAAAGGATAAAAGGATAAGTCTGCTAACCTTTTCAAGAGGGTCTGCTAACCTTTTCAAGAGGGTCCAAGTACGATGTTTCTTCTTATCTTCTGGATGACCATAAACACCAGTGCATTTCCACAACATGCCACTTTTATTTTGTACCACTGCATCTACATAATGAGAGCTATAGGATTTTATATTAACATTTACATCTGAATTCCAGAACAAAGCTAGCTTTCCTCACATTCATTCTCTATCAACCACAAAACGATTTACAAAATTAAAATTCCTACATAAGAAATTTATCTATTGAGCCTTCATCTTTATTTCACAGCAAAAGAAGATTTTAGCCCAGTGCAACTTAAAATTTTCTTTACTGTTAGACGTGTTCGAGGCTTCCCCAAACCTTAAATGTTCCAACTTAATATTTTCATGCGGCCGGTAAGGCTAACATTCAGCTTCCGCTGATGTATCTTCCACCATTGCTTCAGCTTTCGCCCATTCATCTTGTTCTGTATCTGTCAGTCTCAACTGGAGTTTTACTTGAGAGAAAATAAGTTGGTTGCTATTGTTTGATGATTTCAATGAGCTTATTAGTCTTTTTTTCTTGCTTTCGAGACTCAGCCATAGAAGCTCACTACTGGGCCTTTTGGAACTAATTAGCCCATTGTTGTTTCCTTTTTCAGTTTTTTGATTTCTTGCCTGCAACTTCCACTTTCTGATCTTAGGCTTCTCCTTGGCTTTATCAGGCCCATTGTCTACTTCTTCTTCGTCTGATTTAGTTAACCCATCATCAAGTTTTTTTAATTTTCCCTCTTTTGCTTCTGTTTCCCTTCAACCATCATTTCCTGCCCCTAAATTTTTGTTTCTAGGATAGCTGTCATTGCCAGCCCTCCTTCTCTACTCCTTGTTGATCTCTCTATCTGCACCTTGATCTTTTGACTGCAGATTTTTGGGCTTTCCTGTGTCAACATTAATAACTCATCATCACTCGCATGTTCATTGCTTGTACCTCATAGTTCATTAATATTACTCAACTTATTACTTGCTTTGTCTGGGTTTGATCCATTAAGGTCAATCAGGTTGTGTTAAGTTAAGTAAGTTTTGGTTGAATTGGCTATAATAACACTTGTTCTCAATTGGGTCTAATCATGAATTCCTATCTCCTTCCTTCGACTCTATTTAATCCTTTCAGCATGCATGATTGCTCTCATCCATCCTCCATACGGCAATTGTTCTTTCGGTTGACCTTTATATTTCAAGCATTCCTTGTACTGATGGCCAATATGCGCACAAAAAAAAACAAAAGTTTGGCAACTTTTCATATAAGACTGGCATTGGTATTTTGGTTCCCCCTTGCTGCAAAAACACCACCCTTTTTAAATGTTTTGTTATATTCACAGAGATTCTGACTCGAGCAAATTGGCCCATGCATTCACCTGCTTAATCTATTTCAATGTCCTCCACCTTACCAATCTTCTCTCCTAGCTGTTGAATGGCCTCTTTCTCCATACACATTATGGGTATGTTGTGAATCTGCACCCAAAATGATGCATGTGTAAAGGCTTGTTCTTTTATGTCTCTGATTAGTGTTAAAAAATGTATATTTATTAAGGATTAAAAATGTTATTTTGTGCTCATAATATAATTTACATTTGTAATTATATAACATATTATGAATTTCTAATTATTTTTCTAAATATTTGATTTTGGGTATTTTTGTGTGTTATTAGGTAAAAATAATAATTTCATGCAATTTGAGACTCTAAACAAATGTACGGATGTCAAATTTGAATTCTAGAAGTCTGAAAAATTATGTCATTGTCAAGGAAGATCTGCGAATTTTGTTGTAAATTTATAAGTTTTTACTATAGTAAATGTGGTAATTGTGAAATTATAAATTTTTACTATATTAGGTGTGGTACTTGTTAGTGGAATGTATTGAATGCACTTGAGTGGATTAAGTTAGATTTATGTTTTGTCAATAAAACAAATACACGGCTAAGATGTAATTAGCTTTATTTCCTTATGTGGTGTGGATTAATCATGTATTAGTATAAATAGAGAGGGAGGAATACACCTCTCTACACCTTTCCTTCTTTACTTTCTCCTCAAATTCTTCTTCTCATCTCTCTTTGTAATATATTTTTTAAAAATAAAATTAGTTTTATTTTTTAATTTTCAAATACTATTTTTAATAATTTTTTAAAAATTTAATAATTTCTTTTATTTTAAATATGTTTAGCTAAATACTAATAGTTAGGGGAAGATGAAACTCTTAGTAAAAAAAATGATTTAATCAAATTTTATTTTTAATTATAATTTAAATTTTTTTATCTAATTTTATCCATATTTTATATTTTGAAATTTTGATTTATTATAAGCAAACATGGGGTTTGACATAATGAATTCTTAATATCTTAATATAAAGTATGGTAAAATAGTATTTTGACTTATTGTACAACAAGTTAAGTTTTGACACACTAAGTACTTAATCCATAATAAAATTATTAGGAAAATAATTTTAATTTATACAATTAATCATTTAGGCAATAGAATAAAAATAAAAAAGAATTCATTAAATTATATTTATTACTAAAAGTTGATCCATAACCCTAACTAATTTAATTTTATAGTTTTGCTCAAATTAAATTGCATATATTTAAATTTTGTCTTCATGTTTTAGATAAACTAAAATAAACAAATTAAATATTTTCTCTGTGGATTGATCTCGGTGAGTTAAAATTAAATCTTTTCTATGGTAGGTGAGTCCAAGGTCGATCACAAATTACATTTACCTGTATAAATTACAATTATTTTCCCAATAATTTTATTATGGAATAAGTATTTGGTGTGTCAAAATTTAACTTGTCTACAATAAGTCAAAATACCATTTTACTATACTTTATACTAAGATATTAAAATTTTATTGTGCCAAGCCTCATGTTTAGCTACAATAAATCAAAAATTTAAAATATAAAATATGGATAAAATTAGATGAAAAATAATTTAATTTATGTAATTAAAAATAAAATTTGATTAAATCATTTTTTTTACTAAGAGTTCCACCTTCCCCTAACTATTAGTATTTAGCTAAATATATTTGAAATAAAATAAATTATTAAAATTTAAAAAAAATTATTAAAAAAAGTACTTGAAAATTGAAAATAAAACTAATTTTATTTATTGAACATATATTACAAAGAGAGATGAGAAAAAGAATTTGAGGAAAAGAAGAGAAAGAAAAGTGTACAGAAGTGTGTTTCCCCCTCTCTATTTATACTAATACATGATTAATCCATACCACACAAATAAATAAAACTAATTACATTTTAACCGTACATTTGTCCCACTAACAAAACATAAACCTAACTTAATATACTCAAGTACATCTAATACATTCCACTAACAATTACCACACCTAATATAGTAAAAACTTATAATTTCACAATTACCACATTTACCGTGATAAAAACTTATAAATTTACAATAAAAGTCGCGGATCCTCCTCGACAATGACTTAATTTCTTGAACTTTCGAAATTCAAATTTGACATCCGTACATTTTTTTAGAGTCTCAAATTGCGTGAAATTATTATTTTTACCTAATAAACACACAAAATACACAAAATTAAATATTTAGAAAATTAATTAGAAATTCATAATATGTTACATAATTATAAATATAAATTATATTATAAGTATAAAATAATATTTTTACCCCTTAATAAACATACAAATTTTAACACTAATCAGTCTCCAACGCCAATCGATTAAGACAGCACTAGTAAGGATCTGTCAAAGTGCCATGGACCCCCATAAGGACCCTTTTCTTTTCCCCTTCAGACGCAAACTTGAGCAGAAATATATTGTCCCCCATGCTTTCAATTTTCACTTCCTTTACCGTTCTCCAAGCCTGCTGCATTGCTGCTTTTAGTCCCTCCCTGTTAACTCCTCTTGTGAGTAAGACTTTTTCCACCAAGCTGTTTGCTGTAATTTTCTCACCTTTCACCTTCATTCTTCCTATAAAAGTTACAATGTCTTCCTCTTCCTCTTTTAGAGCAACTGCTTGGCATTTTGTAATTAACTCCTCTGCATCCATCTTCCACAATATGCTTATTCCCCGTACCGACAGCTACCACTCACTTTTCAGCACTAAATATCAAGGACTATTAAGAGAAACTTTTCAGAGCTTTTAATAGACCCTTGGATATTAAACTACCCGAAATAAAAAAGAAAAGGCACCCAACCCGTAGGTGATTGCACTAAGCCATAAAGGCTTCGATCTGCTTCCATTCTAATGCTTTTTTTCAGAGAAAAAGCACTGTAGAAGGAAGATGGGGAGAGTTGAGCACTTGAGTGCTGGGAAACCTTCCATTTATTTGCCTCTTCTTGTCGATGTTTTACTTGGAAAAAAAGAAAAATGTTATTGGTATGTTTTCATGTTTGCAAATGAGAATCTAGTTGTCATATGTTCGTCAGAATTTGTTGATACTACAATTTTACTTCCGTTTTTTGTGCAAAGTCTTGTTTCTCCCGTTGCGTCATTAATAACGAAAAAGCAATTAAATACTGCATTTGACAAAACCTAGGTATACAATATTGTTCATTGATATTTCTTGTAGTCATTTATGATTATGGCAAAATTGAGTAGTCATCTCCGCATGAATAACTCGGATCACTATTGCTTTCTGCATGTGGAAAATTAATGTTTTGAGAACCAAACTCCGGCCAAAAAGAGGCTCATTTAAAACGATGTTGCTATGGATGAGTTTCAAAAGAAAAATTAAATTCAACTAAAATCACATTATTGTAGATAAATTTTTTTAAAAAAATTGACCTGAAATTTCATTAAACTGAATTTATTAAAAAAATTTTTATCTGAATGATAGATAGTCCATCTACTAATTCGGGCGATAGGTCATCGCCTAAAGATAATTGATGGACGATAATCCATTCACCAATTTCAGTTTAATTTTAATGAAAAACATAAATTTTGATAATTTAGTTGACAAAATTTCGAAACAGATATTATGTCAGTAGATTTTATCTTGGTACATGTATAGGCCCTTCTCCGTACAAAACAGATGCTTAGGCCGGGTTTTTTTTCAAGCTGATGCCCGAGCTCATTGTAGGGTAAGCATAAAGCCTAGGCTGGATCTAGGCTTGAACTTTCACTAAATTATTGTAAACATAAAATAAATTAACAATAAATAAATTATTATGATCCATAATGAATTAAAATAATAAATATTTTAAAATAAAATAATAAATAAAGAAAATGAAACAAGTGGAAATTTAAAGATTTATTTATTTTTTATATATTGAAATCTTTGATTTTAAGCAACTTTTTCTATTAATTCACACTTAAAAAAAAGTTAATATTATAATTTTAAGTTTTTTAAATCATTATTAATTTATAAATTGAGAATATAAATTTTTTATTTTTTAAAATTTAAATTTATTATTTAAATTTATAAATTTATTTTTTAAAAAAAATAAAAATTGGACGAAACTCAAGCTTTTTCGTCAAGCCTTTGTTTAGACCTCATATAAAAGGCTGGGCCAAAAACCTAAAGGGTTAAGCTAGGCGAGCCTAAACTTTTTTACCTATCCTATATAGGAGTGATGATACAGTCACAAACTCTTGTACATATTTATTTTTGTATAAATTGATGTGGCTTTAATTTATTAGTTGAATGAAAATATAAAATAATATAAATAAATCATGTGGGTCAGAAGATATTTAATTCAACCAATTTTATCATGCCACATCAATTTGTACAAAATAAATTTATACAAGAGTTTGTGACTCTATCATCACTCCCTATCTAAAAAATTCGGTCACCTTTTCCATAAATATAAATAAAAATAATAAAAAAATCATTGGCCAAAGAGCTGCCACCTTGCAAATGGCAATCTCTCATTTTTCATGCACGCCACGCACGGTTCCGAGAAATGGCGTGCATGCAGCTGCATGGCCTTCTTATGCTAACACGTATAAAAGTATATCTTCTCCCATGACGTATTTTATCTTCACGTGTAATCCATCAATACTACTCCTTTATTTATTCATTTATTTTTTAAACAATCTCTTTATAACTTAAACAAAATAAACGAAATCCTAGGTATTAGAAAAAAAAATTAATTGATGGGTAAAATTAATTAATAGAAATAAAATCCAAATTTGCTCATGGCAGCAAATGAAATAAACATTCTTCATATTTGAGAATAGAGAAACAAATAAATATTAAAAAAAAAACCTCTCGATGTCAATATGTCATTCCAACCGTTGAATCATCATCATAAATGTTGATTCCGGAAATAGCTAAGCCGCGAAAAGAATAAAACCGTCATGGAAGACATTACAAAGGGATAAACATGCATACCCATCTAATGTCTACCATAATTTAGTTAACATTATATGCACCGTCTAATCATCCCTAATTTAGAAAGAAATAGCATCATCTCGATTTAGCCAGCGTGTTTAATCGATCCAGCGATTTTTTAAGTAACTATTTAATTGGTCACTCCAACTCCTCACGGGAGAGGTAAGGAACTGAGGATAAATTTAAGAGTGAGGTGTTGTAAATTTTAAATTATAACTATTATTACTGTAGAATAAAAAATTATAATTATAAAATAAAATAAAATAAAATAAAAAATTTGAGCTGCCAAACCCCGGTCTTACTTACCAAATATCTCAACAGCTGGATTTTATCAACCCAACTGCCACATATTACTCCCAAACCCACTAGAAAACGAAAATAATTGATACCTTAAAAGAGAAAACAACATCCGGAGTCCCCAACGTTCTTAGATTTCTAAAATAAGTACATAATTCATCCATTTCAATCAAACAAGTCCTAGACCATGACCAGCCACTACTGAATACTGAAAATACCAAATATCGGATACCAATTCGAAGAAACAAGTGAACAAACTACAATCGTTATTATCTGAGAAAAGATTTAAAAAATGGGTACGAGGATATTAATTTACCCAGAACGGCCACGTCGACGGTCCTGGTCGATGCCCCATTTGCGGACCCCAAACTGTAACTCGGCGGCGGCAATCAAGAACTCAACAGCCTGTTGCGTGGTCAGTAAGTCCACAACTCGTCTCACCGTTCGTAGCCTCAAATCGTCAGCCTTCTGCACGATGCTGACGAGAAGCCGTATTTTCTCGTCGACGCTCGTGCTGCAGTCGCCCACTAACTCACTGGCCCCATCTTGCCACTCCGATAACTCGTCCGTGATTGCATTCTCTTCTTTAACCGTTTCGCATTGCAACTCGCTCACTCGTCTGCTGCACACATATACAAACCCTATTCTTTAAGTAAATGCCGGCAGATCGTAATTAACCGCACATATCATTTCACAACAAAATGTACTTACGTATTTTTGTCAATTATATATATATATATATATATATATATATATGCTAGCTTCATGGTCAATAAAGAAAATAGAAAAGAAAATTACGGGCCTGAACTGGCTGGGGGAGAGGTCACCAAGGTCACCGGTTCTAAGGCCACGAAGGATATCAACAATATGAGACTCAAAGAGGTTGCTTGACTCTGTGTACACCAAATGAAACACAGTTGTGGGTCGCCACCCTGCGATCCAATGGAGTGACCGTTCGAGGGAAGAAGCCCAGGGAGCTGCGAACACGTTGAACACGTCCCGTTGGGTCTCGGCGGACTTGACCTTGTAGTACTCGGTGTAGTGGGTCAGGGTCTTGGCGACCAGCTTCTCCAGGTCCTGGTGCTGGTCGTGGGTTGTGGCCGGTCTAGGAGCGGCCGAGAGTTGCTGGACCAGCTGGTTCAGCTGCTCGAACCACGTGCTGTAGAAGCTGCTGAAGGTTGACGACGACATTTTTTTTATTATTTGGGTCCCTACTCTCTCCCTTCAGAGTGACAATGAGAATGGGAGATAAAAAGAGAGAAAAAGAGTATGGCTAATTTATAATTAAGTTAAATTTGGGGGGTTTGTTTATTTTTTCTTTGTTGTGTTGTGTTTGTGTTGACCGTTGAATGCTCATGGAAGTGAAAGACAAGAATTAATAGAAAGGAAAAAGACAAAGTTGGGAAATGTGGGGGGCAGCAACTGGCAAGCATGTGAAAGGCGCGTGCTAACTACGTGGAGGAAGATGGTTAAACATGTCATGGCGGGCCGCTCATTTCATTTGTAATTTTCTCACCTGTTTTTTTTTTAAATATATGTTTTCTCTCCTTTCGCTTTCATTTTGGGTTTGTTTTTGGATGGGATGATTGATAGTTTGATATACAAAAATAAATAACAATAATAATAATAACAAGGATTTAAAGATGAGTTCGTGACATAAAAAGATAAAAATAAAAAATATGTATGAATCATAGATTTAGTAAGTGAAATAATTGATAAGTAAGTGAAATAAAAAGATAAAAATAAAAAAATATGCATGAATCATAGATTTAGGGTCAGTTTGGGATTGCGGAGGCTGATGAAATAAGCTGCTTTGTCTTTGTCTGCGAGATGAAATAAAATTTCTTGATTAAAAAAGTAGCTTGATATTTGGTAAACTATGCTGTTGCAGTTGCTGTGAGTTTGAAAAGTAGAGTATATGCGTTTGGTAAAATCTTATTACGAAAGTACTGTTATATTATATAATGACTAAAATGGACATGTGTTTTAATTATTTTTTATTTTATGTTTAATAAATTGTTTAGACATATTTTTTTAAATACGTAAAATTAATTAAAAAAACTCAATTAAGAAAAATCTAAAGAACTTCATAATCTATTACATAAAATATGATAAAAAGTAATATCTATTACATTCACAATAAATTTTTTGCAATAAAATTGTGGTAGTAATATAATATCTAATGATTTATATATTAGGGTTTATAAATAAGTACGATATAATTGTCTTTTTATCAAAATATTAAGGTTATAATAGGTATTTTAAAAAGACGTAGTAATTTATTGAATAAGCTACTTATGAAAAATAACCCTCTACCTGCTTTTAAAAGCTGCTGACGAAATGACAAAAATTATGAAATAAGCTGCTTTTACAAAATTTAGCAAACACTATTTTTATCAAAAATTATGAAATAAGCAGTTTATTGAGTTTCAACCTCAATCCCAAACGGGGCCTTAATATTTTATAAACCAGAGGTAGTTATAGATGCCATAGCAAAACTTTATAATTTTTGTTACTAATCACAAGTTTCGTGTTAAATGATATTATAATAGATGATTGTTTTATCAATTAAGGGAAGTGATAAAGTGAGCACCGCCACTCACCTTATTAAAGCTCATCAATTACTATAGTAAAATCTCTATATAGTCATATTGTTGGAACTTGAGAAATTTATTTTTATAAAGAGGTTATAACTCAATAGAAGTATAGTACAAAAATTATTGTCTTTGCTTAATTATATCTAATGCAAGTGATATAGAGGTAAATTATGTCATGTATTAATAAATTAATAAGTAAGTCAAATTCAATGTATAGACGCTAATAAATTAATCAGTACATGAGTCAAATTCAATGGATAGATATTAATAAAAAAGATATATAGTTTCAAAAAACTAATACACATATCAATGTATTGTTTGAATATGTAAACTCATCTTAAAATTCTAAATTTTAAATTCTCTTTAAACTCATTAATTATCTCAATTTATATTCTCTCTCTCTATATATAGCCTATCTATCTATCTATATATATATATAAAGCTAGGACTTGGGGAGGTGATGTGGCATCACCATTTCTCATCTTTGTATATTCTCTATTATCTAATAAATAGAGAATTTTTCTTTGGAATTTAGTTTTTTGACTTCTCATAATTAATTTGATTGTTATTACACAATTACAATTATGTAAAGGTTTAATTGAGGCATCACCATTTCTCATCTTTGTATATTTTCTATTATTTAATAAATAGAGAAATTTTCTTTCAAATTTAGCTTTTCATTTTCTCATAATTAATTTGATTGTTATTATACAATAACAATTATGTAATGGTTTTAATGAGACATATTTTTTGTAATGAACATTCATGGGGGAGTGTTATAAATTTATTAAAATAAATGTGGATGTTCATAACATATATCTCTTAGTCTCCCCACTATCTCCCATTAACAACTTTTAACTTCCCTATAACTCCCACTATCTCACAAGGAATTATGATCCATAATTTTTTATTAACTTCATGGAGTGATTATGTAATTGTTATTACACAATAACAATTATGTAAAGGTTTTAATGAGACATATTCTTTGTAATGAATATAGGGAGTGTTATAAATTTATTAAAATAAATGTGGATGTTCATAACATATATCTCTTAGTCTCCCCACTATCTCCCATTAGCAACCTTTAACTTCCCTATAACTCCCACTATCTCACAAGGAATTATGATCTATAATTTTTCATTAATTTCATAGAGTGATTATGTAACTATAAAAGGAGAGCTCATCTTTATGTTTGGTTTTTTTTTATTTAACCAACATCCTTTTTACAAAAATTCTTGTATTTCTATTGTTTGATTTATTTTAATTTTTGGTATTGTATGCTTTATGGAATACTCTTTTCTTCATGAGTTGAATAATGATAAAGATAGTTGGATGATAAGGGTTAAGTTTTGTAGGATGTGGGAGTGTACTAATACTAAGAAGAATGGAGAATTGATTAGTGTAGACATGATTTTTATTGATGAAAAGGTTGTATAAAAAATTCATTCACTCATTATTTTCTCTAATTTTTTTCTCAATTATTTTACGCTTAATGTATCATGTGTTTTTTTTTTATAGGAAAATCTAATGCATGCAACAATTAGGAAAAATTTAGTGACAAGGTTTAAGCACGTGTTAAGTGATGGTTGTTTGTACAGTGTCAAGAATTTAAAAGTTGTTTCAACTACAGGCGAGTTTATACCACTTTCAAATCAGTATTAGATTATTTTCTTGGTTATAACTTCTCTTAAGAGGTTAGAAGAAGGAACTGTTAAGATTCCGGTCAATGGATTCCAATTCGTATCTCCGAATTTGATTGATTTACGTATGAATGATAACACAATCCTCTCAGGTATTTTTTAATTATTAATTTTTATTAATCTTTAAGTGTATATTAGAAATTATTAATCCTTATGTTTAACATGTTTATGTGATTTTTCCATAATATTACAGATGTTGTCGGAAGTTTATGTGGTGTGGGTGATGTTCAGATCATTGGAGCTGGTTGGAAGAAAAGAGATATAAAAGTTCTAACAGATTAGTAAGTTCAATATAATTAAGAAAACTATGTCTATATATTTTTTAGTTATTTATTTATTTTTTAGTTATTGTTTCTCTTTACATTATTAACTTTTGTTAATTTTTATGGATAGCTCGGTAACAACAAAGATTACTTTATGGGGAAAGTTAGGGGAGATGTTTGATCCAAGCTTGTACAAGAAAGACGAAGGTCCTTGTATTGTGATAGTAACTTCTACAACCATTAAAACTTTCCAAGGTAATTTTTTTTATTTAGATCCCACTAATTAACATTTTCAAATGCAATGTCGCTATCTTAATATTATACACAAATTTGGATTTTGTTCAAGTTTCGTTTTAGTTTACATTTACTCTAAACAGGTGAGGTTAGTTTCTCTACCACAAGTGCAAGCAAAATCTACATAAATCTTCAAATAGATTATGTAGCATCATTAATTGAAAGATTTTCTACCATCTCCAACGTTGTGCATATTATTGAAAGTTCGAATGTGAATAAGATTACTTTTGAGGAAGAGATGTTCCTCAATAGGATGAGCATTAAAGAATTGTTGAAGGCTGATTGGAGTTCTGAAGTGAAGGTGGTTTTTCTATTTTTCTTTTTTCCCTCTCATCCATTTGTGTTATTTGTTTCTAAATGTTGGAATGTCCTTATTATTTTTGTAAATGCTTATTGTTTAATTGTAGGAATATATTATTACTGTGCGGGGCAAGATTAGAGAAATAGACAACTCCTTTGGATGGTACTATGTTTCGTGCAAAACATGCATAAAAAAGGTCATACCTACAAATGGTATTTATATGTGTGGCACTTGCAAAAAGGAATGTGACTATCCTCTTGTGATGTAAGAAAAAAATATTATTTTTTTTAAATTGCTTATTATGTTGTTAGTTTTTCACTTTAATTCATTATTCTAATGTAGGTACAAAATACATATAAAAGTCATGGATAAAACTGCAGAGACAACTTTTGTCTTATTCAATCATGTAGCTGAGAAGTTACTTGATACATCAGCCTACAAGTTGTTTAATAGACTACCTTTATACAGTAGGGATGTCCCTGCAGAAATTCAAAGCCTTTGTGGAAAAGATTTCGTTTACAAATTGAAATTGAATGATTACAATTTGAAAGAGGGACTTGAGAATTTTACTGTGTCAAAGCTTTTCACCCCTGATGAGAAATTGGAACTAGAACAAGAATTGAAGAAGGACAAAAAGGTATTATCTACCTATGCTAGGTTCAATTTGTAGGCAATATATGTAATGTTAAGAAACTATTTAATTATTTTTTTTAGGAAAAAAACAACACAGATCATGAAAATGTGGAAATATATGCAAGAAAGGAAGGACATTCCCAAGAAATGGTAATTTTATTTACTCTTATTTCCCAGTTGTTTTCCTTTATGATTAAAATTAGCATGTTCAATTTACTCATAATTATAATTTTCTTGATTAAAAAATTACAGGATCCTCGCGATATCTTATCAAATAATTTGGAAGAGTCGGTGGGAGATTTTCATATTACTAATGTTGTTAAGAATAGAAAGAGAAAAAACCAAATTATTGATGATGATGAAGTTAGTAATGGTGGGAGTATTCAATACACAAAACATGTTTAGTGTTGTTGTTGGTCGTCTTTCTGCATATGTGTTTGTCTTTTGACGTTTTTCTTTTTAGAGTGGTAATATTGAAGTGTGGTATGATATGTCTTATTTTTCTGTCTATCTATGTATTTGTTTTGAACGATTGGGAGAACTTATTTTTCTTGTGTTATATTTCTTTCTTGGCATCTTGCTCCGTTCTACAGATGAATGTAAATAATAAATTGGTAGTGACAATGCCAAAAAAGGCTTATCATCATCAACAAGAGTGACAACAACACGAAGAAACGCTAGGCGCAAATAATTGGATTAATCTCTACACTTCACTTGTGATTAAATATAAATTTAATTTTCATAATTAACAATTTGTTTTTACTTTTAAGTTTCAGACTTTCAGTCACCAAAATCTAAAATGAAACCCCAAAGATCTAATTTGAAAGCTCAAGATTGAGATCAATAAGTCAAAAATAATAGTTATATGTATGCTTATACCACTTAACACATAATGTTTCTAATTCATTGATTGATATTGTGAATAATCTCTTGGGTACATTTTGAATTATTCCAAATTGATTATTTTTAAATTACTTTATTTTTTTTAAAAATTTCAAGTTATTTTTATTTTTGCTTAAAAATGAGAGGAGAGAGGTAATTTATATTTTTTAAATTATTTTAATTATGAATGTTTTTTAAATTATTTTCCTTACTAACAGTATTTTAATATGATTAGCCTACTAAACAAATGAAACTATTCATATTATATTTATATTTATTAAAAAAATTTAAATTTCAATTATTTTTTTAACTCTTCAGAGAAGAAACCCTCCCTAAATTCTATATCTTCCGTCACAAATCAATCTCTCGAAGTCTGTTGTTGATCGGCTTTATAAAATTAAAGTTTGCAATACAAAACTGAAAATCATTTTTTCGTTCATTTGTTGTCCTCTCTTGCTCTTTGTAACCGTTTTAACCAGCCATCAACTTGGTCAAATTAAGTGACTTAAGTCCCTGCGCGAGGACTTAAATGATGAAACTAATGAATTGGGCACCTGAAAACTTTGCGTTTTGCTCTGTTTCTGATATATTAACATCCAACATGTTCCTAGCCTCAAATTCCAAAGTTACCTAAACCAAATTTGGGAGGAATTTTGAACTTAATTTACTTTTTAGTTGCCTAAGAAAACATTTTTGTCCTCCAATAATAAATAAAATAAGTGGGAACTTTGAAAATTCAAACACAAAGAAAACTCCTTTGAACCGTTGGTTTTTTACAGCTGCTGTATTCAAGAATAAAAAAGTGAAGGAAAAGATGATAACTATAAAATCTAAAAATAGTATTGAAAAGGAGCCAAAAGGAAATCTGGATAATAATGATATCGATATTCCTATATTTCTTATTTTTTCAAATAAGGATATTACTTATCAATTTATATCAAATAAGTTCCTAACCGAGATTGAATAAAGATTCAATGCTGATCTAATTTTTGTGTTGAATTTTATAAAGGTTTGTCGTTTGATTAATAGTTTTTAAATAACAATATAGATAAAACTAAATTTTAATCATATATTATTATAAATATACACTTATCAAAAATAAATATAAAAAAGATTAACACTTAATCTAGATTCAACAAAATTGGATTTTGAATGACACATATTTATAGTTTAATGATTGAAAGGTGTTTTATTAGTGATTGTAAAAGAGATTGAGACTTATTTGATGCAAATAGACAATATATGTTTTTAAAACATAAAAAAGAAAAAGCAATGGATCCAATTATTATCACTCCGAAAAGAAAGCACATTGTTTCAAATCTTCACAAAATATAAAATACAAAAATGGACTGTTTATTTCTTCACGTCATAGCATGTAATTTAATTAATATAAGAATAAAGGTTTTTTCATTTTCCCTCAACAATGCCACTACAAAAGGCCTAATTTTAATGCCATAATCTCATATTTAATTATATAACCTTTTGTATCTACTTTTTATATATAGATAAGCCTTAGCGAATAATTAATTTTTAGTCTTAAATCTAATTAACATTAATTTAAAGAATTGAAATGTAAGACGGTTCCTTTAGCAAATGTTAATTGCTAACAACAAATTTAAGATTTGTTAAGTGTTTAATTATGAAGTGTTTAATTGCAACCCATTAACGGTTTTGACAATGATTGAGGTTTAAAAGAAATAAAAAAGAAATGGGGAGACGCCGTATTAAATTGGTTTTATTATCAACAATTAATTAATCATTATATCATTTTCAATTAATTAAAAAACGTTTAGACTTAGGCTATCAATCTTGAAAATTTCATTTATTTTATTAAGCCAACAATTAAACTTTAGTGGCTTAAAATACATTAACTAATTAATATAGGAAGGAAGGTTCCTTCATCTTCCCTCACCAATGCCACTACTAGGGCTTAATTTTAATGCTATAATTTCATATTTAATTATGCAACCTTTTATATTTGTTTTTTAAATATGATAAGCCTTAGTGAATAATTAATCTTCAATGTCAAATTTAATTAACATTAATTTAAAGAATTGAAACTTAAAACGGTTTCTTTAGCAAATGTTAAGTGCTAACAAATTTTAGATTTATTAACATCCATGGAACTAGCTGAGAAGGTCCACTACTCTACTGTTTCAATTGATCAATAATGAAAATCAAAACCCTCTGATTTTTGCCTAAACTACTTTTTCTTCTTCATATTTTCTCCGCTAAACCCAGGTAATATTAATAAACTCAACTATATATATATTGATTTGTGTTTTTTTCAATGCATGCTTTGAAAGCTTAGACCCGTTTAAGAATTATTAATAGACATATGCTTTATCAGTGTCATCTTAGGATGACAAGAGGATCATATGTTTGTTAATAATTCTTGAATTGTCCCCACTTGGACAGTTTGGGAATGCATAATTTTTTTTAGTTTCAAGTAGGTGAAGTTTTATTTCACGTAAAAGGAAATTCCAATAGTTGCTCCTCATGTTCTCTGGGTACATACTTGTCGTGTACTTAAAGAACTATGGGGAGATGCTGTCGAAATTTCTGTAAACGTGGAAGAAACTTCACCTACTAGGAACTGAAAAAAATTATTCATTCTTGAATGGGATTTATAGGACCACCTACCATTTGTAAATGTGAGGAGAATGTTGGAAATTGGGGAAGTGAGGAGTTGAATTGGTAAATGTAATTGGTTGTGGTTTTGCTAAGTTGAGTTGAGCTGCTAAAGAAACCATTGTTGGCTGTCAACAATCACATATTCTCATCAAACATTTAGTTGAATATGGAAAACACTTAGACGATCATGCTTTGATTTCTTTAGAGTATGGCAAGTTTGATGTTTGATTATTGATTCTAATTGGGCTATATATAATTTTATTTTTGGTATTTTATTACAGATGTTTCATAATTTTGTAGAAGCTATTATATATTAGTGTTTAGAAAGTGTTAGATATATTTGCTGCCTAATATAATTTTAATATATTTTGTGATGAAAATAAAATACTCCAAGAGTGTCTTATTGCATAGATTATTTTATAATGTTAACGGTGATAATGCAAATATATAATTCACATATATAGAGTATGGAGCGTAACTTTAGATTGTAAAGTAAACAAATATTTTTATGATTAATACTAGCTACTGATGATCAAGCTTAATTAATTGTGAGCTATTGCAAATCAATTAAAAAGCTGATCACCAAGTTCACGTTGCTATGGCAGTAATATATAAAAGTGAAAGTGTTGCCTCCTGTGTTTAAAGATGTTCAAGGAATAAAACAATGTGTGGATTAATTATTTGAAAACCAATGTGTACGTAATCAAATTTTAGTATATATCTCAATTTATCTGGATTAATTTAATTTGATGCCAATTTGTCAATGTGTTCTATTTGTTTATCCTTATCGAATAAGTTTACTTGATTTCATTATTATGAAAACTTAGTTTTAAACATAATATGTTGTTCTTATTTTCACTAACATTGGATTACTTTGTTTTAACAGATTACAGCTCACTTGTCTTTACATTTGTTGCTATCTACTTGTTTGTGAAAAAGCATAAGGTAAGAAGGAAAAATCTTTGAATAGTCTTTGGTTGTCTAATTTATGCGATTTACATGTGGAGGTATTGAAGATTGCCACTTTAATTTTTCAATGCATGCTTTGAAAGCTTAGACCTGTTTAAGAATTATTAGTAGACACATGTTTTAGCTCATGTTTATATTTATTGACCAATTAATCTCTGGTGTAGTTTTATTTAATTGATATATAATTTGCATGCAGGAGGTACAATTAAAAGAGACGGCATCTTTTCTGGACATGAACTAGCCATATTTGACTCGGAGGATCTAGTGTCTACCCGGATATTTGGTGTTTTGTGGAAATAAATAGATAGAAAAGGTTTAACTAAATGTTTAAGTCATTCTTGACTACATTGTACAACGTACTTGACTATTAGAGTGATAGATTTTGCCTGTGTGATTGGAACAATGCTAATGATTTTAATATTTAGTCCTAATTGATGTGGTACATATCTTTTAAATGATAAAATAATAATTTTATGAAACTATCTAACTGCTTTTCTAACCTTCAAATTTTTGGTTTGAATTGAATTTATGAAATTTGATAAAGTAAACAGAAAAATTAATGCCTTCCAGTTGCAAGCATTTCTAGGAAATCTAAGTACAAAATAGCAAACTTTGAAATGTCTTAATTCAATCTCATTAATTTGACTATTGACTTCTAACAAAAATGTAAAAATTAATTATGAACAAACAATTATTTCACAATATATGTATGTAATATTGTTAATTCTTATGCAAACAATAATATTTATTAATTAATAACTATTAACTCTTTGTGAGTGAAAAAAGATAGAGACAAAGGGAGGGAAAAACATATCATTTTTACAGTTCACCAAATGGGAACGTTGGAAAAAAAGATATATAAAAGTTTTAACACATTAATAAGTCGAATATAATCAAGAAAACTATGACTATATATTTTTTAGTTATTGTTTTATTATAAGAATTGATTGACAGTTTGACTTCACTAATCTTATTAATTATTACCTAATTTTTAATTTTCTTTTTCACTGAATACATCCAATATTTGTTGAAGAAAAACCATTATAGTAAAATGAAAAAGGATATAGCCCTTAGTGATTATTCAATGTATTCACAAGAAAAATTAATTAGAAAATATGTTCTAGACAGCCCAAACATCTTTTCACAAACGTAGAATAAACAGTACTTAGCAGTTACCATAATTAATATAAAAGAAAAAATTAATGAAAATCACTCTAAATACAAATGGAATGTAGAATGAAATCCTTTGTTCCTCGAATTATTGCCTAATTATTTGTTCAAATTCTTAAGAAAAACATTTTTTTTCTTTTTCTCACACCCCACCTCTTCATATTGGTAATATTCATATTGAAATAGGGAATAATAATATTGGTGATTTGGAATAAAAAAAAGTATCCAATTGTATAATAATGTAATTCGAAACTTTTGAATTTAATAATAATACAATATCTTTATAATAAGTTTTGCTCTTTACATTATTCACTTGCGGCAATTTTTATGGATAGCTCGGTGACATCAAAGATTACTTTATAGAAAAGTTGGGGGAGGTGTTTGATCTAAACTTGTACAAGAAAGATGACAGTTTGTGTATTGTAATATTAACTCCTACTACCATTAAAAAATTCCAAAGTGATTATTTTATTTAGATCCCACTAATTGACATTTTCAAATGCAATGTGGCTACCTTAATATTATACATAAATTTAGATTTTGTTCAAGTTTTGTTTTAGTTCACATTTACTCTAAATTAATTGCCTTCAAATTTACATTAGAACTGTTAAAGTGGATTTTTGTTGACTTTTTATATTAATTTACGGTATCGTCATTAGACCTAAAATCAATCAAATTTAGAAGTTTGTTCTGAAAAAATGTCTTAACGTTGTTTTTAAATACACAATTATGGAAACAATTCATAATTATTTCTCGATTTGAAGATAACAAAAGCATTACATTTATAAATATTTTGCATGGATTGATTTGATAATATCACAACTGTAAAAGCTCACAATGTACCTAGCAAATTCGAAGAATAATAACTAATAAAAAAGTAATCTGAAAGCCTCTTTTCGTGGCTATAAGTGCAACGGAAATTAATGCCAATGTGATACTTGCATGAGTTTAAAATTAAATTGAATTGGTTAAATTAAATCCTTTTTTTTGTTTTTAGTGATTTTTTTGTTCTTTTTAACATATGGTATGTATTTGTTCGAAAAATTCATTGCAATTCTTATTTCAATAATTGAAATAGATTTTTTTAATCTCTTTCGAAAAAACATTTTATATTTTCGGTTTCTCTTGTTATGATTTGTAATAAAAAGTTTTGTTAATTTTAGAATATTTTGTGATATTGAATTCACTTTATTGTTCAACAGAGTAAATGGAATTGATTTCTGCAACTATTAATGATTTCGGTGACTCAAGGAATATTCCGCCAGAAGTTTGTCTCTTGCGGCATCAACCTTCATCTTTAGCTCGACATGAAAGGATTCTGAAATTAAAGCTTAGGAAATATGCATCAAATTTCCAGTGTGACACAATAAACAATGGATATGCTGTCGTGCAGAAGGCCATATTCAAGCATGCAAGATTTAAGCGGAAAATTATGATTATTCATAATAGATACAAACATGATTTAAAAAGGAGAATCATTTTGATGCTACAAATTGTGAATTTTTACACAAAATTTGTGAAGGTGGACAACATTAGAAGTGACAATAAATTGCTTCAGTCAAACGGTATGTGATTCTTGAAAATATGATTTTTATTCCCACTATACAAATTGATAAAATTATCCCTATATAATTTAAATTATTTATGTTAATATATATTAACAAATATAAATATATTTCTAACATATTTCAGTTGGAAATGTCCTCCAATCTCGTGGTAAAGCTGGATATGATAATAATAAAACATCATCATATATAAACCCAAAGAGTCAAACAAATAGAGGAAAGCGCCTTCTTCACGCAGGTACGTATATATTTACATTTATCGAGCTCTATTAGTTATTCGTCATGTTTGTAATACTTGAAACTAATAACTTATTCATTGCTTTTGGAACTTTAAAAATATCCAGTTGAACATGGACAACTAAAAAGAGTGTGTCTCTCTTTTGATGAAAATATAGATAAGTCTACAAGCTTTCCATTGGATGGTGTAATCTCAAATAAAGGTACATATTTACATGAAACTACATGTACACTGAAAATATTAATATATTTAGTAATATTTTTTCTTACCGTATTCACTTAGACGAAATAAGATACTTTGTTACAATATTATTATTTGTTGAATTTGACAGTTCATTACACAACGCCTTGGAATTTTGGACCCCCTACATACACATGTCAATATTGTGGTGCTATTTTATGGTACGAGGAACGGAACAAGAAAACTAAAAGGGTCTCACATCGTAAATTCACATTTTGTTGTATGGAAAGACGTGTACAGATTCCATTAATGAAGAAAACACCTCATTTACTCAAGTATCTTCTCGGGGCAAATTCTGGACAAAAGGGTTCAAAATTTTGAAAAAATATCAGGGCTTATAACTCCATGTTTGCTTTCACATCTATGGGAGGTCGAGTTGATGTATCAATCAATCGATCAAAAGGTCCTTATGTTTTCAGGATGAGCGGTCAGAATTATCATCACATTGGTTCTTTGTTGCCAGAAGTTGGTAAAAAACCACAGTTTGCTCAGCTCTATATCTATGATACTGAAAATGAGACAGACAACAGAATCAACACTTTACTAAAACATAGAATAAAGACAGAAATTGATCATGAAATTGTTCGTCAACTATCTAAAATGTTAGACCAACATAATAATTTGGCCAAATCTTTTAGAATGGCGAGGGATAAATATAAAGCACAACCAGAATCTACATTTCGTTTACGACTCCTTAATAGTAGGACAAGAGATGGCCGTTGATACAATATGCCAACAGTTTCGGAAGTTGCAGGCTTAATAGTTGGTGATTTTAGTGAAGTGAACTTTCAACGTGATGTTATTATAGAGCATCGTACAAAAGGACTTCAGAGAATCACAGATTTGCATCCAAGTTTCATGCCCATGACATACCTATTAATATATCCTTATGGTGAAGATGGATATAGACCTGACATATCTTTAAAAGGCGCAACTGATAGCCCTTTTAAGAGGCAAAAGCTGACAATGAGGTAATATTATTGCTTTAGGTTGCAACAAAGATTGAATGAGGGACACACTCTACTTCAAGCTGGTAGACTATTCCAACAATATATAGTTGATTGTTACATGGCAATTGAAGAAGAAAGATTTCGTTGGATACGGAATAATCAATAAAAACTTAGATCAGACCTTTGCTCTGGTTTGATGGATGTTGTTCATCGAGGTGATTTTGATTGTTCAAAAGTGGGAAAATCGATTATTCTACCTTCATCACACACTGGGGGACCACGATATAGAATACAAAATTATCAAGATGTTATGCCAATTTGTAAATGGGCAGGATATCCTGATTTATTTCTTACTTTCACTTGCAACCCAAAGTGGCCAGAAATAAATAACATGCTCGGATTAATTGGACAAAAGGATGATGACAATCGAGTCGATATCATATGCAGAGTTTTCGAGATAAAATTATTCCAACTAATGCAAGATCTGAAAAAAGATCAACCGTTTGGAAAAATAATCGCATGTAAGTTCACTTCAAATTCGTATCCATAACAAATTCAACTCATTTGTTATTGAAAAGTACAGGTAAGAACAATAATTTCACAATTGAAATCAATATTTCTAACTTTTAAATTTTACTCCATTTTGTGGCAGGTCTATATACAATTGAGTTTCAAAAAAGAGGCTTGCCGCATGCACACATATTGCTTTTTTTGCATCCAACAGTGAAAAATCCTTCTGTAGACCATATTGATAAAATAATAAGTGCAGAAATCCCTAACTTAAATGTTGATCCTGATGGTTATAATGCAGTTAACAAATTTATGATTCATGGACCGTGTGGAAAACACAATTCTCACTCTCCATGTATGATGCAAGACAAGTGCACAAAACATTTTCCAAAAAAATTCAATGATCAGACAACAGTGGATACAGATGGCTTTCCAGTCTATAAAAGGAGAAATACAGGTATTTATGTCGAAAAGAAATGTGTCTTCTTAAATAATCGATATGTAGTCCCTTATCACAGGAATTTAATTGTCAAATTTGATGCACATATTAATGTTGAGATTTGTAATTACTCGAGATCAGTTAAATATCTCTTCAAGTATGTCCATAAAGGGTCTGATAGAACAACTGCAACAATGAAATCTATTGACACTACCCAAGAATTGGACGAGATCAAAACATATTTGGACTGCAAATATATATCAGCAACCGAAGCTTGCTGGCGAATCTTCCAATTTGACATACATTACAGAAAGCCGACAGTTGAAAAATTGCCATTCCATTTACCGGGAGAGCATACAGTAATATTCGAAGAATCCAAGTGCTTAGAAAATGTGCTTACCAAACCTGGAATAGAAAAAACAAAGTGCACAGAATGGATAGAGGCAAACAAGAATTATGATGATGCACGAGAGCTAACTTATTCTGATTTCCCTACATGTTGGGTATGGAATTCAAAAGACAAAACCTGGACTAGGAGAAAAAATGGCCTGGCAATCGGAAGAATTTACTTTGCACATCCTTCAAGTGGAGAACGATTTTATATGAGAATATTGCTCAATTTTGTAAAAGAAAGCACTTCATTCGAAAGTATTAGTACAGTAAATGGAGTGACATATCCAACTTTTAAAGTTGCGTGCTATGCTTTGGGATTATTAGATGATGACAAAGAATAGATTGACTGCTTAACTGAAGCTGCAATATGGGCAACTGGAAATGAATTGAGACATCTTTTTGTCACGATACTCATTCATTGTCAGGTTTCTGATGCATCCCAACTTTAGAAATCTAATTATACTACTTTATCAGAAGACATAACTTCATTGCAAAGGAAAATATTCAGATTGAAAGATCTTCAGTTAACCGAGCAACAAGTTAAAGTATACACATTGTTGGAGATTGAAACTATCATGTTGAAAATAGAAACAAGTTTGAGAAACATAGATGGAATCCCACTTCCTAATTCTTCTTTCATAAGAGATTCAAGTAACCGATTGGTCAATGAAGAGCTTGATTATGATCGTGATCAATTAAAGAAGTTGCATGAGAAATCGTTTGCTGCTCTAAATGCTTGCCAAAAATCAGCCTATGAAGCAATAATACATTCTGTTGAGAATGAAGAAGGATGTTTATTTTTTATTAATGGACACGGTGATACTGGTAAAACATTTTTGTGGAATACAATTATTGCAAAGCTCAGATCACATTCCAAAATAGTCTTGCCTGTTGCAATTTCAAGTATAGCAGCTTTGTTATTGCCTAGTGGTAGGACAGCTCATTCGCGATTTCATATTCCTTTAGATGTGACAGCAGAGTCCACTTGTGAAATCCGACAAGGCACCTTATTAGTTGGACTTCTTATGAAAACTTCTTTGATCATTTGGGATGAAGCGCTTATGGCACATAAGTTCTGCTTTGAAGCTTTGGATAAGACCTTGAGAGATATTCTAAGAACAAGGTATGAAAATAGTTCTATCAAATCTTTTGGAGGACTTATAATAGTATGTGGTGGTGATTTTCGTCAAATATTGCCAGTTGTGCCAAAGGGAACAAGAGCAGACATTGTTGACGCTTCACTTAACTCATCCTACTTATGTCCATTTTTCAAAATTTTTGAGCTCAAACAAAATATGAGGCTCTATAATGGAAGTGTGAGTGGCTCTGAGGTTGCTAAAATAGCTTCTTTTGACAGATGGTTGTTCAAATTGGAGATGGTTCATTATATGATGACATTGATAGAGATTTAGTTAAACTACCTTCTGATATCTGTAAGAAACCATCAGAAAATCCAATGAAATCGATAGTCGACGCTGTCTACCCATCAATACTGCATGACTACAATGATCCAACATATTTGAAAGAAAGAGCAATATTAACGCCAAAAAATGAAATAGTGCATGAATTGAACGAGATGATTATGAATATAATACCTGGTTAAGGGAGAACATATTTTAGCTCAGACAGTATATGCAAAGCAAGCGCAAACACAAATGATGAAGATGTTCTATATCCAACTGAATTTTTGAATAGTTTGAAATTCAATGGCATCCCTAATCATGACATACGACTTAAAGAAGGAGCTCCCGTAATGCTTCTCAGAAATCTAAATCAAATAGAAGGTCTATGCAACGGCACAAGATTGATTGTCACTCGTCTTGGTAAATGGTCCATTAGAGGCGACATCATTTCTGGAACAAATATTGGACAAAACGTCACAATTCCAAGAATTATTATGTCTCCTAATGAATCAAGATGGCCATTCAAGCTTAACAGACGACAACTTCCTTTGGCACCATGTTTTGCCATGATGATCAACAAAAGCCAAGGACAATCTCTTAAACATGTTGGCTTGTATCTCCCTAAGCAAATATTCACACATGGTCAATTATATGTTGCCGTGTCTCGAGTTACCACAAGAGAAGGATTGACCATACTAAATGCCAATCAAGAGGTAGAAGACAGAACCTTCATAAAAAACATTGTCTATAAAGAAGTATTTCAAAATATTCACGTATCAGCTCACAAAATCAAGGTATCACATTTTTAGATAATATTTTAAAATTTAAATTATACATTGCAAGCTCTTACTTCACCCTATAATAATGATTTTCATTATGTGTTTCAATTATTCAGGAGACTAATGAATAAATCAAATGAGCTATCGAGATGGCAAAATGGTAGTCTGGTTGAGTTTTTCAAGTTGTTATGGAGGATCTAATCGCCAAAGAACATAGTAAGTGAAAAAGCATTCATTTTTACATCAACTGTTTCTCCTTTCATTCTCTCTAATCCTTGGAGACATGGTTTATATACAGATAAAGAACATTTTGGCACTAGGTGTTGCTGATCCCCATTGGAACTTGCTATAGCTGCAAGCTTGATATAAACAACTGCTCACCTACTCAGCTACAAACGATGCAAAGTAATTTACAAAAGCCTTTATGTGTATTTTACTTATTTCTTTTATAATTCAACACATTGCTAAGGATCCTCGATTACAAAATTTAATTTGGAACTTATCAACAACTACAAAAGGTATAAGGTCTGTACACTTAGACTATACACGTTAATATATTTTTTTAAAGTTAACAAAAAAATAGTTAACTTTCATAAATAACATTAGTTTTATAAGGCTATCTCATTTTTAAAAAATTAATTTATATTTTTTATCAGTTTCATCGAGTGTAAAAGATAAAAAAATGATAATACTAAATTCAATTTTCAAAGTCGCGCGAAGTGCGGTTTTAATTCCTAATTTATATAAAGTTGGGGATACAAGAGGTGATGTGATATCACCATTTCTCATCTTTGTATATTCTCTATTATCTAATAAATAAAGAAATTTTCTTTTAGATTTGGCTTTTCATCTTCTCATAATTAATTTGATTATAATTACACAATCAATATGTAACAGTTCATCAAAAGACCCACTATCTTCTCTAATTGAAATCTTCTTGATCATAAATTAAGCAATAATTTATAAACAATTTTAATCACTCTTCTCCTCTGTCTCACCTTAATTTATAAATAGCAACAAAAAATATGATATCCCACGTAGATATAAACACAACATAAAGGTGCATTTATGGCACTTCTATTTCCGTGGTGTTAATTTAGCTAATGCAATTTTAAATAATTAAAAAGTCTTTTTGATTTTAGCTTTGCTTTATTTTGTTCATTTTTTTTTATGTATTGCCTCTTAATCGAATAGAAAAAATAGTTAAAAGTAGAATAAAAAAAAAGGGATAATATTAAAATTCTTTTTTCAAAGCCGCGCGAAGCGCGGTTCTATTTCCTAGTTGTATGATAAAACACACTAGTTGTATGATAAAACACATGCCACCGAAAGCCATACATTTCTTTCTTCCTATAGCAAATCAACCATGCCACCAAAAGATAATAAATGAACCCATTTAACTGAAAATATTTGCGTTGAATTATGCAAAATAAAAGAATCAAACCCAAATTGGAAGCAAAACGATCTTGTGAAGTGGTCAAAAGAAACTCATGGTCTTACGGTTTCACAAGCAGCAATATCAAAAACACACAAACGATCAGCCAACCTCTTTAAAGAAGAAGTACCATTGAACCCAAATGCAAAACGTTCAAAGAGTGTAAAGTACCCAGCAATGGAGTCTACCCTTTATGAATGGTTTGTGGGCCATCAAGACCATGTCAATAAAAGTGTTGAGTTGCTAAAAGAGAAGGAAAATATTTCTCTCAAACAACTCTATCCCAAAGCTACGTCATTTGAATTTTCAAATGGATGGTTGGAAAAGTTCAAGCAATGACATGCAATTCATTCCTTCCGTCGTTTTGAGGAGAGTGGTTCAGTTGATATGGAGAAAATTGATGCTAGTTTGCTACCAATAAGAGAGGAATTAGACAAATGGGCTTGGAAGGACATCTATAATATAGATTAAATTGGCTTATTTTATCAAATACAAGCTGATAACTCTTTTTTAACAAAGTAGTTAGAGGGTCGAAAGCAAAATAAAGAGAGGGTTACAATTGTTATTTGTTGCAATGGTGATGGTTCTGATAAACTTCCGCTATGAATCATCGGTAAGTTTCTTAATCCAAGATGCTTTAATAATGTTAACCGTGATAATCTCAACTGCAAGTATCGAGTGAATTCAAATGCATGGATAATATCTTTGTTGTTTATAGAATGGCTTAAGTGGTTTGATAGTCATTTGGATAGAAATGTCTTGCTTATCATTGATAATTGTACTGCGCATGGCAAAAAGAGCATCTTTCCCTACTTAATCACAGAACTATTATGTTCCTACCACCAAATAGCACTTCTAAAATCCAACCATGTGATGCAAGCATCATTAGAAATTTCAAAGGTTATTGTTGTCAGCGCTTTACTCGCCTACTTTTGAAACGAATAGAAGATTGTGTCTTGGAACTAGCAATGATAAGTCTCCTTGATAGAATTGTAAATGTAGTGGTCGCATGGTCAATTGATGTGAAGCCACAAACAATTGCTAATTGTTTTAAGCACTGCAAAATTAAAAACCCTGATGTCGATGAAATGGAAGTTACAAATGAAATGGATGAGGAAAATCAAATAGTCATTTTAGAATTGGCTGATCAGATTTGATAACTTCACAACACTAATTAAATCGATATTAATGTCTTGATCAATCATCCAAGTGAACGACAAGTCAGGTATGCTTTAACTGAAGAAAAAATTATCGATGCAATTATAAAAGAAGAGAAAGGGGATAATATTGAGGATGACAGTATAGAAATACAAAAAGTTTCATGCCAGGAAGTTACAAACATACTTGAGAAGTTAGAAATATTTTGGCTTCAACAAGAAGGTGCCTATGCTGACCAATTAATATATACCCACAAGTTGAAAGATGCGGTTGCAATTTTAAAGAACAAATCATTGTCACAAACAACTTTAGAAAGATATTTTGTTCCATCTTAATTATTTAATGTAACATGACATATATTTTTTAAATATTAGCACTATGTGAATGTAAGTTTATTAAGATGAGACCTACAAAAAATATAAATTATTACAATGTGGAGTTTATTCATAATTATAACTAGTCCCAAGTTGGAATCACAATTTTTTATTATTATGAAGAGGTTATTCTTATATAGAGTATTCCTATTTAGAGGTTCTACGGTATTTATGTTAGAAATCCCACCCAAAACTTTTTTCAAATATAAAAAAATTTAGGATCTTTCCTAAAGTCATTAAATAGTATGGGTATTCGTCAATCAAATTTTGTGGAAGACACCAATTCATATCCCATCTAAAATTTTACAGATTATAAATTTCTAATCCAACTGAATTTACGAATTACTAAAATTCAATTTAAATCCAATCTCTACATCTATGAATTAAATGTAAATTTGACACAATCTGCATCTAATCCACCATTTTAAGGATTGGTTGCAGATACAAATTTTCTCATTCTGTCCAATCTACCAAATAATTAAATAGAAAAATCTAATGTAAAAATAACTCTACTATCAATCAAAATTCAAAATTAAAAGGATCTAAATAAATTAATTGTTTAAATAAAATTAAAATAATACAATCAAAGTTTAAAATTACAATACACAAAAAAGAAAAGAAAAATTCATTTATTTAGACTAATATATGAAAAATAACTAAAATTATGGAATCAAATCAATATAAAAGTTAAAACTTAAAACCTTGGATGATGTGTTAAAATGTCTGTCTCCAATTCGTATTTGGTACCTTTAAGTTTTAACTGAAACAAAGATTGACATAATTAAAATAAATAACAAATAAAAATATTTTGTTCTAATATTACTATTTAGGTAGCTATATTTTTTTTATTTAATAATCTAAATTCTTAATTATTTTTCATTTTATATTATTATAGTAAGGTCTAATGTGGTGCTATTGTAATTACATTTTAATTAATTTATTTATTTAATTACTAATAATGCCATATTTACAAGTTTTTATATATTTTTCTAGACATTTAAAAATCTACACCCAATCTCCCGACATTTAAAAATTTTTCAATTCGAGACAATCTACCAATCTATGGATTAAACTTTTATAGATCATGTTTTTGCGGATCGAATTGAGCAAATTGAATTGGATTCTAAACAAACGTATTAATCAGGCAAGAAGATTAATTTGTATAGAATAAGAAAGAGTGAATTGATCTTAATAAATTCAAAAAATTCATCAAGTACTAAATATTTATAGAAATCAAAATGTGGGAGGGAGAAAAAAAATGCTGGTTAGGAGAGTCCGAGAAATAAGAAAAATTATTACTAATAAAAATTAACACTAATGTAAGGAAAAATGATCAAACTGCTTTATTGTTTCATTACATTAATCATTTTTCCCTCGTGTTGATTTTCAAATTTTCAGTAACTTTTTTAATTCACATTTGTAGTCGCCTCCCATACAGCCACGTGACTCACGTCAACTGAACTATCATAAAAGAAAAATGATAAAGAAAACAATGTTATGACAATACAATGACAAAAAATTTGTCATCGTATAAAACCGAAAAGGAAAGAGAGAGGAGTATAAATATTATTCTACTAAAATAGCCCTCCCGGCCACCCTCTCCACCACCACCACCATTATCTTCACCTCTGTCCTCGCCCTTGCCTCAGCCTCCGCCCCCCTTGCCATCATTATGGCATAATGATGCTCAAAGGCACAAAAAAGCCAAATATCGAAGCAAAACCAATGATCCTTTTCATAAATGTATCCATCATCTTCATAACTCTTTAACAACTAAAGTACCTCCTACACCTGACTCTCCTCTTATAATAATAAGTATATACTTGTGGCTGAAGCTGGTGCATACTGCAGATGCCACATTTCTCAATGACATTGCTGACAGTTGATTTTGACTTTTAATGTACAAGAACGAAGAGCCCATCAAACTCGTCCATTATGGTAGCTATGAAATAAAAGCATTTGGAAAATGGAATTTCTGGCCACCTGTCACCTGAGTTCATAAACTTCACTTGGCATCAAATTTTCGAGTATCTTTGTATTTTAGAAGAGTCATAACCAAGAAACCCAGTATTTGAGTAAGGTTTTCTAAGTTTGTGTCTTCACTACCACTAACAGACACCCAGCTACATAAAGAAAGATACTTATCACAACCGACTAAGAAGGTGAGGCAAAAAGACGAATGATCACTTTAAAGAAACCGTGAGTGATATTTGGGACCATGAAGAGCACAAAACCTAGTACTTATAGATGGCTGTATGACCATGTGGTCCTGAGATTATGCAGCTAACTTTTTGCTTCTGACTCATACTTCATACTAAGTTCATGAACATGGGATTTGTAACAGTGAAATTTTCTTTTGACTCAGACGAAGAGAGAAACAATGAAATTGTTTAACAATAACATTACATTAGTTTGGCATTGTGGTTGGGCTGCAGAAACTTGATATGGAACTAAAGTGGTTGGTAAACACTTATTGTTGTGGGTTGGAAGCTAACTTGATTTTATCCCACAATTATACAATGAAAAACTTATAACATCTTTACTATTTTTGTCAACATTATTATTTAAAAAGTTATATTTACCACATACTATCAACTTTTATTTCATAATTACAGGTTTTTTATACTGCAACTGCAGCTTTTCATCTACAGCACTTCTACACCAGATAAGGCCTTAGTCTATCATAAATATAGCCCCAACCTCAGCCACCAAAAGGGGAAAAAGGGAAGGAAAAGAAAAAGAGGGAAAGAGAGAAGAAAAATGAAATAAAAAAGAAAAAGTAAAAACAACCAATTTCAATAATTTATCTCATAATATTCACTAATAACTCCAACTCATTGACTGTCTTCCATTACAGCAAATGACATAAAAAATGCACCATAAGTACTACTATCAAGATTTTCCTCTTCACTACTGCCAAAAAATGCAATACTAGCTGTCCTCAAATGGGATGACCAAAGCTTAATTAGCATAGCTAAAAGGAAAGATAGTTGATTACTCAAATAAAGTACAGTTTTGTTTTCCAGTGCCAGCTGTTGTATGATAAGACCATTTGACTAACACAGTGCTATTGTTATCATGATTTTTCATGAATAATTCTCCCTAACAACTCCATATCTCCACAATTTTCTTCTAATTTTACCTTTCTATACGATATAATTTACAATTACTAGCGTATTTCATGTACCATTACTTATGGAATGTCTTGAATACCAATAGAATAGAACAGAACAGTCTGTAAGGTGGCGTTTTAGCTAATAGTATCTATAAATCAATTCAGTATTAATAAAACTGTAACATAAGTAGCTACTTAAACTATAATACTCCATCTACGCATAACAACCTATATAGTCATCACTTGTGTCTCAAAAAGAAAAAAAAAAATTGTCACTTGCACATCGGTTCACTTCAACTGATCATTGCACAAACATAGAAACACATAAATATTTGGATGAGACTTCTACTCTAATCCAGAAATTGGAATTAATAAATGACAAAGGAGCCTAGAATGCTGAGGTTGAACAAGTCTGAAATCCTACTTCTTTAGGTTAACAAGACTTCACTTGCTAACTTTGGCATTTGGAATCCCAATTTAATTCTTAAATTCTTATTCCTAATATAAAGATAAAGCATATAATTAGTTTTATTTTTACCTTTTTTTTTTAATAATTGAAAATTAGCAAACCAACCATCATAATTTTTTACAACTATTTTAGTCCTTATTGGATTAGCATTCCGGAATTATAGTTAGTAGAAATAACCAAAAAAAAAAAGAAAAGTGGACAAAAAACTCTTCTGAACCCATGGCTCATACATTTATGCAGTGAATTTATCCCTTGGAATTACGATTCAGTTCTACATGTAAGCACCCTTATGTTCCCAAACAATAGGGTTGAGATTTGAGGGTCCAATTCCTCCTTTCAGGTTCCAAGAATAAATTAGAATTCCTAACGCATGCATCCAAACAGACCAAAACAAGAAAAATCTATATCTGCCATAAAAGTTTAGTAGCTATAGTATGAAACTGAGGAGAGTGTTGTCATAAATTTCTTGATCGACGTCACAACAATAACATATCAAAGCTAAAATACAAATTCCAAAATCCAATACTAAAACCCTAAGTCTTCCAACAATTATGCATACTAATGACTCAAACAACAGGCCATTAAAATGAAAAATTAAGAGACATTTTTATCCACAAAACTTTTGAAAATCCATCAAAGGTCAAATAAAAAGATCATTTGACAACTTTTTGTACCGCAGTTGCGGAGTTATCATCGGTCAATAGATCGCTCTCTTGCTGTTTCTTCTGCAATGACTTGCGCTCGAGTTCCCGCCACTTGTTGATTGCAGCTGTGCAGATAACTGTATCACCGATGATTCAATTTTTATTCTTCTTAAAGATTAGACTCTTTTTTGTAATTAAAAATATTAAAAGCCATAGAGATGATTACTCCTAAGCTTTGTGTTTAAAAAAAAAATGTAACTTACATCCAGCACCGACGAAATAGAACAATCGCAGAACCTTTGTGCCGGCGGGGCCTGCAGTCATCTCTTCTCCCGTCATCTTTCGCTGCGTTGTGTGTGTTAGTTACTACTCACTCCGTCATTTTCTTAGAGATTGTTTGGCAGCCGAGAAATGTAATGAGAGAATGAAAAGGGCCATGTGTTTAGCACGAATTTATACTTGGAATACGAAACGACAAAATTACCCTTCACCGGTGCTTGGCAGTTGGCCTTTTCCAAATTTTCTAATTTTTCAAAGACAACGTAATGGAAGGGCAAAACAAGTGAACCCGATCAAATTCGGGTTCCAATCCTAAATCGACCCGCCCCGTGAATGAAATAAAAAACGACAATAACATATGATCTTAGCAATTAGCAATTTCAGAGTTGAAGGTGAAGCTGCAGCAAAATATATATATATATATATATGGAGGGGAGAAGAAGTTCAAAGCTTAACGTAGCCATAATACATCCAGATCTCGGCATAGGTAATTTAATCTGTCTGTTAATTCTCTCAAATTCTTTTCTTCCAATTTATCAATTTAGGTTTTAATTTCAAATGTTTGTGTGCTAAATTGGATTTAGCCTCTGTTTGGGTGCCGATTGAACTGAAAATTCTATTGAACTGAAGTGAAAATAATGAATTATAGAAACATGCCTTGTATGATTCATTGGATTTTAAAGCTTTTGCGTTGATTATTCGGATACTGTGCAATGATTGATAGGTGGAGCTGAAAGACTAATTGTTGATGCGGCTGTTGAACTCGTGTCCCACGGGCATAATGTTCATGTTTTTACTGCTCACCATGATAAACGCCGATGTTTTGAGGAAACCGTTAATGGTGAGTTACTTTTTAAATATTTTGTAAGTCATCTTTAAGTTGTAGAATTAGAAGTTGGTGGAATTTGGAGAGAGAGAGTGTGTGTGTATGTATGTATATGTGTGTGTATATATATATGTATGTATGTATGTATATTTGTTAGTTTTTATATATTTAGCACTTTCAGATCTTGTTTTATATTGCCAATGCATTTAGAAATGTCATTTGATGTTCTGAGTTTTGGTCCAGATGTAAGGTTTGTGAATTAGCTTTTATAGACTTAGTGAAAGTGATGTGGTTGCTTTTGAACTAAACTTTGAAGGCAGAGGATGATTGAATACGAATAATCATCAGTTTTTTGAGATGAAGGGTATGTTGTAGCTCTAATCATGCCTGAAATTTGTCTGCTAGGCATCTCTGTTGGCATCTGAGAAGCCAAAGCGGAAATAAGCTATTAATTCGAGGACTGAATGTTGGCTTAGATTTAAGATTCTAACTTTTGGCTTTGGAACCTTAGAATCGCTGTTGCACACCTCAAGAGAAAGGAAACAAAAGGTTTCCAGTGGAGTCAAGGGCATTCTCTGGAACCTTAGAATCGCTTGATTATATGCTCTCTTTCTTCTGCTCCTATGCATTCATTCTTGTTTTCTAGTGTTCAAATTAAAGTTTTTTGACATACAATGTTCTTTTAAATTAATTGACCAGGCACTTTTCCGGTTACGGTTTATGGAGACTTCCTACCTCGTCATTTTTTCTATCGTCTTCATGCACTATGTGCATATCTGCGATGCCTTTTTGTTGCTCTTTGTGTGCTACTTCGGTGGTCATCATATGATGTTATAATAGCCGATCAAGTCTCTGTTGTGATCCCGGTGTTAAAACTTAGAAGCTCAACAAAGGTATTTATGCTGAATATCGCCCTTTACATGCAAATCCTTGAACTATTGTTGCTTCAAGTACTATTCTTCTTGGCCAGGTATTATTCTACTGTCATTTTCCGGATCTGTTACTGGCTCAACACACAACTTTTCTTAGGAGGTTATATAGGAAGCCTATAGACTTTGTCGAAGAATTAACAACTGGTTTGATTCTGGTTATGTTCTACTTATGCAAAATAAATTGTCATCCTTATTTTTTAATTTTTTTTTTTTGCATTGCCAAATTGCTATATCAATACTAGTTGCATTTTGGATTGCAGGAATGGCAGATATGATACTTGTTAATAGTAAATTTACAGCTAATACCTTTGCAAATACATTCAAGAAACTTCATGCTCGTGGAATTCGTCCAGCTGTTCTTTATCCAGCAGTCAATGTGGATCAGTTTGATAAACCCCATTCTTATAAGTTATAGACGTGACAATCTTCTAGTACTTCTTTTTATTCAACCCAGAATACTTTGTAAACATTTCTGTGATTATGTATCCTCTACTAGTCAAAGCTCAAAGCCTTAACTTTTAAATATCCGCTTTGATGTAGGTTGAATTTTCTCTCCATCAACCGCTTCGAAAGAAAGAAGAATATTGATCTGGCACTTTCAGCATTTGCCATGCTTCAGAACCTTGAAGATGATGTCTTTAAGAATTGCAATACAGCTGATGTAACCTTGACCATTGCAGGCAAGCGTCTACCTATTTCTGATTTGACAGATAGCTTTTACTGACTCTTAGGTGTGTCAATACACTGAGGTTTTGTCTATGAGTTAAGTTTGTTCATTGATTTTGTATATCTGTCGCAAAAAGAAAAGTGCCTTCATCCAGTTAGTTATATTGCTTACTTATCAGAAGTATGTGCAGATGGTTTGCTGGCAATGAAATTCCCAGTGGTCTGTATGTGACCCATCATAATGCATTTGATCTGTCATTTAGATGACATCAGATGGAAATCCAGTTTTCATTTAGCATACTTTCCTGAAGATAGTTTATCATTAACTTTGACTGTCGGTTAGGTTAACAGATATTTGATGGTTACCATTTGCTTCATTAAACTGGATCCATAAAATCATATGCCACAATGTACCCAAAATAAATCAGGAGGTTGGCTTAATGATGTTATCTGTAAAGAGTAAGAGGCAGTTTAGTTGACCAATTGGTTAGAGATCCGTGTAAAGTTTTGTTGGATGCAGTCTAACTCACTCTGTTTTTCATAGCAAAAAAATTGGTAAAATACTGAAGTGTTGTCAATAATCTAGAACTAGACTAATCATTACACATACAGCTGAACTTAGTAAAGATATAGCTGATGATAAGAGAATGAAAGAAAGTTGCTTGATGAAACTCAAAAAACTGGTCTTTAACTCGCAATCAGAGGAACTTACACTATCTGCAGCAGGGAAAGCAAAATTGAGTTTTATATACTATGCCTGCACAAACATGAAAGTGTTATTACTAATATGCAACCTAGAAAGCCTACTTGCTTTTGGATTGATTGAAGGAAAATGTACATCTCTCTGGTTGCAGGTGGGTATGATAAACGCCTGAGGGAGAATGTTGAGTATTTGGAGGAGCTTAAAAGCCTGGCAGAAAGAAATGGAGTGTCTGATCGGGTCAACTTCATAACATCTTGTTCAACAACTGAAAGAAATGCTCTTCTTTCTGAATGCCTGTGTGTCCTTTATACACCTAAGGTGTGGTTGCTTCTAGTATTATCGTTGGAGTTGATTCCTAAAAGAGAAAATGATGATCTATAACTCGAATTGGTTGTACAATTAATGTAGGGTGAACACTTTGGCATTGTTCCATTGGAAGCAATGGCAGCTTCTAAACCTGTTATTGCATGCGATAGTGGGGGCCCTGTGGAGACAATTAAGAATGAGGTGACAGGATTTCTTTGCAACCCTACCCCCCAGGAATTCTCTTTGGCTATGGCTAAATTAATTCAGGAGCCCCAGATGGCTGAAAAAATGGGTGAAAGCGCCCGACAGCATGTTTTGGAGTCGTTCTCGACAAAGATTTTTGGCCAGCATTTGAATCGACTGCTTGCTTATGTTGCCAGGAGTAAGGAGGACTGAAAATGGTGAACATAACATGATGATTATAAGTCTGTATGCATGGGTCTCAAACAAGATATTTGGAGCTGATAACAAGCTGCGTTATTGTCTATTATGAGCTAAACAGACTGCCATTTATTTCATCGGCACTAGAATTATCTTGATACTGCTCTGTAACCAAGCCTTATTGTTTCTGTAGAGAGCTCTAGCCCTGTGTATGCTTGAATGCGCACATCAAGTAGTTCAAGGGCTAGAGCTACTGTGTAATATGACTCAGAATTCCCTTTCTGTGAGATTTCACTAACCTATTCTGAAACTGAAAAAAACTGAAACTGTAATTGCATGTCGTTTCTAAGATCTCATTTATTGTGGGAAAAGCTCTCCTTTTTTTCTTCTTTCTGAGCTTCAAGATTCTGCGTACTTCCCATATTTACATTTTATTTGTTTCGTTTATTACTTTTTTGTGCTTTGTCCATCTTACACTTATTGCCCTGAAGGTCGAATTTCTTAACATCATCAGGTTGCCATCATAGGCATTTCCTTTCATTTGAGATAATGTTATTTTAGTACGGATGTGACCAAATGACATCTCATCACTCATCTCTAATCTGTGTTGCATAGTGTTCCGTACTTAATAAAGAAGGCGATGGTGTTCGGTACTAAATAAAGAAGGTGACGTCTTCATTTTCAGAAAAATCTCTTATGTTATATTTTCTGGAAAATCCGAAAATGTCCAATAAACCTATAGATAAACTTTCAGAATAATGTCAAAATAAAACTAGCAGATTCTTTGTCAGCGGCTCAATGCAGACTTTTCGGGTGGCATCAGAATTTATTCATGTGAAATCATACTTCTGTCCTTATTCCGTAGCACCAGATAAGGCTGAGCAAACCATCATTTTCAACAATTCTTCTACTCCATTCATCATCATCATCATCATCATCATCATTATCATTATTATTATGTATGAAGTGTTGATCAAGTGTGGACTTGAGCGACGGGTCATGGATCACTTGATTATTGGCTGGCATCCCACAGCCCGATCAATGATCAGATGATATGTGACTCGGCTCACAATAACATATGCAATTGTGTACACCCGATCAGATTTCTACACACACACACTCACACACACACACACGTGCGCATACACATATACATATACATACGCATATACATACATATATATACACACACACCCACACTAGGCTTTGCAACAATAAAATTGAAATATGGATAAAATAAAAGAAGATATGGAAGTGGCAGGGGATAAGTATCGTTCGATCTTGAATGAAGAAGCAAAGAGCACGCAGTGGAGGCACGGTGGCCCTCCGATTTTCGACAAAGTAAACAAGCTCTTCGAGGAAGGCGTGACCAAGGTGGCTATCAAGCTAGCTAGATAAATAACAAGTTAATTTTCATTATTAATTATTCCATTTATATTTCTCTTAATTAGTTCATAGCAAGTTTCATGGTTAATTTTGTATGCAATCGCAGGAGTGGTCTAAAGGATCAATAGAAGAAACAGTTCAGAATGCTGTAGAGTCATGGGAAATGGAGCTTTCTCACAAGACTAGCTTAAATGATTTCAAGACCATTAACCCTGAGAAATTCAAGCTCATTGTTAATGATACGTACTAGAATAAAACCTGAATCCTTTTTGTACAATTTTAGGATTTTCCGACATGTAGTAAATTGTCTTTAAATCATCGAGTCCCCGGAGCCAGCCTTTGGATGGCTCGGCGATAGCTATCTGATTCCTACGAGTCTTTTAATCTTTTACTAACTGGTGTGGCATAACTGCATTGGTTAAAACTCTAACGCTGTTGTGGGTGGATGAACGTAGCTCTTACATAAAGAGTTACCACTATAAACCTGTGTGTCCTACGAAGGATTAGGGATTGAATCTACAGCAATAAGATCCTGACACATTGATAGACTTTGGATGGTCTCTTTGGCAGGAAGAAAGGGCTTGTCAGGAGAAGAGACTCTACAGCTTGGAAGCTACAATGCCTTGCTGAACAATTCACTACCAAAGGAGTTTTAAATCATCCCATGATGCATTTAGATCAGCTTTTCCCCGCGGATTCGCCTGGGAAGAGATCAGTTTTTATTCAGGACCGCCAATGGTTGTCTACAAATTCTAGAGATCAGGATTTTCTCCATTCGGAGAGGGTATGGGGATAATTTCATACCCAATTTCTTATTCGGGGAAGGGACGAGAAAATTTTTTTACCCAATTTCTTATTTGGGGAGGGGACAGGGATGAGGTGGAATCCCCATCCCCTACCCATTTCCCCATTTTAATTTTAATTTTAATTTTAATTTTTTAAAATTACTAGTAAATAAATAATAAAATATGAATTATAAAATTATAGATACTTGTAAAAATAACAAATATCAAAAATATTTATATTATTAAACTTAAAATTACTAGTAAATAAATAATAAAATATGAATTATAAAATTATAGATACTTGTAAAAATAACAAATATCAAAAATATTTATATTATTAAACTTTTAGGCCTAATTAACTAATTAAAGTCTTAAATTTTTATTTAGGACATTAAAAAGACCAGGTAGATTCTATTAGTCTAAAAATTTTGTTTTAATATTAATATTCATTAAATATTTTAAACTTAAATCTATTTTTTATTTATTTTTAGATGTTATAATTCCGCGTAATCACAATTTTAATATCTAATCTCATCGAATCTAATATTTGCTCTTGATTTCTCCACTTAACTATTTGCAAAGGGAAATACATTTATAAAGTGTCTACGCCACCATTGAAAAAGTTAATTTTGAATCTAAATTTGATTTTTTTTGTAACAATTTTGTATTAAACTATTAATTTGTTCATGATAGTTTGTAAAAGAAGTTTGTATCTCTTGCATGTTGCGTTACTAACTAATTTAATGGATGTGACTTTTGTAATGGATATTAATGTAAGATATATTTCGAACTTTACTTTTATTTGAATTTTTTATTTTAATATGATTAACTCAAAATCGAAAAAAAATGTATTAGTTATTCGGGAATATTCGGGGAGGGGATGAGGATTCTCTCAAGTAATTATGATGGGGATGGGGAGGGGACGGGGACATACGTAAAATATCGGGGATGGGTATGAGGAGATTGGTCCCCTCCCCTCCCCTCCCCATTGCCATCCCTAACAAATTCAGGCATTCGGGTTACTTTGAAGGACCTTTCTAGGGCCACACGCCTACTGGAGAAATGGTAGGGGTGCTCAGAATAAATTTAATCAATCTCGCCCAATATTAAAATATAGATTGGATATGGATTGAAAATTTAAAAATAGATGGATTGGAAAATTACGTAAATTATAAAAAATTCGTAAAAGAAAAAAAATATATATATATATATTTAGTTAAAAAATTATTATAAATTTAATTAAAGAATATTATAAATGTGACATTACATAGTTACATAAACACTATAACATATCTTAGTCATTATTCAATAATAATATAAAATAAAAAATAATTAAATAATCAAATATACAAATATAACTTGTAAAAATTGTACAACAAAATAAAAGCAACACGCACTAGCAAAAGCAAACTAACATAACTCTAAGTTACTAACAATTTACAAAGTCACCCAAAAGTAAAGTAACATAACATCAAGTCACCAACAATTTACAAACAAAAAACCCTAAACTTCCCTGATGTCACACGCACTAGCAACTAGGGTTGGCAATGGGACGGGATGGAATGTGATTTATCAATCCCAGTCCCGTCCCTTATATGCAAGTGAGATGAAAAAACATCCCACTCCCATCATTTTATTTTTTTGGGAAAAATATGTCTCCATCTCGTCCCAAAAGAGATGGGATCCTGCAGGATCCCATCCTAATTGGAAAATTTTTCATTCTTAGTCGATAATGAGACGAGATGAGACGGAATTTGTCAATCCCACTCCCATCTCATATATGTAAGTGGGATAAAAAAATGTCTCACTGTAGACCCTAAATTTTTTTATGGGACAAAAATATGTCCCAATTCCATCCCATCGGAAAAAATTGTCATCCCTACTGGCAACACCCAATATTGATTCGATACACTCTTGACACCGATTTGAAGGACGTCAGCCGCGTGATTTCAGCAAGAGTGAGCCATCTTCTTCCTTGAGTCAATCAAGGCACTTCACAATCACTGGTTCTAACCAAACAATTGCACTATCACAACCTTCAAGATCGCCACCCGTACTTCTCCCGGTTCCCATCGTTGACGGCTCCGTAATCACCACTTTTCGACAAGTGCAATAGCCCTGATGAAGGATCAGACTGTGTTTAGTTTCAAAAACTTCGCCATTTCAATTAATTATGACTTTATTTGAACAATTAATTTCAGTGTTATATTAATGTATTATTGTAATTTTATTTGAACAATTAATCTTAGTGTGTTATATTTTGAAACTTTAAACGTATTATTATAGCTTTATTTGAACAAATAATCTTGATGCACTATATATTTGAAATTTTGAATGTATTATTTTAGTTTTATTTAAATAATTAATTTGTTTAAATTTTATTCAATTTTAAAAATTAATTAGTAGTAAAATTATTTTTATATTAGATTTTTTTTTTATTTCATTAGTTCATGGATTGGGGAGAACTAAAAATTTTTAATTCGGAAACTAATGCGCAAAATAGTGAATTGGATATGGATTAAGTTAAATCCGCATCCGATCCGCAGACATATGGATTGGATATGGATTGAATCAAATCCGCATCCGATCCGCAGATGTATGGATTGGATTTGGATTGAGTTTAATCAATCCGTGGATTGGATTGGATTGAAAAATTATAATTCGTAAAATTATGGATCGGATATAGATTGATGTCCAATCTGTAAAATCCGATCCACGAACACCCCTAAGAAATGGTGGAGTTTCATGGGATTGGGATTATGAAGGTATGATTTTAATTAATTAAGTCTTTTATTAATTATTCCTCATTTAGTCGGTTAGTAAAATTTTTTTGTTTTAAAAACAAAGGATTTGAGGTTCGAACCTCATTTGTATGGGTGGAGAATGGATTTGGTTGCTGTTAAATTAAATTTATACGTACGCACACATATATTGTTGATTTAGTTTAGAATTTTAAACTTAATTAAAGTTTAAAAAAATTATTAAATTGTGCGGTTTAATAATTTTTTTGAATTTTAATAAAATACACGATCCTTGATATAATATAAGGTAATAAAAAATTTAAACAAAACCTTTTTCAGGTGGATGAAGTCATGAGGGCAGAAGATGTTGAAATATACTATGATCCAGCAGAGTTATTTGCAGGCCTCCTTAAAGGGCCAGTACTCACCGCAATTACTGAAACCCAACAAAACAAGTCTGCTGATACTTCCTCTTCTCATCACTGCCCATTCTCTGAGTAACTAGAAATAAAATGTCTTTTTATTAATTTTTTTCGTTTGTATATTATTTAGCTTATTAGTCCCCAATAAGATGCTAAGATATGTATCACGTGCATTGACTTGAAGTAGGGAATTTCGCTCCTAGTTCAGAGTTTTCTTTGTCTCTTGCTCATGAAATGCATCCATGGATGAATATATGTCAATTCTCAATCTCATATGGGTTTGTGCGTGTGGGTATATATATATATATATGCACACATATTGATGGTATGATGTAGGATGATTTAATTGTTTTATAACTTTTTGAAATTTTCATTTTAATTAGCGTGGTGTGTGTTTAGGTCTTTTATTTTTATTTTCATTGTGATTTAGTTTTTTTTTTTATTTAAGTTAACTTATTAGGAAAGTAGGATTATCTTGTTATAAATAGGAAGGTCTTGTCACTATTTTTCATAAACTATTTGATTAATAAAAATCCCCCTTATTTTTATCTTCTGTGTTTTTTATTCTTTTTTTTTATAATTATTATAAGAGGTTCTTTATCCTTAACCTCATCTGTTTGAGTGTTTTATTGTAAAAAATCTCATAGTGGCTAGTTGTTTTGAATTATACATGATGACACAATCTATTATGTCACGAAGGTGGAGTACGACCAGGTGATCATAACCACTACATTTAACTTAAACCATGTCCAGTAAGTGAGTTTTATTTTATAGCTTTTTAACTTCTGTATCCGCTATGCCATGGTATATTTAAATTAAGAGAATTCTTGAACTCCTCAAATTGTTTTCATTGAGGAAAACAATGTTCAAAATTTTCCTTGTTAGTTGCGAAAATTAATTATATTTTTTTTTATCTTTTAGTATTTTATTCTTAGATTTTTTTTAAATCAATGTGGGGCTTTACCATATATTGTAAAAATAAAAAATTAATAAAGTTAATAAAATATTTCAATTGCTTTGAGGTCTGATGACTTTTAAATGATTGACTTACTGAATTAGAATTGAAATGAGGAATAAAAATTAGAATTGGTTGTTTACTTGAGCCGTAAAATAAGAATTTGAATCAACAATATTTCCATTGATATTTTTATTTTATCTTATAATTTGAAATTAATTATTGCAGGTTACAAAACTGTTCTAAGTTAAAACTATTGTTGCAAGTTATAAAAATGTCCTTAATAATTAAAATCAAGTAATTTTTCACTAATAAAATAAATTAGTAAAGATTTAAAGAGAAATATATGCATGTTTATATAATATTAGCAAAATGATTTTCTAAGTTAAAACTATTGTTGCAAGTTATAAAAATGTCTTTAATAATTAAAATCAAGTAATTTTTCACTAATAAAAAGATTTAAAGAGAAATATATGCATGCATGTTTATAAAATTTGTAGCATAAAATATTCTATGATTTTAATATTTATAAGAAAAATGTAAATAAAACTAAGTTAAAGGGGGCTGACTGATATTTTCACCCTTAGGCGGTTTTTGATTGTTTTCCCTTTCAATCAAATGTCAACTGGAGAGCATTAAAAATGACTTCACGTAAGTTTTGTTGGCAAAATATGGACAACCTATTCTTTTCTTTTCTTTTTTTTTTCAATAGTGAAAATGGACAACAATTAAATCTTAAATGATGATGACTAAACTATATACACATAGAACCAATTAGAATGATGGCGTAGGCTTGTAGTGCGTTGATTGTAAATGAGGCCTATATTATGCCATTTGCGATCAAGTTCGCTTCACATATTTCATCACCAAATCAAGAGAAAGGGACGGCCACTGCAAGTTTGAGCCAAATAAATAAAATCTCAATCGTGTATTAGGTGAGGTGGCCCTTCAATAATGATAATCAATGTTCTTAGCGAGTAAAGAGGAAGCAATCAAAGCCTGCTTCATTCGAATTTGTTTATATTTTTCGTGGCCGAAATTTCTTCCTTAATGAATGATTTATACGTTGATAGTGAATTATAAGAATATAGTCTAATTAACTAATCCTTCTTATCCTTTTAACCACTACATCAAAGTTGAATTATTCAAAAAGGTGCGAACAAGCATATCATATTATATGATGTTATGGTGCTTTTTGATTGTCTTGCTATTTTAGGGATTAATTGCTTGGATTTTACACGCAGGCAGGTAAGAATCATTTTGCCCCTCAGTTGATTATATTGTTTGCATCTGTTGATTTAATAAATTACCTTGGTTTTAATTTGCAAGATTCATTCAAAATGTTAAAAGTAATATCATATTATGTAAGGTTTCTGTTGTAAGTAAAAATATGAAATTTGGCACACTATGTATGTCCAACAACTTTTTAAAAAATATTTTTAAATATAAAATGAGTATAAACTAAGGTCCCAATCTTGGTGTGAGTAAGAATTGAATCTGAGAGTTTTAGACCTCTTACAACACCTCCAACTAGTATTATATACATGCAACATTATAAAACTTAAATGATCAGAATTGATATTAATGTACATGAGGAAAAATTATTTTTTTATATTTTTAAAGATGTTTATTATTTTTTAAAAATTTAAAATCTATGACCATAATTATCACTGCACAAATCCAAAAATATTAGTTTTCATATATTTTTATTTTAAAAAAACAAACGATTGGATATTTATATTCAAATGTTAAAAAAAGTGAAAAAAAAAACCATGTTATATTAGCATTGAAACTTTCAATTTCAGTTTTTTAAGAAAGAAAAAGAGAAAAAAGATGCAAACAAACTAACTAACTTAGGCTCCGTTTGGGATTGAGGTTGAAACTCAATAAACTGCTTATTTTATAATTTTTGATAAAAATAGTGTTTGGCAAATTTTACAAAAATAGCTTATTTCATAATTTTTTCCATTTTGTCAGCAGCTTTTAAAAGCAGGTAGAGGGTTATTTCTCATAAGTAGCTTATTCAATAAACTACTACGCCTTTTTTAAATACATATTATAACCTTAGTATTTTGATAAAAAGATAATTATATCATACTTATCCATAAACCATAATATATAAATCATTAAATATTATATTACTGCCACAATTTTATTGCAAAAAATTTATTGTGAATGTAATACAAATTACTTTATATTTTATTTAGATTAGGTAAAATTATAAATTTTTATTATATTTTATGTAATAGATTATAAAGTTCTTCAGATTTTTTTTTATTGATTTTTTTTAATTAATTTTACATATTTAAGAAAAAAATATGTCTAAACAATTTATTAAACATAAAATAAAAAATAATTAAAACGTATGTCTATTTTAGTCATTATATAATACAACATCACTTTCGTGATAAGATTTACCAAACCTATTACTTTTCAAACTGGCCAACTATGACAATTTATCAAACACCTATCTACTTTTTTAATCAGCAGCTTATTTCATCTATACAGCACAAGCAGCTTATTTCATCAGCCTTCGCAATCCCAAACTGGCCCTTAATACAACTTAAATAGACTAATCAAATGCAATCAGTTGTAAAATTTTACAAGATTTACAATTAGTATACACATTCTTGACGCACTTTGATTAATAATGCTTTAATTTCCCATGTCATTTTTGTAATGGGTTTTCTGACCTTGATCTATTAGACTATAAATTATAAAAGTCTAGAAAAGCTCTTACAGTTAGGGATGGTAAAAATCCCCACGGGGACCGGTACCCTCGGGGATTTTCCTCATTCGGGGAGGGTATGTGGATAATTTCATACCCAATTTCTTATTCGGGGAAGGGATGGGGAAATTTTTTTACCCAATTTCTTATTCGGGGAGGGGACGGGGATGAGGTGGAATCCCCATCCCCTACCCATTTCCCCATTTTAATTTTTAATTTTAATTTTATTTTTAAAAATTACTAGTAAATAAATAATAAAATTTGAATTATAAAATTATAGATATTGGTAAAATAATAAAATATTTATATTATTAAACTTTTGGGCCTAATTAACTAATTAAAGTCTTAAATTTTTATTTAGGACATTAAAAAGACTAGGTAGATTCTATTAGTCCAAAAATTTTGTTTTAATTTATTATTCATTAAATATTTTAAACTTAAATCTATTTTTTATTTATTTTTAGATGTTATAATTGCTCACAGTGAATTACAATTTTAATATCTAATCTAATCTAATCTAATCTAATCTAATCTAATATTTACTCTTGAGATTATTATCTTTTGAAAAATGTCGCATTTATAAAACTTCACGCCACCATTGAAAAAGTTAATTTTGAAACTAAATTCGATTTTTTTTGTAACAATTTTGTATTAAACTATTAATTTGTTCATGATAGTTTGTAAAAGAAGTTTGTATCTCTTCATTGAAACTAATTTAATGGATGTGACTTTTTGTAATGGATATTAATGTAAGATATATTTGAAACTTTCTTTTATTTGAATTTTTTTTTCAAAAGAAAAGCTTAAATATATTGTGCATTTATATTTGCGCGAAACCACTGTCCCCTCCTCCCCTCCCCATTGCCATTTTTTTCTTAAATATATTGTGTTTTTGGCAAATAATCACTGATTTTTTTTTCATATTTTTTGGCAAATAATCTTTCATATAAATGAACAAAGTGCGTACCGAATACCAACTATTAAATTTTTCAAATACAATATTGATGAACCATTAGGAAGGGCACATGGTTGGGCATAGACTATAACTTAATAATTTCAAAGGCAATTGGGCAGAAGCTGGTCATTTCATTGATAATTCTTGATGTGAAACAAACCTATTAAGTGTTTGGCCATTGTTATGACAATTGCATTGTTGACTAGCAATTACTTCTTTTTTTTTTTTTTTGAAATTAAGAGGCATGTAATTACTCGAAGGTACAAAGGTTTGATAAAGTATTAAATGCAAAAAATTTACATGAATGTAGTATTTATATCAGTAGCTGTCTGCTCATTAATAAACTCATATATATATATATATATATATATTAAAGGTGGGATGAGTAAAGATTAAATAAATTTTTAACCTTTGATCTTTCTCAAGATTTAAATTTAGGTGATCAATAAACTAAATCTAAATAAACTTACTTGAAAATCACATGTTATTCATTTACCTAGTGAATAAACTATGGTTTTCCATTAAGAGATTGATACCTCCCCTGTCCCCATACAATTTTTGGATTTCATCAGTTACCTGTTACAGTTTCTATATATCTCAATAGCTCTTGATGCCAATTTCTTTAAAAATTTTGGTGTCGAAAAATGACAGAGCAATATAAAAATTATAAGATAGTAATTGGTATAACACAGGTACAAAAATAAAACGAGTTTAATATTAATTAAAAAAATTTAGTTTGATATTTTGAAAAAAAGAAAACAATAAAAATAAAAAACTTATTGTGCCATTCTCTGTTTTTATTTTTACTAAATGTCTTAGTTTTAATATATGAAATTGGGGTTTATATATATATATCTATATATATATAAATATACCCCACCATAACCTGTTCGCCACCTTAAGCTCATTGCTCTTCACACAAAATAATAGGAAGCTTTTAATTAACTTTTTGTGTGAAAAAAAGAAGAAGCGATGTCGAACATGTCAACTGCTGAAGCAGCTGAGGCTTCAATGGCAGAAGCAAGAGATAAGTACAGATCCTTCTTGCAAGACGAAGCTGAGAAAATCCAATGGAGACATGGCAAGCCTCCCACTTATGATACTGTCAATCAACTGTTTGAAGAAGGGAGAACTAAGGTGCCTGTGTGCAAGCAAATCGGATCATGAGCTAGCATCTCCTCTTGTATTTTATTTTTCAATCTCTCTTTTTGTTTTTTTTTTTCTCTGTATTAATATTATTTTGTTTTTTCAATTATGCAGGAGTGGCCAAAAGGATCCTTAGAAGAAACAGTGCAAAATGCTATTAAATCATGGGAGATGGAGCTCACACACAAGACTCGCTTACAGGACTTCAAGAGCATCAACCCTGACAAATTTAAGCTCATCGTCAATGGTACATATACATATACAATTACAAATCCAATCTCTCCCGAATCTTGATGTGAGCGAAATTAAAATTTTTGCATCAGAGTCAGGAATTTAATTGTTTTAACTAGAGTTAAAATGAAGAAATTGCAAACTTATTATGTAGCTGAAATTATAAAATTTTCCCAAAAAAATAGAGGATAAATCTTAACTTGAGTCTCATTTTTAGGGTCAGGTTCTCCTAGGCCACAACATAGGTCCGCTCCTGTCTGTTATGCTAACCATGGAAACACGTTGTCTATGCAACAGGACGAGAAGGATTATCAGCGGAGGAGACACTTAAAGCTGGAAGTTACAATGCTCTGTTGAAAAATTCATTGCCAGAAGAATTTAAATTTTACAAGGCTGAAGAAGAGAGCTTTGAGTCATCGCATGAGGCATTCAGATCAGCTTTTCCTAGAGGGTTTGCATGGGAAGTGTTGAGTGTATATTCGGGACCGCCGTTGATTGCTTTCAAGTTCAGGCATTGGGGTTTCTTTGAAGGACCTTTTAAAGGACATGCTCCTACTGGAGAGAGAGTTGAATTTTGTGGATTGGGAACTCTCAAGGTATGTTCAAAAGTATAATATAACTAATTACTTAATCATAATGAAATTTGAAGATTTTACATAAATATAGTTCGGCTTCTATTGGACGAATCTATAGGAAAATGATTAAAATCTGCCAGTTGTTTGTTAAAATTAATTATTTTCTCTTTTCATGATTTAAAATTTATCATAATCTCTCCTGTTAAAACAGTTAAAAGATACAAAAAGTAAAAAATTGAAAGTCAACAAAATCTTTCTAATAGCAAGGGGTTCTAATGAGTTTTGAAACATGAGGGAGCGAGAAATGATTAGTATACTGAAACAACAAAGAGTTTTGATTATGTTCTCATGATATAAATATCTAGCCCTTAAAAATTTAGTCGAGTTAATTTTAGTAGTTTTATTCATCTTGCCATCAAGAAATTTGAATTATGAAAAGATAGGAACTAAAAATAAAATGGGGATTTGCTCACAATTAAAAAAAAAAAAAGTAAACAAAATAGTCGATTTCTTTTGAAAGATTGAAAACTGTATTTTTTTAACAAACACTTTTAAAAGGAAGGGAAATTTGAAATCATTCGTCCTGACGACATGGATTGGCCAACCTTTTTCTCTATACAATAAATATAAGATTTGATAACTTGAACTCTTGAAGCTCGGGCTAGGTGAGCTGCATATGATCTGCAAGAGCTTCTTTAATGCGATCTTTTCTATGTGATCCATTTAGATTGATTGGCCCAACATCAACTTTTGCCCATGACATGTGACATTGAAAGTCGAACCAAGTAAATAAATATATCTATTTTTCATTCGACTTACTTTTTATGTCAAATTGTTATATTTCATCAAGAGCTTGATATAATGAAATTCAAGTGTCAAAAGCAATTTTTATTTTTTAGATCAATTGAAACTCCGTGCTGATGAATGAAAAACTTGATATATAGGTTGATGAATCACTTAGAGCAGAGGATGTTGAGATTTATTATGATCCAGCTGAGCTTTTTGGAGGCCTGTTGAAGGGTTCATCAATTGAAGATTCAACAGCAGCCCAAGGCTGTCCCTTCTCCAAGAAAACATAAATATATATGCTTCCACTCCTTGTCTGTTTTCATTGCTCTGTTTCTGTTTTAATCCCATTAAAAACACAGTCCTTGTCTGTTTTCATTGCTCTGTTTCTGTTTTTTTTGTTTGTTTTTCTTCATCTGTAGGCTTCCACTCTATTGCTAGAGTCATACTTATTATTATATATTGCCGTGAGTGTTTTGGAATTTTGAATCAGTATTTCTTGTACCAGACGTATGCCATTGCCAACTTCTAAGCACTGGCCCTCTCCTCAAGCGACGGAAAGGAAGTGACATTAGTGATATTGACAAAAATCAAGAACATATAAAAAAGAATGTTTTGATCAATATTATTTCTCAGTAAAATAATGATCAAGACACAGCATGATGCTTGATGCTTAAGGGCTTAGTTGAGTGGTTTTAAAAATTTCTTACTTAGTTGGCAGTTGGCCATTTGAACTCGAAGATAAGGAAAGTAGGGTAGAAATATAGATTTCGACTATGTCCGCCCTCTATTTTTAATAGTGTTTTCGACAGATTTTGGGTGTGCTAAAATGGCTAATCTATCTAGAATAATGAATTTGTATTTTTGGGGAGACGGGGTACCTGACTGGTTTGTTGTGTGTATGGTGTTTTCGGAGGTCTGAAGAAGGTGGTAAGTGATGGGTGAGGGTGATAACAATGGTGAAGGGTTTGAACTCAGAGAAATATCCTTCGGGATGAGCTATACGCCTGCAAAACAGTAAAACTGAGGTTAGAGGTGAAGCCGGGGGGTACCCCGGCGATCACACTCCGACGCTCAAGTTAGCAAACTCAAGCTTTTATCATGAAGAGAGCTGGCTAGCCCTCTGTAAATTAGGGTTCTGAGGTTGAAGAAAACCTATTTTCGGAGTGTGAGTGGTGATGGAGAGTGAGAACCTCCTGGAGAATAAAACCTAGGCACATTTATATATGGTGTACCTTAGCTACCACGTGGCATATCCTCTTTGGCTGGCGTCCTTTTCTCTTTCTTATGGTTATACACATGCTTGGGGATCAAGAATGGCGTTCGCGGCGTATTTGAACTCGGTGGGAAATAGTGTCTGTTAGAAAGAAATGAAAGTTCCCCATCTTTTTAACCAAACGTTATTCCTTGAGTGATGGAGACATTTCTTATGACGAATTTTTCTCGAAATCATTCCGCATGATACTCTTAAATTATTGGGGTACCTCTGGTTGTGGAGGGTACCCCTAAATTATATGAGATACCCTGAATGTGAGGGGTACCCTGAGCTATTTCTCCAATTGTGTGAGGTACAGGGGGGTGGGGGTCCGAATTATTCTCAGCTGAGTGGGATGCCTCAAATTGTGTTGGAGTTATTCAGCTTGTTGACACGTGCCGCTCTGCTACCTTTTATATTTCTCCCCAAACAAATAGTATTTTCAATGAATCATTTTTCCAAAATGCCTTTTAATCGGTCTAATTATAAGTAACATTCTAGGTTTTTCATTATAGTTTTTCTGTTTTGTGGATTCTATATTTTCAATCTATGAAAATGGAAGAGCGTTTTGCTCCGGGTTGCAGCAATTTATACATATACCATTGCAGGTGATTATAATAAAATACTGCTTAGAGATCACACAAAACAAAGCCAGCAATATATATAACTCAACAGGGAATATCAAACTAACTAGATACGGCCAGCAGTGAAAATCATCAACAAGCCAGTGGATAGATATATTTGATTTGTCCATGGCATTAGCTAGGGATCAGCTGCTTTTATCTCATTGCTAAAGCTTCGGTAATGTTGCAAAACGGCACCCAAAATTTCTGACATCCAGATGCTGCGTCTTAATCGAATCTTGGAGAAGTCCAGTTGTATATATAAAGGACGCAGAAGCATGAAAGGAAGCATAAAAGAGCCAAATAGCAATGCCGGGTTTGTACCTGTCACTAACAAGAAAAAACAGACGGCTAGAGGATACACCAGAGTGGCCGCGAAGCCATTCGGGAGGTGATAATTTATCACGTGCATGGCTATAGAAAAGGCTATAATATTTGAGAATGAGAAAAGTAAAGAAATCCAAGTGATGAATGGGTCATAAGAGTCAAATGATGAAGACACTGGAGCGAGCACGACGGTTTGATTTTTATTAATGCTGGTGGCAGTGACGTTTGTGGCTGAGTCGTTGTCGCTGCTGCTGTTTCCCCACAAATCCCGAGAAGGGGTAAGCGCTGCTTGGAATGTGGCTGTCGCGATTAGTACAGCAACCACAAGCAGTGCATTTCGATTTTCATCCGTAATGCTCAGTGATGAGCGATAAAAGAACAAAAGCATCTTTCGATCCCATGTCAAACCTCGTTTTAAGTAATCTGCAATCTCCACAGTAGCAAGGGAGGACCCTTCTCGACCGCCAGCATTGCGCACCATGCTCTTGAGTTCTTGAAATTCAGGTTTCGTTTGCAAATGAAATTTTACCATGTCCATGGCTGTCTTATCTTTTGAGTTCCGGGCATTTATTTGATCACGTGCTCTGTTAAGTATTAGCCTCACCATCTGCGTTATGGAAGCAAAAGAATCAAAAATTAAATTCAGGGAATAACTGGACAATTAGCTCAAAATTAAATTAAAATTTTCGTGCCTGGATATGACTTCGGGAGATTGAGATATGCAACAATGTGTTGCCTTCATCATCCTTCCAGTTAAGGATATCATCCTTGTTGACATATCCAAGCCATCCTAGCATGACTTCAAGGACTTCCAACTTGTCATTTTTTGCAGCAACATGCAGAGCAGTTTCTTTCCGGATTGTCACCTGCAGGATAGACTCTGGGCAAGCTGCTAGAAATTTACATAGAAGATCGACATTTCCTTTCTCAGCAACATAGTGTAGAGGCGTTGCACCCTCCCTTCCTTGGACACGAACAAGATTTCTATCAACATCCATGAGCCGAAGCACCATTTGAGTATGTGTTTTCTGCAGAGCAAGATGCAAAGGGCAAAATCCATATTGGTTTTGTTTTCTGGCAAATGATGGCTTTAATCTCATAATCTCCAAGGCAAAGTTGATATGCCCCATTGATACTGCTATATGTAAAGGAGTATCCACAAATGGTACGTGGTCTATCCGATCTAAAAGATATGCGTCCTCCCATATTAATTCATACAAGGCATCAACATTTCCTGCTTGAGCAGCCTCGTTCAACCTCTGATCCGTTCTGAAGGGCATTAATTAATTGATTTAAGCAATATTTTTAGCGAGTAATTACGATGTGCATAACATGAAAATGCAAAATAATGAAATATATTATTTAAATGTATTATATATATATGGACTATACTTTAGCAAAAGAGCTGTTTTACCTCAATAAATTTGTGCAGTTGGCCACAATAGGAAGTGAAGTTGCTTCTAACGCTCCAGCGCTGCGTAGCATATCCTCAATCTCCTGGTTTCTTGATTGAGTTTGATGAAGTAATGTAATATCTAAAGGTGTCAATCCATCAGAGTTCAAAGAATTTATTTCAACTTTGCAGTTCAGCAAACACCTTACAATCTGCTGGGACATGTGTATACAAATTCGTCAGGTAGTTTTCAAGTTAAAAGAGCAGGTGTTTGATCTTTGGAATAAGTTGTTTGATGAAATGCTTCAGTTATCAAGTAATGATTGAAGTTAAAAGAGAAGCATTTGATTTGAATTCTACAAGTTATCAAGTAATAATTGCATCTTCATAACGTGTCAAAATCAAGGGCTATGATTTCATCCAGTGAATAACTTGTAAAGCAAGAACACTCTAGGTTGATTATAATAATTAAGGTTGCAATCTTCAACAGTATTTGTAATGTAAGGTAATTGATTGTGAGCCGTTAATATTAGGTCTAGATGATGAAAGAATGTAACAACATAGTACGAAACTAGAATAACGTAATGAGGAATGTTTAATATGGAAAAAATCAGTTCTTTATTTGCTTGTGAGTTTGCGTCCAAGTTATAATATGTAGTAGGAAAAAGGATATCAACACCCATTAATTCAGTAAATTGATCATATAGAGACTGATTGTTTTAAAAAATGATCCAACATTCCCCCTTTTGGGGACATGTAAATCATTTTCACATTTCGAAAAGTCTCATAGACTCCTAAAGTTAGTCAAAAAAATTGGATTTGTTTGTCCTGAAAGGTGTCTATATGATTATTTCTTAAAATAAGTAGGTTTCATAACTATTTCACTAAACCACAGGGGTCTTTTGCCCTTTTTCCTATTGTTACACTCTTAATGTAGCATCACGCCAAAGAAAGAGAGAATGAGGGAACTCAGAGAGCTAATTAATTACGGCTTAGATCCTGTTGTATTATATGCTTGCAAAGAGGTCTTTATATACAAGTCTTAAGTAATACTGCTACTTTAAGTTATCCTAATCTAATGAGAAGAAACCATGCTTAAAAGGGAAAACATAATAATATGTGCAGGATTATCTTTAGAAAAACTTAATTAGGAATCATCTACTCCCTAAATACCTAGAAAACTGTCCTAAGTATGTTAGGTGTGAGTGAGAGCTCTACAGCTCACAACAATAGGGGGTGCGACACTATGTAATATACAAACTCTGAAACTTTTAAATAAAAAACAAGTGGGAATAGCAACAATGTAATCATTCAACCGAATTTTTTAGCATATTCATTCAAGCTTGCCTCGACTTGATTTTTTGATGTTGCAATGTGTAGAAGAGTGCTACCATCCCTACTTGTCGAGTTGAGGATTCTTTTGTTGTAGCATTGATCAGCTTCTTTAAGGCCAATAACCGACGGAGGGCGTCTTGTTAAGACTTGAAAAGCTTCAACCTTATCGTTTTTCAAAGCAATATGAAGAGCAGTTTCGCCTTTATTTGTCACATCTTCAAGAGATCTCGGACAAACAGACAAAAATTTCTCCAAGAGATACAGGTCTCCATCTTCAGACGCATAATGCAGAGGAGTGATGCCTTCTCTTCCTTTAACACGAACGAGTTCCGGATCAGTATCTATCAGCTGAAGCACTGTTTGAGTTTGACCATTTTGCAAAGCCAAGTGCATAGGAGAGAAGCCATCTTGGTTGGGCTTCTTGGCAAATGAAGGCTTTAGCCTAATAATCTCCATTGCCAATTCAACATTTCCACTCCTTGCAGCAGCATGTAAGGGACTTTCAATAAAAGGTATCCTATCGAAGTTGTCCAAAATATACGGATCTTGTCGAATTAGAGAATACAAAGCATTGGTATCCCTCAGTTGAGCGGCAGCCTCCATCTCCGAAATTAATTAACACAAAGAAAGTTGCAACTCCAAATGTGCACTGCAGAGAGGAAAGTTTCAACAACTTAAGAAGATGGTCAACTTAAAGAAACAGAAAGGAAAGCTCCAACATAAGTTCAACGAACATTTCTCGGTATAGTACGACAAAGGGAACAAAAGTGGTCAGCAATTGTCTTATGTGGGCTCCAAGCATTTACAGACCATTGACCATTGATCCGGTGCTCAGGACTTGCTCAGATCAGCACCGGATCCTGGTCAGAGAAAAACAAACCTTACTTTTGGTGACTTCCTAGCAATTGCCAGGGCACGCCTAACTTTTTTTATTCTTTTTTTTTCCCCACTCTCCCGTTCTCTGTTTAACAATCAGCTCCATTTCTTATTGAATTAACCGATCCATGTGCTATCGAAGATTTTTCGAATGCGATTAAGTTAGAAAAAAAATGACATATTTCACTTTATTATTATGGGAATAAATGCTACTACTTGGGTTTCCGCCATCACCAAATCTAAGGCATAAATTTCGGTGAAACCAATAACATGTGCTTTCTTTTGAAAAATTAAAAATAAAAATCGAATAAATTATGCTCAATGTCATATACGATCGTGTATAGGGTGTTCACATATAATCCTATCCCATTTAATTTGTCATATTCATTCAAAATCGATCCATTTTTATGCAAATTAACGAAAATCCATTTTGAAAAAAGTAATATAATTATCTTTTGAAAATTTAAATTAATTTCAAAGAATAAAAACAAAAATTTGTACATGCGGCACTATAATAGTGATTGTTACATTAAGGTAAAATTAACGTTATGGAATGTAACTCAAACAAAAATCCCTCCATGACTATAATGTTGAGACCAAATTAATCTTATTAATATGAGGATATTATAGCTTAATGAAAGTATAGTTCATACATTCATCTCTAAATGGTAAGAGGAACTGAAAATTTTTTCGTTTGAACCCAAAAGGAAATTTTTTCGTTATTAACCCTTAAATGGTAAGAGGCACTAATTTTGTCATTTACATTCTGTAAAATTAAAATGAAAGGATATTATAGCTTAATGAAATTTTTTCCTTTTGGGTTTATACATTTTCAGAAGTTATAAAATATATAATTTCTGTTTAAACAACAAAAGGAAAGTGTTTGGGAGATCAAAGGCTGAGAAAAGAAGAGCAGGTACCAATTTATGGGTTTGATCCATGTGCCTCTGAGTCTTTGACAGAAGCCATTTATTAACTTCGAAAAAGATATGAGAGGAGAGCCATGAGTCACTCTGCCTCCTCGTTCCTCTCTCCCTCTTTCTTTTGTAATGCTCCCAGCCGGCCCAGCTTTCCTTCTTCGCACTTTTTTTTCCCCCCCTTTCATGCATGGCCCCTCCATTTTCCTTCTGCTTTTTACCCAACAAACATCCTTAGTGCAAAGGATGTAAAGATAAAACGTACACTGTATTCATAATTAATTAATAGAATATGTACAATTTAATATACAGGTATTAATAAAATAAACAGACAAAATTTCAAAAACAGCACTGATATTTGACCTGAAATTCCCATCTAACTACTAAATTAAAATTTGCTGTTTAAATCAAATCTAATTTGAGCAATGGCCCACTACCCACCAACTATTTTTGAGTGAAGGCCCATCTTGAGGAATTGGAGATGGATCATTGCCCAAAACAACAAAAATTCACAAAAATTCAGAAATTCGATTTGTTGGAATCTCGAGCCAACTCTCATTTTTGTTTCAGAAAAACTAATAAATTACATATATATTATAGGATCTGTGTAATAAGAATCGCGTCAGACGCACCAGCCGTTAGATGCACTTAAATGAGTACGGTCCACTTGACTTTAAATGAATCTAACGATTGGATGCAACTATGACACGGTACCACAGTTTCACCACAGTTCTATCTTATATTATAACAGTGAGGAAAAGAATATTCTCAGAATCATTAAATGTTAACATCAGATAAGCGAAATTCGATTTTAGGGTCAATGCCAATATGCCATGGCGACCTTCATCAACAACAGCCAAACTCAACATTTCCTGTTTCTTTGTATGTTTATCAACTTCGTTCTTCTCTTCTTCATTGCTTGCTTATTCTTTTCCTTGTGTAGTCTTTTCTATTGCTCTGCATCTTCAATGTCTTTTGCCATTCACCCCTTTACATAGATTTTGAACTTAATTTGAAACTCTTAACATTCCTTGTTTCTTGTTTCTTTATCAACTTTGATAAATTAACGACACGTACAGCTCTTTGTATCCCTTTACACGTGTCTGCCATATTTATTTTAGCCCATACAAGAATACCGAACTTTGAATTCGTTTGTGATTGCTTTTGCATGGTTCATAAGTAATTTAATTAAAAGTTAATTTCGACATATGATAAATTTTTTAAAAATTAATTTTGCCAAAATCACTTAATCGTACAATAGATTTTAAAAAAGGAAAAAATAACTTTTTAAAATCTAATTTTGAGAATTAATTTTTTACTTAATCAAATTTCTCATATATCCTCATGTATATTATAAAAATCTAAAATTATCTTTATTAATTAGAAAATAGAATCATTAACTTTAAAATTATTATTATTATTATTATTATTATTATTACTACTACTAATAATAATAATTGTATTGAGATAACAAAATAAAAAATAAAATTAATAATATAAAATATTGATTTTAGTTATAAATTATTAATTATACATGATAAAAAAAATTTTACAAATATGTTTATAAATGTATGAATAAATTTTATTCAACATTATATTCAATGCATTAATTTATATTATTACAGCAGTTTAACAATAAAATTTATTAAACACACACGACTGTTTTTAAAATTCACAACACTTTTAAAAATAAATTTTACCAAAGTTTAATTAATTCTCTTTACAGATGATTATTTTTACAATATAGTGAACAACAATTATTTTGAAAACTACAATATTACCAAACTAGCCCTTATTTAGAATTGAAAAGGAAATGAATGATTCTTAAAAGTTAAATTGCAATGAGATTGGAATTGCCCTTTCGACAGTGTACCATTGTGACAGATATTGGCCCTGTTTGGGATTGAGAATAGACAGTTGCACAACACTAAATATTTGGTAAATATTAATTGCTGACTTGCCGTAGCTTGAAAGCTAAATTGATTTGGCTTTATACTTGGATGATGAAAAATCTATTATATTTTTACTAATTTTGTCAAAGTAATTATTTAAAAATTATATTTACTACATGATTTTAACTTTTATTTCTAATTATAACTTTTTTTTTTACAATAACTGTCACTTAAAAGCTACAGTAACTTATTGTCAAATAAGGTTGTAAGTTTATTTCACATAAAGGAAACAACATGAATGCCTTTAGTTTACCTTGTATCGTGATAATAAACTAGTTTTTGCAACCAAATGGCACTTAGGCCATGTTTGGTTTGAAGAAAATGAAGAAGAGGAAAAGAGTGGAATGGAGGGGAAGGGAGGAAAAAAAAGCGGAGGAGAATAATAAAATTAAATTTCATTGTTTGGTTTGATATAAAATAACGAGTTTAAGGTAAGCTATAATTGTCAAAAAGAGACTTAGTTTTTTAATGAGCTCATATCACACTGTGTTCAAGAAGAGAATAGACTGAAGAAAGATAAGGTAGAAAGTGCTCACCTAACCTTTACTCCTAACGGTAAGAACAAGGGCAAGAAAAGGAAGAATGATAAGGAAGATGCAGGTACAACACCTCAAAAGAAACAACAAAAGAAATCAGGTGATCCAGAAAGTACTGGTTGTTTCTTTTGTGGGGTTGAAGGGCATAAGAAGAAGTACTGCACTAATTATCACGCATAGCGTGCTAAGAAATGTATACTTCTTAGTTTGGTTTGTTCTGATATTAATTTAACTTCAGTACCTAGACACATGTGGTAGATAGATTCCACTGCAATCGCTCATATCAGTGTGTCTATACAGGGTTGCCTGAGTTGCCTAAAACCCAGTGATGGTGAAAGACACATCCATATGGGCGATGACAAGATAGTTGAAGTAGAAGCAATTGGAAAATTTAGATTATTGTTAAAGACAAGATTTTATTTGGATCTTAATTAAACATTTATTGTTTCATCTTTTAAACAGAATTTGATTTCTATTCCTGCTTTGGACATATTTGGTTTTCTTATTCATTTGGGAATGGAAAATTTAGTTTGTTTCATGATTCAAAACAGGTTGGTTCTAGTTCTTTGTCGGGCGATGATAACCTTTATCTTCTTGATACAATTGCTTCATTTAATGAATCACTGCAATTAAGTACATGAAGTGTAAATAGAAAAATTGTCAATGAGAATTCAGCTGCGTTATACCACAAAAGATTGAGTCATATCTCCAGACGGAGAATAGAGAGACTTTTGTCAAACGAAATTCTCGACCCTTTAGATTTTATAGATTTTGACATATGTGTTAATTGTATTAAGGGGTAACAAACCAATAAAAGGAGATTTAAAGCCAACAAGACTTCGGATATCTTAGAACTCATACATACAAACATTTGTGGGTTATTTCCTGTGGCTACTTGGAATGGTCAACAATATTTTATAACGTTCATAGATGATTTTTCTAAATATGGCTACATATATCTCCTCCATGAAAGTCATAGTCCTTGGATATGTTCAAAATTTTTAAGGCTGAAGTTGAGAACTAACTCGACAAAAGAATCAAAAGCATCAGACTTGACTGTGGTGGCGATTACTATGGCAGATATGATGGGTCAGGTGAACAACGTCGAAGACTATTCGTTAAATTCCTAGAGGAATGTGGTATTATCGCACAGTACACTATACTAGGTTCGCCCACTATAAATGGTGTTATTGAAAGACGAAACATGATGCTGAAAGACCTGGTGGGGAGTATGATTTGTTATTCTACCTTACTGAAATCATTTTGGGGAGAAGTACTTAAGACTGCAGCATATATCCTTAATAGAATTCCAACTAAAGCAACTGCTAATACCCCTTATGAGCTTTAGACAGGCAAGAAGCCTAGTCTGAAGCACTTATATATTTGGAGATGTCCAGCTGAGACAAGGCTTTATAGGCCTAATGAGAAGAAATTGGACTCAAGAACGGTAAGTTGCTATTATATTAGATACTCAGAATGACCCAGGGCGTCCAAGTTTTATGATCCCACAACGAAGTCGATTTTAGAGTCCGAAAATGCTCGATTCTCTGAGGATGTCGAGTTTGCGGGGGGATATACAAGTTTAATATTCCCATATGTGTTATTGGTATTGATCAGGGTCTCATTCCTAACTTTGCTCAAGACACAAGAGATCAAAACAATATTAGAGAACTCTTTATACAAGAAGTTTTTCCAGAAGAACAAACTCTATCACCTTAAGAACCTATGTCATTAATGAGATCCAATAGAGAAAGGAGAAGTTCATTGCCATATGATTACATTGTATTTCTTCAAAAACATGAGGTAGACATTGGAGTAAAGATGTTCCAATCAATTTCCGTCAAGTTATAGAAAGCTCTAACTCTCAGAAATAAATTGATGACATGAATGAAGAAATAAAGTCCATAAAGGATAATGACGTATAGGATCTTGGCCCATTGCTAGAAAATGCGAAACCTATGGGTTGCAAATGGATATTTAAGATCAAGAGAGATTCGAAAGGCAATGTTAAGAGGTACAAGACGCATCTTGTCGCAAAGGGCTTTACATAGAAAAAAACATCGACTATAAAGAGACTTTCTCTCTAGTTTCTTCAAAAGACTCTTTTAAGATTATAATGACATTGGTGGTGTATTTCGATCTTAAGTTATATCAGATGAATGTAAAGACGGCGTTTCTCAATGGCGACATTGATGAGACGATCTATATGGTGCAGATAGAAAACTTTGTGTCCGGAAACTCAAAAATATGGTTTGCAAACTTAAAAAATCAATTTATGGACTCAAGTAAACATCTCGACAATGGTGTTTCAAGTTTCATCAAATGATCACCTCCTTTGGTTTCGAGATGAATTTGGTCGATGATTGCATATATCATAAGTTCTGTGGGAGCAAGTATATTTTTCTAGTTTTATATGTCGATGACATTTTACTTACTAGCAGCGATATAGGCTTATTACACGACGCCAAGAGATTTCTATCTAAGAATTTTAAGATGAAAGATCTTGGTGACGCCTCTTTTGTATTAAGTATACAGATACACCAAGATCGCTCTTGGAGTATTTTTAGATTATCATAAAAAAGCTATATCGAAACAGTTCTCAAGATATATGGCATGCAAAATTGTAAATTAGATGATACCCCTGTGGCTAAAGGAGAAACGTTTAGTCTCAATCAGTGCCCTAAGAATCATTTTAAGGAAAAAGAAATGTAGAAGATTCCTTATGCGTCAGTAGTAGGTGTTGTGCAAATTTTGTTGAACTCGCAAGCGCACAAATTTATTGTAGAATAGTTTAATGGTGTCGAGTGTCGATCCCACGAGTAGGTAGATTTTAATTAGGTGTAGAATTAATTTTGTAAGTGGGTGATTATTTATGAGGAAATTGATTTAAACTATACTAGAATTTAAATTGGAATAGCGGAATTAAATTGAACTAGAAACTATTATAATAAAGTGCTTGGGTATCTGGATCCGTATCAACATGCAGCATGGGCTAAATATTCCTTATTAATATCAATTAAATCATGAGGGGGAAATTCACACCTCATGAACCACACTCTAATCAATATGGTGTTAAGGGCTTATCGTGCCAAATAATAATAACCTTGTACTAGGGTCCCGGTAAAACCAGGACGGTAACTAGACAAGATTATTATTATTTGTCGACGAAAAGTCAAAACCTCCACAGAAATTAGAGAGAAGAGAAAATAAATTTACCAAATAAAGCCCATGACACATGTTGAGATTTCACATTCAACCCAAGCTTGAAAGAAAATTAGCTACTCATAATTAAACTAAAGGTAAAATGGGAATTTATTAAAATACATAGAAAATACAAAATGGAGAAAGAATTACAGAAAAATAAGTTCAAAAATAGATTCAGGGTGTCGAAATAGGGGGGAGAGCCCTCTTTTTATAGATACACTGAATAAATTATGACCATCGGATTAAAAACAATTCGGACGCTCAAGATTATGCCACGTCATCAGTCAACAGTATGCGGTTTGACCATGGGTTTGACCATGCAGTTTGAACAGTAATACGGTTTGCACACGGTTTGAACAGTACCATGAACAGTGCCGTATATGTGAACAGTGCCGTATGTGTAAACAGTATCATTTTTTCTTTTATGCTCCTCTTAAGGTTTTCGACTGTCCTGAGTTCAAAAGTGATGTCCGTTTTACCGTTTGATCTCTCGTTCATTGTGAAATGACCACGATGCCCCTAAAATACATAAATACTTAATTAAAATAAAACACACATAATTAAATCACTAAAAGTTTAAATACATAAAAATAAGAATGTTAGTAAAACTTAAAGTACAAAATGACGATTTTCTCCTTTATAAATATATACTTTCTAACACTCAACAATAGGAAGTAGGGGTGGGCAATAGTCGATTCGGTTCGGTTCAAATCCGGAACCGAACCGAACCAAAACTGATCGGTTCTTAAGAGTATGAACCAAACTCGAACCGAATTTAAAAACCGAACCGAATTGGTTCTTAAATTCGGTTCGATTCGTTTCAGTAATTTGTTAAATATTTATTAAATTTGTTAAATTTGGTTTGGATCGGTTCTTAAATATCTAAGGTTAGGGATTTGAGAGATAAATTTATTTTTTTAGTGTATATATATTCAACTTAATATATTATGATCAAATCAAACTGAATTGATCGGCTTTTTGGTTCGAATCGGTTTTAAACCGAACCAAACAAAAACCAATCGGTTCGCCAGTTTTAGAACCATTCGGTTTCTGCTCATAGAACCGAAGCGAATCGAACCAAATTTTTTCGGTTTGGTTCGGTTCGATTCGTTAAAATCTGAATCGTTTTCCCACCTCTAATAGGAAGTTTAATGTATGTTTAGGTTTGCACACGACCAAATATTGCGTACATTACTGGGATGTTGGGCAGATATTTAAGTAATTTAGGAATAGACCATTGGAAAACAACCAAACGGGTCTTGCAGTACTTATAGAGAACAAAAGACTATATACTCACATATCGAAGGTCGGATAAGCTTGAGATAGTTGGGTATAATGACTCTGATTTTGCTGAATGTCAAGAGAGTAGGAAATCCACTTCGGCTTACATTTATCTACTAGCTAGGGGTGCTGTCTCTTGGAAGAGTACTAAACAGTCTCTTATAGTCTCTTCTACGATAGCAGCAGAGTTCATTACATGTTATAAGGCATCCAATCATGGAATATGATTATGAAATTTTGTCCCGGGGCTGCGTATAGTAGATAGTGTTGATAGATCACTCAGATTATATTGTGATAATAAGTTAGCGGTGATGTATTCAAATAACAATAGGAGCTCGACGAAGTCAAAGTATGTAAACATTAAGTTCCTAGTTGTTAAAGAAAAAGTTCAGAGTAGATAGTTATCTATAGAGCACATCGGTACAAACTCCATGATTGCGGATCCGCTTACTATGAGATTGCCATCCAAGACGTTTCATAAGTACACTGCTTATAGGGGTGTCATGTCATTGAATGATATTCAGTTTTAGTAGTTTATGATGCTCTTGTAATAGAGACATTTTTCAGTTATTTTGGTTTATGGATATTTAGTTTATTTTTTTTAGAAATAAAGTTTTGGTATATTCATACTCTGATTTTGGTATGGTTTGATTTCACTAAGATTTAAAGTGAACTAGTTGGAAATAGGCATGGTAAAATCACATTACATGACATTTTCATACTACACATCCACATCATAGTTCATGTTATTCAATTGTATTGGCATAGTGACCATTGATAGGTCGAGTTACGGTAGTTTTAACGAAGGCCACTTTGATCCTATGTTGGTATGATTGGTGGACTAGATTGGTCATAGATACATTTAAGTAATGATGGTAAGGTTGAGCTCATATGGTTATTTTTGCAAAGCATAATTATAAGGTTACACATATAGCCTAAGTGGGAGATTGTTGGATTTGTAATCCAATATTGTTGGATCTTTAATTCAATATTGGGCTTATATGTTAATAATTATGTGTTGTAGACTGTCATATAAGCTTAAGCCCAATTAAAAGTGATATATTTAGGATTTCAGTATTATGAGTTTTAATGTATCTAATAATGTGTGAGCCTTTAATGTGTAGAGACCTAATAGTATTCTAATTCTATGATGGGCAGAATTAGGAATATCTAGTGACAACAGGAAAATGTTGACTATATAAGTGATTATGGTTGCTACGTCACACGTATTCTTACCATTCTTTATGATATCCATAATCAGAGAGAGAGTGCAGAGAGAACTAAAAAACTCTCTAGAAGAGCGTGTAGATCTGAAGACCAACCACACTACTCCAGAGAGGAATTAAGTGTTATAGATTCAAGTACACTTCTGCATAATTTTGTTATTGATTCTTGGTGATACAACATGAATGTTCCTGGGTTATATGCGATGGTGTTCTTACCCAAACATTGCCTTCATCATCCATCTAGTTGAGGATATCATCCGTGTTGACATATCGAAGCCATCCAGCATAATTTCAAGGACTTCCAACTTGTTATTTTTTGCAGCAACATGCAGATCAATTTCTTTTCAAATTGTCACCTGCAACATAGACTCTGGGCAAGCAGATAGAAATTTGCATAGAAGATCGACATTTCCTTTCTCAGCAACATAGTGTGGATGCATTACACCTTCTCTTCCTTGAATAAGAACAAGATTTCTATCAACATCTATGAGCTGAAGCACCATTTGAGTATGTTTCTTCTGCAAAGCAAGATGTGGAGGGCTAAATCCATATTGGTTTTGCTTTCTTGCAAATGATGGCTTTAATCTCATTATCTCAAAGGCAAAATTGATATACCCCATTAATGCTGCTATATGCAAAAGAGTATCCACAAATGATACTTGGTCTATCTTCTCTAATAGGTATAATCCTCCCATATTAATGAATATAAGGCATCAATATTTCCTGCTTGAGCAACCTCGTTCAACCTCTGATCCATTCTGAACGAAATAATCAAATAAGCAATTCTTTACAATAAATAAACATTTTACAAAACAATATATTGTTTTGGGATGTCACCTGTTTCTTAGTAGTTAGAAATTCCCACTAAATTTTTCGGCTTTACATTTATTTATTTCATAAAGAGCAATGCTAGGCATTCCAATATCTAATTCTTAATTTGAGTCTCAACGGTTGTTGCATTCATCCATTGAATGGTAGTTAAATAAATTTATAAGTAATGAAGTCTGTCATCTAATATATGAATGACACATTGCATTAGGACTCAAGTCGGGACTCAAGTGTTGATATTCTAACATTAATGTTTTACAAAATTATTTATAAATAATTGATTTATTTCAAATTATTTATTTACCTTTAATATATTTATTATAAAAAGTTTATTTTAGCCAACATATAAATATTATTTTATTCATTAATTAAGTAGAGTATCAAAATACATTGAAGATGTCATACTTATTGATATGTCCACAGTATATTTTAGATGATTTAATTCATGATATAACTTCTAACATTTGATCCTTTACCTTAATGTTTTAATACTATAAAACATTTCCACTATTAATACTATAAAAACTCATACAACATTATAAAGAAATCTTTATTATTAATTTGTCAAATGATTTTAGAGAGAAATATTATATTTTAATAGGCTTCTGTTCCAGTAGAAAGCTAAAACCATTTTCATGTTAGAACTCCTTGACTTCGATAATAAAGTTATCTTTTTACAAATTGCCCTCAATTAATTAATTTAAGGGTTCAGCTACCGCGCTCCTGTATATGCATGGTACCTCAACTTTTTGTGCATTTACAATAAGATCTCATGGAGAAGTGGTTTCACTAGTGGAACTTTAATTGGATTGTTAAGACTAGGGATGCCAATAAATTAGATCTGACCCAAGATTCAAGTAATTCAAATCCAATCGAATTAGATTTGGGTCAGTTTAAAATGAATTTGGATTGGATTTGGATATCGATGTCCGGATCTAAGACAGATCTGGAACATGTCTGAATCTATCTTAATATTTAAATCCATATCCATATCCACCCATCTTTTTATTTTATTTTATTTTAAAAGTTTCTTAACAATTGTGGAATTATAATGATAATAAATTTTATTCATAGCATATTAGTGGTATTTACCATGCATTTAAACTCTTAAAACTTAAAGGTTAATTTTGTAAATTTAAAGGTCAACATGCCCCAAAGCTGTGTACATGCAAGATTCAAATTGCAAGCCAAGTAATATAACTTGGCAATTTATTTTACTATATTGGCCAAATAATTTTTAAGGAATATCAAAGGTCGACCACGTGCAGCCTGCAAAATAAAAAGAAAAAGGGCACCAGGGGCCGCTGGATATATATACATATACACATGTATGTATGTTCTAGCACAGTATTTTGGATCTGCTAATACTGTGCTAGCACAGTATGTTCTAGCACAGTATTTTGGATCTGCACAGAATATATATATATATTCTATTCTTCTGCGGTACTCTTTCTATTCTTTTCTTGTCTATTCTTCTCTACCACTTGTTTGTTAATCGCAAAAGTTAGTCTAGCCAATAATAGAATTGAATCGCTTCAGCAATTGTTATGACAATAATGGAGACTTGAGTCACAGCAGCGACGTTCGATTTCTATTTTTGTTAATTGTTAATTTAGTTATATATTGTGATTGTAGGATATGATGAGAGACGGTCAATGCAATAAATAAAGAAGTCTTTTTTTTTAATTATTTATAGAGATCGAAATCAACATGTAAGGAACTGAAGTATTTTGATTGAGGAAGGAACGTGACTGGATTTGAGAACAGAATGAAGGAAAAAAATGATAATTTTTAGTGTCAATCAGGTAACTTTAATTCACTCAGTGGATTTCAACAAATGAGGAACCAAGGTACCAAAATAAATTAACAATGCAAACCGGATAATATGGATGGAGAGGAAGCAGCACCCGTACTTGTACAATAACGCCCTTCGCCAACACTATTCGTAAACCAGAAACCATAAAATTTTCAAAAATTTCCTCAACATAATTTTAATTAATATATGTCCAAAATTTTTCAGTCGACTTACTTTTGACGTCAAATTATTATATTATGTTTTAAATTGCAAATCTGAGTTTGATCATCAAGAACACGGAAAATGAAATTGAATTTCTAGAGTGTCAAAAACAGTCTTTATTTTTCAGATCAATTGCTGAAACTCTTTGCTGATGAATGAAAAACCTGATACATAGGTTGATGAATCACTTAGGGCAGAGGATGTCGAGATTTATTATGACCCAGCTGAGCCTTTTCATATGTTCATAAAAATTTGTTAAGAATATGTGGAGTCAGCTAATTGATGTCAGCAAATTGTTGAGTGGAGTAATGAATCAGATGCCACGCTGGACAAGCTGCTGGAAGCTACCGGAAGATTGTTATGCAAGTTGTTAAAAGTTTGTTATTAGTTTGCTATTTCCCACCAAAATGTTATGGTGAATATCAGAGAGTGTGTATATGATTCTGTTACACTTTGGAAAGCTCCAGATGCTACTATATATATAGTTTTAATTAAATGAATTCAATTTCTGTTTTTCCTCTCTAAGTCAACAAATTTTCCTTCATTTTCTTATCAAACAAATAAGCATATAGTTTTAATTAAATTAACATCATTATATTCACAGTCACGAAGGTGAACAGTACAACTATCAGATACAACAAGAGTAATTAATATTACATTGAAACATGCAAGACCTTACAAAATGAAGCAAAAGCAAACGAACATAGTTCAGAAAATACAGTACACAAAAACACACCTTCTTACACAAAACAAAACCAGCAAAATTACTTGAGAGGAAGTGTCGCACTGAGTAGATATAGCCAAGCCAGCGGAGAACATCAACAGACCAACGGACATGTGTTTTGTCCGTGGCAGCATATTGGCATTATAGCTATTTTTCAGCATCTTTCACCATCTTATTGCGGAAGCTTCCGTAATGTTTGAAAACGGAGCCCAAAACTTGTGTAATCCAGAAGCTTCGTCTAAATCGAATCTTGGAGAAGTCCAGTTGTACAAATAAAAAAATCCGAAAGACGATAAGCATTAAAAGTGAGGCAAGTAGCGACACCGGGGTTCTGCCAACCACTAACAGGCAAAAGCAAATAACCAGAGGATATACCAGAGTAGCTGCGGAGCCATACGGGAGGTGATAATTAATCACCAGCATAGCTATACAAAAGGCTGAAATATTTGAAAATGCGAAAAGTGTGGAGATCATATCACTGATGGCATCGCCATAAAATTGCACCGCATCGAATAGAATCTTGTCACTTTTTGGGATGCTGCTGCTGTTTCCATTGCCCCAAGAAACGGCGGTTGCATTTGCTGTTCCTGATCGTGTTACATATGCCCATGCTGATGCCGATGTCGATGTCGATGCTGATTGTGATCCAATAGTGGCAACAGAGTTGGGGGTTCCAGTTGACTTATTATTATTATTTCCCTGAAGATCCTCAGCCGGGGTCAGCGCTGCTTGGAATGTTGCTGTCGCGATTAGTACAGCAACCACAAGTAGTGCGCTTCGATTTTCATCCGTAATGCGCTGTGATGAGCGGTAAAAGAACAAAAGCACCTTTCGACGCCATGTCAAACCTTGTTTTAAGTAACCTGCAATGTCCCCATCAGCTGGGAGGGAGGACCCTTGTCTACCGCCAGCTTTGCGCACCATGCGTGTTACTTCTTTAAATTCAGGTTTCCCTTGCAAATGTTCTTCTACCATGTCCATGGGTGTCTTATCGTCTAAGTTCCGGACATTTATTTGATCACGTGCTCTTTTAACTATTAGCCTCACCAACTGCAAGTACATATTTACATATGCACGCAATTAATAACCATGAAAATATAGGGACTAGCTTAAGTAAAATTTAAAAAAATTTCATGCCTTTATTTGACTTTTGGAGATTGTGATATGCAATAAAGTGTTGCCTTCATCGTCCGTCCAGTTAAGGATATCCTCCATGTCGACATATCGAAGCCATCCTAGCATGCACTCAACGGCTTCCAACTGGTTATTTTTTGCAGCAATATGCAAAGCAGTCTCTTTACGGATTGTCACCTCTGTGATGGACTCAGGGCAAGCCGCTAGAAGTTTGCATAGAAGATCGATATTTCCTTTCTCAGCAACATAGTGTAGAGGCGTTACACCCTCCCTTCCTTGGACACGAACCAGATTTCTGTCCACATCTATGAGCCGACGCACCATTTGGGTCTGTTTCTTCTCCTTAAGATGCTTGCGATCAAGTACATCTTGGTTTTGCTTCTGCAAAGCAAGATGCAGGGGACTAAATCCATATTGGTTTTGCTTTCTCGCAAATGATGGCTTTAACCTCATTATCTCCAGGGCAAAGTTGACATGCCCCATTGATGCTGCTATATGTAAAGGAGTATCCACGAATGGTACTTGGTCTATCTGATCTAAAAGATGTGCGTCCTCCCACATTAATTCATACAAGGCATCAACATTTCCTGTTTTAGCAGCCTCGTTCAGCCTCTGATCCTTACTTCTGAAAGACATTAAACAATTTTTGAGATGTACATAGTATGAAAATGCCATACTGTTTTTAAAAAGATAATCGATAAATGGACTGTAATTTAGTGAAAGAGCTGTGCTACTGTTACCTCGACAAATGTCCATCGCTGTCGGTAATAGGAAGTGAAGTTGCCTCTAGTGCTCCAGCTTCGCGCAGCATTGCCGCAATCTCTTGGTTTTCTGATTTAGTTTGATCAAGTAATGAAATATCTAAAGGTGTCAAACCTTCCGAATTCCGGGCATTTGTATCAACTTTGCAATTCAATAAACACCTTACAATCTGCTTTGGATAGACAAATTCATCAATTTAGATATCATCATGAAGTGAAAATAGCAATAATCTCTCTAATCATCATTTAACTTAATTTTATTTGTGATCATACACATTCAGTCATTCCCTAATGAAAAACTTTAATAAAGTAAGAATACAAATAAATATAAAAAAAAACACATATTTCAATATATTGAAAATTATCTTTTTTTGTTTGTTAGTGACATCCTTACATTATTAAATAAAGATAAAGTTATTATCTAAATACATACATATATATATATATACTCCTTTTCTAATGTAAATATCCTCATTTACTCTATTAAACTATATAATTTAATAGCGTGTCTGTATTAAAAAAAGAAAAAATGAGGTGCTTGCACCTATTGCAAAATTTCTATATATGTGTGTGAATTCGAGCTTGCCTGGACTTGATTTTTGGATGTTGCTATGTGTAGCAAAGTGTTGCCATCCCTGTCCTTCAGGTTGAGGATTCTTTGATTGTATTGTTGAGCTTCTTCAGGGCCAAGCCACGGTGGTCGTGCTGTTGTTAAGGCTAGATTAAAAGCTTCGACCTTATCATTTTTCAAAGCAATATGAAGAGCAGTCTCGCCTTTATTTGTCACATCTTCAAGAGATTTCGGACAAGCAGACAAAAATTCCCTCAACAGATGGATTTCTCCTTTTTCAGACACGAAATGCAAAGGAGTGATGCCTTCTCTTCCTTGGACACGAACAAGGTCCGGATCAATATCAATCAGCTGAAGCACTAACTGGGTTTGATCATTTTGCAAAGCTAAATGCACCGGAGAGAAGCCATCTTGGTTTAGCTTCCTGACAAATGATGGCTTTAGTCTGATAATCTCCCTGGACCATTCAACATTTCCATCCCTTGCAGCAGCATGCAAAGGAGTATCGACAAAAGGTTGCTCGTCGAAGTTGTCCAAAAAATATTGATCATGTCGAATTAGCTCATACAAAGCATCGATATCCCTCGGTTGAGCAGCAGACTCCATCACCGAAATTAACGCTACGAAGGTGGCACTTCAATGATCAAATATTCTTTGTACTACAGAGACGAAACTGGAAAGTTTTAACAACTGAACAAGAAGAGCAATTGAAGAAACCCAGCAAGAAATCATATGCTCAGGAAGCAATTTTTTTCAAAAGATTCAATATATATATATATACATAGCTTCAACGAAAATTCTTTTTAGATAGTGAGGACTAGGAACAAAATTAATTTTCTTCATGTCTTGTAATTGCCTCTATGAGGGTTGCCTTAAATAAGAGTGAGAGATACTTTTACCAAAAGGGGAAATAATAGACATACATCATATTTTGGAGAATTCGTGACGTAGAAATCATGACGTAGACTCCTCGTAAAGAAAATTGACTCGGATGTATGAACATCAATATCAGTGGTCCTTAGTGTGTATGATGCTATTTATTAATAAAAGGTACTTTAAGAAATAATAAATTGATGGATATTTTAAAATACATTTCACGTCCTAATATTTAAAATTTTGTTAAAAATTGAGATCGAAGTTGGGATAAAAAAACAAAAAGGACAACGATATTCTCAAGATTTGGGAAAATAGTTACAAAAACACTCAAGTTTTAAAAAAAAATGATACAAATTTTTTTTTTGTCCATAATATCCTTTGACTATAGTAATTAAAAATTTAATTTTAAAATTTTTTAATTAACATAAATTTAATATAAATAATATAAATCTACCTGATAGACTAATCATATTAAATTATTTTGACATTTAAAATAATATTAAAATTTTAAATTATTAAATTTATTTTAATAATATAATTGTAATATTAAAAAGATTTTAAATAAACCTTTGGGTTAAATAGATTTTACAATTAAAAAAATCTCCCTATTAATAATATTAAAATTAACTTTTACATAATAGTCAAAATAATTTTAATTTATTTATTTTAATATTTTGTGTCTATTTATTATTAGAAATTGATTTAATATAATAAAAGAGGTCTAATAGACTAAAAATATAAAAATATAATATTAAAATTATTTTGAAATGTATATATTATTACATTTATTTTAATGCCATATTTCTATTTATTATAAAATTATTTTTTTAATATTTATAAAGTCAAAGGGTATTATAGTGAAAAAGAATTTTTGTGATTACTTTTTAAAATCTTAGAATGTAAACATCCTTTTTTTTTATAATATATATATATATATATATAGGTTAAAAATAAAACGTTAAGCCCGGCTTAGTTTATGCACTTATTTTTTAAATAAATTTTTGTGGCAGATGGAAAATGAGAAGGTCATTCTCTTTGTGTCCTGCCAATTCAACGGTAAGTCAACTTGAGTCATTTAAAATTAAGAGCGATCATCTTATGTCGTTACGTGGAAAACAAAAACAAAAACAAAAACAAATTTCTTAATCTCTTTTCAGAAAGCTTTGGTGGAGGTAATAATCAATAACAATTAATTCTAAGGCTTCAATTATTGCCGCATTTTAAAAAAAAGAATAAATAAAACTTCAATTATTGCTGATTTTAAAAAAAGAATAATGATATAGTTATAAATTTTTATATAAATTTATTTTGTATAAATTAATGTGGTATGATAAATTAGTTAAATTTAATATCTCTTAACCTATATAGTTTATTTTTATTATTTTATATTTCATTCAACTAATAAATTAATGTCATATTAATTTATACAACATATATTTATATAAAATAAATTTATAAAAAAATTTATAATTATAACACCGCTCTTGAAAAAAAAAAAAAAGAGAGGGGACTGATTCACGTTCACTTAAAAGCAAAAGTTGTGGGTCCGGTATGTTGTCTCACTCAATAATTCACAGCTAATAATTTGATATGATACCATTGAAACGTTGACACGTGGTCAACTAAAGTTCGAGTGGTGTTATCCAAATGGAGAAAATTATCTGAGATAGGCGTAAGGCTTTCGCTAAGTTAAAGGATCAGTAAATTGCAGCCCGGACCCCACTCTTATAGATATTCATATTTGCACAAAATGGTTGGGTCGTAAATTACTCACCATGTAATTTAGCTTGACTCTAGATTTAATTATAAAATCATATAACTTGACAAGAATGTGACAATATAACCTATTAATATTATAACGTAATATAGTTTGATAGTTTATTCTGTTTTCTTTTTATTTTTTTCAGTTTTTTATTTTTTTCAAAATTATTGGTTAAATGCCAAATTAAAGAATTTAATATTAAACTTAATTTTAATTAACAATATATTAATGGTAAAAACTTATTTTATATTTTTATATTTTTATTCTTTTATTTGATAAATATTAATTCAATACTCAGTAAAAATACAACTCAACTCTTAAATTAGCAGCCACCTCGCGTGCATCTCGTGTTTCCATTGAAAACGAAAAGTCTTAAAGAAAAAAAATTAAAGTTGCCACAAGATTAAATGTCAAAAAAAATTCATAAAAAAATGGTAAAAAAAGGAAAAAGAATTCACCTCCCTATCAACATATGTTGACGCATCTATTCTTTACTTATTGGCATCTACGCTACAAATTGACCTAAATAGACGACGATCACAACAATAATAATAATATTAATAATAATAACGAAATAGAAAAATTCAAGATGCCAAATGCCCATGTTCTAAGAGATTCATGTTCCATTCTCATTTTAATCCATTTTCTTAGCCAGTTCATATTAATTTCTTCCTTAGATCCCAATCATAAATTCGTACCATTGATCTCGTCGTTCATTTAACAAAAAAAAAAAAGAAGTGATGATTAATTATAAATAATGTACATGAAACAAACTATTGTACCACTTTTCTTAAACATAGTAATATTAGTAACTACTTATGCACGTGAGCATGATTAAAATCTAAATCTCTTATTTTAGTACAAAGATTTATTAATTAAACTAATTGGAACTCACTAATTTCATAGCAGGTCACTCTTATTCTTAAAAAAAGTTAAAAAAAAAAAGAGAGATCCCTATTCTCAATGTTAATTTTTTGTTTTATGAAATCCTAAATTGGGGAGGATCAAGATTTGATGAACCCCTCTTGGTTCTAACTTGAAAAGATTAAAGGTTGTGTAGCAGAAAAGCCTACAATTAATGTTCATGAAGGAAAAGAGCGATCAACACATCATATTAGAGTACTTTTGGGAACTAGAAAGAGATCCCACTACCATTTTTGGCTGCAGCAATGAAAAAGTAGATTCAATAAAATGATCCAATGAAATAGAATCACATCAATCAATCATCAAAGAAAGCAATTCTTTTCATGTTTCATTGTTCTCAAAATTATGAGAACTAGAAGATGAAAAACAATTCAAACGGTAGCAATTAGGTATCTTGGTAAAAACCAATAATTTTTGGATGAGACTCTGAAGCTTAGCCGATGCTTTCTCTAATCGCTCACCAAAGTTCACATAATAGGAAGGCAGGAGGCCAAAAAAATCTTAATAATAAAAATACTTGGACAACTGTATCTTGAAAGTTAAAGTACTAAAGTGCTTGATAAACATTAGTTGAAGTACCTTCGAAGTTAAGTTGATTTGATTTTACACTTGTATGTGAAAAATCTATTATATCATTACTAATTTTGTCAAAATTATTATTTAAAAATTATATTTACTACATACTATTAACTTTTATTTAATATTATTAACTTTTATTTAAAAGTTATATTTTTTTTTCCACAGTATCTGTAGCCTAAAAACTGCAGCATCTCAATACTAAACAGCGCCTAAGTTTAACTCAGCTAGAATTTCATATGCCCAAGTAATAATATTATTAAAAAAGAAACACTAATAAGGTAAACATATCACCGGAAAAAAGCAACTCAAGTGAACCAAACATTCTTACTTCTTCATGAGGTAAGCAACAACCCCGAGTTCATTGAACACAAGTCGATCTAAAGGGCATATGGTCTTTGCCTGCATGAAAAACTGGAAAAAGGACAACTAATCAAAATTTCAACAAGATATTCAAAGAATTATTACTAAGAGATTCAGATGAAGAAGACCTTGTTTTGACAACAAAAGAAAATGGACGATATGACCAAAATTATAATTACACAAGTCTCAGAATCATGAATAAATATTGTGATTAGCATCAGCTAAAAGTTGTCATAATTAAACAAAGAGGAAAGAAGTTGTATTCACATTAAATCCAAAGATCCATAGAGAAAAATTAAACCGGAGAGATAACATCAACTAGCAAATCACATAGACCAACATCTGAATATCTAACAATCAGACTTCATATTGCAAAACAAAAAACCTCTTAAGAGTTCTCACTGAAGTCTAAAGAAAAAAAATGAAAAGTAGCCTATTGGGGAGCTTACATTTAGGGAAAGCAATTTGTAGAATCATTCTTTAAATACATGCAAGGTTTGTCATTATCAAAAAGTGCTTTGATACCAAATGAAATACTAATGGGCAACCCAAGAAGGGGGTGAATTGAGATTTTAAAATTTAAGCTAAGCAAATCACACAACAATTTAATCTAATACCTTAATGGAATAAAAAATAATAAATTTAATAAAGCACAATAATAAGAGACTAAGGGAAGAGAAAACAAACACAATGATTTTTACGTGGTTTAGCAATCCCCGTCTACGTCCACGCTCCATGCTCACCCGGCTCAAAGATTTCACTATCCAAGCCTCCCAAGGCTTCAAGTTCTTTACAATTGACTTTCAAGGTGTCAATGGACCTTTACAACAAGAGATTATCCTCTATCTCTTAACCTAAGTGTATCTCAACACTTACAACCTCTCAAGGATAAAGATTACAAATGATTTTTCTCTCACACAATGTGTTTGATTACAAATTAATGTTCAATGTATTAATCAAAGAAACAAAAGCAAGTTTAAAGCTGTAATGGTTATATGCTCAGTAGCAAGCTCAATGATAGCTCTTGGATCTCTTTTTATTTGAATTTGATTGAGTTTATTTATAGTTAGAGTTGAAAACTAACCGTTATTGACTTTCTGCCAGAAATTGGATCGCCGTTAATAGCTATCGGTTTACCATTTTGACTAGTTCAAATGATTGTTGGGCTAAAATTCAAATAATCAGTTAACTGTTTTCCTTAGACAGTTCACCGTTTTCAGTAAACGGTTCACCGTTTCCTGTAAACAGTTCACCGTTATTTTTCAGAATCATCATTTTAACAATCCTTTGCAGAACATGCTTTCTAGAAATTATCGGTTTGCCATTTTCCACAAACGATTAGCCATTTTCTACAGTGACTGCTACAGTGAAATTATTTTTAAAATTATATTTTTATCCTAAAACTTTCTCTAATTATACTATGGCCCAAATCGTCATAAAAACTTTACAAATAAGTCCATTTCTAGAGTTTCAAAACTTTTTAATTTAGACCATTAATTAAAAATGACCAAATCCATAAAATCATTTTTCCATTAATATAAAACCTTTATATTATAAAAATAATGATTTATTTAAAATAATTTGAGCTTTTAAGAGCTTAATCATTTTTAATATTGTTTGTTATTATCAAAATCAACATTATAAATACATATATGCTAACAAAATGCATTTGTAAAGCATCCAAAAATTGTGAAATCTAAGAATTTAGAGAGAGTATTTTCTTCAGTGCTAAGAGGATCTAATTACGTGTATTAGGGTTTTGAGATTTTTTCTCATTTTTAGTAAAATTATCTTCCAATCTTTATCCGTAGACGTAAGTTTTATGCCGAACCACATAAATTATCGTGTCTTGTTTTCTTTGCATTTATTTGTCTAATTTAATTCCTCAACCCGCGTTTCGATAACATAAGCAAAGTCTAAATTAATTTTTTTTTTTAAAAAACTACACATTCCAAGGTTTGAATTATAAATGACTAGCTAAAGAAAATTATTTTAAAATGACTTGATTAAGCCCCCAGTCACACAAAGCATTCAAAATACTTAGGCATAGAACCCAACGTAAAAATTGTTGCCCTATTGCGTTGTCTCGTATTAAAATATAAGCTGTTATTGACAAGTTCACTTTCTGTATAGATTGGCAACAGCTCGTAAGATTCCCCCAACTATGGCTGGGTCAGCGAAAATATTACATAATAGAGTGAGCGGTAAGTGCACATTATGCACCAATTTATTGACAGCCGCGTTCTCTGTAGACTAGGGATTACAGAATAACATTTTTTTTTTCAAGGACCACCATCTTTCCAAGTCCTCGTACTTCAGTTAGATTTTAAATAAATATAATTCATAAATAAAGGATACTAACAAATAAATGATGATGATAATGTAATATGATTGACTGTCATATCCATCAATTATAAAAAAAAATTAATCCAATAAAAACAATAAGTCTGAGTATTGATAGCCCAATTTAGTATTGAGATGTCATAATTTTAAGATACAGTTGTTGGGAAAAAAAAGTTTTAGTTATGAAATAAAAATTGATATTTATTATAAAAATAACTTTCCAATAATATTTTTGATAAAATAGTAAAATTATTATAAATTTTTCATCATATAAGTATAGGATGATATCAACTCAATTTCTAAAATTACAACAAGTTCTAAGGCTTAAATTTCGGTTCACAGCTTTCAAGAAATTGATTGACGAGCATGAAAAAATTGGACGAGCTTCTAAGCTTTTGTTGTGTTCCAATAATTATTATTAGGTTCCTTTATGATGCCATAATCTTTTTGCGGGATCAATAATGAAAGAAATTTAGATCTATTAGAAATAGATGCAGGCAATTAAAAACCAAGAAAATTAATTACTTAATTAAATTTTTTCAGGAGTACTGTTCACAGTTTACTGTTCATCGTTACTATTTATCCACGTCAAAAATATTAATTTTCCAAAAACACAATAAAATGCAGAAAATAAATGACACAGAAATTTTTACGTGGTTCGGATTAATCAATCCTACATCCACGAGGCCACGCCTAGATGAAGAGCAATTCACTAAGTTGAGATGTTACAACCTATGGATTTACCAAACTTAAGACTCTTACTTACAATTTATCACCATACAGTTTACTCAACCTTAGACTGAATATTCTTCTCTTGAATAATCGCTATCCCTCTTAATCCACAATCCTCAAGGCACTTCGCAAATTGATCAATAACAATTCTTTAAATTTTTAATGTCTAGTGATCCAAGATCCACATAGACTCTCCACAGAGATTAATAGAAGATAAGAAAATAAATCAACACAACATTATGTGCCAAATCCGGATTCTTTGGCGAGGAGACCGAATTTTGCTTCTCTACTTTATGCTCTGTGTTGTGCATGAAACTTCAATTGTGAAATACCTCTCTTTATATAGGCACTAGGGTTTCACCAATATAACAAGTCTTAAAAGAACTAAATTCTTTCCAAATAAGAGTTTCTTTCCTCTTATAATTCCCATGAATCTGAATAGGAATAAATATGATATTCTTGCCTTACTTGTCTCTCAAGAAATATCTAGAGCATTTAATGAATTTCCTGTTTGAACCAACTTCTTGCTTTAAATAGATCTTATGTGCCAATTATAGAATCTCATCATTAATTGACTTTCTAAATTAGACATCTAATTAAACTAGGAAACAAATATTCCTAATAAATTAGAATCTCACTAAATTAGGGAATTGAAAGAAATTAATCCCTATTACAAGATATGCAATAAATAAACTTCTAATTTAACTAGACTTGTCATAAAATGCCAACTCTATAACTAATGACCTTAGCAAATAATGTTTTAATTGTACCATTGATTTAATCAATGATATACAATATTTGTATTAAGAAAATAATTTAAAAATAATTGTAACTGGTCTTAATTGTTTAAGGGGGTGGAGAATTTTTGTAAAACAGTTGTGACCACCCTTAGAGTTTGAAATAACTTCACTTGAATAACATATTTTATTTAAAAATTATTTTTCAACCCTTCTTTAAATTTGTAATCTGATAATCTTTTTAAATAAAATTTTCAAAATCTATTACTATTAAACCTAAAATATAATATCTAGTAAGTTATCTAATACTAACCAATTAAATAAATCGCAACTGTAAAATTTATAGATGATATAACACCAATAAACAACACATCTAAGTATGTAACCTAAAAAATACTTGAACACACATGTTTTAATAAAATTTAATATCACATATTAAAATATTCATTATATTATGTACTATTCATTATATTATGTACTATTAAAAACCATCATATAATTGATCATGAAGTATATATTACTTTAACACCCATTTAGCATACATGTTCCATGAATTTATTGTTTATCTTACAATTAATATTGTTAAATGGTAGGAAATTTAAGTTATAAAAGCTTAAATATTTTCATTTTATTTTGAATATCACTTTGTTAAATTTATAAAAGTTAAATCTAATATACATTCCTAATTAGCTTTAGTTTATGAATCATGACAAATTATTTTATTGATATTCTTTGATTGTAATTATGAAATATTATGTTACTAAGAGTTTTTACTTTTATTATGATTATTAATTATGACAATAAATAAAACATGACCTACTATAGTATTTACATAGGAAAGAATGAGAAAGAAATTATTCATATATTTTTATATTTTTATTCACATGGTAAGAAATTATCCAAGCCTTATAAAATTTAAGTTTCACAAGACTATTTTCATTTTATTTTCGAATATCACTTTGTTAATTTCATAAAAGTTAAATCTAACATATATTCCTAATTAGCTTTAATTTATGAATCTTGAAAAATTATTTTATTATTATCCTTTGATTGTAATTATGAAACTTTTATTTTACTAAGAATCATTACTTATATTATGATAATTAATGGTGACAATAAATAGAATATTATGTCCAATAATATTTAATGGACAAAATGAGAAAAAATTCATTGTATGTTTCTATATTTCCATTATAAAAACATAGTTTGAAATATTTTCACTTAAAAGTTTCACACAAAATAATGCTATTAATCTCTCACAGTCTAATGATCACTATTAAAAGTCAAAGTAACATTTTATAATGTTACGTAGTCTACCATTGAATTACATGAAATTAATAGCTTAATTTTTAGTTAAAAATTCAAAGAAAAATATTTCTCATTATGTAGTTATATAGACATATATATTTTTCAATAATAATTGTTGAATAAAACATTTCTCATTTATTGTGACTCATATAGTGTCATTAATTAGAACATATATAAAAATATTTTATTACAATTTCTTCTATTATCATTATTGTCTAAGTATTAATGGTTTTGTAATTAAATTCATACAATACAAATTATTATAAAACTTTATGAAACATCTTTAAATAAAAGTATTATTGAAATAATATACTTGTTAATTACATTTATTTTAATGCTATTACATATATTTTTAATGCTAAATGTAAAAGCCAAAAAAAATGTAAAATTGTAAAGTGATAGAATTTAATCAATACATAACAATTTTAATTCCAAAATTAATTATTTTTATTTATCAGTTGATTAGATAAAAAATAATTTAAAGTATGAAGAAATATCACAACTTGCAAATTACTTGTTACGTAATTACTTAACTATTAAAATTAAATTAAGGGTAAAGATTGTAATATCAAATCAAATGATCCCATCATTGAATGTGGGATTTTTATCCAACATAATATAATTTTTCTTAAAAATAAAAAATCCACATTTTATTGCAATCTGAAGGTTACCTATTATTATTTAAATAATTAATTTTTTTATCCACCATATCAAATGAATGGTAGAGATTAAAATACTAAAATAAGAATCTATAACAATTCCACTATTAATACTATAAAAACTCATACAACATTATAAAGAAATCTTTATTATTAATTTGTCAAATGATTTGAGAGAGAAATATTATATTTTAACAGGCTTCTGTTCCAATAGAAAGCTAAAACCAATTAGAACTCCATGACTTCGATAATAAGGTTATCTTTTTACAATTTGTCCTCAATTAATTAATTTAAGGGTTCAGCTACCGAGCTCCTGTATATGGATGGTACCCTCAATTTTTTGTGCATTTACAATAAGATCTCATGGAGAAGTGGTTTCAGGGGTGGGGAAGTTTAATTGGGTTATTAATACTGCAATCTCTTGGATATCGAAATTTCAAAAAGAAATTAAAATTTTTTAAATTTTGACATATAAATCATAAAATCTAAATTGCTTCAAATTTAGAAATAATTAGACATATATATATATATATATAATAATCAATTTTAATTGGTACGTGGCGTTGTTTTACCAAATCGATGCAGAATTTAATCTGCCTTTGGACCCAGATCTGACTTAGAACAGATCAATAGTCCACACATTCTGGTTTCCAGCCGATATACCTTTAGAAATTTTTCTTTTAAGCAAATCTAAGCAACTCAAGGCTCAATTTTTCTTTTAGGCAAATCTAAGCAACTCAAGGCTCAAAGAAAATATTAGATCTGGATCCCAGAACTAATATTCTGATTGGAAGGAGGGAGAAGAGAAAATACAACAGAAGACAGAGATCTGGTCTCTTTGCTTCTGAGGAACGTAACAGTTTTATGGCAGGTTCTGATATAGATCAGATCTGTGAATATGCTTTAAAATAAATTACAGAAATTTAAACATACATGTAAAAGAAATTTATGACAAATCTTTGAATTACATATGCTTTAGAATAAATAAATACTAAGTGCTTACATGAATTTTGTTGGATCCAAAACCTTTACAAAGAAAAAAGTTTTACAAGTTTAAAGAAGGGAAAATTACAAGACAGAAATGATTTCCTTGATGTCTTGTTCCAGATTTCCCAAGAGAGAGAGAGAGATCGCAGCAAAACTGTAGCGAGATCAGAGCAGATTTCTTTGCAATAAGCCGTAGCTTTAAATCAGTAGCGAAATCAGAGCTTCTCATGCGAGAGCTGGTCTTTTAAGATGAGAGGGGACAACATTATAATTCTTTAAGACTTTAAAGCAAAAGATGGGTGAAGAGACATGTGCGCTCTCACTTGTGTCCAGAGGACCACCCATAAAAAGTGGGAAGGAAATTACAGAATTTACAAGCTGAAATGGAAAATTACTCTTTTTTTTTTCTTTTACATAAGAAAAATTACATATAACATTTAATGCTTTACAAGAGGAAAGATACCGAAGCAGTCATCTTCGTTGTCATTTCCAAGAGAGATAAATGACTCTTCATCTTTATCAGAGGATTCAGCAATAGAGGATTCTGATCTTGAAGCGAGAAGCTGTTGCATAACTTTAAAGTATTCATCTTCAGTTTTGGCACTAGCCAAAAGAGATTGGGTTTTGGATTTTTGGGTTAGGAAGGTTTCTTAGGCTTTGGAATGTTTAATGGTTGGTACAAGAAAGCCTTTGGAACAGAGCCAATTTTGAATCATGGTGTCAGTTAATTTGGACTGTTCATCGAATTTTGACCACCATTTTACTTTAAAGGTTCTTTGTAAGATAAGTTGGGCCTCGTGGGTGTGATATCTAAAGTTCTACATCCATACCCATGAGAGAAAGAAATTTGTACAAAAACAAAAAAAATGGGAAATCTTTTCTCTGAATCAGAGGGAATATAATGGGCTTTAAATAAGTTTAAGCAATGGCTGGCATTAGGGGTTAGAATATCTGGTGTTGGGCCAATATAGTTCCACCATTGTTGAAACCAATTTGGGAGGCTTTGCACGGTTATTTTTGAATTGAAGAAAAATAACCAAGAGTGTGATCTTTTAGGGTTTTATATGAAGAATGTATTAAACCAGGCCTGTTGATATTTCCAGTAGGAATAAGTCAAGCAGTGTGGTAGATACATTTGGAAATTGGCAGGAAATCTTTTTTGATTGTGGAGATGGTCATTCTATTGTTTTGGGCTCAAGACTTTTAGAATAGTTGCTGTAGAATAAGCAGGTTCTTTATGGGTTTCACTGAGAAAGAAATGTTTGAATTTTACAGACTCAGTAGATTCTAAAATGCTTTGGTAATAAGATTGAGGTTTTGTTAAATCCCATGGTTTAAAAAAACCAACCTGGAGGGAAAAACTTTGAAATAACTTGAAATGGGTCAGAATGATAAAAACCATCTTCCATAGATAAAATGTTTTGGAAATAGGTTTTATCAAACCAATCCGAGGTTTTCTTTGAAAACTTTGTCTGGGAAAGAACTATCTGAGAAGATGAACTTTCACCAGAGAGAACAACATTTTAAGAAGATGTTTTTGAAATTTCTTTAGAAATATTTTTTTCTTTTTGAATGTTTTCTTTAGGAGAAATTTGGCTTTGAGAAAAAACTTTGTAAAGCAAGTAAAAGCTCAGGGGAATTAGAAATGGACTTCATCCATTCATTTACCTGTTCTTGAGAGGCGAGGGCTTTAGGCTTTTGTTCTTTATCTTCAATCATGTCGATCCAAGATTTGATTGGGGCTTTAGGCTTTTGTTCTTTATCTTCAATCATGTCGATCCAAGATTTGATTGGGGCTTTAGGCTTTTGTTCTTTATCTTCAATCATGTCGATCCAAGATTTGATTGGCATGGCAGATGAAAGTAATTTTTCTTTAGGAAGAGAGGAGGCTTTAGAAGGTGTTTGGGACACAGGGTCTTTAAGGATCCCTTTCCCTTTATCTTTCTTTTTGGGCGGCATTTATCTGTTTTGGAGAAACTCTCTGGTTAGAAAATCAGGGACATAATTTGTCTCTCCTTTAATGAACTCAATATCAAAATAAAAAACACTCAAAATAGCTTGTCATCGTGCAAAAATATGTTTTGATGCAATGTTTTGAACATCTTTTTCTAAAACATGTTTTGCAGCTTTGCAATCTATTCTTAATAGAAATTTCTGATTTAATAAATCACTTTGAAATTTTGATATGCATAAAACTATAGATAAAATTTCCTTTTTGATAGTAGAATAATTCCTTTGACATTCATTCCAATGTGCAGAAACATATTGTACTATTTGTTTTTTATTATTCTCAGCTTGCTTTAATATACCTCTATAACCTAAATCTGATGCATCAGTCTCAACAATTTTAGGTAATGCAGGATTTGCAAGAAATAAACATGGAATATTCTTTACAGAATTCTTTATTAGTCTAACAACTTTAGTATGTTCATCAGTCCATGCAACAGGATTTTTCTTTAACCTATCATGCAAAGGCTTGGAGATCCTATTTATGTTTGGACAGAAATCAAGAACATAATTTAAACTTCCTAGAAATCTCTGTAGCTGAGTTTTATCCAGAATTTTATCAGGAAATTTATCAGCAAATGTAAGGGATCTTTCTATGGGAGTTATGGTTCCTTTGGAGATGTAGTGACCAAGAAACCTAATTTTCGTTTGGAACAAAGATACTTTAGAACTAGAAACGGCCAATCCAACCTTTCTAGTGGCAAGGTAAAAAGTCTTCAGGTGTTTGAAATGTTGGTCGATTGTTTGAGAAAAGATCAACACTGTTAATATTTATGTTAACATAATGTTGGTTTTGATGATAACAAACAAAATTAAGAATGATTAAGTTTTTGAAAGTTTAACTTATTTTTCATAAATTTTAAATAAATCATTATTTTTACATTATAAAAGGTTTTATATCTAATGAAAAAATAATTTTATGAAATTAGTTGTTTTTCAAGTTTATGGTTTAATTGAAAGAATTTTGAAAACTTTGAAATCAATAAGTATTGCTTGAAATTTTAAAGAAGGATTTATTTGAAACATTTTATAGCATTTTGGCGATATCATAATTTCAGAAAGTTTTGGGATTCACAAAGTATTATTGAAAAATTCTGAAATTGGACCTATTTGTAAAATGTATAACGTTTTGGGCTATAATGCAGTTATGGAAAATTTTAGGATCAAACCGTAATTTTAACAAACAGTACATTGTACCTTTACTGTAGCTAGCGGCATTCCGGATATGCTAAATGGAATTCTGGTTACAGGGCAAAATTCATCCGAATGGAAAGCGGCAATCCGGTTGTGCTAAACGGAATTCTGGTTACGGGGCAGAAAGCTTCTGGAGCATAAATGACAATCCGGTTGTGCTAAACGAAAATTCGGTTACGAGACAGAAAGCTTCTGGAGCATAAACGGTAATCCAGATATCACAAGTAGCATTCTGGATGTTCTAAAATTCAAATTTTTACCTTGACGGTAACATGCAAGCGGAATTCCGGATACCATAAACGGTAATCCGGTTATGAGTAAAAAGCTCATAACGACTAGTTTTTTAGCTCTAACTATATAAACTCAAATCCAAATCATTTTTTGTAATCTTGGCAAGCATCAACAAGTGCCCACAACATATATTGAGTTTCAAATTTGAAAATCATCATAGATTAAATTCTTATTGTGCTATTATTTGCATATCCACTCTTAAAGAGAGTTTTTGTTGTAATATTTATTTTTCTCATCAAATTTGTGAGTGTATAAGTGTGGGAAACACTTGAGTGAAGAGATTGGGGGATAATCTCTTGTTGTAAAGGTTCATTGACACCTTGGAAGTCAATTGTAAACATTTGAAGCCTTGGAAAGGCTTGGATAGTGAAATCCTCAAGCTTGGGTTGCTTGGAGGCGTGGACGTAGGCGGGGATAGCCGAACTACGTAACAATCCTTGAGTTTGCTTTCTCCTCCCTTACTCATTTATTATTGTGCCTTTATTGAATTTATTATTTTCGAATTTATTAAGGCATTAAATTGGATTGTTGTGTGTTTTGCTAGGATAATTTTTAAAATACCAATTCACCCCCCCTATTGGGTTGCACACTTGCATTTTAATTGGTATCAGAGCGAGGTGCTCTTGTTTATACTTAACCGTTTAGAGCTAAAGATCAATGGCAACCCAATATGACTCAAATTTTAGGGAAGGACAGTCCACAATTAGACCACCGTTCTTTGATAGAAATGACTACCTATATTGGAAAACAAGGATAAGAATTTATTTACAAGCACTTGATTATGAAATTTGGGAAGTTGTTTATGATGGTCCATTTATGCCTTTGACTAAAAATAAAGTCGGAGAAGATATTCTAAAACCTTCAAGGGAATGGAATGAATTGGAAAAGAGAAAAGCTACTCTAAATTCCAAAGCTATGAATGCCTTATTTTGTGCACTAGATAAGAAAGAGTTTCATAGAGTATCTAGTTGTGAGAGCGCTAATGAGATTTGGCACAAACTTGAAGTTGTTTATGAAGGCACAAGTCAAGTGAAAGAGTTTAAAATTAGTAGGTACACTCGACAATATGAATTATTCCAAATGAAACAAAATGAGAGTGTATATTCTATGTATACTAGATTTACGGACATAGTGAACACTCTAGGAGCCCTAGAAAAGACTTTTTCAAGTAGCGAGAAAGTTAAGAAAATCATTAGGTCGCTACCTAAGAAATGAAGACCAAAACGGACTACCATTGAGGAAGCCAAAGATTTAAATATCTTACTTATTGATGATTTAATTGGTTCTCTTATTTCTTATGAGGAAGACTTGGCAGCTGAAAGAGGCAATGAGGAGAAGAAGAAAAGAAAGGGGCAATGAGGAGAAGAAGAAAAACATTGCTCTCAAAGCCTCGAAACATGAGAGTGATGAGGAAAGCGAGCTGGATGAGGAGGAGATGGATATGCTGGCTAGGAAGTTCAGAAAAATTTTTAAGAAATTCGTTGAGCAAAGAAAATTTAGAGACCTCAAGAACCAAAAGGAGAAGAAGAAAGTAATCAAATGTTATGAGTGCAAGAAGCTTGGCCATATAAGATCGGAATGCCCTCTTCTCAACAAGCTCAAAAAAAAAGCAATGGTAGCCACATGAGATGATAGCAATGAAGAAACAAGTGATGATGAAGAGCATGAAATGACAAATCTAGCTCTCATGGCAATTGGAGATGAATCGAATGATGAACTTGATGAGGTAAATGATCTTCCTACTTATGCTGAATTACATGATGCTTTTAAAGAATTGCATGATGAGTGGATGAAAATTGGTAAAAAGAATGCATGTCTTAAAAAGAAAATGGAGAGCTCAAAAATGAAAATGAATCTCTAAGTGCAAAGATTAGTTCCCTAGAATTAGAAAATAAAACATTGCATAATAGCGTTGCATTATCAAATAAGAAATCTAGCACTTCACACAAGCATCTAAAATCACATGTAGATGACTTGAAAAATGAAAATGATGTTTTACAAAAATGCAATGTTTCATTAAATGAAAAGATCAAAGAATTGGATTTAGATAATGAAATGTTACATAATAGGATTGCATCATTTAAATGCAAACAAAGTACTTCATATGAGCATGAGAAATCACATGTTGATGAATTAATGAATGAAAATGAAGTGCTTAAGAAGAAGAGCAATGAGCTAAATCAAATTGTGTTAAAATTCACAAATGAGCAAAAGATGTTGGATAACTTACTTAACACTCAAAAATGTGTGTTTGACAAAGGAGGCATTGGCTATAAGCTTAATTTGAAGCAAAAGTATTATAAGAACTACTTTGTAAAGAATACATCTATTAACAATCAAGTTGTATGTCATTATTTTAATCAAGATGGTCCTATGAAAAATAGATGTCCAATAAAGAGAAATGCATATTATGGAGTAAAATGTATTTGGGTTCCAAAAGGAACCAAAACTAACATTCAAGGACCCAAGAGTATTTGGGTACCAAAGCACACAACTTGAATATTTTTTTTGTAGGTACCACAAACAAGGAATGGTAAAGATTTCCTTGATGAAAGCTTGTGAGAATAATTATTCGATCATGATATAGGAGAAAAAGATGAGGCAAGATGATTTAATTATTTTGGTAACAATTCTTGCCATATTGATTTTGTTGAATGAATCATGATAAATGGATAATAGCTTGAATTTATGAAAGTATGCTTGTATGCTTACATGATGGAATTATTATTATGTATAACATTGAGTGCTTTATTATGATGGATGGTTATATATATATATGATCATAGCTTATCAACTCATCATGATGGATTTGTTTGATATTAATGTTTTTGAAGTGTTTAAGCATGATAGATAAGTGGTGTGTTTGATTTTGATGATTGTATGATGTGTATGCATGATAGATGAGTTATATGTTTACATTTATATTTCATGCATTAAAAGGCTTATTGAATTGTTTTAAATCACAAAATGATTTAAAATCAATCAATTTTTAAGCCAAAAATAAATTAGTGTGTATAATACAAGTCTAAGAGCTTACCAAAATTCAATAAGAGTTAAAATGATTTTCCAAGTATTAACCGGTATACCGCTTCCTATCAACCGGAAAACCGTTTCTCTTATTGATTATTCTCTGGATTAAATCCGGATAACTGGATTCAGCAAACGGAAAGCCGGATTGGCTTTGGTTGCTCTCGGGTTAAATTTCGGATAATCAGATTGGCAAAATCGGTGAGCCGTTTGAGAGAGTTTTATTTCTGGACAAAAAGCGGTCAACCGGTTATTAAATCCGGCAAACCGGATTTGGTTTGGTGCTTACTGGAACACATTCAGACAACCAGTTATTTCCAACCGGTATGCTGGATTCGTAATCTTCATTTGCTGGACATAACCGGATAACCGGTTAAGCACATCCAGATAGCCAGATTCGTTTGTTTGAAAGCTATTCATATTTTCTTCTTCATTTTTCACATGTTCTCTCTCTCTCCAAAACCTTGAGTGGCTCTCCTCCATTTCCATTCAATTTTTTTTCATTTCTCACCCATTTTTATGCCAAAATCAATGATTCAAACCAATACACATGCATTTAACCTTCATTAAACACTTTCCAATCATTATTTCTTCACTTGTTCTTCATTATTTCATCATGATATCTCACGCGAATAGTGCTTCTCTATTTCTCTCTCAAATTTCTTTATCTTTCACTCATTTTCTTGCCAAAATCAATCATCCAACTTATTACTCATACATTACTCATTCAATTTTCACTTACAAAACTTCATTTAATCAACTCTCCACATCAAACCCAAAATCAAAAGCCTAACTCTACTCGTTTCTCTCTCTTCAAATCTAAGCTTTCTTTCACCAATTTTTGATTCAATCATATTATATCTTACCTTAAATCATTTCTTGGATTAATACAATCAGTTTAAAATTATCCATTTCACTCATTATTTTACAAAACCGAATTTGTCTATTTCGGGTATTTTAAAGTACCTCTTCCATGTGTGCTCACCTTAGAGATTTTACCTTGGTTCTTTATTAAATTATGCACATACATTTTCATATGCATTTTTGTTCTTAATTATGGATTGAGGATGATAATTGCTATGTTATAACTCTTTAGTTAATTGCATGCTAAATTTTTTTTTCTTGATTAATCCTTGAGATGTTCTTTTTTGGTATAAGCATGGATTTATAGTAATTTTGATAATTGATGATTATATGTGTGTTGCTTGATGAATTGATGGAGGTGTTAGTTTGTTATAATTGTTTAAACTTATATGGAAGTCTTTTTAACCATGTTGTGTATTTGAGGATTTATTCATTTTTAAGAGGAGACTCTGCCGAAATTTTTGCTCCCACAAAATGGGTAATATCTTCATCGAATTATATTTTGATGATCTTGTTTCGATTGTACCTATCTATCTTTTTTTTTTATGTTGAATGGGGAGATAAATGTGATATATTTTTGGATAAAATCATTTTGGTTAAATTTTTAAATTGGCCATATATTTAGGGGGAGTATAAAATATGATTTTGGATAATATGCATTTTGAACTTTTTTATTGTCCAAAGGGGGAGACAAAATAATACATTATTTTGATGTTGTCAAAAGGAGGAGAATAGTATGCATTTTGAGTATCATTTTGATGATTGATATGTGATTATGGTGATGATTTTGAGATATGATGATAATTTAATTACATAGTTGTTTTATATGATATTTTTGTGTTATGAGTTGTTGACTTGGTAACTGATGGAATAATGGTTCATAATTTTTTGGTGTGATGATTTGTGTGTGAAGTTGGCTTGTATCATGATTTATGATAATTTGGGAGTAATATTGCTAAACTTATATTTGAGGTGATGGTTGTTGTTAGGAGGAGATTCTATCAAAATTTCTACTCGGACAACATGGAAAACAAATTTGCTACTCTTATTCTTTTCCTTTAAGTTTTCTTTTTAATGATGAAAGAGAAGAAGAATACATATTTTTTAAATTTATAAAAATTTTCTACTCTTTTTCTTTGCCAATTAAGTTTTTCTTTTTGATGATGAGGGGGGAGAAGAATACATGTATTTAAATTTGTTAATTGGCAAATTGTAAGAGAAGCTTACATTTAAGGGGAGCAATTTATGGAATCATTTTTTAAATACATGAAAAGTTTGTCGTCATAAAAAAGGGGGAGATTGTTAACATTTATGTTAACATAATGTTGATTTTGATGATAACAAACAAAATTAAGAATGATTAAGTTTTTGAAAGCTTAACTTATTTTTCATACATTTTAAATAAATCATTATTATCACATTATAAAGGTTTTATATCTAATGAAAAAATGATTTTATGAAATTAATTGTTTTTCAAGTTTATGGTTTAATTGAAAGAATTTTGAAAACTTTGAAATCAACAAGTATTGCTTGAAATTTTAGAGAAGGATTTATTTGAAAGATTTCATAGCATTTTGGGTGATATCATAATTTCAAAAAGTTTTGGGATTCACAAAGTATTATTTAAAAATTCTGAAATTGGACTTATTTGTAAAATGTATAGCGTTTTGGGCTATAGTGCAGTTATGTAAAATTTTAGGGTCAAACTGTAATTTTAGTAAACAGTGCACTGTACATTTACTGTAGCAAGCGGCATTCCGGATATGCTAAACGGAATTCCGGTTACGTGGCAGAATTCATCCGAATGGAAAGCGGCAATCTGGTTGTGCTAAACGGAATTCTGGTTACGAGGCAGAAAGTTTCTGGAGCATAAACGACAATCCGGTTATGCTAAACGAAAATTCGGTTACGAGACAGAAAGCTTCTGGAGTATAAACGGTAATCCAGATATCACAAGCAGCATTCCGGATGTTCTAAAATTCAAATTTTTACCTTAACGGTAACATGCAAGCGGAATTCCGGATACCATAAACGGTAATCCGGATACCATAAACGGTAATCCGGTTATGAGTAAAAGCTCATAACGGCTAGTTTTTTATCTCTAACTATATAAACTCAAATCCAAATCATTTTTGGTAATCTTGACAAGCAACAACAAGTGCACACAACATATATTGAGTTTCAAATTTGAAAATCATCATAGATTAAATTCTTATTGTGCTATTATTTGCATATCTACTCTTAAAGAGAGTTTTTGTTGTAATTTTTATTTTTCTCATCAAATTTGTGAGTGTATAAGTGTGGAAAACACTTGAGTGAAGAGATTGGGGGATAATCTCTTGTTGTAAAGGTTCATTGACACCTTGGAAGTCAATTGTAAACATTTGAAGCCTTGGAAAGGCTTGGATAGTGAAATCCTCAAGCTTGGGTTGTTTGGAGGCGTGGACGTAGGCGGGGATAGCCGAACTACGTAAAAATCCTTGAGTTTGCTTTCTCCTCCCTTACTCATTTATTATTGTGCCTTTATTGAATTTATTATTTTCGAATTTATTAAGGCATTAGATTGGATTGTTGTGTGTTTTGCTAGGATAATTTTTAAAATACCAATTCACCCCCCCTCTTGGGTTGCACACTTGCATTTCAAACACATCATTAATATAAACAATGTAGAATTCAGAGAAAGGATTATAAATATTATTCATGATTCTCTGAAATTCTGATGGTGCATTTTTTAAACCGAATGGTATAACCGTCCATTTGTACTGTCCAAAAGGAACAGTGAAGACAATTTTATAACGGTCTTTTGGATGGATTTGAATTTGCCAAAATCCTGATTTCATATCAAACTTAGAAAATATGAAAGCAGAATGTAGTTTTTGTAATAAATCTTTTTTATTAGGTATGGGATACCTAATCCATTTTAATGCTTTATTCAGAGATTTGTAGTTTATCACAAGTCTAGGTGTTCCCCTTTCTATTTCAGAACTTTTATTGACATAGAAAGCGGCACAAGACCACGGAGATCTAGATTTTGTAATGAGTCCTTTTGATTCTAAATCTTGTATTTTATTTTTGCAATGTTGTTCCAATTTCATGTTCATTTGAATTGGATGGGTTTTGGTAGGTATTTGCTTCTCATCAAAAGAATTTTCATAGGGCAAATCAATCAAATGTTGTTTTCTATTCCAAAAAGCAGATGGTAGATCAACACATATTTCATTTTCAATTAGATCTTTGAAATCAGAAAATTTTCTTTTTATAAAATCATTTTGTAATTGGTTCTCAATTATTTGTAAACTCAAATCTTTTTTTAAACAAATTAGATCGTTTTTTTTTTATTTGAGGAGTGTATTGATTTGGTTCTGATAAACAGAACATGCTTTTACAATATTCAAGTTTCTTGTTTTAGGTTTTTCAATAAAGGGGAAAATGAGCTTCTTTTTCTTTGATTTAAAAAATATACTATCATAGTTGACAGTATAGGGAGTAATGAGATTCATAAAAGGAGTTCCTAAGATGACAGTATGGTGTATGTCATCTGTAAGAACAAAAGTAGTTCGAAATTCAAAACCATTGTTGAGAATAGAAGCATCTACTTTAGACTTAACATTGAGTTTTGAATTATTGGCGGCAGAGAGCCTTTCTTTGGTTTTTTCATGAAACCTTTTTGGAACAATATATTCTCTTATGCAATTTAAATCGGCACCAGTGTCAAAAAGGGCAATGGTGTCAATTTTAAAATCTTTGGAAAAATTTAAGGTAACTTTTATCAAATATTTTCTTGTTGTGATTTGCTTTAAAACAAAAAGAAAATCATTGGATATTGACTCAATGTTTTCAAGGCTTTGGTTACCATTATTATCTTTATCAGATTCAGATTCAGATTCAGATTCTTTATCAGTATTGTCTTGAAGTTGTTTTTGCAAGAGAAGTTGAATGGTTTCGGAATCATTCTTTTGTTTTTCTTTTAAATTTTTTATCTCAAGTTTGATTTCTTTAATCTCCTTTTGAAGGTCTTGGATATTAAGAATAATTTTCTTCTTTTTCTTTTTATCCAAGATCTCAGTTAGGTCACATGTATTCTTTTTAACAATAAGGATTTTTAAAGTTTCTGTTTTATCACTTACTTCTAAAGTTTTTAGAAGTTTATCAAGATATTCTCTTTGAAGGGTAGGATCATAAATGTGTTTAACTAATTCAAGAAAAGTTTTTTGATCTCTAGTTAACACATTGATTTTCTTTAGGAAGGATTCTGTGTTACTAGTGTCAGAATCACTAGAGTATACAGATTCGGAATCATTTAATTCGTCAATCTGTAAGGGCTCACTATCTCCCGACATGGAAGACTCAGAGTCAGAAGACTCTATAAGCAAAAGGGCAACTTTAGAAAGTATTTCATCGTCACGACCAAGCACATGGAGCTTTCTGCTTATTCTACAGAATTTCGCAGTATGGCCTTTCCTTCCACATTTGAAACATGTGGCTTCTTTGTAATTAAAGGGGGCTCTTTATTTGGATTTGAAATCTTTCTTTTTAGAGAAGTGGGTTTTCTTATAAGGCTTTGAAGGTTTCTTATAAGAAGATTCTCTAAAATCATGAAAGGGTTTTCTATGACTTTTTGACTTATAATGTTTTTTGTAAGGTTTAGAAGAACACTTACCATTACAATCTTTGGAAGTTAAGGTTTTAAAAGGGTCATAATTAAACTGTTTATAGAAACTACCTAATTCTTGCTTAGACTTTCTAAGCTCCCATTTAAGTCGTTTCTGTAATTTCAAATCTTGGCAAATCTTTAAACCTTCCTTATTAACAAAACTGACAAGTTCACCGTAGGTTAACCCATCATAAGGAATGCGGTTATCGTACAAGCCTTTAATAGAATTCGTAACCTTTTCTCCTAATAGGGTAGGCAAACCTGCAAGAAATTTTTCTTTCCAGGTTGTATGATTTGCATCATCCCTTAGGAAAAGTATGGTAAAGAAAGTGGTTTTATAGCTTTGGAATTCACTGAGTTTCCTGCATCTCAGGTTATGAAGTAACTCAGCATTTCTGTCTCTGAGGTGAGAAGGGTCACCTATAAAATAAAGGGATATAGTCAGAATCAAAGTGACAACTGCATCTTGAATCGGACTATTAAATTCATCTAGAATGGGGGCTCCATCTTTATCTGTTTGAATGGAATTAAGGATATTTAATTGTTGTTGTTTGGTAAGAAGATGATCCCACCAACCTTTAAGTTGACCGGTAAAACTAGTAATGAGGATTTCTGCAATGGCTTTGTCAAAAGTTCATGATTGGGTTTTATAGGCATTAGCTGCCATGGTCATCTGTTGCAACAATCCTAAAATGTTGTATCCAGACATACCATCAATGTTCCACTCATAGACAGAGGATGCATTAAAACGCGATTGGTTTAATGCACTTGGTCTGTTGTCTATGACTAAGTCAGGTGGAGACTTGACAGTAGGTAGGGCTAATTCCCAATAAATTTTGTTAGCTTTAGGAATAGGTTCTTCTTTAAAGGCTTTTACATTAAAAGAGGCTATAGAAATTTGGTCTTGTTCTAGTACACCAATCTTGCTGAATTGGGCACTATCCGGAGCTATTTGAACTTTACTAGATGAGGAAGAAGAAGCTTCTATCCTATCTAGTTGTTCTCTAATGGCTTTAGCAAAATCTGATTTTGACTCTTGAACAAGCTTCTGATTAGTTTTCGAAACCTGAAAAGGTTTGAAAATAGGTTCTTTAAGTTTTTTCTCAGAATCAGACTTTGAAGGGGTAATAGGAGAAACAGCTATGGTTGACTTCTGGAATTGGTTTTCTATCCTAGTCAACTGTTTTCCTATTGTGTTTAGATTAGCATTACAGAAATTATTCTGTTGGATAATGCTATCTAAATCTGTTTCTGGATCTTTTGGTTTATGGATTTTATAAGGCGATGCTTTAATCTGAACAGGAGGTTCACCATGGTCGATGGTTAAACTCCTAAGAGGTAGATGTTCGGATTCAATTGTTCTGTCACTATCAGAAAGATTCCATTCGGGGGGTTTTCTTTCTAACTGTGATTGGATTTGATTCTTTAAAAGGATAAGAAATGTCATTTTCTGTAGCATATATTTTAAACCAATCAAAAAACATAATATGGACTTTATGAAGATTTACAAACTCATAGTAAATTTCTTGGATTTCTTTTCTTTGGTTTAAAAAATGTTTAAAAGACCAAAGTCTTTTTTCTTTGTTATTATTAGAATAAAAAACTTTATGCGGAAGGGTTTTATCTAGATTAAAATCTCTTTCTAGGACATTGATCACATTTTCTGTTACAGCAAAAAATGTTGGAGAGGTCGGAGGAGAGGGTTCTTTTTTAGTTTGGCTTTGTTCTTGCGGCCTACTGGTGTAAACTGGATGAGGAACACTAGTGGTATAGTCAACAGAATGTATTGACGAACTAGGTATATCCAAAGTGGAAAACCTAGGTTGGTTTTGGAGAGGTAAATTTATAACAGAAGATATTTTTGAAAATTTTCTTTCCAATACCGGGATACTGGAATTTGAGTCTTTATCAGAAAACCTAAAGGATGTGGAGAGTCTGTGTGATGTTGACCTCTTAAAGGATAGTTTGACTTTTCCATCGGAATACTGAGTCACATTTTGTAACTCTGTATTAGGCTCAAGTTGTTTTGGAATCACTGGTTTAGTGGCTCCTTCAAGAATCCATTCCTCTGAAAGATTTACATCTTTCCATTGAATGGGTCTAGAAATAACAATGTTTGTTTTGGATAAGTCAGTCTGCAAGAGAAGAGTTTCGTCTCTTTTTTACTGGAATTTATGTTGCGTATTAAACGCTGAAACCATGACTTTACAAGATATTTTGAAAATTAATGCAACTGGAACAGATCCTTCTAACATATGATAATTATGTGTTTTGATCTGTAAAATAATGCTTTTCAAAATATTTTTATCTTTTAAAGAAATTGTTATGTTAGGATAACAATCAAAAGAAATAAGTCATTTGCAGAGACTAGATTTAATACTACTAAGTAAGGAATCATCAAAGGAGATGAACCTCCCATCCCTGAGTACAACAAGAATAGAAATATTTAATTCTTCTTTAGTTAAGGGTTTTATACCGACTTGAATTAAGCCAATGTGAACATAATTAAAATTTTTATCTTTCAATTTCTTTAAAGAATGTTCAGAAATTAAATGAATTGTTTCAAATGGCTTTGAAAGGGTGATATCTCTTTCTTCCGTCTTTATTACGCAATCTGTCTTTAAAAAATCAAGTTTTTTCATTTTATAAATCTTGTCTTTAAAGATTTTTGGTAAGTCCCAATTATCAATTGCTTTATTAAAATCTTCAATAATGAATTCTTATGAATTCACTACGTTCTTTGAAACACTAGTCTTCTCGAAAGAAGAGATAGAAAAAGATGATGCTCTACAGAGTAGAGAATCCATGGTGTTCAAATTTTTTAATCAAAATCTATATGAATGCTTACAGGTATGGTTTTACTGCCCTAAGTGGATCTCTTATCCTAAAGCGGGACTTACTACCAATAAAGAATTCAGCACACACACAGAAAACAATTTTAAAATCTAAACAACACAGAGTCTTTACAACTATATTACATCTATCTTCCCCCTGGCTCTAATACCAATAGCAACCGGGATCGTGGGACGTGTGTGATATTCAGTAAGTATCAATATAAAAAATTTTAATAATCAATTTTAATTGGTACGTGGCGTTGTTTTACCAAATCGATGCAGAACTTAATCTGTCTTTGGACCCAGATCTGATTTAGAACAGATCAATAGTCCGCACGTTCTGGTTTCCAACCAATATACCTTTAGAAATTTTTCTTTTAAGCAAACCTAAGCAACTCAAGGCTCAAAGAAAATATTAGATCTTGATCCCATAACTAATATTCTGATTGGAAGGAGGGAGAAGAGAAAATACAACAGAAGACAAAGATTTGGTCTCTTTGTTTATGAGGAACGTAACAGTTTTATAGCAGGTTCTGATATAGATCAAATCTGCAAATATGCTTTAAAATAAATTATAGAAATTTAAACATACATGTAAAAGAAATTTATTACAAATCTTTGAATTACATATGCTTTAGAATAAATAAATACTAAGTGCTTACATGAATATATATATATATATATATAATGGTCATCCGATGGGGGACATCAAAGGCCACATGCAGGCTGCACTTGTTTGTTAATTGCAAAAGTTAGGCTAGCCAACAATAGAATTGAATCGCTTCAGCAATTGTTATGACAATAATTGAGGATTGAAGTCACGGCAATGACGTTCAATTTCTATTTTTGTTAATTGTTAATTTAGTTATATTGTGATTGTAGGATATGATGAGAGACAGTCAATGCAATAAATAAAGAAGTCTTTTTTTTTAAAAAAATTTATAGAGGTCGAAATCAACACGTAAGGAACTGAAGAATTTTGATTCAGGTTGTCAGAATGCAGGCTTTCTCAATTGGTTGCCCGCACTTGGATTTCGTGAACAAGTGACGAAGGAACATGACTGAATTTGAGAACAGGATGAAGGAAAAAAAAATAATTTTTAGTGTCAATCCGGTAACTTTAGAGCACTCAGTGGATTTCAACAAATAAGGAAACAAAGTACTAAAATAAATTAACAATGTAAACCGTATAATATAGATGAAGAGGAAGCAGCACCCGTACTTGTACAATAAAGCCCTTCGCCAACAGTATTCGTAAACCAGAAACCATAAAATTTTCAAAAATTTCATCAACATAATTTTAATTACTATATGTCCAAAATTTTTCAGTCGACTTACTTTTGACGTCAAATTGTTATATTATGTTTTAAGTTGCAAATCTGAGTTTGATCATCAAGAACATGGAAAAATGAAATTGAATTTCTAGAGTGTCAAAAGCAGTCTTTATTTTTCAAATCAATTGCTGAAACTCTTTGCTGATGAATGAAAAACCTGATACATAGTGTTGAAAAAATAGCATATCAATATGCTATTTTGAGGGTACTTTTTAGTAGAGCCCACTTATCGAAAGTGGAAAATCTTGAGAGGTACGGATTCTACTCTGTGAATACTTCAAAAATGTATTTTTATTTACTCAAAATGGTGCTTGGGTGAATGAAAAATTATCTCGAGAAAGTGTACCCTTAATGTTGGTAATTTAAAAGGAAATGAGGCTTATTCCACATTGAAGAAATCAGCTAATAGATTTGTGTTTATATATAGACACTTACCCATGCATGAGCAAGAATTTTAAGAATAAATGCTGTCTTTACACGCGCGTGTGCAGAGGGGGGTACGAATCCAAGACCGATTTGGTTGAACTCGTGTGCGCCCCGCACTTCCTGCGTACGCAAATGTTAATCCAAAATCATCTAAGCTTGCATGCCACGTTTTTAATTTCCTTTTGAATTTTGTAATAGTTTCGCAATAATTTCACAATAATTTGTGAATTGAATCTCGAGCTGTTACTCAATTTAATTTTTGAACTCAATGGCTTTGTAATAGCTTCGCAATTATTTGTGAATTGAATTTTGGCTGTTATGTAATTCAATTTTGAATTCAATTCTTAAATTCAATTGATTGAATTAAATCATTAAATAAAATGATTGTTGAAACATTAAAAGGCATATATTAAATTCAGAAATTCAATGTTATGCTGCAGTTATATACCCACATGAGTATAAAAAGGTAGCTTCCCCTTCTGGTTTTTGAGCAGAGCAAAGAGCACAACACACAAAGCACTCAAATTTTTACTTCCTTCTGATGTCTGTTTTTTGATTGAGTTTCTTTTTGTTTTAGAATTTGTTTTTGCTCGGATATATTTAGTTAATTAGAAAACCTAAAGTACTGTAGTAGGTGGTAAATCTGTTTTAAAGAAACTGTATTACAGGCCTTGGGTTTATTTCCTTCAATTTTTTTTTCTTTCCTGCTCTTATATTTAGTTAATTCCAGATGCTGTTTTTGCTTAATTACAGCTGCTGTTTTTGTAGTTGGTTAATTTCATTTGCTGTTGTTAATTTTATTGTTAATAATTTCACGCTGATTATCTATTGCTTTAATTGTTAACTCGCTGATTATTTTTCTAACACATAGGTTGATGAATCACTTAGGGTAGAGGATGTTGAGATTTATTATGACCCAGCTGAGCCTTTTGGAGGCCTGTTGAAGGGTTCATCAACTGAAGATCCAACAGCGGTTTCCTCTCTCCAAGAAAACGTAAATATATATGCTACATGTGTCAGCTTTTTAATCTCATCAAACATTGTCTTGTCTTTTTTTATTGCTATATGTTTGTGTGTTTGCTGTTTGTTGTTTGTTTTTCTTCATGTGTAGGCTTTCAACCTATTACCGGAGGCATACTTATATATTGCCGTAAGTACGTGGGAGCATCAAAAGCCCAATGATATTGATATTTCATATGTTCATAAAAATTTGTTAAGAATATGTGGAGTCAGCTAAATGATGTCAGCAAATTGTTAAGTAGACTAATTATCAGACGCGACGCTGGACAAGATGCTGGAAGCTACTGGAAGATTGTTATGCAAGTTGTTAAAAGTTTGTTATTTCCCACCAAATTGTTATGGTGAATATCAGAGAGCGTGTATATGATTCTTTTACACTTGGAAAGCTCCAGATGCTACTATATATATAGTGTATTGTAATCTCATTTCATTGTACCAATCATAATGAATTCAATTTCTGTTTTTCCTCTCTAAGTCAATAAATTTTCCTTCATTTTCTTATCAAACAAAAAATCATGTAGTTTTAATTAGATTAACATCATTATATTCACAGTCACGAAGGTGAACAATACAACTATCAGATACATCATACAACAAGAGTAATTAATATTACACTGAAACATGCAAGACCTTAAAAAATGAAGCAAAAGCAAACGAACATAATTCAGAAAATACAGTACACAGAAACACACCTTCTTACTCAAAAAAAAACCAGCAATATTACTTGAGAGGAAGTGTCACACTAAGTAGATATAGCCAAGCCAGCAGAGAACATCAACAGACCAACGGACATGTGTTTTGTCCATGGCAGCATATTGGCATTATAGCTATTTTTCAGCATCTTTCATCATCTTATTGCGGAAGCTCCCGTAATGTTTGAAAACGGAGCCCAAAACTTGTGTAATCCAGAAGCTTCGTCTAAATCGAATCTTGGAGAAGTCCAGTTGTACAAATAAAAAAATCCGAAAGACGATAAGCATTAAAAGTGAGGCAAGTAGCGACACCGGGGTTCTGCCAACCACTAACAGGCAAAAGCAAATAACCAGAGGATATACCAGAGTAGCTGCGGAGCCATACGGGAGGTGATAATTAATCACCAGCATAGCTATACAAAAGGCTGAAATATTTGAAAATGCGAAAAGTGTGGAGATCATATCACTGATGGCATCGCCATAAAATTGCACCGCATCGAATAGAATCTTGTCACTTGTTGGGATGCTGCTGCTGTTTCCATTGCCCGAAGAAACGGCGGTTGCATTTGCTGTTCCTGATCGTGTTACATATGCCCATGCTGATGCCGATGTCGATGTCGATGCTGATTGTGATCCATTAGTGGCAAAAGAGCTGGGGGTTCCAGTTGACTTATTATTATTATTTCCCTGAAGATCCTCAGCCGGGGTCAGCGCTGCTTGGAATGTTGCTGTCGCGATTAGTATAGCAACCACAAGTAGTGCGCTTCGATTTTCATCCGTAATGCGCTGTGATGAGCGGTAAAAGAACAAAAGCACCTTTCGACGCCATGTCAAACTTTGTTTTAAGTAACCTGCAATGTCCCCATCAGGAAGGGAGGACCCTTTTCTACCGCCAGCTTTGCGCACCATGCGTGTTACTTCTTTAAATTCAGGTTTCCCTTGCAAATGTTCTTCTACCATGTCCATGGGTGTCTTATCGTCTAAGTTCTGGACATTTATTTGATCACGCGCTCTTTTAACTATTAGCCTCACCAACTGCAAGTCCATATTTATATATGCATGCAATTAATAACCATGAAAATATAGGGACTAGCTTAAGTAAAATTTAAAAAAATTTCATGCCTTTATTTGACTTTTGGAGATTGTGATATGCAATAAAGTGTTGCCTTCATCGTCCGTCCAGTTAAGGATATCCTCCATGTCGACATATCGAAGCCATCCTAGCATGCACTCAACGGCTTCCAACTGGTTATTTTTGCAGCAATATGCAAAGCAGTCTCTTTACGGATTGTCACCTCTGTGATGGACTCAGGGCAAGCCGCTAGAAGTTTGCATAGAAGATCGATATTTCCTTTCTCAGCAACATAGTGTAGAGGCGTTACACCCTCCCTTCCTTGGACACGAACCAGATTTCTGTCCACATCTATGAGCCGACGCACCATTTGGGTCTGTTTCTTCTCCTTAAGATGCTTGCGATCAAGTACATCTTGGTTTTGCTTCTGCAAAGCAAGATGCAGGGGACTAAATCCATATTGGTTTTGCTTTCTCGCAAATGATGGCTTTAACCTCATTATCTCCAGGGCAAAGTTGACATGCCCCATTGATGCTGCTATATGTAAAGGAGTATCCACGAATGGTACTTGGTCTATCTGATCTAAAAGATGCGCGTCCTCCCACATTAATTCATACAAGGCATCAACATTTCCTGTTTTAGCAGCCTCGTTCAGCCTCTGATCCTTACTTCTGAAAGACATTAAACAATTTTTGAGATGTACATAGTATGAAAATGCCATACTGTTTTTAAAAAGATAATCGATAAATGGACTGTAATTTAGTGAAAGAGCTGTGCTACTGTTACCTCGATAAATGTCCATCGCTGTCGGTAATAGGAAGTGAAGTTGCCTCTAGTGCTCCAGCTTCGCGCAGCATTGCCGCAATCTCTTGGTTTTCTGATTTAGTTTGATCAAGTAATGAAATATCTAAAGGTGTCAAACCTTCCGAATTCCGGGCATTTGTATCAACTTTGCAATTCAATAAACACCTTACAATCTGCTTTGGATAGACAAATTCATCAATTTAGATATCATCATGAAGTGAAAATAGCAATAATCTCTCTAATCATCATTTAACTTAATTTTATTTGTGATCATACACATTCAGTCATTCCCTAATGAAAAACTTTAATAAAGTAAGAATACAAATAAATATAAAAAAAACACATATTTCAATATATTAAAAATTATCTTTTTTTGTTTGTTAGTGACATTCTTATTTTATTAAATAAAGATAAAGTTATTATCTAAATACATATATATATATATATATACTTATAAATATCCTCATTTACTCTATTAAACTACATAATTTAATAGCGTGTCTGTATTAAAAAAAGAAAAAATGAGGTGCTTGCACCTATTGCAAAATTTCTATATATGTGTGTGAATTCGAGCTTGCCTGGACTTGATTTTTGGATGTTGCTATGTGTAGCAAAGTGTTGCCATCCCTATCCTTCAGGTTGAGGATTCTTTGATTGTATTGTTGAGCTTCTTCAGGGCCAAGCCACGGTGGTCGTACTGTTGTTAAGGCTAGATGAAAAGCTTCGACCTTATCATTTTTCAAAGCAATATGAAGAGCAGTCTCGCCTTTATTTGTCACATCTTCAAGAGATTTCGGACAAGCAGACAAAAATTCCCTCAACAGATGGATGTCTCCTTTTTCAGACACGAAATGCAAAGGAGTGATGCCTTCTCTTCCTTGGACACGAACAAGGTCCGGATCAATATCAATCAGCTGAAGCACTAACTGGGTTTGATCATTTTGCAAAGCTAAATGCACCGGAGAGAAGCCATCTTGGTTTAGCTTCCTGACAAATGATGGCTTTAGTCTGATAATCTCCCTGGACCATTCAACATTTCCATCCCTTGCAGCAGCATGCAAAGGAGTATCGACAAAAGGTTTCTCGTCGAAGTTGTCCAAAAAATATTGATCATGTCGAATTAGCTCATACAAAAGCATCGATATCCTCGGTTGAGCAGCAGACTCCATCACCGAAATTAACGCTACGAAGGTGGCACTTCAATGATCAAATATTCTTTGTACTACAGAGACGAAACTGGAAAGTTTTAACAACTGAACAAGAAGAGCAATTGAAGAAACCCAGCAAGAAATCATATGCTCAGGAAGCAATTTTTTTCAAAAGATTCAATATATATATATATACATAGCTTCAACGAAAATTCTTTTTAGATAGTGAGGACTAGGAACAAAATTAATTTTCTTCATGTCTTGTAATTGCCTCTATGAGGGTTGCCTTAAATAAGAGTGAGAGATATTTTTACCAAAAGGGGAAATAATAGACATACATCATATTTTGGAGAATTCGTGACGTAGAAATCATGACGTAGACTCCTCGTAAAGAAAATTGATTCGGATGTATGAACATCAGTATCAGTGGTCCTCCGTGTGTATGATGCTATTTATTAATAAAAGGTATTTTAAGAAATAATAAATTGGTGGATATTTTAAAATACATTTCACGTCCTAATATTTAAAAATTTGTTAAAAATTGAGATCCAAGTTGGGATAAAAAAAAAAAAAAAAGGACAACGATATTCCTAAGATTTGGGAAAATTGTTAAAAACTATCAAGTTAAAAAAAAAAAAGGATACAAGGTTTTTTTTTTTTATCCATAATATCTTTTGACTATTTTAATTAAAAAATTAATTTTAAAAATTTTTAATTAACATAAATTTAATATAAATAATATAAATCTACCTGGTAGACTAATAATATTAAATTATTTTTTATATTTAAAATAATATTAAAATTTTAAATTATTAAATTTATTTTAATAATATAATTGTAATATTAAAAAGATTTTAAATAAACCTTTGGGTTAAATAGATTTTACAATTAAAAAAATCTCCCTATTAATAATATTAAAATTAACTTTTACATAATAGTCAAAATAATTTTAATTTATTTATTTTAATATTTTATGTCTATTTATTATTAAAAATCTTTAATATAAAAAAAGGTCTAATAAATTAAAAATATAAAAATATAATATAAAATTATTTTGAAATGTATATATTATTATATTTATTTTAATACTATATTTCTATTTATTATAAAATTATTTTTTAATATTTATAAAATCAAAGGGTATTATAGTCAAAAAAAATTTTAGTATCCTTTATTAAGAACTCAAGAATTTTTGTGATTATTTTCTTAAATCTTAGAATGTAAACATCCTTTTTTTATAATATATATATATATATATAGGTTAAAAATAAAACGTTAAGCCCGGCTTAGTTTATGCACTTATTTTTTAAATAAATTTTTGTGGCAGATGGAAAATGAGAAGGTCATTCTCTTTATGTCCTTCCAGTTCAACACTAAGTCAACTTCAGTCATTTAAAATTAAGAGCGATCATCTTATGTCGTTATGTGGAAAACAAAAACAAAAACAAAAACAAATTTCTTAATCTGCTTTTTCAGAAAGCTTTAGTGGAGGTAATAATCAGTAACAATTAATCCTAAGGCTTCAATTATTGCCTCATTTAAAAAAAAAAAGAATAAATAAAACTTCAATTATTGCTGGCTTTAAATAATTTAAACGAGCAGTCCCCACTTCACAGCTTCCAAGAATCTGATTCACTATATTACAAAAAAAAAAATGAAAGAAAGGGGACTGATTCACGTTCACGTAAAAGCAAAAGTTGTGGGTCCGGTATGTTGACTCACTCAATAATTCACAGCTAACTAAAGCAAAATTTGATATGATACCATTGAAACGTTGACACGTGGTCAACTAAAGTTCGACTGGTGTTATCCAAATGGAGAAAATAATCCGAAAAAAGACAGACTTAAGGCTTTCGCGAAGTTAAAGCATCAGCAACTTGCAGCCCGGACCCCACTCTTATAAATATTCATATTTGCACAAAATGGTTGGGTCGTAAATTACTCCCCCTGTAATTTAGCTTGACTCTAGATTTAATTATAAAATTATGAGTGATGATATAATTATAAATTTTTGTGTAAATTTATTTTATATTAATTAATGTAATATTAATTTATTAGTTGAATAAAAATATAAAATAATAAAAATAAATCATATAGGTCAAAATATATTTAATTTAACTAATTTTATCATGTCACATCAATTTATATAAGATAAATTTATACATGAATTTGTGATTATATCATTAATTTTAAATCATATAACTTGAAAAGAAAGTGACAATATAACCTATTAATATTATAACGTAATATAGTTTAATAGTTTATTCTGTTTTCTTTTTATTTTTTTCAAAATTATAGGTTAAATGCCAAATTAAAGAATTTAATATTAAACTTAATTTTTATTAAACAATATATTAATGGTAAAAACTTATTTTATATTTTTATATTTTTATATTTTTATTCTTTTATTTAATAAATATTAATTCAATACTCGGTAAAAACACAACTCAACTCTTAAATTAGCATCCACCTCGCGTGCATCTCGTGTTTTCATTGAAAACAAAAAGTCTTAAAGAAAAAAAATTAAAGTTGCTACAAGATTAAATGACAAAAAAAATTCATTAAAAAATTAATAAAAAAGGAAAAAGAATTCACCTCCCCATCAACATATGTTGACTCATCTATTCTTTACTTATCGGCATCTACGCTACAAATTTGACCTAAACACCTTCAAAGACGACGGCAACAACAATAATAATAATATTAATAATAGTAACGAAATAGAAAAATTCAAGATGCCAAATGCCCATGTTTTAAGAGATTCATGTTCCATTCTCATTTTAGTCCTCCATTTTCTTAGCCAATTCATATTGATTTCTTCCTTAGATTCCAATCATAAATTCGTACCATTGATTTCGTCGTTCATTTAACTAAAAAAAAATGAGATTATTAATTATAAATAATGTACATGAAACAAACTATTATACCACTTTTTTTAAACATTGTAATATTAATAACTACTTATGCACGTGAGCATGATTAAAATCTAAATTTCTTATTTTAGTACAAAAATTTATTAATTAAACTAAATGAAACTCACTAATTTCATAGCAGTTCACTTTTATTCTTAAAAAAAAAAGTTAAAAAAAAAAGAGAGAGATCCCTATTCTCAAAGTTATTTTTTGTTTTATGAAATCCTAAATTGGGGAGGATCAAGATTTGATAAACCCCTCTTGATTCTAACTTGAAAAAGATTAAAGGTTGTGTTGCAGAAAAGCCTACAATTAATGTTCATGAAGGAAAAGGGCGATCAACACATCAGATTAGAATACTTCCAGAAACTAGAAAGATATCCCACTAACATTTTTGGTTGCAGCAATGAAAAAATAGATTCAATAAAATTATCCAATGAAAAAGAATCACGTCAATCAATCATCAAAGAAAGCAATTTTTTTCATGTTTCATTGTTCTCAAAATTATGAGAGCCAGAATTTGAAAAACAATTCAAATGGTAGCAATTAGGAATCTTGGTAAAAACCAATAATTTTGGATGAGACTCAGAAGCTTAGCCGTGGTTTTAAAAATGCTTTCTTTAGTTGTTCACGAAATTTCACATGATAGGAAAGGCAGGAGGCCAAAAAAACTTAATAATAATAATAGCTGTCTTACTCCACTTGCTTACTGGCTGCTTTCTAACTAATATCATAATAATAACATAAACCTAATTAGACTATTGATTTAGAATTCTAAACTGAGTACACTAGGCTCGACGAAGTCGAACTCTTTTGATTTCGGCTTTGCTCCTCTTTTATTTAATTTTTTTAAAAAATCCTTATCCATTTAATAAATATTGCATGTGTTAAATAGGAAACAAAAATACTCAATAAAAGATATTATTTAACTTTGCTGCTTAACAAAGGATTACAAGATTCTAAACTAATATAATTAATTCCTAAGAGGAATATTATCTCTTTATCACCTAACTTCTTCTAATATATCACTTTATTAGTAAAAATTTTTAATAATTAAAATTTTGCAGTTTAATATTCAACTTTTATCATTTTACTTGCTAAAAATAACAAAAGTTTTCATAGAATTTATAGTAAAACTCTATTTTACCCTAAATTGTGAAAATAAGTTTAATCTTCTAAATCAATAAAAAAATTAATTATACACAAAGTGATAATACTTTTATCAATTGATAAAATTGTAAATATTATAATACTTCTAGCTTAATAAATTCAAATTCTTGAAACATCCTTGTGACGTCATTAATCTCTTAATGGACTTTGATGATAAAAACGGTTAAAAAATATAATTATTAGAAAACTTTGATGATAAAGTGATCGTCAAATGATGATATCCTTCTTAAAATAAAATGTTTCCATGAAAGAAAGCAATTTAAATCGCTTCTAAGCCAAGTAGAAGATTTCAACAAATAAGGAAATAAATTAATAGTGTCAAAGTAGAATATAGATGAAGATGAAGCCCCTATGCTTATACAATAAAAGCCCTTCAACAATACTATGGGTGAATCAGAAACCAAAATAATTAAACTGTTATAGGCATGAAAAACAAATTACATATACATTACAACGGCGGGGAAAAGAATATTATCACTGAAATTCGATTTTGGGGTCAATGCCATGGCGACCTTCATCGACAAGGGCCAAACTTAACATTTCGGTACAAAACTGATCATCTGGCTTCAGCCACAATGCCTGATTTGCAGATTAGAATGAAAAAGCAAATCAGTGATTCGTAAAATGCAGCAGGTTAGAGTTGTCCTTTCAACAGTGGATGACTAGGATAGACAGTAAGCTTATTGCACGTGAAGGAAACAGCAAGAGTACTTTTTAGTTTACCTTGTGATAATATGTAATGGCAGCAGAAAAGTCATCCTGCACAAGAGAGCCAAAAGAAACAAATTCATTATCGTAGACTCTAGCAGTTTTCTGAATGCAAGGGTGAAGATCCAACAATAGTTTTTAAACTCTAAACAGTAGACACTAGATGCATCCAATAAACTAGTATTTGGTAACAAATACCACTACAACAACAACAACAACAACAACAACAACAATAATAATAATAATAATAATAATAATAATAATGGAGTAATGAAGAAGAATCAAACCCAAAAAAAAAAAAAAAGACAAAAATCTTCCCTACCAAGAAGAAACCCAAAAACTATACAATTGAAAATATTATAATAAAGGAAATCAATATTACTGAACTCCACGAATATTAAACTGCATATATAATGCATCACACAAAAAGAGGCTTTTCAACATTTTGACAATTACAGAGCCAAGAACACTGTGTGAAGAGAAGATTTCTGAAATCTAGCATCGCAGGTTGATAGAATAACAAGGCCCCTAAAATGCAAAGAAAAAAGACATAATAGAATCTCATAATATAAGGATCTCTCGGGATATAATATAAAAGCTTTCCCTCTTTCATAATATCACATATGAAAAAACCATATACCTACAAGCTTCAATATTGAAATCAGCGGAGGCAATAAAAGATGGATAGATTAATTATAGGGCCTCAGTTTACTCAATAATGCATAACCCTTACCTGAAATAACGGCGCGATTGATCATATTTCTTTATACAATAGTAGTAGGAACCAACTGCAAACCATGACAAAGCCCTAAAAAATGAAAAGTCCTCATAAGCTAACGATATAATACTCAAAGAGTACTTTAAATTAGAAGTTCAAATTAATATAAAAACATTCAATCTAATAGCAAAAATGCTTTCATTATTTCACACTTCCAAAGTTTTCTAGAAAGAGAAGAAAGAAAGAGGAAATGCTTACTTTTGAGGATAATCCTTCACTAAATTGCATGCCATCAGATATAGTTCATTTGAATGTCCAAGTTCCATAGCAGCAGCTAAGTGCACCAAGGTACATTTCATATGGAAAGGGTCTTTCTCAAGTAATCTGGGAAGCAAAGACAAACGGAAAGAAAAAGGTCATACAGCATCTCAAGAACAATGCAGCCATATTTTCTTCATTTCTTCACCAACTTACACAGAAGTTAGTTCAAAGCATTTTGGTATTCTCCACACTGATGATAGTACTCAGCTTTGCAGGCTAAAAGATCAGTATTGTTTTTAGACTGTGTGAGAAGGACAGGCTCGAATGGACACTATCACATTTTCTTTCTCAATTTCTCTAAATTTGGCTTCTACAACATTCTCCTTGTCATACTGATAAAACAAAGGAGACAGGAAAGAAGAAAGAAATTGTTCAGTTCACTCAAACACAGCAAAAAGAATCAATATCAGAAAACAGAAGGGATGTTTACATTTGGAAGAGCATATAATGAACTTGCATACAGTTCACCTTTTTATCAAACATGAGTAAAATGAAGAAAGCCATCCATCTTCAGAGTCAAATTCCAATGATGAAAGTAAACTTGTTTCTGAAATTCAACAGTAAATCCAATAATTTAAAGCATTAGCCTGTTGGAACTTGTTCCATGAAAAATCAAATGCTGATAGAACACAGCCAAAGAAAGTTTTACCAAATTAAATTTATATCAACATGTTCGTGTGTGATTATAATTTTCTTTATGTGTGTGCACACGCGCACGTGCGCATGTAAGAACTAGAATTCAAACTGCAAGCATTGTCATAAGCCACTTCTCTCAGATGAAATAAACAGATGACTAGGAGAAAACTAAATCATTACCTTGCTCGCATGTTAGCATGTGATTTTCAATAAGGCATTCCAAAGCCTGCAAAAGAAATCAAGGTACAGCCACAAAGAAAAAAATCATAAAGAATGAGAAACGGTGTATCTTATACGGAACATCCTAATGAGACATCTATGTGATCAGCAGAGGTCAAATTAAAGAAAAGGATTAAAATTTTAATAAGAAACGGATTAAAATTTTATTAAGAAAAGGATTAAAATTTTATTAAAAAAAGAAAAATGAAAAAGGACAAGCCTAGCTCAAAAAATCTAGGCCCTCTTTTGAGTAATTTTCTAATCCTTGAGAAGGCAAAATAGTTTCCAGAGGTTGTAATATTTTGCTTAGAACGTCATTTCTGAGCTTTACGCAGCCACAAAATTCAAGGAAGGAGTTTTGAGAAGAGGACGCTTCCCCACCAGCTTATCCCCAGGGGGAAAAAAAGAACAATAACATTGATAACATGTCATGCATACCTCATAACACAAAGGATCAGCTTTGATTGCTGCTTTATACCTTAAATCATTATGAAAAAAATATAGTAAGCCTTTGTATGAACCATAGTGTTTTAATTCAACAAAACTGAGAGAATAGAGCAAAATGAATTGAACAGAATAGAGCAGATATACTGACAAATGAAACACCAAAGAAAAGCTAATTAAGGCTATAAAACGATACCATAATAGTTACTAAAGAAAAAGAGTTGAGGAAAGCACCCAACTTACTGAAATACATGCAAGCTTTCAATCAGATAATAAAATGAGGCCACTAATTCAGACAGCATAAAACTCTAAAACAAACATCCACGTGTAGGTAACCACATGGAGTGAATCATAGCTGATCTGCCAATTGAATCTTGTTACATTTGATTTAAAACCACCTTTCTATACTATTACTCCTTAACGTTCTAAAAATGCTGCATATGAAAGTTGGTAATGAAACAAGATGAAAGAGGAAGCAAATAAGTTCCTCTGTCGTTAGAGCTGAATTTAGTAATGAGATATTGCAGCCAAAAGTTCATCCGAGTTCAGGAGTAGGAAAGAATGAACCAATAGAAGACCAGAATTGAGGTTGGAAGCAAAAACCATTCAGGATACCCCAAAAAAATGTAGAAAATCTCATTCATGTGGCAGTTAATTTGGCAATCAACCTCTTTGAGAAAGCAGAACAGAACCAATAGCCTTATTGAACTAAATCATCCCACCCGTTTAGCATACCTATTCTATGAATTTATTGTTTATCTTACAGTTAATCTTGTTAAATGGTAGGAAATTTATGTTATAAAAGCCTATAAAATTTCATTTTATTTTCAAATATCACTTTGTTAAATTTATAAAAGTTAAATCTAATATATATTCCTAATTAGCTTTATTTTATGAATCACGACAGATTATTTTATTGATATTCTTTTATTGTAATTATAAAAGTTTATGTTACTAAGAGTCATTACTTTTATTATAATAATTAATGGTGAAAATAAATAAAATATTACGTTCAATAATATATAATGGACAAAATGAGAATGAATTTTTTTAATGTTTTTATATTTTATTCACATGCTAGGAAATTATCTAAGTCTTATAAAATTTAAGTTTCACAAGACTATTTTCATTTTATTTTCAGATATCACTTTGTTAATTTCAAAAAAGTTGGATATAATATTCAATGGACAAAATGAGAAAACAAATCATTGTTTTTATATTTTCATTATAAAAACATAGTTCGAATATTTTAACTTAAAATGCTGACACATAATGTCATTAATCTCTCACAGTCTAATGGTCGATATTGAATGTCAAAGTAATATTTTATAATGTTTTATCCTCTACCATTGAATTGAATGAAATTAATAGCTTAATTTTGTGTTAAAATTTTAAATCAAAATATTTCTCATTGCGCAGTTATATAGACATATATATTTTTCAATAATAATTGTCGAATAAAATATTTCTCATTTATTGTGACTCATATAGCATCATTAATAAAACATGTATAAAATATTTATTAAAATGCCTTCTATTGTCATTATTGTTTAGGTATTAATGGTTTCGTAATTAAATTCATACAATATAAATTATTATAAGAGCTTTTGAAATGTCTTTAGATAAAGTATTATTGAAATAACATTACTTGATAATTACATTTGTTTTAATGCTATTATATATATTTTTAACACTAAATGTAAAAGCAAAAAAAAATGTAAAACTGTAAAGTGATAGAATTAGTACATAACAATTTTAATTACAAAATTATTTGTACGTATCAATTGATTAAATAAAAAATAATTTCAAGTATAAAGAAATATTACAACTTGTAAATTACTTGTTACATAATTACTTATCCATTAAAATTAAATTAAGGGTAAAGATTCTAATATTAAATCTAATGATCCCATAATTGAAATATTGAATGTGGGATTTTTATCCAATATAATATAAATTTTCTTAAAAATTAAAAAAATCTACATTTAATTGCAATCTGAAGGTTATCTGTTATTATTTAAGTAATTACTTTTTTTTTATCCA